>CM060940.1:888406674-889754174 GCA_030765085.1 Allium cepa | reverse complement strand
CAGCGGATACTACCCACAAAATCCATATGCAGGATGAAAATATTTACAAAATGCAAGATTTATTTACAAAGAGATGAATGCGAATTTTTTGAAAATATTTACAACGAAGGATTTACTTTTAAATCGACACAAATAAGTTAAATATAGGTTTTGGTCATTATCATGAAAATTTAAGTCATTTACTTGTCAAATTTCCAACAAAAATCAAGTTATCATAACAAATATACAATAGTTTAACTTGTTGTTTCGGTTGATAACAAGGTGTAATTATAAAATGGATCCTTAGTTGATTATCAAAGTTTATCAAAGTGGTATTTTCATTTCTTTTCAATAACAAATCAAATCAACTAAGTAAAAATAGTGCTAGGATTTCAATTGCTTGCTCTCTCATTATTTGTAAGAAAAATTACACACCTAGCTCAGGTAAACTGAGGCCATATATACCACCCATGCACTGCCTTTCGGGCTTATGTGAGGGGAGTACAGAGCATGGCGAGTGCACACACTTTCGTGCATACACCTATCGACCGTAGGTGGTTTTTATTAAGTCTGTTTTTTTATACGTGTTCCATACATGCATAACCGTGAGGACTTTTAAATGAGTATGAAAGCACATAATCAAAGATTCCAAGCAATCCACTCATGCATAACCGTGAGGACTTTTAAATGAGAGTGAATACTTGGATGTTATTATTTTTTATTTTTATATTTTTTTTTAAAAGAGAGAGAGAGTTCTGCAAAATCATCTTAGCACCATTTAACTTAGAAGGCAAAAAAAATGTTATATCCTTTACTTTAAATCAACCACTTTTTAAAACAAAGATTTTCAATTAGGATGTACTTCATAATTAACACGTATGAATCTTCCTATATACTAGTTCAACCATTATTATTTGTAATCAAACTTAATTTTTATTTTTGTTAAGACAAATAAATTTTCAAAAATTTCAATTTAATAAACCAAAACCATATATTTATCTTAGTGTTTCCTTTAAAAATAAATCACAAGAAAATTTGTTTTTGTGATTTTTTTTTTGAAATTTTAAAGCAAAAATAAACCATGAAAAATAGAAAAATTGAAGATGAGTCTCCCCCACACTTGATTTTGACTGTGTCCCCACAGTCAACCCAAATGGAAGGAGAAAAATAAAATAAAAATCCTATATTTACATGAAAGATTATTATTTACAAGAGATGAGAAAGTATATAGTCAAAAAGTAAATGAAACGGTCTTCCAAAGACCAATTCATTTGTCTCGTCAAATGTGTGAGACACAGCTTAAGCATGAAAAACCAAACCGTAAAAGATTTCGAAGTTGAATGTTGATTTGGAAAAACGAATGTCGTTTTATTGAAAATTGAATGAGTTGTTTTATTTTCGATGATTTTTGGGGTAGATATAACGATTGATTGAAATTCAAGTTTATTTTCACCAAATTGAAATTCAAGTTTGTCACTGAAAAATTCTTCAAAATTATTGATTTCAAAATCAAAGTGGTGATCGAAATCTTCCCCATCAAAATTTATTGACTCATTTTCGTAAATTCCGTAAAACACATGTTCGTTAAATTCATTTTCCTTTGTTGAATTATCAACAACTTCATCGCATATATCCATTTCAAAATCCAAAGTTGTTGTATTCAAATTTTCAGAAAAAGGAAGATCGAAATTTAAATCGAGATTTTCACCCTCAAAAGAATTGAAATCCAACTCAATTACCGTGTTTTCAACAACTTCATTGAGATTGTTATTTTCAGTTTCAAAAGTTGTTGTTTGAAAATCATCAATTGTGGTAAAAGATGGATTATCACTTGACTCATCACACGTTGGAATTTGATTTTGTTTATCACGTTGTTTCATATATGTTTCAAACAACGAATTCGTGTGATCATCATAAATTTCATTGATTTGCTCAACAAAATCCAATTTATAGTTATTAACTTGAGAATTTTCAGTTTGGATTTGTTGAGAACAAAAATTTTCAATTTCGATAAACGGTGGATTATTATTTGATTCTTCGCAAGTTGAGATTTGATTATGATTTTCACGAAAAGTTTTGTATTTTTCAAGTAATAAATCCCCGTTATCTTTTTCCATTTGGTCAACAAAATCAAATTCATGATTAAAATTTTCATTTTGAATTTGTTGACAACCAAAGTTTTCAATCGTATCGTTATTGAAACTATTCCCATTACCAAAATTATTTGAAAATTGGTTCACATTTTCGTCTTGATTTTGGAATTCATTTTGAAGCTCGAAATTGAATTGGCATGGGTTATACTCGAAATCATTTGAATTTTGAAGTGAATTCAAATTTTGATTATTTTGAAAACTTTGATTCGAGTTATTGCACAAATATGAGTTACACAACTTATTTATCATTTGATTTTGTTGTGTAGCGATTTCAAGTAAAGATGAAATGCTATTTTCAAGATTTGAAGGTTGGTCCTCATTTTGAAAATTTTGTGGTTCAAAATTCGAATCGTTTAAACAATAGTTGTTGTTAAAATATCCATACGAATTTGGAGTGAACTCATATGGATTATATTGATTTTCACAACTAAATTCAAGTGAGTAAGAGGGAGGAAACTCGGACATTTTCAAGAATTTTTTTTTTGTTTTTTTTTAATAAAGAAAAATATTTACAAGTGGAATTTATTTTTCAAAATGGAAAATTGATTTTTTTTTTGTTTTTGGATTTCAATTTTTTTTTGTTTTTGAAAAGATTTTTTTGGATTTTTGATTTTAATTTTTTTTTTGGATTTTTGTAATTTTGATTTGAAAATTTTCAAAAGAAAAGGAAAAAAAAAACCAAGTTAAGAAATATTAACAATTTTTTTAGTTTTGGATTTTGAATTTTTTTTTTGTTGTTTTTTTAATATGCATGAACTAATGCAACTAAATGAATGCAGGGGCCTAATTACGACTTATTTATCCTAAATTAACACAAAATTGTATATTCACAAGTTGTCTTTGATAAACAAGATAGTTCTCAGCCAGGTAACGGACATGGGTTATCGGTGCACCACGAATCACCGTAGCAATGCAGCCGAAGGTTTAAGTACCTTCAAAGGAACAACCACTATAATATTTACGAATCACCGTAATATTTATAAATGGTTATTACTCTGCCGTAGCCTAGACACCAAGAAATTAAATTGTTCAAAGAAGACAATTTGTCAATATACAATTAAGTGTTATCGATGTCTAACCGTTATTATTAACAAATTCTAAGATGAAATGCAAAGCAGAAATTAAACGTGTATTAACAATGCAGATAGAATGGATTTTTTTTTATTTTTTTAAAATGCAAATGCAAGCAACCAACAATTCAATTCAAATAAAACTAGAAACGAAAGCAGAATTTTTTAGCAAGCAGAGCAATTTATTTTGGCTAGCTAAGGAAGCAATTTTCAGCAAGCTATTCTTTCTTTATTTCCTGCTTTGGCAACCTGAAAAATGAAAACTAAGATATATACAATTTTTTTTTTGTTTTTTTGAAAGGAAACTTAAAAGTACGGTTTTACTTAAAAAAAAAAAAATTTTGGAAACTTAAAAAAAAGTTACAAATTGAAAAAAAAGTAAGAGAAGAGCTTAACACAACTTTAAAAAAAAAAAAATTAAACACACACAACCCACAAATTATACCCGGCCCAACACGCTACCTACCCAAGAAATCAATATTATCTTAACTAATGCAGTAACAAAAATCACTTCCTTCACAATCAAGAAATCATCGAACAAAATTATTTCCAAAATTCGAAATTCTCAAAATCAATCAATTCCTACAATCGTGTTACGAGTTGTTCGCAGTTCATTGAGGAGCAAAAGGCGAACCCCCTGACAGTACTGAATCACAAGTAATGGTGAAGGTGATGGCAATTGAGGAGATGGAGACAGGTAGGTTAATAGTGATGTTTCCGATGGGAGTTGCTGTTTGTAATTCAGGGGAGTTAGGTTGCAGAGGTGTGTTGCTCAGGCGATTTTGGATGTGGATGAGGTGGTTCGAGGTAGTTTGTTGGTTGCAGAAATTAGGGGAGTTCGATTGGTCGAAGTTCCGGGTGGTTGGGTTAGCGATTGATACCAGTTGTGGTATGGGGGCTGTAGTTGATGTCGAATTGGGGTTGGTGGAGATGTTTCAGGGGATGTCGTAGCTGCTGTTATGGTGATGTTCGGCTAAGGACTGTGGGCTGTGGAAGCATACGATGTTGCTCTTGTAGTTGCAAGGTGGTCAAGAACGTGATGGAATGTTGTGGTGAGGAGTTGAGATGAGGCAGTTGAAATGGTGAGCAGTTTGTATATGGATTGGAAACATGGTGAGATGTTCAAGCGATGGTCGATATTGAAATTTGTTGAATGATGGAGGAGGTGAACGGTATTTGTATTGTTGAAGTGGTGGATGTAGAGTCTGTTGAGGGGATGATGTTGTATATGTATCAGGGGTTGTTGAAGTTGCGTGATGGTTGGAGGAAGAGTGCACAGCAGGGGAATGTAGCAAGAAGTGAAATGTTGTGTAGTAGTGGGGAGTATTGGATGTCTGTTGTATGATGGTGGATGGTGGAGGTAGATGTCTGTTGTATGATGGGTGAAGTTGCTGTGTTTGTGATAGAAGGAGATGGTCAGTGGATGGTTTGGTTATGGGAAAAGACTGTAGTAGGCAGTAGCTATCCAGTTAGCAGTTGAGTGGATAGTGGTGAAGCGAAGGTGTTTTGAAATGGTGGTGGATGGTTGGTTTGAAGTATGAGAAGGAGGTGTTGATGTGGTAGGGATATGGTGAAGATTGTTGCACTGCAATGGGGCCGTAGACTTGTAGGAAGTGGATGGAGATGCAATTGTATGGGGATGAAGCAGTAGTGGAATCAGGTGAAGTTGATAGTAGCAAGAAGTTGAGAAGCTTGGGGAGTTGAAGGAGGAGTGAAGTTGGTCAGTGATGAAGATTGCAATATGGTAGTGCGAATGTCAATGAGCAGTTAGTAGGGAGATGGCTTTGTTTTGGTTTGCAGAGTATGTGGATGAGGTTTGAGGCTTGTTGTGAAGTGGTTTGATTGATTGGTAGGTGAGGTGAATAGTGGCAGTAAGTAGGGGAGAAGGGGGTAAGCAGTGGTGGAACTGAAGCATGTGGAGTTAGTAGAGGTTGTGGGAAGGAATGTTGCAGTGTAGGATGTAATCACAAGTTTTTGTAACAGAGAACTAAGCAATGCACCATTTCAAGTGAAAACTGAAAAGTTTGT
The DNA here is from genome assembly GCA_030765085.1 of Allium cepa. Classification (NCBI taxonomy): domain Eukaryota; kingdom Viridiplantae; phylum Streptophyta; class Magnoliopsida; order Asparagales; family Amaryllidaceae; genus Allium; species Allium cepa. The sequence goes on along the minus strand of CM060940.1, from coordinate 889,748,944 downwards.
TTTTTCTCTCAATGAAATGAAAACACAAGCAGAATAAAATCAACAGAGTGAATGGAAAGAAGTGAAACAGAAGCAAACAGTAACAGAAAATAAGAAAACAGAATGGAAAGAAGTTGAAACAGAAGCACCTAACAAAATAGACACAGAGAACAGTAATTAATCAAATGAACAAGAAAATGTTTTTTTTTCTTTTTTTTTAATAAAAAGAAAAATGCGAACACACACAAAAATCAAAGAAAACTAATTCGAAGAATAGAAAATTAAAATCAAAACAATTCCCCGGCAACGGCGCCAAAAACTTGTTCGTCGACGGAAATTCTATCGGTTTAGAAAACCGTCGAACGAGTTTAAATTTAAAAATTGACCGCAAGCGCACGGTGTACGAATGTAGCACGTGGCGAATACGGGTCGATCCGCAGGGAATTGATGATTTAAATTTCCTACTCAATCAAATTCTACCAAAGTTGAAGAGAATGTTAAACTAGAAAAGAAGAAAAACAAACAAAAGAAAATTGATAAAAATATGAGTGTTAACAATTTAGAGGCAATTTCCACTCTCTAGATCACATAAATCAATAAAATGAAGTTATGATCTCTCTTTTCTTGTCATTAGTGAATTAGTTGATGTGCTTATCATAAGTATGGTATATTTGTGCTATTAATTAGCTCAATATAAACCATCAAACTATAACACAACCACTAATACACTTTTAAATCTCATAAAATATGACAAGAAAGTTGAAAGCAAAATCTATTTTAAGCATGGCCTATTAACTATTAATTAGAAATATAAGCCATCAAATTTTAATTTCAACAATCACTTCTTTGCCATAATCATATGTAGATGAAGAGACAATTTGTGCTTTGTTTGACTAAGCATAGCCTATTTGTTATAAACAACATAGACTATCAAATTCAAAGCTAAACAACATCATTAAACCACTTCAATCATTCTCATTAAGCACAAAAAGAGAGCATAAACATCAAATTAAGTTGAAGCTACATGATTAGAGAGCTTCATTACCCCCAAATTGAAGGGGTTTAGCCTCTCATATTTGTTATCATATGAACAAATGTAGCTTGCAACATAAGAGAAAAAGAAAAGGAAAAGAGAGCAAAGTGAAATGGAAAACTATTCTAATTGCATAAAGGAAAATATACACTACTTGCATAAAAGGAAGTGAACATGTAATTAAAAAGAAACAATAATTAACATTGCATAAAAAAAGAATTACATAAGAGAAGAAATGGCTAAGTAGCCATGGAAAGAAAGAGAGCTTTCTTTTATTTGATCTAAACTAAACTAAAGAGAAGGGGGCCTAAGAGAGACTAAGAGAAGGAGGCCTAAAAGAGACTAAGAGAAGGAGGCCTAAAAGAGACTAAAGAGAAGAGGGATGATACATGAAACATATGGGTATTTATACAAGTTTAAAACCCTAATTCCTATTTTTGGGGAATGTCCAAAATGCCCCTTAGAAAGTGTGGAGGCCAAGTTATCATTAACATGTTTTAATCCCCACTTAAATGTACATGAAGCCATTAAATCCATAAGCATGTGCATTAGCCTTTAATTTGTACATTAAGGTAGGTGGGTAGGTGGGGTCCTCCATGATCTTCACTTTGAATTATTTACATCTTCATTCCTTTGTATTGATTTTGTGCATGCATATCTTCATGAAACCACTTGTAAATGTCACCAAATTTCCTACAAAAAACATAGAAAATTCTAAGTAAATTTTCACAATTTAATAAATGCACAAAAATGACCATTTCACCCTTGTATGAAGATGAATGTGTGACAATTTGGAATAATGTGAATTTTGGTTAAAACAAGTTAAAATACCCAATATGATCATTTATTTAATTTAAATAGATTAAATATGGCGATAAAAATGTGCACATTTACGTGCACATCACGTAGCGCCTTCCAGCTCCAATTGCCGTCGAACGGCTTCGCCATTTCTGTTCACTACCGTTGATCTTCAAGATCTCGTCGAGCTCTACATTTTTGCAGTTGGAGGTTTTTTCTAATTGTTGGTGGATTTGAAGAAAAAGGAGGAAGAAGATGGGAGTTTTTTGGCCTTCGAAAACGAAAGTGGCGACTGAGCATTGTTAGGGTTAGAGTTTTGAGCTAATGAAAGGATAAGGGTCCTTTTACAGAAATTTTACCAAAAACACTATTCATTTCCAATTTTTCAAACTTCGAATCTCACGCGGTGACCGGCGTTTCTAGAGTTTAACCCATATTTCGGATACAGTGGAATAGGTTTTGAAAGCCAATTCGATCATCTGTGCGAGTTACGGAGATAAACGATCAATTTTAAATTAAATCGGTTAAGCAAATTTTTAGGCGTTTGGGCTCGCCCCGGACAAACGGTAAATCCGATCCACACGAAATTTGAAACCTTATAATAATATAACATTACGGATCCGATGAAACTGGTTTCGTCGAAATCCGAGACTGTTTGAAAAATGGCTATTTTCACTCGTCAATTAAATATTAAAATATTCAATTTTCACAAATTAACTTTAAATTCAATTTTAAAAGTTCTATAACATCATTCTAATTTCAATATGATTAAATAAAATTTTATAAATCAATTTTAATCATATTAAACGCAATTTTCAATTATTTCTGTAATTTTCAATATTAAATTATCGATTTAAATACCCAATTAAATCTTGATATTCAAAATAAAATTTATTCAACTGTTTAATTTCACTTGTTAATATTTAAAATCAATTAAATATATGAATTTTAATTGACAAAAATTCTGGGTCGTTACAAACTTCCCTCCTTAAAAGAATTTCGTCCTCGAAATTACCAAGTAAGAAAAAGTTACAGAATCCATTAATTCTCCCAAAATCCATAGTTAAACTTCTTATAATAACTTTGCTAAGTTTTCAAATCATACTTGGTTATCTTTTCAAAACCAAATACTATTGTTTAACTTCCAATTCCAAATCAAATTTATAGTTTTCAAATTTTTTTCCAAAATTTCTCAAATTTTTTCTAACGCTTAAATTTTCAAAAAAATTCGGCATATTCTCCTTTGCGCGGCTCGATTCGAAAAAAAATGACAGTATATATATATATATATCACAAATATGCATCTAATCAAGTGATGAGGCATCCCGTAGGGAAAAAGTGCAAAAGTACGGTATGTAATCCGAGATATGTACCTTATATATTATTAGCGAGCATATACGGCTAATATAGCACGAAAGCGAGCTCCAAATGCGAAGCAAGCGCAATCCGCACCTACTAAACACTCAACAAACCAATGAGAAACATGTATATATGAAAGTAACATCAATATACAACATATACCAACAACTATATGTGCCAATATAGCAAATGCAATCAAAAGCAATAAATTCAACCATCATTCAACTAGCATTCAACTAACATCCATAACCAAATAAATATTCATTCATATTCTCATTAATATTCAATGAATTGGTTTTTCATTTAATCACATTTGATTTCATTAACCTTGGATGTTTTTACTAACATTCATTTTCAATTAGTTTATATTCACTAATTCATATTCAAGTTGGTTCACTTCCAAATAAATTATATTCAATTCTATTCAGATTTACTTACTTCCAATTTGATTTCAATTACTTTATCTTTCAATTTCATTAACACTTAATGAATTATATACAATCAACTAACAATCATATAACAACCAAACCATAACCAACATAACCAAATTATTAATTTTACATTCATTTTGGTTTAACACTTTTAATTCCAATTGGTTGATATTAAATTAACTTCCATTCAATTATTCAATTAGCTTTAAATGAATTAACACTTATATCCATTGTTTCATATCAATTATTTACATTCAATTGATTAACATTCAATCCATTCATTTGTTAATTCAATTGCTAATTCATTTTACAAATAAGGTTGAATTCCATTTATATAACTCAAGTTCATATTCATCATTTCTCTTGATTAATTTACTTCGATACCAAAATCAAATTCATTTAATATTACTTAAGTTGTATTCCATTTCAATAGCTAATTTAATCCAAATCAATTTATTTAACATTCCTTTAGTTAAATTTCAAATCACGTGTCTTTGATGACAACTCAAATTTATTTCAACTTGGATTCTAACTTCATATTTGTTTATCACAACAAAACTTTAATTTTAATTTACTTTGGTAGCAAATCCATCACATAGAGACTCAAAAATGATACTGATGATGCTGTAGTCATCACCCTTATTATTTCCCAGTAACAATAGTGAATTCAGTGCTTAATATACTTTCAAAATTTTCCTTTTATTTATAACTCACATTTATAAATATATTCATATAGTTTCACTTCTTATATATAAGATTATTTCACAATTATAAATCATATTGATTATAATTCCATACTTTATAATTCAATTTCTTATACAATTATTCTTTTACAATATGTTTTATTTAACTTATTCAAACAACTTTTATTAACTTGCATATATCTTACATTTTCAACAACCAAACAATCAATTTATATACACTTTAATAATTCTGAAAAATTATTCCTTATATATAAAATATAATCGAGGTAAAATTATTTCATTTACCCTATTTTAAAACGATATCGTGTCAAATTGATTTGTACAAGTGTTTAGAGATCCCTATCAATAACGTTAATTACTCATATTGACCGGAATCCATATACCACTCAACAAACCAATCATCACAATATAAAATAATTTTATGTCCACCAACAAATACGCGCTCGTATCTATTATTACACTCACACTCATTCTAGAGTACTACTGACTCTATCTCTAATGAGTAATTCCCAATAGAGCCATGATTGTCGCTTAACCATATGCTCTGATACCAAATGTAACGATCGGATTTTTTGACGCTCGAAAACTGACATCAATACGTCCACTATATCAACTGCCGAGTAATCAAAGTCGGAAAACCGAAATGTTATGATTAAAGAAGAAGAAAAAGATAGAAGAAGAGAGAAAAAGATAGGACAGAACAGAAAGAAACAACAGAACAATATCAGAATCTCACAATCGTAGCGGAACAACATATAATAAATAAATGAATAATCTTTAAAACAAAAGAACTATATCAGTTATTACATTACATCACATTACGTTATCAGAGTTTACAACAACAAACAGCGGAAAAGAAATGCAACATATACTAGTAATATATGCCATGCTCTCCCGCTTGCCTCCAATTCTCTACAGCAACTCCCGAATTCCAAAATGACCTGATAACCTGACTCTAGACTGTCCATGTGGAAATTTGTGGGCACCCAGAGTTTAGGAAGGAAAACAATAAACTCCAGGTCAGTCATGAGACTGGTGTGAGAACTTAATACAGTTTATCTTTAAAAGACAACAGAGGAATATTTTAAAATAGATTCGCAATATTTTTTGGAAAATGGGACTACCATAAGGCCTCTCACACACACACACAATGCAAACGCAGAATCGGAGGAGATTTCTCCTTATGATAGTCAAAGATGCTTGATATGCATTAAAAAGAAACATTTGATATCATTACTAGTGCATAGTGTAGAAAACATTTCGCAAGTAGAATATAAATCTTAGCCAGCATAGGCATTCCACACTTATGCCTACTATAGCTACCATGTTCAATAGCAAGTTACCGCCACATTCCATGGCAGGCAATACAACTAAAACCATACAAGATCGTATTGTTTCTTTGGATTTCCAACAAATGGTCAGGCCAAGGAACTTCCCATTGCCACATGGGTACGCCTCTGGAAAGATGACCCTGAGAATCTAACGTTACGGTAAGATCTCTGCCAACACAAGGCCGAGTTACCCCTAACCGGGTAACTACTGACACGAATATGTCATCCCCCGATCGTAACCGATCTATATCCGAGGATCCTCGATTCCAACAACCACAAAGTAATAAATTTGCAGCAACAACATAGGTTAAGTATCTGGGCTTCATACCATGATACCACCTCTATCCAGAAGGAATGACATACACTAATGGGGCGCTACCCCCTAATAACCTTGCTGCATTCTTCCTGTTTTGACCATTTCCGGGGTGTGAGGTCCGACGAAGTCTCGTCCACAAAGCTATGCTTTTCACAAAGCCATGCTTTGATCAACAAATAATCAACAACACTTCGTATGCCACATTACCAAATTGGGAATGTATCACTAGTAACCATCAACTACATAACCTCTAAGGGTGTTAAGCTAAGAGAATAAATTCACCGCCACCAACGGAAATATATTTGATAGAAATCAGCTTTACATCTCAAATTGTAACGTCAGACACACTTCCATACAAGTCCGTTTCGGGATCGAACGGAACCGAAGGCACTTCCAAAGAAGTCTTTGCAATCCGGATATTCACTAATCACGATCGGACTTCCCATCACAAAGGGTAATAAATTTCTATATCGGAGATCATCCGATGCAGAAACATTCGACGGTAATCCTTCCGTTTTCACAAATATCCGGTTTTCAACACCGGTCTTCAAATGCAATCCATAACGACGTATCACATATTTGGAATGGGTTATACGACCCAAAGGTCCTTTCCTGGCTAACCCGAATAGTGAGTGCTTATTTTAAAATAAGTGTAGCATTCAAATTCAAGCAAATCACAACGAATACCCATTTAAAGATAAATATTGATAGTCGGTTATTTAACTATCAATAAGTATGCACAACATCACCAGATTCCAAATAATTTTCCAAATAATTTATTTATTTTCCAAAAATATCTTTACAAGATATAAATTTCCACACTTCATCATTTGAAAACAATTTTTCAAATCACTTTCCAACTTTTCAACCTTCATTTCAAAATGGTTCATTTAAATCAATCAAATAAATCCTTACCGATTTACTTTAAATTTACGTTCCAAATTCGTAAATATATTTCCCCACTTCAAAAATAAATCAACATTTATTTTTAAACAAATTCCCCTTTCTTTTATAAATTTCATAGTGGAATCTATGATTTTCAAATCGATTCCTAATATTCATTTTCAATTTATCTTTAAAAAGCTAAATCCTCAAAACATTTCATTTCATATTGGAAAAAAAACATTTCCATACTTATTTAATAATAAGTATTTCACAAATTTATTTATTTTCAACATTTGAAAAATATATATTCAATATACTTAAACCATAGTTGAGTATATATCTCATTCTTTAAGGAAAACATTCTCTTAAACACATTTATTTGGGTCAAAACGAATGTTACGTAAAACATCGTTACGACAACCCAAAATCACTAGTATAGGGATTCGAAATTAAGATAGATATATAAATCCCAATACTATATAAAACATTTCCTTCCGGAAATCATTTACTATAACAACAGTATTATAGTCCACCATTTCCTTCTATTTCTCGAAAACGTCTATTACAACAATGAATGTTGAAATCTATGGTTTCGTTGCTTAATACATTAAAACATCTTTAAATCGTTTGAATTCTATTTAAAATATCACTTCCCAAAACATTTCTTTAATATATTATTCACTGTCCAAAATCGTGAATATACTTCACCAACCAAATTTCATCATTTTCTGCACATCTTATTCAAAGGATTATCCACTATCCAAAATCGTGGAAATAATTCCCAACCAACCTCTTATTATTACAATATTTAACTTAAAGGATAATTCGCTGTCCAAAATCACGAATATATCTCCTTCGATAAACTTCTATATTTAATTTATCAAATTCAATTGATTTTGGATTTATAAAACAACGTTTATAAATTCCATTTCTATTTATAAAAACTTCGATTTATAAATCTCGTTTATTAACCAATTCAATTTATAACTCAATTTTATACCAAAAATCTAATTTATAAGTTAATTAATTGTAAATCTTTTATTTTACAAAAATCTATTCATTTTATAACTTCACAATTTATAAATCTATATATTTCATTCACTTATGAAATCCATTTTTATTTCATTTTAACACTTATAAAAACTCGTTTTATAATTCCAATATTTTAATTTATAAATATAAATCTAAAAAATCTTTTATATAAATCGTTTATAATAATTCAAAAATCTCAATTTAAATAAACTAATCCTTTTAATAATTTACAAAAACGTTATTAAAGCTTATATAACTCCAAAATCATACTTAAGTATTATTTTCCAAAAATATAACTTTAATAATAATAAAAACCATAACTTTTATTTATTTTAACGATTCAAAATTTAATAAAACGTATACTTTCAAAAATCACTTTAAAATCCTTTTAAATTCAAAATCGTTACTTTAACATTTTTAAAACCCCAAAAATAGTCCCAATGATGCAACAACACCAAATAATCAATCACGACATTCAAACATCATATATCAATATGATACAGAATATATAACCATATCTGTAAATAAATCAATACAGTAGAGGAATACAGTTGTATCCCTCCAACCTGTTTCCTTGCATCCACAGATGTTAGCACAATACCAATTCCGTTCCAATACGGAATATCGCGGTATATAGGATTTATAAAATATTATCCGCTATTATACGACGCAATAGGGTCTCATCCGCTATATAATGCGGGAAATCAACTCCAAGTACATAAATAATACCAATTTCACTTTGCAGTGAAATATTCGCGGTATATGTTTTTAATAAATAACCCCCGCTTAATATACGGTGTATAATGTCTAATTCAATCCAACAGATAACAATCATCATTCAAACATACATTCAAGAAATTTTAAATCTAACTATTTAAAATTTAAATTGAAACAATTCGATTGAGTGAGAATGTAACAACCCTGATTTTGGAGATTACCTGTTAATATTGAATTATAACGGTAGTAATAATTTAATATTGTAAATTAATATAAAATTGGAGAAATTAAATTGTTTATTTGGATTAAACAATGAATTTTGGAAAATTAAAATGAGAAAATAAAGTTTGGAACTTTATTTTATTGTTTGGGTTAATAATGAATGGAAAATAATTTTTATTTATAGAAATTGCAATAATTTTATTAATTATTGCCAATTACTTCTTTTAATAATTTTTAAAGGAAGTATTTGATTTTTAAAGGTTGTTTATTGAAATAAAAGGTGGAAATTGGGTTAAAAATAAGTTTTTGCTGTAAATAATGTTTTGAAATAGTTTGAAATATTTTTCAAAGTGATAAAATAAATTTTGTGGAATTTTAGGAGTTAAAACATGATTTTATACATTTATTTGATGAAAATTATGCATTTTTGTTAAATAAAAGTATTTAATAATAAAAATATTTTAAAAATACAAATTTATCCTTTTATATGGTAGAAAATGTTCTATTTTATATGTATACAAGTTTTCACTTTTTTTTCTTGTGTAAAACTTGAGAGAAATGCATTTTTATGTGTATATGTGATATGTACAAATTAATTTGTTCAAGTGTTGATTTTAACTTAGCCTAATTTGTTTTTCTCTAATTTGGGTCCAAAAGCCCATTAGCCAAATAAAACCAGGAAATGAGAAAGAAGAGAAACAATTTGTTGTACGTACTTTTTCTCTTCTTCTCCAGAAAGATGAATAGAAACAATAATACAAACCCTACCATTTTTCAAACCTAAGCCTTCTACTCTCAAATTCCTTCAATTTGATTGTTGTTTCAATCAATCTAAAGAGAATTCAACAGGTAATCAACTTCAAAATAAAAATAATTTCATCAAAATCTAGTTTTGAGATTTGGGTTGTATGTAATCTCTTCTTTTGGGTTTGCATGGCTTTTTCTTTTGTTTTTACAGGTTCTTGAAACCGAATCCATCTCAAAGCTCCATTCTTTTTGCTTAAATCCGGGTATTTTGATAAATCAGCAAGGTGAGAACAATATCTCACGAATACTAGCAAATTGCTTGTGAAATTGCTTGAATTTGCTGCATATGTAAAAGTTAATTCAATGTATAGTCTATTTTCGTTTCTGGCCTAAAGTGCCCACTTTGGCCATCCATAACTTTCATCTACGGCAACGAAATGCTGCCGGATCTTTTTCTGAGTCAAGTTTATATGTTAAACTTCATTTCTGCAAATTTTGGTTGAATAATATGGTCATTTGAGTGTTCAAATCGTCACTGCAAAATCAGTGTACAGCCTGCAAATATCCTGTGCACATTTTGTTTTCTGAGTTGTTGCAAACATGGCCTGAGTTCATGTTTGAGACATTATATCTCTTTCGTTTCTTTCTCAAATTGCACGAGTCTTTTTTTTTATGAAATATGAAGTTCTCTTCTTTATGCTTACCAAATTTCAAGTCATTTTGGCATAGATAGCTTATATAAATCTGCTGCCAAACTTGGACCTAGACCATGTTTTTGCCCAGAGTCCAACAGTGAAACACTGTCTGGGTACAACTTTGAGCGATCATATCTTTCTCATAATTTATCCAAATTGCATCATTCTTTTTCTTTTTAATAGATGACATTTTGTGCTATATGTGTTTTAATTTTTAGCTCAATCTGATATCATTTGATCTCCTGTTTTATGCCTAGAAGTTGAGTCCAGGAGTGTTTTTAGGCCTGCACATTTATTTGGTTTTTGAACTGTCGCAAACATGGTCTGAGTCCATGTTTGACATAGCATAACTCATTCGTTTCAAAACGTATTTGAGCGATACTTTTTACAGATTGAAGTAGGTGTGCTAATTTACATTTCTGTAAAATTTCATGAAAATCTGGATTGTTTTGCTATTCCTAAACTACTGTCGAACTTGTACTCGCAGCTTGCTGTAATTCAGTATTTTAAACTTTGTTTTGGTCCGACTTTGAAACAACGCAGATTCTTCGTTTCAAATCGGATTTGAATAATAATTTTTGAAGATTGAAGTAGGAATGTTGAACTACATTCCTACGAAATTCATTGTCATTTGGACTCGGTTTGCAGGTCCAAACCTGCTGTCGAACTTGGGTTCGCAGCCTGTTTTCACCGGGTTTTTATACTTAGAATAATTTTCTGCTTTTTCTGATATTTTCCGATTTCTTTGAGATTTTTCTCTAGATTTCGTACACGGGTTTTATAAAGCATTACAAAGTGTTTTTCAAGCAAATTGACTTTTAAAATTATTATTTAATATTATTTTTAAGTATTAAATTAGTTACTCCATAATAGGAGAATTTCAAATGCAATTTCTAAAGCGATTTTGAAGCGTTCCTAAAACTCGTTTTCTTCAATTTAATTTCTATATAAAACACACAATTTAATTTCTTAAATGATTAGATAAAACACGTGCTATGAACACGTGCGTTTATCTTTTCAGCTAATTCCTAATCTATTCGTTTGATTGTTTTGACCTTTGGGTCTGATTTACCGAAGAGATGAGGTAAACTTTGTACTGCTTTAAGTGTGGAATTGACTAATGGTTAGTAAATCGTTTAGTGCGAACGTGTGGTATGGGACACACGTTAACACTTTTCGGGTTCCTTTCCGAGAGTTTGTGACACATATTGCCAGTTAGTGGTGTCCAGTACTGGGCCTCCGGACCTTCGCCACTACGATTTGTTGCCTTCGGGCTTGTGCCTTCGGGTTTGTGCCTTCGGGTTTGTTGCCTTCGGGTTTGTTGCCATATAGTATCGCTTTTGGAGTTGGTCCTTCGTCACCGCTCGAGAGATACTTGGATTTGTCGCCTTCGGGCTTGTGGATCCTTGTTTATACAGTACTGAGCACGTGCATCTTTTGTTTCATTGATATTTATATTTCCCTAAAGTATCGCCTTTCGGAGTAGGTCTTTTGAACCACTCGATACATAGCGATTACCTTGTGGAAACTTGTGTTACCTTCATTGGTATTTGTTATTTGCCTTTTTGGTTTGATTTGGGATATTAATATCCTTTGTTATTGAGTTGCCGATGATACGAGGCTTGTTATGATTCATCTTTTGTAGATGATTGAGTTATCTCTTTTAGAGATATTTGTGGTACTTTATGACCTTGCATGTTCATTATTGTTTAGCTTGTCTAACTGATTTGTTTAGCTAGACTGACCCGTGTATTTTATACTCGGGTCAGACCGAGGTGTTTCAGGTTAGGTACCTTTGGACTTAGCCTATTCTGCTTCCGCGTGGACTATTCTGCTAGCCTCTTTTGTTATACCTTTTTGTGTAGTCCCTCTTGGTTGTAACTCTGATATGTATATTCTTTTGACTCGCCTGTATATTGTGGTTGCTATACCACTTGACATGTATCATTTTGTATACTCTGTGATGTATCTGTATATGTGTATATGTATGTGATGATCTACTGTTCTGTGATGTGGTTTACATTTGAGTTATTATATTTTGTTCTGTTAGATCTTATAGCCATTATAGTTTTGTATTAAGTATCTATTGGATATGTCGATCCACATAAAAAAATGCTACATTTATCGACGTATTCAATAGATAGTTAAGACAAGACTATAGATGGTCGCTTCTATCCAGCTCTATTCTCCGTATTAGCAGATGGTATTACCTTGTAATACTCTTTGCTAATGTGGGTCTCGGAGTGGGGCGTTACAGCTTGGTATCAGAGCTAAGTTCAAAACAAAATATGATAAACACAGAACAGAAACACATATTATAGTACATCCAAGTATAATACAAGTGATAACACAGTTTTCCACTATCGTATTCCTCGATCGTGCCTTTAGACTTTTCATTTCCTTTGAATGGATAATAAGTTTGAAAACATTATAAGGGTTTTACATATCACTATTTTTTTTAAAAAAAAAAGTAGTAGAAATTAGACTTAAGATGGCTTAGTTTTAAATTATGTGTTTTAAACCTTAGTGATTAGAGTTGCGCAGCGGAAATGGTGTGACCGTTGTCGCTGGGCACATTAAATGCTTTGTTTTAAGTAAATGCTTGTTTGGTTGATAATTGCATGAATGTGTGTTAGCATAGTAATTGTTGAAATAATATTGAGTAGGTGATATAATTGAGAGTTAGAAACCTACTCAATGCAAATGATAAGAATTGCGGTGCCTTCAAGTTGTAGCTACCCCAAGAATTATTAGAAAGATTAAATTTTGAAAATAAAATGTAATTCATAAGTGGTATTTAACCAAAGGTTAAAATGAAATAAAAATTTAATTTTTTAAGAATTTCATGGATGCATTTAAAAGAAGCAAAATTACTTAAAGAATTTTCCAGAAAGAAAGTATCCATGTGAATGGAAAATCTTTCTAATAAGAGATATACTTATGTATATAACTTGATTGTTTTATGAATTGATTGAATGATTGTATAATAACAAAATGTTTTATGTTTTGAAAATAAACATTGTTACAACCAAGTTTAAGATTTCTTAAGAAATCAAAACAGTTTTTATAATTTCTTGTGTCAATTGGCTAATAAGTTTTTAAGAATTCTGGTCGATGCGTCTGATCAGCGTTATCGATAGGGATTCCTAAACGCTTGCGAGGTGATGTGATACATGCTTTTGAAATGACAATAAATAATATTTACTAGTATGGATATTGAATGCAAAAATATATAGATATTGCAAAGATTTTGAAAATTTTAAATTGTCATTTGAGATAAGTATTTTATATATACTCAAGGACTTATGAAAATAGTGTGACATAGAGGGCAATGGAGAGGCAATGTTGATCTTGGTCAACTTTGCAGTCCTTGATAATGTCATTCACTATAAATGTATTAGTTGGATGTTTTCATTTTATAAATTGGTAATGAATATGGTTTTATTTAAATAAATTTTATTCATTATTGATTATATTACATGTTTGTGAAAGTTTACATACATGAAAAATTTTAAATGCTTAAGTAAGCTTTTGGGTAAAGTATTTTTGGAAAATATTACCTTAGGGTAATTTATATGGCAAATAACTTTAATTAAGGAAATACCTTAATTGGATGAAACTATCGTGTGATAGTGATTAATAAAACAAAGTATTCAAATTAAGAAAATGAATTGTTTAGAAATCTAAAATATAGATTGGAAGCAGGTTTAGTAAAAAGTAAAAGAATAGTTATGAAGATTAGTTTAAACATTTAATCATTTGATTAATAACAAGTGAGAAAAAAAAAGTATGCCTCCGGGAAAATTTAAGAAAATGCTAATTTGGTGCTTTTGAATTAGCATGAAATTTAATAAGGAGCAAAATCCATTAGAGTAAGTTTGGTTTTGAATTTAAATAATGTTAAAAACTTGTTAATTATGTATTTGTAAAGTTCAATTGAAAACAAGTTTTAATTAAGTATCAAACTTGGCTAGTTCTAAGTGATAATAAAATAAATGTTTAGCTTTATGGATCAAGTGAAAATTGAATATAAAAGATACATTTATTATAAAATGCAAATTTTTGTGAAAAGCTAGAAATAATAATAAATAGAGCAACAAGATAAGATTTCTTTTTAATTTTGAAAGCAAATTAAAAAAAAAAATCAATATGTAATTCCAAAGTCTAGTTTGGATAGATAATTGTTTCTTACTAATGTAAGAAAGTAAGTATTTTAATTAAATTATGGGTCTTCTTTCAAAAGACTTTGTTTGTTAATTGAGAAAAAGTTTTCTTTGTAAACCATTTTGAAAGTTTGTTGTATGTATTATAGTGTAATTCTAGATGTCTTGGCTTTTCGGAGAAAAGGATCATGTAATAAATGTTTTAGAGAAAAGATTTTTGATCTTAAATTTTGTAGTTTGGATTTAACAATGATTTAAATTTTTTGACAATTAAAGGTCTTGTGTCGGAAAATTTTAGTTGAAAAGTGATGTTTTAAAACAGCAATAACTTGTGATTTACAAATCCAAATGGGTCCATTCTTTTTGCAAAAGAGAGTACTTTCAGTAAGCTAGAAATCATCTTTATGACATTTTTCAAAATTTTGCAGTTCGGTTATTCAAAAAACGAGTTGAAAACTGATGGACATCTCTGTCCTCTTTTATAATTTCTGAGTTTAAAGCTGAAAGTAAATTGAGCATAACTTTCAAAGCGTAAATCCGATTTTGAAGATCTTTATATCGCTGGAAAGCGTGGACTGAGTAGAATAACTTTTATTTTATGAGTATTTTTAGATTATGGATTTTACTATGTCAAAAGCCTGAGTTTTTGTAGCAGGCGTGAATTTGAAAATTTGAAGTTTTGAGTTGTGTTTTATTTTAAACTATGATTTTAATGCTTCATATGTTTATAAGTGCATGCTAATATATTTCAATAAGTTTAGTGCAGGTGCAAGAAGATATTTGAACAATTAATTAGCAAAATAGTAAGTATAAAAGTAAGCATGTTCAAATGCTAAAAATGAAAGGTATGAATTGCTATGTGTTTATGTGTTAAATATATATATTATGTTCTGACCTTTTGGTCGATGTATATCTATAATTCATATTTATGAAATTGTAAAAGGCTCTCCATGCAAAGGAGAATCTTCCGAATTTTTCGACAAATTAAAGACTTAGAAAAATTTTGAGAAAATTTAATTAGTGAATATTTAGAGCCATCGATGAAGGATCTAATAAGTGTCCTTTTCAAATCATGAAGTAAAATCGTTTAAAATCTGATAAATTTAGTGGAAAAAAAATTACTTATTGTAGTATATTTATTTTTGGAATTAGAGTATGGAACAACTCTAATTTAATTTACTTTAAATTTAAAGTAAAGATGATTGAATTGAAAATTTAACTAAGAGACTTTAAAAATTTTCAAGTATTGAAATTTGAGTTTTGTGTATAAAAGAAAATGGACTTGAGTGAAAACTCTTATAACAAATTTTTGAGAAAATTTCTTGTAATCCATTCATGTGTGTCTTGCCTTAATGCAATTTTTGTGATGACTTGCATTCATGCAGTCATGTGTTATGGTGGTAGCTTGAATACCACCTATCTTTTGTTGAATCCTCTTTTGATGATTGTGCTTATTTGTGTTACTCCTTCAAAAGAGTTAGGTGCATTTCAGTATATTGGAAAAGTTGGCTCCTAGTTATATAGGACCATCTACTATTATTGAACGCCTTAGTTTAATTGCTTTCATGCATCAATTTCTGTTCAGTTTTGGGTATTCATGATATGTTCCAGGTACCCCAATTTTGTTGTACCTTCGAGATTTAATCTCGATTGTTAATTATCTTGTGTTGCATAATCATGAGTCTCACCGACTTTTGTATTGTGCCGAATTCTAATCGTGTAGTTGTTTCGAAGATTGAACACCTTCGAAATATAATGTTCCGCTTATGAAATTCTATGGTCCACTAGCCCTAAGTATTGTACTTGGAAATACATAGAATTAAACGAGCAATCTTACCTTGGTTTTCTATCATCTTGTGTTGAGGGCGAGAATTTTTAAACTCGAGCTTATCTATCTTCCTTTGATTGATGAAATAATTATGTTGAATATAAACTCTTCTCTAAAAATTGCATGGACGCAATTTTGTTAAGGGGGAGAGTCTGTAACAACCCTGATTTTGGAGATTACCTGTTAATATTGAATTATAACGGTAGTAATAATTTAATATTGTAAATTGATATAAAATTGGAGAAATTAAATTGTTTATTTGGATTAAACAATGAATTTTGAAAAATTAAAATGAGAAAATAAAGTTTGGAACTTTATTTTATTGTTTGGGTAAATAATGAATGGAAAATAATTTTTATTTATAGAAATTACAATAATTTTATTAATTATTGCCAATTACTTCTTTTAATAATTTTTAAAGGAAGTATTTGATTTTTAAAGGTTGTTTATTGAAATGAAAGGTGAAAATTGGGTTAAAAACAAGTTTTTGTGTAAATAATGTTTTGAAATAGTTTGAAATATTTTTCTAAGTGATAAAATAAATTTTGTGGAATTTTAGGAGTTAAAACATGATTTTATACATTTATTTGATGAAAATTATGCATTTTTGTTAAATAAAAGAATTTAATAATAAAAATATTTTAAAAATACAAATTTATCCTTTTATATGGTCTAAAATGTTCTATTTTATATGTATACAAGTTTTCACTTTTTTTTCTTGTGTAAAACTTGAGAGAAATGCATTTTTATGTGTATATGTGATATGTACAAATTAATTTGTTCAAGTGTTGATTTTAACTTAGCTTAATTTATTTTTCTCTAATTTGGGTCCAAAAGCCCATTAGCCAACTAAAACCAGGAAATGAGAAAGAAGAGAAACAATTTGTTGTACCTACTTTTTCTCTTCTTCTCCAGAAAGATGAATAGAAACAATAATACAAACCCTACCATTTTTCAAACCTAAGCCTTCTACTCTCAAATTCCTTCAATTTGATTGTTGTTTCAATCAATCTAAAGAGAATTCAACAGGTAATCAACTTCAAAATAAAAATAATTTCATCAAAATCTAGTTTTGAGATTTGGGTTGTATGTAATCTCTTCTTTTGGGTTTGCATGGCTTTTTCTTTTGTTTTTACAGGTTCTTGAAACCGAATCCATCTCAAAGCTCCATTCTTTTTGCTTAAATCCGGGTATTTTGATAAATCAGCAAGGTGAGAACAATATCTCACGAATACTAGCAAATTGCTTGTGAAATTGCTTGAATTTGCTGCATATGTAAAAGTTAATTCAATGTATAGTCTATTTTCGTTTCTGGCCTAAAGTGCCCACTTTGGCCATCCATAACTTTCATCTACGGCAACGAAATGCTGCCGGATCTTTTTCTGAGTCAAGTTTATATGTTAAACTTCATTTCTGCAAATTTTGGTTGAATAATATGGTCATTTGAGTGTTCAAATCGTCACTGCAAAATCAGTGTACAGCCTGCAAATATCCTGTGCACATTTTGTTTTCTGAGTTGTTGCAAACATGGCCTGAGTCCATGTTTAAGACATCATCTCTCTTTCGTTTTTTCTCAAATTGCACGAGTCTTTTTTTTATGTAATATGAAGTTCTCTTCTTTACGCGTACCAAATTTCAGGTCATTTTGGTATAGATAGCTTATATAAATCTGCTGTCAAACTTGGACCTGGACCATGTTTTTGCCCAGAGTCCAACAGTGAAACACTGTCTGGGTACAACTTTGAGCGATCATATCTTTCTCATAATTAATCCAAATTACATCATTTTTTTTCTGTTTAATAGATGACGTTTTGTACTATATGCGTATAAATTTATAGCTCAATCTGATATTATTTGATCTCCTGTTTTATGCCAGGAATTTGAGTCCAGGAGTGTTTTTAGGCCTGCACATTTATTTGGTTTTTGAACTGTCGCAAACATGGTCTGAGTCCATGTTTGAGACAGCATAACTCATTCGTTTCAAATCGGATTTGAGCAATTCTTTTTACAGATTGAAGTAGGTGTGCTAATTTACATTTCTGTTGAATTTCATGAAAATCTGGGTTGGTTTGCTATTCCTAAACTACTATCGAACTTGTACTCGCAGCTTGCTGTAATTCAGTATTTTAAACTTTGTTTTGGTCCGACTTTGAAACGACGCAGATTCTTCGTTTCAAATCGGATTTGAATGATTCTTTTGCCAGATTGAAGTAGGAATGTTGAACTACATTCCTACCAAATTTCATGTCATTTGGACTCGGGTTGCAGGTCCAAACCTCCTGTCGAACTTGGGTTCGCAGCCTGTTTTCACCGGGTTTTTATACTTGGAATAATTTTCTGCTTTTTCTGATATTTTCCGATTTCTTTGAGATTTTTCTCTAGATTTCGTACACAGGTTTTATAAAGCATTACAAAGTGTTTTTCAAGCAAATTGACTTTTAAAATTATTATTTAATATTATTTTTAAGTATTAAATTAGTTACTCCATAATAGGAGAATTTCAAATGCAATTTCTAAAGCGATTTTGAAGCGTTCCTAAAACTCATTTTCTTCAATTTAATTTCTATATAAAACACACAATTTTGCACTTCGAGCGAAAAGAGAGGAGAATTAAATGATTAGATAAAACGCGTGCTATGAACACGTGCGTTTATCTTTTCAGTTAATTCCTAATCTATTCGTTTGATTGTTTTGACCTTTGGGTCTGGTTTACCGATGAGATGAGGTAAACTTTGTACTGCTTTAAGTGTGGAATTGACTAACGGTTAGTAAATCGTTTAGTGCGAACGTATGGTATGGGACACACGTTAACACTTTTCAGGTTCCTTTCCGAGAGTTTGTGACACATATTGCCGGTTAGTGGTGTCCAGTACTGGGCCTCCGGACCTTCGCCACTACGGTTTGTTGCCTTCGGGCTTGTGCCTTCGGGCTTGTGCCTTCGGGTTTGTTGCCCTATAGTATCGCTTTTGGAGTTGGTCCTTCGTCACCGCTCGAGAGATACTTGGGTTTGTCGCCTTCGGGCTTGTGGATCCTTGTTTATACAGTACTGAGCACGTGCATCTTTTGTTTCATTAATATTTATATTTCCCTAAAGTATCGCCTTTCGGGGTAGGTCTTTTGAACCACTCGATACATAGCGATTACCTTGTGGAAACTTGTGTTACCTTCATTGGTATTTGTTATTTGCCTTTTTGGTTTGATTTGGGATATTCATATCCTTTGTTATTGAGTTGCCGATGATATGAGGCTTGTTATGATTCATCTTTTGTAGATGATTGAGTTATCTCTTTTAGAGATATTTGTGGTACTTTATGACCTTGCATGTTCATTATTGTTTAGCTTGTCTAACTGATTTGTTTAGCTAGACTGACCCGTGTATTTTATACTCGGGTCAAACCGAGGTATTTCAGGTTAGGTTCCTTTAGACTTAGCCTATTCTGCTTCCGCGTGGACTATTCTGCTAGCCTATTTTGTTATACCTTTTTGTGTAGTCCCTCTTGGTTATAACTCTGATATGTATATTCTTTTGACTCGCCTGTATATTGTGGTTGCTATACCACTTGACATGTATCATTTTGTATACTCTGTGATGTATCTGTATATGTGTATATGTATGTGATGATCTACTGTTCTGTGATGTGGTTTACATTTGAGTTATTATATTTTGTTCTGTTAAATTTTATAGCCAATATAGTTTTGTATTAAGTATCTATTGGATATGTCGATCCACATAAAAAAAAATGCTACATTTATCGACGTATTCAATAGATAGTTAAGACAAGGCTATAGATGGTCGCTCCTATCCAGCTCTATTCTCCGTATTAGCAGACGGTATTACCTTGTAATACTCTTTGCTAATGTGGGTCTCGTAGTGGGGCGTTACAGAGAAGTTCTCAACTTGATTTCAATAATGGTTGTAGTGTTTGATTTTGAATAAAATTAAATGCGCGTTTAATTTTACCCAAAAATTTCACTAACTCCAATACATCCCAACCAGCTCCATTGTGTAGTGCTCGTCAAAACGAAGCCAACGTAATTCGTTTCGTCCAAAACGAACCTCGTATGACAAAGTTACAATGTTTTAAACCTTATACAATTAAATATATATATTAATTTATATTTCCTTTTATATATTTTTTCAACCTGCTACATCTGGGCCGCACGATTTCGAATTGCAGATCAGGGCCGTTGCCCCTCCTTTCTTCCTCAACGTGATATTCACGTACATGAAACCCATCTCGCCGTTTGCTTCCTCAATCAATCGAGCCACCACCCCTCGATTCCAGTTCGATCGAACTACGCCACGACAAAGAGCAACCTCCGCTCCACCACCGCCCCAAAAGACGTGGCACTCGGTCTCCCCAGTGCAGTGAAAAACGTGCACGAACGCAGCGCCTTCCAGCTCCAATTGCCGTCGAACGGCTTCGCCATTTTCGATCACCACCGTTGATCTTCAAGATCTCGTTGAGCTCTACATTTTTGCAGTTGGAGGTTTTGTCTAATTGTTGAAGGATTTGAAGAAAAAGGAGGAAGAAGATGGGAGTTTTCTGGCCTTTGAAAACGAAAGTGGCGGCTGAGCATTGTTAGGGTAAGGGTTTTGAGCTAATGAAAGGATAAGGGTCCTTTTATAGAAATTTTACCAAAAACACTAATCATTTCCAATTTTTCGAAATCCGAATCTCGCGCGGTGACCGGTGTTTCTAGGGTTTAACCCGCATTCCGGATACAACGGAATAGGTTTCGGAAGCCAATTCAATCATCTGTGCAAGTTACGGAGATAAACGATCAATTTTAAATTAAATCAGTTAAGCAAATTTTTAGGCGTTTGGCCTTGCCTTGGACAAACGGTAAATCCGATTGACACGAAATTCGAAATCTGACAATAATATAACATTACGGATCCGATGAAACTGGTTTTGTCAAAATTCGAGACAGTTTGGAAAATGACTATTTTCACTCGTCAATTAAATATTAAAATATCCAATTTTCACAAATTAACTTTAAATTCAATTTTAAAAGTTCTATAACATCATTCTAACTTCAATATGATTAAATAAAATTTTACAAATTAATTTTAATCATATTAAACCCAATTTTCAATTATTTCTGTAATTTTCAATATTAATTTATCGATTTAAATACCCAATTAAATCTAGATATTCAAAATAAAATGTAAGGAGAGGGATTTTTCGCGCTCGAAAATCGACATCCATACTTCACATCGTACTCGAATGCCACACATTCGACCGTTCATATCCGATTCACCGGAGCTTATAACACAAGTAAGTATAACACACAGCGGAATAAAAGAATAATACATTGATATACAGCATTGATACAATATCTGATACAATAGATATCAATAAACATCAGAGATATGACACAATAAAATTGCAGCGGAAAAGAAAAAAATAGATAACACCAGCAACGGAACAAGTAACTCTAAGATAGTCTTCAAGAGAGAACTCCTGCGGCAGCTCGAACCAACATCACGATGCACTAAGACAAGCAAGTCTCATCCACATCCAAGCATTGAACTAGCTCCAGATAATCTACTAAATCTAACTATCCGAAAAACCTAACTCTAGACTGCTCGTGTGGAAAATAGTGAGCACCTAAAGTTTAGGAAAGAAACAATAAATTCCGGATCAGTCGTGGGACTAGTATGAGTAACAAAAACAGTTTATCTTTAAAAACAAACAAAAAATGTTTTAAAATAGATCCGTAATGCTTTTTTTAGAAAATGAGACTACCATAAGGGCTCTCGCACACACACACAATGCAAACGCAGAATCAGAGGAGATTTCTTCTTATGATAGTCAAATATGCTTGATACGAGAATTTCTTTGATATTAGTACTATAAGTGCAAAGTGCAGAAAACATTTCGAAAGTATAATATAAATCTTAGCCAACAAAGACATTTCACACTTATGCCTACTATAGCTATCATGTTCAATAGCAGGTTACCGCCGCATTCCATGGCAGGTTATACAACTAAAACCGTACAGGGCACGTATTGTTTTATTTGGATTTCCAACAAATGGTCGGGCAAAGGAACTTCCCATACCGAAATGGAACGCCTCTGGAAGGACGTCCCCGAGCAACATTTTTCAATTTTCAGCTAACACAAGGCCGGCTACCCCTTTCCCAGGGAGTAAGAAACCTCAGATATACCACGCCCGGTCCTTTTGGACCTTTATCCGAGCGCTCGTCACCAACATCACACAGTAGTAAATATAATGTGTCCACATGAGCAAGTATTTGGGCTCCATACCATGATACTGCTCTTTTCCAGAAGGAATGGTCCTACCCTAGGGAAGCTACCCCTGAAACCTTGCTGCCACGATTCCTGTTTCGACCACTACCGGGTTGTGAGGCTTGACGAAATCTCGTCCACAAAGATACGCTTTTCACAAAAGCCACGCTTTGATCAACAAATGATCAGCAGCGCTCAGCATGCCACATTACCAAGTTGGGAATATATTGCTGATAACCTTCAACTACATAAGCTCTAAGGGTGTTAAGCTAAGAGAATAAATTCTCCACCACCAACAGAAATGTATTTAAAAGAAATCTGCTTTATATCCCAAAATGTAATGTCAGACATACAATCCATACAATTCTGTTCTGGATTAGAATAGAACCGAAGGCACTTCCGAAGAAGTCCTTGCAATCCGGATAATCCCTAATCACGTCTGGATTTCCCATCACATATGGAGATCTCTATACCAGTGATCATCCAGTGCATAGAAAATCGACAAGAAACCCTTTCGTTTGCGAAAATATCCGGTCTTCACCACCGGTCTTCACATGCTATCCATAACATCGTATCACATATTCGGAATGGGTTATATGACACAAAGGTCCGTTCCCGGCTAAACCGAATAGTGAGCGCTACATTTAAAACATATGAATATGGGATTTCAATTAAGTCACAAGTAATTACCCAAAACCTTTATTTTAAATGGTTAAACAAATTTCCATTTTAAATCTTTAAACAAAAAGATTCATTTCACAAAGTTCACCCAGATTCAAAAAGATCCTTTCATAGAATTTCAAAACAATTTCTATTTCAATTAGGATTAACTCATCCAATCTTTTAAATTAAAGGTTTAACTTATAGCTTTCAAACTGTTTTCATAACTTGGAAATTATCTTCATTTCAAACGAGAAATCATTTCAACACAAATTGGAAGTTCATTTCTTATGTGAAAGCTTTAATTATTTGAAAACAGATAGTTTTCATTTCAGAAAAATCCAATTATATTTGCTCGAGTTAAAGCCCTTGAATTTAAATTATAATTCTCAAATCAATACATTTAAAAATGGTTTAATTCATATAAACTCATAAATAAGTGGAACGGCCTTTTTTAAACCCTAGTTCCCAAATCATAGAATTCAATTTCAAATATTGAATTCAAATTTAAATCAAATTATTTAAATTTCTAAACTTAATCAAGTTATTCAAAATCAATTTCATCTTTGAAATTCCATTTCAAAAGCTTTTCACTTTAAACTGAATCCATTTCCAAAACATTTGAATTCAAAATGTCTATTTAAAAATCATTTTAAAAATCCGTGACTTAATCGATTTCCTCGTGTAATCGATATTTGTGTGTGTATAAGTGTGGTCCAGGGGTTTAACACAATAGTGCAACATCATTCAATCATCACAGATTAAAACATAGAAATATAGTTGATAAGCGATATAAACTGTAACGCTTATGGTCCATTCACACATTCACAGATAATATACAAATGTAAATAAATGAATAAATTTTACACAGCTCAATCCACAGAACAAAAGATCACAGATCACATAGGACAATCAATTCAAGGTATCTCACACAATACAATCATTCATAAGTAAGGTCAAGCATTTAATAATCATTTATAAGCAGGATTAATTAATTGTTAAATCCTAATTAATTCAATTTGTTTCCAATTAAGTTTATTTACTTATGAATTAATTATCCAATTCTGATTAATTAACTACAAATCATTTGATATAAATTAATTTATAAAACACTTTAATTAATTAAATTATTCTTAATTAATAAATTAATTAGATTAACCTTAATTTAATTACATAATCATTTAACCTCAATTAATTTTATTAAATAATTATCTTTAAGTAATTAATTACCTTTATAAATAAATCAACATTTAATTACATTAAATTTAATTATATCTTAATCTCCTGATTAATCAACTTAAACCTTAATTAATAAAGTTAAACTTATAATTACTAATTAAATTGATACAAAACATTAATTATCCATTCTAATTAACTTAATAATTAATTTATTACAAATCATTTAATCTTTCTTAAATTTAAGGTGAACTCACTCTTAGTGGTGATTTAAATATCATTTACAAATATGTTTGACAACCTTTTTAATTTCAAACTTATCTTTCTAAATTTTATTTTAAACCCAAGATTTAAAATGAACCCTCCTTTATCTTTAGTAAAGTTTAAAACAAATTTTAAAATCCTTTAAATTACTTGTTGAAATAATATTTTATTATAAAGAAATTTTAAAGAGTTGAAATCAAATCCTAAAACATTTGAGTTATTTAAAATATTTAAAATATTTACATTTATCACTTTCTTTCATTTCCAAATCTGAAATTCAATTATATGTTCAAGTCCAGGTTCTAGATTTGTTTTCAACTTTGCTTATACTTTCCTTTACAACTCAATTTCTAATCTTATATTCAATTCTTTTAAATAAAATATTACTTAATTGTTATTAAAACAATTTTAAACTTAAAAACTTAGTTATACCCAAACTATGTTGTAAACTACCTTAAGTTTATATTTAAACTCCTGTTTTTACACTGGTCTAAGCGTTGTTTCAAAATTAAAATTTTATACTTAGAAAAAAAACAAAACAGGTTCTGTTTATAAAATCTGGACAACACTGACCTGAGCCCCACAATGCTTGCTTCGAGCCTACCCCCTAAATGCTTCGAGCCAACCTCCCATTTACTCGAGTAAAACTCGAATTCAAATTGTTGTTCAAACTTTTAGAATTTCACCAGAAATATCCACTTATGCATCGTGCACATGTACATCGTCGATCATCACCTTCGGTCTTCGCCGTAACGCCGAGCAAATCGACAGTCTTCCAAGCAACTCATCACGATCATCAGATCATGTTCATTTGCTCGAAATCAAATTCAAGAGTTTAAACCTAAACCTGGAACATCACAATGCAAAACCTAGAAACCGCAGCTTCCTCCACTCCATACCTGGCAACACCTCGTCCACGCAACTCCAGCCACCAGAAAATCCCAAACTCCGGCCATCACTTCATCGCCTCAACCTCCACCATCACCCAACATCCCATAGCACTCGATCGCCCCTAGACGACTAACGAGACCAAAAACATAACCATGTTAAAACTAGGTTTAAAATTTTCAAAACCTCACCGCCACCACCACCATGGACGATGCCACCTCCAACTATTTTTCCACACACCACTATAGGCTCGTCCATCACCATCCACAATTCCGACCATTCCCAGCCCGTGGATCGCCAGTGATCACCAAAAGATCGAAATTCGATCAACCCAAAACTGCGCTTTGATTCTTGAACTAAATTTTTTAATTTTAGCTTTAAAATTCATGTTACAGCATACGAATCCGATTTACATGCCTGAAATTGTAAAATAAAATGTTTAAATTTTGACTAAGTTATGGTTTTGTTTAGTCTTCTTAAAATCCAGAGATATTTCCAAGATGTTTTGTCTTATATAGATTCTTAATCTTTAACATATGTTATAAAAACCAATTTTGTTTTAACACTAAGTTATATCAGAAATTTAGATCAAGAGAATATGAGTTTTGAATTAAACTTGGGTCTGGGAACAAAACAGGAGACAAAAATACACAATAGTGTATTTATACTTATATAAACTCATAGAAAATGTCATAAATTCATATAAACATATTTGTTTCAGAGAATAGCATGCAACCAAATTTAGTTTTAAGATTTTAAAATGATGTTACTCACCTGGAAATAATTTTTAACAGAGAGAACTTGTTTGAGTTTGCTGCTGGAAGTCTTTTCCTTGATCTCAGTTTGCATTGATTGTTTTGATTTGGTCCGAGCTTTGATTTTTCTAGATTCAAAACTTGATCAGGTTGAAGTTTGTTTAGGTTTTTCTAGTTTCACTTTGTTTTGTTACAGTTTTAATGAACGAAATGGAATAGGACGAAGAGCTTGATATATATAAAAGAAAAGAGAAGCTGATGTGTACAAAAGAAAAGTGTACTGAGTAATACCTTTGTTTATACAATAAGCATGGCTGAGATAGTATTCATAAATTTCTAGAGGTATGTTGCATTAAATGCTTGAGTACTTCATGCTTTATTTTACTTTGTTTATGTTTTCTACTTAAATATATTTGTTGTCCTTTGTATTGACTTGTTTACATGATGATATATTTTTGTACAAGGTAGTAATATTTTCAAGGGTCAGAGATTTTTGCTTCTTTCTTCTTTCTGGTGGCTGATATGCTGAAGATTTTCGTATTAATTTTTTATTGTATTGTTTCATCATGTCTACATACTTGTCTTTTACTTGTTTATAAATAGATACTTACATTTATTTGCTTTGTCTTGATTTGCAAGTTTCATAGATCTATTCATACTTATTATTTATTCTTGTACATACATACTAATTTTTTTATCTTGCATAGATTTATTTATCTTTCTTTTGTTTCACATTTTATATAACTGTAAATTTATTTGAATATTCGTTTAACATCATCACAAACTTTGTTTTTTTTAAAGTTTAACCATCAACTATTTTATAATTTATTTTCAAATATTCAAATTTATTCTCGATTATTAAAATTTAACTAACATTTTATATAAATTACCGATTATTACACAATTTTTATTCAAAAATGAAATTAATTGTCAAATTAAAATAAATTAAAATTCGGATCGCTATAGACTTCCCCCCTTAAAAGGAATTTCGTCAGAGAGATAATGAAGATAGATGAAAGATAGAGAAATATCTTTTCAGATCAAACTGGATATCAATTCTGCATTTGGCTTACCAAATCAGAATATCAACAATAGATACAAGAAAGAATCTATTTAACACTTCACAAGATACTCGGGTCACCAGATCTACGAAATATGCAGTGACATTGGTTAGTCCGATGGATAACTAACTGTTCGGAGAATATATCGAGACCCAAACAATAGATAATTGGATTTTTTTTATTTTCCTCAACTTCCAAATACTAGATATGGATTCCAAACTCAAGTCGAAATACTTATACTTTGGGGTATAAACAACTTGTTCCTCTTCGGACTTTGATATACCCAAGGAATTATAATAGAATTTCAAATTTGGTTTTTAAACGAAATCGTCTTATCGATACAATTCAAATTTAGCTTCATATTCTATTAACCAAATTAACTCAATTTAAAATTTTCAATTTATTTAAAATTTCTAATTCAAATATTTCAAATTCATTAAAGTTTAAATCGAGAAATTGATAAGAAACCGATAAAATACGAAGTAAGGATTTCCTACAATGATTCGTAGAGCCATCATCACTCCAAAACTTCTCTCTGGAGCTATCACGAAGCAATCAATGAATTTGGAATCGAATCAAAGGAAATTGATAGAGAAAGTTGTTTCCACTGTCACATGGTATTGACAATTTGTAGTGGTATTTCCCTATCCCCTATCACATCTTCTTCTTGCACTCATACTCACTATCAGTGGATAGTAAGAGAATTTACTGAGGCATCCGAACAGATATCTTAGGGATATACTCATCCTAGGATTTACTTCACCCTATCTCTAATGAGCTACTTAACGTGTTACACTCCGGAGCTAAAGTTCAACCTTTGCTCTGATACCAAATGTAACGAGAGGAATTTTTCGCGCTCGAAAATCGACATCCATACTTCACATCGTACTCGAATGCCGCAGATTCGACCGTTCAAATCCGATTTGCCGGAGCTTATAACACAATTAAGTATAACACACAGCGGAATAAAAGAATAATACATTGATATACAGCATTGATACAATATCTGATACAATAGATATAAATATACATCAGAGATACGACATAATAAAATAGCAGTGGAAAAGAAAAAAAATAGACAACACCAGCAGTGGAACAAATAAATCTAAGATAGTCTTAAGAGATAACTCCAACAGCAGCTCGAACCAACATCACGATGCACTAAGACAAGCAAGTCTTGTCCACATCCAAGCATTGAACTAGCTCTAGATAATCTACTAAACCTAACTATCTGAAAAACCTAACTCTAGACTGCTCGTGTGGAAAATAGTGAGCACCCAGAGTTTAGGAAAGAAACAATAAACTCCGGATCAGTCGTGGGACTGGTATGAGTAACAAAAATAGTTTATCTTTAAAAACAAACAAAGGAATGTTTTAAAATAGATCCGTAATGCTTATTTTAGAAAATGAGACTACCATAAGGCCTCCTGCACACACACACAATGCAAACGCAAAATCGGAGGAGATTTCTCCTTATGATAGTCAAACATGCTTGATACGTGAATTTCTTTGATATTATTACTATAAGTGCAAAGTGCAGAAAACATTTCGAAAGTATAATATAAATCTCAGCCAGCATAGACATTTCGCACTTATGCCTACTATAGCTACCATGTTCAATAGCAGGTTACCGCCCTATTCCATGGCAAGTTATACAACTAAAAACGTATAGGGCGCGTATTGTTTTGTTTGGATTTTCAACAAATGGTCGGGCAAAGGAACTTCCCATACAAAAATGGAACGCCTCTGGAAGGACGTCCCCGAGCAGCATCTTTCAGTTCTCAGCTAACACAAGGCCGGCTACCCCTTTCCCAGGGAGTAAGAAACCTCAGATATACCACCCCCGGTCCTTTTGGACCTTTATCCGAGCGCTCTTCACCAACATCACGCAGTAGTAAATATAGTGTGTCCACACGAGTAAGTATCTGGGCTCCATACCATGATACTACCCTTTTCCGGAAGGAATGGTCCTACCCTAGGGAAGCTACCCCTGAAACCTTGCTGCCATGATTCCTGTTTCGACCATTACCGGGTTGTGAGACTCAACGAAGTCTCGTCCACAAAGTTACGCTTTTCACAAAAGCCACGCTTTGATCAACAAATGATCAGCAGCACTCAGCATGCCACATTACCAAGTTGGGAATATATTGCTGATAACCTTCAACTACATAACCTCTAAGGGTGTTAAGCTAAGAGAATAAATTCTCCGCCACCAACAGAAATGTATTTGAAAGAAATCTGCTTTGTATCCCAAAATATAATGTCAGGCATACAATCCATAAAAGTCTGTTCTGGATTAGAACAGAACCGAAGGCACTTCCGAAGAAGTCCTTGCAATCCGGATAATCCCTAATCAGGCCTGGATTTCCCATCACATATGGAGATCTCTATACCGGGGATCAGCCAGTGCAGAGACAATCGACAAGAAACCCTTTCGTTTTCGAAAATATCCAGTCTTCACCACCGGTCTTCACATGCTATCCATAACGTCGTATCACATATTCGGAATGGGTTATATGACACAAAGGTCCTTTCCCGGCTAAACCGAATAGTGAGCGCAACATTTAAAACATATGGATATGGGATTTCAATTAAGTCACAACTTATTACCCAAAACCTTTATTTTAAATGGTTAAACAAATTTTCATTTTAAATCTTTAAACAAAAAGATTCATTTCACAAAGTTCACCCAGTTTCAAAAAGATCCATTCATAGAATTTCAAAACAATTTCTATTTCAATTAGGATTAACTCATCCAATCTTTTAAATTAAAGGTTTAACTTATAGCTTTCAAACTATTTTCATAACTTGGAAATTATCTTCATTTCAAACTAGAAATCATTTTAACACAAATTGGAAGTTCATTTCTTATGTGAAAGCTTTAATTATGTGAAAACAGATAGTTTTCGTTTCAGAAAAATCCAATTATATTTGCTCGAGTTAAAGCCCTTGAATTTAAATTATAATTCTCAAATCAATACATTTAAAAATGTTTTAATTCATATAAACTCATAAATAAGTGGAATAGCCCTTTTTAAACCCTAGTTCCCAAATCATAGAATTCAATTGCAAATATTGAATTCAAATTTAAATCAAATTATTTAAATTCCTAAACTTAATCAAGTTATCAAAATCAATTTCACCTTTGAAATTCCATTTCAAAGGCTTTTCACTTTAAACCCAATCCATTTCCAAAACATTTGAATTCAAATTGTCTATTTAAAAATCATTTCAAAAATCTGTGACTTAACGATTTCCTCGTGTAATCCATATTTGTATGTGTATAAGTGTGGTCTAGGGGTTTAACACAATAGTGCAACATCATTCAATCATCACAGATTAAAAACAGAAATATAGTTGATAAGCGATATAAACTATAACGCTTATCGTCCATTTACAGATTCACAGATAATATACAAATGTAAATAAATGAAATTTTTTTACACAGCTCTATCCACAGAACAAAAGATCACAGATCAGATAGGACAATCAATTCAAGGTATCTCATACAATACAATCATTCATAAGTAAGGTCAAGCATTTAATAATCATTTACAAGCAGGATTAATTAATTGTTAAATCCTAATTAATTCAATTTGTTTCCAATTAAGTTTATTTACTTATGAATTAATTATCCAATTCTGATTAATTAACTACAAATCATTTAATATAAATTAATTTATAAAACACTTTAATTAATTAAATTATTCTTAGTTAATAAATTAATTAGATTAACCTTAAGTTAATTACATAATCATTTAACCTTAATTAATTTCATTAAATAATTATCTTTAAGTAATTAATTACCTTTATAAATAAATCAACATTTAATTACATTAAATATAAATATATCTTAATCTCCTGATTAATTAACTTAAACCTTAATTAATAAAGTTAAACTTATAATTACTAATTAAATTGATACAAAACATTAATTATCCATTATAATTAACTTAATAATTAATGTATTACAAATCATTTAATCTTTATTAAATTTAAGGTGAACTCATTCTTAGTGGTGATTTAAATATCATTTACAAATATGTTTGAAAACCTTTTTAATTTCAAACTTATCTTTTTAAATTTTATATTAAACCCAAGATTTAAAATGAACCCTCCTTTATCTTTAGTAAAATTTAAGACAAATTTTAAAATCCTTTAAATTACTTATTGAAGTAATATTTTATTATAAAGAAATTTTAAAGAGTTGAAATCAAATCCTAAAACATTTAAGTTATTTAAAATATTTAAAATATTTACATTTATCACTTTATTTCATTTCAAAATCTGAAATTCAATTATATGTTCAATTCCAGGTTCCTGATTTGTTTTCAACTTTGCTTAAACTTTCCTTTACAACTTAATTTCAAATCTTATATTCAATTCTTTTAAATAAAATATTACTTAATTGTTATTAAAACAATTTTAAACTTAAAAACTTAGTTATACCCAAACTATGTTGCAAACTAACTTAAGTTTATATTTAAACTTCTGTTTTTACACTGGTTTAAGCTTTGTTTCAAAATTAAAATTTTAAAACTTAGAAAAAAACAGAACAGGTTCTGTTTATAAAATCTGGACAACACTGACCCGAGCCCCACAATGCTTGCTTCGAGTCAACCCCCTAAATGCTTCGAGCCAACCTCCCATTTACTCGAGTAAAACTCGAATTCAAATTGTTGTTCAAACTTTCAGAATTTCACCAGAAATATCCACTTATGCACCGTGCACGTGCACATCGTCGATCATCACCTTCGGTCTTGGCCGTAACGCCGAGCAAGTCGACAGCCTTCCAAGCAACTCATCACGATCATCAGATCGTGTTCATTTGCTCGAAATCAAATTCGAGAGTTTAAACCTAAACTTGGAACATCACAATGCAAAACCTGGAAACCGTGGCTTCCTCCACCCCCACACCTGGAAACACCTCGTCCATGCAATTCCGGCCACTAGAAAATCCTAAACTCCGGCCATCACTTCATCGCCTCAACCTCTACCATCACCCAACAGCCCATAGCACTCGATCTCCCCTAGACGACTAAGGAGACCAGAAACATAACCATGTTAAAATTAGGTTTAAAATTTTCAAAACCTCACCGCCACCACCACCGTGGACGATGCCACCTCCAACTATTTTTCCATACACCACTATAGGCTCGTCCATCACCATCCACAATTCCGACCATTCCCAGCCCGTGGATCGCCAGTGATCACCAAAAGATCGAAATTCGATCAACCCAAGACTGCGCTATGATTCTTGAACTAAAATGTTTGATTTTAGCTTTAAAATTCATGTTATAGTATACAAATCCGGTCTACATGCCTGAAATTGTAAAATAAAATGTTTAAATTTTGACTAAGTTATGGTTTTTTAGTCTTCTTAAAATCCAGAGATATTTCTAAGATGTTTTGTCTTATATAGATTCTTAATCTTTAACATATGTTATAACAACCAAGTTTTGTTTTAACACTAAGTTATATCAGAAATTTAGATCAAGAGAATACGAGTTTTGAATTAAACTTGGTCTGGGAACAAAACAGGAGACAAAAATACACAACAGTGTATTCATACTTATATAAACTCATAGAAAATGTCAGAAATTCATATAAACATATTTGTTTCAGAGAATAGCATGCAACCAAATTGTAACGACCCGAAATTTTCTAGCCAGAAAATTCCAGATAGTTATGAAAAAGAAGAAAAGATAGAAGAAGAAGAAGAAGATCAGAAACACCAACATCTCACATTCGCAGCGGATAAAAGATAATAATAAATAAATACAGTTTACAAAAGAATACTATATCTGTCCATTACATTTAATATACATCAGAGTTTCACATATACACAGTCACTGAATATTTACAATTATCATGACTCAGACTAACAATAAAATAAATACAGCGGAAATACTATATACGATATCGCCATCCAGCTCGCCTCCTGAGCTCCAGAACGTACCTACCTGAAAATCTGTAACACTCGGTCTGACCCGAGCATTACACCAAAGTAACACCCGGGTCAGGCTGGAAACCAGCGTGAGTAAATCCAACTAACATGGAATACCGAAGCAAACAACTTATTTAAACCCGGGTAACTTATATCAATAAAAAAAAAATCACAATTTACTAAAGACCACACTTATTCCACACATCAATTTCTAAGTACCAAACTTAGGCTAAATAATCCAATTCGTTTAAATCATTTCAATACAGCCTATTGTTTTCCTAAAATCAACTTATAGAAATTCGAAGTGGTTTCGGGTATTTTCCAAACACCCGACCCAGTCTCTTCGAAAACCAAAATTACCTTTAATCCAAATTTTTTAAGTGAACTCAATTCAATGTAAAATATAGATTGTCATATTTACACAACATTCATCATCAACAGATAACCCACATATCTCTGTTCGATTCCAACACATCATATCACAAAATATCACAAATTATCAAACAATTATTAATCTAATAATCCAATACATTTTAACCATTCATAAGCAATATTTGTTAGATATTCAATCTTCAATTATTTGAATTTAATCTCTAATTAAATTAATTTTAGTTACTTCGATTACTAGTAGCCCATCCAGCTTACTTAACATTAATTGATTTTAAACCAATTAAATAATAATCCTCTAATTACTTTCATTAATTGCTCTTTTAATTAATTCCAGTTAACAAGAAATCTTTAATTAACCCTGTTCATCAATTACCCTTAATTAATTACATTAAGTAATTAATTAACTCTAAACGGCTCGAATCCTTAATTAATTAAAGGATAAAAATCTTGATTTAATTACTTAATTACCACCTAAGTCTTATTTAAAGCAAGAGTTTGAAATAAAATTTATATAAATCACTTAAATCTTAAAATTCAATATCTTTATCTATGGTTGTCTATGTAAATCCCATTCACATATTTTAAATAGTTATAAATATCCATTTAATACGATTAGATATCCATTTATATTTGTTGATTTGGAATAATTTGTTACTGTGATTTGGAATAATTTGTTACTGCTGCTGGAATAATTTATAAATGTTGATTTGAAATAATTTGTTACTGCTACTGTAATAATTTATATATGTTGATTTGAAATAATTTGTTACTGTTAATTATCTAAGCAATGGTTTAAGTAACAGGTTGCACTCATCTTTATTCAATTCGAGCTAAGTTTCAGAAACATTCAAATTACACGTATCAAAATCCCAAATCTTGACAGTGAGAAAAACCCAAACACAGAGAGCAGAAATTACTCACCTGCTATCACCACTGCAGGAGCAACCAGCGACCATCATAAAACCAATACATCAACTCGCCTTCAAATCGAGAAACGCAAGCTTCAAGTGAACACCAACATTCAATTCGAAACCATCTCGAACTACAGCCTAAATCGATGCCGCAGGACTCGCAATCGTACATCACTGCGTCGCCCCCCCTCGCTAAGGCCTCCTCTTCGATCAAATGATCGGTACGACTTCGATCTGAGCTACGAGATGGCTCGATCGAACAGATGGGAATAAATGAGGCTGCGATTCGAACACGAGCACGAAATTTTCGCGAATCAAAGGAGGAAGAAGGCTCGAATCCACACGGAGGAGAAATGAAATCAATTCAGAGGCTCGACCTTGATTTAGTGAAAAACCTGATGTCGCCCTTTATATTATTTTTTTCGCTTTGAAACCAGAGGAGAGAAAGGACCACGGCCATTTTGTTTCTCTTATTATTTATTTTTTTTAGACAAATCGGCTTCTCATTGAAGATTACAGAGGAGGGCGGGGATAAGTATCGATTAGGGATAGCTTCTCGAGTACGTGTTGGGGGAAAATATCTCTGAGCATATGTACTTTAAGTTTATTATTTTCTAAATTTTACGAACGTCTCGTTAAGCATAACGCGAAACTCCGGACTCCGTATCGGACATGCCGACAGGTGATTATAAGGTTTTACCCGTGTTCCGAGCACAATGGAACGGGTTTCGAAGGTTAACTCGATCATATGCGCGAGTTACGGAAATAAACGATCGGTTTTAAATTAAATCGATTAAAATAAATCTACGCGTTTTGAGCTGCCGGGATCAACTGACAACTCCGATTGCTACGAAAATTGAAATCCGATAATAACCAATTATTACGGATCCAATGGAACTGGTTTCGTTGAATTCCGAGACTGTGCCTCGGAAGGCTATTTTTAAATTCAATTTAAACGATATATTATTAAAACTGAACAAATCAACTTTAAATTAAATTTCAACATTCTGTTATCTTTAGTATCATCGTTATAAATGTTATAAGCCTTCAAAATATTTTAAACAGGCTTAGAATCTCAGATTCAACAATTTACCCAATTTCAATTATATAGTCTAATACTATAATTATCTAATAAATATTAATATTTGGAACTCAAACTAAAATTAACCTTTCTAATATTAAAAATCAATTTGTTATTCTATTTTAAATCGTTAAATTTTCCGGGTCGTCACATTCCTCCTCCCTTAAAAGAATTTCGTCCCCGAAATTACTAATTAGGAAGAATGTCCCATACCCGTTTACCCTTTTTCTCCAAAACTCTCAATTCAACATCCACCATCTATCTTTTATTAAAGCCACATTATCACCTTAAGCAACTTCTTAAAACTCTCTATAGTATCAAACAACACCCCTTTGCTCAATCATCTAAATTTCAATTTAAAACCAATTTTTAAATTATCAAAATTTCTCAAAAATTTTCTAACTCTCTAAATTTTCGAAAAATTTTGCCAGCGTTTCCTTTGCGCGGCTAGCTCAGTACTACTACAAAAGGCCTCTACGGGCTCCCAAATTCCAAAAGAAAACAAAAGCCAAGTGGCTATATCCAAAAACCCAATCCAATTCATACAGAAATTAAAATACATACCTTTTTGTCGGGCACTTCACATTTATCCTTTGGAATCAAATCAAATTTCTTTTCCCTTTATAATTCCTGCATATCCTATTTAACAACAATATCCAATCGTAACCTTCAAATCACTGTATACATTTCCTTACAGAAACTTTCACCTCCACTTCTATTCAATTTAGTTTTTCCCATTTCTATATGAATTCTATTTACTTTCAATTCTGAATTATTTAATTTATCTCCAATTTATAACTAATTCATATTAAGTTTATCTTCTAATTTACATTAGTCTTTAATTTGGAATCGTTTTGTCGTTAACCTAATTTTCCCCAAAATTTTCAAAAATTTTCTAACTCCTAAAATTTTCAGAAAATTTTGGCAGAGTCTCCTTTGTACGGAGGAGCTTTTGCAATTTGACAAGAGATATAAATATATATACATCGACCCACCCGGTCGAAAAAAGCAAAAACAGTTCATATTTCCTATTTTTATTGCGTAGGCGTACCTTATTTAGCATTTTAAGCAAGCAGCTTATAAATTTTAGCTATTAGCATCCCAAATCTAGCCAAACGGCTTCCCTGTACCTGTACTTACTCAATTTAAATACGTAAGTGCCATATATATAAATTCTATTAGCATTTCACTTACTTTCCATAGCTAAACACATGCATTACATAAATAACAAGCACCAAACAATTCCCATGGGCAATTTATATGATTTAAAGCACATCCAATTGCTTTCAATCAAATTTATATACCATTGCATTCAATTTTAATGGTTTAAAATATAATTGCTTACAATCAATTCGTTTTTAAGCAAAACAAACCCGTATTCATATCAATTGATTTAAAGATCATTATATTTGCTTCCATTCATTATTTACTTTAGCTACCTCAACCTGTAAACATTTATATGGGGTGAAAAAGACTTTTTGATTTTTTTTTTATTTAATCTTAGCCTAATATTGTCTGAATAAAGGAAAACTAAATTTGAAAGTTAATTTATAAGCCTGCAACAAATAAAAGAAGTTTATAAACATACATGCAGGCATACATATTGATCAACCACACATTTATCTGTATCCAGACATATATTCATCATACAAACAAATTTCACAAAGCCATTTCAATGATTATCACAAGCATTCACATTTTAAACAGGTTTAATCATGAATAAAAGTAGCAGGTTTACTACTTACTTGAAAATTGATAACAGAGGACATACTCTTGAGTTTTTTTTTTTCAAAATTTAATACCTGTACAATTAGACAGAGCTCTAAAATCAAAACATGTACAGCCATGTATAACAATAATGCATCAATTTATCACACTTTACTTCAGATATTAATTGCGAGCATTCAGATTTAATCAGATTTAAATCAAATTTTTTTTTGTACACACTTAACTACACAGTTAACTATATTGCCTTACTTCATTCATACTGTTCTTTTGCCTCATTTCATATTTCCATTTCAACTCATGTTCATATTTCTATTATGTACAACATGTATTCATTTATATTTTTCATAACTATATATTTTTTTCTCTTCTATTTCTATTTTTACACTTAACTACAAATTTAATCTACTTATCTATTATTATTATTATTTTTACTTATGTAAATTACATCAAATATATATATTAACACATTAAGTTATATTTTAATTAATTAAATTGAATTTTTATCAAAATAATATTACTAAATTTTGTACACTAAGCCATTCTCAATTTATTTCTCTTCCCCTGGGTTTTGTTTGCAATTCAAACCATGACTACTATAATTCACTTCCATTAGATATTACTCATATTACACTTGGATTCTATTTGCAATTCATCCCATCACTACTTCGATCTCATTTTATTTTATTTTAATTCACCTCACTTTAAATTTTAAATTCTTCTACTAAATTCATTTTCGACTTTATTTCATTAATACAAAGCCATTCTCACTTCATCTCTTCTTATTTAATCCATTATCAAACCCAAGTCGAATTCTATTTATAATTCGAACTCATTCCAAACTCCATTATTAATTTACAATCCATTTTAGTTATCCAGGTTAAATTTTATTAACATTCTCTATTAAATAATTTATTTAGATAATTAGCTTACTTCCACTTTTAATTCAACATTGGATTTTTAATTACAAAGAATCACTTCATTAAAATTTCCCGAGTTTCAATTTTATTTTACAATTTCAGTTTGAACTTCCCTCGATTTTCCAAAGTTTCATCTCCTTTATTTTAAAATTTTAGAAATGCCTATAAAATCTCATAATAATATTAAAATAGCTTTTATAAAATATTTCTTATAACTCGATGTCTCAACCAGTCTATCCTTGTTCTTACAGAAATTCAATCATACGTTGATCAGGCGTAGGACTGAAAATCTATAAGTACTTGGTAAACCTGTTTTCACATCCAGTGAAAATACCTGAAAAATAATTTTATTGAAGTTATCGAAATCAGTTTTTGAAAATAGAGGAATTATCTTTAGGGACAATGCTCTGAAGATCATCACCCCCATCCATGGTCACAGTTACATACCAGGGTTACGTTGCAGTCACAACAAAAGTCCATGTAACTGCAGGCTCTCCGCGGCCTCTCGATTACGCCATGGATCCCACACAACAGATCACAGTTACATCCAGGGTTACGTTGCCGTCGCAGCAAAAGTCCATGTAACTGCAGGCTCTCAGCGGCCTCTGATTTTCGCTGACGAAATGAAACTTCTCCACTCCTACATAAGTCGCAGTCTACCGAGATAAACTCAACCGCAGACTGTTGGCTCTCAGCGGCACACACGACTTTCGCAATGTTACCATAGGTCGCAGTTACATCCTGGGTTACGTTGCAGTCACAACAAAAGTCCATGTAACTGTTGGCTCTCCGCGGCACACACGACTTACGCTATGGTAACTCAACTCATAATCCTCAGGAACTAGTTTTGTCCGGACTCCTCACAGGATCAACTTTAGAACCCCCCTTGGGGCTCAAGGCAGCGCCACCCAGTGGCACTCCTGAGAAGTCCATTTCAAGGGAGCGCCTTTTTCCCCAGAGCTATCATCAAAACACTTTATACTATACACATATAGTATCTTTCAAATCATACACCTAGTATGAATTTTATGAAAGCTCCTTTACACAAAATCGATTATTCCCAAAATCGATAATTCTCAAACTAGGTTTTCCAAATTCAATATTGATTTACCCAAAAATCAAAAGCCTTTTCAAATCCAAAGGTTCCCAAAACCTTTCCCAAAATCCTCATAAGATCCTTTATATATAAATTTTTAAAACTTTGGATCTTTTCAAACTTGTATAAAATTCCTTTTATACTTCAACATTTTCAAAAACCATTTCTTCCAGCAATAGATTCAACAAGGGAAGAATATATAACAAAGATATAACTTTGTTTATCCAAAATCAAATATTCACATTTGATTACTCTTTCCAATATCAATTTCTTTAATCCCTATTTGGATTATTACTTCAATCCTTATCTCAGTTGAGAATTTAACCAGTAACAGTTTGAACTCCGACCAGTTTATATTTAGAAAATAGCTTAAAAATTTTAAAAATAGATAAGTAGTTGAAAAATAATTAAAAGTTTGCAAATTAGTTATAAAATGGTTAACTAATAGTAAAATAGTTGGAAAATAGTTAAATAATTTCAGAAATTTTAGATAATTGCAAAATAGTTGTAAAATAGAAATTAACTCGTAACTTAGTTGAAAATTAGAAATTTGTTTATAATACAGTTGTAAAATAGTTAAATAGTTCCAAATGTAGTGGCAAAAACAAATATAAAATAGTTTGGTTCTTAAAAAGAAAATTGTATAGTAAATAGATAAGAAAATAGTTTTAAAACTATTTATATTAAAACAATTTATTTTGAAAATGACCTAGAGTCAAAACTGTTCACTTTCCCAACATTTCAATTTAGATTTCCACTCCATTTAAATTAACCCAAATCCAATTTCCATTGGACTTGATTCATTCCCAATTCAAATTGAATTGATTCTCAACTCCTTTCTAACTTCAAATCCAATTCCATTTGATCATTAAATTTGTACGACTTTAAATATAATTTCAATTTTACATCTTCTATTTATACTCAATTACATTCACATTTTGCTTTTAACTTGGAGTTATACTTTTATTTATCTAATATATTTTTATTATTCCATAAACATTTAAATCAAGATCCCAGAGTTTAAACAAATTTTCAAAATTCTTTGGCAAATTTATTCATCCCTTTGAATTTCAAACCAATCCCAGTTCACAAACAATTCTAATTTAAAATAATTTGGTAGCAATTTTCTCTTCTAGAAACTCGAAAATAAACATCGATAATGCTGCAGTCATCACCGACATTATTTTCCAGTGACCGAAAGAGTTCAATGCTTTTATCTCTTAAAAAAACATGTCCAAACATTTTTAATTTCAAATCTTCCAGATTTCAAGTTCAACACAAAATATTTTTTTTTTGAAATAATATTATTATTTCTCCAAGACCTTTGGAAACCACTTTCAAATCCAAAGGAATTTTAAATTTTCCCAAAAATTCCAAATTCCCAATCCATCCAATTCATATTTAAACATTACTCTGGAATTTTCATTTTACTTTATTTTCAAATATTCTCTGGAATTCTATTTCAAATTATCATCTCACTTATTTATGAAGTTTATTTCAATTTATAAATTACATTTACAATCTATATTTCAAATTCCTTTTTTTTGATTTTAAACCAATTCCACTTTAATTACAATTCCAAGATTATTCTAATTACTTTGGATCAGTATCCATTCAATTGAGCCCACTTCAATTTCAATCATTTCAATTCAATCCAATTCCAATCTTCCATAAAAATTTTTTTTTGAACTTATACATCTTCCATCTCAAATCCCATTAATTCAAATCGGATTCAATTAGAACGAGTTCAATTCCAATTTCAAGTTTAAACCATCTCGAATTATATAATTCGAGCTAAATTCTCAAAGATTGGTTTAACCTTTTTAATCCAAATTTAACTTTGTTCATTTAAAGTTTTCAAACAATTCTAATTTCTGAGTTCTAATTCTAGAATTTCCTTTTTAATTAATTTAATTTTAATTTGGTTGTATTATATTCCTACTTAACTTAATTCCAATAATTTAACACCCAATCACCCTAATATTTATTAGAAGGAAATATTGCCTTACATATCAAAATATACTATTATATAAAATCATTTAAAATCTTTATAAATAACAAGTACGCTCTCATATATATATATATACACTCAACTCATTCTAGAGTACTACAGACTCCATTCAATGAGTAATCCCCACCAGAGCCAAGGTTCTCGCTTAACCTTTCAGCTCTGATACCAAATGTAACGACCCGAAATTTTCTAGCCAGAAAATTCCAGATAGTTATGAAAAAGAAGAAAAGATAGAAGAAGAAGAAGAAGATCAGAAACACCAACATCTCACATTCGCAGCGGATAAAAGATAATAATAAATAAATACAGTTTACAAAAGAATACTATATCTGTCCATTACATTTAATATACATCAGAGTTTCACATATACACAGTCACTGAATATTTACAATTATCATGACTCAGACTAACAATAAAATAAATACAGCGGAAATACTCTATACGATATCGCCATCCAGCTCACCTCCTGAGCTCCAGAACGTACCTACCTGAAAATCTGTAACACTCGGTCTGACCCGAGCATTACACCAAAGTAACACCCGGGTCAGGCTGGAAACCAGCGTGAGTAAATCCAACTAACATGGAATACCGAAGCAAACAACTTATTTAAACCCGGGTAACTTATATCAATAAAAAAAAAAAATCACAATTTACTAAAGACCACACTTATTCCACACATCAATTTCTAAGTACCAAACTTAGGCTAAATAATCCAATTCGTTTAAATCATTTCAATACAGCCTATTGTTTTCCTAAAATCAACTTATAGAAATTCGAAGTGGTTTCGGGTATTTTCCAAACACCCGACCCAGTCTCTTCGAAAACCAAAATTACCTTTAATCCAAATTTTTAAAGTGAACTCAATTCAATGTAAAATATAGATTGTCATATTTACACAACATTCATCATCAACAGATAACCCACATATCTCTGTTCGATTCCAACACATCATATCACAAAATATCACAAATTATCAAACAATTATTAATCTAATAATCCAATACATTTTAACCATTCATAAGCAATATTTGTTAGATATTCAATCTTCAATTATTTGAATTTAATCTCTAATTAAATTAATTTTAGTTACTTCGATTACTAGTAGCCCATCCAGCTTACTTAACATTAATTGATTTTAAACCAATTAAATAATAATCCTCTAATTACTTTCATTAATTGCTCTTTTAATTAATTCCAGTTAACAAGAAATCTTTAATTAACCCTGTTCATCAATTACCCTTAATTAATTACATTAAGCAATTAATTAACTCTAAACGGCTCGAATCCTTAATTAATTAAAGGATAAAAATCTTGATTTAATTACTTAATTACCACCTAAGTCTTATTTAAAGCAAGAGTTTGAAATAAAATTTATATAAATCACTTAAATCTTAAAATTCAATATCTTTATCTATGGTTGTCTATGTAAATCCCATTCACATATTTTAAATAGTTATAAATATCCATTTAATACGATTAGATATCCATTTATATTTGTTGATTTGGAATAATTTGTTACTGTGATTTGGAATAATTTGTTACTGCTGCTGGAATAATTTATAAATGTTGATTTGAAATAATTTGTTACTGCTACTGTAATAATTTATATATGTTGATTTGAAATAATTTGTTACTGTTAATTATCTAAGCAATGGTTTAAGTAACAGGTTGCACTCATCTTTATTCAATTCGAGCTAAGTTTCAGAAACATTCAAATTACACGTATCAAAATCCCAAATCTTGACAGTGAGAAAAACCCAAACACAGAGAGCAGAAATTACTCACCTGCTATCACCACTGCA
This sequence comes from Allium cepa, assembly GCA_030765085.1. Taxonomy (NCBI): domain Eukaryota; kingdom Viridiplantae; phylum Streptophyta; class Magnoliopsida; order Asparagales; family Amaryllidaceae; genus Allium; species Allium cepa. The sequence goes on along the minus strand of CM060940.1, from coordinate 889,705,760 downwards.
GGAGCAACCAGCGACCATCATAAAACCAATACATCAACTCGCCTTCAAATCGAGAAACGCAAGCTTCAAGTGAACACCAACATTCAATTCGAAACCATCTCGAACTACAGCCTAAATCGATGCCGCAGAACTCGCAATCGTACATCACTGCGTCGCCCCCCCTCGCTAAGGCCTCCTCTTCGATCAAATGATAGGTACGACTTCGATCTGAGCTACGAGATGGCTCGATCGAACAGATGGGAATAAATGAGGCTGCGATTCGAACACGAGCACGAAATTTTCGCGAATCAAAGGAGGAAGAAGGCTCGAATCCACACGGAGGAGAAATGAAATCAATTCAGAGGCTCGACCTTGATTTAGTGAAAAACCTGATGTCGCCCTTTATATTATTTTTTTCGCTTTGAAACCAGAGGAGAGAAAGGACCACGGCCATTTTGTTTCTCTTATTATTTTTTTTTTTAGACAAATCGGCTTCTCATTGAAGATTACAGAGGAGGGCGGGGATAAGTATCGATTAGGGATAGCTTCTCGAGTACGTGTTGGGGAAAAATATCTCTGAGCATATGTACTTTAAGTTTATTATTTTCTAAATTTTACGAACGTCTCGTTAAGCATAACGCGAAACTCCGGACTCCGTATCGGACATGCCGACAGGTGATTATAAGGTTTTACCCGTGTTCCGAGCACAATGGAACGGGTTTCGAAGGTTAACTCGATCATATGCGCGAGTTACGGAAATAAACGATCGGTTTTAAATTAAATCGATTAAAATAAATCTACGCGTTTTGAGCTGCCGGGATCAACTGACAACTCCGATTGCTACGAAAATTGAAATCCGATAATAACCAATTATTACGGATCCAATGAAACTGGTTTCGTCGAATTCCGAGACTGTGCCTCGGAAGGCTATTTTTAAATTCAATTTAAACGATATATTATTAAAACTGAACAAATCAACTTTAAATTAAATTTCAACATTCTGTTATCTTTAGTATCATCGTTATAAATGTTATAAGCCTTCAAAATATTTTAAACAGGCTTAGAATCTCAGATTCAACAATTTACCCAATTTCAATTATATAGTCTAATACTATAATTATCTAATAAATATTAATATTTGGAACTCAAACTAAAATTAACCTTTCTAATATTAAAAATCAATTTGTTATTCTATTTTAAATCGTTAAATTTTCCGGGTCGTCACACAAATTTAGTTTTGAGATTTTAAAATGATGTTACTCACTTGGAAATAATTTTTAACAGAGAGAACTCGTTTGAGTTTGCTACTGGAAGTCTTTTCCTTGATCTCAGATTTGCATTGATTGTTTTGATTTGGTCCGAGCTTTGATTTTTCTAGATTCAAAACCTGATCAGGTTGAAGTTTGTTTAGGTTTTTCTAGTTTCTCTTTGTTTTGTTTCAGTTTTGATGAACGAAATGGAATAGGATGAAGAGCTTGATATATATAAAAGAAAAGAGAAGTTGATGTGTATAAAAGAAAAGTGTACAGAGTAATATCTTTGTTTATACAATAAGCATGGCTGAGATAGTATTCATAAATTTCTAGAGGTATGTTGCATTAAATGCTTGAGTACTTCATGCTTTATTTTACTTTGTTTATGTTTTCTACTTAAATATATTTGCTATCCTTTGTATTGACTTGTTTACATGATGATATATTTTTGTACAAGGTAGTAATATTTTCAAGGGTCAAGATTTTTGCTTCTTTCTTCTTTCTGGTGGCTGATATGCTGAAGATTTTCGTATTTATTTTTTATTGTGTTGTTTCATCATGTCTACATACTTGTCTTTTACTTGTTTATAAATAGATACTTACATTTATTTTCTTTGTCTTGATTTGCAAGTTTCATAGATTTATTCATACTTATCATTTACTCTTGTACATACATGACTAAATTTTTTATCTTGCGTAGATATATTTACCTTTCTTTTGTTTCATGTTTTATATAACTGTAAATTTATTTGAATATTCGTTTAACATCATCACAAACTTTATTTCTTTTTAAAGTTTAACCATCTACCGTTTTATAATTTATTTTCAAATATTCAAATTTATTCTCGATTATTAAAATTTAACTAACATTTTATATAAATTACCGATTATTACACAATTTTTATTCAAAAATGAAATTAATTATCAAATTAAAATAAATTAAAATTCGGGATCGTTACAGACTTCCCCCCTTAAAAGGAATTTCGTCCTCGGAATTCGTCAGAGAGAGATAACGAAGATAGATGAAAGATGGAGAAATATCTTTTCAGATCAAACTGGATATCAATTCTGCATTTGGCTTACTAAATCAGAATATCAACAATAGATACAAGAAAGAATCTATTTAACACTTCACAAGATACTTGGGTCACCAGATCTACGAAATATGCAGTGACATTGGTTAGTCCGATGGATAACTAACCGTTCGGAGAATATATCGAGACCCAAAAATAGATAATTGGATTTTTTTTATTTTCCTCAACTTCCTAATACTAGATATGGATTCCAAACTCAAGTCGGAATACTTATACTTTGGGGTATAAACAACTTGTTCCTCTTCGGACTTTGATATACCCAAGGAATTATAATAGAATTTCAAATTTGGTTTTTAAACGAAATCGTTTTATCGATACAATTCAAATTTAGCTTCATATTCTATTAACCAATTTAACTCAATTTAAAATTTTCAATTTATTTAAAATTTCTAATTCAAATATTTCAAATTCATTAAAGTTTAAGTCGAGAAATTGATAAGAAACCGATAAAATATAAAGTAAGGATTTTCAACAACGATTCGTAGAGCCATCATCACTCCGAAACTTCTTTCTGGAGCTATCACGAAGCAATCAATGAATTTTGAATCGATCAAAGGAAATTGATAGAGAAAGTTGTTTCCACTGTCACAAGGTATTGACAATTTGTAGTGGTATTTCCCTGTCCCCTATCTCATCTTCTTCTTGCACTCATACTCACTATCAGTGGATAGTAAGAGAATTTACTGAGGCATCCGAACGGATATCTTAGAGATATACTCATCCTAGGATTTACTTCACCCTATCTCTAATGAGCTACTTAACGTGTTACACTCCAGAGCTAAAGTTCAACCTTAGCTCTGATTCCAAATGTAACGAGAGGAATTTTTCGCGCTCGAAAATTGACATCCATACTTCACATCGTACTCGAATGCCGCAGATTCGACCGTTCAAATCCGATTCGCCGGAGCTTATAACACAATTAAGTATAACACACAGCGGAATAAAAGAATAATACATTGATATACAACATTGATACAATATCTGATACAATAGATATCAATATAAATCAGAGATATGACACAATAAAATAGCAGCGGAAAAGGAAAAAAAATAGATAACACTAGCAGCGGAACAAATAACTCTAAGATAGTCTTCAAGAGAGAACTCCAACAGCAGCTTGAACCAACATCACGATGCACTAAGACAAGAAAGTCACGCCCACATCCAAGCATTGAACTTGGTCCAAATAATCTACTAAACCTAACTATCTGAAAAACCCAACTCTAGACTGTTCGTGTGGAAAATAGTGAGCATCCAGAGTTTAGGAAAGAAACAATAAACTCCGGATCAGTCGTGGGACTGGTATGAGTAACAAAAATAGTTTATCTTTAAAAACAAACAAAGAAATGTTTTAAAATAGATCCGTAATGCTTTTTTTAGAAAATGAGACTACCATAAGGCCTCCTGCACACACACAATGCAAACGCAGAATCGTAGGAGATTTCTCCTTATGATTGCCAAACATGCTTGATACGTGAATTTATTTGATATTATTACTATAAGTGCATAGTGCAGAAAACATTTCGAAAGTATAATATAAATCTTAGCCAGCATAGACATTTCACACTTATGCCTACTATAGCTACCATGTTCAATAGCAGGTTACCGCCACATTCCATGACAAGTTATACAACTAAAACCGTACAGGGCGCGTATTTTTTGTTTGGATTTCCAACAAATGGTCGGGCAAAGGAACTTCCCGTACCAAAATGGAACGCCTCTGGAAGGACGTCCCCGAGCAACATCTTTCAGTTCTCAGCTAACACAAGGCCGACTACCCCTTTCCCAGGGAGTAAGAAACCTCAGATATACCACCCCCGGTCCTTTTGGACCTTTATCCGAGCGCTCGTCACCAACATCACACAGTAGTAAATATAGTGTGTCCACATGAGTAAGTATTTGGGCTCCATACCATGATACTACTCTTTTCCAGAAGGAATGGTCCTACCCTAGGGAAGCTACCCTTGAAACCTTGCTGCCACGATTCCTGTTTCGACCATTACCGGGTTGTGAGGCTCAACGAAGTCTCTTCCACAAAGCTACGCTTTTCACAAAAGCCACGCTTTGATCAACAAATGATCAGCAGCACTCAGCATGCCATATTACCAAGTTGGGAATATATTGCTGATAACCTTCAACTACATAACCTCTAAGGGTGTTAAGCTAAGAGAATAAATTCTCCGCCACCAACAGAAATGTATTTGAAAGAAATCTGCTTTATATCCCAAAATATAATGTCAGACATACAATCCATACAAGTCTGTTCTGGATTAGAACAGAACCGAAGACACTTCCGAAGAAGTCCTTGCAATCCGGATAATCCCTAATCACGTCTGGATTTCCCATCACATATAGAGATCTCTATACCGGGGATCAGCCAGTGCAGAGACAATCGACAAGAAACCCTTTCGTTTGCGAAAATATCCGGTCTTCACCACCGGTCTTCACATGCTATCCATAACGTCGTATCACATATTCGGAATGGGTTATATGACACAAAGGTCCTTTTCCGGCTAAACCGAATAGTGAGCGCAACATTTAAAACATTTGAATATGGGATTTCTATTAAGTCACAAGTTATTACCCAAAACCTTTATTTTAAATGGTTAAACAAATTTCCATTTTAAATCTTTAAACAAAAAAGATTCATTTCACAAAGTTCACCCGGTTTCAAAAAGATCCATTCATAGAATTTCAAAACAATTTCTATTTCAATTAGGATTAACTCATCCAATCTTTTAAATTAAAGGTTTAACTTATAGCTTTAAACTGTTTTCATAACTTGGAAATTATCTTCATTTCAAACTAGAAATCATTTCAACACAAATTGGAAGTTCATTTCTTATGTGAAAGCTTTAATTATTTGAAAACAGATAGTTTTCATTTCATAAAAATCCAATTATATTTGCTCGAGTTAAAGCCCTTGAATTTAAATTATAATTCTCAAATCAATACATTTAGAAATGGTTTAATTCATATAAACTCATAAATAAGTGGAACGGCCTTTTTTAAACCCTAGTTCCCAAATCATAGAATTCAATTTCAAATATTGAATTCAAATTTAAATCAAATTATTTAAATTCCTAAACTTAATCAAGTTATTCAAAATCAATTTCATCTTTGAAATTCCATTTCAAAAGCTTTTCACCTTAAACTGAATCCATTTCCAAAACATTTGAATTCAAAATGTTTATTTAAAAATCATTTCAAAAATCCGTGACTTAATCGATTTCCTCGTGTAATCGATATTTGTGTGTGTATAAGTGTGGTCCAGGGGTTTAACACAATAGTGCAACATCATTCAATCATCACAGATTAAAACACAGAAATATAGTTGATAAGCGATATAAAATATAACGCTTATCGTCCATTCACACATTCACAGATAATATACAAATGTAAATAAATGAATAAATTTTATACAGCTCTATCCACAGAACAAAAGATCACATATCACATAGGACAATCAATTCAAGGTATCTCATACAATACAATCATTCATAAGTAGGGTCAAGCATTTAATAATCATTTATAAGCAGGATTAATTAATTGTTAAATCCTGATTAATTCAATTTATTTCCAATTAAGTTTATTTACTTATGAATTAATTATCCAATTCTGATTAATTTACTACAAATCATTTGATATAAATTAATTTATAAAACACTTTAATTAATAAAATTATTCTTAATTAATAAATTATTTAGATTAACCTTAAGTTAATTACATAATCATTTAACCTTAATTAATTTCATTAAATAATTATCTTTAAGTAGTTAATTACCTTTATAAATAAATCAACATTTAATTACATTAAATATAATTATATCTTAATCTCCTGATTAATTAACTTAAACCTTAATTAATAAAGTTAAACTTATAATTACTAATTAAATTGATATAAAACATTAATTATCCATTCTAATTAACTTAATAATTAATGTATTACAAATCATTTAATCTTTATTATATTTAAGGTGAACTCATTCTTAGTGGTGATTTAAATATCATTTACAAATATGTTTGAAAACCTTTTTAATTTCAAACTTATCTTTCTAAATTTTATTTTAAACCCAAGATTTAAAATGAACCCTCCTCTATCTTTAGTAAAGTTTAAAACAAATTTTAAAATCCTTTAAATTACTTGTTGAAGTAATATTTTATTATAAAGAAATTTTAAAGAGTTGAAATCAAATCCTAAAACATTTGAGTTATTGAAAATATTTAAAATATTTACATTTATCACTTTCTTTAATTTCAAAATCTGAAATTCAATTATATGTTCAAGTCTAGGTTCCAGATTTGTTTTCAACTTTGCTTAAACTTTCCTTTACAACTCAATTTCTAATCTTATATTCAATTCTTTTAAATAAAATATTTCTTAATTGTTATTAAAAACAATTTTAAACTTAAAAACTTAGTTATACCCAAACTATATTGTAAACTAACTTAAGTTTATATTTAAACTTCTGTTTTTACACTGGTTTAAGCTTTGTTTCAAAATTAAAATTTTAAAACTTAGAAAAAAAACAGAATAGGTTCTGTTTATAAAATCTGGACAACACTGACCCGAGCCCCACAATGCTTGCTTCGAGTCAACCCCCTAAATGCTTCGAGCCAACTTCCCATTTACTCGTGTAAAACTCGAATTAAAATTGTTACTCAAACTTTCAGAACTTCACCAGAAATATCCACTTATACACCGTGCACGTGTACATCGTCGATCATCACCTCCGGTCTTCGCCGTAACGTCGAGCAAGTCGACAATCTTCCAAGCAACTCATCATGATCATCAGATCGTGTTCATTTGCTCGAAATCAAATCCGAGAATTTAAACCTAAACTTGGAACATCACAATGCAAAACCTGGAAACCGCGGCTTCCTCCACGCTCATACCTGGCAACACCTCGTCCACGCAACTCCGGCCACCAAAAAATCCCAAACTCCGGCCATCACTTCATCGCCTCAACCTCTACCATCACCCAACAGCCCATAGCACTCGATCTCCCCTAGACGACTAACGAGACCAAAAACATAGCCCATAGCACTCGATCTCAGATTTGCATTGATTGTTTTGATTTGGTCCGAGCTTTGATTTTTCTAGATTCAAAACATGATCAGGTTGAAGTTTGTTTAGGTTTTTCTAGTTTCTCTTTGTTTTGTTTCAGTTTTGATGAACGAAATGGAATTGGATGAAGAGCTTGATATATATAAAAGAAAAGGGAAGCCGATGTGTACAAAAGAAAAGTGTACAGAGTAATACCTTTGTTTATACAATAAGCATGGCTGAGATAGTATTCATAAATTTCTAGAGGTATGTTGCATTAAATGCTTGAGTACTTCATGCTTTATTTTACTTTGTTTATGTTTTCTACTTAAATATATTTGATGTCCTTTGTATTGACTTGTTTACATGATGATATATTTTTGTACAAGGTAGTAATATTTTCAAGGGTCAGAGAATTTTGCTTCTTTCTTCTTTCTGGTGGCTGATATGCTGAAGATTTTCGTATTAATTTTTTTTGTGTTGTTTCATCATGTCTACATACTTGTCTTTTACTTGTTTATAAATAGATACTTACATTATTTGCTTTGTCTTTATTTGCAAGTTTCATAGATTTATTCATACTTATCATTTATTCTTGTACATACATGACTAAATTTTTTATCTTGCATAGATTTATTCATCTTTCTTTTGTTTCACATTTTATATAACTGTAAATTTATTTGAATATTCGTTTAACATCATCACAAACTTTATTTCTTTTTAAAGTTTAACCATCTGTCGTTTTATAATTTATTTTCAAATATTCAAATTTATTCTCGATTATTAAAATTTAACTAACATTTTATATAAATTACCGATTATTACACAATTTTTATTCAAAAATGAAATTAATTGTCAAATTAAAATAAATTAAAATTCGGGATCGTTACATAAAATTTATTTAACTGTTTAATTTCACTTGTTAATATTTAAAATCAGTTAAATATATGAATTTTAATTGACAAAAATTCTGGGTCGTTACACTACATGGTGCTTTCCTTATTCACTCTAAAATGTTTTCAAATATTTTGATGGAAATGGTTTGTGGATATACTTATTTCGGTGAGATAAGTATATATTTTTGAATTTAGAGATTTAATTAAGGAACCCAAAATTTGTTGAATTTGTTGTAAACGAGTTAAGGAATTTACAATATAAAATTAGGAAGGGTAAATGAGAAAAGAGAAATAAGTGAATTTCTCTGAAGTTTTTGGAAGTAAGGGTTAGAAAAAATATTTTAAATATATTTATTCTATGTGTGAAATAAAAAATGGTTTGAAATATCCTGACGTTGATATAAATATTTGGGTTGTCTTAAATGTTGAAAATTTAAAAGAGATTTGAATATATATCCTATGAAGATATTCTGGAATTTTGGAAAAATATAACTAGTCCTGATGTATGCTTATGAATGTTTTATTGATAGTTAAATGACCAACTATCAAGTGTTTGGCCAATTTCGTTGATCGTTTCGAAGAGACCTGATTTAATTATCCGAAAACCACTTCGATCTGATTTAAGCATTACAAATGAATACCGTGAAAATGATGAAGACAGTTATTCGGTTTTTCCAGTCCCAGGACAACTTGTATGGATGAATGCTATCAGAACATCTTCATTGGAGGACGATGAGCATTCTAAGTGAAAATTCCTGAAAGGTAATCGTAGCCTCTAGCCTTATCAACCGGAATGGCTGAAAATCAGAGGATATGCAGCAAGGCTAAGTGGGTCATTCCCAATTAGGGTATGTTATCACCTTTCTAGATACCCTCGGATATATTGTTTATTATGGATACGGTGGTGCATGCAAAAGAGCTATCGATAAGGGTGGGAACTCCTGGGGTGATAACATATTCAGTTCTATCCAGGTTAGGGATAGGGCTGGTCTTGTGTTGTAGGGGATCCTGGCGAGGTCCTCGGTACATTTTTCTAGAAGTGTACTGTGATTGATGGTTCCCCAGTGCCTAGTCATTGTATGGAATCCATTCTCCAATAAGCGTCGTACGGTTTTGATTGTGTCCAACTATGCTAAAACATGAGATGCAAGCATTTAAGCTATTTTCTATTTATTTTGTCTAGACATAATTATAATATTAGACGATTTTGATATGAAGTGTTTTGGCTAACGTAAGGGAAAACCCTGTTGTGTTTATGTGTGACGCGGTCTTACGAGATACCTTTGTTTTCAAAGGGTTTTTGATAACTTTAATAATTCAAGTTGAGTGTGTTTTCTCACGCTGATTGTGACGACCCAGAAATTTCAGCAATTTAAATCGGAATAATTAATTGGTTTTAAAATAATTAGAGGTAAAATTTTAACTTGAATTCAAATATTATTATATAACAATTGAGCTATTAGATTAATAAAATTGAAATCGGGTGAATTATTGAATCTTCAGTTTTAAGCCTGTTAAAAATAATTTGAAGGCTTATAAAAATTTATAATGATGATAATGAGGATAATAGGGGGTTGGAATTTAATTTAAAGGTGATTTGTTCAATTTTAAAAATATATCGTTTAAATTGAGTTTAAAAATAGCCTTCCGAGACACAGTCTCGGAATTCGACGAAACCAGTTCCATTGGATCCGTAATAGTTAGTTATTATCGGATTTCAATTTTCATAGCAATCGGGATTGTCGTTTGACCCTGGCAGCTCGAAACGCTTAGAACTATTTTAATCAATTTAATTTAAAACTGGACGTTTTCATCTGTAACTCGCGCATATGATCGAATTAGGCTCCGAAACACGTTCCATCGTATTCGGAACGCGGGTAAAACCTTGTAATCGCCTCGCGACATTTCTTAAGAGGAGTTCAAAAATTTATACGCTAATTAACGGGACGTTTAGGGAGTTTTATAATATAATATAAATTAAAGTCAACAGGCAGAGATATTTATAATAGCGTACTCGAGAAGCCATATGCCTAAATGACATTTATTCTTCGTCCTCCCTCTATTCTATACTCAGATGCGAAACCGATCTCACAAGAAAAAAAAAGAGAATGGAAATGGCCGAAGCTTGTATAGATCATAACCCCTCTTCAATTCTATTTACAAATCCAATTATGAAAAATAAATCGGCCATCACTCTTTATCTGATCGAAGCCCTCAAATACGTTCCTCCTCTTTTCAATTCGAATCGCGATTAGGGCTCGCGTTTGTTTTGGTGAGGGAGCATGCTCTGGTGATTGTAGGCGAGTGATAGGGAAGGGCGGATGCAACCGCGATAGTTCGAGCGTGGTGGCGTCGTTTTGCGTAGGCGCGGCGACGTGGGCAGATCAGGGAGTCGAGGCGGCGACCGTGAAAGGGGGGAGCTCGAGTTACGCCTTTGGTTTCGTGATGGAAGTAAGGTACTGGTTCAATTTAAAATTTAACAATGAATTGTAAATTTGTACAGTAGTGTAAAATTTTTAATTATTTATTTATTTTTGTAGACAATGACTGGAAGTGCACACATATATACAAATTTACATATATCTATTTATAGGATAGACAGAAGTCGGTATTGAAGTAGGACTGTACCATGTTGTATATCTATGAGAGAAAAAAAAAAGAGTTTAGAAAAAAAAATGTTTAAATCAGTTTATTAATTATATTAGTGACTAAAAGATTTTTAAAGGGAAAATTTAGTTTAAATAAAATAAGTAGTGAAGTAAATTTATTGAACAGTAGTTGATTATTCAATCAGCTCAAGTGTTAATGAAATCATATAAATTTTTACTTAAGGTCAATTGAGGAAAATAAGACAAGAGGGAAGTGGATTGCAAATATCAGCAAAGGTGAGTAAATATCGCTCTGTTGGATTTTATTTAGATTTAAATGGTTACATTTAAATAATTTGTTGAATGATTAAATTGCTTGGATGTGCACTGATAATGATGTGACTTTGGTTTTAGTTGATCCTTGAGTTAATTGTGGTTTGACCTGAAGTATTCGGGATTTTACTTGTTTCAAACTTAAATCAGAAATAAGAAATTATTTCATTCTAAAATTAATAAGGCTTAAAGAATTGTGATTCATTTAAATAATAGGACAATTAAAATGGATAATAATTTAATTCAATTAATTAATGATTTGGGTTAATTTATTTAGTAATTGAGGGTTTGATTTAATCAATTAAAGATTAAATTAATGAAGGAAGTTAATTAAATTAGAATATACATTGGATGGTTTGTTACGTAATTACTTAATGTACTTAATAAAATATAATTACTTTGCGAAATTAATCAAGAGATCAATGAAGATGATTAATTATGGAATAATTGATTTCCTTAATGGAATAAATTAAAGATAGTTAATTATAGCTTGGGTTTGACCGAAATGATTAATACTGTGGTTTGAATCAATGTAATTAAATTAATCAGGATAACTAAAATAAAAAAAATCCTCAGTGTATATAATTAAGGGATGAAATCAAAGATTGATTAATTAAGATTGATTACCCATAATAAGTGACTTATGTGAAATGAATTAATATAAGTAACTAAGAAAAAATGAAATTAATATAGTTAATTAGTTTATGAGGAAATCAAAGATACTTATTGATTTTTGTTAAAAATAATTAATATCGTGAAGATAATTAAAGTTAATTATTTGAGTGAAATTGATGGATAATTAATCCAGGGTGATTGATTAATTGATTTGAAATTAATTAATGTTAAATGAAGGAATTTAAAGTGGTTGTGATTAGTAATTCAATCAGGGTTAATTAAATTAAGTTTGTATGTGATTAAGCTTTGCTTATGGATGATTAAATGGTATGGGATGCCTTGAATGAGATGATATCTCAGATACGAAACGTTGTGTTATTCGTGTGGATAATTTGGGATAGGGTGATTTGGGACTGGAGGAGTCCGGAGTCGGATATTGGGAGATACCCGAAACCACTTCGAATGTTTATAGATTGATATGTGAAATATATATATTGAAGTAAGTGAATTTGAGGAATTGGACTATTTTAAATCTAACCCTTGGTATTGAGAAACTTATATGTGAAATAAGTGTTGTCTGTAATAAAATGTTGCCGTATAAACTGATATATGTTACCCGAGTTTATATGAGATGTATACTTTGGTATCCCTTGTTAGATGAGTTTACTCACGCTGGTTTCCAGCCTGACCCAGGTGTTACTTTGGTGTAATGCTCGGGTCAGACCGAGTATTACAGATTTTCAGGTAAGCACGTTCTGGAGCTCAAGAGTCGAGCTGGATGGCAAGTACGTATAGAGTATTTCCGCTGTAGCATATTATTGTATATCTGAGTCATGATAATTTGTATATATTCAGTGATTGTATATATGTGAAACTCTGATGTATGTTAAATGTAAATGACCTATATAGTATTCTTTTGTAAACTGTTATTATTTATTATTATATTTTATCCGCTGCGATTGTGAGATGGTGATGTTCTTCTTCTTCTGTTCTTCTTCTTCTATCTCTTTCTTCTTTTTCATAACAATCTAGGATTTTCTGGTTAGAAAATTTTGGGTCGTTACATTTGGTATCAGAGCTGAAAGGTTTAGCGAGAGCCTTGGCTCTGGTGGGGATTACTCATTAAATAGAGTCTGTAATACTCTAGAATGAGTTGAGTATATATATATATATATATATATATATATATATATATGAGTGCGTACTTGTTATTTTCTTATATAAAGGTTTTAAATGATTTTATATAAGAATGTAATTTGATATATAAAGCAATATTTCCTGCTAATAAATATTAAGGTGATTGGGTGTCAAATTATTGGAATTAAGTTAAGTAGGAATATAATACAACCAAATTAAAATTAAATTAATTAAAAATGAAGTTCTAGAATTAGAACTCAGAAATTAGAATTGTTTGAAACTTTAAATGAACAAAGTTAAATTTGGTTTAAAAAGGTTACCAATCTTCGAGAACTTAGCTCGAATTATATAATTCGAGATGGTTTAAATTTGAAGTTGGAATTGGTTTAAAAAAAATCAAAAAAAAGAATTTGAAATATAAATTGTAAATGTTATTTATTAATTGAAATACTTTATAAATAAATGAGATTATAAGTTGAAATAGAATTCCAAAGAATATGTGAAATAATGTAAGATGAAAATTCCAGAGTAATGTTTAAATATGAATTGGATGGATTGGGAATTTGAAATTTTTGGGAAAATTTAAAATTCCTTTGGATTTGAAAGTGGTTTCCGAAAAGTTTTGGAGAAATAATAATGTTATTTCAAAAATATTTTGTGTTGAACTTGAAATCTGGAAGATTTGAAATTAAAAATGTTTGGAAATGTTTTTTTAAAGTGATAAAAGCATTGAACTCTTTCGGTCACTGGAAAATAACGTCGATGATGACTGCAGCATTATCGATGTTTATTTTTGAGTTTCTAGAAGAGAAATTGCTACCAAATTGTTTTAAATTGGAATTGTTTGTGAATTGGGTTTGGTTTTGAAATTCAAAGGGATAATAGAATCTGTCAAAGAATTTTGGATATAGATAAATTCTAAGGTGATGTTTAAGTTTTGGAAAATTGTTTAAACTCTGGAATCTGGATTCAAAATGTTTATGGAATAATAAAATATATGGGCTAAATAAAATGTATAAACTCCAAGTTAAAAGAAAATGTGAATGCAATTGATTTGAAATAGAAGTTGAAAAATGTAAATCATAATTAAAGTTGTACAAGTTTAATATTCAAATGGAAAATTTGTATTGGATTAACTGGAAAATGATATGGAACTTGAAGAGAGTTCGATTGATATTAGTCCAGATTTATCTGAATAATTTGGAATTGTAATTAAAGTGGAATTAGTTTAAGACCAAATGAAATTTGATTTGAAGTTAGAAAGGAGTTGAGAATTAATTCAATTGAGTTGGGAATGAATTAAGTCCAATGGAATTTGGAGTTATTAGTATTGAAATTGGGTCGATTTAAATGGAAATTTTAATCGAATTGTTGGGGAAGTGAACAGTTTTGACTCTGAACTATTCTTAATTTAATTGTTTTGATGTAAACTTATTTTTCCAAGCTCTTAAATATATATTACTTTTCTTTCTTAAAGCCAAATTATTTTATACTTGTTTTACCATTATTTTGGAGCTATTTGACTATCTTTCAACTGTTTTCTAAATTTATTACTATATTTCAACCATGTTACAAATTAGTTACTATTTAACAACTATTTTGCAATTATCTAAAATTTCTTTGACTATTTAACTATTTCTCAACTATTTTATAATTAGTTAACTATTTTACAATTATTTTGCAAATTATTGATTATTTTTCAACTACTTATCTATTTTCAAAATTTTCAAGCTATTTTTCTAAACTGGTCGGAGTTCAAATTGTTATTAATTAAAATACCCAACTGAGATAAGGATTGATGTACTAATCCAATTGGGGATTAATGTAAAGGTGAATAAGGAATGTGAAATGGTTCTTTTGAACTGAAAGAATATTTTGAGAAATATGAAATGAATAAAGATGGAAATTGGATATTTCTATGGTTTTTGAGAGTGTTTGGAGTATAAAAGGTGTTTTATACAAGAAAGTAAGGATCCAAAGTTTTAAAAAATTTATTTATATATATCAGAATATATATAAAGGATCCTATGAGGATTTTGGAAAAAAAAATTTTGGGAACCTTTGGATTTGGAAAAGGCTTTTGATTTTTGGGTAAAATCAATATTGAATTTGGAAAGCCTAGTTTGAGAATCATCGATTTTGGAAATAATCGATTTTGTGTAAAAGAGCTTAGATAAAGTTCATACTAGGTGTATGATTTGAAAGATACTATATGTGTATAGTATAAAGTGTTTTGATGATAGCTCTGGGGAAAAAGGCGCTCCCTTGGAATGGACTTCTCATGAGTGCCACTGGGTGGCGCTGCCTTGAGCCCCAAAGGGGGTTCTAAAGTTGATCCTGTGAGGAGTCCGGACAAAACTAGTTCCTGAGGATTATGAGTTGAGTTACCATAGCGTAAGTCGTGTGTGCCGCGGAGAGCCAACAGTTACATGGACTTTTGTTGTGACTGCAACGTAACCCAGGATGTAACTGCGACCTATGGTAACATTGCGAAAGTCGTGTGTGCCGCTGAGAGCCAACAGTTTGCGGTTGATTTTATCTCGGTAGACTGCGACTTATGTAGGAGTGGAGAAGTTTCATTTCGTCAGCGAAAATCAGAGGCCGCTGAGAGCCTGCAGTTACATGGACTTTTGCTGCGACGGCAACGTAACCCTGGATGTAACTGTGATCTGTTGTGTGGGATCCATGGCGTAATCGAGAGGCCGCGGAGAGCCTGCAGTTACATGGACTTTTGTTGTGACTGCAATGTAACCCTGGTATGTAACTGTGACCATGGATGGGGGTGATGATTTTCAGAGCATTGTCACCAAAGATATTTCCTCTATTTCAAAATGCTTTCAATATTTTCAATAAAATTATTTTCCAAATATTTTCATTGGGTGTTGAAAACGGGTTTACCAAGTACTTATAGATTTTCGGTCCTACGCCTGATCAACGTATGACTGAATTTCTGTGAGAACAAGGATGGACTGGTTGAGACATCGAGTTATAAGAAATATTTTATAAAAGCTATTTTAATATTATTATGAGATTTTATAGGCATTTCTAAAATTTTAAAATAAAGGAGATGAAATTTTGGAAAATCAAGGGAAGTTCAAACTGAAATTGTAAAATAAAATTGAAACTCGGGAAATTTTAAGGAAGTGATTCTTTGTAATTAAAAATCCGATGTTGAATTAAAAGTGGAAGTAAGCTAATTATCTAAATAAATTATTTAATAGAGAATGTTAATAAAATTTAACCTGGATAACTAAAATGGATTGTAAGTAGATAATGAAGTTTGGAAATGAATTCGAGTTATAAATAGAATTCGACTTGGGTTTGATAATGAATTAAATAAGAGGAGATATTGTAAAATAAAAATGAAATAGAGTTGGATTGAAAAATGTGATGGTTTGAATTGCAAATAAAATCCAAGTGTGATTTGAATAATATTTAATGAAATTTGCAAGTAAATTTGATATGATGGAAATGTTGTAGAATGAAATGAAATGAATTATAATAGAAATGGTTAGAGATGCAAACAAAACCCAGGTAAGCAGAACTAGTTGAGAATGGCCTTGTATTAATAAAATAAATTCGATAATGAACTAAATGGTAAATTAAAATGTTAAAATGAGTTAATTGAATTAGATAATAACGGATGAAGTCTGATTTAATAAAGACTAAATCAAAGATGTGATTGGAATTGGATTATTAGACTGGACTTAAGTCGGTGGCATATTAATTTGAAGTATAAATGAGTTAAGTAGGTGCTTGAGTATTATTTTGATATATTGGGAAGTGAATTTGAAATTAAAATTTAAAATGGATGGGCTAATTGTATTTGATGGAAATTGCTTAAATAAGAATCATATAGAAGCAAACTTAAGTTTGATGTTGGAATAAATTAAAGTAAATTAATGTAAGTTTAAAATTTTTGAAACCTGACTTCGAATAAGGATGAAAGCCCATTAATTAAAGCTTGGATTGAGTTAATTTGGGAATGGCTAGTAATATACAAGAATGGAATGTGGCGAATTAAATAAATAGGTGTGAATAAATTAAACTGGATTGGAACTAAATAAAATTGAGTTGAAATCAATTTTAATTGGTTATAAGACTTAAGTAATTACTGATTCACATGAATATTATCAAGTTGCATAGAAATGATTGTCGTTTAACGTAAACGAGATTTAATTAAATTCTATGAAGTAGTGGAAGCAAATATAATTGATTTTTGAATCAATTGATATGAATACGAGTTTGTTTTGCTTAAAAATGAATTGAATGTAAGCAACTATGTTGTAAACCATTGAATTCAAATTGAAACGGCTTATGAATTGGTTGAAGGTAATTGAATTAGCTTAAAGTTATATAAATCGCTTATGAGAAGCGTTTGGTGTTTGTTGTTTATGTAATGCATGTGTTTAGTTATTGAAAGTGTGTAAATAGTAATAAATTCTCTATATATGGCACTTACATATTTAAATTGAGTAAGTACAGGTACCTAAAGGCTGTTTGGTTGATTTGGATTGCGCTAATTGCTAATATAAATAAGCTGCTTGCTTAAAATGCTAAATAAGGTACGCCTACGCAATAAAAATAGGAAATATGAACTGTTTTTGCTTTTTCCGACCGTGTGGGTCGATGTATACATATTAATATCTCTTGTCAAATTGCAAAAGCTCCTCCGTACAAAGGAGACTTTGCCAAAATTTTCTGAAAATTTTGGGAGTTAGAAAATTTTTGGAAAATTTTGGTTAACGACAAAACAATTTCAAATGGGAAACTTAAAATAAACTAGTAAATGAAACTAATATGAATCAGTTTAAATGAAAGATACAACTCAGTATTAAATTTTGAAAATAAATTGAATTCATATGAAATGGAGGAAGCTAATTTGAATAGAAGTGGATATGAAATTTCTGTAAGGAAATGTATACAGTGGTTTGAAGGTTACAATTGGATATTGTTGTTAAATAGAATATGCAGGTACTAAAGAGAAAAGGGAATTGGATTTGATTCCAAATGATAAATTTGAATTGCTCGACTAAAAGGTAAGTATTTTGATTCTGTATGATATTGGATTGGGTTTTTGATGTAGCCACTTGGCTTTTGTTTTCTTTTTGGAATTTGGGAGCCCCTAGAGGCCTTTTGTAGTTGTACCGAGCTAGCAGCGCAAAGGAAACGCTGGCAAAATTTTCCGGGAATTTAGGGAGTTAGAAAATTTTGAGAAAATTTTGATAATTCAAAATTTGGTTTTAACTTGAAATTTAAATATTCGAACAAAGAGGGTTGTATGAAACTATAGGGGGTTTTGGAGAAGTTGATGAAGGTGATAGTGGGTCTTTAATAAAGGATAGTTGGTTGGATGTTGATTTTGAGTTTTGGGAAAAGATAAAACGGGTATTGGACCATTCTTCCTATCTAGTAATTTCGGGGACGAAATTCTTTTAAGGGGGAGGAATGTGACGACCCAGAATTTTCAGCAATTTAAATCGGAATAATTATTGGTTTTAAAGTAATTAAAGGTAAAATTTTAACTTGAACTCAAATATTATTATATAACAATTGAGCTATTAGATTAATAAAATTGAAATCGGGTGAATTATTGAATCTTCAGTTTTAAGCCTGTTAAAAATAATTTGAAGGCTTATAAAAATTTATAATGATGATACTGAGGATAATAGGGGGGTTGGAATTTAATTTAAAGGTGATTTGTTCAATTTTAAAAATATATCGTTTAAATTGAGTTTAAAAATAGCCTTCCGAGACACAGTCTCGGAATTCGACGAAACCAGTTCCATTGGATCCGTAATAGTTAATTATTATCGGATTTCAATTTTCATAGCAATCGGGATTGTCGTTTGACCCTGGCAGCTCGAAACGCTTAGAACTATTTTAATCAATTTAATTTAAAACTGGACGTTTTCTTCTGTAACTCGCGCATATGATCGAATTAGGCTCCGAAACACGTTCCATCGTATTCGGAACGCGGGTAAAACCTTGTAATCGCCTCGCGACATTTCTTAAGAGGAGTTCGAAAATTTATACGCTAATTAACGGGACGTTTAGGGAGTTTTATAATATAATATAAATTAAAGTCAACAGGCAGAGATATTTATAATAGCGTACTCGAGAAGCCATATGCCCAAACGACATTTATTCTTCGTCCTCCCTCTATTCTATACTCAGATGCGAAACCGATCTCACAAGAAAAAAAAAGAGAATGGAAATGGCCGAAGCTTGTACAGATCATAACCCCTCTTCAATTCTATTTACAAATCCAATTATGAAAAATAAATCGGCCATCACTCTTTATCTGATCGAAGCCCTCAAATACGTTCCTCCTCTTTTCAATTCGAATCGCGATTAGGGCTCGCGTTTGTTTTGGTGAGGGAGCGTGCTCTGGTGATTGTAGGCGAGTGATAGGGAAGGGCGGATGCAACCGCGATAGTTCGAGCGTGGTGGCGTCGTTTTGCGTAGGCGCGGCGACGTGGGCATATCAGGGAGTCGAGGCGGCGACCGTGAAAGGGGGGAGCTCGAGTTACGCCTTTGGTTTCGTGATGGAAGCAAGGTACTGGTTCAATTTAAAATTTAACAATGAATTGTAAATTTATACAGTAGTGTAAAATTTTTAATTATTTATTTATTTTTGTAGACAATGATTGGAAGTGCACACATATATACAAATTTACATATATCTATTTATAGGATAGACAGAAGTCGGTATCGAAGTAGGACTGTACCATGTTGTATATCTATGAGAGAAAAAAAAAGAGTTTAGAAAAAAAAAATGTTTAAATCAGTTTATTAATTATATTAGTGACTAAAAGACTTTTAAAGGGAAAATTTAGTTTAAATAAAATAAGTAGTGAAGTAAATTTATTGAACAGTAGTTGATTATTCAATCGGCTCAAGTGTTAATGAAATCATATAAATTTTTACTTAAGGTCAATTGAGGAAAATAAGACAGGAGGGAAGTGGATTGCAATTATCAGCAAAGGTGAGTAAATATCGCTCTGTTGGATTTTATTTAGATTTAAATGGTTACATTTAAATAATTTGTTGAATGATTAAATTGCTTGGATGTGCACTGATAATGATGTGACTTTGGTTTTAGTTGATCCTTGAGTTAATTGTGGTTTGACCTGAAGTATTCGGGATTTTACTTGTTTCAAACTTAAATCAGAAATAAGAAATTGTTTCATTCTAAAATTAATAAGGCTTAAAGAATTGTGATTCATTTAAATAATAGGACAATTAAAATGGATAATAATTCAATTCAATTAACTAATGATTTGGGTTAATTTATTTAGTAATTGAGGGTTTGATTTAATCAATTAAAGATTAAATTAATGAAGGAAGTTAATTAAATTAGAATATACATTGGATGGTTTGTTACGTAATTACTTAATGTACTTAATAAAATATAATTACTTTGCGAAATTAATCAAGAGATCAATGAAGATGATTAATTATGGAATAATTGATTTCTTTAATGGAATAAATTAAAGATAGGTAATTATAGCTTGGGATTGACCGAAATGATTAATACTGTGGTTTGAATCAATGTAATTAAATTAATCAGGATAACTAAAATAAAAAAAATCCTCAGTGTATATAATTAAGGGATGAAATCAAAGATTGATTAATTAAGATTGATTACCCATAATAAGTGACTTATGTGAAATGAATTAATATAAGTAACTAAGAAAAAATGAAATTAATATAGTTAATTAGTTTATGAGGAAATCAAAGATACTTATTGATTTTTGTTAAAAATAATTAATATCGTGAAGATAATTAAAGTTAATTATTTGAGTGAAATTGATGGATAATCAATCTAGGGTATTGATTAATTCATTTGAAATTAATTAATGTTAAATGAAGGAATTTAAAGTGGTTGTGATTAGTAATTCAATCAGGGTTAATTAAATTAAGTTTGTATGTGATTAAGCTTTGCTTATGGATGATTGAATGGTATGGGATGCCTTGAATGAGATGATATCTCAGATACGAAACGTTGTGTTATTCGTGTGGATAATTTGGGATAGGGTGATTTGGGACTCGAGGAGTCCGGAGTCGGATATTGGGAGATACCCGAAACCACTTCGAATGTTTATAGATTGATATGTGAAATATATATATTGAAGTAAGTGAATTTGAGGAATTGGACTATTTTAAATCTAACCCTTGGTATTGAGAAACTTATATGTGAAATAAGTGTTGTCTGTAATAAAATGTTGCCGTATGAACTGATATATGTTACCCGGGTTTATATGAGATGTATACTTTGGTATCCCTTGTTAGATGAGTTTACTCACGCTGGTTTCCAGCCTGACCCGGGTGTTACTTTGGTGTAATGCTCGGGTCAGACCGAGTATTACAGATTTTCAGGTAAGCACGTTCTGGAGCTCAGGAGTCGAGCTGGATGGCAAGTACGTATAAAGTATTTCCGCTGTTGCATATTATTGTATATCTGAGTCATGATAATTTGTATATATTCAGTGATTGTATATATGTGAAACTCTGATGTATGTTAAATGTAAATGACATATATAGTATTCTTTTGTAAACTGTTATTATTTATTATTATACTTTATCCGCTGCGATTGTGAGATGGTGATGTTCTTCTTCTTCTTCTGTTCTTCTTCTTCTATCTCTTTCTTCTTTTTCATAACAATCTTGAGTTTTCTGGTTAGAAAATTTCGGGTCGTTACACTGATTTTCCAGACTGACTTGGGTGTTATTTTATTATAATTCTTGGGTCAGACTGAGTATTACAGATTCAAGATAGGATGATATGAAGTTTAGAAGACTAGCTGGATGACGAAGTCGTATTACACGTATTTGATTTAATTCCGCTATGTATTATAGGTTGTATATTCAGCTTTTGTGAGGACAAGTTATTATGTAATGACTTGCCTTTTTAGATGGTCTAAATCGACGATAAGCCACACATGTCAAACTCAAACCATTCAAAGGGGTAGACTATTATGGGGTAAATAAGAAAAAGAAGAGAAGAAATAAAAAAAATATAGAATCTTGTATCGGAAGGACAAAATATAATAATCAAATAACAGTTCATGAAGCTATTTTATAAATACATTTGATTATTCTTTTACAACACAAAATCAGAGTTACATACAACAAAGATCAATAATAAATGAATAAATGTAGCGGAACAACATGATGCAGTGGAATAACTATAATAAATAATAATAGTACAAATCTTCATCTTCGTCATTCAAAAATAAGGTCTTCAACCGTGAAATGCTCAGGCTGACCCGAGCGAATTGAAAAGACAAAACACTCGAGTCAGAACTAAAAGATCATATGTAAGTTAAATCAATAGTAAATAAATATGAGTGTAACAGTGTAACGACCCAGAATTTTTAGTAATTAAAATTTGAATATTTAATTAAATTTAAATATTAATAAGTGAAATTTATAAGTCAAATAAATTTTTATTTGAATTATTGGATTTAATTGGATAATTAAATCGATAATTTAATATGTTAAATTATGGAAATAATTGAAAATTGAGTTAAATATGATTGAAAATGATTTGTAAAATTTTATTTTATCATATTGAAGTTAGAATGATATTTTAGAACTTTTAAAATCGAATTAAAAGTTTATTTGTGAAAATTGAATATTTTAATATTTAATCTGCTAGTGAAAATAGCCAATTTTTGAACAGTCTCAGAATTGAACGAAACCAGTTCCATTGGATCCGTAATAGTTAGTTATTATGGGATTTCAATTTTCGTGTCAATCGGAGTTATCGTTTGATCGTGGCAGCTCGAAATGCATCGATTTGTTTTTAATATTAATTTGGCGAGTTAAAATAGCCATTTTTCAAAAAGTCTCGGATTTCGACGAAACCAGTTTCATCGGATCCGTAATGTGATATTATTGTATGGTTTCAAATTTCAAGTCCATTGGATTTACCGTTTGTCCGGTACGAATTAAAACGCATAGAAATCGATTTAAATCGGTTTAATTTAAATTGAGCGTTTACAGCCATAACTCGCACAGATGTCCGAATTAGCTTCCGAAACCTGTTCCATTGTGTCCGGAACGCGGGGTAAACCTTAGAAACGCTGGTTACGGCGCGTAAATCGGAGTTCGGAATTTCCGGATGAATAGTGTCGATCGATTCTCTATAAATACACCACCACTCTTCATAATTTTATAAAAAAAATAACTAAACCCTAATTTTTTTACCCTAGCCGCCACTTATACAACCAAGGGCCAGAATTTGTCAAAATTCATTCATTAATCTCTCTCAATCCGTAAGGAATTACGCGAAGTGCTCAACTACAAAGTCGAAGAGCTCGACGAGAGCTTCGATTCCATACGGTGATGATCGGAAATGGTGCAACGTAGAGGGAGCAATGGGGGCCGAACCTGTAGATTTTCGCACGCATTTCGAGGGGTTTAGGGGGGCCGAGCTTCAGGTGGTTGATGGTGGGGGTAGCTCTCGCGAAGAGCTTCGATTTGCAAGTGGTTTGATCGAGTTTCGTTGAGTATTGGCGAAGTAATTTGGAACCCTAGTTGGCTAAGGTGTGGGTTCTATGCACGGCTTGGTTACTGGAGAAGAACGTGGAGAGGGAAGAAGAGATGGACGGTCAGGATGCAAGGGTGAGGGATCATGTGGCTGTGATGAGCTTAGGTTTATAATTATAAAGTTTGTGTTGTAAATTTATGTATATAAATTCGAGCAAACTTCAAAAATTCATAACTTTTTCATACGAGGTCGAAAAAATGCAAACTCAGTTGCATTGGAATCGTATGGACGAGCACTACGCGATGGAGTTGGATTGGAGTCTATTGGAGTTAGTGAGAATTTTGGGTAAAATTAAACGCGCGTTTAATTTTATTCGAAATAAATCGCTAAAACGGAAATTTAAATCAAGGTGAGAACTTCTCACTCAATCGAATCGGTTTCGATTTTTATTTTAAATAGTTAGATTTAAAATATTTGAATGCATGTTTGAATGATGATTAATATCTATTGATTGTTAAAATAGACATTATACGCCGTTAGTAAGCGGATGTTATTTAGTAAAAACATATACCGCGAAAATTTCATAAACAATGAAATTGGTATTATAAATAATATCAATATATATATATTGGCATATGTATATATTGCAGTTGTTGATTCCCCGCATTTTTTAGCGGATGAGACCCTATTGCGCCGTTATTAAGCGGATAATATTTAATAAGAACATATACCGCGATAATTTCGTACTGGAGCGAAATTGGTATTGTGCTAATGTTTGTGGATGCAGGAAAACAGGTTGGAGGGATCCAACTGGATTCTTCAACAGTTTTTATTTGATTTCAGATATTTTGATATTTGATGGATTTTCATATTGA
Organism: Allium cepa; assembly: GCA_030765085.1. Classification (NCBI taxonomy): domain Eukaryota; kingdom Viridiplantae; phylum Streptophyta; class Magnoliopsida; order Asparagales; family Amaryllidaceae; genus Allium; species Allium cepa. The sequence goes on along the minus strand of CM060940.1, from coordinate 889,681,445 downwards.
TATATGATGTCGTTGTAGTCGTGATTGACTATTTGGTGTGTAGCATCATTGGACCAAATTTTTGGTATTTTAAAATGATTTTTAAAGTGATTTTTGAAAATATACTTTATTTTTGGAATTGATCCATATTAAGTAAATAAACGTTATAATTTTTAAAGTTATGAAAATTATGATTTTTGTGTAATATTGTTAAAAGCTGATTTTTGAGAAATATGAACCAATGATTTTATAAAATAGTTTAAACTGGATTTTTGAGTTTATTATTAAAAGTTTGAATATAAGATTTATAAAATTTGATTATTTTATAAATCAGAATGGTGAAATTATAAAGGAAATTAAAGATGTTTAAAGAATAATATAAATTGATTTATGTTAAGAGATTTATAAATGGATATTTATAAACTGAAATATAGACATTATAAAACGAGTTTTTATAAGTGTTTGAATGAAGTGAAAATGAATTTCATAAATAAATGAAATTTATAGAATTATAAACTGTGAAGTTATAAATGAAATTTATAAATAGTAAGATTTATAAATTTGGTGAAATTATTTGAAGAATAGATTGATTAAATAAATAAATCTTATAAGTTATAAGGTTTATAAATTGGAAAGTCTTTAAAAGAACGATTTTATAAAATAACCGTTTTATAAGTATTTAACTTATAATATGAACGTTTAGTTTATAATTTAGTTATAAACTGGAATATGTTAATAAAGGAATTTATAAAAAGGAAGTTTTTATAAATAAATAGAAATAGAATTTATAAACGTTGTTTTATAAATTCGCAAACGACTTATCTTGATAAGTTAATTGTTATAACTTAGAAATAGAGTTATATTCACATTTTGAATAGTGAATAATCCTTTGAATTAAAATGAATAAAAGGATGGAATTTGTTAAAGAAGTATATTCACGTTTTTGAATAGTGAATGATATGTTAAAGAAATTGTTTTGAATGAGATGTTTAAATTGAATTAAAACGATCTAACGATGTTTTAAAATGTGTTGAGATTCGAAACCATAGATTTCAACATTGATTGTTGAAATAGACGTTTTCGAGAAATAAAAGGAAATGGTGGACTATAACACGGTTGTTATAGTAAATGATTTCCGAAAGGAAATGTTTTGTATAGTATTGGGATTTATATATCTATTTTAATTTCGAATCCCTATACTAGTGATTTTGGGTTGTCGTAACGATGTTTTACGCAACATTCGTTTTGGCCCAAATAAATATGTTAAGAGAATGATTTCCTTAAAGAATGAAATATATACTTAATTCGATTTAAGTATATTGAATATTTTCTAAGTGTTGAAAATAAAAAGATTTGAATTACTTATTATTAATAAGTATGGAAATGTTTTCCAATATGAAGTGAATATCTAGAATTTATCTTTTTGAAGATAAATTGAAATTGGATAATTGAAATCGTATATGCATGGATATTTTGGAATATAAATTCATTATGGGATTTATATGTGAAAAGTGGAATTGGTAAAAAAAATAAATATTGATTTATTTTTGAAGTGTTGAAATTTTATATCTTGTAAAGATATTTTGGAAAATAAATAATTTGGAAAATTATTTGGAATCTGGTGATGTTGTGCATATCCATTGATAGTTCAATAGTCGACTATCAATATTTCCCTTTGAATGGGTATTTGATGTGATTTGATTGAATTTGAATACCACACTTATTTTTGAATAAGCGCTCACTATTCGGGTTAACCGGGAAAGGACCATGGGGTCGTATAACCCATTCCGAATATGTGATACGTCGTTGTGAATTGCATTTGAAGATCGGTGTTGAAGACCGGATATTTGCGAGAGCGATAGGATGAACTATCGATTGACTCTGCACCGAGTAGCTACGGTATTGAGTTCTCCATATGTGATGGTGAATCCGATCAGGATTGTGAATATCCGGATTGCAAGGACTTCTTTGTAAGTGCCTTCGGTTTTGTTCGATCCCGGAACAGACTTGTATGGATTGTATGTCTGACATTACAAGTTGAGATATAAAGCCGATTTCTCTCAAATATATTTCTGTTGGTGGCGGAGAATTTATTCTTTTAGCTTGACACCCTTCTCTGAGACGTACGAGCTCAGAGGTTATATAGTTGAAGTTATCAGCGATATATTCCCAATTTGGTAACGTGACATGCTGAGTGATGCTGAAATGATCACTGTGTTGATTATTTGTGATAGGATCATTTATTTGATCGTCTATCTTGGTGATCATTGTGTTGATCATTTGTTGACCCAAAGCATGGCTTTTGTATAAAGTATGTTTTTGTGGACGTGAATTCGTCGAGCCTCACATCCCGGAAATGGTCAAAACAGGAAAGATGCGGCAAGGTTATGAGGGGTAGCGCCCTTTAGGATATGTGCATTTCCTTCTGGAAAAGGGTGGTATCATGGTATGGAGCCCAGATACTTACCCATGTTGAAACACTTTGTTTTTATGATTGTGTGAATTGATTAGAGAGCTCTCGGATAAAGGTCCCAAAGGACCGGGGGATGGCATATTCGGTCAGTTGTTACTCAGTTAGGAGTAACCCGGCCTTGTGTTGGTAGAGATCCGGTTTGGTTCTCGGGGATGTCCATCCAGAGGCATTCTCATGTGGCAATGAGAAGTTCCTTGGCCTGACCATTTGTTGGAAATCCAAAGAAACAATATGAAACTTGTACGGTTTTAGTTGTATAACCTGCCATGGAATGTGGCGGTAACCTGCTATTGAACATGGTAGCTATAGTAGGCATAAGTGCGGAATGTCTATGCTGGCTAGGATTTATATCTTTATTTTCGAAATGTTTTGTTATACACTATGCACTAGTAATAATATCAGATGTTATTTTAAATGCGTATCAAGCATCTTTGACTATCATAAGGAGAAATCTCCTCCGATTCTGCGTTTGCATGTGTGTGTGTGCGGGAGGCCTTATGGTAGTCTCATTTTTAAAAGCATTGCGAATTGAATTTAAAAATATTCTTCTATTTTGATTTTAAAGTTAAATAAACTGTTTTGAGTTCTCACACCAGTCACATGACTGACTCGGAGTTTATTGTTTTCCTTCCTAAACTCTGGGTGCCCACCAATTTCCACACGGGCAGTCAAGAGTTAAGGTTTATCAGGATATTCTGGATATTCAGGAATTGCTGGAGGCAAGCTGGATGGCATGGCGTATTACTAGTATATAGTATTTCTTTTCCGCTGTTGTTGTTGTTTGATGTTGTACACTCTGATGATATGATGTAATGAAATGAAATGTAATGTAATAACTGATATAGTTCTTTGTTTAAAGATTATTCATTTATTATTATATGTTGTTCCGCTGCGAATTGTGAGATTCTGTTGTTGTTGTGTTGTTTTCTTTCTGTTCCGTTCTATTTTAAAATTCTCTATTTTCTCTCTTCTTCTATCTTCTTATCCCTTCTTCTCTCTTTTTCTTTTCTTAAATTCTTTTTAAAAAACCCTAACTATTCGGTTTTTCGACAACGAAAATCCGCGTACGTTACATTCAGCGTCAGAGATGTTTAAGGGGTTTGACATCTCCTATCTAGTGTCTAACATGAGTGCAATAATTTAAGAGATGTTCGGCATTACCATCTCCTAAGGATCCGTTAAACTATCTACTATGTAGTACCATACGCTATTATAATAGTGTCTACAATAAAGTAAAGTATTAAAATAGCGTTAAGGCGTTACCCATGCCCCGCTTGATACATTTTTATATATTACCATAGTCTATACAGTACTGTAACTCCTCTGTAAACTGGAGGGCTATCAGAGGGCACTCCATATATACGGTACAAACCAAACTCGTAGGAGGCGCGATAGAGCATGTGAACACGGCACTCGATGCAATGCCAGGATAGATATACCAATTGCACTCCCGGATTGGTGGTAACGCTTAGCAGCTACTACCACCCACCTCGGAACACACTCCCATAATCAAAATCAACGGTGGCCACCAAATCAATCACAAAGTCAAAAGTAAAGTATCCAAGAAATGTGTCTGATCGGAGGAATGACCTCACTTGGCCTGGTATAGCTCCTGTTTTAGCCACATTAAGCTGACTCACGGGAGTCAGGGTCACGTAAATACCTCATACACAATTTTTAAAGTGGTTTTTGGTATTGGCAGAGAGTATGAAAACATCCGATCCCGGTCTCTTTAACAACCAAACGCTTATTTCACACCAGATGGTTCTTTTACATTTCAAAAGTCAATTTACAATTGATATCAAAATATCATATTCTCTAAACCATATCATTTTCAAATCATATTCACTTTCAAAACCACATCCACTTTCAAAATCATATTCACTTTTGAAATTATCGATAAGATAAGTTAATTAAATCCTCATTTCAAAATCATCTTATTTACTCAAATATGCTATTTGACAAAAAAAATATCAATTTCAAATCACAACTTAGGGTGTACCATCATCAAGGACTTAAATATAAATACTTCAACTTTGCACAGTTTGAAAATTTAGAAAATAGTTTAGATAGTCATGAATAGTTTTAGTAGTTTTTAAAAATAGTTTAAATAGATTTAAATAGTGAAAAAAATAGTTTAAATAGATTTGAATTTAATTTAATTAGATTTAAAATGATGTAAATAGATTGGAAATGATCTAAATAGATTAAATATAGATCAAATAGATTTAAATTATATGAAATAGATTAAATAAATTTAGTTAGTTTAAAATAGGTAAAATATGTTAAATTGTATTAAATAAGTTATAATAGATTAAAATAAATTAAAATAGTTTAAATTGATAAAAATAGTTTAAATTGGTTTAAATAGATTTCAAAGTTATATGCAAACCTTTTCAATAACTCAATTCCGATAAATTCATTTATATTCGACACTTCAACCTTGAAATTCCAATTTAAATTCTTTGGTAATTCATCAAACCAATTTCCAATTCCAGCATTAACACTTAGATTATCGAAAATAATTCAGTCTATATAAATCAATTTCTATTTCAAAATGCCTTTTAACCGAATTCAAATTTTTAATGAATTAAAAATCATTAAATTTAACCAATCCAGTGTCCGTATATAATTTTCTACCTTAGGGTCAAGTGATACGGATATATATCATTTTAATCCGCAGTTTAAAACTTTATGGTTATATATCATTTCAAACCGCAAATCCTGAATTAATTAAAAATCCATAAAATCGCTCGAGTCTATCATTTCAACCCATAATGATTTTCCCTAATCTATAGATCGTTCGGGTATGTACCATTTTAACCCATAGGGAACTTGCAGCTATTACAATATAAAATACAACATCTAGTCATCCAATATCAACAAATCCAACATACATCACAATCATCATCCAAATCAATCAATAAACATCAATAGGTAATTGATAATCAATACATGTAATAAATTGACAATTTAAAATTCAAAATTAAATTAAATGATGATTAAATGCAATAAAAGTCAAATTTAGCCAGAATGACAAATTTAAACATACCAAACATCAATAAATGAATTTGAAATCTTATCATAAATTTAATTTGACTACAGAAGATAATTTTGTAGTTGTGAGTGGGCTAAAACACCCACCCATGATTTTAAATCGAATAAAAATCCAATTTAAGCCCAAAATTAAAACAGTCTCAAAATTCGACCAAAATAGTTCCGTAAAGTTCAAAATTTCGATATGATCCCAACGAAACAAACCGTGCGTGAAACGGACCTCGTATGTAAAAGTTATGCATATTAGAACATTAAACGATTTAAATTTAAAATAAAAAAACTAAATCAACAACACACGTACACAGCTAATACGTCAGCACCTCCTTGCTTTCTCAGTTCCATTTGACCCAGTCAAACGTGCCTGTAGCCTCCCTTTGACCATCGAAAACTGTCACCTACGGCCACCTGGAAGCCACCATTATCCTCTCCCCCTAGGCGAGCCGCTCCCCACCGTTGCCCTCCGCGACCCCAAATCAAATCGCGCCGCCAGCACCATGTAGGGTTTCAAAACCCTAACCGACCAATTCCTGATGATCTGACTGATGACTCCCCCCACGAATGACACGGATGAATCCCTCTTACGAATCTCCACAACCCAGCATCATTGATTTGACGATCAGTCGAAGTTGATCGACGATCGATGAACGACCGAGAATTATTCCTCGAATTCCGGACATACAGAAACCCAAATCGGAAAACTAACTACAGATTTGACTTTCGCTCGTCGAGAGCTTCAAATCGATATATAATTTGATATGGTTTGGAGGAGTTTGATTTTCAATTTAATTTTGATTTGCAATTGAATTTGGAATTAGTTTTGGTTTTTCTGCCATTGGAAAGAGAGAAGCAGATAGAATTGTACATACTGATAATAAGAGATGGCTGCTAGGGTTATAACGAGCTATTTATAGGTATAGCTAAAATAGAAAAGAAAGGACACAATCGATTTGAAAGTTGAACGATAAACGATCCGAAAAGCCCATTTCGTTTCCGAAACGAAAATGGGTCATCCCATATATCAAAATAGATGTTTTTGATATTTTTAAACTCAATGGAACATGTTTCAAGTCCAAATTCCATCGTATGAAGAAGTTGCTTTAAAATCATCTTATTTCATATTGGTTTCAACTAAATTGATTTCTAGGCGTTTCGAGCCTGTACGATCAAATGACAAGTCCAATCGTTACGAAACCTGAAATCCTCCAATAATTCAACGTTGCAGATCTGATGAAACTGGCTTCGTTGAATCCGAGACAGTGGCCAAAATGGTTATTTTCACATTAATTAAATAAATTAATATTAAATTAATTAATCACTTTATAATTCAATATTTATAAACTAAAAAATTTCATCATTTTTGATTACTTAGACACTTATAATAACTTAAAGCAAACTTACATATCAAATTCAATGTTTAATATTTCATTAATTACAGTGTTCAATTTCAATTGTAATTAAATCCAATTAATTAAAATTAAATTCCAATAAATTGTTTTAATTTGATTTCAATCTTTATATTCATTCTATTATTACTCTAGTAACATAGTTAACATTTGTTGATATCTTATTTCACTAATATGCTATAATTTTCATCTTTTATTTGTATTGACTACTATATTTCCATTATATTTAATTTTTGTCAATTTTATTATAATTTAAAATCTCAATAAATTAATTTATCTTTTTTCACTCTTTTTATTTCATTAATTATTGCCTTGTAAATAAAATTAACATTTCTATACATTTTATTACATTCACAATTTGCAGTTATTGTCTTAACTCACATTAATGTAACATTTATTTACATTTATTTGTAATTGATTAAATATATTGGTAACAAATAACAATTGACACCATTTCTACATTTAATAACATTTGTAAGTTTATATTTTTTTCTAACAAATGTTATAACAACTTTCATTGCACTAATTTTATTAAATTACCATTATTACACACTATTTCATTAATTAATTCAATATTTACATTTGTTTTCTTATATTCAATTTATAGCCAAGTATAACATTTAAATCATTTCAGTTAACTGGAATTTCATTAAAATTGTTAATAATTAACTTACATTAACATTGTTATATTTCATTCTGATTATTATTTCATTAATATCTCACAAATTTTTATTTCTCCCAATATTAAATCACAAAAATCAATTAAATTAACTATTTTTAGTTATCGAAAATTACGGGTCGTTACATATTATAACTGTCCGGTATTGTGTTATTGATGTGTTGTACTCTAATGACGTAATATGTAAATAACAGTTGTAGTTCTTTTTGTATAAAGACATGTTTTTATCTATTATATATTGTTCCGCTCTGATTGTGAAATTCCATGTTGTTGTTTTTGTTTCTTCTTCTACCTCTTTCTTCTTTCCCCTAATGATATGGTATTTCCGGCATTCAATTGCTCAACATTTAATATAGCAAACCGATTGATGTCGATCTTGGAGCGTCGAAAATCCAGGCCATCACAGATAGAACATTTGTTACCCGTCGTTTCAAAGAACTATTGCCCATAAAAGTTTGGACGGTTGTAACAGAACTTAGTTTGTTTTATAAGGAGCTTTGTTCAAAGTTGATCGTCTATGTAAACTTGTGGAAGAAATTTCTATATTTCTCTGCAAACTGGAGAAAATATTTTCTTTTGGTTTCTTTAATGTAATGGAGCATTTACTTGTTCATCTTCTGTTTGAAGTATGTCTTCGAGGTCTTATGTAATATGGATGAAATATGTATCCATTTGAAAGATATTGATACCGGGTATGTTAAATATTAGTTTAATTACGTGTAATAAAATTTATTGATAATTATTCTTAACATGTACTTAAATCATCCAAAGAAAAAAGTGAGACAAAATGCACAAGTTGAAGGTTCGAAATGAAAATCATATATCAAAGAAGAAGCTTCGTTCTTTTTCTCTCATTATTTCAGTGACCATGTGAACTTATCTTTTGAAAGCGCTACGCGAAATGATGAGGGCATTGAACAGGTTCTCCTGAATGAATGCTATCTATTTTTAGACAGCATGGACACCCTGCTTGGAAAATGTGTGGAAGTTTGGTTAGATGACAGAGATTATAATGAGCTTTGACAGTAGATTGCACAGCTGTAAGAGCAGGGCTACCTCCGAGCAATGCAAATGGAGCAACTGAACTGGCGTTTGGCCGAGTAAATGGAGCAGCATGGAGTATTCCCTTCGTCTGGTGGGTTCCGAAGCCGACGGCGAGTCATGAGGTACATTTTACAGTGTTTGTTATTGAAACTTGTGTGCGTATACAATGAGAGATGGTGGGTTGATTTGTGGACATGTGGTGTTTGATGTGATGTTTGATGTTGATTTGTTGGACTGATGTGTTAGGTTGGCATTTTAGACGTTGTATATGTTGTACAAAGATATTGGATGTATATATTATTGTTGAGTATATAAGATTGATGATGGATGGTTTTTTTGTATTGATGGTAGTGTTTGAGTTTGAAATTGAGATGGTAATGTTTGAGTTTTATATTGTTATTGATATTGATTTTAGCTTGAACATATGATATATATTGATTTTGATGTGTTGTGATATATATTGATATTGATGTGCTGTTTGGAATTCAAATGGCTACTATAATGTTAAAAAAATCATTCAGATTTCTGACGGCTGCCGATTATTTCGACGACTTACTGATCAAAAATCAATGACGACTTCTGATGTCTCCAAACGGCTTTCCGGTGATTTTTCAAGCCACGTCCGTCGAAAAGGCCGCTGAAGTTGCCTTCGTAATAGTCGTTGGAAGCCCTCGAAAAAACCTCGTCGTTTCCATCGAAAAAAGAAGAAAGTTTTATTCTCTATACCAATGATATTTCTGACGGCTCTTGATGGCCGCCGACGGCTCGGAGCCATTGGAAATCACTATATTCCTTGTAGTGTTTTTATAACAAAATATGAGACATGGAGTAAAGTTACAAGCACAATACGACAGCACCTAACATAAAAGCCATTCAAAATTAATCAAAATCATTAGACAGAGAAAACTGCCAAGTGGAGCCTTACGCTATCATAAATGGATAAATGTAAATGATGAAAAACAGATAACAAAGAAAGAGATGATTACACATGCATATGAAAATATTACTTAGTTCATTCGATTGAAAATTTTTGTATTGCCATTGCCAAAAGATGGTCAAATGAAGATATTGATTATTTTTTGGTAATACATGAAAAGGTATCATAAAATAATATAGAGAATTAAAGTGAAAAAACCATAATATAAGAGAATGAAGGAGGATAAGGAATTTTTTCTCAGGTAAAATGCATTGTTTGGAAAACTATTTTGTTTGTTTATTTTATATTTGTATTGTGATTTTTACATTTCTATTTGTGAATTAAATTATTATTTTATTTTGTTAATTGAGGCATGATATTCACATTTACGGATTTTATTTTATTTTTCTTTGAAGATTTGATGATTAGATGAATGAATAGTAGTTCATTAAACCATAATAAGATCTTGATTGTTATGGGGAATAAAATATTAGGGAAAATTATGAAGAAGATACTTTTTCTGCTTTACTATCATTCAACTAATTTTTTTTTTATATTATGCATTAATAAAATATATTACTAATATATATGGATGTATGTACCATTATTACATTACACACAGATATATACATATACATATACATATACATATACAGACACACACACACACACACATGTATATAGACACAAACACAAGTACGAAGCCCGTGCCAAACGCATAGGTGCAAAATTTACGTTCTATATAAATCATTTCTATTTGGAAATCAAAATCTTGGTTAGAAAATAGAAATGATATATATGAATAGGTTCTTTCTCTGTATTAGTTCTACTTTAGCACATTTCGATGAAATGCATTGCTTCAGCTGGCAATATGTTTGAATATACATTTAAGCTATCCCATCGTGCCATGCTTGAAACTTATATCGATTAATATCGAGGGAAAAATTAGAATATAATCATGAAAGTGACTATAGGATCATGTAATATGAATATTATCTAAACTACTTGTGCGGAATATAAAGTGTATAAATAAAGCAATAAAATAAAATGACACCAGTGATTATTATACTGGTTCGAGCTCGCGTTCTATGTCTAGTCCTAGACTCCTTCTGGAATTAAACTAGCAATGCTTACTTAACCCAAAGGAATATGTTTATACCGCCTAAGCAACAAAATAGGACTTTGACCACCTGAGCAACTGAATATGATTTTTTCCACCTGAGCAACCAAACATGACTTTGATACAAATAAATTGCTTTCTTGCCTTTGTATGTTTTTGATACAACACAGATTTGTCGAATGAAGTGCACCCTTTCTATAATCTTTTCCTCGGGTATGATATATATATATTTTTGTGTGTCGGTAAAGTTAAGAAAAGTATAGGTTGCTTTAGAATTGAAGAATTGTAAGTGTGATTTCACAAACTCTAGACAATAAGAAGTTCTAAATATTCAAGAGAGTAGGGAATAGAAAAGTTGGTTCTTTGATCTTGAATGGAATGTATATTTATAATGAATTAAGAGTTACAACACTTGATAAAGAGTTCTGACGAACAGAAATGGTTGCAACTCTTCCTAGAAGAGATTCCTCTTTAGGAAGAGGAGGTTTCTTTAGAAAATTTAAAATTATGGCAGTTAATTATATTTAGTCGACTGATTATGATCAATCAATCGACTGAATTAAAACAAAAGGTTTTAGTCCAAATATGGCACACTTCAGTCAACTGATCTTGAATATTTAGTTGATTGAATTGTTCAATATATAAAATTGCATGTGCATAAGTCAGTCGACTGACCTCTATTTTTTCAGAAATGCAGTTTACTTGAGGATAAATTTTGACAACAAATACTAACTTAGATTCTAATAAATTATGCTATGTCGAATATTTGATAATCCTTTTTCTGTCATGAACTCCTTGTCATGAATCAAAAGCATGAAGTCCAACATTCTTCCCTTTTTTATTGATGACAACTTCATTTGAGATAAATTTTGACAAAAATCTATAACTCCCCCTGAATCTGATCTGGTATCTTATAATCCTGCAAAATTTGTTAGTGTGAAACTTCTTCTCCGCCATTGTCATCGACAAAAAGATGTATATATATATATATATAGATATGTATATGATTATATTTACACAACATACGATAATACATAACTACAATAATGATAACAAACACCGAAAAATTAACAACAATAATTTTAACAAACATACAACATATGATCATACAAAAAACAATTGTACTAACAAAGTTAAAATAAATAACAACATTTAAGTATAAATACAACATAGTTTAAGAACATAAAGTCCATAAGATAATGTCAAAATATAGGATAGAAAATAACTTACTCTTCCCCATCACCTTTTAAGCTTTCTTCTGCTTCTTCATCATCACCATCCTTTTCTTTATCACCACTCGCACCTAAATTTTCACCTTCACCACCTTCTTCTTCTTCTCCGGAGAATGACCATGTGAAACAAGGTTGTGGTCGTTTTCCCAGATCTATAGGAATGTGGACTGCTATGGAGGAGGATGGACCACAAGTTAACACATTCGATATGTTATTTAAAAATCCCTTGATACGATTGAGTTTGGAATCCATTTTGGTAACAGTAGTTTCAACTTGAGATAGTCATACATCTAATATCTTTTAGTTTCTAGAAATAATAGTGTAATCTTGGCGTGCTTGTGTATCTGATCTAATTTCTTCAATCTCATGTAATCATCATGGAGTTTGAGAAGAAGAATCAGTTTCGTTTGAGTAGTACGTTGACGGGAAGAAGGTTGAGGTTGTCCCGCAGTTTGATTCTCTTTCTAATGTTCAAAAGTTATAATTGCATGACTTTGAAAGTGTTTATAAAGACCCATAAGACTTAAGGTCCTGGTGTTAAGAGAGCCAATCACAATAAAATCGAATCGAGGGGGGAGATTTCAAAATGTAGAATAAGTCTCATTATATAAGCGTTGTAATGAATGGTTTTCATGCGGCCTTGGTTAAAGGTCTAAAATTCTTTGAGAATGACCTTTGACCAATTTACGTATCGTTGCCCCATATAACATAGATAGATTGATAATCTTGCTTATAAATTTTCTCATAGCTTCCGGTACGAGGGTTAATGGAGTGAGTAAGAACACGATCCATGGTTCTTGTTTTTGGTTGGAGCTTTATTGCCTTGAGTTCTTTTAAGTCATCGGAAAGAAAAAAGTGACTTACTCTACCTCGACAATCCATATAAACCTCTATCTTGTTTAAATCCTCGCCTTCTGAAGTACATTGCAAGATCCTTCCTATTCTAGAGATGGGTAAAAATAACTTCACTCCACACACAAGTGTCCATGTCAATCGTTGGTATTATGCATCGCGTGATGATCCAAGTTAAGATTAGCATAGAATAGCTTGATCAAAAGGTGATTAATCTTCATGTTGTTGGCATTATAATCAAGCAATGATTCTAGACCACTTCTCCTTGCTAAATCTTGAAGTGCATAGGAAGCAAAATCAGGGAATTTCACGAACGAACCTTCAAAAATCTTGGAGTTCTTCATCTTGTTGAACCTTTGAATAGCCTTATCATTATATAGCCAACTTCTAATTTAAGATTCGATAGGTCCTGCTGAAGAGGAGGAAGGTCTAGCTCTCTTGAGTGGCATTATGGTTAGGGTTTTAAAGAAGATGAGCTTGGATAGTTCTGAGTAGTTTTGGATTAAACTGAAGTAAATTTAAAGAGAGCGAATGGGTATGGAGGTAGTTGAAAAGATGAGATGTTATAATGTAGATATGGAATGAAAAGGAGCTGTATTTTTATACAAAATTCATTTTCCATATTAAATCGACTAAAAATGCAAGTTTAGTCAACTAAATATTGCTCGAGGCCAAAATTTTTTCAGGTTAATGAATTAGTTGACTGAATATATCGTTTCAGTCGACTGACTGTATCCAAAAACTGTTTAGTTCATTTTGGGTATGATTCAGTCGACTAAAACAGTTGCTTAGTCGACCGAATTTCATGTATAGTTTTTTATATTAAAAGAGTATTCAGTCGACTAAACGTACCAATTCAGTCGACTGGTTCTATGAAAAATAGTATGTTATCTTTATGGACAAAAAGAATTGCTAATTTATATACATACATTATATATGTTAATAAAACTTAGATAAAAACAAGAGAATATAGTTTAAGAAGAGGAAGTTGAATTCTTTGGAGTCTCACATTCTTCCGGCTCATTTTTAGTGTGTTCTCGAGTTGGTTGAATTGTTGAGCGTTCCCATGAATTTTGAGAGTAGGGAGGCCTCTCGGTGATGGGACATGAACATTATTGTTTGTTGGTGAAGCACCATAGAATTTTAATGCACACTTTTCCTGAAAACCGAGTCAACTAGCATGAACTTTTTGTTCATAGTACATTTGTCATTGTATGCTTAGCGTTTCTCTTTGATAATGGTGAATGTCATCAATCATATCATTGACAGATGGTGAGCTAAAATGTAGTTTCCATCCATGCTTAGCTTCCGGTGTATATCTGGTATGATAATTTGAGGGTGGTACAATAGGAACAGGTTCATATGCAAGAGTAAGAGTTGAAAGATTAGAAGAATTGTAGGATGGAGAGCTATAGTCAATGGAAGAATATTTTGAGCTTTCTTGAGAAGACATAACGACTTGATAATTATTTTTAAAATAAGCTATTTGAAATTGATATAAAAATGTAAAGATGAAGGTTTATATAGTTGAATGAATGAGCAAAAATAAAAAAAGGTTTATGGTGAGAAGGTTTGAAACCAGAGAAAAATTGATGGAACTAAACAATTGTCAAAAAACAATGTATGTGTAAAAATATAGCTATGAAAATGTATAAGGAGAAGTGAAGTTCAGCCTATAGTGTGAAATAATATATAGCAAAATTGAAATGCATGAGATTCCCAGCCATGAGACCAGAGATCGAGTCCCAATAGCCCTATTTTTGAAAGAAATTTTTAATATATATATATACACTAAAAATTTACAAATATTTCAAAGATAAAATTTCTAATTCTCTTCTTAATTTTATAAAACTATTTTCATTTAAAGGTTTTGTAAATATATCAGCCATCTGGCTTTCAGAAGATACAAATTCTAATATGACTACATCTCTTTCAATATTTTCATGAAGAAAATGATGACGAATGTCAATATGTTTTGTTTGTGAATGATTGACAAGAATTTAGATAAGTTTATAGCACTTGTGTTATCACATAAAATAGTTGAATTAGACAAATTAATTCTAAAATCTTGAAGTGTTTGTTGCATGTAGATGACTCATGCACATGCTAAAGTAGCTGAAATATACTCTACTTCACATGTCGATAGTGAAACACAATTTTGTTTCTTGCTAAACCAACACAGTAAGGATTGTCCAATAAAGTGACAAGACTCACTCGTACTTTTTCGATCTGTCCAACATCCTCCAAATTCAGCATCACCATACGATACTAACTCGAACGGACATTCATTCGGATAAAAGAGATTGAAATCTTTGGTTTTGATTAGATAACGTAATATGCGTTTCACCGCTTGCATATGTGATTCTTTAGGATTTGCTTGAAATTGGGCACATAAGTAAACATTCATCATTATGTCAAGTCTACTAGCTGTTAGATAAAGTAGTGATCCAATTATACTTCGATATAATTTTGGTCAATACTTTTGCCATCTTCATCTCGATCGAGATGGATTGTTGTACTCATTAGAGTTGGTTTGGCAAAAGTATTTTCCATACCAAAGCGTTTAATTAGATTGTTACAATATTTTTCTTGATTGATGAAATTTCCATTATCTAATTATTTAATCTGTAATTCAAGAAAATATGATAATTCTTCTACATGTGACATTTCAAATTCTTTCGTCATTATATTAGAAAATTCCTGACATAACTTATCATTTGTGGAACCAAAATAATATCATCAACATAAATTTGAATAATTAAAATAACCAATTAAGTATGTTTAATAAAAAGAGTTTGATTGACCTTCCTAATTTCAAAACTAGAGTCTATAAGATAGCTTTTGAGACGTTTATACCAAGCACGAGGTTCTTGATTTAGACCATATAAAGCTTTCTTAAGTTAATAGACATGGCCTGGAAATTTTTCATGTAAAAATAGAGGAGGTTGTTCAACATAAACATTTTCTTTTATATATCCATTTAGAAAAGCACTTTTCACATCCATTTGATAAAGTTTAAAATTATGAAAACATGCAAATGCCAATAAAATACGTATTACTTCTAATCGAGCTATTGGAGCAAACATTTCTTCATAATCAATTCCTTCCTCTTGATTAAATCCTTGTGCAACTGATCTAGCTTTATTCCTAATAATATTTTCTTGTTCATCATCTTTATTTTAGAAGGCCCATTTAGTACCAATAACTGTTTAATAACTTAGTCTGGGAAATAAGTCATAAATTTCATTTCGTTCGAACTGGTTTAGCTCTTCTTGCATAGCTATAATCCAATAGTCATCAGTGGAGGTTTCTTTAGCATTTTTTGGTTCAATGTTAGAAAGGAAAGCTACATTGCCCATTTGATTAAGTTGATTACTACCTATGACATTTGAATTAATTTCTCTAGTTACATTTTCTATAGGGTGATCTCGTAAAATCTTAGGAGGAGATCTTAATCCATTTTCAATGTTTTCATCTTCATCAAAATTATAAACAATGTTTTCATATTCTTCAAAATTATTTTGAGTATCAGTATTTGTGATTGTCTTAGTCATTATTTCATCATCCGTAAGACTTTTATTAAAATTAAAATTCTCATCGAAGGAGACATGAAGTGTTTCCTCGATTATTTTAGTACTTCTATTGAAAAATCGATAAGCTTTACTTCTTTTCGAATATCCTATGAAAATTCCTTCATCGGATTTTGGATCGAATTTTCCAAGCTGATATTTTGTGTTTAAAATAAAATATTTTAAACCAAAAATCTTAAAATATGAAATACTTGGTTTCCTATTATTAGTTCATTTATAAGGAATGTGATTTTTAGTGGTCGGATGGAAACACGATTCAAAACATAACAAGTAGTTGCTTCCGCTTCTGGCCAAAAATGTTTTGGTAGAGTTCTTCCATTTAATAATTTTTTTGCACATTCTTGTAAAGTTCCATTTTTCCTTTCTACAATTCCATTTTGTAGTGGTTTTCTAGGAAAAGAAAAATTATGGTAAATTCCCTTTTTACTACAAAAATGCTCAAAATCTTCATTTTTAAATTCACCTCCATGATCAATTTTAATGTTTTTAGTCTTTAAATTTTTAAGATTTTGAATTCTTTTAACAAAAGTTTTGAAATTAACAAAAGTACACTTATATTTTTCATAAAAATAGCCTAAGTATATCTCTAATAGTCATCTATTATTACAAACACATATTTGCTATGGTTTATAGATTGAACTTGAGTTGGGCCAAAAAGGTCCAATTGCAATAGTTCAAGTGGTTGTAATGTAGAAATATTTTTCTTTGATTTAAAAGATGATTTTGATAATTTATCTAATTGACAAGCATCACAAATATTGTTTACTTCAAAATTCATTCTTGGTAAACCTTTTACCAAACCATTCTTAGATAATTTGTTTATAGATTTGAAATTTATATGACAAAACCTTCTATGCCATAACCAAAGATCATTTTCTTGGCTGTTAGACACATATTTGTGTTGTGATTTATATTCATATTTAACATACACACACACACATATTTATTTCTAATACCTTCAAATATAATATTTTTATTTTGATTAAAAATGCTACACTTATCTTCAGAAAAGGATATATTGAATCCTTTGTCACACAATTGACTGATACTAAGTAAATTGTGTTTCAAATTCTTAACTTGCGAAAATATTTGTAACAAGAGGTAAATTAGATGTACCATTATTGCTCACATAGCCTTTGCCGATGATGTATCCTTTGGAATTGTCTCTAAAAGTGACAGAACCTCCATCTGAGTAAATTATGTTAGTCAGCAAATCTTTGTTTCCTATCATATGTTTTGAGCAAGCACTGTCTAGTATGCACTTTTCTCTTTTTTAGTCGGTACCTGCAAAAAATATATAAATAACGTTGGTGCGTACCTTTTTATTAGGGTCCTAAGAGTTAAATCTTAGGAAGCCAAACCTATGAGGGTTTAGAATTCCCTTTGTAAATAAGATCTTTATTTTTATGAACAATAGATATGAAAGATTTTATATACTTGTTTCAAATTAGATTATTGTTAGTTTTTGGTACCCAAATTTTTATAGTACTTGTTTTATTAACTCTTTCTTTTGAATGACAACCTTTGGCTTTGATTTTGCTTTCACAAAATTGTTAAGCAAATTATAATTTTTATAGTAATTATTATTATTATACTTTGTTTATGAAGAATTTTTATATCCTAAATCATTTTTATTAGTAGTTGATTGAGAATTACTAATAATATTAAAAGGATTTTCTCTTCCTTTATTAAAATTTGTCACATTTTTAATAATATTTTCTAACTCAGTTTTGAGACTGGTATTTTTTTAGCTCAAGGATTCCGACATTTGATTTTAAATCATGATTTTATGAATCTAGTGTCATATTCTTTTCTTTTTGCACTTTTACTTCTTTTGATAGCATAGTGAGTTGAGAAGAAACAATAGACAAAGATTCTTGTGTATCAACAAGTTCTTCTAGAATTTTCTTTTCATCTCTTAGCATATCAACTCTATTTCAGATATGTTTAGTTTCTCCAATGCATCTTTATACTTTCTTTTAATTTATTTTAGTTTATCTAATAATTCTGAGCTTATGTCAATTAAATCATCAATAGATAAATCACTTACATCGTAAGTTGAAGCCATAAGGCACATGTTGGCTTATTCAGAATCACTTTCTGTGTCACTGTCTGATGATGACGACGACTCTGAATCATTCCATGTTATTGAGAAGGCCTATTTCATCTTGTATTTGTCCTTCTTATTTTTGAATATGTTTCTCTTTCTATCAGGACAGTCTTTCTTGATATGTCCTTTCTTCTGACATTCATAACATTCAAGAGCAGAGGAGGATGGCTTGTTGTTGTAATTATTACTGCTGAAGCTATTCTTGTTGTTTCTAAATTTGTTGCTCTTTATGAATTTAAAAAACTTTTGAAATTCTTAGCAGTAAACGCCATATCTTCCTCATTTGAATCTGATTCATCTTTTTCTACTTGGAATGATATATTCTTCTTGTCTTGTGCTTGTACTTGCTTTGCCTGGAGATTAACTTCATAACACACTAGATTTCATATCAAATCTTCTAGTTTACTAGTTGAAATGTCGTTAGCTTCTTTGATTGGTATGACTTTTCATTCACATTCATCCATTAAAGAGTTGAGGATTTTGGAAACAGTATCAAAGTCTGAATTTTTTCTTCTAATACTAAGAGGGAATGATATATGTCTTGAAATCTAGAATACATTTCATTTATTGTTTCATCTTGCTTCAAGTTAAAATTATGGAACTGATTCTTGAGCATAGAAATCTTACTTTGCTTTACCATGTAAGTGCCTTCATGTGTAACTTTAAGTGTTGATAAATTTCATAAGCAGTAGTACACATGCTAACTCTATTAAACTCATTTTATCCAATGCACAAAGTAACATATTCATAGCTTTGGCATTTGCAGGAGCATCTAGTTTTTTGTGTGTTAGACCATTATGAATACTTAGTAATGGGTACGTGATATTCTGCTTGAGTAATATTCCAGGTATCATAACCATTGGCTTGCTTGTACATTCTCATTCTAGTAGACCAATAGTTATAATTCAACCAATTAAATAGTGGTGGTCGTGCAGCGGATTGACCTTCAACAAAACTTGTGTAAGTGTTATTTCCATATTAACAGTGTGTCAAATAACCGTGTTACAGTAATAAGATGGCCTTGCTCTGATACCAAATGGAAGTGACTATAGGATCGTGTAGTATGAATATTATCTAAACTACTTTACGGAATATAAAGTAACAAAATAAAGCAGTAAAATAAAATGACACTAAAGATTTTTATATTGGTTCGAACTCCCGTTATACGTACAGTCCTAGACTCCTTCTGGAATTAAACTAGCAACCCTCACTTAACCGGAGGAATAGGTTTATACCACCCGAGCAACAGAACATGATTTTGAACGCCTGAGCAACTAAATATGATTTTTCCCACCTGAGCAACCAAACAGGACTTTGATACAAATAAATTGCTTTCTTGACTTTGTGTGTTCTTGATATAACACAAATTTGTGGCATGAAGTACACCCTTTCTATAATCTTTTTCTTAAGTATGATATGTATATTTGTGTGTCCACGAAGATAAGAAAAGTATATATTGCTTTAGAATTGAAGAATTATAAGTGTGATTTCACAAACCCTAAACAATAAGAATTCTGAATATTCAAGAGGGTAGAGAATAGAAAAGTTGGTTCTTTAAGCTAGAATGGAATGCATATTTATAATGAATGAAGAGTTACAACACTTGGTAAAGAGTTCTAACGAAAAAAAATGGTTACAGCTCTTCCTGGAAGAGGTTCCTGTTCAAGAAGAGGAGTGTCTCTTCAGAAAATTTAAAATATATAGCAGTTAAATTATATTTAGTCGACTGAATATGATGAATCAGTCGACTGAATTAAAACAAAAGGCTTTAGTTTGAATACGACCATTTTCAACTGATCAAGAATATTTAGTCAACTAAATTGTGCAACATAGAACATTTCATGTGCATAGGTCAGTTGACTGACTGGATGGTTCCAGTCGACTGGCATGTATTTTTTCATAAATGCAGGTTTACTTGAGGATAGATTTTAACAACAAATATTAACTTAGGTTCTAATAAATCATACTTTGTCGAATATTTGATAATCCTCTTTCTTTCTCGAACTCCTTATCATAAATTAAAGGCATGAAGTCCAACAAATCATTAACAAACTAACTAATTGAAGATGAGATGTTGGTATCCATAGAGAACAAAATATACGAAAACTAAAGATAAAGAAAAAATTTGATAACATGAAGCCCGTGAATTATTGTCAAACTACATGCTCGATAATTTTCTTTATAGTGAGCGCGCCCAAGCACGCGCACACGTTTGTAAAATTGCTATCTTCTTTTTTGCAAATCCAAATATGGTATTTAACAGGCCACTGAATAAACTTTGTAAATAGGAACAACAATATATACCTAACTCATAGAACAACACAAACCTTCTTTTAGGTTCATAATGGTATAAAACCCATACCAATCCTAGCCCATCAACTTTGTCCTTAATTGAATTCTTGTATATGCATGCCATCACAGCCAGATCACTATGCACATCAAAAGTATGAAATTTATTCTTCACATGATGACATGCATAATTTGCTCAATGAACAATCCTGGCAACATCATATCATTTTTCTGAAATTAAATTAAATTTAGCTATAGATGAGAATTTGATACAACTAATATGAGATGAGGGTCATTGTCATTATCCTTACAGAAGACAAAATCACAATCGCAAATCATAGTAATTTCCTGAAATAAAACTTTAAGAGAAAAAGAATCAAAATATTAAGTAAAATTACAAAGAAGAATAAAATCGAAATGACAAAAATAAGGTTGAATAGAAAATCATTATTTCAAAATTTTTAATCAAAGCCAAAGTAGTATGAAACAATAATAATTAGAATGTAGAAGATCTAACCTGCTTATGGTAATGATTCCATTAGATCCGAAATTAAGCAAAACAAGAATCGCCATAAGCAAGAAAAATAAAATCGATGGAATATAATTCATTATATATGTTAGCATATATATAATGAACAATTTTCATTGTGATACATTGAGTTGCCCTCTGTTTTCATAAAAAATTCAAGACGAAAACACCCTTTTAATTTTATTTTTTCTTAATTTATGTTTTACTTTTTTTTTCAAATTTTCTATTCACCACACAGAGGCACTATGTGGTGCCTTGAAAGTACCAACTGATGCCACCGCGTGGTAGATTAATTTTGGATTTTTTTTTCTGACAGGGGGTAACTCAGCAATTCAGGTGTTTTTCATTATTTTAAAATTCTACAAGGCTACTCAGCAATTGGTTCCTATTAATGAAGTTAAAAAAGCAATGGCTTAAATATATAATTTCTTTTTAAATATTCTGGAAACACAAGTTTAGAGGATCCAATATAAGAAGTAATTAATGTTAAAATTCAACAAGGTCCCTATAAGAATACCTAAAATAATGAAGATAAAACATTTTACTGTAATCATAAATGAACCTTCTACTATAATCAGAAAGGAAAGTTGATGGCATGCCCACAACTTCTCCATTGCATATACTATAGATTCAAAAGGCACAAAAAAAATCCTAGAAGCCATGGAAATGTTTAAATGAAACTTCTCCATTTCATATGCTATAGATTCACCTGTAGGTAGCGTAGAATAAGAGCTAAATACAACGAGGATGTACCTTGGATGTATGTAGATAAAGATCAAATTCAGTACCTTTATTCCTAGCTAATCAGTAAAACATCTTTGTAGATGACATTTTTAGTGAAAGTTCTGGTTCGTCCAATAACATGTCCCTTTTCTACCAACACCATGGTATTAGCACATGAAACTCCTCATGAATGTGCCACATATAGTTGTCTATGACCAAACACATGTTCAGGTAAAAATATACCGGTATTTTTTATCGTTTTCCCTTGTGCCTTGTTTATAGTGAATGAAAAACACAAACGAATTGGAAATTGTTTTCGTATTAACACAAATGGTAAATTCAAATTTTCAGGTGGCTTTATTGGGATTCTTGGAATGAAAACTGTAGTACCAACATAATGTTCAATGATGATTTCAGCATCAATGCAATTCTTATGGAGTTGTTTACATATAAGCCTCGTTCCATTGCATAATCCAATTTTCGAATTCAAATTTTTTAACAACATTACCGGTGCTCCAAGCTTCAATTTTAGCCAATGTGGCGGTAACTGCTAGGAGTGATTGAGTTTAGAAATTCTTGTTGGTGTAAATTGCGAGCATTGTCTTATACTGTATCATGTGAATAGTAAATGATTTCATTTCCAGAAAATATATTGAGCACATATTCATCGAGCTTGTCGACATATTCATTTAGTGGTGTAATTAATGCTCTATTAATTATGTACTCTTTGCTGAATGCATTTTTTGATAAGTTGGGAAAAATTATATTTATCAACTTTGACAGTGGATTAACATCATTTTTTGACAATATGACTATATTGTTGGTACTTGAATCATTTCTTCATTGGTTGAAGGTTCGGTACCATCTCCAATTTGAATTAGAAATTTTGAATATGTGATATCATTTGCGGCTCTCATGTTTTTCTTTAAATGAAATTTTTTAAAATTTACCAATAAAAGTGATTTAATGATGCATGCATTAATCTCTTCATTTCTTGTAGCTTTAGGCACAACCGGTAATACTTGTCAAAAATCTCCTCCCATAATAAGGACTTTACCGCCAGATGGTTCATCTACATCCATTATATCTCTCATAATTCTATCAAATGCTTCAAAAGCATAACGATGTACCATTGTAGCTTCATCCCACATAAGAATAGTTGATTGTTTTAAAAGTTTTGCTAATTTTGATTGTTTTCTTATTGAGCATGTTGATGTCGCTTTTGGTTGTAATGGGAGTTTTAATTTTGAACGTGCAGTTCTTCCACCAGGTAGTATAGTTGCAACAACAATATGTACCTAACCTCTCGGAACAACACAAACCTTCTGTTGGGTTCATAAAGGTCCAAAGCCCATACCATCAAGCACATCAAAAGCTGGAAATTTATTCTTCACATTCTCTGACATGCATAATCCGCTCAATGACATTCTTGGGAACACCATATCATTTTTCTACATAATAGAAAAGAACCATCCCAATATATGCTTCCTTTTCTATGTACTTAGTAAAAATTAAATTTAACTAAAGATGAGAATTTGATATAACTGATATGAGATGAGGGTCGTTGTCATTAGCCCTACAAAAGACAAAATAAGAATCGCAAATTAGAATAATCTCATGAAATAAAACTTTTAAAGAACAAGAACTCAAAATGCCAAGTAAAATTACATAGAGGAATAAAATCGAAATGACAAAAATAAGGGTAGAATAGAAAATCATTATAAAAAGAATTCAAATCAAAGCTAGAGTAGTATGAAAAATAATAATTAGAAGGTAGAAGATCTAACCAGCTTATGGTAATGATTCCATTAGATTCGAAATTGAGGAAATTAGCCATGAGCAAGAAAAATTAAATCGATGGAATAATTCTTTGAAGATTACAATGACCGGAGCATGGCTGCAACCCAGTCTTCATCTCGATCCGGTCTTTTTAGTTGATACAAATTAGGGTTTGAGAAATACACCGATAAAACAATGGAGAAAGGAGGCCTAAGGCTTTTGGTGGAGGACGAAAAAATGTGGAAATGAGAGAGAGATAATATGACGCAAGGAAATTAAAAATGAGTGATAAATTATGCGGTAATGTAAGTAAATGTGAGTTGATCGTGGCAGATCGTGCGAATAGATCAGTATCTATGTATAAAGCAGAGCCGCTTGATATCTATGCTGAGAATAAATCTCAGCCTCTCTTTGCCTTTTATAACTAACCATTGCTTGTACAAAGCGGAGCCGCTTGTGAATTACCTAAAGTATGTGTTGTGTGTTCGGTGTATACTTTCTTAGAGTTTACAAGCAAAGCTTGGTTCTTTAAGTCTTCAAAAAAAAAAAACTATTCAATGCTTTTTGTTGTATAGATTATAAAACAATAAGTTGCTTTCAAAACAATACTTTAGGAACTCAAGCAAATTATACAGCGTAATGCAATATTTTATTCATTTATACGTGTGAAATACTTATTTAACAATTGTTAATATTGGGATTTTATGTATTAAAATATTATTTTATTGTTACACTATATATATATATTATAATAATTATACTTTTGAAAGTTTATAAGTTATTCATTAAATATAATAATTAATTTATTCATGTAAATTAGATAGGAATCTATTAGATGATAGTAAAGCAAAAGAATTTCAAGTTCTCTGATTAATTATTGGAGTTTTCGCCACTATTCTTAATTCTCTCAAGATAATTTAACTTCAGATTTTTATAATTTATCATTTTAAGGCCATTATATAAGTGTTAAGTACCCTAGCTTATGTGGTTAGTTACGGAATGATGCTTTAGACAGTGGTTTTAAAAGTCATGGGTTCGAGCCATAGATTTCATATACTTTTTTACATTCATGACCAAATTTTCAATGAAATTTGTAATTATTTACAAATCTCATCTCAATTCTCTTGTAATACTTTACATTTAATCCCATAAATTTTAAGTAATTGCATGATCTAAAATTTAAACTGTTTGATAAAATCAGTTAACTAATATTTAATCCATCAATTACATCCTAAAAGATGATAATTTCAACACATAGATCTCGGTCTCATCAACAAATTGGTAAAATTAAAATTTGATTTAGATACAAAGATACATATATATCGTAACAATATATACTTATGTTGAATGATTACGTAATAATCATATCCGTTGACTTATGTTTGCAGTGGGAAAATATTAGAATGATTGCGTTGCCCAAAATAATAAGAAGGATGATGCAAGTGGATTAATTATAACTTAGTTAACGTGATATTAACTTGTGTATAAGAAAAAAAAACCAAGCTCAATTAATCAATCAATGGCTAATTCATCCAGGAAAAAAACAGAGCGGATTATTAAATAGGATTGCATGTTTCCCTTCTTCTTTCGAGCAATTGTTTCCTTCTTAGCCTGACAATATTGGAAGTTAATTAAACAGGATTGCATGCTTTTTATTTTTCTCCCCCTTTCGTCTGTCAGTTAATTAAACTTTTGATGATACATTAGTCAGCTTGTTGATTAATTAATATTTTTCATATAAAGTGCTAATATATCAAATCTATTAAATAATAGTAAAGCAGAAGAAATTCAAGCTCTCTTATTAATTGTAGGAGCTTTCTTTGCTCTCCTTAATTCTCTCTCTAGATATTTTACTTTTAAACTTTTAATTTATCCCTTTTATTCTAATAAATTCAAATGCCAAATTATAATCAAATACATACTTTTAAAATTTTCTATAATTATTTACAAATGTCTTCTTAATTCTCTTCTGATATTTTACATTTAAATACATACATTTAAATTAATTAATTCAAAATTTAAACAATTTAATAAACTCAGCTAATGAATATTCGATACGTCATGTAAATCATAAAATACGAACAATTTCAATAGTATACCATACTAACATCAACAAATCGATAAAACAAAATTTTCATTTGCATAAAATAATATGTAAATCACATAGCATAAATTATATACACCAACAACGCTAACTAATTTAATTGATAATTGGTTTATATCAATGAAGTTATCATGCATTAAAGTGAAAAATTATATTTTTAGCTTTAAACACCTATATTTTAAATTTCCATGATTACTTACAAACCCTTCTCAATTCTCTCCTAAAATTTTGTACTCATATCCATGTATTTGACTAATTATGTGATATTTATTTTAAATCATTCTAATAAATTCAATTAACTAATATTTATTAATTCATCTAATAAATCTTAAAATGTATCAATTAAATGTGTATACAACATTCATATATATAAGCAAAGATAAAATTATTAGTTTCATTCGTATAGAAAGATATATGAATCGCATAATGTAAAATGTAAACATGAACAATAATATATATTTTAATTTATAATTCATTTATCTCAAAAAATATCATACATTGCATTACAAAATTTCATTTTTTTACAACTTTTGAAGGATAAATTTATTTTTCACAACTTGAGTGTGGAAGCATGGATTACTCTAAAAAAATTAGGTTATCGAGACATTCACATTTTCAACATGATATTAAAACTTACTCAACGCATGACTCAAATTAGCGCTACAGAATTATTATTATTACATTTTTTTGCAAATATTAAAGTTGTAAACATGACATTCCTACAACAATGTAAAATTTATGATTAACCACAAAGTTAAAAAAAGTTCACTAACTGAAATCTCAGATAATAAATAAAAGTTCATGTGTAGATAAGTTGATTGTAAGATGTTTTTCTCAACTACAATTACATACAAAGCACTTCTCATTTTTTTCTACTTTCTAACAAGAACTCCATATATTGAATTAATTAAGTTGATCATTGATTTAAAATACTTAAATATATTTAATTCTGTAACATTCATTATTTCGTTATAAATCCTTAAAAATATATATACAATATTCATATGAAGAAAAATGGAAAATTCATTTTTTTCATCTATATATATGAAAAATACGCGTATCACATAGCATCAACTATTTACATATATAGTAGCAAACTATATACGTACACACACATATGTATGTATATTGTGTTTGCTATTATCGAGTTAGGATAATAATTGCGACATGAATATGTGGTCAGCGACCATCTACCTTACATCTGAGCGTTGTATGTCATTTTAAATTATAATTTCCTTTATTTCAATAAATTTATCATACACTACTTGAAAAAAGTTCAATTTTCAACAGTAATTAATTTTAAATATTATTATTTAACAACACTATCGTGTGTGACGCATGGGTTACATACTAGTAATTCTAATAGCCAAACTTTTCAAATAATAAGTGTAGCCTATTATTTCTCTCACAGTGGGCCATTACACCAGCATGGAAACATTTCAAAATTTTATACCAAAGTTAAAAAAAGTACACTAGGGCAACGGAAATTTTTATAACAAACCATTATCGTCCATTAAAATTACCACCAAACATACAATATATATAGAAACTAAATCAATTTGTAATACAAACTTCTGCTGAGCTCTACTTGCTAACTTAACTTATCTTTCCTTTCCCTTTATTACGAAACCTCTTCCTTCAACTCTTCGACCGAATCAAAATGAACTTCATCGGATAAAATAATTGGAATGAACTCTCTGTTTCCATCTATGTAAGGCCAAACTTCTCTGCTTATTCTACCCAAGTTATTCAAAAGATCATTCCAATATTTTTCCGTAACAATACCTTTGTTAAGGCTAGACCAAGCTGCATCAGTTGTTTTGCCAATAAAATTATCATGGATACTACGGAAGCATAGTGATTCACATATTCTTTTTACTACAACAACGACGCTTGTTTTCCATTTTATAGGTTCTTTTTCAGAAGCGATAAGCTTTACTGCTTTTACAACATATGCATTACAATTGAACCTGGGGTAATTGCAGGACAAATATTAATAAAATGTGTTCAAATATGAAAGTAATTCTAACCATTTAATTTATTTTTCCTTTTGCTGCTATAGGCATAGAATATAATCAAAACAAGTGCATCAAAAGAAGAAGAATTAAGGTTTGGTTTTGTTGAGTGTAATTAATTTGCCCTGGAGCATGGGAACAACGGATCACATTGTGACCAACAGCGTATATGTGCAATATTATTGCATTCTTCTTCTAAACATATTTCAAGCATAAAACATGTAATTAACAATAAAACACTTTGAGTAATAAGCTATATTGACTTTCGCATAAGTTTTGTCTTAAAATTATTGTGGAACTAATAAACGTAATGTAATTACCTCGTTCGACGTACGCGAGTGTTTTGCAGGATTTCACGCAGTCATCTTATAAAGAGACACCTACGTATGATAATTATTAGTATTATCATAATGAGTAAAAATACCCTCCTACTCATTAAAGCTAATGCATGGAACCGATAAAAATATTGCTAAATTTATACGCGAACATGTTGTATTTGGATTTTGAAAAAACACACACAACTACATCAGCTTACCTCTCTGACTCTCACCAAAGAAGGATAACTGTTCTATGAAACAAAGTTGAATACCTACCTCTGTAGCTTTTGATTTTACCTTAAAATTTGTTTTGATTTTTACTCTGATCATACTGATGTATATATACACCACTCTTTTATCTGCAATCCAACGTTAGGTGTGAATGTTTATTTTTGGACAGTAATAAACTTGCCAAATTTATTTGTTATAAAAGATAATATCTTGTTATTTATGTTCATAATATTGCCAAATTTGTTATAAAGATAATCTCTTGTTATTTATGCCCATAATATTGCCAACTATACATGGCTTTTTGCTTCCTCTTAGGATTCCCAACCGTTATCTTTTTCCTCTTTCACCTGAGACTAAACTTTTTTTATGCAATCAAATCTATCTTTATATTTATGGAAATTAGCCTAATTAGCGACAACAAATCCTATTTGCAGGTTCACAATTTAAAATATTGAGCCTTTTGGATGTCATTTCCTTTTTTTCCTCTCTAATTAAGGGCCTTTCATGCTTCCAATATTTCTAATACAATTTCCAATAATACAATTTCCAATATTTCTAATACAATTTATAATACAATTTCCAAAAATCAGGAAAATGCCTATATTTCCTTCTTTCGAAGAGTATTTTTTTTATACATCATCATATTTTACACAACACACGTACGTAGATTGTTTGACTTTGCTTTCGTATCTATAAGTGGATCGAATGTATGCCATCCAATAGGAGGAAAATAGTTTTATGCGAATTAAGTAGATTAGTGGTTATAAAAACTTACACAATAAAGAGGTCTTCAACTTGTGTTAATATCCTGTTTTACAGTTGTCTAGTACTAAAATACTGCAAGCCTACAAACATGAAACAACGAATGCGTTAGTATAAACAATAATAGTTATTATTACTGAAAGAGGAAACAAAAAATTAGCATTAAAAGATCACATGAGTCAACATCTACTTGTAATTTTTACTCTTAGTTGCCTATTATAAAATACTAAAAGAGAATCATAAAAATAAGTTCACTAAAAGATACAGCTACAAATTGACATTATTTAAATCACAAAAAAAAATAAAATAAACAATTAAGTAAAGGAAATAATCTACAATTGTTATAATGAAGCTGTATGACATTATTAATGCATGAGACATGATTAATAATCAAATAAAATGAACTTCAACTAAGAGCTTATATTTTCACACTCTATTTGCTTGATAATGTGGACAGAATTCATATTTTACCATTAATAATTGATTTATGATATGCATTCAAGCTAATATTAACTTTATTGATATAATACAGCCGTAATTGACTTTGTTGATTTAATATGCAACTTATTAATTAATTCTAACACAATAAGTACCATAAATCAGTAAATATTAGTTAACACTTAATCTCATTTATGTTCATATTTATTTATTTTTTGGCGAAGCCAGCGGGGTTAACTGGGCCCCTACCAGTTTTATTGCAAACAATAAAAGGGTACAACGGATAGAAAAAAAGGAAAAAAGGAAAAGGAAATAGCAAAGAAAAACAACAAAATCAAGCCCCTCATAGAGCAGAGCTTGCGGGAAAAACCTATTACTGTTCTTCAGTTGCCAATGTGTTCGAGTCTTAACTTCATACCACATCACTTCATTATTTCTTCTTTCATTTTCAAAGACTATTGCATTCCTCTCACTCCAAATTACAGTCATACATATTTTAAAACAAACAGCTAACACCCTTCCTACATCATTTGTCCACCTAGTGGCTTTAAATATGATACTCCAGAGAATGCTAGAGTCAGCTGACGATAGATTAATTCCAGTAATACAACTAATCCTAACCAACAAGAAGTGAAGAGCAGGACATTCAAAATATAGATGCTCAGTTGTTTCATCATGAAGATTACAGAACAAACACTAAGTTGAACAAGCCAAACCATACTTGTTCAAAATACTTCTTGTAAGTAAAGCTTGACTTATAACTTTCCACATCATCGTATTATCTTAAGGAGCAGAATCACTATTCCAAATGACAGAGAACCATTTGGAAGCAGGCAATGGGACATTGGCAGAAACATGAATGTAAACTCCTTTTACAGTATGTGCCTTCATGTGCCAAACAACAGAGTCATCTGGTTTAGCACTGAATTTTTTTTGTTGTATTTCATACCACAGCTGCCTAATCATCTGATTGCTATTGTATGGTAACTGCATTTTACCTTCATGTAAAAAATCATTAGCTTTAGCATCATTATGTATTCCAGATTGTAAAATATGAGAGTAGTTACACATTCTAGATAAAATTTTCCCTTTGCTAACCCATGGATCATGCCAAAAGCTAACAGCAGTTCTAGCATTAACAGGATATTGTATCATAGGGAGAAAGACATCTCTAAGCTTCAACAAGCTTCTCCATATCCAACTGCAGTTCTGGGGAGTTACCATACACCAAAAATATTTGTTCTTAATGTTGTAATGCAATGTCCAATTAACCCATAAACTTCCTCTCTTGTTAATGAGGGCATCAAATTGTTTACTAATTGCAGCAACATTCCACTTCCTGACATCAAGCACTCCAAGCCCACCAAGTCTCATAGATGTCTCAAATTTAGTAAATGAACAAGGCATTAGCTTCCTATTGTGTATACTACCAGTCCAAAAAAATCCATTCATGGCAGACCTTACAAGTTGCAATAATTTCACAGGAAGAATCAGAGTACGTGCCCAGTAGACTATATAGGAAAAAACAACAGATTTTATAAGCACTAACCTACCACTCTGAGTCAAATGCCTATTAGCCCAAGCATACATAACAGAGGTAATTTTGTTGAAAGAGGTAAACAGTCAGCCTTAGTAATTCTTTTTGATATTAAGGGGAGACCAAGATACCTCATATCATTTTCCATGCAAGAGAAACCAGTATGATGATGTAGAGCAGCAGCTTGAACTTCACTAACTCCAGCAATTAACATTGAAGATTTGGCCTGATTAATAGTAAGTCCAGTCATACTGTTGAAAGCTAGCAGTGCCTCCATAATACCATTTAAGGAGGGTAACTCAGGTTTGGTAAACGACATCACGTCATCAACAAACATAATAGATGTTATTTGTTGGTGTGTGCACTTTGGGTGGTACTTAATAATCTTCTGATTGAAACTATTCCTTAGTATGACAGTAAAAACTTCCATAACCATCAGAAATAAGTAAGAAGATATTGGGTCACCTTGTCGTATACCTTTACTACTTCTGAAACATCCCACAGGTCTACCATTTAACACAACAGAGAATGAGGGTGTGGATATACAAACATATATCCAAGACACGAAAGTTTTGGGAAATCCCATCGTAGCCATAATCCTAACAATAGAGACCCAGTGAATTATGTCATAAGCCTTGGTTATATCAATTTTAGTAGCAGCAGCAGGGGGCACATTACTTCTTCCATAGCCCTTAAGTAATTCCTGAGCTAGTAGAACATTATCAAGAATATTCCTGGAAGGAATAAAGGCAGCTTGATTGCTAGATACAACAGTAGGCAGCACACTGACTAAACGAGTTGCAAGAATTTTAGAGATACACTTATAGACTACATTACAGCATGATATTGGCCTGAATGAGGAGACACTAGTAGGTGGAATGACTTTAGGGATAAGTGCAATGTTGGTGCAGTTGACTTCTCCAAGTAACTTGCATTTATTAAAGAAATTGTGAATAGCTTGACAAAAATCACCACCAAGAAAACTACAAGTTGTGATAAAGAATGTAACATTTAGCCCATCAGGGCCCCCTGATGATTGCTTATTCATGGAGAAAAGGGTAGCCTTAATTTCCTCATCAGTAACTGGCCTAGTAAGAGAAGCTGCTTCTAGGTTAGAAATGCAAGAGAGAGCAAGAGAAGATATTTGATCAAGATCAGGAAGAAAGTCATCAGAGTTACCAAGTAGATGTGTGAAGTAATCTATGAACGCATGATCAACTGTATCTGCAGTAGTAAAAAGAGTACCCTGCTCGTCATAAATACTAAAAATATTTTCTCTTGCTTGCTTAACCTTTATTGATTCATGATAAAACTTTGTGTTTTTGTCTCCTTAATCTATCCATCTTTTATGCAATTGTTGCCTCTTCATGCTAGCTTCCAAGTAAAGGGCATTGTTAACCTCCTTATATAATTTCCCCTCTTCAGCAGCAGCATGGACATCAAGAGGATGCTCCATCATATAGTCTTGCTGTATCTTCAATTGTTCCTTAAGTGTTGTAGACAGTAGGCTACCAGTACCAAAGGTTGAAGAAGCCCACTGTTTGATGGCTTGTTTGATTCTTTTTAACTTCCTGCAAAACTTATACATAGGGTTACCATAACAAGAAAATTCAGAGTTAACATGTGATACTAAGACAAGAAAGTGCTCATGCTTAACCCAAGCATTAAAAAATTTAAAACTTCTCTTTTCCCTTCTAAAATGGTTTCCAAGTGTCAAAATTAGAGGGGAGTGATCAGACATTATAGGTTAGGGAAGGAAGACTGAGAGGGAAGGCCCTTGATTGAGAGCTTGGAAATTACTAATGGCATGATCTATAGTTGTGAATGTACGAACACCACTTTTACTTCTGTTGTTCCAGGAATACTTAGCTCCAGACTTATTAACCAAGATCAACTCAGAATCAAAAACAGCAAGATTGAGTGGATCAAGATCACTTGGAATAAGTGGAGTACCACCAAATTTGTCATTATAGTCATAGCAAGAGTTGAAATCACCCAAAACAAGCCAGGGGTGAGAAGATTGTCTTAAAGGAGGCAAGGAATTGAAAAAAGCATTCCTGGAATTGACTGAGTTGTCAGCATAAACAAAGGTAATATAGAAGGAGGATCGAGTTTGGGAATCATGAACATGAAGATGAATGTACTGTTTAGTAGACAGAAGGGGAGAAAGAGTCAAAACAGCTGGGTCATAGATGACAAGAATTCTACCATAAGCTGCAGTGTCAAGATTATGATGGAAGGACAAATTAGGGTTAATGTAGGAAGCAGCTTTAAGGGATAAAGCATGATTAAGCTTAGTTTCAAGCAGACCAAAAAGACAAATATTATACTCTGAGATATAACTTTTAACTTGATCAAGTTTCAAATTACTATGGGCTCCTCTTAGATTCCATGATGCAATTTTTTTATTCATAAAATTTATTGAGAGTGGGTGGAGCTATTCCTTCTCTGAGTTGAGAGAGATCTTGTTTCAATTTTCCTTCTTGGCATGTTCGGGGAGGAGGATGGATGAGAGTTTGAGTGGGAGGAGGATGGATCATAAGGTGGGGCTGTTTGTGATTGAGAGATAGGGATGCAAGAAGGCCATCTAGGCAACTGAATTGAAAAGTTGTAATGTGGAGGAACAACAGGTTGAATATGATCAGCAGATATATGCATAGAGGATATTAATTGAATGATTTGTGTCTCAAATGAACTGCACCATCTTTTATCAAAATCAAATGCAGTAGAATTAGAAAGAGCAAACACTTCAGATGTAACATTATCAACTTGCTTGCTACTCTTACTAATAGCAGTATCATTTTTAAATATTTGTCGCACAACAAGGTTTGAAGACAGTTCCTTAATTTCTGATTCATTGTGTTCAGCAGAAATAGTAATATTCATGGTTGTATCATTGAGTTGTTCTCTACAATTCACTTCATCAGTTATCTCTCCTTCCTCTTCATCATAAATTTCCAATAAACCGTGTTCATTCTCTACAGATTGCAGCAAGTTGTACTTGTTATGAGTGGTAACAATACATGCCTGATCTTCACTGGGAGGTTTAATCACTTTATCAAGTTCATTTATATTTTCTACAATTCCATCATAAACAATTTTCTCCTTTGCACCTAGTATCTTCAAGGCAGTGTCTTCAAGTTCTTCACAAGTAATCCTTTTTTTTCTTGCTCTTATTTACTTTTTGCCATATTTGTTTCACTTTATCTTATTTATCAATGTTTTGCCCCTTCTTCATTTTGTTCTTATTCACTTCGCCAATTTTCTGTTGCTCATTAATTTCACATTATTCAACATTTCCTACACTTACAAGTTTCTTGCAGTTTATCACTAAATGCCCAAACTCCTTACATATTGTACATATCTCAGGTTTCCATAAGCATTCAACTTTAACAATCTGCTCAGTACCATCTAGCAATTTTACTGAAAAATTATCAAGCAATTCTTTGTTTGGATTTACTTCAACTAAACATTTCGCAAATGAGATACGCTCAAATTTTTCAGTTGATGCATCCAAACAAAGTAGCTTTCCAACCATTGATGCTAACCAGTTAATACCCAATGGAGACCAAGCATACAAAGGGATATTCGATAGTTTAATCCATACTGGAACGGCTTTAATGCTACTACAACTATTGCCTATATTTTCATCCCACGGCTTCACTATAAATAGCTTATTCCTCATCACTACTGGGTCCGATTATGATATTCTTGACCTATCTTCATCATTAGAGAACTTGAACAAAAACAAGAACCCAACAGATTTGACAGAAATAGAACCACTTAGTTTCCAAACTTTTTTGAGGTAATACAAAACTGTAGCATATGGTAGCGGGTTATCAAGGAAAAAACCAACGAGATGTTCTTTCCACATAGCGTTTCCAACCTGAACAACATCATCAGGTGGCACAATAGCATCTCTAATGAAATCAAGTTAAATATCACGAGGCACATATTTACCAGCATTATTGGGTTTGGCTTTGAAAAGTGAGTTCCAAGCACGAGGAGGAAGGGATGGAGGTTGTGGAAGCAAAGGAGGAGGAGAGTGAATAGGAGCTGGAACTTTAGGAGTTGCTTCCGGAAGAGAAGCAGGGATTACAGGAAAGGGGAGGAATGATGGAGTAGGGTCTGACACAGGAAGATGGGAAGAAACAGAGGGAGGTACAAGGATTGGGGATGATGGACAAGGCTGAAGAGAAGATGATGGATGGGACGGGTCAGCGGGAAGTGAAATCGAAAAAGGCAGGGTCCCCATTTTTGAAGAGAAAAGTGTAATATAGAAAAATTTCAAACCTAATAGAGAAAAGTGTAATATAAAAAAAAGGCGGGGTCCCCATGTTCATATTTAATATGTGTTCAAACCTAATATATTTATTGTATTATATAAAAAATTGAATATTGGATAACTTGTATTCTCTCACCACAATTCATTTCAAACCAAATATGGACTTGTCCTCAACTAATGCTGATATTTCATATGTGGAAATGAGAGAGAGGAAATATGACATGAGGAAATTAAAGGTAAGTGGTAAATTATGCAGTGATGTAAGTAAATGTGAGTTCATCGTGGCAGATTGTGCGAATAAATTGGTATCTATGTATAAAGCGGAGCTGCTTGGTATCTATGCTGAGGATAATTCTCAGCCTCTCTTTGTCTTTTATAACTAACCAATGCTTGTATAAAGCGGAGCCACTTGTTAATTACCAGAAGTACGTGTTGTGTGTTCGGTGCATACTTCCTTAGAGTTTATTAGCAAAGCTTGGTTCTCTAAGTCTTCAAAACAAAAACTATTCAACACTTTTTGTTGTATAGATTATAAAACAATAAGTTGCTTTCAAAACAATACTTTAGGAACTCAAGTGAATTATACAGTGTAATGCAATATTTTATTCATTTTTACGTGTGAAATACTTATTTAACAAATTGTTGTTAATATTAGGATTTTATGTATTAAAATGATATTTTATTGTTACACTATATATATATATATATATTATAATAGTTATACTTTTGAAAGTTGTTAAGTCATTCATTAAATGTAATAATTAATTTATTCATGTAAATTAGATAGTAATCTATTAGATGATAGTAAAGGAAAAGAATGTAAAGATCCTGAATTTTAATCAAATTTATAATTGATAATTAATTTAAATTTTGAATAAAATTTTTGTAGTAATTGGTAATTTATACAAAATGTTAGTAAAATTTTAATAATCGAATATTTGAAAATTATAAAACAGTAGATAGTTAAACTTTACAAGGAAATAAAGTTTGTGTTGATGTTAAATAAATATTTAAGTTAAAATAGAAGTAAATGTTAAAAATAGAATAAACCTTATAAATATTAAAGCATAAGTATAAAATAAATTATAACAACGTATTATTTTAGAATGTCATTTAAATTACAAAGTAAAACTATAAAGTAATAACAAAAGAAATACAAATGAAGTTGTATGGGGAAAATGCAAGGCAAATATCTATGTACAAAATATAATACACTCAAATTCAAACAAAAGAAGATAGCAAATAGAAAATATGTATAGGAAAGCACTTGCAAAAGAAAACAAAATATATTAAGACCTGCAAAGACAAAGACAAGACAAGTAAAAAGAACAAGTAAAAGAAAGGCAAGATAAGTATGAAACAAAACACAGTAGATTTGTACAATGGTAATTAATGCATATCAAAAGCAAGATACACCAGCCACTAAAATATAAATCATACAAGCCGAAACAAAGAGATGCAAGGCAAAGGAATAAACAAAGTGATATTATACAATGGTAATAAATGCAACATGCCTCATGCATTTAATGCAAATGTCTTTAGCATGCTTTTTGTACAAATAACATACTGCATACTTCCTTTTTATATGCGTCAAACCCTCATTTCAGTTCATTATCACAACTAAGCAAACCAAAGCTTGCAAGTTCGTTTTTAAAATCATTAGCCTACATTTCTTCAATCTGGAATCAACTCAAAAGCATGCAAGCATTCTTCTTCAATCTGCCTGCATGCATTCTTAAATCCTGAGACAATAAAGCAAATGTAAATCAAAGATCTGAGTAAACAACCCTTAGACAAATTCAATTTAAACATCTCAGTTTAAACAACATACAACCCAAATCAATCAGAGAATCAGGAAGAAGATTCCAGCTTGAATTTCAAAGCCAGTGTCAAAGAGCTCTGTTCTTCTTCTGAAAATCAGTGAGTAACTTCATACTTTAATAACTTAAGTTTTTAATCTAGTTGAGTGATATATATCTGAAATTTTGTTTAGGTGAAAATAACATATATGCATTGTACTGTATATTTGGGGAGATAATGCCTGCATATTGTTTATCTGGACATACCTCTGTATATAGATTTCAAGCTCTGGGTTAATTCAAAAATCATTACTGCTTAACCCATTGATTTTTAGGACTTAGTATCTAAACAAAATATGTTTGTTTAATCCTGGATTTAGATTAAAAACTTTCTTCAAGTTAAAATGCATTTTAAAATTTATCTGGAAATCAAAATGAACAAGAAAGTTGAATGTGTGAAAATTCCAAATACGAAGATTTAACAACCCAGAAACATAAATAGAAACCCTGAACTAATTCATGATTTTTAAAAGCTAAATCACAATTTTTAGTTTAAAGAAGAGGGAGCATTTCTGGCTCGACCAGAAATGATTTTTTTGGGAAACTCTGGTGATCCCAGTAATGGGTGAGGCTGGAATTCTGTCTGG
The DNA here is from genome assembly GCA_030765085.1 of Allium cepa. Lineage (NCBI taxonomy): Eukaryota > Viridiplantae > Streptophyta > Magnoliopsida > Asparagales > Amaryllidaceae > Allium > Allium cepa. Next base: position 889,643,535 of record CM060940.1, on the reverse strand, counting down.
AGGTCGAGGAGTGACTGGTGAATGGAGGAAAATTGATCGGTGGATGATCAATGGCCGGTGGTGGCAGAGGTGATGGGTTCTTCTTTCTAAACCTAGTTCTGGGCAGTGCTGGGATGTTGGGTCGTTGTGAGGCCTATGGGGCATCGAGTTTGTCTGAACTCTGGGGAATGGAAGATGGAGAGTAGTCGAAGACGTGGTTGAAGTCTTGGTCGATCTGGTGGTCGGGGTTTGAGAAGCGGCGGCGTTCCAGGTTTGGGAAACTTCCAGCTTCATGGTTCCAGGTTTTGGTTCGAGATGCTCGAATTCGATTTTTAGGAAGGTTCGAAGTTCTGATGATCGGATTAAGGTGCGATGATAATCGCCGACATGGGGAAGGTGTCGTTGATGACAGGAGGTGGTCGGTGGCACGGTGCAAGTGCATAGTGCATGTCTAAAAAAAAGAAAAAAAAACGAAACTGATGAAGTTGGGTTGAATTGGGGTATTGTACTCGAGTTTGTACTCGAGTTGTTTGGGAATTTGCTCGAAGTTTTTGGGTGCTGGACTCGAAGCAGGAAGTGGTCTGACTCGGGTAGAAAACTTGTACAGGTTTTAAAACAAAACCTGTCCTGTTTTTGTAAAAAAATTTAGAATTTAAATTTCAAATTTATAAAAAAAGTTTTAACTAAGTTTAAATCAAAGTTGAAATATAAATTCAAGTTCAGTTTTGAAACTTAGATTGGAAATAAGTTTAAAAATTCAAATTGTTTTAATAACTTAAAGGTTAAGTAATTAAGTAGAATTAAAAGAATTTTAAAATAAATAAAGTTTCAGATTACAATTTTTAAACAAGCTTTAAAACAAATTTTTAGAAATATAAACTAAGTTTCCAAAAGTAAAGTTTTAAGCAAGCCTTTAAGGATGCAAAATTTTAAAAGTTAATTTGTTTTAAATTTGTTTGGCTTATGTAATATTGCATTAAATTAATTATCTTATTTAATCTTGGATAGTTTTTCAAATACAATTAAATGGAAGGTTTATTGCTTAATGTATTAAAGGATGGTTAGTTAAATGGATAACCTATCAAGGTAATTAATTAACTAATGTAATTAATTTAAGGATAATTTTCTAAAGGGGTAATTAATTAATGTGATTAATTAATTAAGGTACTTAATTTAAGGATGGTTAATCAAAAAAAATTAATTAATTAATGAAATTGATTAGATATAATCACTGATTTCAATTTTATTAAATTAGTGATAATTAATTGAGGGTTAATTAGTTAGTTAATTAATTAATTGAGGGGGAATCAATTAAAGGGTAATTAAATAATTAAAGATTGATTCACTTATAAATCAAGGTTGATAAATAATCAAGGGTTAATTAATAAATAATTAAAGAATAATTAATCAACATGGGTTGAAATAAATTAATTAAACAGGATTTATAATTAAATTCATAAGTAAAGGATCTGATTTAAATAAATCAGATAATTAAATTAATCCTACTTATGGATGTTTGGATTATATTGACTGTTGAATTGTTTGATATCCCTGATATATGATGCTTTGTGATATATCCTGATTTGTGTTGTGATCTGTAGTTTATTTATCTAAGATGAATGTAATTAATTATCTATGATATATATATCAGTGATTTGTGGATGAAAGATAAGCGTACGGTTTATACCTCTTATCAGATATAATGTTGTATTTGATCTGTGATGGTGAAATGATGTTGCATTATTGTGTGTGAAACCCCTGGGCTTTACCATACACACACAAATATGGATTTCACGTGGAAATCGGTTAAGTCACAGATATTTAACAATTTTAACAAATTAAATTCTTGAATCCAAAATAGCTTTGGAATGGGAATTGAGAGCTTTTTGAGATGAGTTTCAAAATATAAAAGTTATTTTAAATAACTTAATAAAGCTTGAAATTTAAATAATTTGATTTAAATTTGAATTCAATATTTGGGATGGAATTCAATGATTTGGAAATTATGATCTAAAAAGATTTTAACTGTTATAAAGATGTTTATACGGGGTTTAACCATTTAAAAAGTATGGTTTTGGAAATTCAAAATTAAACCCAAGTTTTATACTTGAAAGGCTTTAACTTATATAATGGCAATCAGTTTTTCCCAAAACGAAAAACTATTCATTTTAAATAATAATAGCTTTTATAAAATGAAAGAATTTCCAATTTTTATCGAAAGATTTCAAGTTGAAATGAAATTTAAATAGTTCTCGAAAACTATAAATTAACCTTGGTGAAGACAATTAAATCTTGTTTGATTAAATGGTATATCTTCAATATACAAAATTTGAATTGGAATTGCTTTGAAAGTTATGAATTAAATCTTTGATTTAAAGATTGAATGAATTAATCCAATTGAAATGAAAATTGATTGAAGAATCTATGAATGAACCTTTGTGAAACTGGTGAACTTTATGAAATAAATCTTTTGTTTAAAAGATTTGAAAGGGTAATTGGTTTAAACCATTTGAAAGAAAGTTTTGAATTATTAAGTTGTGACTTAATTGAAATCCCATATCCATATGTTTTAAATGTTGCGCTCACTATTCGGTTTAGCCGGGGAAGGACCTTTGTGTCATATAGCCCATTCTGAATATGTGATACGTCGTTACGGATAGCATTTGAAGACCGGGGGTGAAGACCGGATACTTTTGAAAGCGAAAGGACAACTCGTCGAATGTCTTTGCATCGAATGGCCCCGGTATAGAGACTCCATATGTGATGGGAAATCCGGACGTGATTAGGGATTATTCGGATTGCAAGGACTTCTTCGGAAGCGCCTTCGGTTCTGTTCGAACCCAAAACAGACTTGTATGGATTGTATGTCTGACATTACATTTTGAGATATGAAGCAGATTTCTTTCAAATACATCTCTGTTGGTGGCGGAGAATTTATTCTCTTAGCATTAACACCCTTCTCTGAGACATACGAGCTCAGTGGTTATGTAGTTGAAGGTTATCAGCGATATATTCCCAACTTGGTAATGTGGCATGCTGAGTGCTGCTGATCAATTGTTGATCAAAGCATGGCTTTTGTAAAAAGCGTAGCTTTGTGGGCGAGACTTCGTCGAGCCTCACAAACCGGTAATGGTCGAAACAGGAATTGTGCGGCAAGGTTTCATGGGTAGCTCCCCTAGGGTATGACAATTCCTTATGGAAAAGGGTAGTATCATGGTATGGAGCCCAGATACTTATTCATGTGGACACACTATATTTATTTCTGTGTGGTTGTTGGTTTAGAGACGCCTCGTATAAAGGTCTCAAAGGACCGGGGGTGGCATATCTGAGGTTTTGTATATTCCTCGGGAAGGGGGGTAGCCGGCCTGTTTTGGCAAAGATCCGGTTTGGTTCTCGCGACGTCCTTCCAGAGGCGTTTCCATGTGGCAATGGGAAGTTCCTTGGCCCGACCATTTGTTGGAAATCCAATAAAAACAATACGCACCCTGTACGGTTTTAGTTGTATAACCTGCCATGGAATGTGGCGGTAACCTGCTATTGAACATGGTAGCTATAGTAGGCATACGATAATGGTCGTATGTTCGCTAAGATTTATATTCTACTTTCGAAATGTTTTCTCCACTTTGCACTTATAGGAATAATATTAAAGGAATTCGCGTATCAAGCATATTTGACTATCATAAGGAGAAATCTCCTCCGATTCTACGTTTGCATTGTGTGTGTGTGCGGGGGGCCTTATGGTAGTCTCATTTTTCTAAAAGCATTGCGAATCCAATTTAAAATTATCTTGCTGTTTTTTTTTAAAAGATAAACTGTTTTTGTTGCTCACACCAGTCCCATGACTGATCCGGAGTTTATTGTTCTTTCCTAAACTCTGGGTGCTCAAAATTTTTCTACACGAGCAGTCTAGAGTTGGGTTTTTCAGATAGTTAGGTTTAGTAGATTATCTGGAGTTAGTTCAGTCTTTGGATATGGACTGCACTTGCTTATCTTGTGCATTGTGATGTTGGATCGAGTCGCTGCTGATGGAGTTCTCTTTTGAAGACTATCTTGAAGATTTTGTTCCGCTGCTGGTGTTATCGTTTTCTTTTCCGCTGCTATTTCTTGTATCACATCTCTGATGTATATTGATATCTATTGTAACATCTGTTGTATCAATGCTGCATATCAATGTATTATTCTTTTTCTTCCTCTGTGTTGCTATACTTAATTGTGTTATAAGCTCCGGTGAATCGGACTTGAACTATCGAATCTACGGCATTCGAGGACGATTTGAAGTATGGATGTCGATTTTCAAGCGGGAAAAATTCGTGACGTTACATTTGGTATCAGAGCTAAGGTAAAACTTTAGCTCAGGAGTATAACACGTTAAGTAGCTCATTAGAGATAGGGTGAAGTATACCCTAGAATGAGTTATCCCTAAGGTATCTGTTCGAACGCCTCAGTAAATTCTCTTACTATCCACTGATAGTGAGTATGAGTGCAAGAAGAGGAAGAGATAGGGGACAGGGAAATACGACCATAAATTGTCAATATCCTACAACAGTGGAAACAATCTTTTTTCTTCTCAATCTCCTTTGATTCGTCTTTTCAATTCTTTTGATTGCTTCGTGACAGCTCCAGAAATAAGTTTCGGCGTAATGAAGGCCCTACGAATCGTTGTAGAAAATCCTTACCTCGAATCTTCATCGATTTCTTATCAGTTTTGATTTAAACTTTGATGAATTGGAAATTTGAAATTGGAAATTTAAATAAATTGGAAATTTTAAATTGAGTTTAAATGGTTAATAGAATATGAAGATAAATTGAATTGTATCGATAAATCGATTTCGTGTAAAACCAAATTTGAAATTCTATTATAATTTCTTGTATCTACTGTTGATATTCTGATTTGGTGAGCCAAATGCAGAACTGATATCCAGTTTGATCTGAAAAGATATTTCTCTATCTTTCATCTATCTTCGTTATCTCTCTCTGGCGAATTTCGAGGACGAAATTCCTTTTAAGGGGGGAAGTCTGTAACGATCCTGAATTTTAATCAAATTTTAAATTGATAATTAATTTAAATTTTGAATAAAAATTGTGTAGTAATTGGTAATTTATACAGAATGTTAGTAAAATTTTAATAATCGAATATTTGAAAATTATAAAACAGTAGATAGTTAAACTTTACAAGGAAATAAAGTTTGTGTTGATGTTAAATAAATATTTAAGATAAAATAGAAGTAAATGTTAAAAATAGAATAAACCTTATAAATATTAAAGCATAAGTATAAAATAAATTATAACATTGCATTATTTTAGAATGTCATTTAAATTACAAAGTAAAACTATAAAGTTATAACAAAAGAAATACAAATGAAGTTGTATGGGAAAAATGCAAGGCAAATATCTATGTACAAAATATAATACAGTCAAGTATTCAAACAAAAGAAGACAACAAAGAGAAAACATGTATAGGAAAGCACTTGCAAAAGAAAACAAAATATATTAAGACTTGCAAAGACAAAGACAAGACAAAGTAAAAAGAACAAGTAAAAGAAAGTGTAACGACCCTAGATTATGATTTAATTTAAATTGATAATTAAATGAATTTTTGAATAAAAATTGTGAAATTTATTATAAATGGAAGCGAGTTTCCCCGAATTTGAATAAATTCTGTATAAATCAAAATTTGATTTTTGTATATATATGTATATATTGGATTTGAAATAAAATCTTCAATAAATGGTTTTAAAAATATGCACAAGATAACCATAAAGTAAATAAATTAGATAAGATTTAAACAACAAAATAAAAACCTAGAAATTCATCTATATTTTGAAAATGAATATATATATATATATATAGTTTTATATAATATAAAGTAAGTAAACATGTAGGGTATGAAACAAGCTAATGAAGTACAAAATAAAAATACAAACAAACAAAACTTCATATTCAAATGCAAAAGAAGTCAAATATAATAAAGGCATAAACAAACAAAGAACTGTGCAAAACATAATTAGAAAGTATAAGTTATAACAAAAGAAATATCTGCTACATAAAAACAGAGAAGTACAAACTACATACATATAAAAAAAGCAAAAGCAGGTTCGAACCTGGGAAGGCAAGATAAGTAGTAATAAAACAATTTGTTTACAAGTACATATGAGCACACATACACAAAGCAAAACCAAAGCAACATCTTCTCAGTCGAAGTCAACAAAACAAATGAAGCAAGTGTGAACTGGAAAACAAGTAAAGTTAGAAAGGCAAGAATAGTATATGTAGATTTGTACAAAGCTGCAGCTCACCACAACACATTTACATCACTTCAGCCGAGCTAAAATTATAGGCAAGCGTAAACAAGTACTTAAAAATAAATGCTAGTACCTCTAGCATACAAGAAATATACATCAGCCTCCAAAATGAAAAGAATATCTCTGTCCATGTTGTACTAATAATATAGTAATCTGTTGAACTAATTTTATATCACTTGTACAAGCATCTTTAGCCATGTTTTGCAAGTGTTCAAACCCTACATCCTGCAGTTTTCTTTTTATACAAACTTTTCATGTCATTTGTTCCATCTTCCAAACTGAAGAAAAAAAATATGAACCTTATCATCAATAAAAATCAAACAAGAAAAAGCAGATCAAACTCAAGATCAAAAGCAGTTCCAGGTTTTGCTTTTCTGTCTTCATCCCACAAGTGAGTAACTTCACATTTTAAAGTGTTAACTACCTGTTGCATATGGATTTCTAGAAATTGTAATTAATCTTCTGTAGATGTACAAATGTCTCTATGTATGCATTGCTGTGTATCTGCTTTTCTCAGTTTTTATGTTTCCCAGCTCAGAATTTACAAATCAAACTCCATTTCCTAATCTAATAACCATGAGAACTTAAAATATGAACAAAGAATGTTGGTTTGATTATGAACTAATTGTTTAAAATGTATTTAAGTTAAAACAATAGGTAACTGTCTCTGGAAATCAACATAGCTGAGCATTACTTCAACCTTATCAAAAATTCAAACCTTTTAATTTATGAATTCAGATATATAGATCGAATTCGCAAGCTTAAACACGATTTTTAAAGCAAGAATTAGAATTTTTAGATCAAAAATCAAAGAGCAGCATGGGTTCATTCGAAATCAATTTGCTTGGCGATTTCTGATGATCGTGGCGACTGGAGGGGCCGAGCCTTCTTCTGGTGATGGAGGAGTCAACGGAGCGTCGAGGAAAAATATTGGAGTGGTGGATAGTTCAACGTGGTGGCGCCGGCGACGTTCTTTTTGCTGTAGCCCTAAATTTTTGTCAGGTTAAAGCTTTGATTCGTTCTCCCTATCGGTGCGATCGAGTGTTGCGTGCTCTTGAGGGGAGGTAGAGGAGACATGGACGTGGTGATGGCCGGAATTGTAGCATCTCCGGTGACGTGACGTGGTGGGGCGAAGTAGGTTTTGGTGATCGAATGGGTTCAGGAAGAAGGGGTTAGGCTCTGTACCTGCTCGATTTTGTCTCGGTGACGTTTTTGCATCGTGGATGGCTCGCAACGTTTGGGATGGTCGTTGATGACTTGGGTGGGGCTGCGTCGTTGACCAGAGTTGGTCATGGCGTTTGTGCACGTGTACGTGCAAGCTTGTGCAACTGGGAATATAGGAAGGAGAAGAAGAAGCCTCGGGTTCGTCTCGAAGAAATTGTGAAAATACTCGGGGAAGATGGGGCTTGGCTTCGGGGAGGAACTCGCGTTCGCGAGTGTGCTTCCTGTTGCCATGTTTGAAAAATTAAAGTTAAAACAGAAAAAAAAAAAAAACTGAGTTTAACCCAAAACTGTAAATAAAGATTTCAGTTGAAATAGAATTCATTTTTTTAAGATAAATAAAATTTTAAATTCAATTTGTTTATTTAAAAGAAATTAAAGGTATGGAGAACTTGAATTTAAAACAGAATTGAAATTGAAAATGAAATTTAAACAAGTTGAATTTAAAAGTAAAACCTGGAACAAATCTTAAATCAGATGTTAAAATTAAATGTAAGAAATTTCTTTGGAAAGGTAATTAAAGAAATTTAATAATTGATAAAGATCATTAACTAAGATTTTATTTGGAAAAAAAAATTAATTAAGGTGATAAATTTTAACAATAAATTTAGTTTGATTTATTCCATAATAATCAATTGTGGAACTATTAAGTATAATTACTTAATAACAATAATTGTGAAATTAAATATTCGGGGTAATTTATGGAGTTAATCGAATTGTTCAAATTAAATTTCTTAAGTTAATTTATTTAGAATAATCATTTGATAGTTTTGAAAAGTTAATCGCTTAGAGAAGTGATTAATAGATAATAAATGAATGTAACTAATTAAATGATGATTTTTAAATCAGAACATAATTATTTGTGAATAATTAAAGGATTAATTAATAATGGCAATTAATTAAGATTAATTTAAAATTTTAAGATTAATTGATTCATTGATTTAAGAATGATTAGTTAATAATTATGGGTTAACTAATAAATTTGAAAGAAAGATTTATTTCAAATAATTTATGATTAAATTATGATGATTAACCCGGATTAATAATTGATACATCTGATTTAAATTAATTAGTTGATTAATAAATTCACTTGTGAATGTTTGGACTTGACTGAATAATTGAATTGTTTGATATCTCTGAATTGTGATGCTTTGTGACATATTACGGTTTGTGTATGATCTGTAATGTAGTTTATTATCTGTGATATATATATCTGTGATCTGTTAATGAGGATAAGCGCTATATTCTATATCGCTTATCGAATATACTGTTGTATTTGATCTGTGATGATTGAATGATGTTGCACTATTGTGTTAAACCCCTGGACCACACCATACACACACAAGTATGGATTTCACGAGGAAATCGATTAAGTCGCAGATTTTTGAAAATAGTTTTGAATTTGAATTTTTAAATTCAAATGTTTTGGAAATGGATTGGGTTTTAAAGTTAAAAGCAATCAAAAAGGGAATTTCAAAGATGGAAATTTATTTTTAATTACTTGATTAAGTTTGGAATTTAAATAATTTGATTTAAATTTGAATTCAAAAGTAGGAATTGAATTCTATAATTTGAAACTAAGGATTAATGATATTATACTAGTCATTATGAGTTAAACCATTTTAAAAGTATAATTTTGAGAATTTGGATTTAACCAAAGAACTTTAACTCGTATAGATGAACCAAATTTTCAAAATGAAAACTGTTTGTTTAAAAAGAAATAAAAAGCTTTCAGATAAGAAATGAAATTCCAGTTTAATTAAAGGAATTCCAAGATTGAGTCGAAAAATGGTTTTCCAAGCTATGAATGAATTCTTTTTGAAAGCTATGAATTAAATCTGTTTATTTTTAACAGATTTAAATTGATGATTTGTTTAAATCAAATTGAATTGAAATTGTTTTGAAGGCTATAAGTTAAATCTTTGATTTAAAGATTTAACGAGTTAAATTGAAATGGAAATTGATTTGGAAAATCTGGGAATGAATCTTTTGTTTAAAAGATAAAAATGTGGAAATTGTTTAAACCGTTAAAGGTTGTGAAAATGAATCTTTTTGTTAAAGATTTGAAATGGTAATTTGTTTAACCATTTAAAGAAAATTTTGGGTTTAAGGGCGACTTAATTGAAATCCCAATACCCATATGTTTTTGAACTATTTCACTCACTATTCGGTTTAGCCGGGAGAGGACCTTTGTGTCATATATCCCATTCCGAATATTGATACGTCGTTATGGATAGCATTTGAAGACCGGTGATGAAGACCGGATATTCACAAGAACGAAAGGATAACTCATCGATTGTCTCTGCACTGAGTCGCGCCAGTATAGATATTTCCTAAGTGGTGGGAAATCCGATCGGGATTGTGAATACCTGGATTGCAAGGGCTTCGTAAGAAGTGCCTTCGGTTCTGTTTAAACCCAAAACAAACTTGTATGGATTGTGTGTCTGACATTACACTTTGAGATATAAAGCAGATTTCTTTCAAATACATTTTTGTTGGTGGCGGAGAATTTATTCTTTTAGCTTAACACCCTTCTCTGAGACGTACGAGCTCAGAGGTTATGTAGTTGAAGGTTATCAGCGATATATTCCCAATTTGGTAATGTGACATGCTAAGTGTTGCTGTGAAATGATCATTGTTTGATCATTTGTGATAGGATCATTTGTTTGATCGTTTATCTTTGTGATCATTACTTTGATCATTTGATCGACCCAAAGCATGGCTTTGTATCAAAGCGTGTTTTTGTGGACGAGACTTCATCGAGCCTCACACCCCGGAAATGGTCAAAACAGAAAAGATGCAGCAAGGTTATTAGGGGGTAGCGCCCCTTTAGGGTATGTTCATTTCCTTCTGGAAAGGGGTGGTATCATGGTATGGAGCCCAGATACTTACTCATGTGGAAAATACTCTATTTACTATAGTTTGATGTTGGTTATCGAGCGCTCGGTTAAAGGTCCTAAAGGACCGGGAGGTGGCATACTCGTGTCAGTAGTTACCCAGTTAGGGGTAACCCGGCCTTGTGTTGGCAGAGATCCGGTTAGGTTCTCGGGGACGTCCTTCCAGAGGCGTTCTCATGTGGCAATGGGAAGTTCCTTGGCCTGACCATTTGTTGGAAATCCAAAGAAACAATACGAAACCCTGTACGGTTTTAGTTGTAGAACCCGCCATTCACTTATGGTGGCGCCCCACTGTTTCGATGGTAGCTATTGTAGGCATAGTTCGGAATGTCTATGCTGGCTAAGATTAATATTCTACTTTCGAAATGCTTTTCTGCACCGTGCACTTATAATAATAATATCAAAGAAATTTTCTGCGTATTAAGCATGTTTGACTATCATAAGAAGAAATCTCCTCCAAGTTTGCGTTTGCATTGTGTGTGTGGCGGGAGGTCTTATGGTAGTTTCATTTTCAAAAAGCATTGCGAATTTACTTTAAAATTCTCTTGTTGATTGTTTTAAAAGATAAACTGTTTTTGTTGCTCACACCAGTCCCATGACTGATCCGGAGTTTATTGTTCCTTTCCTAAACTCTGGGTGCTCATTATTTTCTACACGAGCAGTCTAGAGTTGGGTTTTTCAGATAGTTAGGTCCAGTGGATTATCTAGAGTTAGTTCAGTCCTTGGTTCGCACCAGTCTTGCCTAGCTTGGTGCATAATTATGGGGAGTTCGAGCTATTGCTGGATTGGAGCTTTGGAGATGGAGATTATCTGCTGCTGGCATTATCTATATTTATTTCTTTTGCGCTGCTATTTTATTGTATCATATCTCTGATGTATATTGATATTCATTGTATCACTCTGTTGTATCAGTGTTGTATATCAATGTATTATTCTTTTATTCCGCTGTGTTATTTACTTAATGTTGTTATAAGCTCCGGCGAATCGGATTTGAACAGTCGAATATACGGCATTTGAATAAGATTTGAAGTATGGATGTCGATTTTCGAGCGGGCAAAACTCGATACGTTACAGAAAAGCAAGATAAGTATGAAACAAAACAAAGTAGATTTGTACAATGGTAATTAATGCATATCAAAAGCAAGATACATCAGCCACTAAAATATAAATCATACCAGCCGAAACAAAGAGATGCAAGGCAAAGGAATAAACAAAGTGATATTGTACAATGGTAATAAATGCAACATGCCTCATGCATTTAATGCAAATGTCTTCAGCATGCATTTTGTACAAATAATATACTGCATACTTCATTTTTATATGCATCAAACCCTTATTTTAGTTCATTATCACAACTAAGCAAACCAAAGCTTGCAAGTTCGTTTTTAAAATCATTAGCCTACATTTCTTCAATCTGGAATCAACTCAAAAGCATGCAGGCATTCTTCTTCAATCTGCCTGCATGCATTCTTAAATCCTGAGACAATAAAGCAAATGTAAATCAAAGATCTGAGTAAACAACCCTTAGACAAATTCAATTTAAACATCTTAGTTTAAATAACATACAACCCAAATCAATCAGAGAATCAGGAAGAAGATTCCAGCTTGAATTTCAAAGCCAGTGTCAAAGAGCTATGTTCTTCTTCTGAAAATCAGTGAGTAACTTCATACTTTAATAACCTAAGTTTTTAGTCTAGTTGAGTGATAAATATCTGAAATTTTGTTTAGGTGAAAATAACATATATGCATTGTACTGTATATTTGGTGAGATAATGCCTGCATATTGTTTATCTGGACATACCTCCGTATATAGATTTCAAGCTCTGGGTTAATTCAAAAATCATTACTGCTTGACCCATTGATTTTTACGACTTAGTATCTAAACAAAATATGTTTGTTTAATCCTGGATTAAGATTAAAAACTTTATTCAAGTTAAAATGCATTTTAAAATTTATCTGGGAATCAAAATGAACAAGAAAGTTGAATTTGTGAAAATTCCAAATATGAAGATTTAACAACCCAGAAACAAAAACAAAAACCCTGAACTAATTCATTATTTTTAAAAGCTAAATCACAATTTTTAGTTTAAAGAAGAGGGAGCATTTCTGGCTCGACCAGAAATGATGTTTTTGGGAAACTCTGGTGATCCCATTAATGGGTGAGGCTGGAATTCTGTTTGGAGGTCAAGGAGTGACTGATGAATGGAGGAAAATGGATCGGTGGATGATCAATGGCCGGTGGTGGCAGAGGTGATGGGTTCTTCTTTCTAAAGCTAGTTCTGGGCAGTGCTGGGATGTTGGGTCGTTGTGAGGCCTATGGGGCATCGAGTTCGTCTGAACTCTGGGGAATGGAAGATGGCGAGTAGTCGAAGACGTGGTTGAAGTCTTGGTCGATCTGGTGGTCGGGGTTTGAGAAGCGGCGGCGTTCCAGGTTTGGGAAACTTCCAGCTTCATGGTTCCAGATTTTGGTTCGAGATGCTCGAATTCGATTTTTAGGAAGGTTCGAAGTTCTGATGATCGGATTAAGGTGCGATGATGATCACCGACATGGGGAAGGTGTCGTTTATGACAGGAGGTGGTTGGTGGCACGGTGCAAGTGCACAGTGCATGTCTGAAAAAAAAGAAAAAAAAAAAAACCGATGAAGTTGGGTTGAATTGGTTATTGTACTCGAGTTTGTACTAGAGTTATTTTGGAATTTGCATGAAGTTTTTGGGTGCTGGACTCGAAGCAGGAAGTGGTCTGACTCGGGCAGAAAACTTGAACAGGTTTTAAAACAAAACCTATCCTGTTTTTGTAAAAAAAATAAAACAAAGTTTTAACTAAGTTTAAATCAAAGTTGAAATATAAATTCAAGTTCAGTTTTGAAACTTAGGTTGGAAATAAGTTTAAAAATTAAAATTGTTTTAATAACTTGATGGTTAAGTAATTAAGTAGAATTAAAAGAATATGAAAATAAATAAAGTTTCAGATTACAATTTTTAAACAAGCTTTAAGACAAATTTTTAGAAATATAAACTATGTTTCCAAAAGCAACGTTTTAAGCAAGCCTTTAAGGATGCAAAATTTTAAAAGTTAATTTGTTTTAAATTTGTTTGGCTTATGTAATATTGCATTAAGTTAATTATCTTATTTAATCTTGGATAGTTTTTCAAATACAATTAAATGGAAGGTTTATTGCTTAATGTATTAAAGGATGGTTAGTTTAGTGGATAACCTGTCAAGGTAATTAATTTAAGGATAATTTTCTAAAGGGGTAATTAATTAATATGATTAATTAATTAAGATAATTAATTTAAGGATGGTTAATCAAAATAAATTTAATTAATTAATGAAATTGATTAGAGATAATCACTGATTTCAATTTTATTAAATTAATGATAATTAATTAAGGTTAATTAGTTAATTAATTAATTAATTAAGGGGGAATCAATTAAAGGGTAATTAAATAATTAAAGATTGATTCACTTATAAATCAAGGTTGACAAATAATCAAGGGTTAATTAATAAATAATTAAAGAGTAATTAATCAACATGGGTTGAAATAAATTAATTAACCAGGATTTATAATTAAATTCATAAGTGAAGGATCTGATTTAAATAAATCAGATAATTAAATTAATCCTACTTATGGATGTTTGGATTATATTGAATGTTGAATTGTTTGATATCCCTGATATATGATGCTTTGTGATATATCCTGATTTGTGTTGTGATCTGTAGTTTATTTATCTGAGATGAATGTAATTAATTATCTGTGATATATATATATATATATATATATATATATATATATATATATCAATGATTTGTGGATGAAAGATAAGCATATGGTTTATACCGCTTATCAGATATATTGTTGTATTTGATTTGTGATGGTGAATGACGGTGCACTATTGTGTGTGAAACCCCTGGACTACACCATACAGACACATATATGGATTTCACGTGGAAATCGGGTAAGTCACAGATTTTTAACAATTTCAATAAATTAAATTCTTGAATCCAAAATAGCTTTGGAATTGGAATTGAGAGCTTTTTGAGATAAGTTTCAAAATATAAAAGTTATTTTAAATAACTTAATAAAGCTTGAAATTTAAATAATTTGATTTAAATTTGAATTCAATATTTGGGATGGAATTCAATGATTTGGAAATTATGATCTAAAAAGATTTTAACTGTTATAATGATGTTTATACGGGGTTTAACCATTTAAAAAGTATGGTTTTGCAAATTCAAAATTAAATCCAAGTTTTATACTTGAACGACTTTAACTTATATAATGGTAATCAGTTTTTCCCAAAACGAAAACTATTCATTTTAAATAATAATAGCATTTATAAAATGAAAGAATTTCCAATTTTTATCGAAAGATTTCAAGTTGAAATGAAATTTTAAAAAGTTCCCAAAAACTATAAATTAACCTTGGCGAAGACAATTAAATCTTGTTTGAAACAAAGAGGATTTTAAATGGTATATCTTCCATATACAAAATTTGAATTGGAATTGGTTTGAAAGTTATGAATTAAATCTTTGATTTAAAGATTGAATGAACTAATCCAATTGAAATGAAAATTGAATTGAAGAATCTATGAATGAACCTTTGTGAAACTGGTGAACTTTATGAAATAAATCTTTTGTTTAAAAGATTTGAAAGGGTAATTAGTTTAAACCATTTGAAAGAAAGTTTTAAACTATTAAGTTGTGACTTAATTGAAATCCCATATCCATATGTTTTAAATGTTGCGCTCACTATTCGGTTTAGCCGGGGAAGGACCTTTGTGTCATATACCCCATTTCGAATATGTGATACGTCGTTATGGATAGCATTTGAAGACCGGGGGTGAAGACCGGATACTTTTGAAAGCGAAAGGATAACTCGTCAAATGTCTTTGCATCGAATGGCCTCGGTATAGAGACTCCATATGTGATGGGAAATCCGGACGTGATTAGGGATTATCCGGATTGCAAGGACTTCTTCGGAAGTGCCTTCGGTTCTGTTCGAACCCAAAACAGACTTGTATGGATTGTATGTCTGACATTACATTTTGAGATATGAAGCAGATTTCTTTCAAATACATCTCTGTTGGTGGTGGAGAATTTATTCTCTTAGCATTAACACCCTTCTCTGAGACATACGAGCTCAGTGGTTATGTTATTGAAGGTTATCAGCGATATATTCCCAACTTGGTAATGTGGCATGCTGAGTGCTGCTGATCAATTGTTGATCAAAGCGTGGCTTTTGTAAAAAGCGTATCTTTGTGGACGAGACTTCGTCGAGCCTCACAAACCGGTAATGGCCGAAACAAGAATTGTGCGGCAATGTTTCAGGGGTAGCTCCCCTAGGGTATGGCCATTCCTTCTGGAAAAGGGTAGTATCATGGTACGGAGCCCAGATACTTACTCATGTGGACACACTATATTTATTTCTGTGTGGTTTTTGGTTTAGAGGCGCCTCGTATAAAGGTCCCAAAGGACCGGGGGTGGCATATCTGAGGTTTTGTATATTCCCCGGGAAGAGGGGTAGCCGGCCTTGTTTGGCAGAGATCCGGTTTGGTTCTCGGGACGTCCTTCCAGATGCGTTTCCATGTGGCAATGGGAAGTTCCTTGGCCCGAACATTTGTTGGAAATCCAATCAAAACAATACGCGCCCTGTACGGTTTTAGTTGTATAACCTGCCATGGAATGTGGCGGTAACCTGCTATTGAACATGGTAGCTATAGTAGGCATACGATAATGGTCGTATGTTGGCTAAGATTATATTCTACTTTCGAAATGTTTTCTCCACTTTGCACTTATAGTAATAATATCAAAGGAATTCGCGTGTCAAGCATATTTGACTATCATAAGGGGAAATGTCCTCAGATTCTGCGTTTGCATTGTGTGTGTGCGGGAGGCCTTATGGTAGTCTCATTTTTCTAAAAGCATTGCGGATATAATTTAAAATTCTCTTGCTATTTGTTTTTAAAAGATAAACTATTTTTGTTGCTCACACCAGTCCCATGACTGATCCGGAGTTTATTGTTCTTTCTTAAACTCTGTGTGCTCAAAATTTTTCTACACGAGCAGTCTAGAGTTGGGTTTTTCAGATAGTCAGGTTTAGTAGATTATCTGGAGTTAGTTCAGTCTTTGGATATGGACTGCACTTGCTTATCTTAGGCATCGCGATGTTGGATCGAGCCGCTGCTGATGGAGTTCTCTTTTGGAGACTATCTCGAAGATTTTGTTCCGCTGCTGGTGTTATCGTTTTCTTTTCCGCTGCTATTTCTTTTATCACATCTCTGATGTATATTGATATCTATTGTATCATCTGTTGTATCAGATATTGTATCAATGCTGTATTAAAATGTATTATTCTTTTTCTTCCTCTTTGTTGTTATACTTAATTGTGTTATAAGCTCCGACGAATCGGATTTGAACGATCGAATCTACGGCATTCGAGTACGATTTGAAGTATGGATGTCGATTTTCGAGCGGGAAAAATTCATGATGTTCCATTTGGTATCAGAGCTAAGGTAAAACTTTAGCTCAGGAGTATAATACGTTACGTAGCTCATTAGAGATAGGGTGAAGTATACCCTAGAACGAGTAATCCCTAAGGTATCCATTCGAACGCCTCAGTAAATTCTCTTACTGTCCACTGATAGTGAGTATGAGTGCAGGAAGAGGGCGAGATAATGGACAGGGAAATACGACTACAAATGGTCAATACCATGCAATAGTGGAAACAATCTTTTTTCTTCTCAATCTCCTTTGATTCGTCTTTTCAATTCTTTTGATTGCTTCGTGACAGCTCCAGAAAGAAGTTTCGGCGTAATGAAGGCCCTACAAATCGTTGTAGAAAATCCTTACCTCGAATCTTCATCGGTTTCTTATCAGTTTTGATTTAAACTTTAATGAATTGGAAATTTGAAATTGAAAATTTATATAAATTGGAAATTTTAAATTGAGTTTAATTGGTTAATAGAATATGAAGATAAATTGAATTGTATCGATAAATCGATTTCGTGTAAAACCTAATTTGAAATTCTATTATAATTTCTTGTATCTACTGTTGATATTCTGATTTGGTGAGCCAAATGCAGAACTGATATCCAGTTTGATCTGAAAAGATATTTCTCTATCTTTCGTCTATCTTCGTTATCTCTCTCTGGCGAATTTCGAGGATGAAATTCCTTTTAAGGGGGGAAGTCTGTAACGATCCTGAAATTTAATCAAATTTTAAATTGATAATTAATTTAAATTTTGAATAAAAATTGTGTAGTAACTGGTAATTTATACAAAATGTTAGTAAAATTTTAATAATCGAATATTTGAAAATTATAAAACAGTAGATAGTTAAACTTTACAAGGAAATAAAGTTTGTGTTAATGTTAAATAAATATTTAAGTTAAAATGGAAGTAAATGTTTAAAATAGAATAAACCTTATAAATATTAAAGCATAAGTATAAAATAAATTATAACAACGTATTATTTTAGAATGTCATTTAAATTACAAAGTAAAACTATAAAGTAATAACAAAAGAAATACAAATGAAGTTGTATGGGAAAAATGCAAGGCAAATATCTATGTACAAAATATAATACACTCAAGTATTCAAACAAAAGAAGACATCAAATAGAAAACATGTATAGGAAAGCACTTGCAAAAGAAAACAAAATATATTAAGAACTGCAAAGACAAAGACAAGACAAAGTAAAAAGAACAAGTAAAAGAAAGGCAAGATAAGTATCAAACAAAACAAAGTAGATTTGTACAATGGTAATTAATGCATATCAAAAGCAAGATACATCAGCCACTAAAATATAAATCATACCAGCCGAAACAAAGAGATGCAAGGCAAAGGAATAAACAAATTGATATTGTACAATGGTAATAAATGCAACATGCCTCATGCATTTAATGCAAATGTCTTCAGCATGCTTTTTGTACAAATAATATACTGCATACTTCATTTTTATATGCATCAAACCCTTATTTCAGTTCATTATCACAACTAAGCAAACCATAGCTTGCAAGTTCGTTTTTAAAATCATTAGCCTACATTTCTTCAATCTGGAATCAACTCCAAAGCATGCAAGCATTCTTCTTCAATCTGCCTGCATGCATTCTTAAATCCTGAGACAATAAAGCAAATGTAAATAAAAGATCTGAGTAAACAACCCCTAGACAAATTCAGTTTAAACAACTCAGTTTAAACAACATACAACCCAAAACAATCAAAGAATCAGGAAGAAGATTCCAGCTTGAATTTCAAAGCCAGTGTCAAAGAGCTCTGTTCTTCTTCTGAAAATCAGTGAGTAACTTCATACTTTAATAACTTAAGTTTTTAATCTAGTTGAGTGATAAATATCTAAAATTTTGTTTAGGTGAAAATAACATATATGCATTGTACTGTATATTTGGTGAGATAATGCCTGCATATTGTTTATCTGGACATACCTCTGTATATAGATTTCAATCTTTAGGTTAATTCAAAAATCATTACTGCTTGACCCATTGATTTTTAGGACTTAGTATCTAAACAAAATATGTTTGTTTAATCCTGGATTTAGATTAAAAACTTTATTCAAGTTAAAATGCATTTTAAAATTTATCTGGGAATCAAAATGAACAAAAAAGTTGAATTTGTGAAAATTCCAAATATGAAGATTTAACTACCCAGAAACATAAACAGAAACCCTGAACTAATTCATGATTTTTAAAAGCTAAATCACAATTTTTAGTTTAAAGAAGAGGGAGCATTTCTGGCTCGACCAGAAATGATGTTTTTGGGAAACTCTTGTGATCCCAGTAATGGGTGAGACTGGAATTCTATCTGGAGGTCGAGGAGTGACTGGTGAATGGAGGAAAATTGATCGGTGGATGATCAATGGCCGGTGGTGGCAGAGGTGATGGGTTCTTCTTTCTATACCTAGTTCTGGGCAGTGCTGGGATGTTGGGTCGTTGCGAGGCCTATGGGGCATCGAGTTCGTCTGAACTCTGGGGAATGGAAGATGGAGAGTAGTCGAAGACGTGGTTGAAGTCTTGGTCGATCTGGTGGTCGGGGTTTGAGAAGCGACGGCGTTCCAGGTTTGGGAAACTTCCAGCTTCATGGTTCCAGGTTTTGGTTCGAGATGCTCGAATTCGATTTTTAGGAAGGTTCGAAGTTCTGATGATCGAATTAAGGTGCAATGATGATCGCCGACATGGGGAAGGTGTCGTTGATGACAGGAGGTGGTCGGTGGCACGATGCAAGTGCACAGTGCATGTCTAAAAAAAAAGAAAAAAAACGAAACTGATGAAGTTGGGTTGAATTGGGGTATTGTACTCGAGTTTGTACTCGAGTTATTTGGGAATTTGCTTGAAATTTTTGGGTGCTGGACTCGAAGCAGGAAGTGGTCTGACTCGGGTAGAAAACTTATACAGGTTTTAAAACAAAACCTGTCCTGTTTTTGTAAAAAAATTTAGAATTTACATTTCAAATTTATAAACAAAGTTTTAACTAAGTTTAAATCAAATTTGAAATATAAATTCAAGTTCGGTTTTGAAACTTAGATTGGAAATAAGTTTAAAAATTCAAATTGTTTTAATAACTTAAAGGTTAAGTAATTAAGTAGAATTAAAAGAATTTGAAAATAAATAAAGTTTCAGATTACAATTTTTAAACAAGCTTTAAAACAAATTTTTAAAAATATAAACTAAGTTTCCAAAAGTAAAGTTTTAAGCAAGCCTTTAAGGATGCAAAATTTTAAAAGTTAATTTGTTTTAAATTTGTTTGGCTTATGTAATATTACATTAAATTAATTATCTTATTTAATCTTGGATAGTTTTTCAAATACAATTAAATGGAAGGTCTATTGCTTAATGTATTAAAGGATGGTTAGTTAAATGGATAACCTATCAAGGTAATTAATTAACTAATGTAATTAATTTAAGGATAATTTTCTAAAGGGGTAATTAATTAATGTGATTAATTAATTAAGGTACTTAATTTAAGGATGGTTAATCAAAAAAATTAATTAATTAATGAAATTGGTTAGGTATAATCACTGATTTCAATTTTATTAAATTAGTGATAATTAATTAAGGGTTAATTAGTTAATTAATTAATTAATTGAGGGGGAATAATTAAAGGGTAATTAAATAATTAAAGATTGATTCGCTTATAAATCAAGGTTGATAAATAATCAACGGTTAATTAATAAATAATTAAAGAATAATTAATCAACATGGGTTGAAATAAATTAATTAACCATGATTTATAATTAAATTCATAAGTAAAGGATCTGATTTAAATAAATTAGATAATTAAATTAATCCTACTTATGGATGTTTGGATTATATTGAATGTTGAATTGTTTGATATCCCTGATATATGATGCTTTTTGATATATCCTGATTTGTGTTGTGATCTGTAGTTTATTTATCTAAGATGAATGTAATTAATTATCTGTGATATATATATCAGTGATTTGTGGATGAAAGATAAGCGTACGGTTTATACCTCTTATCAGATATAATGTTGTATTTGATCTGTGATGGTGAAATGATGTTGCACTATTGTGTGTGAAACCCCTGGATTATACCATACACACACAAATATGGATTTCACGTGGAAATCGGTTAAGTCACAGATATTTAACAATTTTAACAAATTAAATTCTTGAATCCAAAATAGATTTGGAAATGGAATTGAGAGCTTTTTGAGATGAGTTTCAAAATATAAAAGTTATTTTAAATAACTTAATAAAGCTTGAAATTTAAATAATTTAATTTAAATTTGAACTCAATATTTGGGATGGAATTCAATGATTTGGAAATTATGATCTAAAAAGATTTTAACTGTTATAAAGATGTTTATACGGGTTTTAACCATTTAAAAAGTATGGTTTTGGAAATTAAAAATTAAATCCAAGTTTTATACTTGAACGGCTTTAACTTATATAATGGTAATCAGTTTTTCCCAAAACGAAAACTATTCATTTTAAATAATAATAGCTTTTATAAAAAGAAAGAATTTCCAATTTTTATCGAAAGATTTCAAGTTGAAATGAAATTGTAAATAGTTCCCGAAAATTATTAATTAACCTTGGTGAAGACAATTAAATCTTGTTTGAAACAAAGAGGATTTTAAATGGTATATCTTCCATACACAAAATTTGAATTGGAATTGGTTTTAAAGTTATGAATTAAATCTTTGATTTAAAGATTTGACGAATTAATCCAATTGAAATGAAAATTGAATTGAAGAATCTATGAATGAACCTTTGTGAAACTGGTGAACTTTATGAAATAAATATTTTGTTTAAAAGATTTGAAAGGGTAATTGGTTTAAACCATTTGAAAGAAAGTTTTGAATTATTAAGTTGTGGCTTTGTAACGTCTGCGGATTTTCGTTGCCGAAAAACCGAATAGTTAGGGTTTTTAAAAAGAATTTAAGAAAAGAAAAAGAGAGAAGAAGAAGAGAGAAAAGATAGAAAATAGAGAAAGGAAACAGAAGAATAGAGGATTTTAAAACAGAACGGGACAGAAAGAAAACAACAGAACAACATCAGAATCTCACAATCGCAGCGGAACAACATATAATAATAAATGAATAATCTTTAAACAAAGAACTATATCAGTTATTACATTACATTCATTTCATTACATCATATCATCAGAGTGTACAACATCATACAACAACAAACAGCGGAAAAGAAATACTATATACTAGTAATACGCCATGCCATCCAGCTTGCCTCCAGCAACTCCTGAATATCCAGAATATCCTGATAAACCTAACTCTTGACTGCCCGTGTGGAAATTGGTGGGCACCCAGAGTTTAGGAAGGAAAACAATAAACTCCGAGTCAGTCATGTGACTGGTGTGAGAACTCAAAACAGTTTATTTAATTTTAAAATCAAAATAGAGGAATATTTTTAAATTCAATTCGCAATGCTTTTAAAAATGAGACTACCATAAGGCCTCCCGCACACACACACATGCAAACGCAGAATCGGAGGAGATTTCTCCTTATGATAGTCAAAGATGCTTGATACGCATTTAAAATAACATTTGATATTATTACTAGTGCATAGTGTAGAGAAAATTCATTTCGAAAATAAAGATATAAATCTTAGCCAGCATAGACATTTCGCACTTATGCCTACTATAGCTACCATGTTCAATAGCAGGTTACCGCCACATTCCATGGCAGGTTATACAACTAATACCGTACACGTTTCGTATTGTTTCTTTGGATTTCCAACAAATGATCAGGCCAAGGAACTTCCCATTGCCACATGAGAATGCCTCTGGATGGACATCCCCGAGAACCAAACCGGATCTCTACCAACACAAGGCCGGGTTACTCCTAACTGAGTAACAACTGACCGAATATGCCATCCCCCGGTCCTTTGGGACCTTTATCACCCGAGCGCTCGTAATCAATTCACACAATCATAAAGTGTTTTCAACATGAGTAAGTATCTGGGCTCTATACCATGATACCACCCTTTTCCAGAAGGAAATGCACATATCCTAAAGGGCGCTACCCCTCATAACCTTGCTGCTTCTTTCCTGTTTTGACCATTTCCGGGATGTGAGGCTCGACGAATTCACGTCCACAAAAACATACTTTATACAAAAGCCATGCTTTGGGTCAACAAATGATCAACACAATGATCACCAAGATAGACGATCAAATAAATGATCCTATCACAAATAATCAACACAATGATCATTTCAGCATCAATCAGCATGTCACATTACCAAACTGGGAATATATCGCTGATAACTTCAACTATATAACCTCTGAGCTCGTACGTCTCAAAGAAGGGTGTTAAGCAAAGAATAAATTCTCCGCCACCAACAGAAATATATTTGAAAGAAATCGGCTTTATATCTCAACTTGTAATGTCAGACATACAATCCATACAAGTCTGTTCCGGGATCGAACAAAACCGAAGGCACTTACAAAGAAGTCCTTGCAATCCGGATATTCACAATCCTGATCGGATTTCCCATCACTTAGGGAGTTTCTACACCGGCGCAACTCGGTGCAGAAACAATCGATAGGTCATCCTATCGCTCTTGCAAATATCCGGTCTTCAACACCGATCTTCAAATGCAATTCACAACGACGTATCACATATTCGGAATGGGTTATACGACCCCATGGTCCTTTCCCGGTTAACCCGAATAGTGAGCGCTTATTCAAAAATAAGTGTGGCATTCAAATTCAAACAAATCACATCAAATACCCATTCAAAGGGAAATATTGTTAGTCGGCTATTGAACTATCAATTGATATGCACACATCACCAGATTCCAAATAATTTTCCAAATTATTTATTTTCCAAAATATCTTTACAAGATATATAATTTCAACACTTCAAAAATAAATCAAAATTTATTTTCAAACAAATCCCCTTCACATATAAATTCCATAATGAATTTATATTTCAAAATATTCATGCATATGATTTCAATTTTTCATTTCAATTTATCTTCAAAAAGGTAAATTCTAATTATTCACTTCATATTGGAAAACATTTCCATACTTATTAAATAAGTAATTCACAAATCTTTTTATTTTCAACCTTGGAAACTATTCAATATACTTAAATCAAATTAAGTATATTTTTCATTCTATTAAGGAAATCATTCTCTTAACATATTTATTTGGGTTAAAACGAATGTTGCGTAAAACATCGTTACGACAACCCAAAATCACTAGTATAGGGATTCGAAATTAAAATAGATATATAAATCCCAATACTATACAAAACATTTCCTTTCGGAAATCATTTACTATAACAACAGTGTTATAGTCCACCATTTCCTTCTATTTCTCGAAAACATCTATTTCAACAATAAATGTTGAAATCTATGGTTTCGAATCTCAACACCTTTTAAAACATCTTTAGATCGTTTTAATTCTATTTAAAACATCATATCTAAAACATTTTCTTTAACATAATATTCACTATTCGAAAACGTGAATATATTACGTTAACAAATTCCATCATTTCTATTCATTTTACTTCAAAGGATTATTCACTATTCAAAAATGTGAATATAACTCCATAAATAAATTATGACAATTTACTTATCAAAATAAGTCGTTTGCGAATTTATAAAACAACGTTTATAAATTCCATTTCTATTTATTTATAAAAACTTCCTTTTTATAAATTCGTTTATTAACCTATTACAGTTTATAACTCAATTATAAACTACAAGTTCATATTATAAGTTAATTACTTATAAAACGATTATTTTACAAAATCGTTCCTTAGAATTTCATAATTATAAATCTTATAACTTATGAGATTCAATTATTTACCCAAATCTATTCTTCAATTAACTTCACAAATTTATAAATCTTACTATTTATAAATTTCATCTATAACTTCACAGTTTATAATTCTATAAATTTCATTTATTTATGAAATTCATTTCCACTTCATTCAAATACTTATAAAAACTCGTTTTATAATGTCAATATTTCAATTTACAAATATCCATTTATAAATCTCTTAATATAAATCAATTTATATTATTCTTTAAAACGTCTTTAATTTCCTTTATAATTTCACCATTCTCTTGATCTATAAAATAATCAAATTTTATAAATCCTATATTTAAACTCTTTATAATAAATTCCAAAATCTCAATTTAAATTATTTTATAAAGTCATTAATTCATATTTCTCAAAAATCAGCTTTTAACCATATTTCTCAAAAATTATAATTTTTATAACTTTAAAAATTATAACGTTCATTTATTTATAATGGATCACTTCCAAAAATATTTTATCTTTTCAAAAATCACTTTAAAACATTTTAAAATACCAAAAATTTGGTCCAATGATGCTACACACCAAATAGTCAATCACGACTACAACGATCCATCATATATCAATATGATAATCCATCAAATATCAAAATATCTGAAATCAAATAAAAACTGTTGAGGAATCCAGTTGGATCCCTCCAACCTGTTTTCCTGCATCCAAAAACATTAGCACAATACCAATTTCGCTCCAGTACGAAATTATCGCGGTATATGTTTTTAATAAATATTATCCGCTTAATAACGGCGTAATAGGGTCTCATCCGCTAAAAAATACGGGAAATCAACAACTGCAATATATACATATGCCAATATATATATATATATATATTGATATTATTTATAATACCAATTTCACTGTTTATGAAATATTCGCGGTATATGTTTTTACTAAATAACATCCGCTTACTAACGGCGCATAATGTCTATTTTAACAATCAATAGATATCAATCATCATTCAAACATGCATTCAAATATTTTAAATCTAACTATTTAAAATAAAATCGAAACCGATTCGATTGAGTGAGAAGTTCTCACCTTGATTTTATTTTCCGTTTTAGCGATTTATTTCGAATAAAATTAAACGCGCGTTTAATTTTATCCAAAATTCCCACTAACTCCAAATGACTCCAAACCAACTCCATCGCGTAGTGCTCGTCCATACGATTCCAACGCAACTGAGTTTGCATTTTTTCGACCTCGTATGAAAAAGATATTGATTTTACAAGTTTGTACACGATTTATATAAACAAATTTACAAATCCTTTTTAATTTTATACCCTAAGCAATCCAGGCCTTAGGATCCACCTCCAACCTGATCACAGCCCTCCATCCTTTCTTCTTCCCCCTCGTTATCATCTCCAGGCCGCTCACGTTCATTTGAACCCAAACATCACAAACTAGGGTTTAATTATCCTACCACCACACTCAACGATAACTCGATCAAGACGCGCCAACCCGTAGCCCTACCTCTCCACCATGCTCGGCCAAGATAGCCTTGAGCTCGGCCCCCTAGGTTGTCTCAAAATGCGTGCGTGACTGGCCATGAACGGCCCCACTTCGCTTCCCCCACGTTGCTCCGTTTCCGATCATCTCCGTATGAAATTAAAGCTCTCGTCGAGCTCTCCAATCTTCGTGTTGAACACCTTGGCTAAAACTTCACGGATTGGAAGAGATTAAGGGTTGAATTTCGAAAAATTCTGGCCATTCGTTTATAATGTGGCGGCTAGGGTTATTGGATTAGGGTTTTAGTATTTTTTTTCTAAATTTATGAAGGGGTGGTCTATTTATAGAATTTCAAACGACACTATTCACCCGGAAATTCCGAACTCCGATTTACGCGCCGAAACTGACGTACCTAGGGTTTATCCCACGTTTCGGACACAATGGAATAGGTTTCGGAAGCTAATTCGGACATCTGTGCGAGTTATGGCTGCAAACATTCAATTTAAATTAAACCGATTTAAATCGATTTCTAGGCGTTTTAATTCGTACCGGACAAACGGTAAATCCAATCGACTTGAAATTTGAAACCTTACAATAATATCACATTACGGATCCGATGAAACTGGTTTCGTCGAAATCCGAGACTTTTTGAAAAATGGCTATTTTGACTCGCCAAATTTAAATTAAAAACAATTCGGTGCGTTTCGAGTTGCCACGATCAAACGATAATTCCGATTGACATGAAAATTGAAATCCGGCAATAACTAACTATTACGGATCCAATGGAACTGGTTTCGTTCAATTCTGAGACTGTTCAAAAATTGACTATTTTACAGTCGATAATTAAATATTAAAATATTCAATTTTCACAAATTAACTTTTAATTTGATTTTAAAAGTTCTAAAATATCATTCTAACTTCAATATGATAAAATAAAATTTTACACATCATTTCCTATTATATTTAACACAATTTTCAATTTATTTCCATAATTTAACATATTAAATTATCGATTAAATTCTTCAATTAAATCCAATAATTCAAATTAAAATTTATTCGACTTATAAATTCACTCATAAATATTTAAAATTAATTAAATATTCAAATTTTAATTAATAAAAATTCTGGGTCGTTACAATCTTTCCCCCTTAAAAGAATTTCGTCCTCGAAATTATAAGTAAGAAAGGTTACAAAATCTATTAATTTTCCCAAAATTCATAGTTAAACTTCTTACAAATCTTTACTAAGTTTTCAAATTATACTTAGTTATCTTCTCAAAAACAACTACTATTGTTTAACTTTCAATTCCAAAACAAAGTTTAAAGTTTTCAAAATTTTCCCAATTTTCTCGAAATTTTTCTAACGCCTTAAATTTTCGGAAAAATTCGCCATAGTCTCCTTTGCGCGGCTCGATCCGAAAAAATAAAATGACAGTATATATATTACAAATATACATCTCATCAAGTAATGAGGCATCCCGCAGGGAAAAAAGTGTAAAAGTACGATATTTAATCCGAGATATGTACCTTATATTTTATTAGCAAGCATATACGGCTAATATAGCGCTAAAGCGAGCTCCAAATGCGAAGCAAACGCGATCCGCACCTACTAAACACTCAACAAACAACATGAGAACATGCATATATGAAAATAATCTCAATATACAACATATATTTCTATAACAACTATGTATGTCACATAGCAAATGCAACTAAAGCAATATATACTCAACCAACATCCATAATCAATCAATATTCATTCATATTCTCATTAATATTTAATGAAATAGGTTTTCAATCTAAATCATATTTGATTTATTACATTGGATTTTATCAACATTCATTCTCAATTAGTTTATATTCACTAATTCATATTCAAGTTGGTTCACTTCCAAATCAAATTCAATTCCATTCAAATTTATTTACTTTTAATTTGAATTCAATTACATAGCTTTCAATTTCATTAGCACTTAATGAATTATATACAATCAACTAACAACCAATGTATATTAATTACAACCAAATTCCTTTGCTTATTCACTTTTATTCAATTTGGTTTAACACCATCACTTTCAATTGGTTTAATTAAATTGATTTCATTCAATTATTCAACTCTAATAACATTAGATTTTTAATGAATTTACTCTTAAACTCATTATTCCATATCAATTTAAATTTACATTTAATTGATTATCATTCAATCCATTAATTCAATTCAATTACAAAGTTGAATTCTATTACATAACTTAAGTTCACATTTCTTACTTAACTTTATTAATTTAGTTTGATATCAATATCAATTTCATTCAACATCTCTTAAGTTATATTCCATTTAAACATCACTTAGTTTTACATAACTTAAATTCCCACTTGTAAATAAATTCAGACTTCAATTCTAAATTAAATTTCCATTTAACTTTAAATTCATTTTGATTCACAACTCATATTCATAAATATATTCATATAGTTTCACTTCTTATATATATAAGTTTATTCATAATGGTAAATCACTTTTAATTATAATTCAATTCTTATAATTCTTTTACTTATACACTTATTCTTTTATTTAGATTATTCAAACAACTAAACAATCAACTTATATACACTTTAATAATTCTGAAAAATTATTCCTTTATATATAAAATATAATCAAGGTAAAATTATTTCATTTACCAAATTTAAAACAATACTGTGCCGAATTGTTCTATTCAAGTGTTTAGAAACCCCTTCGATTCAGTTTCGAGCTGCGCCGACGAAGGTTCATATACCACTCAACAAACCAATCATCACAATATAAACAATTTCATATTCACTATCAAATACGCTCTCATAGCTATTATTACACTCAAACTCATTCTAAAGTACCGCTGACTCTATCTCTAATGAGTAATACCCAACAGAACCATGGTTGTCGCTTAACCAACAGCTCTGATACCAAATGTAACGTCTGCGGATTTTCGTTGCCGAAAAACCGAATAGTTAGGGTTTTTAAAAAGAATTTAAGAAAAGAAAAAGAGAGAAGAAGAAGAGAGAAAAGATAGAAAATAGAGAAAGGAAACAGAAGAATAGAGGATTTTAAAACAGAACGGGACAGAAAGAAAACAACAGAACAACATCAGAATCTCACAATCGCAGCGGAACAACATATAATAATAAATGAATAATCTTTAAACAAAGAACTATATCAGTTATTACATTACATTCATTTCATTACATCATATCATCAGAGTGTACAACATCATACAACAACAAACAGCGGAAAAGAAATACTATATACTAGTAATACGCCATGCCATCCAGCTTGCCTCCAGCAACTCCTGAATATCCAGAATATCCTGATAAACCTAACTCTTGACTGCCCGTGTGGAAATTGGTGGGCACCCAGAGTTTAGGAAGGAAAACAATAAACTCCGAGTCAGTCATGTGACTGGTGTGAGAACTCAAAACAGTTTATTTAATTTTAAAATCAAAATAGAGGAATATTTTTAAATTCAATTCGCAATGCTTTTAAAAATGAGACTACCATAAGGCCTCCCGCACACACACACATGCAAACGCAGAATCGGAGGAGATTTCTCCTTATGATAGTCAAAGATGCTTGATACGCATTTAAAATAACATTTGATATTATTACTAGTGCATAGTGTAGAGAAAATTCATTTCGAAAATAAAGATATAAATCTTAGCCAGCATAGACATTTCGCACTTATGCCTACTATAGCTACCATGTTCAATAGCAGGTTACCGCCACATTCCATGGCAGGTTATACAACTAATACCGTACACGTTTCGTATTGTTTCTTTGGATTTCCAACAAATGATCAGGCCAAGGAACTTCCCATTGCCACATGAGAATGCCTCTGGATGGACATCCCCGAGAACCAAACCGGATCTCTACCAACACAAGGCCGGGTTACTCCTAACTGAGTAACAACTGACCGAATATGCCATCCCCCGGTCCTTTGGGACCTTTATCACCCGAGCGCTCGTAATCAATTCACACAATCATAAAGTGTTTTCAACATGAGTAAGTATCTGGGCTCTATACCATGATACCACCCTTTTCCAGAAGGAAATGCACATATCCTAAAGGGCGCTACCCCTCATAACCTTGCTGCTTCTTTCCTGTTTTGACCATTTCCGGGATGTGAGGCTCGACGAATTCACGTCCACAAAAACATACTTTATACAAAAGCCATGCTTTGGGTCAACAAATGATCAACACAATGATCACCAAGATAGACGATCAAATAAATGATCCTATCACAAATAATCAACACAATGATCATTTCAGCATCAATCAGCATGTCACATTACCAAACTGGGAATATATCGCTGATAACTTCAACTATATAACCTCTGAGCTCGTACGTCTCAAAGAAGGGTGTTAAGCAAAGAATAAATTCTCCGCCACCAACAGAAATATATTTGAAAGAAATCGGCTTTATATCTCAACTTGTAATGTCAGACATACAATCCATACAAGTCTGTTCCGGGATCGAACAAAACCGAAGGCACTTACAAAGAAGTCCTTACAATCCGGATATTCACAATCCTGATCGGATTTCCCATCACTTAGGGAGTTTCTACACCGGCGCAACTCGGTGCAGAAACAATCGATAGGTCATCCTATCGCTCTTGCAAATATCCGGTCTTCAACACCGATCTTCAAATGCAATTCACAACGACGTATCACATATTCGGAATGGGTTATACGACCCCATGGTCCTTTCCCGGTTAACCCGAATAGTGAGCGCTTATTCAAAAATAAGTGTGGCATTCAAATTCAAACAAATCACATCAAATACCCATTCAAAGGGAAATATTGTTAGTCGGCTATTGAACTATCAATTGATATGCACACATCACCAGATTCCAAATAATTTTCCAAATTATTTATTTTCCAAAATATCTTTACAAGATATATAATTTCAACACTTCAAAAATAAATCAAAATTTATTTTCAAACAAATCCCCTTCACATATAAATTCCATAATGAATTTATATTTCAAAATATTCATGCATATGATTTCAATTTTTCATTTCAATTTATCTTCAAAAAGGTAAATTCTAATTATTCACTTCATATTGGAAAACATTTCCATACTTATTAAATAAGTAATTCACAAATCTTTTTATTTTCAACCTTGGAAACTATTCAATATACTTAAATCAAATTAAGTATATTTTTCATTCTATTAAGGAAATCATTCTCTTAACATATTTATTTGGGTTAAAACGAATGTTGCGTAAAACATCGTTACGACAACCCAAAATCACTAGTATAGGGATTCGAAATTAAAATAGATATATAAATCCCAATACTATACAAAACATTTCCTTTCGGAAATCATTTACTATAACAACAGTGTTATAGTCCACCATTTCCTTCTATTTCTCGAAAACATCTATTTCAACAATAAATGTTGAAATCTATGGTTTCGAATCTCAACACCTTTTAAAACATCTTTAGATCGTTTTAATTCTATTTAAAACATCATATCTAAAACATTTTCTTTAACATAATATTCACTATTCAAAAACGTGAATATATTACGTTAACAAATTCCATCATTTCTATTCATTTTACTTCAAAGGATTATTCACTATTCAAAAATGTGAATATAACTCCATAAATAAATTATGACAATTTACTTATCAAAATAAGTCGTTTGCGAATTTATAAAACAACGTTTATAAATTCCATTTCTATTTATTTATAAAAACTTCCTTTTTATAAATTCGTTTATTAACCTATTCCAGTTTATAACTCAATTATAAACTACAAGTTCATATTATTAGTTAATTACTTATAAAACGATTATTTTACAAAATCGTTCCTTAGAATTTCATAATTATAAATCTTATAACTTATGAGATTCAATTATTTACCCAAATCTATTCTTCAATTAACTTCACAAATTTATAAATCTTACTATTTATAAATTTCATCTATAACTTCACAGTTTATAATTCTATAAATTTCATTTATTTATGAAATTCATTTCCACTTCATTCAAACACTTATAAAAACTCGTTTTATAATGTCAATATTTCAATTTACAAATATCCATTTATAAATCTCTTAATATAAATCAATTTATATTATTCTTTAAAACGTCTTTAATTTCCTTTATAATTTCACCATTCTCTTGATCTATAAAATAATCAAATTTTATAAATCCTATATTTAAACTCTTTATAATAAATTCCAAAATCTCAATTTAAATTATTTTATAAAGTCATTAATTCATATTTCTCAAAAATCAGCTTTTAACCGTATTTCTCAAAAATTATAATTTTTATAACTTTAAAAATTATAACGTTCATTTATTTATAATGGATCACTTCCAAAAATATTTTATCTTTTCAAAAATCACTTTAAAACATTTTAAAATACCAAAAATTTGGTCCAATGATGCTACACACCAAATAGTCAATCACGACTACAACGATCCATCATATATCAATATGATAATCCATCAAATATCAAAATATCTGAAATCAAATAAAAACTGTTGAGGAATCCAGTTGGATCCCTCCAACCTGTTTTCCTGCATCCAAAAACATTAGCACAATACCAATTTCGCTCCAGTACGAAATTATCGCGGTATATGTTTTTAATAAATATTATCCGCTTAATAACGGCGTAATAGGGTCTCATCCGCTAAAAAATACGGGAAATCAACAACTGCAATATATACATATGCCAATATATATATATATTGATATTATTTATAATACCAATTTCACTGTTTATGAAATATTCGCGGTATATGTTTTTACTAAATAACATCCGCTTACTAACGGCGCATAATGTCTATTTTAACAATCAATAGATATCAATCATCATTCAAACATGCATTCAAATATTTTAAATCTAACTATTTAAAATAAAATCGAAACCGATTCGATTGAGTGAGAAGTTCTCACCTTGATTTTATTTTCCGTTTTAGCGATTTATTTCGAATAAAATTAAACGCGCGTTTAATTTTATCCAAAATTCTCACTAACTCCAAATGACTCCAAACCAACTCCGTCGCGTAGTGCTCGTCCATACGATTCCAACGCAACTGAGTTTGCATTTTTTCGACCTCGTATGAAAAAGATATTGATTTTACAAGTTTGTACACGATTTATATAAACAAATTTACAAATCCTTTTTAATTTTATACCCTAAGCAATCCAGGCCTTAGGATCCACCTCCAACCTGATCACAGCCCTCCATCCTTTCTTCTTCCCCCTCGTTATCATCTCCAGGCCGCTCACGTTCATTTGAACCCAAACATCACAAACTAGGGTTTAATTATCCTACCACCACACTCAACGATAACTCGATCAAGACGCGCCAACCCGTAGCCCTACCTCTCCACCATGCTCGGCCAAGATAGCCTTGAGCTTGGCCCCCTAGGTTGCCTCAAAATGCGTGCGTGACTGGCCATGAACGGCCCCACTTCGCTTCCCCCACGTTGCTCCGTTTCCGATCATCTCCGTATGAAATTAAAGCTCTCGTCGAGCTCTCCAATCATCGTGTTGAACACCTTGGCTAAAACTTCAGGGATTGGAAGAGATTAAGGGTTGAATTTCGAAAAATTCTGGCCATTCGTTTATAATGTGGCGGCTAGGGTTATTGGATTAGGGTTTTAGTATTTTTTTCTAAATTTATGAAGGGGTGGTCTATTTATAGAATTTCAAACGACACTATTCACCCGGAAATTCCGAACTCCGATTTACGCGCCGAAACTGACGTACCTAGGGTTTATCCCGCGTTTCGGACACAATGGAACAGGTTTCGGAAGCTAATTCGGACATCTGTGCGAGTTATGGCTGCAAACGTTCAATTTAAATTAAACCGATTTAAATCGATTTCTAGGCGTTTTAATTCGTACCGGACAAACGGTAAATCCAATCGACTTGAAATTTGAAACCTTACAATAATATCACATTACGGATCCGATGAAACTAGTTTCATCGAAATCCGAGACTTTTTGAAAAATGGCTATTTTGACTCGCCAAATTTAAATTAAAAACAATTCGGTGCGTTTCGAGTTGCCACGATCAAATGATAACTCCGATTGACACGAAAATTGAAATCCGGTAATAACTAACTATTACGGATCCAATGGAACTGGTTTCGTTCAATTCTGAGACTGTTCAAAAATTGACTATTTTACAGTCGATAATTAAATATTAAAATATTCAATTTTCACAAATTAACTTTTAATTTGATTTTAAAAGTTCTAAAATATCATTCTAACTTCAATATGATAAAATAAAATTTTACACATCATTTCCTATTATATTTAACCCAATTTTCAATTTATTTCCATAATTTAACATATTAAATTATCGATTAAATTCTTCAATTAAATCCAATAATTCAAATTAAAATTTATTCGACTTATAAATTCACTCATAAATATTTAAAATTAATTAAATATTCAAATTTTAATTAATAAAATTCTGGGTCGTTACAGGCTTAATTGAAATCCCATATCCATATGTTTTAAATGTTGCGCTCACTATTCGGTTTAGCCGGGGAAGGACCTTTGTGTCATATAGCCCATTCCGAATATGTGATATGTCGTTATGGATAGCATTTGAAGACCGGGAGTGAAGACCGGATACTTTTGAAAGCGAAAGGATAACTCGTCGAATGTCTTTGCATCGAATGGCCCCGGTATAGAGACTCCATATGTGATGGGAAATCCGGACGTGATTAGGGATTATCCGGATTGTAAGGACTTCTTCGGAAGTGCCTTCGGTTCTGTTCGAACCCAGAACAGACTTGTATGGATTGTATGTCTGACATTACATTTTGAGATATGAAGCAGATTTCTTTCAAATACATCTCTATTGGTGGCAGTGAAGTTATTCCCTTAGCATTAACACCCTTCTCTGAGACATACGAGCTCAGTGGTTATGTAGTTGAAGGTTGTCAGCGATATATTCCCAACTTGGTAATGTGGCATGCTGAGTGCTGCTGATCAATTGTTGATCAAAGCATGGCTTTTGTAAAAAGCCTAGCTTTGTGGATGAGACTTCGTCGAGCCTCACAAACCGGTAATGGTCGAAACAGGAATTGTGCGGCAAGGTTTCAGGGGTAGCTCCCCTAGGGTATGACCATTCCTTCTGGAAAAGGATAGTATCATGGTATGGAGCCTAGATACTTATTCATGTGGACACACTATATTTATTTCTATGTGGTTGTTGGTTTAGAGGCGCCTCGTATAAAGGTCCTAAAGGACCGGGGGGGCATATCTAAGGTTTTGTATATTCCCCGAGATGGGGGGTAGCCAGCATTGTTTGGCAGAGATCCGGTTTGGTTCTCGGGACGTCCATCCAGAGGTGTTTCCATGTGGCAATGGGAAGTTCCTTGGCCCGAACATTTGTTGGAAATCCAATCAAAACAATACGCGCCCTGTACGGTTTTAGTTGTATAACCTGCCATGGAATGTGGCGGTAACCTGCTATTGAACATGGTAGCTATAGTAGGCATACGATAATGGTCGTATGTTGGCTAAGATTTATATTCTACTTTCGAAATGTTTTCTCCTCTTTGAAATTATAGTAATAATATCAAAGGAATTCGTGTATCAATTATATTTGATTATCATAAGGAGAAATCTCATCCGATTCTGCGTTTGCATTGTGTGTGTGTGCGGGAGGCCTTATGGTAGTCTCATTTTTTTAAAAGCATTGCGAATCTAATTTAAAATTCTCTTGCTGTTTGTTTTTAAAAGATAAACTGTTTTTGTTGCTCACACCAGTCCCATGACTGATCCAGAGTTTATTGTTCTTTCCTAAACTATGGGTGCTTAAATTTCTTCTACACGAGCAGTCTAGAGTTGGGTTTTTCAGATAGTTAGGTTTAGTAGATTATCTGGAGTTAGTTCTGTCATTGGATATGGACTGCACTTGCTTATCTTGTGCATCATGATGTTGGATCGAGCCGCTGCTGATGGAGTTCTCTTTTGAAGACTATCTTGAAGATTTTGTTCCGCTGCTAGTGTTATCGTTTTCTTTTCCGCTGCTATTTCTTGTATCACATCTCTGATGTATATTGATATCTATTGTATCATCTGTTGTATCAATGCTGTATATCAATGTATTATTATTTTTCTTCATTTGTGTTGTTATACTTAATTGTGTTATAAGCTCCGACGAATCGGATTTGAACGATCGAATCTACGGCATTCGAGTATGATTTGAAGTATGGATGTCAATTTTCGAGCGGGAAAAATTCGTGACGTTACAAAGAATTTCAAGTTCTCTGATTGATTATAGGAGTTTTCTCCATTATTCTTAATTCTCTCGAGATAATTTAATTTTAGATTTTTATAATTTATCATTCTAAGGCCATTATATAAGTGTTAAGTACCCTAGCTCAGTTGGTAAGGTAGGGAATGATGCTTTAGACAGTGGTTTTAAAAGTCATGGGTTCGAGCCATAGATTTCTTACACTTTTTTATATTCAAGACCAATTTTTCAATGAAGTTTGTAATTATTTACAAATCTCATCTCAATTCTCTTGTAACACTAAACATTTAATCCCATAAGTTTTAATTAATTGCATGATCCAAAATTTAAAATGTTTGATAAAATTAGTTAACTAATATTTAATCCATCAATTAAATCCTAAAAGATGACAATTTCAACACAAAGATCTTGGTCTCGTCAACAAATTGGTAAAATTAAAATTTGATTTAGATACAAAGATACACATATCATAACAATATACACTATGTTGAATGATTACGTAATAATCATATGTGTTGACTTATTTTTGTAGTGGGAAAGTAAAAGAATGATTACGTTGCCCAAAATAATAAGAAGGATAATGCAAATGGATTAATTAAAACTTAGTTAACGTGATATTAACTTGTGTATAAGAAAACAAAATACCAAGCTTAATTAGTCAATCAATGGCCAATTCATCCAGGAAAAAAAAGAGGGGATTATTAAATAGGATTGCATGTTTCCCTTTTCTTTCGAGCAATTGTTTCCTTCTTAGCCTGACAATATTGGAAGTTAATTAAAGAGGATTGCATGCTTTTTATTTTTCTCACCCTTTCGTTTGTCAGTTAATTAAACTTTTGATGATACTTAGTCAGCAAGTTGCTTAATTAGTATTTGTCGTATACAATGCTAATATATCAAATAATTTTAATAGCCAAACTTTTTAAATGACAAGAGTAGCCTATTATTTCTCTCACAATGGGCCATTACAGCAACATGGAAACATTTCAAAATTTTATACCAAAGTTAAAAGAAATATACCAAGGCAACGGAATTTTTTATAACAAACCATTATCGTCCGTCAAAATTACCACCAAACATACAATATATATTGAAACTAAATCAATTTGTAATACAAACTTCTGCCGAGCTCTACTTGCTACTGAACTCATCTTTCCTTTCCCTTTATTAGGAAAACCTCTTCCTTCAACTCTTCGATCGAATCAAAACGAACTTCATCGGATAAAATAATTGGAATGAACTCTCTGTTTCCATCTATGTACGGCCAAACTTCTCTGCTTATTCTACCCCAATTATTCAGAAGATTATTCCAATATTTTTCCGTAACAATACCTTTGTTAAGGCTAGACCAAGCTGCATCAGTTGTTTTGCCAATAAAGTTATCGCGGATACTACGGAAGCGTAGTGATTCACATATTGTTTTTATTATAACAGCGACGCTTGTTTTCAATTTTTTAGGTTCTTTTTCAGAAGTGATAAGCTTTACTGCTTTTACAAGTTTAAAATGATCTATGCATGTGACGTTTTCACCGTCGATATCCCTATAATTGCATGTATATCCGGTAGGGATGGAATTATCTATTTTTTGCTCTTGCACTCCGCGGACCTTTAATTCATACCATGCTAGTTCTCCATTTCCTCCTGGGCGTATCTTTTTAAAACCAATCAAATAGAGATCTTTATATTCGATTCTCATTATTAGTTCCGCCTCACTATCTACGATAATTTTTAAATCAACATAATTATCGTTGTTGGGTAGATATTTAATTCCTCTAGTAGTGGTAGGTTTGAATAGTTTTGTTAAGTTTTTGAAGAAATGGATGTATCTTTCGGATGTTTCATAAATATCTTTTACCACCAAAAGTTCATCGTCGGGGAGTGCTAAGTATAGATTTGTTGCATGCACTTCATGTGAGGTTATAAACGTCTTGCATGTACCTCGAGCACCCTACAAAAATGAAACAATGAGTTAATTTATATTAGAAATGCCTAACATTTGCAAAGAAGATAGACAAAATTATAAAAGAAGACGCCACTACATAACAAATGTAGTAAACCTGCCAATCACCAAAAAGAGAAGCAAAAAGAGAAAGGGGGGAATATGGTTCAAATATAAAATGTATATGTGTTAAATGTCAGAAACTTTCTGTTAATCATTCAAGCTTTATCCAAGTTAAGATATTTCATATAAATTAATCTTCTTGTGCACTTGTTTAACTTTTAACGAGTTATTCCTACAACATATGCATTACAACTGAACCTGGGATAATTGCAGGACAAATATTAATAAAATATGTTCAAATATGAAAGTAATTCTAACCATTTAATTTTTTTCCTTTTGCTACTATAGACTTAGAATATATTCAGAACAAGTGCATCAAAAGAAGAAGAATTAAGGTTTGGTTTTGTTGAGTGTAATTAATTTGCCCTGGAGCATGGGAACAACGGATCACATGGTGACCAACAACATATATGTGCAATATTATTGCATTCTTCTTCTAAACACATTTCAAGCATAAAACATGTAATTTATAATAAAACACTTTAAGTAATAAGCTATTTTGACTTTCCCATAAGTTTCGCCTTCAAATTATTGTGGAATTAATAAACATAATGTAATTACCTCGTTCGACGTACGCGAGTGTTTTGCAGGCTTTCTCCCAGTCATCTTGCAAAGAGACAACTGTGCAAGATAATTATTAGTATTATCATAATGAGTAAAAATACCCTCCTACTCATTAAAGCTGATGCAAGGAACTGATAAAATTATTGCTAAATTTTTAAGCGAACATGTTGTATTTGGATTTGGAAAAACACACACAACTACATCAGCTTACCTCTCTGACTCTCACCAAAGAAGGATAACTGTTCTATGCAACAAAGTTGAATATCTATCTCTGTAGCTTTTGATTTTACCTTACAGTTTGTTTTGATTTTTACTCTAATCATACTGACGTATATATACACCACTTTTTCATCTGCAGTCCAATGTTAAGTGTGAATGATTATTTTTGGACGGTAATAAACTTGCCAAATTTATTTGTTATAAATAATAATATCTTGTTTTTTATGTTCATAATATTGCCAAATTTGTTATAAAGATAATCTCTTATTATTTATGTCAATAATATTGCCAAATATACATGGCTCTTTCCTTCCCCTTAGGATTCCCAACCGTTATCTTTTTCCTCTTTCACCTGAGACTAATTTTTTTTTATGCAATCAAATCTATTTATGGAAATTAATCTAATTAGCGACAACAAATCCTATTTCCAAGTTCACAGTTTAAAATATTGAGCCTTTTGGATGCCATTTCCTTTTTTTTCCTCTCTAATTAAGGGCCTTTCATGCTTCCAATATTTCTAATACAATTTCCAATATTTCCAATACAATTTATAATACAATTTCCAAAAATCAGGAAAATGCCTATATTTCCTTCTTTCGTAGAGTATTTTTTTTATACATCATCATATTTTACACAACACACATATGTAGATTGTTTGATTTGGCTTTCGTGTCTGTAAGTGGATCGAATGTACGCCATCCAATAGGGGGAAAATAGTTTTATGCAAATTAAATAGATTAGTGGTTATAAAAACTTACACAATAAAGACGTCTTCAATTTGTGTTAATATCCCGTTTTCCAGTTGTCTAGTGCTGAAATACTGCAAACCTACAAACATGAAACAACGAATGCGTTAGTATAAACAATAATAGTTATTATTACTAAAAGAGGAAACAAAAAATTAGCAATAAAAGATCACATGTGTAACGACCCAGTATTTTCAACCATTCACATCCGCACCCGTCGGACTTGAATTGTTCAAAATACCTTGTTGTAAATAACAAATCTCAGAATATACAGTAAATAAATAATCACAGAATCACAAACATAGAAATCAGAATACTCGCAGCGGAATTAAAATACTATAGTGGTTCATGAAGCCACTATTACAAAGTCTCAAAATAAGTATAAATTACATAGTTTTAAGACCAAATATAGTTTGGAACAACCACAGAAAAATCCACGTTTATTTGTCTCCATTACATAATCTAAGATAAAGAACTTAATAGGAAATTTGACAGCAGCTTGAAAGATGAACAGCAGAAGTCCTAGCTTCGAGGATGAAGTCCGAACTGAAACTCAGGCTGACCCGAGCGTAAAATAAAGCATAAACACTCGAGTCAGGACATACATACTTATACAGTGTAAGCTAATTCAAGTGAATTGTAATATAAAGCCAAGTAACTAAAAGGATGCTCAGGACCGCCCATCCTCTAAGGATCCGTTAAACTATTTACTATGTAGTAATATTTTGCTATTATAATAGTGTCTATTTGTAAAGTAAACTTATTTTAAGATAGCGTTAAGGAGTGACACAATATTCCCCTTAACACATAATATATTCCCATAGTCTATACAGTACCATAATCTCCTCCGTACTGGGCGTCGTCAGAGGGCACTCCATAGGTATGGTACAAAACCAAAATCGTATAAGGCTCGCTAGGGTAGGTGACAAGGCACAACTAGGCAATGCCAGGGTAGATATACCAATTACGCTTCCAGACCGGTGGTAGCACGTAGCTGCTACTACTGTCCACCTCGAACAACGCTTCCGAATCAAAGGTGCGCACCAAACAATCACAAAGTAATAGAATGGCATACGAAGAAGTGCGTCTAATAAAAGGTGCTGCCTCCTTAGCCCGTCGATTGCTCCTATTTTAGCCACCTTATGCCAACTCACGGGAGTCGGGTCCACGTACATACCTCAAGGAATCGTCACCACCATTCTACTTCATTCTGGAATCTCCACCGCGTACACGGTTGTCAAAGTGGTTTTCGTATCGATAGAGAGATGTCCATATCCGATTTCAGTCTCTTTAACAACCAACGTTATTATTAACCATGGTTATAAAATCAAAAATAGTTTATATTTAAATCAAATACTACCCTTTCTAATAAAAGTGAAGTTATTTTTCTTACAAAAATCCAATATAAATCCCAAAGGTTTAGCCTTAGTTCATTTGTATCAATTTCAGCACTTGCAAAGTGTGGGAATATCCTTTACAACAGATTTGAGTAAATTAAATTTTATACTTCAATAAAATTTTAGCAAAATATCAACCTTTATTTAAACAAATTTGACTTATAAATCATAATTTCCACCTTTAAATAATCATTTAAATTACTCAATAACTTATGATTTTTATAAAGTAAATTGTGCAAATATATATCTAACTTCTTTATACTTACTTATTAAAATCAAGTGCAAAATTTCTATGAATTTTACTTAACAATTAAGTTAAATTACCATTTCCAAATTAAACTAAATTTCCAATTAATTTCTTAACTTACCTTTATTTCAAAAACCAGCCTCTCATTTCTAAATCAAGTTATATTTCAACTTCCATGTTTTTCACTAATTTAACAATTTAATTCATAGAACTTAACCTTTATTAATTCGCTTTATATTCAAGTTATACCAAATTTCATATTTTATCTCTTAACTTAAATTCCATTTGTTTTACAAATCCAAATTTTTAAGAAAATTTATACTTTTATTTCTAACATTTATTTACATATTTAGATAGTATAATATCACTATACATATAAAAATCATTTTAATCCAATTTTAAACAAAGAATTATAACATTTAAAATATTAAATATTTTCAAATATATATATATATATATATAACCACGGGTCTGTATAATATTTTCTAACCTAGGTCAAGTGATACAGATAATATATCATTTCAATCCGTAATTTACAAAGAAAACCGGGTTCTATCATTTCAAACCTGCAATCCCAAGTTAAAATAAATGACTAAATAAATAAATATCGTTCAGGCCTATCACTTCAGCCCGTAATGGTTTTTTTCCATAAGGAACTGGAGTGATAAACAATACATAAATAAATTGTAACAACCCGCATATTTATCGATTTTATATTTAAATATTTTATTTAAATATTTTGTCATTAATCAGATATTGGTTCGAAAAGCTACTTTTTGCAAGCGGCCAAACTAGGACACGAGACCACTTCCATTGAGTTCGAAATGCCGTTTACAACTTCTTTAAGTATAAACATTGATAGGTTTGGAGTTAGTGGAATTTCACTTACTTTTCCCGCTTTGGACTTTGGGTTAGATTGGCCATTATAACTTAAACTTCATTCCCTCCTTCTCCTCACTCTTCATAAATTTCCTAACAACCAAGCTTTAGCATTAATGGTGAGTGGAAGGGGAAATTAATATTCCAAGCTCAAATTCTCTTGCAAATCCAACATTCAATTCCAAATTCAAGAAGAAGATATTGGATTCAAGCTTGTGATTACTTCTCCATTGCTTTCAAGCTTTTCTTCATAAAATTGGTGAAAAGGTGAGATTTTTATCTCACATTCTTGTCTATAACTATCACGGATGTTTGGGAATGATTTCCCATCACTTTAGCATGTACATTTGCATTTGGTTTGGATTAGATTGGCGAAAAACTCCAATTTTTTAGCGTTTTGGTGAATTTTCTGCATTTAGGTCGTTCTGGCCATTTGTGCATGTTCGGAGTTAGGTCGCTAGGTCATAGGTCGTGGGGAGTTGGGTCGTAGGTCGTGGGGAGTTAGGTCGTAGGTCGCTCGCCTATATCCTCTGGCCATTTCATCCCTAGGTCGCTTGACCTCTAGGTCGCGGGTACCCTTAGGTCGCTCGGCCTTGTTTAGTGTTAGGTCGTTGGACCATTTAGGTCGTTTGACCCTTAGGTCGTGGGTCTTTAGGTCGCATGACCTTAGGTCGTTTGACCCCTTTAAGTACCGATAGGTCGCTGGACCTTAGGTCGTCCCACATTAGGTCGTTGTTGGCCTTAGGTCGCATGACCTTGTTTAAACCATAGGTCGTTAGGTCGTAAGACCTTAGGTCGTATACCCCCTAGGTCGCACAAACCACTAGGTCGTTGGGCCCTATTTTTGTTAGGTCGTTGGGCTTTAACTCGTTAGACCTTTTTCCTTTACGCCGTTTCCCCACTTAAGTCGCTTGTCCCTTATAGGTCGCGTTTCCTGCTTAGGTCGCTAGGTCGAGTGCCTTTAGGTCGCGTTCCTTTATTAGGTCGCGTGTCTCTGTTGGGTCGTTGACCTCCTTAACTCGCATGACCTAACCCGTAGGTCGCTGCTTCTTATAGGTCGCTCGGCCCCTTAAGTTCTTTAGGTCGTTTGAGTGTTAGGTCGCGAACCCATTTTAGGTCGCATGACCTTTCCCCTTTAGGTCGCTGGACCACTAGGTCGTGCCCCTTTAACCACTAAGTTGTAGCGTTTTGGACGGGGCGCTGCTCCCTGGACCTCCGTGACCTGACCGGTCAGGTCGAACCCCGTAGCAGGGGCGTTGCCCCCGCACCCCCACCTAGGGGGGTTGCCACCCCCCCGGACGCCCCCTCCATAGGGGGTCTTATCTGAAAAAACATTCAACAGAACTTGCTGAGCTGATTTCCTTGGATTTTTATCACATCTTCGAATGTGATCTTTGTGATTGATTGTTTCTACAATCGCTTCTGTGATTTGTCACTTTAAAATATAAAGGTTTCAAAACTAGTAGTAAATATCAAAACTCTTTCAATAAAAGGATTTCAACTCTATTTTTAATAACAAAGCTCTTTTCTTAACCCGTTTTCTAATCTATTAGTATATACAAACCTTTACCTCACTCGGATGAGAAATCTAATTAAACGGCTTAGTAAAAAAAGTGGTATGAAACGCTTGCATTTGCTTCGTCGGTTAATTGTTGGACTTGTTCGATTGAACCTCTAGTGACAATTTTATTAGTGAAGATTTACAGTTTGTTCGTAAATATTTAAGTTAAGCAAGTGGTTATGGGACACGAAGCTAAACTTTTATATTTACTAGCTCAGTGTAATTGACACTTCTCGTTGATCATGACGATCATTTTATGATTTAGACTAGCAATTGTGCAATGTCTCTTTGTTTGCAAGGTTAGACTAGACCTCATTGGTGTGATTCCGACTCACACATATCTCTTTGTCCGCAAGGTTAGTCTAGACACCATTTGTGTGATTCCACTCACACATACCTTTTTGTTGCGAGGTTAGGGTAGACACCATTTGTGTGATTCCACTCACAC
Organism: Allium cepa; assembly: GCA_030765085.1. NCBI lineage: Eukaryota > Viridiplantae > Streptophyta > Magnoliopsida > Asparagales > Amaryllidaceae > Allium > Allium cepa. Next base: position 889,598,987 of record CM060940.1, on the reverse strand, counting down.
ATACCTTTTTGCTTTTTGGTTAGCATAGACCTCATCTGGGTGATTGCGACTCACCCATATGGGGTAGCTCCCCATGGTCTTCGGACCGTCATGTGATAGGCCTCTTTCCCTTTTTCTGTGATTTCTGGATTTCTTGTGTTGATTTCTGGAATTTATGTCATTGACTTGTTATGAGTACAAGTTTAGGGTATGATGCCCTCTTTGGATCTTTGAGAAGATTCTTGTGATATTGATTTATCTCTTATTGATTGATCTTCTGTTGATCATCATTTGCATACTTATAGTAGTATGTCAGTATGGATATTTTATGTTTATGCCATATCTTTTATTTTATATCATGTCATCTGATATTTATAGCTAGACTGATCCATTTATTATTTTCTTAAATAATACTCGGGTCAGACCGAGATGTTACAGGTGCTTCTGCTTGACTTCTTCCCAGGATTTGCTACTCTGACTTTTGGCTAACTATTTAGATTAGCAGTTTTTGTTGTATACACTTGAGATATAGACTCATAGTTGTATTCTTTTGTATAGCACGTGTTGCTATTCTTTTGTACTATTGTGGATCTTTTTGACCACTACTCTGATGTACACTTTCATGTGTTAGTTATATATTCATATCTTCTTCCGCCTTTGTGATATGGATGTCTGTGACTGATTTGTGTTATGCTTATTTCTATGTTTGTTTCCGAAGATTATTTATAGCCACCGTGTGATAAGCAATTACATGGATGGTCGCTCCTCAACAGCCTTATTCTCCGTGCTAGTTGACAACACTACACCGTAGTGTTCTTGGCTAGCGTGGTATAAAGGTGGGGCGTCACATAAATAGTGTAACAGCATAAATAAAATAGTATATAATATAACTGATGATGTGTAGGTTTAATAACAGGATTTTAACATCATCAATTTATATCACAGTCAAATAAAATGAAGTAAAATCATTCTACAATTACACTTGTTATTAATTCACAGATATATAAGTACATTTGTCAGGTGAGAATACTCACCTTTTCGCTGCCGAAGGTTAGACTCAAAACTAAGATAACCACACCGAAACAGCGTAGAAAGCACGATCAAATATTGGAAGATGATAAAAACTGATTTCGATCTTGAAACGAGATAAATAAATAAAACTGAGTACGCGAATTCCAATTACGGACAAAGCAAATTTTTAAATAAACAAAATTAGAACGAGCAAAAATAAAATGAAAATTGACTCAAATTGCTCGACCACTCCATCGCACGACTTGACCCATTAGAACAAAAGCTCGGCCTGCCCATTTATTTTTTTCCAAATCAAAATTTACAAAATAAATTTATACTCTATTTTTTTTTACCCTTTTTACAAAATATTATGACGTGTTAATAAAAAGATGGCAAATCTTATGTGGGCAACATGTAATTCATGGCAGTGATGCATAAAGGTGGCGCATGCAATTTTTTTTCTTTTTTTCTTTTTTCCTTCTTTTTTTTTCTCTGTTAGGAAACAAGTACAATATCAGAATCTCCAAAACAAAACAACTTTATACTGTTCTTACATATATCATATATCCTCATACATAATGTTTCTATATTTTAAAACACAGGCGACCAACACAAAAACGCGAACGGTCTGGAAATACTTCTTCCCTGAATACTCGCGTAAACAAAATAGTGGAATTATCTGAAAATTTTTAGGCTGGGCGAACCTTATATGGCGTATGCCTTTTATATTATATATTATTTTTTCTTCAAACTGAAGTGCGCCTATACTCAAACAAGTATGCGGTGATAACAATATACATGTGGTGATAAAAGAAATATTCAAGTGCTAGGCTAAAACTGCATCAGACATGCTCGGCAACGTACGACCAGATCGGAGAGGAGGGGAAGGAAGTTAGGCGTTTGTCATGCGGTGGAGCAGTTTGAACAGAACAATGAAAAAAAACAAAAGAAGCAAATAAAGTTGTAGCTATTACCTGATGCTACTGATTCGCACGCAAGGAAGAAGAGGAGAAACCAAATGTAGTGAATGATGGAATTTTTCATGCACTCGATTTATATATATAACATAGGGTGCGCAAATCAAGAGAGGAAAATTTCTTTTTTTTGGTAAACATTCGTACGTGTTAAATAAAGGAAGAAAATGAATTGATTTGATTGGAGCAATATTTGCAGTGGACATAAATTTAAATCAGTGGAGATTGCGTGAATTAAGGGGAAAGAAACGGCAAGCACAATATGTTTAAACGGTAAGGAGCATGGAATTTTGAACGTGTATAATTTAAAAGATGGAAACTTGCGATGATTTTGGGTGAAAGAATAGGCAAGCAATTACTTTGAACTGGTCAGGAAATTCTGTGGTGTTTTGAGTTTATGTAATTGCGTTTATAAAGGCAAGGAATAAATGGGCTAAACTTAAATCAGGGAGAAAATTTTTGGCAAGAAAAATAATTTGTTGGAACGGCTATGTGAATCAAAGATTTTTACATGTGAACTTCAGGTTGCTAAAGTGGGTAAGCACAATTTAATGCGTGTGTAATTTAAGGCAAGCCCGGATTCAAAATTTTGAACGTTAAAGGAAAATGATTTCTTTCATTATTAAAGGGGTGCGCGGGTTTATATTAATTAGGGAAGTTTTGCATATGTTTGCGGGAATTTAGGTGAAACAAAATAGCAAAGAATAATTTATAAATCGTCAGAGGAAATTTCAAAGATTTTGTTCCATAGTTACACGCGAATCAAAGGAAATACGTGAATTTTTTTGAACGCGTTTTATAAATAAAAACTTCCGTTGATTTGGGAACAATGGCAAGAATTAAATGTGAGCGTTTATGAAATTGTTGGATAACATTTCTATTAAATTAGGAGAGCAAAAGGAAGGTGGAATGTTTACACGTGAATTTCAATCAAGCTTTAAATGAAATTTAACGGCTCTCTGGAAGAGTCAAAAAGATTATATACATATTAAACAAATTGAAGTAAAGAAAAGTGGGAAGTTATACGCGAATGAGAATGCTATACATGAATTTTGAATGTCAAGGAAATTAGTATTTTATTCCAATTTAAAATTTATTTACGAAAAAGAAAAGCATGCAAAGATTTTATTTCTTAATTTAACATGATTTTGCTTAAAATTAAGTTATTTACCATTTCAACAAAATAAACCAAATCTCCAATTAAAGTTAATCCTTAACCAAACTTAAAATTTCAAAAATCTTATCCTTTATTTAAAATTTTGGACAATGTTTTAATCAAATTCAAAATTTAGATTTTTATATAATAAACCCCTAAAGTTTTACAATTAAAAGTGAAAAGTACTTGTTAAAACTTCGGGCTGTTACAATATGAGTCAACATCTACTTGTAATTTTTACTCTTAGTTGCCTATTATAAAATACTAAAAGAGAATCATAAAAATAAGTTCACTAAAAGATACAGCTACAAATTGACATTATTTAAATCACAAAGTAAAATAAAATAAATAATTAAGTAAAGGAAATAATCTACAATTGTCATAATGAAGCTCTATGACATTATTAATGCATCAGACATGAATAATAATCAAATAAAATGAACTTCAACTAAGAGCTTATATTTTCATACTTTATTTGCTGGATAATGTGGACAGAATTCATATTTAACCAGTAATAATTGATTTACGATATGCATTCAAGCTAATATTAACTTTATTGATATAATACAGCAGTTATTGACTTTGTTGATTTAATATGTCACTTATTAATTAATTCTAATAAAATAAATACCATAAATCAGTAAATATTAGTTAGCATTTAATCTCATTTATGTTCATATTTCATATGTGTTCAAACCTAATATATTTATTGCATTATATAAAAAATAGAATATTGGAATAGGAGACAAAAATACACAACATTGTATTCATACTTATATAAACTCATAGAAAATGTCAGAAATTCATATAAACATATTTGTTTCAGAGGATAGCATGTAACCCAATTTAGTTTTAAGATTTTAAAATGATGTTACTCACCTGGAAATAATTTTGAACAGAGAGAACTTGTTTGAGTTTGCTATTGGAAGTCTTTTCCTTGATCTCAGATTTGCATTGATTGTTTTGATTTGGTCTGAGCTTTGATTTTTCCAGATTCAAAACTTGATCAGGTTGAAGTTTGTTTAGGTTTTTCTAGTTTCTCTTTGTTTTGTTTCAGTTTTGATGAACAAAATGGAATAGGATGAAGAGCTTGATATATATAAAAGAAAAGAGAAGTTGATGTGTATAAAAGAAAAGTGTACAAAGTAATATCTATGTTTATACAATAAGCATCCAACCAACTAACATCCAACTACCATTCATAACCAATAAATATTCATTTATATTCTCATTAATTTTCAATGAACTAGTTTTCCAATTGATTCATTAACATTGGATTTTAGCAACATTTATTCATATCCAATTACTCTATATTCACTAATTTATATTCAAGTTGGTTCACTTTCAATCCAAATCAATTTCAATTCTATTCAAATTTACATATTATCCATTTGAATTCAATTACATAGCTTTCAATTTTGCTAATTCAATTTCATTAACACTTAATGAATTTTATGCAACCAACCAACAATCAAATAACAACCAATGTTTTTTCAATACAACCAAATTTATTCACTTTTCATTCAATTTGGTTCAACACATTTAATTCCAATTGGATCATATTAAATTGACTTCCATTCAATTTATTCAATTTCTCAACTTCATTAGCTTTTAATGATTTTACACTTAAATTCATTATTTCATATCAATTATTTACATTTAATTGATTAACATTCAATCTATTTATCAATTCAATTGTTAATTCCTTTACCAATATAATGTTGAATTTCATTTATACAACTCAAGTTCAAATTCTTAATGACTTTACTTCATTAATTCACTTATTAATCTTCTTCGATACCAAAATTAATTTATTCAACTTCAATTAAGTTATATTCCATCATTTCCCATTCTATAAGTTATACAACTTATTTATCATTCTCATAATATTTTAAATAAGATTCCAGAGTCTTTTCAAATTTTCAAAACTATTTTTTTTGAAATCAATTCAAATTATCTTCTGAATTTCAAAACCCAAATCCAAATTTTCCAAACAACTTTCATTTAAAATAATTTAGCAGCAATCCCTCTTTTGGAAACCCGAAAATAAACACCAATGATGCCACGGTCATAATTGGAATGATTTTCCAGCGACCGAAAAGAGTTTAGAGCTTTAATTTCTCCAAAACAATTTTCCAAAATATCAAATCCTTTCAAAACACTTCCCTGAAATTTTATTTCAGATTATAAATCACATTTATAAATCTTTTACTTATATAATTTTACTTCTTATATATAAGATTATTCCACCATTGTAAATCATATTAATTATAACTCCATACTTATAATTCAATTGCTTATACAATTATTCTTTTACAATGTGTTTTATTTAACTTATTCAAACAACTTTTATTTACTTGCATGCATTCTTACATTTTTAACAATCAACAATCAATTTATATAAACTTAATAATCCTGAAAAATTATTCCTTTATATATAAAATAAAATCAAGGTAAAATTATTTCATTTACCCAATTTAAAACAATATCGTGTCAAATTGTTCTGTACAGGTGTTTAGAGATCCTTATCAACAACGTTAATTACTCGTGTTGACCAGAATCCGTATACCACTCAACAACCCAATCATCACAATATAAAACAATTTATATTCACTAACAAATACGCGCTCGTATCTATTATTACACTCAACCCATTCTAGAGTACTACTGACTCTATCTCTAATGAGTAATTCCCAACAGAGCCATGGTTGTCGCTTAACCATAAGCTCTGATACGAAATGTTAAGGTCGCGATCTTTCGTCCACGAAAGCCGACATCAATACGTCCACTGTGACAGCCCGCAAATCCGTACCCCTTGAATCAACACTATTCTACCGTTGGTTAACTCAAGTGGCACAGAAATACGAACCATTAGGGTTAAAGAAGAAGAGATAGAAGAAGAAGAAACTAAACAATATCAGAATCTCACAGTCGCAGCGGAATAAACTATAATAATGAATATAGAACTTTACACAAAATGAAATCTATAACTTTTTAAACATCACATCATCAGAGTTTCATATATATCAAATCACCAATCAGACATACCATACAATCAAAGCAGCGGAATATACATATATATATATATAGATAATACATCTCGGGCTCCAGCTCCTCTCCTGCTCCAAAGCATCATGTCCTGTACAAATAATACTCGGTCTGACCCGAGCATTATAATGAAATAACACCCGAGTCAGTCTGGAATACCAGCTGATAACAAATATGCATCCAAAATTGATTATTAAAGTTTCAAAAATCTTTTGAAAACAAAAGCATCTCGTAAGACCACGCCACAAATAAACATGTCGGGTTTTTACCTTACGATAGCTAAAACAATTTTATAGAAATCCTCTGATATTATAATAGGGTCTATTTACAAATACTTATAAAATAGCCGAAATTGTTACATCTATTAAATTCCAGCTACTAGCCACCGAAGTGGGTAATACAAACAAAACTCGTACAAGGCTCGTAGGGAGAATGGATTTCCAACAATGACTAGGCACTGGGGTACCACCTGTCACAGTACGGGGCCTAGATCACCATACCGAGGACTACTCCCTTCATCCCCTGCAACACAAGGCCGGAACCATTCCTTACTGAACAGTCCCGAACAAGATAAACCCCGTGGTTGGCGCGACCAACCACCCACTAAGCCGAAATATATAAGGGACATCTAGACAGGGGAATTATCTTGTCCTGCTTGGGCATGACCCACCTAACCTTGCTGCATATCCCCTGATTTTCAGTCATTCCCATTTGATGAGGCTTGAGGCTAAACGTTACCTTTAGAACGTTTTCACTTAGAATGCCCATCGTCCACCTGACGATGTTTCGCAAGCATTCATCCATACAAGTCCGTCCCGGGTTCGAACGGAACCGAAGGCACTACTCCTACTACATCCATTTTGGAAATATCCTCAGGATTAGTAGCGACTAGCCCTTGCACTTTACTGCTCCATCTTCGACGCCGAACACGTTTTTCGCACGAAACGTACAAATCGGATCGAAGTGGTTTTCGAGAAATAAATCTCGATCCCGGTCTCTTCGAACGATCAACGCATTGTCCAATATTAATAGTCGGTGATTTAACTATCAATTTATATTCATAAACATCCATATGCATCCATCTCACAATAAATAATTCCCAAAATTTATTTATTTGCCTCAAACATCTTTAAAGGATATATTACCAACTTTTCAAATCTCATTTAAAAACATTTCCCAAAAACCTCCTTTACAAGGTAAATCATTTACCATATATTTCCATTGGAAATATCCAAGTCCAAAACAGTTTAGATTTAAAACAATTTAAAACATTTTATTTTAAAATATATACTTTAAAATAGGTAAATTTACCACTAATTATTTACTCAAAATAAAATTTCAAAATATTTAAAACAAAACTATTATATAAAATATACTTGGTTTGAAATAAGGTTTTATAAATTTCAACAACTTTATTCAAGAACTAGCTTTAAGCGAAAGTCCATTTGTAAAGATAATTATTAAGGTATTTATAAAGTTTACTATTACTAATATACATATAATTACTCTAAAATAGTGATTTTCAAACCACTCTTTTTACAAGCTTAAATTTTAAAAACTTCCTTTTTATAAAACAGTTTAATCTCGAACTTGGGTTTTTCCCAGGAAATCTCATTTCCACTTAAATATCACAGAAATCCTTCTCACGATTTCTGTCAATTTATTTCAATTTAGTTTTATAATTTGAATAACATAAATTTATTTTTTTCCAAATTTCAACTAATAACATTTATCTTTGATTACTATTCCAGATTTCACAAATCCTCACTTTCCATTCTAATTAGATTTCAAATTTTAACCCCTTTAAAATTCTTATTTAACCATATCTTTTATTTCTCTAAAATTCAATTTATCCATTTATAATTAATTATGGATTCATAATTTATTCTACATTATTCCAATTAAATTTTAGTTCAGTTTCCCATCCAAAAGATTCTAATTTTATTTATTCTTTTAAATTTCCTATTTATTAATTTTTCTTAATTTCTTGAAAACCCAATTAAATTCCTTTATAATTAAAACTCCAAATCCCTAAATAATTAACATTTTGGGTTTACAGTTTATTCTACAATGTAACCATACAATTAAATTTTCAAATTTATCAATCACAGAATATAACAGGCATCAACATCACTATAAAAATATTACTACATTGTGAGGAATCCAGTTGGATCCCTCCAACCTGTTTTTCCCTGCATCCACAAATATTAGCACAACCACATATATCAATTCAATTTTATAATAATTAACATCAACAGCTAAACATCCAAACAATAATCAATATTAACTGTCTAACTTTACTAGTATCCAGATGTGAGTGAGAATAACTCACTTTGAGTTTCGGCGAGCGTTCGAAATTTAAATTAAACCGGACGGTGTCCGATTTAACCTAAATTTCTACTTGCCCGGAATAAATCTGAATCTGCACCATCACGTAGTACGCGTCTCTGCGATTCCGGTGTTCCCTGTTTCGTCAATTTCCAATAACATACGAGCGAGATATTAAATTTTGAAGTTTCGACTAAAATTTATAAAACAAATTTCTTTAAATTTACTTTTCACTAACAAAAATTACGGCCGACTCCCCCCTTTAAGCTTCATCTTCCTTCACGCAAATGAACAGAACAAAGAAACCCATCGCGCGCGAACTAGGTCTCGAATTCGCCGCCTCCTTCGTCGCATCCAGTTCGATCGGAGTTCGCCGCCGCAGTCGCCTCCACCGCCTCCACCCTCGCACACGAACACGCGCAGCTCGGCCTCCTATTGGTCGAGAAAAACGCTACCCTACGGCTGACGCACGCGACCCCCTTGCTCCCTACACGCTGCGCTAAACCCCATCACATCCGCTCAGTTTGTAGATCTCGAAGTCCCCTTCGATTCTCTAGTTGGAGATTTCGTGAATAAGTGCATGGATTGAGAGATTTTTGAGAGGGATTGGAATCGATTTTCGGCCATTGAAGAAAACGAACGGCGGCCTGAGATTATAATTAGGGTTTAGGAGATAGAATAATATATATAATTGTTTTAATATTATTTAATTAATATAATTTCTCGATTTAACCGTTTACGCATACGAACTCCAATCTTTGCGAACCAACAGGCGTTCCTTGGGTTTTTCCGCGTTCCGGACACATTGGAACAGGTTTCGTGAGCTAATTCGGTCGTATGTGCGAGTTACGGAATTAAACGATCAATTTAAAATTAAATCGATTAAAACGATTTTCGATGCGTTTCGAGCTGCCGGGGTTAAACGACAACTCTGATTGCTACGAAAATTGAAATCCGATAATAACTAACTATTACGGATCCAATGGAACTAGTTTCGTCGAATTCCGAGACTGTGCCCCGGAAGGCTATTTTAACTCGTCTATTAAATTAAGCGATTTTCGAAATTATCGAAAGCACTCAAAATTTCCACGTTTAAAATTTTATTAACTTAACAATAATTCATATAACATTTATAAACACATTAAAAATCATTTCGGCTCATTCCGACCCAAAATCTAATTATTTGCATTTTAATAATATTAAATCACATTATTAAATTAATATAAAATTTCAAATAATAACTTATCAACTTTTAAATTCTTCCAAAAATCCAATAATATCAATTATGTCCAATTGATCTTAAAAACACATTTAAACATCATTTTTATAACCATTCACATCCAATTTCCCAAATTCTCTCAGTCCAATATTTAATTATTATTATTCAATTTCAAATTGAATGTCCACATTAGAAATTCTAACTTGTTATCTTAATTTAAACCAATTCTTTTCGTTCAAAATAAACCTTAAACCCATAGTAAACATTTAAAATGAATTAAATGTTAACAAATCCCGTGTTAAAAATTCCGGGATGTTACATTCCTCCCCCCTTATAAAAATTTCGTCCCCGAAATTTGTATAAGGTAGAAAATACTCTCAAACTCATTTACTTACCCCATTAGCTTAGTTAAAAGCTTATATACACTTCACAAGATCCTTTAGCTCATGTTCAAACTCATATGCTTTATTTATATACTAAGCTTTTGTTTCAACGTTATTTCAAAATAACTTCCCAAGTTACTTAACTTTTCTCAAAACCCAAAAAAAATTTTCTAACTCCCAAAATTTCCGGAAAATTTTGACAGAGTCTCCCCTGTACGGAGGAGCTTCTGCGATATCGCAGGATACACAAATATATATACATCGGCCCACACGGCCGGAAATCAAAATATAACACAATATATATCATTTTCCCAATCATATTTGCGTAGGCGTACCTTTTTAGAAAATTTTAATAGCAAGCAGCTAATATAATGCATATACTCACTCCAACTCTCTCAAACGCCTTCCGCACCTGTGCTAAACTCAAACAAACTCATCAGTTTCAAGATATAAGCATTTTAATCACATTTCCAATGTAAGTGCAAGCCAAACATGTCTATTCACATTCCAAACAACACTTTGCATAATTCCATAAGTAGACTGTATTTTATAACATGCACAAAGTTCATTTTCCAATGCTAACTCCAAGTTAACTCAAATGATTTACATACAGATTCTGCCTTTAATCCATTCACCTTTCTTTTACTTAACCTGTATTTATTAACAAACTCACTAAATAGGTTCCAAACCCTTTATTAAGATTTTTAGCCCATTCTATTTCCATCCAAACTAGCTTCGATTTACTTCACTTGAATGACCTACATTCAAGTTCTCTATATATCATTCATATTTATTTCAACCAATTCACATTATTTCAATATGATTAACATATGCTTCACTAACAGAAATCTATTCTAATTCAATTCTAAATGGATTTACAAACCAACTTCATTTCCAATTTTGAAGCATTTACATTTCTTTTATGCCTATGTCCATCCAAATGCAAAATTACTTAATTAGGTTGTATTTATCTAATTAATTTAAAACCATCTTTATTTTCAGTTTGGAACAATTGCATTTCTTTTATGATTCACTTGTATTAATATACAAAATTGTTTAATACAATTCTAATCTATTTCCATTTATTCATAACCAACTTAATTGTTATTTAAACAACTAAATTTTAATATCTACAATTTCTCATGTCATTCAAGCAAAATCATCACTTCAGCCTATACCCATTTAAAATTAATTTCAGTTTAGATTTATATTAATTTTATGCAATCTTGCATGGTGCTCAATCCAAGCATTTTTATTCCATTTTACATTCATACTTCCAATATTTATTACCACAATTTAAATCCCAATCCAAAATCAGGATTTTTATTTACCTTCAAATTTTGACTGACTATCAATTCTATCCATTACAATACAAATTCCATTAATTCGTAACTTAATTCAGTCAATAACCTAATCCATATTAGTTTTCAATCCACTTCCTTAATTCACTCTGAATTCATTTATAATATCACCATTTTCCAATCATTTCATTTAGCAAATTTAGATTTCTACCTTTCCTTTTTACTCCTTTTAAATAGAATCTAAATTTCTTTCAATATTATTTATTACTCAACTGAAATTCAATTTCAATCTCATTACCAAAACAAATTTTATTCTCCCCATACATAAGTTCAAGGCTTATTGCCACTTAAGAACATCCACATTAATGTTCTCATTTTGCTTCATTAGGCTTTGCATTTCATTTATGGTCAAAATTTAAATTTGCCACACCCTTCAACCTTTTCATTAATGAATTACAATTTCATTTCCATTTAAGAGTTTAAGTTGTTCATTTAAGTCCTCTTCCATTTGATAATCACAAGTCCAAATTATAATTTATAACTTAAGAATATGATTTTCTTTATGCAATTATAAGCAATTTACAATTCACTTTTATATCCACTTCGAATTAATTCTAATTCATTTAGATTTAATTAAATTCCAATTTCATTTAGATTTACTTCAAATTCACGATTTTAATTCTCCAAATACAAGTTCAAAACTTGGTTACTAAGTGAAGTTCATTCACTTCTTTATATCCCACTTTACTTTTACTCAATTCACATTTCACTTAAGATTAGATTTGAATTCACCATACCATTCCACTATTTCCAGCTGTGATTATAATCTCACTTTCAATTTATAAGTTCTCCAACTTATTTATTTTAAAAGCTTACATAGCTCATTTTAATCCATTTACATCCTATAATCACAATTTCAAATTATATATATCACTGAATTCTTAAGGTTACCAACCTTCTTTCACCTTCATCCTTTGCTAATTCCAAATCCATAGTTTCAAACTATAAGCATAACACCTGATAGCTTAGGAGTTCAATTCATTTCACAATGACCCACAATTCCAAGGTCATCTTACATTTTAATTTGATTCGAATCATTTATATTTTAAGTCCAATTTATTTAACTTATCAAAGTTATATTCAAATTTTCTATTTACTTCAATATATTTTATTCACTTCCAATTACTCAAATTAAATTTTAATTCCAAGATTTAAAATTTTCATTACTTCCTTCTTATTAATATCACTTTACTCAATAAGTTTAATAGTTGATTCGATTAAATTTTACACATTATTAAATTAGAATTTTCTCAGAATTCTATTACCCGGTTTTATTTCCAAATTATTTTGAAATAATAATCAACTCATACCCATTTGTAAACCAATTCAAATCCCCAGATTTCCAAAATAATTTGTTTATACCCCCAAAACAAATTTCCTCCTCTTTGAAATATCCAAAACAACTATTTTACCCTACAAATCTAGACAATACCATAACCAAATACTAGGAAAGCAATCCATCACTTAAGAAACTCGAAAATGAATTCTAATGATGTGGCCAGCATCATCAGGATTATTTTCCAGCGACTGAAGTGGGTTCAATGCTTCTTACTTTCCCAAATTCATTTCAAAACAGTTTCCCATTCAAACATATTACTCAAAATAATATTTCATCATTACTTTCAATACATTGGAAAACATTTCAAACTTTCCCAGGATTTTAAATTTCCCAAACCCTTTTATTTCCATTACCTTTAAAATCCTTTCCAAAACTTCCGGGATTTAAATTCTGGTTCAATTCAAATTTTAATTTCACTTCTTACTCACAACATATTTAATTAATTCTATTTGGTTATAAACCATTTTAATATTTAAATTATTATTAGCTTATTATTTCAAATTTTGATCAAATTCAAGATTCTTACTTGATCATGGTATTAACAACCAACAAACACCCAATATATAATAAGCTAGAAAATCATTTCTTTTATATCAAAGTATAATTTTGGGTAAAATTATTTCATTTACTCCCTTTAAAAATAATACTATGTCAGTTTATCTTGTTTAAGAGTTTAGAAATCCCTATCGATACGGTTGTACTTCCCGCACCGACCAGAATTCATAAACACTCAACCGATAAGTCAACACAGTATATATATAAAAACAATTTTATATCCACTAACAAGTACGCTCTCATATCTATTATTACTCTCAACTCATTATAGAGTACTATTGACTCTATTTAATGAGTAACTTCCCCACCAAAGCCTAGGTTGTCGCCAACCTAAGCTCTGATACCAAGTGTGACAGCCCGCAAATCCGTACCCCTTGAATCAACACTATTCTACCGTTGGTTAACTCAAGTGGCACAGAAATACGAACCATTAGGGTTAAAGAAGAAGAGATAGAAGAAGAAGAAACTAAACAATATCAGAATCTCACAGTCGCAGCGGAATAAACTATAATAATGAATATAGAACTTTACACAAAATGAAATCTATAACTTTTTAAACATCACATCATCAGAGTTTCATATATATCAAATCACCAATCAGACATACCATACAATCACAGCAACGGAATATACATATATATATATATATATATATATAGATAATACGTCTCGGGCTCCAGCTCCTCTCCTGCTCCAAAGCATCATGTCCTGTACAAATAATACTCGGTCTGACCCGAGCATTATAATGAAATAACACCCGAGTCAGTCTGGAATACCAGCTGATAACAAATATGCATCCAAAATTGATTATTAAAGTTTCAAAAATCTTTTGAAAACAAAAGCATCTCGTAAGACCACGCCACAAATAAACATGTCGGGTTTTTACCTTACGATAGCTAAAACAATTTTATAGAAATCCTCTGATATTATAATAGGGTCTATTTACAAATACTTATAAAATAGCCGAAATTGTTACATCTATTAAATTCCAGCTACTAGCCACCGAAGTGGGTAATACAAACAAAACTCGTACAAGGCTCGTAGGGAGAATGGATTTCCAACAATGACTAGGCACTGGGGTACCACCTGTCACAGTACGGGGCCTAGATCACCATACCGAGGACTACTCCCTTCATCCCCTGCAACACAAGGCCGGAACCATTCCTTACTGAACAGTCCCGAACAAGATAAACCCCGTGGTTGGCGCGACCAACCACCCACTAAGCCGAAATATATAAGGGACATCTAGACAGGAGAATTATCTTGTCCTGCTTGGGCATGACCCACCTAACCTTGCTGCATATCCCCTGATTTTCAGTCATTCCCATTTGATGAGGCTTGAGGCTAAACGTTACCTTTAGAACGTTTTCACTTAGAATGCCCATCGTCCACCTGACGATGTTTCGCAAGCATTCATCCATACAAGTCCGTCCCGGGTTCGAACGGAACCGAAGGCACTACTCCTACTACATCCATTTTGGAAATATCCTCAGGATTAGTAGCGACTAGCCCTTGCACTTTACTGCTCCATCTTCGACGCCGAACACGTTTTTCGCACGAAACGTACAAATCGGATCGAAGTGGTTTTCGAGAAATAAATCTCGATCCCGGTCTCTTCGAACGATCAACGCATTGTCCAATATTGATAGTCGGTGATTTAACTATCAATTTATATTCATAAACATCCATATGCATCCATCTCACAATAAATAATTCCCAAAATTTATTTATTTGCCTCGAACATCTTTAAAGGATATATTACCAACTTTTCAAATCTCATTTAAAAACATTTCCCAAAAACCTCCTTTACAAGGTAAATCATTTACCATATATTTCCATTGGAAATATCCAAGTCCAAAACAGTTTAGATTTAAAACAATTTAAAACATTTTATTTTAAAATATATACTTTAAAATAGGTAAATTTACCACTAATTATTTACTCAAAATAAAATTTCAAAATATTTAAAACAAAACTATTATATAAAATATACTTGGTTTGAAATGAGGTTTTATAAATTTCAACAACTTTATTCAAGAACTAGCTTTAAGCGAAAGTCCATTTGTAAAGATAATTATTAAGGTATTTATAAAGTTTACTATTACTAATATACATATAATTACTCTAAAATAGTGATTTTCAAACCACTCTTTTTACAAGCTTAAATTTTAAAAACTTCCTTTTTATAAAACAGTTTAATCTCGAACTTGGGTTTTTCCCAGGAAATCTCATTTCCACTTAAATATCACAGAAATCCTTCTCACGATTTCTGTCAATTTATTTCAATTTAGTTTTATAATTTGAATAACATAAATTTATTTTTTTCCAAATTTCAACTAATAACATTTATCTTTGATTACTATTCCAGATTTCACAAATCCTCACTTTCCATTCTAATTAGATTTCAAATTTTAACCCCTTTAAAATTCTTATTTAACCATATCTTTTATTTCTCTAAAATTCAATTTATCCATTTATAATTAATTATGGATTCATAATTTATTCAACATTATTCCAATTAAATTTTAGTTCAGTTTCCCATCCAAAAGATTCTAATTTTATTTATTCTTTTAAATTTCCTATTTATTAATTTTTCTTAATTTCTTGAAAACCCAATTAAATTCCTTTATAATTAAAACTCCAAATCCCTAAATAATTAACATTTTGGGTTTACAGTTTATTCTACAATGTAACCATACAATTAAATTTTCAAATTTATCAATCACAGAATATAACAGGCATCAACATCACTATAAAAATATTACTACATTGTGAGGAATCTAGTTGGATCCCTCCAACCTGTTTTTCCCTGCATCCACAAATATTAGCACAACCACATATATCAATTCAATTTTATAATAATTAACATCAACAGCTAAACATCCAAACAATAATCAATATTAACTGTCTAACTTTACTAGTATCCAGATGTGAGTGAGAATAACTCACTTTGAGTTTCGGCGAGCGTTCGAAATTTAAATTAAACCGGACGGTGTCCGATTTAACCTAAATTTCTACTTGCCCGGAATAAATCTGAATCTGCACCATCACGTAGTACGCGTCTCTGCGATTCCGGCGTTCCCTGTTTCGTCAATTTCCAATAACATACGAGCGAGATATTAAATTTTGAAGTTTCGACTAAAATTTATAAAACAAATTTCTTTAAATTTACTTTTCACTAACAAAAATTACGGCCGACTCACCCCTTTAAGCTTCATCTTCCTTCACGCAAATGAACAGAACAAAGAAACCCATCGCGCGTGAACTAGGTCTCGAATTCGCCGCCTCCTTCGTCGCATCCAGTTCGATCGGAGTTCGCCGCCGCAGTCGCCTCCACCGCCTCCACCCTCGCACACGAACACGCGCAGCTCGGCCTCCTATTGGTCGAGAAAAACGCTACCCTACGGCTGACGCACGCGACCCCCTTGCTCCCTACACGCTGCGCTAAACCCCATCACATCCGCTCAGTTTGTAGATCTCGAAGTCCCCTTCGATTCTCTAGTTGGAGATTTCGTGAATAAGTGCATGGATTGAGAGATTTTTGAGAGGGATTGGAATCGATTTTCGGCCATTGAAGAAAACGAACGGCGGCCTGAGATTATAATTAGGGTTTAGGAGATAGAATAATATATATAATTGTTTTAATATTATTTAATTAATATAATTTCTCGATTTAACCGTTTACGCATACGAACTCCAATCTTCGCGAACCAACAGGCGTTCCTTGGGTTTTTCCGCGTTCCGGACACATTGGAACAGGTTTCGTGAGCTAATTCGGTCGTATGTGCGAGTTACGGAATTAAACGATCAATTTAAAATTAAATCGATTAAAACGATTTTCGATGCGTTTCGAGCTGCCGGGGTTAAACGACAACTCCGATTGCTACGAAAATTGAAATCCGATAATAACTAACTATTACGGATCCAATGGAACTGGTTTCGTCGAATTCCGAGACTGTGCCCCGGAAGGCTATTTTAACTCGTCTATTAAATTAAGCGATTTTCGAAATTATCGAAAACACTCAAAATTTCCACGTTTAAAATTTTATTAACTTAACAATAATTCATATAACATTTATAAACACATTAAAAATCATTTCGGCTCATTCCGACCCAAAATCTAATTATTTGCATTTTAATAATATTAAATCCCATTATTAAATTAATATAAAATTTCAAATAATAACTTATCAACTTTTAAATTCTTCCAAAAATCCAATAATATCAATTATGTCCAATTGATCTTAAAAACACATTTAAACATCATTTTTATAACCATTCACATCCAATTTCCCAAATTCTCTCAGTCCAATATTTAATTATTATTATTCAATTTCAAATTGAATGTCCACATTAGAAATTCTAACTTGTTATCTTAATTTAAACCAATTCTTTTCGTTCAAAATAAACCTTAAACCCATAGTAAACATTTAAAATGAATTAAATGTTAACAAATCCCGTGTTAAAAATTCCGGGATGTTACATCCACTGTATCAACTGCCGAGCAATCGAAGGCCAGAAAACCGTACCGTTAGGGTTAAAGAAGAAGAAAAAAGTAGAAGAAGAGAGAAAAAGATAGAACAGAACAGAAAGAAATAATAGAACAACATCAGAATCTCACAATTCACAGCGGAACAACATATAATAGATAAATGAATAATCTTTAATCAAAGAACTATATCAGTTATTACATTACATTTCATTTCATTTCATTACATCATCAGAGTGTACAACAACAAACAACATCAACAGCGGAAAAGAAATATTATATACTAGTAATACGCCATGCCATCCAGCTTGCCTCCAGCAACTCCTGAATTCCTGAATATCCTGATAAACCTTAACTCTTGACTGCCCGTGTGGAAATTGGTGGGCACGCAGAGTTTAGGAAGGAAAACAATAAACTCCGAGTTAGTCATGTGACTGATGTGAGAACTAAAACAGTTTATTTTTCTTTAAAATCAAAATAGAGGAAAATTTTTAAAGTCAATTCGCAATGCTTTTAAAAATGAGACTACCATAAGGCCTCCCGCACACACACAATGCAAACGCAGAATCGGAGGAGATTTCTCCTTATGATAGTCAAAGATGCTTAATACGCATTAAAAAGAAACATTTGATATTATTACTAGTGCATAGTGTGGAAAATATTTCGAAAGTAAAGATATAAATCTTAGCCAGCATAGGCATTTCACACTTATGCCTACTATAGCTACCATGTTCAATAGCAGGTTACCGCCACATTCTATGGCAGGTTCTACAACTAAAACCGTACAAGATCGTATTGTTTCTTTGGATTTCCCACAAATGGTCAGGCCAAGGAACTTCCCATTGCCACATGGAAACTCCTCTGGAAAGACGCCCCGAGAACCTAACCGGATCTCTACCAACACAAGGCCGGGTTACCTTTCAAACTAGGTAACTACTGACACGAATATGTCACCCCCGATCGTAACCGATCTATCCGAGGATCCTCGATTTCCAACAACCACAAAATTTGCAGTAACAACATAGGTTAAATATCTGGGCTCCATACCATGATACCACCTCTATCCAGAAGGAATGACATACACTAAAGGGGCGCTACCCCCTAATAACCTTGCCGCATCCTTCCTGTTTTGACCATTTCCGGGGTGTGGGGTCCGACGAAGTCTCGTCCACAAAGCCACGCTTTATACAAAAGCTGTGGTTTGGGTCAATCAAATGATCATAGAAATGATCACAAAGATAAACGATCAAACAAATGATCATGTCACAAATGATCAAACAATGATCATTTCACAGCAACACTCAGCATGCCACACTACCAAATTGGGAGTATATCACTAATAACCTTCAACTATATAACCTCTGAGCTCGTACGTCTCAAAGAGTTAAGCTAAGAGAATAAATTCTCCGCCACCAACAGAAATATATTTGAAAGAAATCAGCTTTATATCTCAATTTGTAATGTCAGACATACAATCCATACAAGTCTGTTCCGGGCTCGAACAGAACCGAAGGCACTTCCAAAGAAGTCCTTGCAATCCGGACATAGACTAATCACGACCGGACTTCCCGTCACTAAGGGAGATAAAACCTCTATATCGGAGATCAGCTGATGTAGAGTAACTCGACGGTAATCCTTCCATTTTCACAAATATCCGGTCTTCAACACCGGTCATCGAATGCAATCCATAACGACGTATCACATACTCGGAATGGGTTGTACGACCCCAAGGTCCTTTTCCGGCTAACCCGAATAGTGAGCGCTTATTCAAAAATAGGTGTGGCATTCAGATTCAAGCAATTCACAGCAAATACCTATTTAAAGGTAAATATTGATAGTCAGATTATTTAACTATCAATAGGCATGCTCAACATCACCAAATTCCAAATAATTTCCCAAATTATTTACTTTCCAAAATATCTTTACTAGATATAAAATTCCCACACTTCAACCATTTGAAAACAAATTTTCAAATCACTTTCCACCTTTATCACTTTTGAAAACAAATTTCAATCATTTTCCTTATGCGGAAATATTTTCATTTCAACATGGTTCATTTAAACCAATTAAATAAATCCTTAACGATTTACTTTATATTTACGTTCCAGATCCGTAAATTATTCCCACACTTCAAAAATAAATCAACGTTTATTTTTAAACAAATTCCCCTTTCTTTTATAAATTCCCTAGTGAATTTACAATTCCAAAATATCTACGAATATACAATTTCCCAATCGATTTCTAATATTCGTTTTCAATTTATCTTTAAAAGATAAAGTCTCAAAATATTCAGTACATATTGGAAAACATTTCCATACTTATTAAATAATAAGTAATTTACAAATCCATTCATTTTCAAAACTGGGAAAATATTCAATATACTTAATATCGAAATTAAGTATATATTTTATTCTTTAAGGAAAACATTCACTTAAACACATTTGTTTGGGCTAAAACGAATGTTGCGTAAAACATCGTTACGACGACCCAAAATCACTAGTATAGGGATTCGAAATTTAGATAGATATATAAATCCCAATACTATACAAAAACATTTCCTTTCGGAAATCATTTACTATAACAATTGTGTTATAGTCCACCATTTCCTTCTATTTCTCGAAAGCGTCTATTTCAACAATGAATGTTGAAATCTATGTTTTCAATGTTTAATATATTTTAAAACATCGTTAAAATGATTATCTTCAATTTATAATATTCATTTTCCCAGGCATATCCATTTTATTTGATAATATATTCACTGTCCAAAATCGTGAATATACTTCCTTAACCAATTTCAACTTTCAATTTTATCAAATTCCATTGATTTCGAATTTATAAACCATATCTATAAATTCCATTTCTATTTATAAACTTAGATTTATAAATTTCCTTTATTTACCAATTCCATTTGTATATCTCAATATATACCAAAAGTCCATATTATAAGTTGATTACTTATAATTCATTTATTTACAAAATCGTTCCTTTAAAACTTCACAAATTATAAATCTTATAAATTCTCATTTACTTATGAAATCCACTATACTTCAATTTAACACTTATAAAACTTCATTTTATAATTCCAATATTTTTAATTTATAAATATCAATTTTATAAATCTTTTATATAAATTGTTTGTAATAGTTCAAAATTTTCAATTTAAACCTTTTTATAAATTACTTAACTATTTATTTCAAAATCACTTTCGCTTACATTTCGTAAAAATCAATTTTTAACATGAAAATTTTAACGTTTATTTATTTTTAACAATTTAAAATTTAATAAAACGTATACTTGAGAAAATCACTTTAAAATTCCTTTTAAAACCAAAATCATTATTTTTAAAACTTCAGAAATGGATCCGATGATGCAGCAGCACCAAATAGTCAATCACGACATCCAAATATCATATATCGATATGATAATCAACAAATATCACAATATCTGTAAATAAATCAATACAGTTGAGGAATCCAGTTGGATCCCTCCAACCTGTTACCCTGCATCCACAAACATTAGCACAATACCAATTCTGCTCCAGTACGGAATTATCGCAGTATATGGGATTTATAATATTATCTGCTATTATGCGGCGCAATAGGGTCTCATCCGCTATAAAATGCGGGAAATCAACTCCAAGTACATAAATAATACCAATTTCACTATACTGTGAAATATTCGCGGTATATGTTTTTAATAAATAACCTCCGCTTACTAACGGCGCATAATGTCTATTTTAACAATCAATAGATAACAATCATCATTCAAACATACATTCAAGAATTTTAAATCTAACTACTTAAAAAAAAATCGAAACTGATTCGATTGAGTGAGAAGTTCTCATCTTGATTTCAATTTCGTTTTAGCGATTTATTTCGAATAAAATTAAACGGACGTTTAATTTTACCCGAAATTCTCACTAACTCCAAATGACTCTAATCTAATTCCATAGCGTAGTGCTCGTCCATATGATTCCAATGCAACTGGTTTCACGCGTTTTCGACCTCGTATGAAAAAGATGAATTTACGAAGTTTACACGAATTTTTAATTATAAAATTACAACATAATTTATATTTCAAACCCTAGATTAAATCTCCACCGTTCACCTCTTCTCTGCAACATCCAGGCCATGAGTTTCTCTCATCTTCTTCCACATCGCGTAAAGTTCCCAGGTTCCATCGTGAAACCCATGCCGCCCTTCATCAAGCAATCTACGCAACATCAATACTCAACTCCACAATGATCGGCGAGTAACGTTTTGAAGCCCAACACCCATGCTACCTTCGGCCTAAGACCGGCCCCACCTACTGCCGCCATTGTCGAGAAAATTACCTTCAAAGTCGCGACGTTCATGGCCCATTATCCCCGATCTACTCGCCCATATTCGATCACAGCCGTTCATCTTCAAGATCTCGCCACCCTCTTTCATTTTGTAGTTGGAAGATTTCAGAAATGATGCGTGGATTGAAAGAAAAACGAGGAGGAAGGAGGGAGGGTACCGGCCATTGATAATATAAACGGCAGCTGGTTGAGAGAAACCCTAGCCTTCTTTTTTTTAGCAAAAGTGAATTATGTGGGTGCTTTTGTAGAAAAATACGCGAACACTATTCATCCCGGATTTTCTGAACTCCAAACGAAGCGTGCCGGTTGGCGTTTCTAAAGTTTACCCCGCATTTCGAACATAATGGAATGTGTTTTGCGAGCTAATTCGGTCATCTGTGCGAGATATGGCTATAAACGTTCGATTTTAAATTAAACCGATCAAACGATTTTCTAGGCGTTTTGGCTTGCACCGGAAAAATGGTAAATCCGATTGACATGAAATTTGAAACCTTACAATAATATCACATTACGGATTCGATGAAACTAGTTTCGTCGAAATCCGAGACTGTTTGAAAAATGACTATTTTAACTCGCCAAATTAATATTAAAACTATTTCGATGCGTTTCGAGCTGCCACGGTCAAACGACAACTCCGATTGCAACGAAAATTGAAATCCGATAATAACAAACTATTACGGATCCAATGGAACTAGTTTCGTCCAATTCTGAGACTGTTCAAAAATTGGCTATTTTACAATCGATAATTAAATATTAAAATATTCAATTTTCACAAATAAACTTTTAATTCGATTTTAAAAGTTCTATAACATCATTCTAACTGCAATATGATATAATAAAATTTTACAAATCATTTTCAATCATATTCAACCGAAATTTCAATTATTTCTGTATTTTCACATATTAAATTATCGATTTAATTATCCAGTTTAAATCCAATTATTCGAAATAAAATTATTCGACTTATAAATTTCACTTATTAATATTTAAAATCAATTAAATATATAATTTTAAATTAATAAAAATTCTGGGTCGTTACATACTTCCCCCTTAAAAGAATTTGTCCTCGAAATTACCAAGTAAGAAAAGTTACAGAATACATTAACTTTCCAAAACCATAGTTAAACTTCTTATAATACTTTACTAAGTTTTCAAATCATACTTAGTTATCTTTTCAAAACCAACTACTATTGTTTAACTTTCAACTCCAAATCAAAGTTAAAGTTTTCAAAATTTTCCCAATTTTCTCAAAAATATTCTAACGCCTTAAATTTTCGGAAAAATTTGCCAGAGTCTCCTTTGCGCGGCTCGATCCGAAAAAAAATGACAGTATATATATCACAAATATACATCTCATCAAGTGATGAGGCATCCCGCAGGGAAAAAAGTGTAAAAGTACGGTATGAAATCCGAGATATGTACCTTATATACTATTAGCGAGCGTATGCGGCTAATATAGCGCGAAAGCGAGCTCCAAATGCGAAGCAAACGCGATCCGCACCTACTAAACACTCAACAAACAGATGAGAAACATGTATATAAACCATAGTATCGACATACAACATATAGCAACATAATAACTATATATGCCAACATAGCAAATGCAGTAAAAGCAATGTATATTCAACCATCAACCAACTAACATCCAACTACCATTCATAACTAATAAATATTCATTCATATTCTCATTAATTTTCAATGAACTGGTTTTCCAATTGATTCATTAACATTGGATTTTAGCAACATTTATTCATATCCAATTAGTCTATATTCACTAATTTATATTCAAGTTGGTTCACTTTCAATCCAAATCAATTTCAATTCTATTCAAATTTACATATTATCCATTTGAATTCAATTACATAGCTTTCAATTTTGCTAGTTCAATTTCATTAACACTTAATGAATTTTATGCAACCAACCAACAATCAAATAACAACCAATGTTTTTTCAATACAACCAAATTTATTCACTTTTCATTCAATTTGGTTCAACACATTTAATTCCAATTGGATCATATTAAATTGACTTCCATTCAATTTATTCAATTTCTCAACTTCATTAGCTTTTAATGAATTTACACTTAAATTCATTATTTCATATCAATTATTTACATTTAATTGATTAACATTCAATCTATTTATCAATTCAATTGCTAATTCCTTTAACAATATAATGTTGAATTTCATTTATATAACTCAAGTTCAAATTCTTAATGACTTTACTTCATTAATTCACTTATTAATCTTCTTCGATACCAAAATTAACTTTACTCAACTTCACTTAAGTTATATTCCATCATTTCCCATTCTATAAGTTATACAACTTATTTATCATTCTCATAATATTTAAATAAGATTCCAGAGTCTTTTCAAATTTTCAAAACTATTTTTTTTGAAATCAATTCAAATTATCTTCTGAATTTCAAAACCCAAATCCAAATTTTCCAAACAACTTTCATTTAAAATAATTTGGCAGCAATCCCTCTTTTGAAAACCCAAAAATGAACACCAATGATGCCGCGGTCATCATCGGAATGATTTTCCAGCGACCGAAAAGAGTTTAGAGCTTTAATTTCTCCAAAACAATTTTCCAAAATATCAAATCCTTTCAAAACGCTTCCCTGAAATTTTATTTCAGATTATAAATCACATTTATAAATCTTTTACTTATATAATTTTACTTCTTATATATAAGAATATTCCACCATTGTAAATCATATTAATTATAACTCCATACTTATAATTCAATTGCTTATATGATTATTCTTTTACAATGTGTTTTATTTAACTTATTCAAACAACTTTTATTTACTTGCATGCATTCTTACATTTTTAACAATCAACAATCAATTTATATAAACTTAATAATCCTGAAAAATTATTCCTTTATATATAAAATAAAATCAAGGTAAAATTATTTCATTTACCCAATTTAAAACAATATCGTGTCAAATTGTTCTGTACAAGTGTTTAGAGATCCCTATCAACAACGTTAATGACTCGTGTTGACCAGAATCCATATACCACTCAACAACCCAATCATCACAATATAAAACAATTTATATTCACTAACAAATATGTGCTCGTATCTATTATTACACTCAACCCATTCTAGAGTACTACTGACTCTATCTCTAACTAATTCCCAACAGAGCCAGGGTTGTCGCATAACCATAAGCTCTGATACGAAATGTAAAGTTCGCGATCTTTCGTCCACGAAAACCGACATCAATACGTCCACTGTATCAACTGCCGAGCAATCGAAGGCCGGAAAACCGTACCGTTAGGGTTAAAGAAGAAGAAAAAAGTAAAAGAAGAAAGAAAAAGATAGAACAGAACAGAAAGAAATAACAGAACAACATCAGAATCTCACAATTCGCAGCGGAACAACATATAATAGATAAATGAATAATCTTTAAACAAAGAACTATATCAGTTATTACATTACATTACATTTCATTTCATTACATCATTAGAGTGTACAACAACAAACAACATCAACAGCGGAAAAGAAATATTATATACTAGTAATACGCCATGCCATCCAGCTTGCCTCCAGCAACTCCTGAATTCCAGAATATCCTAATAAACCTTAACTCTTGACTGCCCGTGTGGAAATTGGTGGGCACCCAAAGTTTAGGAAGGAAAACAATAAACTCCGAGTCAGTCATGTGACTGGTGTGAGAACTAAAACAGTTTATTTTTCTTTAAAATCAAAATAGAGGAAAATTTTTAAAGTCAATTCGCAATGCTTTTAAAAATGAGACTACCATAAGGCCTCCCGCACACACACACAATGCAAACGCAGAATCGGAGGAGATTTCTCCTTATGATAGTCAAAGATGCTTGATATGCATTAAAAAGAAACATTTGATATTATTACTAGTGCATAGTGTAGAAAATATTGCGAAAGTAAAGATATAAATCTTAGCCAGCATAGGCATTTCGCACTTATGCCTACTATAGCTACCATGTTCAATAGTAGGTTACCGCCACATTCCATGGCAGGTTCTACAACTAAAACCGTACAAGATCGTATTGTTTCTTTGGATTTCCAACAAATGGTCAGGCCAAGGAACATCCCATTGCCACATGGAAACGCCTCTGGAAAGACACCCGGAGAACATAACCGGATCTCTGCCAACACAAGGCCGGGTTACCTTTCAAACTAGGTAACTACTGACACGAATATGTTATCCCCCGATCGTAACCGATCTATCAGAGGATCCTCGATTTCCAACAACCACAAAATTTGCAGTAACAACATAGGTTAAATATCTGGGCTCCATACCATGATACTACCTCTATCCAAAAGGAATGACTACACTAAAGGGGCGCTACCCCCTAATAACCTTGCCGCATCCTTCCTGTTTTGACCTTTTCCGGGGTGTGAGGTCCGACGAAGTCTCGTCCACAAAGCCACGCTTTATACAAAAGCTATGCTTTGGGTCAATCAAATGATCATAGAAATGATCACAAAGATAAACGATCAAACAAATGATCATATCACAAATGATCAAACAATGATCATTTCACAGCAACACTCAGCATGCCACACTACCAAATTGGGAGTATATTACTAATAACCTTCAACTATATAACCTCTGAGCTCGTACGTCTCAAAGAAGGGTGTTAAGCTAAGAGAATAAATTCTCCGCCACCAACAGAAATATATTTGAAAGAAATCAGCTTTATATCTCAATTTGTAATGTCAGACATACAATCCATACAAGTTTGTTCCGGGCTCGAACAGAACCGAAGGCACTTCCAAAGAAGTCCTTGCAATCCGGACATTCACTAATCACGACCGGACTTCCCGTCACTAAGGGTGATAAAACCTCTATGTCGGAGATCAGCCGATGTAGAGTAACTCGATGGTAATTCTTCCGTTTTCACAAATATCCGGTCTTCAACACCGGTCATCAAATGCAATCCATAACGACGTATCACATACTCGGAATGGGTTATACGACCCCAAGGTCCTTTCCCGGCTAACCCGAACAGTGAGCGCTTATTCAAAAATAGGTGTGCATTCAAATTCAAGCAATTCACAACAAATACCTATTTAAAGGTAAATATTGATAGTCGGATTATTTAACTATCAATAGGCATGCTCAACATCACCAAATTCCAAATAATTTCCCAAATTATTTACTTTCCAAAATATCTTTACTAGATATAAAATTCCCACACTTCAACCATTTGAAAACAAATTTTCAAATCACTTTCCACCTTTATCACTTTTGAAAACAAATTTCAATCGTTTTCCTTACGCGGAAACATTTTCGTTTCAACATGGTTCATTTAAACCAATTAAATAAATCCTTAACGATTTACTTTATATTTACGTACCATATCCGTAAATTATTCCCACACTTTAAAAATAAATCAACGTTTATTTTTAAACAAATTCCCCTTTCTTTTATAAATTCCCTAGTGAATTTACAATTCCAAAATATCTATGAATATACAATTTCCCAATCGATTTCTAATATTCGTTTTCAATTTCTTTAAAAGATAAAGTCTCAAAATATTCAGTTCATATTGGAAAACATTTCCATACTTATTAAATAATAAGTAATTTACAAATCCATTCATTTTCAAAACTTGGAAATATTCAATATACTGAATATCGAAATTAAGTATATATTTTATTCTTTAAGGAAAACATTCACTTAAACACATTTGTTTGGGCTAAAACGAATGTTGCGTAAAACATCGTTACGACGACCCAAAATCACTAGTATAGGGATTCGAAATTTAGATAGATATATAAATCCCAATACTATACAAAAACATTTCCGTTCGGAAATCATTTACTATAACAACTATGTTATAGTCCACCATTTCCTTCTATTTCTCGAAAACGTCTATTTCAACAATGAATGTTGAAATCTATGTTTTCAATATTTAATATTTTTTAAAACATTGTTAAAACGATTAACTTCAATTTATAATATTAATTTTCCCAGGCATATCCATTTTATTTGATAATATATTCACTGTCCAAAATCGTGAATATACTTCCTTAACCAATTTCAACTTTCAATTTTATCAAATTCCATTGATTTCGAATTTATAAACCATATCTATAAATTCCATTTCTATTTATAAACTTAGATTTATAAATTTCCTTTATTTACCAATTCCATTTGTATATCTCAATATATACCAAAAGTCCATATTATAAGTTGATTACTTATAATTCATTTATTTACAAAATCGTTCCTTTAAAACTTCACAAATTATAAATCTTATAAATTCTCATTTACTTATGAAATCCACTATACTTCAATTTAAGACTTATAAAACTTCGTTTTATAATTCCAATATTTTTAATTTACAAATATCAATTTTATAAATCTTTTATATAAATTGTTTGTAATAGTTCAAAATTTTCAATTTAAACCTTTTTATAAATTACTTAACTATTTATTTCAAAATCACTTTTCGCTTACATTTCGTAAAAATCAATTTTATAACATGAAAATTTTAAAGTTTATTTATTTTTAACAATTTAAAATTTAATAAAACGTATACTTTCGAAAATCACTTTAAAATTCCTTTTAAAACCAAAATCATTATTTTTAAAACTTCAGAAATGGATCCGATGATGCAGCAGCACCAAATAGTCAATCACGACATCTAAATATCATTTTCGATATGATAATCAACAAATATCACAATATCTGTAAATAAATCAATACAGTTGAGGAATCCAGTTGGATCCCTCCAACCTGTTACCCTGCATCCATAAACATTAGCACAATACCAATTCCGCTCCAGTACGGAATTATCGCAGTATATGGGATTTATAATATTATCCGCTATTATGCGGCGCAATAGGGTCTCATCTGCTATAAAATGCGGGAAATCAACTCCAAGTACATAAATAATACCAATTTCACTATACTGTGAAATATTCGCGGTATATGTTTTTAATAAATAACCTCCGCTTACTAACGGCGCATAATGTCTATTTTAACAATCAATAGATAACAATCATCATTCAAACATACATTCAAGAATTTTAAATCTAACTATTTAAAAATAAAAATCGAAACTGATTCAATTGAGTTAGAAGTTCTCACCTTGATTTCAATTTCGTTTTAGCGATTTATTTCGAATAAAATTAAACGGACGTTTAATTTTACCCGAAATTCTCACTAACTCCAAACGACTCCATTCCAATTCCATAGCGTAGTGCTCGTCCATACGATTCCAACGCAACTGGTTTCGCGCGTTTTCGACCTCGTATGAAAAAGATATGAATTTACGAAGTTTACACGAATTTTTAATTATAAAATTACAACATAATTTATATTTCAAACCCTAGATTAAATCTCCACCGTTCACCTCTTCTCTGCAACATCCAGGCCGTGAGTTGCCCTCATCTTCTTCCACATCGCGTAAACTTCCCAGGTTCCATCGTTAAACCCATGCCGCCCTTCATCAAGCAATTTACGCAACATCAATACTCAACTCCACAATGATCGGCGAGTATCGTTTTGAAGCCCAACACCCATGCTACCTTCGGCCTAAGACCGGCCCCACCTACTGTCGCCATTGTAGAGAAAATTGCCTTCAAAGTCGTGACATTCATGGCCCATTATCCCACGATCTACTCGCCCATATTCGATCACAGCCGTTCATCTTCAAGATCTCGCCACCCTCTTTCATTTTGTAGTTGGAAGATTTCAGAAATGATGCTTGGATTGAAAGAAAAACGAGGAGGAAGGAGGGAGGGTACCGGCCATTGATAATATAAATGGCAGCTGGTTGAGAGAAACCCTAGCCTTCTTTTTTTTTAGCAAAAGTGAATTATGTGGGTGCTTTTATAGAAAAATACGCGAACACTATTCATCCCGGATTTTCCGAACTCCAGACGAAGCATGCCGGTTGGCGTTCCTAAGGTTTACCTCGCGTTCCGAACATAATGGAACGTGTTTCGGGAGCTAATTCGGTCATCTGTGCGAGATATGGCTATAAACGTTCGATTTTAAATTAAACCGATTAAACGATTTTCTAGGCGTTTTGGCTTGCACCGGACAAACGGTAAATCTGATTGACATGAAATT
This sequence comes from Allium cepa, assembly GCA_030765085.1. Taxonomy (NCBI): domain Eukaryota; kingdom Viridiplantae; phylum Streptophyta; class Magnoliopsida; order Asparagales; family Amaryllidaceae; genus Allium; species Allium cepa. The sequence continues at coordinate 889,568,723 of CM060940.1, read as the reverse complement.
TGAAACCTTATAATAATATCACATTACGTATCCGATGAAACTGGATTCGTCGAAATCCGAGACTGTTTGAAAAATGACTATTTTAACTCGCCAAATTAATATTAAAACTATTTCGATGCGTTTCGAGCTGCCACAGTCAAACGACAACTCCGATTGCTACGAAAATTGAAATCCGACAATAACAAACTATTACGGATCCAATGGAGCTAGTTTCGTCCAATTCCGAGACTGTTCAAAAATAGGCTATTTTACAGTCGATAATTAAATATTAAAATATTCAATTTTCACAAATAAACTTTTAATTCGATTTTAAAAGTTCTGTAACATCATTATAACTCCAATATGATATAATAAAATTTTAAAAATCATTTTAAATCATATTTAACCCAAATTTCAATTATTTCTGTCTTTTCACATATTAAATTATCGATTTAATTATCCAATTTAAATCCAGTTATTCGAAATAAAATTATTCGACTTATAAATTTCACTTATTAATATTTAAAATCAATTAAATATACAATTTTAAATCAATAAAAATTCTGGGTCGTTACAATTTCACTTGTTAATATTTAAAATCAATTAAATATATGAATTTTAGTTGACAAAAATTCTGGGTCATTACACTACATGGTGCTTTCCATATTCACTCTAAAATGTTTTCAAATATTTTGATGGAAATGGTTTGTGGATATACTTATTTCGGTGAGATAAGTATATATTTTTGAATTTAGTGATTTAATTAAGGAACCCAAAACTTATAGAATTTGTTGTAAACGAGTTAAGGAATTTACAATATAAAATTAGGAAGGGTAAATGAGAAAAGAGAAATAAGTGAATTTCTCTTAAGTTTTGGAAGTAAGGGTTAGAAAAAATATTTTAAATATATTTTTCTAAGTGTGAAATAAGAAATGTTTTGAAATATCCTGACGTGGATATAAATATTTGGGTTGTCTTAAATGTTGAAAATTGGAAAGAGATTTGAATATATATCCTATGAAGATATTATGGAATTTTGGAAAATTATAACTAGTCCTGATGTATGCTTATGAATGTTTTATTGATAGTTAAATGACCAACTATCAAGTGTTTGGCCAATTTCGTTGATCGTTTCGAAGAGACCTGATTTAATTATCCGAAAACCACTTCGATCTGATTTAAGCGTTACAAATGAATACCGTGAAAATGATGAAGACAGTTATTCGGTTTTTCCAGTCCCAAGACAACTTGTATGGATGAATGCTATCAGAACATCATCATTGGAGGACGACGAGCATTCTAAGTGAAAATTCCTGAAAGGTAATCGTAGCCTCTAGCCTTATCAACCGAAATGGCTGAAAATCAGAGGATATGCAGCAAGGCTAAGTGGGTCATTCTCAATTAGGGTATGTTATCACCTTTCTAGATACCCTTGGATATATTTTTTATTATGGATACGGTGGTGCATGCAAAAGAGCCCTCGATAAGGGTGGGAACACCTTGGGTGATAACATATTCGGTTCTATCCAGGTTAGGGATAGGGCTGGTCTTGTGTTGTAGGGGATCCTGGCGAGGTCCTCGGTATATTTTTCTAGAAGTGTACTGTGATTGGTGGTTCCCCAGTGCCTAGTCATTGTATGGAATCCATTCTCCAATAAGCGTCGTACGGTTTTGATTGTGTCCAACTATGCTAAAACGTGAGATGCAAGCATTTAAGCTATTTTCTATTTATTTTGTCTAGACATAATTATAATATTAGACGATTTTGATATGAAGTGTTTTGGCTAACGTAAGGGAAAACCCTGTCGTGTTTATGTGTGACGCGGTCTTACGAGATACCTTTGTTTTCAAAGGGTTTTTGATAACTTTAATAATTCAAATTGAGTGTGTTTTCTCACGCTGATTTTCCAGACTGACTTGGGTGTTATTTTATTATAATTCTCGGGTCAGACCGAGTATTACAGATTCAGGATAGGATGCTATGAAGTTCAGAAGACGAGCTGGACGACGAAGACGTATTACATGTATTTGATTTTATTCCACTATGTATTATAGGTTGTATATTCAGCTTTTGTGAGGACAAGTTATTATGTAATGACTTGCCTTTTTAGATGGTTTAAATCGACGATAAGCCACACACGTCAAACTCAAACCATTCAAAGGGGTAGACTGTTATGGGGTAAATAAGAAAAAGAAGAGAAGATATAAAACAAATATAGAATCTTGTATCGAAAGGACAAAATATAATAATCAAATAACTGTTCATGAAGCTGTTTTATAAATACATTTGATTATTCTTTTACAACACAAAATCAGAGTTACATACAACAATGATCAATAATAAATGAATAAATGCAGCGGAACAACATGATGTAGTGGAATAACTATAATAAATAATAATAGTACAAATCTTAATCTTCGTCATTCAAAAATAAGGTCTTCAACCCTGAAATGCTATGGCTGACCCGAGCGAATTGAAAAGATAAAACACTCGAGTCAGAACTAAAAGATCTTATGTAAGTTAAATCAATAGTAAACAAATATGAGTGTAACAACGTCAGAGATGTTTAAGGGGTTTGACATCTCCTATCTAGTGTGTAACATGAGTGCAATAATTTAAGATAGCGTTAAGGCGTTACCCATGCCCCTCTTGATACATTTTTATATATTACCATAGTCTATACAGTATCGTAATTCCTCTATAAACTGGAGGGCAATTAGAGGGCACTCCATATATACGGTACAAACCAAACTCGTAGGAGGCGCGATAGAGCATGTGAACACGACACTCGAGGCAATGTCAGGATAGATATACCAATTGCACTCCCAGATTGGTGGTAACGCTTAGCAACTACTACCACCCACCTCGGAACACACTCTCATAATCAAAATCAACGGTGGCCACCAAATCAATCACAAAGTCAAAAGTAAAGTATCCAAGAAATGTGTGTGATCGGAGGAATGACCTCACTTGGCCTGGTATAGCTCCTGTTTTAGCAACATTAAGCCGACTCACGGGTGTCAGGGTCACGTAAATTACTCATACACAATTTTTAAAGTGGTTTTTGGTATTGGCAGAGAGTATGACAATATCCGATCCCGGTCTCTTTAACAACCAAACGCTTATTTCACACCAGATGGTTCTTTTATACTTCAAAGGTCAATTTACAATTGATATCAAAATATCATATTCTCTAAACCATATCATTTTCAAGTCATATTCACTTTCAAAACCACATCCACTTTCAAAATCATATTCACTTTTGAAATTATCGATAAGATAAGTTAATTAAATCCTAATTTCAAAATCATCTTATTTACTCAAATATGCTATTTCACAAAAAAAAATATCAATTTCAAATCACAACTTAGGGTGTATCATCATCAAGGATTCAAATATAAATACTTCAACTTTGCACAGTTTGGAATTTTAGAAAATAGTTTAGATAGTCATGAATAGTTTTAGTAGTTTTTAAAAATAGTTTAAATAGATTTAAATAGTTTAAATAGTAAAAAAAATAGTTTAAATAGATTTAAATTTAATTTAATTGGATTTAAAATGATGTAAATAGATTGGAAATGATTTAAATAGATTAAATATACATCAAATAGATTTAAATTATATGAAATAGATTGTAACGATTCAAGATTTTCGACTCCCGAAAATCGACATTAATACGTCACTGTATTAACTGCCGAGCAATCGATGGTCGGAAAATCGAACCATCAGGGTTAAAGACGAAGAGGTAGAAGAAGAAAGAAAGAAAGAAGAAGAAACAAGACAATATCAGAATCTCACAATCGCAGCGGAACAACATATAATAGATAAATGAATAATCTTTAAATCAAAGAACTGTACATTTACACATTACATCATCAGAATGAATATACAACACAACACAACAATGGATAGTTATATAAACCTGTCCTCACAACTGAATACATAGCTAATCAACACAGTGGAATATATATATAACAAATACGAGAAGTACGTCTCGCCATCTAGCTCGTCTCCTGAACTCCACAGCATCATATCCTGTATCCTATAATACTCGGTCTGACCCGAGCATTACTAGTTAAATAACACCCGAGTCAGTCTGGAAAACCAGCGTGATAAAATCACACTCAATAGAATTATTAAAGTTTCAAAATCCTTTTGAAAACAAAAGCATCTCGTAAGACCACGCCACAAATAAACATGTCGGGTTTTTACCTTACGATAGCTAAAACATTTTTTTATTAAAGTTCTCTGATATTATAATAGTGTCTATAACAAATAAAATAGAATCTAGCTGAAATGCTTGCATCTCACGTTTCAGCAATAGTTGGGCACAATCAAAACCGTACAGGCACGTAGGGAAAATGGATTTCCAATGAATGACTAGGCACTGGGGTACCACCTGTCACAGTACTTGGCCTAGATCACAGTACCGAGGAGTACGCCCGCTCCCCTGCAACACAAGACCGGAACTATCCCTTACTGGACAGTTCCGAATAAGATCACCCCACGGTTGGGATCAGCAACCGCCCATTAAGCCGAAATAAAAAGGGACGTCTAGACAGAGATGACCTTACTCTCAAGTGGGGGTGACCCACGAAGCCTTGCTGCATAACCCCTGATTTTCAATCATTCCCGGTTGATGAGGCTTGAGGCTAAACGTTACCTTTAGAACGTATCCCTTAGAATGCTCATCGTCCACCTGATGATGTTCTGAAGGCATTCATCCATACAAGTCCGTCCCGGGTTCGAACGGAACCAAATGCACTATTCCTACTACATCCATTTTGGAAATATCCTCAGGATTAGTAGCGACTGGCCCTTGCACTTCACTGCTTCAACTTCGAATCCAAACTCGTTTCCACATGAAACGTACAAACCAGATCGAAGTGGTCTTCGAGAGTACATCTCGATCCCGGTCTCTTCGAAACGATCAGCGCATTGGCCAATATTGATAGTCGGTTATTTAGCTATCCATTAATATTCACAAAACATCCATCAATCATAAATAATTTCTCCCAATTTATTTATTATCCCGAAATATCTTTACAAGATATATTTTCCCAATTTCAACTCCCTTTTTGAAAACAATTTCAAACCAGTTTCCTCTCACGGAATACATTTCCCAATTATTTATTTCCTCTGAAACACCAAGTACAAAACACTTTAGATTTTAAATAATTTAAAAGCACTTTATTATAAAATATACTTTATAACATTACAATTAAAACTTCTTTAATACTTATAAATATATATACTTTAGGAATAGTTAAAATAAAACCACTTTATAAAATATAAACTAATATCTTCATCTTTTTAAAATATAATACAAAAATCACTTTCATATAATTATTACAAAAATAAATTTGAAAATCACTGCTTTAGAAGTTATCATTTAGAAATAATAAATTTTCCAAAACCTGCTTTTTTTTAAAAACATCATTAAAAACCTTTGCTTATATTTAAAATTGCTTTGAAAACTGTACTTGGCTATTTCGGGAAATACTCTTCTCTTTCACATCCTTTAAAATAAATCTCCATTTATTTTTAAACAAATTTACCATTTCTTTAATAGATTCACACCTTGAATTTATATTTCCAAATCCACTTCACATTTATAAACCTAGTTTATAAATTTCGAAATCTCACTTTTCTTTAATTTCAAATTTCAGACACTTAAGTAAATTCACAATTAATTTCTAATTTACTTCACTTTGAAATAAATTTCTTCACTTTCTTTATTTGTTCCAAAATCTATTAACTTTAAGATTTCTATTTCTCATTTATGATTTAAACCTTTTTAACTGAAAATGCCAATTCAGATTTTCATATCTCTTCTGTATCTTTTAATTAACTTTAAACTTTAGATTTAAAAATAAATTCTTTATTCTCTATTCTTTTAATAATATCACTTAAGCTTTAAAATTTATTATCCCACGGGATATTCAAATTTCCCCTTTTATACTCAAGATTTATTTATTTGAATTGTTAAAAAGAATTACTTTTGTTTTTCTTCTAATTCACTTTTCTATTTATTTGAATTCTCTATAATTTATTTACTTCAATTTTACTCATTTATTTCTTTTCAAAAATCCAATTCTATAGATTTGGATAACTCAGAATACTAAAATATTCAATCCAATCATATCATCCTATACTTCATACAATCATCGTAGGATATCAAATATTCATAGCACAAAATATTAAATAATCTAAATAATTTTATGGAATCCAGTTGGATCCCTCCAACCTGTTTTCCCTGCATCCACAAACTTAGCACAATATAAAATACCAATTCCACTTCAAGGTGGAATATCACGGTATATGGGATTTACATAAAATCATCCGCTATTATGCGGCGCATAGGGTCTCATCCGCTATATAATGTGGGAATCAATCACTCCAATATTCTATATACAACTATGTATAACATAACACATCAATTAAATCCAATCAATCAACCGATTATTTAAATTTAACCATTTAAATTTAAATGATACCAGAAGAGTGAGATTAGCTCACCTTTTGCTTTATTAGCATCCCATTTCAAACCACCTTGCTTCCTTCTTGATTTTTGACCTTGTATGAACATTTATACGGTTTATTAAATTTCAAAGTAAATCGAATTACCAATTGCTATTTAATTTGATTAACTAAAAATCGAGTCATTAATTTTCCCTTTTGATAAATTAATTAAATAACAAGTTTGTTTAACTAATTTTCCTTATTTAATATCTTTCAATCATAATTTAAATAAGTTAACAAGATAATTATAATACATTGTTCTAAAATAAATTAGTAAATTTAAAATGTATATTTATTTTCCTTTTGAAACTTCATATATATATACATGCACATATATTGCTTAATTAAATAAACTAATTAACAAAAAAAGTTAATTGTTTTCCATATATTATAAAATTGATTTACTGTCCAATTATATATAATATCAAGTCACTTTTATATAATTATGTGCATTTTTATGTGGACATATGGATATTTATATATTTCATTCTCTTTAATATATATTTTTTTTGTAAAAATAAGGACCTAATTTTGAAACCTTTACTTTTTCTATCCTCTATAATATATACATATATGTTTTAAAAACAACAAAACTGCAGCTATCCCTAACTTAATACATTTTTTTTAAATAAATTTAATTTCTTTCATATATATAACATGCCTATATACTTATTTCATCAGAATTGGAAACTGAAAAATAGAAATACCAAGAAATTGCTTAATACCTCACTGCCCAGATCGAAACAAACATCACAACCCCAGCTCGACCATCCCGCCGTGAATCGAGACCATCGATTGATCGCCTCGAGTTGTCGCCGCTAGCCTCGAATTTCCTCGCCGTGACTGCCTTCACGCGAATCGATGCAGTTCTCCTGCTACACCACACTGCCGGCATTGAAGTCGACCTCCTCGCAGCCGCCGTTCCTCCTTACCATCGCGATAAATTTGCTCGCGACTTGCACCATCCGCCCGAATCGAAATTGCGACTCCACCCGAGAAACCGTGTCGCGCTCAAAGGGACGAACACCTCGTCGTGGCCATCCCCGTCGCCTCTTCTCGTTCCCAACCCGATCCATCAACCCATTTCCCAAGCGTCTGCCCTAGGCTCGCATCGAAATCGATTCGATTTTGATGCGGCTAGGCAATTTTGAACTGCGAACCCCTTTTTTTTAAAGGCCGGAATCGTTTGATACGAAAGTAAATGAAGAGAAAAAGAAATGAGATTTAGCAGTGACCATTTTCTCATTCGCCATTTTCTCTGAGAGATTTAATGAAGTTCAGTACTTATTATTTTTATTATATAAAAATTGAAATGTTTTCGGCTGAATGAAAAGGTGACGTGATTTTAAATAATAAAGTGAAATATTCTTTGCGTGATTAAGTTGACTTGCGTATTTATAGGGTTAAAGTGAAATGAGATGATGTTCTGCATGTTGATGGGAGTATATATGTCAATCAACCGATATATATATATATATATATATATATATATATATATATATATATATATATATATATATAAATTTTAAATTGTCTCGATATAAATTCCAACGCTACTATAAATCGTATGCTCACACAACAACTCCGGTTACTACAAAATTTGAGATCCGGAAATAATACAATATTACGGATCCAATGGAACTGGTTTCGTCGAATTTCGAGACTGTGCCTCGAAAGGCTATTTTTAAATATCGTTTTAAACAATAAAATTTTAAAACTGAACATAACATCTTTAAATTTGATTCTATCCCTTTTATTATCTTCAGTATTATTAATATAAATTTTCCAAGCCTTCAAATAATTTTTTACAGGCTTAAAATTCCAGCTTCAATAATTTACCCAATTTCGATAATTAAATTCAGCAATTAATTATCCAATAAATATTGATATTTGAAATTCAAGTTAAAAATTAACTTTTAAATATTTAAAACTAATTAAATATTCTAATTCCAAATATCCAAAAATTCCGGGTTGTCACATTACTCCCCCCTTAAAAGAATTTCGTCCCCGAAATTACTAGTTAGGAAGAATGATCTATATCCCGTTAATTATTCCCTCAACCCAAATAGATTTTAACAACTTACCAAACAAATCTTTTTATCAAAGACTCACTAACCCTTTTTCTAACCTTTCAAACTTATCCATAAGCCTTAAACTATATTACTTACTTAACAAATTCAAATTTTAAAGTTAAAACCAAATTTGAATTATCAAAACTTTCTCAAAAAATTTCTAACTCCCTAAATTTTCGAAAAATTTCGCCTGCGTCTGTAACGGTTACGGATTTTCGTTGCCGAAAAACCGAATAGTTAGGGTTTTTTTTAAAAAGAATTTAAGAAAAGAAAAAGAAAGAAGAGAGAAGAGATAGAAAATAGAGAAAGAAAACAGAAAATTTGAAAATAGAACAGAAAGGAAATAAGAACGGGACAGAAGAAACACAACAGAACAACAACAGAATCTCACAATTCGCAGCGGAACAACATATAATAATAAATGAATAATCTTTAAACAAAGAACTATATCAGTTATTACATTACATTTCATTTCATTACATCATATCAGAGTGTACAACAACATACAACAACAAACAGTGCAGCGGAAAAAGAAATACTATATAAACTAGTAATACGCCATGCCATCCAGCTTGCCTCCAGCAACTCCAGAATATCCAGAATATCCTGATAAACCTAACTCTTGACTGCCCGTGTGGAAATTGGTGGGCATCCAGAGTTTAGGAAGGAAAACAATAAACTCCGAGTCAGTCATGTGACTGGTGTGAGAACTCAAAACAGTTTATTTATCTTAAAATCAAAATAGAGGAATATTTTTAAATCAATTCGCAATGCTTTTAAAAATGAGACTACCATAAGGCCTCCCGCACACACACACATGCAAACGCAGAAACGGAGGAGATTTCTCCTTATGATAGTCAAAGATGCTTGATACGCATTTAAAATAATATTTGATATTATTACTAGTGCATAGTGTAGGAAATTATTTCGAAAATAAAGATATAAATCTTAGCCAGCATAGACATTCCGCACTTATGCCTACTATAGCTACCATGTTCAATAGCAGGTTACCGCCACATTCCATGGCAGGTTATACAACTAATACCGTACAAGTCTCGTATTGTTTCTTTGGATTTCCAACAAATGGTCAGGCTAAGGAACTTCCTACTGCCACATGGAAACGCCTCTGGCTGGACGTCCCCGAGAACTTAACCAGCTCTCTGCCAACACAAGGCCGGGTTACCTTTATCACTAGGTAACTACTACACGAATATGGCATCCCCCGGTCCCATCGGACCTTTAACCGAGCGCTCGTCACCAACAACACCACACAGAAATAGATATAGTGTATCAACATGAGTAAGTATCTGGGCTCCATACCATGATACCACCCTTTCCAGAAGGAAATGCACATACCCTAAAGGGAGCTACCCCTCATAACCTTGCCGCATCTTTCCTGTTTTGACCATTAACGGGATGTGAGGCTCGACGAAGTCACGTCCATAAAAACATACTTTATACAAAAGCCATGCTTTGGGTCAACAAATGATCAACACAATGATCACTAAGATAGACGATCAAATAAATGATCCTATCACAATAATCAACACAATGATCATTTCAGCAACACTCAGCATGTCACATTACCAAAATTGGGAATATATCGCTGATAACTTCAACTATATAACCTTTGAGCTCGTACGTCTCAAAGAAGGGTGTCAAGCAAAGAATAAATTCTCCGCCACCAACAGAAATATATTTGAAAGAAATCGGCTTTATATCTCAACTTGTAATGTCAGACATACAATCCATACAAGTCTGTTCCGGGATCGAACAAAACCGAAGGCACTTACAAAGAAGTCCTTGCAATCCGGATATTCACAATCCTGATCGGATTTCCCATCACTTATGGAATCTCTATACCAGGTGCGACCCAGTGCAGAGACAATCGATAGGTCATCCTATCGCTCTCACAAATACCGGTCTTCAACACCGATCTTCAAATGCAATTCACGACGTATCACATATTCGGAATGGGTTATACGACCCCATGGTCCTTTCCCGGTTAACCCGAATAGTGAGCGCTTATTCAAAAATAAGTGTGCATTCAATTCAATCTATTTACATCAAATACCCATTCAAAGGGAAATATTGATAGTCGGCTTTTGAACTATCAATGGATATGCATACATCACCAGATTCCAAATAATTTTCCAAATTATTTATTTTCCAAAATATCTTTACTAGATATATAGTTTCAACACTTCAAAAATAAATCAATATTTATTTTTAACAAACTCCACTTTTTATTTATAAATTCCATAGTGAATTTATATTCCAAAATATTCATGCATATACGATTTCAACTATCCATTTTCAATTTATCTTCAAAAAGATAAATTCTAAATATTCACTTCATATTGGAAAACATTTCCATACTTATTATTCCTAAGTAATTCACAAATCTTTTTATTTTCAACCTTGGAAAATATTCAATATACTTAAATCGAATTAAGTATATAATTCATTCTTTAAGGAAATCATTCTCTTAAACATATTTATTTGGGCCAAAACGAATGTTGCGTAAAACATCGTTACAACAACCCAAAATCACTAGTATAGGGATTCGAAATTACAATAGATACATAAATCCCAATACCATACAAAAACATTTCCTTTCGGAAATCATTTACTATAACAACAGTGTTATAGTCCACCATTTCCTTTTATTTCTCGAAAACGTCTATTTCAACAATAAATGTTGAAATCTATGGTTTCGAATTTCAACATCTTTTAAAACGTCGTTAGATCGTTTTAATTCTATTTAAAACATCACATTCAAACATTTTTCTTTAACGTATTATTCACTATTCAAAAACGTGAATATACTACGTTAACAAATTTCATTCTTTCTATACTCTTTATTTTTAAAGGATTATTCACTATTCAAAAACGTGAATATTATTTCATAAGTAAGTTATAAAAATTAACTTATCTAAATAAGTCGTTGCGAATTTATAAAACAACGTTTATAAATTCCATTTCTATTTATTTATAAAAACTCCTTTTACAAATTCCTTTATTAACCTATTCCCGTTTATAACTAAATTATAAATTAAACGTTCATATTATAAGTTAAATACTTATAAAACGATTATTTTACAAAATCGTTCCTTTAACCTTCATAATTATAAATCTTATAACTTATAAGATTCAATGATTTATTCAAAACCATTCTTTTAATAACTTTATAAAATTTATAAATCTTACTATTTATAAATTTCATCTATAACTTCACCATTTTTAATTTTATAAATTCCATTCATTTACAAAATTCGTTTTCACTTCATTCAAACACTTATAAAAACTTGTTTTATAATGTCACTATTTCGATTTATAAATATCCGTTTATAAATCTCTTAATATAAATCAATTTATATTATTCTTTAAAACATATTCAAATTCCTTTATAATTTCACCTTCTCTTGATTTATAAAATAATTAAATTTTATAAATCCTATCTTTAAACTTTTCACAATAAACTCAAATTTCTCAATTTAAACTATTTTATAACATTATTAACTCCATAATTTCAAAAATCAACTTTTAACTATATTTCTCAAAAAATCAGCTTTAACTATATTTCACAAAAAACCATAATTTTATAACTTATAAAATTATAACTTTTATTTATTTATAATGGATCAATTCCAGAAATAAAGTATATTTTCAAAAATCACTTTAAAATCATTTTAAAATCCCAAAATTTGGGTCCAATGATGCTACACATCAAATAGTCAATCACGACTAACAACGATATCATATATCAATATGAAAATCCATCAAATATCAAAATATCTGAAATTAAATAAAAAACTGTTGAGGAATCCAGTTGGATCCCTCCAACCTGTTTTCCTGCATCCAAAAACATTAGCACAATACCAATTTCGCTCCAGTACGAAATTATCGCGGTATATGTTCTTAATAAATATTATCCGCTTAATAACAGCGTAATAGGGTCTCATCCGCTAAACAAAAAATGCGGGAAATCAACAACTGCAATATATACATATGCCAATATATATATATTGATATTATATATAATACCAATTTCACTGTTTATGAAATATTCGCGGTATATGTTTTTATAAATAACATCCGCTTACTAACGGCGCATAATGTCTATTTTAACAATCAATATATAACAATCATCATTCATACATGCATTCAAATATTTTAAATCTAATTATTTAAAATAAAATCGAAATCTATTCGATTGAGTGAGAAGTTCTCACCTTGGTTTTAATTTCCGTTTTAGCTTTTATTTCGAATAAAATTAAACGCGCGTTTAATTTTATCCGAAATTCTCACTAACTCCAAACGACTCCAAACCAACTCCATCGCGTAGTGCTCGTCCATACGATTCCAACGCAACTGGTTTCGCGTAGTTTCGACCTCGTATGAAAAAGATACGAATTTTTGAAGATCGTACACGATTTATATATACAATTTCAACATAACTTTTCATATTTCAACCTTCATAAATCTAGAGCCATAGGATCTTGAACCCCCCAAATCCTGGCCGTGCACTCTCTCTTCCTCATCACGCGTCTTCTACAGATCCAAGGCCGACACCACTTAACCCATTATCATAGATTAGGGTTTGAATTTGCTCTCTCAATACTCAACGATACTCGATCACACCAACGCCAATGCGAAGCTCTCGACAAGAGCTATCTCCACCTGCCACCATTGGAAGTTCGGCCTCATCTAGGTGCGTGCGCACGCAAGTGAACAGCCCATGTTCATACACCATTTCCCATCAATCCGTGAAGCCATTCGCGATCTCCACCGTTGATCTCGTAGCTCTCGTCGTGTTCTATCACTTTGTAGTTGAACTTTCTCGCTAATTGTCGACGGATTGGAAGATCTAGAGGGGGAGAGGAGAGTGATTTCTGGCCTTAGAGGGGGGTGGCGGCTGGCATATGTAAATTAGGGTTTTAGGTTATTTTTTTTATTTTTTTAAAGTGAGGTTGTATTTATAGGAAAAGCAAGCGTAAACACTATTCATCCCGGAAATTCCGAACTCCGATTTAGACGCCGTAACCAGCGTACCTAGGGTTTATCCCGCGTTCCGGACACAATGGAACAGGTTTCGGAAGCTAATTCGGAAGTATGTGCGAGTTATGGCTGAAAACGTTCAATTTAAATTAAACCGATTTAAACCGATTTCTAGGCGTTTTAATTTGTACCGGACAAACGGTAAATCCAATTGACTTGAAATTTGAAACCTTACAATAATATCACATTACGGATCCGATGAAACTGGTTTCGTCGAATTCCGAGACTTTTGAAAAATGGCTATTTTGACTCGCAAAAATTTAAATTAAAAACGATTCGATGCGTTTCGAGCTGCCACGAACAAACGATAACTCCGATTGACACGAAAATTGAAATCCAGTAATAACTAACTATTACGGATCCAATGAAGCTGGTTTCGTTCAATTCTGAGACTGTTCAAAAATTGGCTATTTTACAGTCGATTATTAAATATTAAAATATTCAATTTTCACAAATAAACTTTTAATTCGATTTTAAAAGTTCTAAAATATCATTCTAGATCCAACATGATATAATAAAATTTTACAAATTAATTTCAATCATATTTAACTCAATTTTCAATTATTTCCATAATTTAACATATTAAATTATCGATTTAATTATCCAATTAAATCCAAAAATTCAAATAAAAATTTATTTGACTTAAAAATTCACTTATTAATATTTAAAATTAATTAAATATTCAAATTTTAATTTATAAAAATTCTGGGTCGTTACAATCTTTCCCCCTTAAAAGAATTTCGTCCTCGAAATTACAAGTAAGAAAAGTTACAGAATCTATTAACTTTCCCAAAATTCATAGTTAAATTTCTTACAATAACTTTACTAAGTTTTCAAATCATACTTAGTTACCTTTTCAAAAACAACTACTATTGTTTAACTTTCAATTCCAAAACAAAGTTAAAGTTTTCCAAAATTTTCCCAATTTTCTCAAATTTTTTCTAACGCCTTAAATTTTCGGAAAAATTCGCCATAGTCTCCTTTGCGCGGCTCGATCCGAAAAAAAAAATGATAGTATATATATCACAAATATACATCTCATCAAGTAATGAGGCATCCCGAAGGGAAAAAAGTGTAAAAGTACGATATTTAATCCGAGATATGTACCTTATATTTTATTAGCAAGCATATACGGCTAATATAGCGCAAAAGCGAGCTCCAAATGCGAAGCAAACGCGATCCGCACCTACTAAACTCAAAAAACAACATGAGAATCATGCACATATGCAAATAATATCAATATACAACATATAGCAACATAACAACTACATATGTCACATAGCAAATGCAACTAAACAACAAATGCAAACATCAACCAACTACCATTCATAATCAATTGAATATTCATTCATATTTTCATTCATATACGATGAATTGGTTTTCACTTTAAATTACATTTGATTCATTTACATTGGATTTTATCAACATTCATTCTCAATTTTAATTAGTTTGCATTCACTAATTAAATCCAATTCACATTCAATTCTATTCAAATTTATTTACTTCTAATTTGAATTCAATTTCATAGCTTTCAATTTCATTAGTACTTAATGAATTATATACAATCAACTAACAATCATATAACAACCAATGTAAATGAATTACAACCAAATTTCTTTGCTTCACTTACATTCATTTTGGTTTAACATTTTTACTTTCCAATTGGTTTTATTAAATTGATTTCATTCAATTTTATTCAACTTCCAATAACATTAGATTTCAATGAATTAATACTTATATTCATTATTTCATATCAACTTAATTTACTTTCAATTGATTAACTATCAATTCATTCATTCAATTCAATTACAAAGTTGAATTCTATTACATAACTCAAGTTCATATTCATTTAATCCACTTGATTATTTACTTCGATACCAATATCAATTTCATACAACAACTCTTAAGTTATATTTCCATTTAACTTGAAATTCACCTTTATTTACAACTCATATTCATATAGTTTCACTTCTTATATATATAAGTTTATTTCACAATTGTAAACACTTTAATTATAATTCAATTCTTATAATTCACTTGCTTATACAATTATTCTTTTATTTAGATTATTCAAACAACTTAACAATTTACTTATATACACTTTAATAATTCTGAAAAATTATTCCCTTATATATAAAAATATAATCAAGGCAAAATTATTTCATTTACCCAATTCAAAACAATACTATGTCGAATTGTTCTATTCAAGTGTTTAGAAACCCCTTCGGCTCAGTTTCGAGGCTGTGCTGACGAAAGTTCATATACCACTCAATAAACCAATCATCACAATATAAAAAATTTTATATTCACTAACAAATACGCTCTCATATCCATTATTACACTCAAACTCATTCTAGAGTACTACTGACTCTATCTCTAACGAGTTATACCCTACAGAACCATGGTTGTCGCTTAACCATCAGCTTTGATACCAAATGTAACGGTTACGGATTTTCGTTGCCGAAAAACCGAATAGTTAGGGTTTTTTTTTAAAAGAATTTAAGAAAAGAAAAAGAAAGAAGAGAGAAGAGATAGAAAATAGAGAAAGAAAACAGAAAATTTGAAAATAGAACAGAAAGGAAATAAGAACGGGACAGAAGAAACACAACAGAACAACAACAGAATCTCACAATTCGCAGCGGAACAACATATAATAATAAATGAATAATCTTTAAACAAAGAACTATATCAGTTATTACATTACATTTCATTTCATTACATCATATCAGAGTGTACAACAACATACAACAACAAACAGTGCAGCGGAAAAAGAAATACTATATAAACTAGTAATACGCCATGCCATCCAGCTTGCCTCCAGCAACTCCAGAATATCCAGAATATCCTGATAAACCTAACTCTTGACTGCCCGTGTGGAAATTGGTGGGCATCCAGAGTTTAGGAAGGAAAACAATAAACTCCGAGTCAGTCATGTGACTGGTGTGAGAACTCAAAACAGTTTATTTATCTTAAAATCAAAATAGAGGAATATTTTTAAATCAATTCGCAATGCTTTTAAAAATGAGACTACCATAAGGCCTCCCGCACACACACACATGCAAACGCAGAAACGGAGGAGATTTCTCCTTATGATAGTCAAAGATGCTTGATACGCATTTAAAATAATATTTGATATTATTACTAGTGCATAGTGTAGGAAATTATTTCGAAAATAAAGATATAAATCTTAGCCAGCATAGACATTCCGCACTTATGCCTACTATAGCTACCATGTTCAATAGCAGGTTACCGCCACATTCCATGGCAGGTTATACAACTAATACCGTACAAGTCTCGTATTGTTTCTTTGGATTTCCAACAAATGGTCAGGCTAAGGAACTTCCTACTGCCACATGGAAACGCCTCTGGCTGGACGTCCCCGAGAACTTAACTAGCTCTCTGCCAACACAAGGCCGGGTTACCTTTATCACTAGGTAACTACTACATGAATATGGCATCCCCCGGTCCCATCGGACCTTTAACCGAGCGCTCGTCACCAACAACACCACACAGAAATAGATATAGTGTATCAACATGAGTAAGTATCTGGGCTCCATACCATGATACCACCCTTTCCAGAAGGAAATGCACATACCCTAAAGGGAGCTACCCCTCATAACCTTGCCGCATCTTTCCTGTTTTGACCATTAACGGGATGTGAGGCTCGACGAAGTCACGTCCATAAAAACATACTTTATACAAAAGCCATGCTTTGGGTCAACAAATGATCAACACAATGATCACTAAGATAGACGATCAAATAAATGATCCTATCACAATAATCAACACAATGATCATTTCAGCAACACTCAGCATGTCACATTACCAAAATTGGGAATATATCGCTGATAACTTCAACTATATAACCTTTGAGCTCGTACGTCTCAAAGAAGGGTGTTAAGCAAAGAATAAATTCTCCGCCACCAACAGAAATATATTTGAAAGAAATCGGCTTTATATCTCAACTTGTAATGTCAGACATACAATCCATACAAGTCTGTTCCGGGATCGAACAAAACCGAAGGCACTTACAAAGAAGTCCTTGCAATCCGGATATTCACAATCCTGATCGGATTTCCCATCACTTATGGAATCTCTATACCAGGTGCGACCCAGTGCAGAGACAATCGATAGGTCATCCTATCGCTCTCGCAAATACCGGTCTTCAACACCGATCTTCAAATGCAATTCACGACGTATCACATATTCGGAATGGGTTATACGACCCCATGGTCCTTTCCCGGTTAACCCGAATAGTGAGCGCTTATTCAAAAATAAGTGTGCATTCAATTCAATCTATTTACATCAAATACCCATTCAAAGGGAAATATTGATAGTCGGCTTTTGAACTATCAATGGATATGCATACATCACCAGATTCCAAATAATTTTCCAAATTATTTATTTTCCAAAATATCTTTACTAGATATATAGTTTCAACACTTCAAAAATAAATCAATATTTATTTTTAACAAACTCCACTTTTTATTTATAAATTCCATAGTGAATTTATATTCCAAAATATTCATGCATATACGATTTCAACTATCCATTTTCAATTTATCTTCAAAAAGATAAATTCTAAATATTCACTTCATATTGGAAAACATTTCCATACTTATTATTCCTAAGTAATTCACAAATCTTTTTATTTTCAACCTTGGAAAATATTCAATATACTTAAATCGAATTAAGTATATAATTCATTCTTTAAGGAAATCATTCTCTTAAACATATTTATTTGGGCCAAAACGAATGTTGCGTAAAACATCGTTACAACAACCCAAAATCACTAGTATAGGGATTCGAAATTACAATAGATACATAAATCCCAATACCATACAAAAACATTTCCTTTCGGAAATCATTTACTATAACAACAGTGTTATAGTCCACCATTTCCTTTTATTTCTCGAAAACGTCTATTTCAACAATAAATGTTGAAATCTATGGTTTCGAATTTCAACATCTTTTAAAACGTCGTTAGATCGTTTTAATTCTATTTAAAACATCACATTCAAACATTTTTCTTTAACGTATTATTCACTATTCAAAAACGTGAATATACTACGTTAACAAATTTCATTCTTTCTATACTCTTTATTTTTAAAGGATTATTCACTATTCAAAAACGTGAATATTATTTCATAAGTAAGTTATAAAAATTAACTTATCTAAATAAGTCGTTGCGAATTTATAAAACAACGTTTATAAATTCCATTTCTATTTATTTATAAAAACTCCTTTTACAAATTCCTTTATTAACCTATTCCCGTTTATAACTAAATTATAAATTAAACGTTCATATTATAAGTTAAATACTTATAAAACGATTATTTTACAAAATCGTTCCTTTAACCTTCATAATTATAAATCTTATAACTTATAAGATTCAATGATTTATTCAAAACCATTCTTTTAATAACTTTATAAAATTTATAAATCTTACTATTTATAAATTTCATCTATAACTTCACCATTTTTAATTTTATAAATTCCATTCATTTACAAAATTCGTTTTCACTTCATTCAAACACTTATAAAAACTTGTTTTATAATGTCACTATTTCGATTTATAAATATCCGTTTATAAATCTCTTAATATAAATCAATTTATATTATTCTTTAAAACATATTCAAATTCCTTTATAATTTCACCTTCTCTTGATTTATAAAATAATTAAATTTTATAAATCCTATCTTTAAACTTTTCACAATAAACTCAAATTTCTCAATTTAAACTATTTTATAACATTATTAACTCCATAATTTCAAAAATCAACTTTTAACTATATTTCTCAAAAAATCAGCTTTAACTATATTTCACAAAAAACCATAATTTTATAACTTATAAAATTATAACTTTTATTTATTTATAATGGATCAATTCCAGAAATAAAGTATATTTTCAAAAATCACTTTAAAATCATTTTAAAATCCCAAAATTTGGGTCCAATGATGCTACACATCAAATAGTCAATCACGACTAACAACGATATCATATATCAATATGAAAATCCATCAAATATCAAAATATCTGAAATTAAATAAAAAACTGTTGAGGAATCCAGTTGGATCCCTCCAACCTGTTTTCCTGCATCCAAAAACATTAGCACAATACCAATTTCGCTCCAGTACGAAATTATCGCGGTATATGTTCTTAATAAATATTATCCGCTTAATAACGGCGTAATAGGGTCTCATCCGCTAAACAAAAAATGCGGGAAATCAACAACTGCAATATATACATATGCCAATATATATATATTGATATTATATATAATACCAATTTCACTGTTTATGAAATATTCGCGGTATATGTTTTTATAAATAACATCCGCTTACTAACGGCGCATAATGTCTATTTTAACAATCAATATATAACAATCATCATTCATACATGCATTCAAATATTTTAAATCTAATTATTTAAAATAAAATCGAAATCTATTCGATTGAGTGAGAAGTTCTCACCTTGGTTTTAATTTCCGTTTTAGCTTTTATTTCGAATAAAATTAAACGCGCGTTTAATTTTACCCGAAATTCTCACTAACTCCAAACGACTCCAAACCAACTCCATCGCGTAGTGCTCGTCCATACGATTCCAACGCAACTGGTTTCGCGTAGTTTCGACCTCGTATGAAAAAGATACGAATTTTTGAAGATCGTACACGATTTATATATACAATTTCAACATAACTTTTCATATTTCAACCTTCATAAATCTAGAGCCATAGGATCTTGAACCCCCCAAATCCTGGCCGTGCACTCTCTCTTCCTCATCACGCGTCTTCTACAGATCCAAGGCCGACACCACTTAACCCATTATCATAGATTAGGGTTTGAATTTGCTCTCTCAATACTCAACGATACTCGATCACACCAACGCCAATGCGAAGCTCTCGACAAGAGCTATCTCCACCTGCCACCATTGGAAGTTCGGCCTCATCTAGGTGCGTGCGCACGCAAGTGAACAGCCCATGTTCATACACCATTTCCCATCAATCCGTGAAGCCATTCGCGATCTCCACCGTTGATCTCGTAGCTCTCGTCGTGTTCTATCACTTTGTAGTTGAACTTTCTCGCTAATTATCGACGGATTGGAAGATCTAGAGGGGGAGAGGAGAGTGATTTCTGGCCTTAGAGGGGGGTGGCGGCTGGCATATGTAAATTAGGGTTTTAGGTTATTTTTTTTATTTTTTTAAAGTGAGGTTGTATTTATAGGAAAAGCAAGCGTAAACACTATTCATCCCGGAAATTCCGAACTCCGATTTAGACGCCGTAACCAGCGTACCTAGGGTTTATCCCGCGTTCCGGACACAATGGAACAGGTTTCGGAAGCTAATTCGGAAGTATGTGCGAGTTATGGCTGAAAACGTTCAATTTAAATTAAACCGATTTAAACCGATTTCTAGGCGTTTTAATTTGTACTGGACAAACGGTAAATCCAATTGACTTGAAATTTGAAACCTTACAATAATATCACATTACGGATCCGATGAAACTGGTTTCGTCGAATTCCGAGACTTTTGAAAAATGGCTATTTTGACTCGCCAAATTTAAATTAAAAACGATTCGATGCGTTTCGAGCTGCCACGAACAAACGATAACTCCGATTGACACGAAAATTGAAATCCAGTAATAACTAACTATTACGGATCCAATGAAACTGGTTTCGTTCAATTCTGAGACTGTTCAAAAATTGGCTATTTTACAGTCGATTATTAAATATTAAAATATTCAATTTTCACAAATAAACTTTTAATTCGATTTTAAAAGTTCTAAAATATCATTCTAGATCCAACATGATATAATAAAATTTTACAAATTAATTTCAATCATATTTAACTCAATTTTCAATTATTTCCATAATTTAACATATTAAATTATCGATTTAATTATCCAATTAAATCCAAAAATTCAAATAAAAATTTATTTGACTTAAAAATTCACTTATTAATATTTAAAATTAATTAAATATTCAAATTTTAATTTATAAAAATTCTGGGTCGTTACAGCGTCTCCTTTGCACGGCTAGCTCGGTACAACTACAAAATGGCTCTACGGCCTTCCAAATTCATAAAGAAAACAAAAAGCCAAGTGGCTAGATCAAAACCCAAATCAAGTTTCATTCAAATTTATAAACATACCTTTTTAGTCGGGCAATTCAAATTTACCTTCTGAAATCAAAACCCATCTTTCTCCTGCTTTTAAACACTTGTGAATCCTATTTAACAATAATATCTCATCACAACATTCAAAATTAATTTATTGACTTCTTTACAAAATTTCAATATCTATTTCATTTAAGCCTGTACGATGCACATATACCATTCATATGCAATATCGAATTCGATCGCTCGCTCGATCACACAATTTCACTTCCGAACTAGTATCGTCCACCCGACTTCCTAGTGCGGACTCAGATCTGGTTTCTTGATCAAAAACCGTCATTCTCCTTGCTTAGTCATAAATATGATAGAGAATTTCCAGAATCAATCAATTCCATATCCAGGCTCGCCGTTGAAAATCGAGTTAAAAATACCAACTCGGATCGATAAAATTATCTCGAAATTCTGTGCCCGAATTTGGATCAAATAGCTATGCGAATAAAATAATATACGTACATCCCACGTATTTATCTCAATTGATTATCAACTATATCAATTTCTTTTTATTCACATTTATTTTGATTGTTATTCTCTTAGTCACAATTTTCCCGTTTCACAACTGTTAATTTTAATCTTCATTCAATTATTCACTAAGTACACTTCTTAGTACCAATTTACTTAAGAATTTCATTCTTCATTTCTTAAGTTCAATTCAAATATTTTACATACTTCTTATATTACTACTGTCACTTCATCACTTAGTTTTTATTTACATCTATTCAATTGGATTCCAATTCCAAGTAAATTCAATTCGCTTCAATTGGCAAATTAATTTCAAACCTCAATACTCTTTTCCAATTTCTTCCGTTTCACCTTACTTTACAAATTTAAATTAGATTTCAATACTCAGTTTCAATTCTATTGGCTTAACAAATTTAAATCATTTATTGTTAGTGAAAATTTTCAAAAGATTCAATAATTTTCTAACTCCCAAAATTTTCAGAAAATTTTGGCAGAGTCTCCTTTGTACGGAGGAGCTTTTACAATTTGACAAAAGATATAAATATATATACATCGACCCACACGGTCGGAAAACAGAAAAACAGTTCATATTTCCTATTTGTATTGCGTAGGTGTACCATATTTAGCATTTTTAAGCAAGCGGCTATTTATTTTAGCAGTTAGCACAGTCAAAACCAGCAAAATGGCTTTTAAAAACCTGTACTTACTCAATTTAAACATGTAACTCACAAGTATAAAAAGTTTATTAACATTTCACTTAATTTCAATAGCTAAATACATGCATATCATAAGCAATATACGCTAAACACTTTCCATTAGCACATTTATAAGGTTCCGACATAAATTTAAATGCTTTCAATCCATTTACACACCATCTCATTCAATTTATTTTTATTTCGTTCTATTTAAATGGTTTACACTTCATTTCTTACATTCAATTCATTTTTAATCCAAACAAGCTCATATTTATTGCAATTGATTCCAAGAACCAATTTTATGGCCTATATTAACTCATAGATTTATATACAATCTCATTTGCGTCCACGACGACTATTTTTATGCCAATTCAATGATATTCAGTTAATAGAATATCCATTCTAGTTTATAATCATTTAGATTGATACAATTCAATCTACGCTTAATTTGATTTCATTTTAATTGATTTCGTTCAATATATTTAGCATTCCATATCCACATTCAATTTATTTAAATCCATTCATTAATCTAGGAACATTCCATATTAATTACATCAAATACTCATTTCCTAATTATATACAAACCAAACATTTACCACATCAATTTGGTATTCAACTTGCATTTAATCAATTCAAGTTTCTTTCCATATCTCATTCACTAATTACTTATCAATTTTACTAGAGTTCAACCTATTTATTTTATAATTTAAGTTTTGGATTTTCATTCACTTCCCAGAATTCAAAACTATTTTATTTTGGCTTATTTATCTTACTTCAAATTTTTATGAGTCACAATCTTATTTATATCTATTCTTTTATCCATTTATAATCAATTCCATTCACATTTTACTTTTAACTCGGAATTATACATTTTATTTAGCCAATATATTTTTATTATTCCTTAAACATTTTAAATAAGATTCCAGAGTTTAAACAATTTTCCGAAATTTCAATATCACCTTTGAATTCAACTATATCCAAAATTCTTTGGTAAATTCAATTATCTCTTCGAATTTCAAACCCAAGCCCAGTTCGCAAACCATTTCCAATTTAAAACAATTTGGTAGCAATTTCTCTTTTGGAACTCGAAAATGAATATTGATGATGCTGCAGTCATCACCGACGTTATTTTCTAGTGACCGAAAGAGTTCAATGCTTTCATCTCTTTAAAAACATTTCAAAATATTTTTAAATTCCAAATCTCTCCATATTCAATTCCAATTCAAAATATTCCCGAAATAATACCACTATTATTTCTCCAAAACCTTTGAAAACCATTTCCAAATCCAAAGGAATTTAAACCTTTTTCCCCCAAAATTCCAACCTTACTATGGAATTTTCATCATAATTTATTTTCAAACATTCTCTAGAATTCCATTTCAAAATTATAATCTCATTTATTTATATATGAAGTTTATTTCAATTTATAAATTACACTTATAAACTATATTTTCAAATCCCATTTGTTGTAAGTTTTATTCTTCAACTTTGGTTATAAGTTTTCAATTTCTTATTCAATTTCTACACAATGGTGTTAATAATTTAATATTATCATTCCTTAACAATCAAGCATCCAAATTCTATAATAATTTCTGAAAATTATTTCTTTCATATACAAAAATAATTTGGGTAAAATTATTTCATTTACCCTATTTTAAAACAATACTGTGTCGAATTATTCTATTCAAGTGTTTAGAGATCCCTATCAATAACGTTAATTACTCGTATTGACCAGAATCCATAAACTACTCAATAAACCAATCAGAACAATATAAAATCATTTTATATTCACTAACAAATACGCACTCATATCTATTAATATGCTCAAGCTCATTCTGGAGTACTATTGACTCTATTTCAATGAGTAATTCCCACCAGAGCCAAGGTTATCACCAACCTTTGCTCTGATACCACTGTAACGATTCAAGATTTTCGACTCCCGAAAATCGACATTAATACTTCCACTGTATTAACTGCCGAGCAATCGAAGGCCGGAAAATCGAACCATCCGGGTTAAAGAAGAAGAGGTAGAAGAAGAAAGAAAGAAAGAAAGAAGAAGAAACAAGACAATATCAGAATCTCACAATCGCAGCGGAACAACATATAATAGATAAATGAATAATCTTTAAATCAAAGAACTGTACATTTAAACATTACATCATCAGAGTCAATATACAACACAACACAACAATGGACAGTTATATAAACCTGTCCTCACAACTGAATACACAGCTAATCAACACAGTGGAATATATATATAACAAATACGAGAAGTACGTCTCGCCATCCAGCTCGTCTCCTGAACTCCACAGCATCATATCATGCATCCTATAATACTCGGTCTGACCCGAGCATTACAGTTAAATAACACCCGAGCCAGTCTGGAAAACCAGCGTGAGAAAATCACACTCAATAGAATTATTAAAGTTTCAAAATCCTTTTGAAAACAAAAGCATCTCGTAAGACCACGCCACAAATAAACATGTCGGGTTTTTACCTTACGATAGCTAAAACATTTTTTTATTAAAGTTCTCTGATATTATAATAGTGTCTATAATAAGTAAAATAGAATCTAGCTGAAATGCTTGCATCTCACGTTTCAGCAATAGTTGGGCACAATCAAAACCGTACAGGCACGTAGAGAAAATGGATTTCCAATGAATGACTAGGCACTGGGGTACCACTTGTCATAGTACGTGGCCTAGATCACAGTACCAAGGAGTATGCCCGCTCCCCTGCAACACAAGACCGGAACCATCCCTTATTGGGCAGTTCCGAATAAGATCACCCTACGGTTGGGATCAGCAACCGCCCACTAAGCCGAAATAAAAAGGGACATCTAGACAGAGATGACCTTACTCTCAAGTGGGGGCTACCCACGAAGCCTTGCTGCATAACCCCTGATTTTCAGTCATTCCGGGTTGACGAGGCTTGAGGCTAAACGTTACCTTTAGAACGTATCCCTTAGAATGCTCATCGTCCACCTGACGATGTTCTGAAGGCATTCATCCATACAAGTCCATCCCGGGTTCGAACGGAACCGAAGGCACTATTCCTACTACATCTGTGATATCCCGGAAATTTTTGGCAATAAATTTAATAATCTTGCTTTAATAAATAACCATATAGTTTTAAGATTTGTTAAGATAAATGGTTTAAATTGATTTTAACATAATTTTAAATTTAAATAAGATTAATAATAAGATTTGTTTTATCTCTTTTTTTTTAAAAAAATTGATACATAATTGATTTGTATATTGTTTTTTATTTATAATAATACTTTCTTTTATTCTTTAATAATTTTTTTTATTAAGTATTAAAGAACTAATTAATTAAGTTTAGAACATTCATTAACACTTTAATTAAAATACTAATCACTTAAAAGATACATGTGTAAACATCTTAGGTTCTAATATTACAAATGTAAATCATCTTACTTAAGAAATAAACATGTAAATAATAATGTTAGTTTGATTTTATTATAGAACTACAAGTGGCAACCTTAAGATTTTCATGGAAATAAAGTCAAATTTGTTTTACATTATTTTCTCTTATAAGATTTGCTAAATATTAATTAAGGTAAGTATTAACTAAATAGAAATTGAACATAAAGAAACAAACAAGTGTAAATATGTTAGCACACAAGTTAACATATGTAAGCTCTATAGCAAATAAGTTTAACAAGTGTTAGCTTAGGAAAGTACAAGTGGCAAATCTTTGTTCAAGAAGAAAATATTGTTTTTAGTTAATGTCTAAAAAGGGGGGGTCTGAATATTTTTCTTCAGCTAAGACTTTCTTTAGTTTTCTTCACCTAAAATAAAAAATATATATAGAATCTAGCAAGACAAACTATTATACAAATTCAACTTCTTCAACAACAAAGTTTCAGATTCAATTCAAGTATCTGCAAAATATTCATATGCATGCAAGTGTATATTACGAGTCAAAGTATTACCTGAAAAAAATTGTTGAAGCAAACCTGAAGGTTTCTCTGTTTCAAATGAGGCTTCATCATCAGTTCAAAGCATTTTTGCAAGTACTCCAGATTTTAAATAGCATCAAGTTCAAAGTTATTTTGCCAGTTTTCGAAATGCAAAATCTGGAAGAAAATACAGGGAAAAGGCTTCTTGTTTTTTTTAAAACCTCTGCCTTTCTTTTAAATTGAGGTGAGTAAACATTAAGTTTAAAACTTAAGTTCTTGATGGTAGTTGCATGTAAGTCGCTGTGTAGATATAAGAATGCAATAGGTTTTCCCTCTCTGTATTTTTCTGTAGGATCTGAGACAAAGATTAAATCTTCAATAATTATATTCAAAAATTGTTATATCTTAGATTTAAACTAAAATAAGTTAGTTCAAGTATAAACTAAGAATAAAAAATAGATCAAGGTCTCTGGTTTTTGAAATGTACCTGGGAATTAAACTATGCAGTAACAAATTTATCATCAATGTTTGAAAACAAGTATTTAATTTGGTTAAAATGATTATATAAACTAAAGTGTCACTGGAAATTATGAATTTTGAAAAGAGATTCACAAATTTTAAAACTGTGTTGAGTATGTAGTATTTACTCGAATTGGGTATATCTTCAAATTCCGGCAAAAGAGTTGACCGGAGACAACGTGCTTATGGCTAAAGGAAGATTATAGGACGGGGGTTAAGAGAAAAATGGATTGGTGGTATATCAGTGGCCGTGGTGACCAGGGATCGTCGAAGTAGGGTTTAAAAACCCAGTTGTGTCGACACTGTTGACGTGAATCTTGCGATGGCTAGGTGGGACCAGACTTAGTCAGAGTAGAAGGGTTGGTGCTTAAGTCTTTGGTGAAGGGTGGGACAGAGTAGCGGGGTCTCAGGTGACCTGAGGGTGGCGCGGGAAGGGTTTGCATTGAGCCAAACTTGGTTTCTGTCGAACGACTAGTTCGATTTCGAGTTGGAGGGGGTTTCATGCCACTGGGTGGTAGAGATCGATGGTGAGGTCGTCGCCGACTTGAAGGTGATCGCAGTATCGATCAGCGCCGTGTCGTACGGTGGTGCACGTGCACGTATTTACGCGTGTGCCTGATGTTGTTCTGTGGTTTTGCTTCTGGAAGTAATTCAGGGGAAGAAAGCTTTGGCTTGAAATGTTTGCGTGTTGTAGCAAGTATGATATCGAGTTTAATTGGTAAGTTAACAGTTTTACCCAGAATTTTATGTTAAAAGAAATAATAATATATGGGTAGCTCGGATTTTAGTTCTAGTAGATGATAGGATGTAATAAGTTTAAAATTTATCAAAATGAATAAGATAAACCAAGATCTAAAACAAAGCATTGCAGCTTAAAAACAAGTTTTCAAAATTTCAATGTTTTGGGATTGTTTTTAAGTGATTATATAGTAGGTAAATTTCCTATATGTTTTTAGATATGATTTGAATGATGTCATTAAATAAAGTATAAATTATTTAATAAGATTAAGGTTTATCTTAAGTTAATTAGGACTTAATGATTTATAATTCATTAAATTATTTATTTAATTAAGTCGGATAAATAATGAATTTAATTAATCAATGATTTGAATAATTAATTAAGTAATTAAGGGTTTAATTTAATTAATTAAAGGGCTAAGTAAATTAATTTAGAATTAATTAATTTGTAATTAAGAAATCATTGATTAGATAAGATTTGATTTTAAATTAATGATTAGAGGATAATTAATCAAGTAATTAAAGATTAATTAAGTTACAGTTTAACGCTTAATTAATATTAATTACGATTAATTAATGGATTATTTTGTCTAAGTATAATTACTTAGGAGAAGTAATTAAAGATTTGATAATAGATAATGAAGGTCATTAACTTAAGGATTATTTAATAATTAATTAATGTGATTAATAAAAAAAATTTAAAATTAATTAGATTAATTAATTAAGGATAATCATTTGTGAAATTAAGTGTAATTACTTAATGGAAGTAATTAAAGAATTAATTACTTATTGTAACTATTTGAGTTTAATCTGATTAGTTTAAGTTAGTTAATTCAGTTTAATTAATTTAAAACAATCACTTGATGATTTGATAAGTATAATTACTTAGGGAAGTAATTAATGGATAATTACTGGATGTAATTAATTGAATAGGTGATTTATTAATGGAAGTAATTTGGATTAAGTTCCTATGTAATTAATCAGGGGATTAATTGAGATAATTAATTAAGGGTAATTAATTTTTGAAATAAAGTAATTAAGGATAATTGATTACTGAATAGGATTAATCAAGGGATTAATTAGAGAATAAATTAAGGATTAATTTATTCAATAAAGTAATTAAGGATAGTTAATTACTAGATGTTATTAATCAAGGGTGATTAATAATTATGGTTAATAATTAGTTATTTAAGTAATTAAAGGTTAATTGCTGTATTTGGTTAAGGATAATTAATTTGTGAAATTAATTAAAGGTTAATTTCTTAAATGTAATTAAAGGATAAATAAGCCTTTAATAAATTGTTATCCCTAATATGTGGATCATGATGCTATGTGATATGATATGTTCGATTAAACTGTGATGATGTGGATATCTATTGATGATGAATTACTGTGACACCCTATATTTAAAGTTGAATTGTATTTCTCTTAAATAAATTGGGTTAAGATGACATTGGATTCGAAGAGACCGGAGTCGGGCATTAGTAAATACCCGAAACCACTTCGATTCTTTATAAATTGATATGTAAAATCGATTGGCTGGTATGGAATGATTTAAGAAATTTGAACCCTTTAATCTAAGTATTGGTACTTAGAAATTGATGTGTGGAATAAGTGATGTTATAATAACTTGTGAAGTTGAAATTGATATAAGTTACCCCGGGTTTATATAAGTTGTATGCTTTTGTATTCCATGTTAGATGGGTTTACTCATGCTGGTTTCCAGCCTGACCCGGGTGTTACTTTGATCTAATGCTCGGGTCTGACCGAGTATTACAGATTTTCAGGTAAGGACGTTCTAGAGCTCAGGAGGCGAGCTGGATGGCAGGGACGTATAGAGAGTATCCACTGTGATATATTATTGTATTATTATGATATGTTGTTTAAAACTGTCCAGTGAATAGTAATGGTTGTAACCCTGATGTATAAGTATAAGTGTAATTGATACAGTTTTTCTTTTGTAAACTGTTATTATGTGATATTATATTTTGATCCGCTGCGAATGTGAGGTTTTCTGTGTTTTGTTCCTGTTTCTTCTTCTTTATCTTTTCTTCTTTTCTCTAACTATCTGGAATTTTCGGGATCGAAAATTCTGAGTCATTACATTTGGATCAGAGCTAAAGGTTAAGCGAGAACCTTAGCTCTGGTGGGATTACTCATTAAGGATAGGGTAAGTGGTACCCTAGGATGAGTAGAGTATATAAATATGAGAGAGCGTACTTGTTATTTTTCTTATATAAAGGTTTTTAAACGATTTCAAAAGTAAATGAATCTTATATAAGAAATAGATTATCTATTATATTAAGGAAATTGGTTGTAGTATTAATTAAATTAAAAGTAATAGTAAGAATTAAATTAAGAAGTAATAGAATGCAACCAAATTGAAATTGGAATTAAATAAAGATAAGTTTGAAATATATTCAAACTAAAGTTGAAATCTTGAATTGGAGAAGTATTTCAAAATAAGATGAATTAGAATTGGTTTCAAACCAGAAAATAGAATGGATATTGTGTTTAATAATGGGATGATTGTTTTTCAATAAACAATAAAATGTTTTAAGAAAGTAACCATTTAAGAATAATAAACTTGTAAATTTGAAAGAATGTAAATTAAAGTGGGTTTCAAAATTGTGAAGTTTTAAATTCTAAACTTAAACATTTGAATTGGTTTAAAAATGTTAAAGGAGATAATATTATTCAAACTATTTTGAATATGATCTTATTTTAAAATAAGAAAGGTTTGAAAATTTTAAAGAAAATTTGTTTTAAATTAAAACCAAAGGTGGTTTAAATTTTAAAATTTGGCTTGGTGAGCCAAGAAGTAAATATATATGTGTGGATATACTTAAATATCAAAGATGGTTTGAGATAAACTCTAAGTGTTGAGTTTTAAATTTGGAACGAGATGTGAAAACCCAAAGTGATAAGTTTTTGAACTTAATAAGTGGGAAGATTATTTATGAGAAGTTCAAAATTTGAAATGGGAAATTCAAATTGGATAAAGTTGACTGGATTAAGTGAATTGAGTTTAACTTGGGAAAAGATTTAAAAAGTTGGAATGGTCAACCTGATTTGGAAATTCAAGATGAAAATAGGATTTAACTTGGGAAGTTAAATGGTTTATTGGAACTGAGAGTTTGGGTGATCTCAAATTGGGTTTGAGATCCGGAAATTGAAAATGAATGGATGTTTTAAAATAAATTAGATGATATCATCCTATCGTTATTAAAAATCTTTGAAATTGCAAATAGATTTGTTTAAATAAATGAGGAAATGGATTGTGGTAATATATCCATTGTAGAGATAAATAAAATTTAACTTAAATTTAAAATTAAGGATATGGCATTCCTTTAAATTTAAGATTTGAATGTTAAGAAATAAATTTGTAAAATTAAAATTGTTTGAAACTCTTACTTGAACCTTGTAATGAGCTAAGTAAAGGATAATTTGGTCTAAAAGGTTAAATCAACATTTGAAGTATTAACTCAAATTTATATAATTCGAGATGATTTAAATTTGGAATTTGAATTGAAATTAGTTCAAATTGAATTTGATTTGAATTAATTGAAATTGTGATTGAAGATGTATAAGTATAAAAATTCAAATGGAAATTTTGAATTGGATTAATTTGAAATGATTTGAAATTGAAATGGGTTCAATCTAGTCCGTATTGATTTGAATAATCTAGAATTGTAATTAAAATTGAATAGTTTTAAATTCAAATGGAACTTGAATTAAATTTGGGAGGAAATCAAGAATAATTTAACTTGATTTGGAAATGGAATTTGAAATTGGGATTAATTCATACTGGAGTTGAAATGGATTGGAATTGAAGTAGGTTCAATTGAATGGATATTAGTCCAAAATGATTGGAATAACCTGAGATTGTAATTAAAGTTGAATATGTTTAAAATCAAATGGAATTTGATTTAAATTTTAAAAGGAATTGAGAATTAATTCAGCTTGAATTGGGAATAAATCAAGTCCAATGGAAATTGAAGTTATTTAAAATTGGAATTGGGTCAATTTAAATCGAAGGAAATTTAAATTAAATTGATGAGAATGGAGATTGGGAAGTGAGCAGTTTTGACTCTGGACTATTTTTAATATAAATTGATTTAATATAAACCTATTTTTTCCAAGCTATTTATTATATATACAATTTTTCTTTTAAAAATCAAACTATCTTATAATTTTGAAACTGTTTAACAATTTTCTAACTATTCTATAAACTAATTACTATTTTCAACTACTAATTACTATTTTATAGCTATTTTACAATTATTTAAAATTTCTATGACTATTTAACTATTTTCCAATTATTTTACAATTATTGAACTATGTTACACCTATTTTACAAACTAGTAATTATTTTCCAACGACTTATCTATTTATAAATTTTCAAGCTATTTTCTAAATAAACTGATCGGAGTTCAAACTATTATTAATTAAATACCCAATCGAGATAAGAATAGAGATGATAATCCAAATGGGATTGAAGCAATTATGAGTAAGTGAATGAAAATTAAAGTAAATGTGAATAGAAAGAGAATTGATTTGGCTAATAACTAATAAAGATAAATACGTAGGGTGTACGTATGTTATTCTATTCGCATAGTGGTTTGATCTAGATTCGAGCACAGAATTTCGGGATAGTTATATCGATCCGAGTAGGATTTTTCACTCGACTTTCGATGGCGAACCTAGATATGGATTGTTGATTGGTTCTGGATGTTCTCTATCATAGTTATGACTATGTAAGGAGAATGACGGTTTCTGATCAAGAAACCAGATCTGTGTCCGCACTAGGAAGTCGAGTGGACGATACTAGTTCGGAAGTGAAATTGTGTGATCGAGTGAGCGATCAGATTGGTATAGCGTACGGATGATATGTGTACATCGTACGGATTTGAATGAAAATGGTATTTAAAAGAGTTTAATCAAATTTGAATATCTGATTTTGAGTAAAAAAAAGTAAATATCTTTGTTTTATAAAATAAAACTCCCCTTGTTGAATCTTTTGCCAGAAGAAAAGGATTTTGAAGGCGTTTTGAAGTATAAAAGGAGTTTTATACAAGTTTGAAATGATCCAAGTTCTAAAAGATTTTATATATCTGAATATATATATATATATATATATATATAAAGGATCATATGAGGATTTGAAAAAAAAAGGTTTTGGGAACCTATGGATTTGGAAAGGCTTTTGATTTTTGGGGAAAATCAATATTGGAATTTGAAAAGCCTAGTTTGAGAATTATCGATTTTGGAATAATCGATTTTGTGTAAAGGAGCTTTGTATGAGATCATACTAGGTGTATGATTTGAAGATACTATATATGTATAGTATAAATTTTTTTGATGATGGCTCTGGGGAAAAAGGCACTCCCTTGAAATGAACTTCTCAGGAGTACCACCGGGTGGTGCTGCCTTGAGCCCTAAGGGAGGGTTCTAAAGTTGATCCTGTGAGGAGTCCGGACGAAACTAGTTCCCGGGGATTATGAGTAGAGTATACCATAGCGAAAGTCGTGTGTGCCGCTGAGAGCCAACAGTCTGCGTTTGATTTTATACCTGTAGACTGCGATCTATGGTATAACATAGCGAAAGTCGTGTGTGCCGCTGAGAGCCAACGGTCTGCGTTTGATTTTATATCGGCAGACTGCGACCTATGTAGGAGTGGAGAGGTTTCATTTCGACAGCGTAAATCAGAGGCCGCTGAGAGCCTGCAGTTACATGGACTTTTGCTGCGACGGCAACGTAACCCTGGGTGTAACTGTGATCTGTTGTGTGGGGATCCATGGCCTAATCGAGAGGCCGTTGAGAGCCTGCAGTTACATGGACTTTTGCTGCGACGGCAACGTAACCCTGGATGTAACTGTGACCATGGATGGGGGTGATGATTTCTAGAGCATTCTCACCAAGTATATATCCTCTATTTTCAAAAACTGTTTTCAATATTTTCAATAATATTATTTTTCCAAGTATTTTCACTGGATGTTGAAAATGAGTCTGCTAAGTATTTATAGATTTTCGGTCTTACGCCTGATCAACGTATGACCGAATTTCTATAAGAACGAGGATGGACTTGTTGAGACATCAAGTTATAAAAGTATTTTTATAAAAAATATTTTGGCAATATTATATAGATTTTAAAGGTGTTTGAAAAATGATCAAAGAATATTATAACTGGTTTTAAATTTTAATAAATTCTGGCTTCGTTGCTTTTCGAGGACGAAAAGATTCTAAGGGGGGAGGAATGTGATATCCCGAAAATTTTTGGCAATAAATTTAATAATCTTGCTTTAATAAATAACCATATAGTTTTAAGATTTGTTAAGATAAATGGTTTAAATTGATTTTAACATAATTTTAAATTTAAATAAGATTAATAATAAGATTTGTTTTATCTCTTTTTAAAAAAAAATTGATACATAATTGATTTGTATATTGTTTTTTATTTATAATAGTGCTTTGTTTTATTCTTTAATAAATTTTTTTTATTAAGTATTAAAGAACTAATTAATTAAGTTTAAAACATTCATTAACACTTTAATTAAAATACTAATCACTTAACAGATACATGTGTAAACATCTTAGGTTCTAATATTACAAATGTAAATCATCTTACTTAAGAAATAAACATGTAAATAATAATGTTAGTTTGATTTTATTATAGAACTACAAGTGGCAACCTTAAGATTTTCATGGAAATAAAGTCAAATTTGTTTTACATTATTTTCTCTTATAAGATTTGCTAAATATTAATTAAGGTAATTATTAACTAAATAGAAACTGAACATAAAGAAACAAACAAGTGTAAATATGTTAGCACACAAGTTAACATATGTAAGCTCTGTAGCAAATAAGGTTAACAAGTGTTAGCTTAGGAAAGTACAAGTGGCAAATCTTTGTTCAAAAAGAAAATATTGTTTTTAATTAATGTCTAAAAAAAAGAGGGGGGGGGGGGGGGTCTGAATATTTTTCTTCAGCTAAGACTTTTAGTTTTCTTCACCTAAAAAAAAAAAAATATAGAATCTAGCAAGACAAACTATTATACAAATTCAACTTCTTCAACAACAAAGTTTCAGATTCAATTCAAGTATCTGCAAAATATTCATATGCATGCAAGTGTGTTTTACGAGTCAAAGTATTACCTGAAATAAATTGTTGAAGCAAACCTGAAGGTTTCTCTGTTTCAAATAAGGCTTCATCATCAGTTCAAAGCATTTTTGCAAGTACTCCAGATTTTAAATAGCATCAAGTTCATAGTTATTTTGCTAGTTTTCGAAATGAAAAATCTGGAAGCAAATACAGGGAAAAGGCTTCCTGTTTTTTTCAAACCTCTGCCTTTCTTTTAAATTGAGGTGAGTAAACATTTAAGTTTAAAACTTAAGTTCTTGATGGTAGTTGCATGTAAGTCGCTGTGTAGATATAAGAATGCAATAGGTTTTCTCTCTCTGTATTTTTCTGTAGGATCTGAGACAAAGATTAAATCTTCAACAATTCTATTCAAAAATTGTTATATCTTAGATTTAAACTAAAATAAGTTAGTTCAAGTATAAACTAAGAATAAAAAATAGATCAAGGTCTCTGGTTTTTGAAATGTACCTGGGAATTAAACAATGCAGTAACAAATTTATCATCAATGTTTGAAACCAAGTATTTAATTTGGTTAAAATGATTATATAAACTAAAGTGTCATTGGAAATTATGAATTTTGAAAAGTGATTCACAATTTTTAAAACTGTGTTGAGTATGTAATTGGGTATTTACTGGAATTGGGTATATCTTCAAATTCCGGCAAAAGAGTTGACCGGAGACAACGTGCTTATGGCTAAAGGAAGATTATAAGACGGGGGTTGAGAGAAAAATGGGTTGGTGGTATATCAGTGGCCGTGGTGACCAGGGATCGTCGAAGTAGGGTTAAAAAACCCAGTTGTGTCGACACTATTGACGTGAATCTTGCGATGGCTAGGTGGGACCGGACTTAGTCAGAGTAGAAGGGTTGGTGCTTAAGTCTTTGGTGAAGGGTGGGACGGAGTAGCGGGGTCTCAAGTGACCTGAGGCGGTGGTGCGGGAAGGGTTTGCATTGAGCCAAACTTGGTATCTATCGAACGACTAGTTCGATTTCGAGTTGGAGGGGGTATCATGCCACTGGGTGGTAGAGATCGATGGTGAGGTCGTCGCCAACCTGAAGGTGCTCGCAGTATCGATCAGCGACGTGTCGTACGGTGGTGCACATGCACATATTTACGCGTGTGCCTGATGTTGTTTTGTGGTTTTGCTTCTGGAAGTAATTCAGGGGAAGAAAGCTTTGGCTTGAAATGTTTGCATGTTGTAGCAAGTATGATATCGAGTTTAATTGGTAAGTTAACAGTTTTACCCAAATTTTATGTTAAAAGAAATAATAATATATGGGTAGCTCGGGTTTTAGTTCTGGTAGATGATAGGATGTAATAAGTTTAAAATTTATCAAAATGAATAAGATAAACTGTGACGACCCGACTTTCCACTCCCGAAAAATCGCATCATCTTTAAGAAAGAAAGGGATAGAAAAGAGAAAAGATAGAGAAGAAGAAAGAAACAACACATCAGAATCTAAACAGCGGAACGAATAAATTATATTAATCACTAAATACTTTACATAGTATCATATACATCAGAGTTACATAGCATAATCAACTCATACTAGACAGTTATAGACACCTGTCTAGTTATACAACTCAAAGATAAACAACATCTCAGAGAACACACAGTGGAATACTCTATAGCTATACGCAAAAGCCTCCTGCTCCATTGCTCCCCCAGAATTCATCAAGCCAACTCAAAAACCTAACCTGAATCCCTTGGCTACTCGTAAAAATTTGAGTACCCAAGAGTTTAAGAAAAACAGAATAAACTCCTAGTCAGACATGGGTCTGGTGTGAGTAAACGGTTAAAGTTGCTTAACTTTCAAAAACCTTTTGAAAGAAAAGGCATCACGTAAGACTTCCCACACATAAACACGAAATAGTTTTTACCTTACGCTAACCAAAACATTTGATAGGAAATTCTGTGATATTATAATAGTGTCAAGGGTATTCAAATAAATATGAAATAGCCAAAATTGTTACATCTATTAAATTCCAGCTACTAGCCACAAAAGTGGGTAATACAATCAAAACCGTTGGCACTTATTGGATTTTGGATTCCATACAATGGCAGGGCTACTGGTGTACCGCCCGTCACAGTACGTGGCCTAGATCACCGTACCGAGGATTACTCCCTTCATCCCCTGCAACACAAAGCCGGACCCGTCCCTTACTGAACAGTTCCAAATAAGACAACCCCGACGGTTGTAGCTCTTCAACCGCCCACACAACCGAAATAAAAGGGACCTCTAGACAGGGGTAAATCTTACTCTCAAGTGGGGGCTACCCATGAAGCTTTGCTGCACCTCCCCTGTTTTAGCCACTCCCGGTTGATGAGGCTTGAGGTTACGTTTACCTTTAGTGAACACATCACTTAGAATGCTCATCGTCCACCTGACGATGTTCTGAAAGCATTCAATCCATACAAGTTTGTTCCGGGTTCGAACGAAACCGAAGGCATTATCTCGTTACACTCATTTTGGAATCACCCTCAGAATTAACGACAATAACCCTTGCACTCTAAATCACCATCTCGAATCTATAAGATCTATTCCGTCAACTCATTACGGAATCACCCACAGAGTTATACTAACGTATAGCCCTTACACCTCGAGTCTTCACAAAGCTCCACTTTGACTCACGACCTAACGTTATTTGGAATCGATGTGGTTTTCGGATATCCAAATATGGAAACCCGATCCCGGTCTCATCGAAATCCAAAGCGTGTCTTTTAAGTCCAAGTTGTTTTAAAGGTTTTAAAACAATTAAATTCAACTATCTACATATACACAGAATAGATAATTCACAGGCCCCAATTGATAATCAACATCATCAAATAACAGGTAATCCACGTTATCAATATCATAATAGATAATCCATATATCAACATCCAAATTGATAATCACAATTCAACCAAGCATTCATATCACACAAGCCATACTTATTTCATTACAGAGATCACACAACATTCAAGGCAATCAATGTCATCCAATCATTCATAAGCAATGATTAACTCAAACCATAACATAATTAATTTAAAATGAATTAAATTAATTATCTCTAATTAATTTGAAGTGAATTAAATTAATTACCTAATCACTTAATTAATTTAAAATTAATTAAATTAATTACCTTCATCCAATATCTTGCTTAATTAACCATTAATTAAACCAATTAATTAATCATCATTCCAATTAATCAACCTTGATTAATTAACTCTTAATAAAGTAATCAATCCTTAATTATTTTCACTAATCATATCAATTAATGAACCTTAATTAATTAATCAGGCTTACATTAATTTCCTAAATTAAATCAACCTAAATACAGTAATTAATTATTCTTAATTACTTCTTAATTACTTTATAATTTTATTTATTACATCAAGTAATAAACCTTTAATTACTTCAACAAGTAATCAACCCATTTAAAAATTACTTCCCAAATCAGTAATTACCTTATCTCAATTACTTTTGTAATTCATCAATTACTTATCCTTAAGTAATTAACCTTACCAAAACTTATTAAGTAAACATACTTAATCTTTTATCAAGTGATCCTATTTAATTAATTAACAAATTAATTAACCTACTTGATTTCAATCATCTCATAAACATAATCGAGTAATTCATCCTTCAATTACTCTTTAACCAAATTAATCTTCTATTATCTTCAAATGCTAATTAATAATCCTTAATTATTAATCAATCCTTTAATCAAAAGTAATTAATCACTAATTACTTTTATAATTAATTAATTAAACTTAATTAACTAATTAATTAACTCTTAATCATTAATTAATAAACTTAATTATTAATTAATAATCTTAATTACAAATTAATTAAACCATAATTAAAATTAATTAATTCTTAATAACAATTAATTAACCTAAATAAAACAGTTAATTAATTCATAATCATCTTTCATTATAAATTAAAAATCCTTTAATTATTAATTAAGGAAACCCATTTAAAACTTAATAAAACCTTTATTAATTAATTACTATTTTAATTAACTCTTAATTACTTAGTTAATAAGTAATTATAATTTAATTAATCATTTGACATTAATTAAATCATCAACTTAATTAATAGTTAATTAAATAATTAATTATACTTAATTAATTACTTAATTAAACCCCTTTAAATAAAAATTAAATAAATTAATTAACTTAAACTTCTTTAATTAACTAACCAATTACAAATTATTAATGCTTAATTATTATTTAAGATAAAATATTATCTTAAATAAATCTTGAAATCTTTATTTAACTTAATTCCTTAATTAAATTAAATTATAAGAAATCATTAATTTCTTTCACTACTTATTAATTAACAAATCTAATTCCAAGTTAATATGTTATCTTAAACTTATTTGTTAATCAATAAAAACAATTATAAATTTACTTTATTATTTCCAAAATAAGTTTGAAAACAACATTAGCTAAAACATTTAAACAAATCATATAAATTTCATTTATAAAACAATTAAATTTCATAAACAAGAATTTTACTTGATTTAAACTATTTAAAGTTTTAAACTTATTCATTAATTTTGAAAATTTTGTTAACACTTTAGTTCGGGTCTACCCTTTATTTACTGGGAACAAAGCACATGGATTTTAAATCCTAAAAAAAAAACTGTTTTACTCTAAAAACTCAAAACTGTTAAACTAACAGTTTAACACAGCACATCGTTACCCAGATCACACAAGTATAAACCCGAGCCACGACCAAAAATGCACGAGTTTTCCCCGAGTCTCCTCCCTTATAACCCGAACTCAATTCCAGTAACACAACAAAAAAAACCCAAACAAAAACAACAGCAGATACCTCCCCATCACCGTGCAACCTGCACTAACGCCGGACCCTCTCCGTTCATCAGAGAACCCACCGCCGAGTCACTCCTCCACCCTACAAGCTTCCACGACCCACCAAACTCTAACATTTAACCCAATTCAAAAATCGAGCATGCCTGTGTAAACAGAACCCCACACCCATCATCAGAAAATTCCCAATCTCGTCGCCGCCGATCAATGATAAATGCCACCACTCCGGCCATAGATCGCCAACCCACCACGCATCCTTCACACCAATTCTCACTTCACTCGATGCCATAAAGACGATGCAGTGGCTAATTTACAGCCGAACCCCAAAAGCTAGGTTAAAAACAAATCTCAAGCAAATTTAAACATCTCAGTGAATTAAAAATTCTTTAACCATTTTTCCTATATTCCCTGATGTATACACAGATTCCATGAAGAATTTCAAGCAATCCAATTGAATAGATTATCAGTTATTGATCAAAACTCAATTTTACAGTAAAGCCCAAATGCAACTCAATACAGTTTTTTTTTAAATTTTTGAATTTCCTTTCATAATTCATAATATCCAATGGTACTTTGATTTATGTAATTGTTTAATCCAAATTGAATGCTTGTTTCCAAAAATTGAAGATAAATTTGTTACTGCATTTTTGTTTTCAGATAAACTTCAAAATTCAGAACCCTTGATTGATTTCTTTCTCTCTGTTTATACTTGAGTTGACTTGTTTTTAGTTTGAATCTATGTTCTAAAATTTCCCAAACCGTCATGCAAACATTATCTCCAAACTTACATTACAAATCTACTTCAACCATCATCTTATTCTTGCTAGCTGAATTTAACAGGGTTAAATATTGAACAGGGTACTTTAAAATTTTGCAGAGAAGTACTCAGTAAATCATATATATATGCATGCAGATCAAAACATCAACAAAAATATTTATAAGCAACACCTATTAGTTACTAACTTTAAATTTTTAAAAAGTTTACTCACCCCAAATTAGAAGTGCAGA
Source organism: Allium cepa (assembly GCA_030765085.1). Classification (NCBI taxonomy): domain Eukaryota; kingdom Viridiplantae; phylum Streptophyta; class Magnoliopsida; order Asparagales; family Amaryllidaceae; genus Allium; species Allium cepa. The sequence goes on along the minus strand of CM060940.1, from coordinate 889,527,615 downwards.
GTCTCATGAAGAAGAGCAGGAAATTGCAGAAATTTTGAAGATGACAGGAACATGAAGTTTTGCAAAAGACTTGAACTTGAAGCCTTATTGAAACAAAGAAACCTTCAGATATTCTTCAACAAATTTGCTTTCAGGTAACACTTGCATTCATAAGATTAATGATGGAGAATGAATTGGAATCTGCACTTGAGTTTGAAGATTTAAATGCAGATTTCAATTGAGAGTTTGCATGCATTTGAATATTTGGTGCAGACACTCAAGTTTGAAGCTTTTTAAAACTGAAACTTTGCATGCATTTGAATATTTGAGGAATTTAAATGCAGATCTCAATTTATAGCTTGCATGCATTTGAATATTTGAGGCAGGCTACTTGAGTTTTGAGGAGTGTATTTATTTTGAAAATAAACTGCAGATGTGCAGTTTGATCTGCACTTCAACAAGAATTACAGGCTTTTGTAATCAGAGAGTAAATGTTTCAGGATTTAATGACTTCAACATTGATCTGAGAAAAATGTTTACATGCTTTGCTTTGTAAACATAATGGTTTCAGGCTATATGAATTTTTTGAAAACTGGATTGAATACAGGGATCAATTGTTTTCAGGTTTTCAATATTTTCTGGTTTTTGGGAAATAGAAGTGAAGATGCATGATGGATTTAGTTTTCTTTTAGACATGAACAAAGATTTGAGAGGAAAAGAAAATGAAGGGAAAGAAGGTTGGTTTATATAAGTAAATTTTCAGTTTTAATTAAGTTAAAAGAAAATAAGATAATTTGACACATGTCTACATTTATACAAAGTTGTAACACTATTTATCAAAGTGTTTAGGAATTAACACTTGTTAATATAAAATTTTATTCTAATTCTAAAGAAATTTAAAAGCATTTAAAATTATTTTCCTAATTACTAAGGTGTTTTCTAATTTTTAAGAAATGCTTTTCTTATTAAATATCAAATAAACAAATATACTTATATATTTATAAATGTATGTTAATTTATATAAGTAAAATTTTGAATAGAACATAAAGTAAAAATCAACCAAAATTTAAATAAAGCTATATACAATATTTCAAAATATTATATCAAAAGCCTTTCATTTATTATATAAAATAAATACAAATCAAATTTCTATTGATAATTTTCTATAAAAATGAAACAAAATCTTATTTCTAATTGAAAACATTACCTATGTAATTTAAAACCAAACCATATTATCATTTATTCAAATATGATCGTATACCTTTAAATTCAAATTTATATTCATTTCAAAGTCAAATTTAAAAATCAAACCTAAAATAAATTTAAATCAATATAAATAACTATTTTAAAATAAGCTCATTATTATTTACAAATAATATATTCTATTTTAAAATCAATTTAAAATACACAGATTTAAATACACATAAATTTTGAAAACAATATACCAATTTAGAATTTATTCACACAAATAAAATAATTATTCTTATTTTAAAACCAATTCATAACCATAATTAAAATATTACTTGGTTATTTATTCTTGAAAATAACAATTTAATCAATTCAAATAATTTAAACTAAGAGACTATCAACATTTTAAACTCCTGGAAATTCCGGGATATTACAATCCTCCCCCCTTAACAGAATTTCGTCCTCGAAATTTAAAACAAAGATAATCCAAAGTTATATTTATTTTCGACCAATTCAAACATACATAACAGCCATGCACTATCAATCAAACAAATAATTTCATCCAAACAACCAATTCAATCAAACAACACTAGCTATCCGGACACAGATCCGGATAAACTTCCTAAATATCTCGAGTCTCCCAAGTACAGACACAGGGATACTCGCTCTACTAAACCCAAACTAGCAATACTGCTAAGCTACTGTGTTCCCACTCAGCTAGATCTATAATCTACATAAGATACCAAACCAAAGACAAGACTGATCAACAACTAAAACTCACAGGACTACTGATCTCAAAACCAGTGATGACCAAAACACGTACTCCCTCAGAGATGCGTGAAATAATTTGAATTTCAATTTTCCAAACTGGCAATTCAACTCTTCAATCTAAAACACTGATCCCAAAAAACTCAGAAGAATCCAATATATCTCGGAGATCACCTCAAAATCTCACCAAATCTTATTACTTCCTTAACCAGAGAAAACTCAACAACATCGAAGTCTCCAACTTCGAATTCCAAATTCTTCCGTTACTTAACCTCAAAACTTTACCCGATGATCCGGGCTGCCAACAGATCCTTCCCGATCAGCTCAGCCCTTTGCTGAAGCTTCTACAAACAAACTAGATCAATTCACAAGCTGATCCTCACAAGATCAATCCAAAAATCAAAACCAAATTCTACTATCAATAGTAAAAAACAACTTCTCCCATCCTGGAAAAGACAGAACAGAATCACTCGCCAACTTGCCTCAGATTCTGAAAATTCCAGTAGAAACTCTCCAATCCAAAATACTGCAACATCCAGTTGCTTCTACTCAAGAACAACAGCCACCTTGCTTCCGCTGCACAACTCTGATCTGGAGCAGATAAAAATGCCGTAGAAGAACACAGGTACAAACCAAACATCACATCTCGGAAATAAGGTTCAACAGAAATTCCAAGAAATACAGAGCTGCTACACCAAACAACCAACCTAGGAAACAATCTTCTACCCAATTGAATCACTGGTATTACACCTGACATCAAGTCGATACAGAACTCAAACTCCAGTGCGGGAAATCTCTAACTTCCCTGAAGATATATCTAGAAAAATCTTCAGCAATCCCAAAACTCCTACATCCTCTAGATATGCCACAAATCCAAGCAAAGACTATCTAAGATAATCATCAAACCATCGCAAGTCACTTTTGCGATCAACAAACCAAATCCAGGTAAAACTATTCTCTCTTTACCAATTAAAACAGCTTAAACCTAATTAGCCAACCCATCGAAGAAACGGGTCCACTTATCTGCCTCTGAACTCCATTCCAGAAAAACTTCTAAGCCAGAAGATCTCTTGCCAACACCGCGAATACTCCAAACTGCACTGCTAACACATATACCAAAGACTTCTTATTCAAAGCTCTTGGAGAAACTCGGACTTCCAACCAAACACAAACATCCTGCATAACTCAGCTACAACTCTGAAGCAAACACACTTCCTTAAACTTGCTCCGAAAGAAAACGTCTTCAGAGACATCCATAATCACTGCATCTCATCACGCAGCCACTACTTCCTGAGGTATCAAAATACCCTCACTTACTCGCTTCTGCCCAACCAACAGATCTAATTTCTCAAAAATCCGCTCATACGAGCGCAAACAAACTTACACTTCAAAGATGAACTCCGAACCTTAACAGGTTTCCTTCAGAGATCAAAAGAAGTCTTATACCAAACTACAAAGATTACTCGAGACGGTATTAGGTCTACAGTCTCGACAAATACACTTCCAATCTCCAACATTCAAACTCTAACAAATGGTAGTCGTGTTACACACACTACTACTCATCTACCTTTATAACTTATATTGGAAAACCCGAACAGGTAACCCAACAGATAGGTAGAAATATATATATATATATATATATATATATATATATATATATAGTTATATAAAAAAATTACAAGTACGCTCTCTCAAGAAAGACACCACTACAGAGCCTAGGTATTCACTCAACCTAACGCTCTGATACCAAGTGAGACGACCCGACTTTCCACTCCCGGAAAATCGCATTATCTTTAAGAAAGAAAGGGATAGAAAAGAGAAAAGATAGAGAAGAAGAAAGAAACAACACATCAGAATCTAAACAGCGGAACGAATAAATTATATTAATCACTAAATACTTTACATAGTATCATATACATCAGAGTTACATAGCATAATCAACTCATACTAGACAGTTATAGACACCTGTCTAGTTATACAACTCAAAGATAAACAACATCTCAGAGAACACACAGCGGAATACTCTATAGCTATACGCAGAAGCCTCCTGCTCCATTGCTCCCCCAGAATTCGTCAAGCCAACTCAAAAACCTAACCTGAATCCCTTGGCTACTCGTAAAAATTTGAGTACCCAAGACTTTAAGAAAAACAGAATAAACTTCGGGTCAGACATGGGTCTGGTGTGAGTAAACGGTTAAAGTTGCTTAACTTTCAAAAACCTTTTGAAAGAAAAGGCATCACGTAAGACTTCCCACACATAAACATGGAAAAGTTTTTACCTTACGCTAACCAAAACATTTGATAGGAAATTCTGTGATATTATAATAGTGTCAAGGGTTTTCAAATAAATATGAAATAGCCGAAATTGTTACATCTATTAAATTCCAGCTACTAGCCACAAAAGTGGGTAATACAATCAAAACCGTTGACACTTATTGGATTTTGGATTCCATACAATGGCAGGGCTACTGGGGTACCGCCCGTCACAGTACGTGGCCTAGATCACCGTACCGAGGATTACTCCCTTCATCCCCTGCAACACAAAGCCGGACCCGTTCCTTACTGAACAGTTCCAAATAAGACAACCCCGACGGTTGTAGCTATTCAACCGTCCACACAACCGAAATAAAAGGGACCTCTAGACAGGGGTAAATCTTACTCTCAAGTGGGGGCTACCCACGAAGCTTTGCTGCACCTTCCCTGTTTTAGCCATTCCCGGTTGATGAGGCTTGAGGTTACGATTACCTTTAGTGAACACATCACTTAGAATGCTCATCGTCCACCTGACGATGTTCTGAAAGCATTCAATCCATACAAGTTCGTTCCGGGTTCGAACGAAACCGAAGGCATTATCTCGTTACACTCATTTTGGAATCACCCTCAGAGTTAACGACAATAACCCTTGCACTCTAAATCACCATCTCGAATCTATAAGATCTATTCCGTCAACTCATTACGGAATCACCCACAGAGTTATACTGACGTATAGCCCTTACACCTCGAGTCTTCACAAAGCTCCACTTTGACTCACGACCTAACGTTATTTGGAATCGATGTGGTTTTCGGATATCCAAATATGGAAACCCGATCCCGGTCTCATCGAAATCCAAAGCGTGTCTTTTAAGTCCAAGTTGTTTTAAAGGTTTTAAAACAATTAAATTCAACTATCTACATATACACAGAATAGATAATTCACAGGCCCAAATTGATAATCAACATCATCAAATAACAGGTAATCCACATTATCAATATCATAATAGATAATCCATATATCAACATCCAAATTGATAATCACAATTCAACCAAGCATTCATATCACACAAGCCATACTTATCTCATTACTGAGATCACACAGCATTCAAGACAATCAATGTCATCCAATCATTCATAAGCAATGATTAACTCAAACCATAACATAATTAATTTAAAATGAATTAAATTAATTATCTCTAATTAATTTGAAGTGAATTAAATTAATTACCTAATCACTTAATTAATTTAAAATTAATTAAATTAATTACCTTCATCCAATATCTTGCTTAATTAACCATTAATTAAACCAATTAATTAATCATCATTCCAATTAATCAACCTTGATTAATTAACTCTTAATAAAGTAATCAATCCTTAATTATTTTCACTAATCATATCAATTAATGAACCTTAATTAATTAATCAGGCTTAGAATAATTTCTTAAATTAAATCAACCTAAATACAGTAATTAATTTTTCTTAATTACTTCTTAATTACCTTATAATTTTATTTATTACATCAAGTAATAAACCTTTAATTACTTCAACAAGTAATCAACCCATTTAAAAATTACTTCCCAAATCAGTAATTACCTTATCTCAATTACTTTTGTAATTCATCAATTACTTATCCTTAAGTAATTAACCTTACCAAAACTTATTAAGTAAACATACTTAATCTTTTATCAAGTGATCCTATTTAATTAATTAACAAATTAATTAACCTACTTGATTTCAATCATCTCATAAACATAATCGAGTAATTCATCCTTCAATTACTCGTTAACCAAATTAATCTTCTATTATCTTCAAATGCTAATTAATAATCCTTAATTATTAATCAATCCTTTAATCAAAAGTAATTAATCACTAATTACTTTTATAATTAATTAATTAAACTTAATTAACTAATTAATTAACTCTTAATCATTAATTAATAAACTTAATTATTAATTAATAATCTTAATTACAAATTAATTAATCCATAATTAAAATTAATTAATTCTTAATTACAATTAATTAACCTAAATAAAACAGTTAATTAATTCTTAATCATCTTTCATTATAAATTAAAAATCCTTTAATTATTAATTAAGGAAACCCATTTAAAACTTAATAAAACCTTTATTAATTAATTACTATTTTAATTAACTCTTAATTACTTAGTTAATAAGTAATTATAATTTAATTAATCATTTGACATTAATTAAATCATCAACTTAATTAATAGTTAACTAAATAATTAATTATACTTAATTAATTACTTAATTAAACCCCTTTAAGTAAAAATTAAATAAATTAATTAACTTAAACTTCTTTAATTAACTAACCAATTACAAATTATTAATGCTTAATTATTATTTAAGATAAAATATTATCTTAAATAAATCTTGAAATCTTTATTTAACTTAATTCCTTAATTAAATTAAATTAAATTATAAGAAATCATTAATTTCTTTCACTACTTATTAATTAACAAATCTAATTCCAAGTTAATATGTTATCTTAAACTTATTTGTTAATCAATAAAAACAATTATAAATTTACTTTATTATTTCCAAAATAAGTTTGAAAACAACATTAGCTAAAACATTTAAACAAATCATATAAATTTCATTTATAAAACAATTCAATTTCATAAACAAGAATTTTACTTGATTTAAACTATTTAAAGTTTTAAACTTATTCATTAATTTTGAAAATTTTGTTAACACCTTAGTTCGAGTCTACCCTTTATTTACTGGGAACAAAGCACATGGATTTTAAATCCTAAAAAAAAACTGTTTTACTCTAAAAACTCAAAACTGTTAAACTAACAGTTTAACACAGCACATCGTTACCCAGATCACACAAGTATAAACCCGAGCCACGACCAAAAATGCACGAGTTTTCCCCGAGTCTCCTCCCTTATAACCCGAACTCAATTCCAGTAACACAACAAACAAACCCAAACAAAAACAACAGCAGATACCTCCCCATCACCGTGCAACCTGCACTAACGCCGGACCCTCTCCGGTCATCAGAGAACCCACCGTCGAGTCACTCCTCCACCCTACAAGCTTCCACGACCCACCAAACTCTAACATTTAACCCAATTCAAAAATCGAGCATGCCTGTGTGAACAGAACCCCACACCCATCATCAGAAAATTCCCAAACTCGTCGCCGCCGATCGATGATAGACGTCACCACTCCGGCCATAGATCGCCAACCCACCACGCATCCTTCACACCAATTCTCACTTCACTCGATGCCATAAAGACGATGCAGTGGCTAATTTACAGCCGACCCCCAAAAGCTAGGTTAAAAAGAAATCTCAAGCAAATTTAAACATCTTAGTGAATTGAAAATTCTTTAACCATTTTTCCTATATTCCCTGATGTATACACAAATTCCATGAAGAATTTCAAGCAATCCAATTGAATAGATTATCAGTTATTGATCAAAACCCAATTTTACAGTAAAGCCCAAATGCAACTCAATACAGTTTTTTTAAAATTTTTGAATTTCCTTTCATAATTCATAATATCCAATGGTATTTTGATTTATGTAATTGTTTAATCCAAATTTAATGCTTGTTTCCAAAAATTGAAGATAAATTTGTTACTGCATTTTTGTTTTCAGATAAACTTCAAAATTCAGAACCCTTGATTGATTTCTTTCTCTCTGTTTATACTTGAGTTGACTTGTTTTTAGTTTGAATCTATGTTCTAAAATTTCCCAAACCATCATGCAAACATTATCTCCAAACTTACATTACAAATCTACTTCAACCATCATCTTATTCTTGCTAGAAGAATTTAACAGGGTTAAATATTGAACAGGGTACTTTAAAATTTTGCAGAGAAGTACTCAGTAAATCATATATATATATATATGCATGCAGATCAAAACATCACCAAAAATATTTATAAGCAACACCTATTAGTTACTAACTTTAAATTTTTAAAAAGATTACACACCCCAAATTAGAAGTGCAGAGTCTCATGAAGAAGAGCAGGAAATTGCAGAAATTTTGAAGATGACAGGAACATGAAGTTTTGCAAAAGACTTGAACTTGAAGCCTTATTGAAACAAAGAAACCTTCAGATATTCTTCAACAAATTTGCTTTCAGGTAACACTTGCATGCATAAGATTAATGATGCAGAATGAATTGGAATCTGCACTTGAGTTTGAAGATTTAAATGCAGATTTCAATTGAGAGTTTGCATGCATTTGAATATTTGGTGCAGACACTCAAGTTTGAAGCTTTTTAAAACTGAAACTTTGCATGCATTTGAATATTTGAGGAATTTAAATGCAGATCTCAATTTATAGCTTGCATGCATTTGAATATTTGAGGCAGGCTACTTGAGTTTTGAGGAGTGTATTTATTTTGAAAATAAACTGCAGATGTGCAGTTTGATCTGTACTTCAACAAGAATTACAGGCTTTTGTAATCAGAGAGTAAATGTTTCAGGATTTAATGACTTCAACATTGATCTGAGAAAAATGTTTACATGCTTTGCTTTGTAAACATAATGGTTTCAGGCTATATGAATTTTTTGAAAACTGGATTGAATATAGGGATCAATTGTTTTCAGGTTTTCAATATTTTCTGGTTTTTGGGAAGTAGAAGTGAAGATGCATGATGGATTTAGTTTTCTTTTAGACATGAACAAAGATTTGAGAGGAAAACAAAATGAAGGGAAAGAAGGTTGGTTTATATAAGTAAATTTTCAGTTTTAATTAAGTTAAAAGAAAATAAAATAATTTGACACATGTCTACATTTACACAAAGTTGTAACACTTTTTATCAAAGTGTTTAGGAATTAACACTTGTCAATATAAAATTTTATTCTAATTCTAAAGAAATTTAAAAGCATTTAAAATTATTTTCCTAATTACTAAGGTGTTTTCTAATTTTTAAGAAATGCTTTTCTTATTAAATATCAAATAAACAAATATACTTATATATTTATAAATGTATGATAATTTATATAAGTAAAATTTTGAAAAGAACATAAAGTAAAAATCAACCAAAATTTAAATAAAGCTATATACAATATTTCAAAATATTATATCAAAAGCCTTTCATTTATTATATAAAATAAATACAAATCAAATTTCTATTGATAATTTTCTATAAAAATGAAACAAAATCTTATTTCTAATTGAAAACATTACCTATGTAATTTAAAACCAAACCATATTATCATTTATTCAAATATGATCGTATACCTTTAAATTCAAATTTATATTCATTTCAAAGTCAAATTTAAAAATCAAACCTAAAATAAATTTAAATCAATATAAATAACTATTTTAAAATAAGCTCATTATTATTTACAAATAATATATTCTATTTTAAAATCAATTTAAAATACACAGATTTAAATACACATAAATTTTGAAAACAATATACCAATTTAGAATTTATTCACACAAATAAAATAATTATTCTTATTTTAAAACCAATTCATAACCATAATTAAAATATTACTTGGTTATTTATTCTTGAAAATAACAATTTAATCAATTCAAATAATTTAAACTGAGAGACTATCAACATTTTAAACTCCTGGAAATTCCGGGATATTACATAAACCAAGATCTAAAACAAAGCATTGCAGCTTAAAAACAAGTTTTCAAAATTTCAATGTTTTGGGATTGTTGTTAAGTGATTATATAGTAGGTAAATTTCCTATATGTTTTTAGATATGATTTGAATGATGTCATTAAATAAAGTATAAATTATTTAATAAGATTAAGGTTTATCTTAAGTTAATTAGGACTTAATGATTTATAATTCATTAAATTATTTATGTAATTAAGTCGGATAAATAATGAATTTAATTAATCAATGATTTGAATAATTAATTAAGTAATTAAGGGTTTAATTTAATTAATTAAAGGGCTAAGTAAATTAATTTAGAATTAATTAATTTGTAATTAAGAAATCATTGATTAGATAAGATTTGATTTTAAATTAATGATTAAAGGATAATTAATCAAGTATTTAAAGATTAATTAAGTTACAGTTTAACACTTAATTAATATTAATTACGATTAATTAATGGATTATTTTATCTAAGTATAATTACTTAGGAGAAGTAATTAAAGATTTGATAATAGATAATGAAGGTCATTAACTTAAGGATTATTTAATAATTAATTAATGTGATTAATAAAAAAAATTTAAGATTAATTAGATTAATTAATTAAGAATAATCATTTGTGAAATTAAGTGTAATTACTTAATGGAAGCAATTAAAGAATTAATTACTTATTGTAATTAATTGAGTTTAATCTAATTAGTTTAAGTTAGTTAATTCAGTTTAATTAATTTAAAACAATCACTTGATGATTTGATAAGTATAATTACTTAGGGAAGTAATTAATGGATAATTACTGGATGTAATTAATTGAATAGGTGATTTATTAATGGAAGTAATTTGGATTAAGTTCCTATGTAATTAATCATGGGATTAATTGAGATAATTAATTAAGGGTAATTAATTTTTGAAATAAAGTAATTAAGGATAATTAATTACTGAATGGGATTAATCAAGGGATTAATTAGAGAATAAATTAAGGATTAATTTATTCAATAAAGTAATTAAGGATAGTTAATTACTGGATGTTATTAATCAAGGGTGATTAATAATTATGGTTAATAATTAGTTAATAAAGTAATTAAAGGTTAATTACTGTATTTGATTAAGGATAATTAATTTGTGAAATTAATTAAAGGTTAATTTCTTAAATGTAATTAAAGGATAAATAAGCCTTTAATAAATTGTTATCCCTAATATGTGGATCGTGATGCTATGTGATATGATATGTATGATTAAACTGTGAGGATGTGGATATCTATTGATGATGAATTACTATGACACCCTGTATTTAAAGTTGAATTGTATTTCTCTTAAATAAATTGGGTTAAGATGACATTGGATTCGAAGAGACCGGAGTCGGGCATTAGTAAGTACCCGAAACCACTTCGATTCTTTATAAATTGATATGTAAAATCGATTGGCTGGTATGGAATGATTTAAGAAATTTGGACCCTTTAATCTAAGTATTGGTACTTAGAAATTGATGTGTGGAATAAGTGATGTTATAATAACTTGTGAAGTTGAAATTGATATAAGTTACCCCGGGTTTATATAAGTTGTATGCTTTTGTATTCCATGTTAGATGGGTTTACTCACGCTGGTTTCCAGCCTGACCCAGGTGTTACTTTGATGTAATGCTCGGGTCAGACCGAGTATTACAGATTTTCAGGTAAGGACGTTCTGGAGCTCAGGAGGCGAGCTGGATGGCAGGGACATATAGAGAGTATCCACTGTGATATATTATTGTATTATTAGGATATGTTGTTTAAAACTGTCCAGTGAATAGTAATGGTTGTAACCCTGATGTATAAGTATAAGTGTAATTGATACAATTTTTCTTTTGTAAACTGTTATTATGTGATATTATATTTTGATCCGCTGCGAATGTGAGGTTTTCAGTGTCTTGTTCCTGTTTCTTCTTCTTTATCTTTTCTTCTTTTCTCTAACAATCTGGAATTTTCGGGATCGAAAATTCTCTGTCGTTACAACATCTATTTTGGAAATATCCTCAGGATTAGTAGCGACTAGCCCTTGCACTTCACTGCTTCAACTTCAAATCCAAATTCGTTTCCACATGAATCGTACAAACCGGATCGAAGTGGTCTTCGAAAGTAAATCTCGATCCCGGTCTCTTCGAAACGATCAGTGCATTGGCCACTATTGATAGTCGGTTATTTAACTATCCATTAATATTCACAAAACATCCATCAATCGTAAATAATTTCTCCCAATTTATTTATTATCCCGAAATATCTTTGCAAGATATATTTTCCCAATTTCAACTCCCATTTTGAAAACAATTTCAAACCAGTTTCCTCTCACGGAATACATTTCCCAATTATTTATTTCCTCTGAAACACCAAGTACAAAACACTTTAGATTTTAAATAATTTAAAAGCACTTTATTATAAAATATACTTTATGACATTACAATTAAAACTTCTTTAATACTTATAAATATATATATACTTTAGGAATAGTTAAAATAAAACCACTTTATAAAATATAAACTAATATCTTCATCTTTTTAAAATATAATACAAAAATCACTTTCATATAATTATTACAAAAATAAATTTGAAAATCACTGCTTTCGAAGTTATCATTTAGAAATAATAAATTTTCCAAAACCAGCTTTTTTTTAAAAACAACATTAAAAACCTTTGCTTATATTTAAAATTGCTTTGAAAACTGTACTTGGCAATTTCGGAAAATACTCTTCTCTTTCACATCCTTTAAAATAAATCTCCATTTATTTTTAAACAAATTTACCATTTTTTTAATAGATTCACACCTTGAATTTATATTTCCAAATCCACTTCACATTTATAAACCCAGTTTATAAATTTCAAAATCTCACTTTTCTTTAATTTCAAATTCCAAACACTTAAGTAAATTCACAATTAATTTTTAATTTACTTCACTTTGAAAAAAAATTCTTCACTTTCTTTGTTTGTTCCAAAATCTATTAACTTTAAGATTTCTATTTCTCATTTATGATTTAAACCTTTTTAACTAAAAATGCCAATTCGGATTTTCATATCTCTTCTGTATCTTTTAATTAAATTTAAACTTTAGATTTAAAAATAAATTCTTTATTCTCTATTCTTTTAATAATATCACTTAAGCTTTAAAATTTATTATCCCTCAGGATATTCAAATTTCCCCTTTTATACTCAGGATTTATTTATTTGAATTGTTAAAAAGAATTACTTTTGTTTTTCTTCTAATTCACTTTTCTATTTATTTGAATTCTCTATAATTGATTTGCTTCAATTTTACTCTTTTATTTCTTTTCAAAAATCCAATTCTATAGATTTGGATAACTCATAATACTAAAATATTCAATCCAATCATATCATCTTATACTTCATACAATCATTACAGGATATCAAATATTCATAGCACAAAATATTAAATAATCTAAATAATTTTGAGGAATCCAGTTGGATCCCTCCAATCTGTTTTCCCTGCATCCACAAACGTTAGCACAATATAAAATACCAATTCCACTTCAAGGTGGAATATCGCCGTATATGGGATTTATATAAAATCATCCGCTATTATGCGGCGCATAGGGTCTCATCCGCTATATAATGTGGGAATCAATCACTCCAATATTCTATATACTACTATGTATAATATAACACATCAATTCAATCCAATCAATCAACCAATTATTTAAATTTAACTATTTAAATTTAAATTATACCAGAAGAGTGAGATTAACTCACCTTTTGCTTTATTAGCATCCCATTTCAAACCACCTTGCTTCCTTCTTGATTTTTGACCTTGTATGAACATTTATACGGTTTATTAAATTTCGAAGTAAATCGAATTACCAATTGCTATTTAATTTGATTAACTAAAAATCGAGTCATTAATTTCCCTTTTGATAAATTAATTAAATAACAAGTTTGTTTAACTAATTTTCCTTATTTAAAATCTTTCAATAATAATTTAAATAAGTTAACAAGATAATTATAATACATTGTTCTAAAATAAATTAGTAAATTTAAAATGTATATTTATTTTCCTTTTGAAACTTCATATATATATATATATACATGCATGTATATTGCTTAATTAAATACATTAATTAACAAACAAAGTTAATTGTTTTCCATATATTATAAAATTGCTTTGCTGTCCAATTATATATAATATCAAGTCACTTTTATATAATTATGTGCATTTTTATGTGGACATATGGATATTTATATATTTCATTCTCTTTAATATATTTTATTTTTGTAAAAATAAGGACCTAATTTTAAAACCATTACTTTTTCTATCCTCTATAATATATACATATATGTTTTAAAAACAACAAAACTGCAGCTATCCCTAACTTAATACATTTTTTTAAAATAAATTTAATTTCTTTCATATATATAACATGCCTATATACTTATTTCATCAGAATTGGAAACAGAAAAATAGAAATACCGAGAAATTGCTTAATACCTCACTGCCCAGATCGAAACAAACATCACAACCCCAGCTCGACCATCCCGCCGTGAATCGAGACCATCGATTGATCGCCTCGAGTTGCTAGCGCTAGCCTCGAATTTCTTCGCCGCAACTGCCTTCACGCGAATCGATGCAGTTCGCCTGCAACACCACACTGTCGGCATTGAAGTCGACCTCCTCGTAGCCGCCGTTCCTCCTTACCATCGCGATTAATTTGCTCGCGACTTGCACCATCCCCCCGAATCGAAATCGCGATTCCACCCGAGAAGCCGTGTCGCGCTCAAAGGGACGAACACATCGTCGTGGCCATCCCCGTCGCCTCTTCTCGTTCCCAACCCAATCCATCAACCCCCTTCCCAAGCGTCTGCCCTAGGCTCGCATCGAAATCGATTCGATTTCTCTCGGCTAGACAATTTTGAACTGCGAACCCTTTTTTTTAAAGGCCGGAATCGTTTGATACAAAAGTAAATGAAGAGAAAAAGAAATGAGATTTAGCAGTGACCATTTTCTCGTTCGCCATTTTCTCTGAGAGATTTAATGAAGTTCGGTACTTATTATTTTTATTATATAAAAATTGAAATGTTTTCGGCTGAATGAAAAGGTGACGTGATTTTAAATAATAAAGTGAAATATTCTTTGCGTGATTAAGTTGACTTGCGTATTTATAGGGTTAAAGTGAAATGAGATGATGTTCTGCATGTTGATGGGAGTATATATGTCAATCAACCAATATATATATATATATTTAAATTTTAAATTGTCTCAATATAAATTCCAACGCGACTATAAATCGTATGCTCACACAACAACTCCGGTTACTACAAAATTTGAGATCCGGAAATAATACAATATTACGGATCCAATGGAACTGGTTTCGTCAAATTTCGAGACTGTGCCTCGAAAGGCTATTTTTAAATGTCGTTTTAAACAATAAAATTTGAAAACTGAACATAACATCTTTAAATTCGATTCTATCCCTTTTATTATCTTCAGTATTATTAATATAAATTTTCCAAGCCTTCAAATAATTTTTTACAGGCTTAAAATTCCAGCTTCAATAATTTACCCAATTTCGATAATTAAATTCAACAATTAATTATCCAATAAATATTGATATTTGAAATTCAAGTTAAAAATTAACTTTTAAATATTTAAAACCAATTAAATATTCTAATTCCAAATATCCAAAAATTCCGGGTCGTCACATTGATTAAATAAATTTAGTTAGTTTAAAATAGGTAAAATATGTTAAATTGTATTAAATAGGTTATAATAGATTAAAATAAATTAAAATAGTTTAAACTGATAAAAATAGTTTAAATTGGTTTAAATAGATTTCAAAGTTATATCCAAACCTTTTCAATAACTCAATTCGATAAATTCATTTATATTCGACACTTCAACCTTGAAATTCCAATTTAAATTCTTTGATAATTCATCAAACCAATTTCCAATTCTAGCATTAACACTTAGATTATCGAAAATAATTCAGTTTATATAAATCAATTTCTATTTCAAAATGCCTTTTAACCGAATTCAAATTTTTAATGAATTAAAAATCATTAAATTTAACCAATCCAGTGTCCGTATATAATTTTTTACTTTAGGGTCAAGTGATACAGATATATATCATTTTAATCCGCAGTTTAAAACTTTATGGTTATATATCATTTCAAACCGCAAATCCTGAATTAATTAAAATCCATCAAATTGCTCGAGTCTATTATTTCAACCCATAATGATTTTTCCTAATCTATAGATCGTTCAGGTATGTACCATTTCAACCCATAGGGAACTTGCAGCTATTACAATATAAAATACAACATCTAGTCATCCAATATCAACAAATCCAACATATATCACAATCATCATCCAAATCAATCAATAAACATTAATAGGTAAATGATAATCAATACATGTAATAAATTGACAATTTAAAATTCAAAATTAAATTAAATGATGATTAAATGTAATAAAAGTCAAATTTAGCCAGAATGACAAATTTAAACATACCAAACATCAATAAATGTATTTGAAATCACATCATAAATTTAATTTGACGACAGAAGATAATTTAGTAGTTGTGAGTGGGTTAAAACACTCACCTACGATTTTAAATCGAATAAAAATCCAATTTAGGCCCAAAATTAAAACAGTCTCAAATTCAACCAAACTAGTTTCGTAAAGTTTGAAATTTCGATACGATCCCAATGGAACAAACCGTGCGTGAAACGGACCTCGTATGTAAAAGTTATGCATATTAGAACATTAAACGGTTTAAATTTAAAATAAAAAAACTAAATCAACAACACACGTACACAGCTAATACGTCAGCACCTCCTTGCTTCCTAGGTCCCATTTGACCCAGTCCAACGTGCCTGTAGCCTCCCTTTGACCATCGAAAACTACCACCTACGGCCACCTGGAAGCCACCGGCCACCACTATCCTCTCCCCCTAGGCGAGCCGCTCCCAGCCGATGCCCTCCGCGACCCCAAATCAAATCGCACCGCCAGCACCATGTAGTGTTTCAAAACCCTAATCGACCAATTCCTGATGATCTGACTGATGACTCCCCCCACGAATGACATAGATGAATCCCTCTTACGAATCTCCACAACCCAGTATCATTGATTTGACGATCAGTCGAAGTTGATCGACGATCGATGAACGGCCGAGAATTATTCCTCGAATTCCGGACATATAGAAACCCAAATCGGAAAACTAACTACAGATTTGATTTTCGCTCGTCGAGAGCTTCAAATCGATATATAATTTGATATGGTTTGGAGGAGTTTGATTTTTCAATTTAATTTTGATTTGCAATTGAATTTGGAATTGATTTTGGTTTGTCTGCCATTGGAAAGAGAGAAGCAGATAGAATTGTACATACTCATAATAAGAGATGGTTGCTAGGGTTATAACGAGCTATTTATAGGTATAGCTAAAATAGAAAAGAAAGGACACAATCGATTTGAAAGTTGAACGATAAACGATCCGGAAAGCCCGTTTCGTTTCCGAAACGAAAATGCGTCATCCCATATATCAAAATAGATGTTTTTGATATTTTTAAACTCAATGGAACATGTTTCAAGTCCAAATTCCATCGTACGAAGAAGTTGCTTTAAAATCAGCTTATTTCATATTGGTTTCAACTAAATTGATTTCTAGGCGTTTCGAGCCTGTACGATCAAATGACAAGTCCAATCGTTACGAAACATGAAATCCTACAATAATTCAACATTGCAGATCTGATGAAACTGGCTTCGTCGAATCCGAGACAGCGGCCAAAATGGCTATTTTCACATTAATTAAATAAATTAATATTAAATTAATTAATCACTTTATAATTCAATATTTATAAACTAAAAAATTTCATCATTTTTGATTACTTAGACACTTATAATAACTTAAAGCAAATTTACATATCAAATTCAGTGTTTAATATTTCATTAATTACAGTGTTCAATTTCAATTGTAATTAAATCCAATTAATTAAAATTAAATTCATTGTTTTAATTTGATTTCAATCTTTATATT
Organism: Allium cepa; assembly: GCA_030765085.1. Classification (NCBI taxonomy): domain Eukaryota; kingdom Viridiplantae; phylum Streptophyta; class Magnoliopsida; order Asparagales; family Amaryllidaceae; genus Allium; species Allium cepa. The sequence goes on along the minus strand of CM060940.1, from coordinate 889,509,819 downwards.
CAATCTATTATTACTCTAATAACATAGTTAACATTTGTTGATATCTTATTTCACTAATATGCTACAATTTTCATCTTTTATTTGTATTGACTACTATATTTCCATTATATTGAATTTTTGTCAATTTTATTATAATTTAAAATCTCAATAAATTAATTTATCTTTTTTCACTCTTTTTATTTCATTAATTATTGCCTTGTAAATAAAATTAACATTTCTATACATTTTATTACATTCATAATTTGCAGTTATTGTCTTAACTCACATTAATGTAACATTTATTTACATTTATTTGTAATTGATTAAATATATTGGTAACAAATAACAATTGACACCATTTCTACATTTAATAACATTTGTAAGTTTATATTTTTTTCAAACAAATGTTATAACAACTTTCATTACACTAATTTTATTCAATTACCATTATTACACACTATTTCTGTAACGACCCAGAATTTTTGATAAATTAAATTTGAGTATTTAATTAATTTTAAATATTAATAAGTAGGAATTTGAAGTTAAATAATTTATTTCTCGAATATTGGATTTAATAGGGTAATTTAAATCGATTATTTAATAGTGGAATTCCAGAAATAATTAAATATTGGGTTAAATATAATGGGAAATGATTTGGAAAATTTTGTTTTATCATATTGAAGTTATAGAAATATTTTGGAACTTGTAAAATTGAATTTGGAGTTAATTTGTGAAAATTGAATGTTTTAATATTTAATTATCGACTGTAAAATAGCCAATTTTTGAACAGTCTCAGAATTGAACGAAACGAGTTCCGTTGGATCCGTAATAATTAGTTATTATTGGATTTCAAATTTCGTAGCAATCGGAGTTGTCGTTTGACCGTGGCAGCTCCAAACGCATCCAAATTGTTTTAATATTAATTTAGCGAGTTAAAATAGCCATTTTTCAAACGGTCTCGGATTTCGACGAAACCAGTTTCATCGGATCCGTAATGTGATATTATTGTAAGATTTCAAATTTCAAGTCAATCGGATTTGTCGTTTGTCCGGTACAAATCAAAACGCCTAGAAATCGCTTAAATCGGTTTAAATTTAAATCGAGTGTTTATTGCCGTATCTCACACATATGATGGAATTAGCTTCCGAAACTTGTTCCATTGTGTCCGGAATGTGGAAAAACCTTAGGATCGCCTGGCGGAACGCGTCGTTTGGAGTTCGTTTGCAAAAGTGTCAGATTGGAGATTTTAATATTAAAATAATATTGATATATATACATTTTAATTTCCAAAACCCTAGTTTTATCTTTGGGCCGCCACTTCTTTCTTTAATGGCCAGAAAACATCGATCTTCTCCCCTCATTATCTTTCAATCCGTCGAGTTTTGGAAGAAACTTCCAACTGGAAAGTCGTAGAGGGCAGAGAGGGCTTCGATCTCAACGGTCGAGATCGAAATTGGAGCGACGGATTGGAGGCTAGGGACCCGCGTTTGCCACCAGGCCATGCGCGTGTATCGAGGCAGGGGGGAGGCCGCACGTGGCCGGTCATGGGCTGAAGGTGGAGCTCGAGTTGGCCTTCGACGTGGTGTAACCTGATCGTGTTTGCATGCGATGTGGTGATGGCAAAACTAAACCCTAGATTTTGATGATGGGTTCCTCTCATATTTCTTGCTTGCGACAATATCTGGAAGGGGAGGAATGGCCGTGCGTGCAACAGAGAAGGAGAGGGTGTGTGGGGCCCATGCGTGAGAGGTTGGGTGTATTTTCCTTTGATATGAAATTTAATTGTAAATTTAAGTGTACAACGTTTAAAATAGTATAACTTTTTGCTGCGAGGTCCAAATTGAACGAGATTTTTTGCGTTGGCTTCGTATCGTCGTGCTCTTCGCAATGCAACTGGTTTGGAGTCGATTGGAGCTCGTTTGAATTTCGGGTAAAATTAAACGTTCGTTTAATTTTATTCGAACGAACGCGAAAACGGAAATAAAATCAAGGTGAGAACTCCTCACTCAATCGAAAGGTTTTGTTTAAAATTTTAAATAGTTAATATTGATTGTTGATTGCTGTTTGATTGTGGTAGTAGATATAGTAGGATATATACTATATATAGCGATATATATATATTGGCATATGTATATATCGGATTTGATTTCCCGCCTCGTATAGCGGATGAGACCCTATTGCGCCGTTATTAAGCGGAATATTTTATAAAATCCCATATACCGCGATATTCCACCTCGAAGTGGAATTGGTATTGTGCTAACGTCTGTGGTTGCAGGGAAACAGGTTGGAGGGATCCAACTGGATTCCTCACATATTTATTTGATTTTTGATATTGTGTTATTGTTGATGTTCATATCGACATATGTTGTTAGTTCCCGTAATTGACCATATGATGCTGTTGCATTATCGGATTCAAAATTTTTAAGTTAAAAATAATGATTTGAATTTAAAAAGGGATTTTAAAGAAAATTTTCAAGTATATGTTTTTAGTAAAGTTTTGAACTTGATGCAATTTAAAATAAATTAAGATTTAAAATGTTAAAATTATAAAACTATGATTTTTAAGGAATATAACCAAAAGGAAAATTTAAAATAGATAGATTTATAAAATAGTTAAATTTTAGATTTTTGAATTTTTATAAAGGATGAATATAAAAGATTTTTTTATAAATTGATATTTTTTAAATAGAATTTTTGGGATTACGAAATGAGTTTATAAAGTGCTAAGTTAATGTATAAGATGAATTTCATTTAAAATTTTAGATTTATAAAATGTGAAATTTATAAAACGAACGGTTATTGGGAAATTTTAAGGTTATAAGTTATTAACTTATAGAAATGGATTTGGGCATTAAAAAGGGGAATTTTATAGAAATTGTTAATAAATGAAGATTTCATTAGTTGAAATTATTATAAGCCATAAAGAAATCTTGTAAGTGATAAGATTTTAAATTGGTGAAGTTCAAAAGAACGATTTGGGTAAATGGATAATATTATAAGTATTTAACTTATAATATTGATTTTAGTATATAATCGAGTTATGTAAATCGAATTGGACTAATAAAAGGAGATTTCTAAAACGAAGTTTCATAAATAGAAATGGGATGTATGGACATTGTTATAAATCCAAAAAAATCAATTTAATTTGATAAATTGAATATGGAATTTGTTAAAGGGGTTGTATTCACTATTTTTGAACGGTGAACGTATTATTTTATTAAATGAACGTGTTTTTGGAAAAGAACGTTTTAAATGGAATTTAAAACTAATTAAAGACTTTTTAAGATATATTAAGTATCGAAATCATAGATTTCAACATTGATTGTTGAAATAGACGATTTCGAGAAATAGAAGGGAATATTTTGAATAGTAGTGGATTTATGTATCCATTTTTATTTCAAATCCATATACTAGTGTTTTTGGGTTGTCGTAACGATGTTTTACGCAACATTCGTTTTTAACCCAAATAAATGTGAATAAAAGAATATTTCTTTAAAGGAATGAAATTAATACTTAACTATGGTTTAAGCATATGGAATATTTTCGAATTGTTGAAAATAAATTGAATTGTGAATTACTTATTTTTAAATAAGTTTAGAAATGATTTTCCAGTATGGAATGGAATGTTTCTGTGAATTCACCTTTTAAAGGTAAATTGTAAGCGAATATTTTGGAATCGATTTGAAATCAAATATGAATGGATATTTTGGGATTTAATTCACGTTGGAATTTATAATAGGAAGGGAAATTGGTTTAAAAATAAATGTTGATTTATTTTTAAAGATGGAAGTAAAATTCACGAATTTGGAGCGTAAAATTTAAAAATAAATCGGTAAGGATTTATATGTTGTTTTGAAATTTGTTTTCAAAAGGGATAAAGGATGAATGGTGGTTTGAAATTTGTTTTCAAATGGTTGAGTTGTGTAATTTGAAATTTGTTTTCAAATGGTTAAGGTGTTTAATTTGAAATGGGTTTTCAAATGGGTAAAGTGTGGAAGATTTTATTGTGAAGGTGTTTTGGTAAAGCAAATAAATTGGGCAATTATTTGGAAATTGTGTATATATATCTTGTAAAGATATTTTGGGATTTAATAATTTTGGAAAAAATCATTTGGAATCTGATGATGTGGCGCATCTTTATTGATAGTTAAATAACCGACTATCAGTATTTACCCTTGGATGGTAATTGTTGTGATTGTTTGGAATTGAATGCTACACTTATTTTTAAAATAAGCGCTCGCTATTCGGTTTAGCCGGGAGAGGACCTTTGTGTCGTATATCCCATTCCGAATATGTGATACGTCGTTATGGATAGCATTTGAAGACCGGCGGGAAGACCGGGTATTTGTGAAACGATAGGATGACCTATCGATTGTCTCCGCATCGTTAGCTACGATATGGAGATTTCCTTTGTGATGGGAAATTTTATCGGGATTGTGGATACCCGGATTGCAAGGGCTTCTTTAGAAGTGCCTTCGGTTCTGTTCGAACCCGGAACAGACTTGTATGGTTACGTGTCTGACATTACATTTTGAGATATAGAGCAGATTTCTTTCAAATACATTTCTGTTGGTGGCGGAGAATTTATTCTCTTAGCTTAACACCCTTCTCTGAGACGTACGAGCTCAGAGGTTATGTAGTTGAAGGTTATCAGCGATATTTCCCAATCTGGTAATGTGGCATGCTGAGTGCTGCTGTGTGATGATCATTGGTTGATCGTTTGGATATGATCATTTGTTTGATCATTTATCTTTGTGATTATTGCTTTGGTCATCTGTGGACCCAAAGCATGGCTTTGTTGCACAAAGCGTAGCTTTGTGGACGAGACTTCGTCAGGACCTCACTCCCCGGAAATGGTCGAAACAGGAATATGCGGCAAGGTTATGAGGGTCGCTCCCTTTAGGGTATGTCATTTCCTTCTGGAAAAGGGTGGTATCATGGTATGGAGCCCAGATACTTACTCATGTTGATACACTATATCTATTACTGTGTGGTGTTGTTGGATCGAGCGCTCGGATAAAGGTCCCAAAGGACCGGGGGATGACATATTCGTGTAGTAGTTACCTAGTTACAGAGGTAACCCGGCCTTGTGTTGGCAGAGATCTAACCGTAACGTTAGTTCTCGGGACGTCCCGCCAGAGGCGATCCCATGTGGCAGTAGGAAGTTCCTTAGCCTGACCATTTGTTGGAAATCCAATCAAAACAATACGCGCCCTGTACGGTTTTAGTTGTATAACCTGCCATGGAATGTGGCGGTAACCTGCTATTGAACATGGTAGCTATAGTAGGCATACGACGAAATGTCGTATGCTGGCTAGGATTTATATTGTACTTTCGAAATTGTTTTCTACACTATGCACTTGTAATAATACCAAAAATGATTGATTTTTGCGTAGTAAGCATCTTTGACTATCATAAGGAGAAATCTCCTCCAATTCTGCGTTTGCATTGTGTGTGTGGCGGGAGGCCTTATGGTAGTTTCATTTTCTAAAAAGCATTGCGGATTTCGAAATTTAAATTCTCTTATTGCTTGTTTTAAAGATAAACTGTTTTGAGTTCTCACACCAGTCACATGACTGACCTGGAGTTTATTGTTCCTTTCCTAAACTCTGGGTGCCCACTATTTTCCACACGGGCAGTCTAGAGTTAGGTTATCAGGTTATTCTAGATTCGGGAGTTGCTGTGCAGATCTGGAGGCGAGCCAGATAGCGTAGTCTATTATTTATTGTATATAATATTTCTTTCCCGCTGTTGTTGTTGTACACTCTGATTGATATAATGTGATGTAATATATAAAATGTATAGTTCTTTTGTTTTAATGAATATTCATCTATTATATATTGTTCCGCTGCGATTGTGAGATTCTGACATTGTTATCCTGTTTCTGTTGTCTGTTTCTGTTTCTTCTATCTTTTTCTCTCTTCTTTTACCTCTTTCTTCTTCTAAAACCCTAACGGTTCGATTTTTCGGCTACGAAAAATCGCGATCGTTACATTTGGTATCAGAGCATATGGTTAAGCGACAACCTGCTCTGTTGGGTATTACTCATTAGAGATAGAGTCAGTAGTACTCTATAATGAGTGTGAGTGTAATAATAGATATGAGTGCGTATTTGTTAGTGAATATAAAAAATTGTTTTATATTGTGATGATTGGTTTATTGAGTGGTATATGAACCTTCGTCGGCGCAGCCTCGAAAACTGAATCGAAGGGGTTTCTAAACACTTGAATAGAACAATTCGACACAATATTGTTTTAAAATTGGGTAAATGAAATAATTTTACCTCGATTATATTTTATATATAAAGAGAAAATAATTTTTCAAGAATTATTGAAGTGTGTATATAATTGATTGCTTGGTTGTTGTAAATGATATATATATAAAATAATTAAAAGTTGTTTGAATAAGCTAATAAAAGCAACTATTGTAAAAAGAATAATGGTATAAACCAATGAATCATAAGATGGAATTATAATTAATAATGATTTACAATTGTAAGATAATCATGTATGTATATAAGAAGTAAAATTATATAAGTAAAAGGGTTATAAAAGTGATTTATGAATAGAAAGAAAACTTTTTGAAAGAATAATTAGCATTGATTTCACTATTGTCACTGGGAAATAATAAGGATGATGACTGCAGCATCATCAGTATCATTTTCGAGTTTCTATGTGATGGATTTGCTACAAAAATGAATTTAAAATTGAAGTTTTGTTGTAAGAAACCAATTTGAGATAAAAATTCAATTTGAAATTGTTAAATATACGTGAAAAAGGTTTTGGACTTATAATAAATGTTGGAAGTTGAATAATAAATTGTATAACTTATAGTATGGAAGATGTAAGTGAAACCAGTTATTGAAGTGGTTAAACAATTAAGTTAAGTAAAATGGAATATGAATTTGAATATTGGTATGGATTTGACTTAAGTAAAAAAAAAAATTAAATATAATCTACTTTAGAATTGTAATCCGAATTGGATTGTTAAGTGTAAACTTAAGTTTAATTGGACAAATGATGTTAAATGGAGTATAACTTAAGTGAAGTTGAATAAAAAAAAAAAAAATTGATCTTTGTATCAAAGTTAAATAATCAAGTGAATTAAATGATGTAAATAAAGTTGAAATGGAATATAACTTAAGTAATATTGAAAGAATTGATGTTAATATCAAAGTAAGTGAATAAAGTGAGTAAATGAAATTGTTAAAGATGTGAACTTAGGTTATATAAATGAAATTCAAATTTATTTGTAAAAAGAACTAGCAATTGAATTAAAGCATGGATTGAATGTTAATCAATCGAATGTAAATAAGTTGATATATATAACCGTAAATTCATTTGAAAATAGTTGAATAATAGAATGAAAATCAATTGAGTGTTAAAACCAATTGGAATTAAAACAGTTGAACTAAATTGAATGTAAGAAAAATGAATAAAATTTGGTTGTATTGGATGTACATTGGTCGTTGTTGCTTGTTGGTTGATTGTATGAAAATTCCTTAAGTGTTAATGAAATTAAACTTGCTAATTTGAAAGCTATGTAATTGAATTCAAATTGAATGTAAAGTAAATGAATTTGAATAGAATTGAATTTGATTTGGGCTGAATATGAACCAATGTGAATTTAATTAGTGAATGTAACTAATTGAAACGAATGAATTGAATATGCAACTTCAATAATAAACCAAAAATGTATAAGAAGCATGTATTGGAAATTTTGTAATTGAATTGGCCAATAGTTTGAATGTTGGAATTGGATACTATTACTAGTATGATATACAGGTATATAATGGAATTGGGATTTTGGTTATGAAGTTAAATTGAATCGCTCGACAAAAAGGTACGTATTTCAGTTTTTATATGAGATTTGGTGATTTCCTTCTCCTGCCACTTGGCTTTCTCTTTTCTTTTTGATTCTGAGGGGCCGTAGCGCCATTTTGTAGTCGTACCGATCTAGCCGCGCAAAGAAGACTCTGGCGAAATTTTTCGAAAATTTAGGGAGTTAGAAAATTTTTGAGAAAATTTTGAAAAGTTAGAATTTGAATTTAAATTTAAATTTGAATTGTTAAGTAAACAAGGTGGTTTGAAACTTATAATCAGAGTTGGAAAGCTAATTGAAATGATAGTAGATCTTTAATAAAAAGATTTGTTTTGAAAAGTTGATAAAACTAATTAGCTTTGGAAAAATAATAAACGGTTTAGGATCATTTCTCCTTAACTTGTAATTTCGAGGACGAAATTCTTTTAAGGGGGGAAGATTGTAACGACCCAGAATTTTTGATAAATTAAATTTGAGTATTTAATTAATTTTAAATATTAATAAGTAGGAATTTGAAGTTAAATAATTTATTTCTCGAATATTGGATTTAATAGGGTAATTTAAATCGATTATTTAATAGTGGAATTCCAGAAATAATTAAATATTGGGTTAAATATAATGGGAAATGATTTGGAAAATTTTGTTTTATCATATTGAAGTTATAGAAATATTTTGGAACTTGTAAAATTGAATTTGGAGTTAATTTGTGAAAATTGAATGTTTTAATATTTAATTATCGACTGTAAAATAGCCAATTTTTGAACAGTCTCAGAATTGAACGAAACGAGTTCCGTTGGATCCGTAATAATTAGTTATTATTGGATTTCAAATTTCGTAGCAATCGGAGTTGTCGTTTGACCGTGGCAGCTCCAAACGCATCCAAATTGTTTTAATATTAATTTAGCGAGTTAAAATAGCCATTTTTCAAACGGTCTCGGATTTCGACGAAACCAGTTTCATCGGATCCGTAATGTGATATTATTGTAAGATTTCAAATTTCAAGTCAATCGGATTTGTCGTTTGTCCGGTACAAATCAAAACGCCTAGAAATCGCTTAAATCGGTTTAAATTTAAATCGAGTGTTTATTGCCGTATCTCACACATATGATGGAATTAGCTTCCGAAACTTGTTCCATTGTGTCCGGAATGTGGAAAAACATTAGGATCGCCTGGCGGAACGCGTCGTTTGGAGTTCGTTTGCAAAAGTGTCAGATTGGAGATTTTAATATTAAAATAATATTGATATATATACATTTTAATTTCCAAAACCCTAGTTTTATCTTTGGGCCGCCACTTCTTTCTTTAATGGCCAGAAAACATCGATCTTCTCCCCTCATTATCTTTCAATCCGTCGAGTTTTGGAAGAAACTTCCAACTGGAAAGTCGTAGAGGGCAGAGAGGGCTTCGATCTCAACGGTCGAGATCGAAATTGGAGCGACGGATTGGAGGCTAGGGACCCGCGTTTGCCACCAGGCCATGCGCGTGTATCGAGGCAGGGGGGAGGCCGCACGTGGCCGGTCATGGGCTGAAGGTGGAGCTCGAGTTGGCCTTCGACGTGGTGTAACCTGATCGTGTTTGCATGCGATGTGGTGATGGCAAAACTAAACCCTAGATTTTGATGATGGGTTCCTCTCATATTTCTTGCTTGCGACAATATCTGGAAGGGGAGGAATGGCCGTGCGTGCAACAGAGAAGGAGAGGGTGTGTGGGGCCCATGCGTGAGAGGTTGGGTGTATTTTCCTTTGATATGAAATTTAATTGTAAATTTAAGTGTACAACGTTTAAAATAGTATAACTTTTTGCTGCGAGGTCCAAATTGAACGAGATTTTTTGCGTTGGCTTCGTATCGTCGTGCTCTTCGCAATGCAACTGGTTTGGAGTCGATTGGAGCTCGTTTGAATTTCGGGTAAAATTAAACGTTCGTTTAATTTTATTCGAACGAACGCGAAAACGGAAATAAAATCAAGGTGAGAACTCCTCACTCAATCGAAAGGTTTTGTTTAAAATTTTAAATAGTTAATATTGATTGTTGATTGCTGTTTGATTGTGGTAGTAGATATAGTAGGATATATACTATATATAGCGATATATATATATTGGCATATGTATATATCGGATTTGATTTCCCGCCTCGTATAGCGGATGAGACCCTATTGCGCCGTTATTAAGCGGAATATTTTATAAAATCCCATATACCGCGATATTCCACCTCGAAGTGGAATTGGTATTGTGCTAACGTCTGTGGTTGCAGGGAAACAGGTTGGAGGGATCCAACTGGATTCCTCACATATTTATTTGATTTTTGATATTGTGTTATTGTTGATGTTCATATCGACATATGTTGTTAGTTCCCGTAATTGACCATATGATGCTGTTGCATTATCGGATTCAAAATTTTTAAGTTAAAAATAATGATTTGAATTTAAAAAGGGATTTTAAAGAAAATTTTCAAGTATATGTTTTTAGTAAAGTTTTGAACTTGATGCAATTTAAAATAAATTAAGATTTAAAATGTTAAAATTATAAAACTATGATTTTTATGGAATATAACCAAAAGGAAAATTTAAAATAGATAGATTTATAAAATAGTTAAATTTTAGATTTTTGAATTTTTATAAAGGATGAATATAAAAGATTTTTTTATAAATTGATATTTTTTAAATAGAATTTTTGGGATTACGAAATGAGTTTATAAAGTGCTAAGTTAATGTATAAGATGAATTTCATTTAAAATTTTAGATTTATAAAATGTGAAATTTATAAAACGAACGGTTATTGGGAAATTTTAAGGTTATAAGTTATTAACTTATAGAAATGGATTTGGGCATTAAAAAGGGGAATTTTATAGAAATTGTTAATAAATGAAGATTTCATTAGTTGAAATTATTATAAGCCATAAAGAAATCTTGTAAGTGATAAGATTTTAAATTGGTGAAGTTCAAAAGAACGATTTGGGTAAATGGATAATATTATAAGTATTTAACTTATAATATTGATTTTAGTATATAATCGAGTTATGTAAATCGAATTGGACTAATAAAAGGAGATTTCTAAAACGAAGTTTCATAAATAGAAATGGGATGTATGGACATTGTTATAAATCCAAAAAAATCAATTTAATTTGATAAATTGAATATGGAATTTGTTAAAGGGGTTGTATTCACTATTTTTGAACGGTGAACGTATTATTTTATTAAATGAACGTGTTTTTGGAAAAGAACGTTTTAAATGGAATTTAAAACTAATTAAAGACTTTTTAAGATATATTAAGTATCGAAATCATAGATTTCAACATTGATTGTTGAAATAGACGATTTCGAGAAATAGAAGGGAATATTTTGAATAGTAGTGGATTTATGTATCCATTTTTATTTCAAATCCATATACTAGTGTTTTTGGGTTGTCGTAACGATGTTTTACGCAACATTCGTTTTTAACCCAAATAAATGTGAATAAAAGAATATTTCTTTAAAGGAATGAAATTAATACTTAACTATGGTTTAAGCATATGGAATATTTTCGAATTGTTGAAAATAAATTGAATTGTGAATTACTTATTTTTAAATAAGTTTAGAAATGATTTTCCAGTATGGAATGGAATGTTTCTGTGAATTCACCTTTTAAAGGTAAATTGTAAGCGAATATTTTGGAATCGATTTGAAATCAAATATGAATGGATATTTTGGGATTTAATTCACGTTGGAATTTATAATAGGAAGGGAAATTGGTTTAAAAATAAATGTTGATTTATTTTTAAAGATGGAAGTAAAATTCACGAATTTGGAGCGTAAAATTTAAAAATAAATCGGTAAGGATTTATATGTTGTTTTGAAATTTGTTTTCAAAAGGGATAAAGGATGAATGGTGGTTTGAAATTTGTTTTCAAATGGTTGAGTTGTGTAATTTGAAATTTGTTTTCAAATGGTTAAGGTGTTTAATTTGAAATGGGTTTTCAAATGGGTAAAGTGTGGAAGATTTTATTGTGAAGGTGTTTTGGTAAAGCAAATAAATTGGGCAATTATTTGGAAATTGTGTATATATATCTTGTAAAGATATTTTGGGATTTAATAATTTTGGAAAAAATCATTTGGAATCTGATGATGTGGCGCATCTTTATTGATAGTTAAATAACCGACTATCAGTATTTACCCTTGGATGGTAATTGTTGTGATTGTTTGGAATTGAATGCTACACTTATTTTTAAAATAAGCGCTCGCTATTCGGTTTAGCCGGGAGAGGACCTTTGTGTCGTATATCCCATTCCGAATATGTGATACGTCGTTATGGATAGCATTTGAAGACCGGCGGGAAGACCGGGTATTTGTGAAACGATAGGATGACCTATCGATTGTCTCCGCATCGTTAGCTACGATATGGAGATTTCCTTTGTGATGGGAAATTTTATCGGGATTGTGGATACCCGGATTGCAAGGGCTTCTTTGGAAGTGCCTTCGGTTCTGTTCGAACCCGGAACAGACTTGTATGGTTACGTGTCTGACATTACATTTTGAGATATAGAGCAGATTTCTTTCAAATACATTTCTGTTGGTGGCGGAGAATTTATTCTCTTAGCTTAACACCCTTCTCTGAGACGTACGAGCTCAGAGGTTATGTAGTTGAAGGTTATCAGCGATATTTCCCAATCTGGTAATGTGGCATGCTGAGTGCTGCTGTGTGATGATCATTGGTTGATCGTTTGGATATGATCATTTGTTTGATCATTTATCTTTGTGATTATTGCTTTGGTCATCTGTGGACCCAAAGCATGGCTTTGTTGCACAAAGCGTAGCTTTGTGGACGAGACTTCGTCAGGACCTCACTCCCCGGAAATGGTCGAAACAGGAATATGCGGCAAGGTTATGAGGGTCGCTCCCTTTAGGGTATGTCATTTCCTTCTGGAAAAGGGTGGTATCATGGTATGGAGCCCAGATACTTACTCATGTTGATACACTATATCTATTACTGTGTGGTGTTGTTGGATCGAGCGCTCGGATAAAGGTCCCAAAGGACCGGGGGATGACATATTCGTGTAGTAGTTACCTAGTTACAGAGGTAACCCGGCCTTGTGTTGGCAGAGATCTAACCGTAACGTTAGTTCTCGGGACGTCCCGCCAGAGGCGATCCCATGTGGCAGTAGGAAGTTCCTTAGCCTGACCATTTGTTGGAAATCCAATCAAAACAATACGCGCCCTGTACGGTTTTAGTTGTATAACCTGCCATGGAATGTGGCGGTAACCTGCTATTGAACATGGTAGCTATAGTAGGCATACGACGAAATGTCGTATGCTGGCTAGGATTTATATTGTACTTTCGAAATTGTTTTCTACACTATGCACTTGTAATAATACCAAAAATGATTGATTTTTGCGTAGTAAGCATCTTTGACTATCATAAGGAGAAATCTCCTCCAATTCTGCGTTTGCATTGTGTGTGTGGCGGGAGGCCTTATGGTAGTTTCATTTTCTAAAAAGCATTGCGGATTTCGAAATTTAAATTCTCTTATTGCTTGTTTTAAAGATAAACTGTTTTGAGTTCTCACACCAGTCACATGACTGACCTGGAGTTTATTGTTCCTTTCCTAAACTCTGGGTGCCCACTATTTTCCACACGGGCAGTCTAGAGTTAGGTTATCAGGTTATTCTAGATTCGGGAGTTGCTGTGCAGATCTGGAGGCGAGCCAGATAGCGTAGTCTATTATTTATTGTATATAATATTTCTTTCCCGCTGTTGTTGTTGTACACTCTGATTGATATAATGTGATGTAATATATAAAATGTATAGTTCTTTTGTTTTAATGAATATTCATCTATTATATATTGTTCCGCTGCGATTGTGAGATTCTGACATTGTTATCCTGTTTCTGTTGTCTGTTTCTGTTTCTTCTATCTTTTTCTCTCTTCTTTTACCTCTTTCTTCTTCTAAAACCCTAACGGTTCGATTTTTCGGCTACGAAAAATCGCGATCGTTACAATTTCATTAATTAATTCAATATTTACATTAGTTTTCTTATATTCAATTTATAACCAAGTATAACATTTAAATCATTTCAGTTAATTGGAATTTCATTAAAATTATTAATAATTAACTTACATTAACATTGTTATATTTCATTTTGATTATTATTTCATTAATAGATCACAAATTTTTATTTCTCCCAATATTAAATCACAAAAATCTATTAAATTAACTATTTTTAGTTATCGAAAATTACGGGTTGTAACATATTATAACTGTCCGGTATTGTGTTATTGATGTGTTGTATTCTAATGACGTAATATGTAAATAACAGTTGTAGTTCTTTTTATATAAAGACATGTTTGTATCTATTATATATTGTTCCGCTCTGATTGTGAGATTCTGTGTTGTTGTTTCTGTTTCTTCTTCTACCTCTTTCTTCTTTCCCCTAATGATCTAGTATTTCCGACATTCAATTGCTCAGCATTTAATATAGTAAACCGATTGATGTCGATCTTGGAGCGTCGAAAATCCAGGTCGTCACAGATAGAACATTTGTTACCTGTCGTTTCAAAGAACTATTGCCCATAAAAGTTTAGACGGTTGTAACAGAACTTAGTTTGTTTTATAAGGAGCTTTGTTCAACTACATTAAAAGTTGATCGTCTATGTAAACTTGTGGAAGAAATTTCTATATTGCTCTGCAAACTGGTGAAAATATTTTCTTTTGGTTTCTTTAATGTAATGGAGCATTTACCTGTTCATCTTCTGTTTGAAGTATGTCTTCGAGGTCTTATGTAATATGGATGAAATATGTACCCATTTGAAAGATATTAATACCGGGTATGTTAAATATTAGTTTAATTACGTGTAATAAGATTTATTGATAATTATTCTTAACATGTACTTAAATCATCCAAAGAAAAAAGTGAGACAAAATGCACAAGTTGAAGGTTCGAAATGCAAATCATATATCAAAGAAGAAGCTTCGTTCTTTTTCTCTCATTATTTCAGTGACCATGTGAACTTATCTTTTGAAAGTGCTACGTGAAATGATGAGGGCATTGAACAGGTTCTTCTGAATGAATGCTATCTATTTTTAGACAGCATGGACACCCTGCTTGGAAAATGTGTGGAAGTTTGGTTAGATGACAGAGATTATAATGAGCTTTGACAGTAGATTGCACAGCTGTAAGAGCAGGGCAACCTTCGAGCAATGCAAATGGAGCAACTGAACCGGCGTTTGGCCGAGTAAATGGAGCAGCATGGAGCATTCCCTTCGTCTGGTGGGTTCCAAAGCCGACGACGAGTCATGAGGTACATTTTACAGTGTTTGTTATTGAAACTTGTGTGCGTATACAATGAGAGATGGTGGGTTGATTTGTGGACATGTGGTGTTTGATGTTGATTTATTGGACTGATGTGTTAGGTTGGCATTTTAGACGTTGTATATGTTGTACAAAGATGTTGGATGTATATATTATTGTTGAGTATATAAGATTGATGATGGATGGTTTTTTTTGTATTGATGGTAGTGTTTGAGTTTGAGATTGGGATGGTAATGTTTGAGTTTTATATTGTTATTGATATTGATTTTAGCTTGAACGTATGATATATATTGATTTTAATGTGTTTTGATATATATTGATATTGATGTGCTGTTTGGAATTCAAATGGCTACTATAATGTTAAACAAATCATTCAGATCTCTAACGGCTGCCGATTATTTCGACGACTTATTGATCAAAAATCAACGACGGCTTCTGATGTCTCCAAACGGCTTTTCGGTGATTTTTCAAGCCACGTGGACGTAACCGTCGAAAAGGCCACTGAAGTTGTCGTCGGAATAGTCGTTGGAAGCCCTCGAAAAAACATCATCGTTTCCATCGAAAAGAGAAGAAAGTTTTATTCTCTATACCAACGATGTTTCCGACGGCTCTTGACGGCCGTCGACGGCTCGGAGCCACTGGAAATCACTATATTCCTTGTAGTGTTTTTATAACAGAATATGAGACATGGAGTAAAGTTACAAGCACAATACGACAACACCTAACATAAAAAGCCATTCAAAATTAATCAAAATCATTAGACAGAGAAAACTGCCAAGTGAAGCCCTACGCTATCATAAATGGATAAATGTAAATGATGAAAAACAGATAACAAAGAAAGAGATGATTACACATGCATATGAAAATATTACTTATTTCATTCGATTGAAAAATTTTGTATTGCCATTGCCAAAAGATGGTCAAACGACGATATTGATTGTTTTTTGGTAATACGTGAAAAGGTATCATAAAATAATATAGAGAATTAAAGAGAAAAAACCATAATATAAAAGAATCAAGGAGGATAAGGAATTTTTTTCTTAGGTAAAATGCATTGTTTGGAAAACTATTTTGTTTGTTTGTTTTATATTTGTATTGTGATTTTTACATTTCTATTTGTGAATTAATTTATTATTTTATTTTGTTAATTGAGGCATGATATTCACATTTACGGATTTTATTTTATTTTTCTTTGAAGATTTGATGATTAGATGAATGAATAGTAGTTCATTAAACCATAATAAGATCTTGATTGTTAAGGGGAATAAAATATTAGGGAAATTATGAAGAAGATACTTTTTTTGCTTTACTGTCATTCAACTAAATTTTTTTATATTACACATTAATAAAATATATTACTAATATATATGGATGTATGTACCGTTATTACATTACACACAGATATATACATATACATACATATACATACACACACACACATATGTATATAGACACAAACACAAGTACGATGCCCGTGCCAATGGCATAGGTGCAAAATTTATGTTCTATATAAATCATTTCTACTTGGAAATCAAAATCTTGGTTAGAAAACAGAAATGATATATATGAACATGTTCTTTCTCTGTATTAGTTCTACTTTAGCACATTTCGATGAAATGCATTGCTTCAGCTAGCAATATGTTTGAATATACATTTAATCTATCCCATCGTGCCATGCTTGAAACTTATATCGATTAATATCGAGGGAAAAATTAGAACATAATCACGAAAGTGACTATAGGATCATGTAATATGAATATTATCTAAACTACTTGTGCGGAATATAAAGTGTATAAATAAAGCAATAAAATAAAATGGCATCAGTGATTATTATACTGGTTCGAGCTCCCGTTCTACGTCTAGTCCTAGACTCCTTCTGGAATGAAACTAGCAACGCTTATTTAACCCAAAGGAATAGGTTTATACCGCCTAAGCAACAGAATAGGACTTTGACCATCTGAGCAACTGAATATGATTTTTTCCACCCGAGCAACCAAACAGGACTTTGATACAAATAAATTGCTTTCTTGCCTTTGTATGTTTTTGATACAACACAGATTTGTCGAATGAAGTGCACCCTTTCTATAATCTTTTCCTCGGGTATGATATATATATTTTGTGTGTCGGTAAAGTTAAGGAAAGTATACATTGCTTTAGAATTGAAGAATTGTAAGTGTGATTTCACAAACTCTAGACAATAAGAAGTTCTAAATATTCAAGAGAGTAGGGAATAGAAAAGTTGGTTCTTTGATCTTGAATGGAATGTATATTTATAATGAATTAAGAGTTACAACACTTGATAAAGAGTTCCGATGAACAAAAATGGTTGCAACTCTTCCTAGAAGAGATTCCTCTTTAGGAAGAGGAGGTCTCTTTAGAAAATTTAAAATTATGGCAGTTAATTATATTTAGTCGACTGATTATGATCAATCAATCGACTAAATTAAAACAAAAGGTTTTAGTCCCAATATGGCACATTTCAGTCAACTGATCTTGAATATTTAGTCGACTGAATTGTGCAATATATAAAATTGCATGTGCATAAGTCAGTCGACTGACCTCTATTTTTTCAGAAATGCAGTTTACTTGAGGATAGATTTTAACAACAAATACTAATTTAGATTCTAATAAATTATGCTATGTCGAATATTTGATAATCCTTTTTCTATCATGAACTCCTTGTCATGAATCAAAAGCACGAAGTCCAACATTCTTCCCTTTTTTATTGATGACAACTTCATTTGAGATAAATTTTGACAAAAATCTATAACTCCCCCTGAATTTGGTCTGGTATCTTATATTCCTGCAAAATTTGTTAGTGTGAAACTTCTTCTCCCCATTATCATCGATAAAAAGATATATATATATGTATGTATGTATGTATGTATGTATATGATTATATTTACACAACATACGATAATACATAACTACAATAATGATAACAAACACCGAAAAATTAACAACGATAAATTTAACAAACATACAACATATGATCGTACAAAAAACAATTGTACTAACAAAGTTAAAATAAATGACAACACTTAAGTCAAAATACAACATAGTTTAAGAACATAAACTCCATCAGATAATGTCAAAATGTAAGATAGAAAATAACTTACTCTTCCCCATCACCTTTTAAGCTTTCTTCTGCTTCTTCATCATCACCTTCCATTTCTTTATCACCACTCGCACCTAAATTTTCACCTTCACCACCTTCTTCTTCTTCTCTGGAGAATGACCGTGTGAAACAAGGTTGCGGTCATTTTCCCAGATCTATAGGAACATGGACTGCTATGGAGGAGGATGGACCACAAGTTAACACATTCCATATGTTATTTAAAAAGCCCTTGATACGATTGAGTTTGGAATCCATTTTGGTAACGGTAGTTTCAACTTGAGATAGTCGTACATCTAATATCTTTTAGTTTCTAGAAATAATAGTGTAATCTTGGCATGCTTGTGTATCTGGTCTGATTTTTTCAATCTCATGTAATCATCATGGAGTTTGAGAAGGAGAATCAGTTTCGTTTGAGTAGTATGTTGACGGGAAGAAGGTTGAGGTTGTCCTGCAGTTTGATTCTCTTTCTAATGTTCAAAAGTTATAATTGTATGACTTTGAAAGTGTTTAGAAAGACCCATAAGACTTAAGGTCCTGGTGTTAAGAGAGCCAATCGTAATAAAATCGAATCGAGGGGAGAGATTTCAAAATGTAGAATAAGTCTAATTATATAAGCGTTGTAATGAATGGTTCTCATGCGGCCTTGGTTAAAGGTCTGAAATTCTTCGAGAATGACCTTTGACCAATTTACGTATCGTTGCCCATATAGCATAGAGAGATTGATAATCTTGCTTATAAATTTTCTCATAGCTTCCGGTACGAGGGTTAATGGAGTGAGTAAGAACACGATCCATGGTTCTTACTTTTGGTTGGAGCTTTATTGCCTTAAGTTCTTTTAAGTCATCGAAAATGAAAAAGTGACTTATTCTACCTCGATGATCCATATCAACCTCTATCTTGTTTAAATCCTCGCCTTCTGAAGTACATTGCAGGATCCTTCCTATTCTAGAGATGGGTAAAAACAACTTCACTCCACACACAAGTGTCCATGTCAATCGTTGGTATTATGCATCGCGTGATGATCCAAGTTAAGATTAGCATAGAATAGCTTGATCAAAAGGTGATTAATCTTCATGTTGTTGGCATTATAATCAAGCAATGATTCTAGACCAGTTCTCCTTGCTAAGTCTTGAAGTGCATAGGAAGCAAAATCAGGGAATTTCACGAACGAACATTCAAAAATCTTGGAGTTCTTCATCTTGTTGAACCTTTGAACAGCCTTATCATTATATAGCCAACTTCTAATTTGAGATTCGATAGGTCCTGCTGAAGAGGAGGAAGGTCTAGCTCTCTTGAGTGGCATTATGGTTAGGGTTTTAGAGAAGATGAGCTTGGATAGTTCTGAGTAATTTTGGATTAAACTGAAGTAAATTTAAAGAGAGTGAATGTGTATGGAGGTAGTTGAAAAGATGGGATGTTATAATGTAGATATGGAATTAAAAGGAGCTGTATTTTTATACAAAATTCATTTTCCAGATTAAATCGACTAAAAAAGCAAGTTTAGTCAACTAAATATTGCTCGAGGCCAAAATTTTTTCAGGTTAATGATTAGTTGACTGAATATATCGTTTCAGTTGACTGACTGTATCCAGAAACTTTTTAGTTCATTTTGGGTATGATTCAGTCGACTAAAACAGTTGCTTAGTCGACCGAATTTCATGTATAGTTTTTTATATTAAAAGAGTATTCAGTCGACTAAACGTACCAGTTCAGTCGACTGGTTCTATGAAAAATAGTATGTTATCTTTATGGACAAAAAGAATTGCTAATTTATATACATACATTATATATGTTAATGAAACTTAGATAAAAACAAGAGAATATAGTTTAAGAAGAGGAAGTTGAATTCTTTGGAGTCTCACATTCTTTCGGCTCATTTTTAGTATGTTCTCGAGTTGGTTGAATTGTTGAGTGTTCCCACGAATTTGGAGAGTAGGGCGGCCTCTAGGTGATGGGACATGAACATTATTGTTTGTTGGTGAAGCACCATAGAATTTTAATGCACACTTTTCCCGAAAACCGAGTCACCTAGCATGAATTTTTTGTTCATAGTACATTTGTCATTGTATGCTTAGCATTTCTCTTTGATAATGGCAAATGTCATCAATCTTATCATTGACAGATGGTGAGCTAAAATGTAGTTTCCATCCATGCTTAGCTTCCGGTGTATATCTGGTATGATAATTCGAGGGTGGTACAATAGGAACAGGTTCATATGCAGGAGTAGGAGTTGAAAGATTAGAAGAATTGTAGGATGGAGAGCTATAGTCAATGGAAGAATATTTTGAGCTTTCTTGAGAAGACACAACGACTTGATAATTATTTTTAAAATAAGCTATTTGATATTGATATAAAAATGTAAAGATTAAGGTTTATATAGTTGAATGAACGAGCAAAAATAAAAAAAGGTTTACGGTGAGAAGGTTTAAACCAGAGAAAAATTGATGGAACTAAACAATTGTCTAAAAACAATGTATGTGTAAAAATATAGCTACGAAAATGTATAAGGAGAAGTGAAGTTCAGCCTATATTGTGAAATAATATATAGCAAAATTGAAAAGCATGAGATTCCCAGCCATGAGACTAGAGATCGAGTCCCAATAGACCTACTTTTGAAAGAAATTTTTAATATATATATATATACACACACTAAAAATTTACAAATATTTTAAAGATAAAATTTCTAATTCTCTTCTTAATTTTACAAAACTATTTTCATTTAAAGGTTTTGTAAATATATCAGCCATCTGGCTTTCAGAAGATACAAATTCTAATATGACTACATCCCTTTCAATATTGTCACGAAGCAAATGATGACGAATGTCAATATGTTTTGTTCGTGAATGATTGATAAGAATTTTAGATAAGTTTATAGCACTTGTGTTATCACATAAAATAGTTGAATTAGACAAATTAATTCTAAAATCTTGAAGTGTTTGTTGCATGTAGATGACTCATGCACATGCTAAAGTAGCTGAAATATATTCTACTTCACATGTCAAGAGTGAAACACAATTTTGTTTCTTGCTAAACCAATACACTAAGGATTGTCCAATAAAGTGACAAGACTCACTCGTACTTTTTCGATCTGTCCAACATCCTCCAAATTCAGCATCACTATACGATACTAACTCGAAAGGACATTCATTCAGATAAAAGAGTTTGAAATCTTTGGTTTTGATTAGATAACGTAATATGCGTTTCACCGCTTGCATATGTGATTCTTTAGGATTTGCTTGAAATTGGGCACATAAGCAAACACTCATCATTATGTCAAGTCTACTAGCTGTTAGATAAAGTAGTGATCCAATTATACTTCGATATAATTTTGGTCAATACTTTTGCCATCTTCATCTCGATCGAGATGGATTGTTGTACTCATTGGAGTTGGTTTGGCAAAAGTATTTTCCATAACAAAGCGTTTAATTAGATTGTTACAGTATTTTTCTTGATTGATGAAATTTCCATTATCTAATTATTTAATCTGTAATCCAAGAAAATATGATAATTCTTCCACATGTGACATTTCAAATTCTTTCGTCATCATATTAGAAAATTCCTGACATAACTTATCATTTGTGGAACCAAAATAATATCATCAACGTAAATTTGAATAATTAAAATAACCATTTAAGTATGTTTAATAAAAAGAGTTTGATTGACCTTCCTAATTTCAAAACTAGAGTCTATAAGATAGCTTTTGAGACGTTTATACCAAGCACGAGGTTCTTGTTTTAGACCATAAAAAGCTTTCTTAAGTTAATAGACATGGCCTGGAAATTTTTCATGTAAAAATAGAGGAGGTTGTTCAACATAAACATTTTCTTTTATATATCCATTTAGAAAAGCACTTTTCACATCCATTTGATAAAGTTTAAAATTATGAAAACATGCAAATGCGAATAAAATACGTATTTCTTCTAATCGAGCTATTGGAGCAAACGTTTCTTCATAGTCAATTCCTTCCTCTTGATTAAATCCTTGTGCAACTAATCTAGCTTTATTCCTAATAATATTTTCTTGTTCATCATCTTTATTTTAGAAGACCCATTTAGTACCAATAACTGTTTAATCACTTAGTCTGGGAACTAAGTCACAAATTTCATTTCGTTCGAATTGGTTTAGCTCTTCTTGCATAGCTATAATCCAATAGTCATCAGTGGAGGCTTCTTTAGCATTTTTTGGTTCAATGTTAGAAAGGAAAGCTACATTGCCCATTTGATTAAGTTGATTTCTACCTATGACATTTGAATTAATTTCTCTAGTTAAATTTTCTATAGGGTGATCCCGTAAAATCTTAGGAGGAGACCTTAATCCATTTTCAATGTTTTCATCTTCTTCAAAATTATAAACAGTGTTTTCATCTTCTTCAAAATTATTTGAGTATCAGTATTTGTGATTGTCTTAGTCATTATTTCATCATCCTTAAGACTTTTATTAAAACTAAAATTCTCATCGAAGGAGACATGAAGTGTTTCCTCGATTATTTTAGTACTTCTATTGAAAAATCGATAAGCTTTACTTCTTTTTGAATATCCTATGAAAATTCCTTCATCGGATTTTGGATCGAATTTTCCAAGCTGATATTTTGTGTTTAAAATAAAATATTTTAAACCAAAAACCTTAAAATATGAAATACTTGGTTTCCTATTATTAGTTCATTTATATGGAATGTGATTTTTAGTGGTCGGATGGAAACACGATTTAAAACATAACAAGTAGTTGCTACCGCTTCTGGCCAAAAATGTTTTGGTAGAGTTATTCCATTTAATAAATTTCTTGCACATTCTTGTAAAGTTCCATTTTTCCTTTCTACAATTCCATTTTGCGGTGGTTTTCTAGGAAAAGAAAAATTATGGTAAATTCCCTTTTTACTACAAAAATGCTTAAAAGCTTCATTTTTAAATTCACCTCCATGATCATTCTTTATGTTTTTAGTCTTTAAATTTTTAAGATTTTGAATTCTTTTAACAAAAGTTTTAAAATTAACAAAAGTACACTTTCATTTTTCATAAAAATAGCCTAAGTATATCTCGAATAGTCATCTATTATGACAAATACATATTTACTATGGTTTATAGATTGAACTTGAGTTGGGCCAAAAAGGTCCAAATGCAATAGTTTAAGTGGTTGTAATGTAGAAATATTTTTATTTGATTTAAAAGATGATTTTGATAATTTATCTAATTGACAAGCATCACAAATATTGTTTACTTCAAAATTCATTCTTGGTAAACCTTTTACTAAACCATTCTTAGATAATTTGTTTATAGCTTTGAAATTTATATGACAAAACCTTCTGTGCCATAACCAAAGATCATTTTCTTGGCTATTAGACACATATTTGTGTTGTGATTTATATTCATATTTAACACACACACACACATATATTTATCTCTAATACCTTCAAATATAAGATTTTTATTTTGATTAAAAATGCTACACTTATCTTCAGAAAAGGATATATTGAATACTTTGTCACACAATTGACTGATGCTAATTAAATTGTGTTTCAAATTCTTAACTTGCGAAAATATTTGTAGCAAGAGGTAAATTAGATGTACCATTATTGCTCACGTAGCCTTTGCCGATGATGTATCCTTTGAAATTGTCTCTAAAAGTGACAGAACCTCCATCTGAGTAAATTATGTTAGTCGGCATATCTTTGTTTCCTGTCATATGTTTTGAGCAAGCACTGTCTAGTATCCACTTTTCTCTTTTTAGTCGGTACCTGCAAAAAAAATATAAATAACGTTGGTGCACACCTTTTTATTAGGGTCCTAAGAGTTAAATCTTAGGAAGCCAAACCTATGAGGGTTTAGAATTCCCTTTGTAAATAAGATCTTTATTTTTATGAACAATAGATGTGAAAGATTTTGTATACTTGTTTCTAATTAGATTATTGTTAGTTTTTGGTACCCAAATTTTTATAGGACTTGTTTTATTAACTCTTTCTTTTGAATGACAACCTTTGGCTTTGATTTTGCTTTCACAAAATTATTAAGCAAATTATAATTTTTATAGTATTTATTATTATTATACTTTGTTTTTGAAGAATTTTTATATCCTAAATCATTTTTATTAGTAGTTGATTGAGAATTACTAATAATCTTAAAAGGATTTTCTCTTTCTTTATTAAAATTTTTCACATTTTAATAATATTCTCTAACTCAGTTTTGAGACTGGTATTTTTTTAGCTCAAGGATTCCGACATTTGATTTTAAATCATGATTTTATGAATCTAGTGTCATATTCTTTTCTTTTTGCAGTTTACTTCTTTTGATAGCATAGCGAGTTGAGAAGAAACAATAGACAAAGATTCTTGTGTATCAACAAGTTCTTCTAGAATTTTCTTTTCATCTCTTAGCATATCAACTCTATTTCAGATATGTTTAGTTTCTCCAATGCATCTTTATACTTTCTTTTAATTTATTTTAGTTTATCAAATAATTCTGAGTTTATGTCAATTAAATCATCAATAGATAAATCACTTACATCGTAAGTTGAAGCCATAAGGCAGATGTTGGATTGTTCAGAATCACTTTCTGTGTCACTGTCTGATGATGACGACGACTCTGAATCATTCCATGTTATTGAGAAGGCCTATTTCATCTTGTATTTGTCCTTCTTATTTTTGAATATGTTTCTCTTTCTATCAGGACAGTCTTTCTTGATATGTCCTTTCTTGTGACATTCATAACATTCAAGAGCAGAGGAGGATGGCTTGTTGTTGTAATTATTACTGCTGAAGCTATTCTTGTTGTTTCTAAATTTGTTGCTCTTTCTGAATTTCAAAAACTTTTGAAATTCTTAGCAATAAACGCCATATCTTCCTCATTTGAATCTGATTCATCCTTTTCTACTTGGAATGATATATTCTTCTGTCTTGCGCTTGTACTTGTTTTGCTTGGAGATTAACTTCATAACACACTAGATTTCATATCAAATCTTCTGGTTTAATTGTTGAAATGTCGTTAGCTTCTTCGATTGCTAAGACTTTTCATTCACATTCATCCATTAAAGAGTTGAGGATTTTGGAAACAGTATCAAAGTCAAAAAAATTTCTTCTAATACTAAGAGGGAATGATATATGTCTTGAAATCTAGAATACATTTCATTTATTGTTTCATCTTGCTTCAAGTTAAAATTATGGAACTGATTCTTAAGCATAGAAATCTTACTTTGCTTTACCTTGTAAGTGCCATCATGTGTAACTTTAAGTGTATGATAAATTTCATAAGCAGTAGTACACATGCTAACTCTATTAAACTCATTTTATCCAATGCACAAAGTAACATATTCATAGCTTTGGCATTTGCAGTAGCATCTAGTTTTTTGTGTGTTAGACCATTATGAATACTTAGTAATGGGTACTGATATTCTGCTTGAGTAATATTCCAGGTATCATAACCATTGGCTTGCTTGTATAGTCTCATTCTAGTAGACCAATGGTTATAATTCAACCAATTAAATAGTGGTGGTCGTGTAGTGGATTGACCTTCAACATAACTTGTGTTAGTGTTATTTTCCATATTAACAGTGTGTCAAATAACGGTGTTACAGTTATAAGATTGCCTTGCTCTGATACAAAATGAAAGTGACTATAGGATCGTGTAATATGAATATTATCTAAACTACTTTACGGAATATAAAGTAACTAAATAAAGCAGTAAAATAAAATGACACTAAAGATTTTTATATTGGTTTGAACTCCCGTTATACGTACAGTTCGAGACTCCTTTTGGAATTAAACTAGCAACCCTCACTTGACCGGAGGAATAGGTTTATACCTCCCGAGCAACAGAACATGATTTTGAACGCTTGAGCAACTAAATAAGATTTTTCTTACCTGAGCAACCAAACAGGACTTTGATATAAATAAATTGTTTTCTTGACTTTGTGTGTTCTTGATACAATACAAATTTGTCGCATGAAGTACACCCTTTCTATAATCTTTTTCTCAAGTATGATATGTATATTTGTGTGTCCACGAAGATAAGAAAAGTATATATTGCTTTAGAATTGAAGAATTATAAGTGTGATTTCACAAACTCTAAATAATTAAATTATTCAAATTTTCAAATCTTTATTAAGTCATTCAAAATAACTTACATTTTTAAAAGAGCTTTTCAAAAGCTTTTCACTTTAAACCCAATCCATTTCCAACCCATTTGAATTTTTTTAAAAAACAAATTCAAAACTATTTTCAAAAATCTGTGACTTAATCGATTTCCTCGTGAAATCTATATTCGTGTGTACGGTGTGGTCTAGGGGTTTTACACAATAGTGCAACATCATTCACAGATCACAGATATATAAATGAATGAATTACATCACAGATAATTACATTCATCCCAGATAAATAAATTACAGATCCCAACATAAATCAGAATATATCACAAAGCATCACAAATCAGGGATATTAAACAATTCAACCATCCAATAAAATCAAACATCCATAAGCAGGATTAATTTTAAATTATCTAGTTAATTTAAATCAGATTAATTCTTATGAATGAATTTGATAGTTATGATAAAATAATCAATAAATTACAAAACATTTAATAATCTGTCCTTTAATTAATCATTAATTAACCCTTAGTTAATAATTAATCCTTAATTAATTATTCTTAATTAATTATCATAAGTGATTATTCCTAATCACTAAATCAACCTTAATTAAATTATTTACATTAACAAACACTCTTTAATTTTTAATAATAATTGAATTGGTTTAATTATCTTCACACATTTATTTATCTTTATCAATAAATAAATCAAAATATCCAATTTTAATTACAATTAGTAATTAACCCCTTAATTACTTTCTTAAGAAATTATCTTAGATTAATTTATTATTAATCATTTCTAATTATAAATTTAGTCTAAATTATTTATTTATAAATTAAATAAATCATTCTTTAGTTACCTTATTTATTAAATCATTTTATTACCTTAATTATCTCTAAGATAATTAATTCCTTTATTAATGCTTTCATTAACATTTAAGTGTATTTTAAACATTACACTTTAAATTTAAATTCAAATTCCAATTTGAATTTAAGATTCAAAATGAATATATATTTGAACATTTACCAAATTTAAATATCCACTTATAAACCTACATAAGAAAAGTTCTAACTAAACTGATTAAATTTAAATTTAAGCTTTAAAATACACTACATTTTAACTTGCAAATTCAAGTTTAGAAACAAATCATATATTTTCATTCAAAATTCTTTTATAAAAGAACTTGATCAAAAATCAAGTTTAAATATTTGTTTGAAAACAAATTTACTTCTTTAAAAAGCTATTTTAATTTAAGCTTGTTTATAACACATTCAGATTTAAAACTCTTTATTAAGAATCTAAATTTCATTTTAAAACCTTAAGATTCAAAAGTTTTTTGAAAACTGAACTTAACTTTTAAATTTAAACCACTGTTTAAATTATGTTTTCAGATTTAAAAAAAATTAAAATCTAGAAACTATCAGGTTTCTAAAAACCTGAAAACCCGCTTTAAATATTTTAAGACTTTTAAGATCCAAAGCCATTTGAATCTATACTTCATACTAGATTTAAACTTTGTTTAAAATCTGTGTTTAAATTTCAATTTCTGTTTTAAAAATTAAAAAGACAGGTTTTATAACAAAACCTGTAACAAATAAAGTTGACCCGATGCCATACCCAATATACTTCGAGACAGCCCCTCTCCTTGCTTCGAGCCTTACCCGATTCTTACTCGTGAAATCTTGAGTTCTCTCCACTGCTACTATCAGGAACAAAAAGTGCATGGTGCACATGCACCGTGACTCTGGCCATCTCCAGCCATCCACGAAGGCTTCAAAATGTCGGCGACCATCTCCAGATCTATTCGCGACCACCAAAACTTCAAGATTTACTTGAAATCTGAATCGAGCTCACAAAGCAAAACCTGGAAATTGTAGCTTCCTCCACACTCATACCTTGCAACACCTCGTCCATGCAACTCCGGCCACTAGAAAATCCCAAACTCCGGCCATCACTTCGTCGCCTCAACCTCTACCACATCCTTAAGTTTCGCTGCACTCGATCAACTGGGGTGGACGAACGAATCGAGTTACCAACGCACATCCAAACTAGGTTTACAGAAAGAAATTTCTCGCCGTTGTCGCCACAGTGGACTACCGTTGCTTCAACCATTTTTCCCACCATCTCCAATC
Organism: Allium cepa; assembly: GCA_030765085.1. NCBI lineage: Eukaryota > Viridiplantae > Streptophyta > Magnoliopsida > Asparagales > Amaryllidaceae > Allium > Allium cepa. Next base: position 889,481,417 of record CM060940.1, on the reverse strand, counting down.
ACTCCTACATCTCCAGGCAAGACCCCATGCCTTCCGATCAACTTGATCGCCAGAGTGAACCCAAAACGTCAATTTCAGTTCAACTCGAACTGATAGTCCTATACATCTCTAAAAATTGTGATTCCAACTTTAAAAATCATGTTTTGGTTTTTAGATTCAATTTATATTCCTGAATTCAGGAAACAGGATGATAGAAATTACATGTATGTTTGAACTTGCTCGGTTGTTTTGATTTCCTAGGGCCAATTCAAGTTTATATCGCTTAATTTAAAGTTTAAACTTACTTTGTAACTAAACAAGCAAATTTTGTTTAAGTCCTAAGTTATATAGTTATCAGATCAAGAGAATATAAATTTTGAATTCAAAACTTGAGCCTGGGAACAAATAGCAAACACTGACACTCAACAGCATATACACTTTGTACACATTCATGAAAAATGCCAGAGAATTTCATATAAACACATTTGTTCAGGGAATAGCATGCACCCAATTTAAGTTTAAGATTTTAATGTTATTCACCTGGGTTTTTAAATAAACAGAGCTTTATTTATGATGAACAAACTTGAACTATGCTTGTTGAACTTTCCCTGATCCTCTGGCTTTAATGAAGTTGTTTTAAAGTTGAAATTTTGTTTAATTCAGTTTCTTGGATTTGAATGAACGAAACTGAGATGAAGTAGCTTGACATGTATAAAAAGAAGTGTACAGGGTATTATAATGTTGTTTGTAAATAGTTCGAACTGACTTTAATTATGCTAGAGATGTAAACATTAAATGCATATGTACCTTTGTCCTACTTCCCATTTTTGTTTACAGCCTACATACTTGTCCTTTATTTGTTTTTTTACTTTATGTACATATTACTTGCCTTGCTTTACATAACTACTTACAGGCTTCATTCATATTTTTACTTTGGCTGGTATGTACGTTCATACTTATATTTGAATATATTTTTATTTATCTTGTTTGCTTCATTTTGCAAGTGTTCATACTTATATATTTTGTACAAATATTATACTATTCTTATTATATTTTTATTTTATACTTTATTTATGTTCTTACTTCTTACTTGAATGTTTTTTGTTTCTTTTACTTGCCTTAATTATCTTTCTTTTATTTTAAAACTTAAACTATCAAATATTAAGTTTACTTATTATTATTTTCATACTTATCTTATCTTTTGTTGGCTGATAATGTTGTTTGAATCTTAACCATGTGTATTTATTTTTATTTATTTGTTTTGTTTGTAGATATTTTGTTTTCTTATTTTCTTACTTACATTTTGTCTTGTTAACACTTTGTATTTCATAATTTATCTTTTATAAATATGTTTCTATTTCCAATTTAAATATTTATTTTAACTTTAATACTTGTATGACTACATATTTATTTATTTTTATTATTTTGTAAATCCCAATTCAAATTTAATTTAAATACATTTTTCCAGTAATTCATAATTTAACTGATATTTTATATCAATTACCAATTAATTTCACAAATTTTATTCAAAAATGAAATTAATTATCAATTTAAACTAAGTCAAAATCTGGGATCGTTACAGAAGGAATGTTGTTTGTTTGTAGATTAATATATAATTGCATCAATATCTACAATAATTATTATTTGTTGCTGCAACATCAGCATTTATTAAAAAGAAAGAAATATCTTACTAACAGAAATTGTTGCAGAAACCGAAGCAATTTTACATAAAAAATTGTTGAAAAGTCTGCAATCTTTTTTGATATAGTGAAAAATTGTTTTGCAGTAATATTTGGTAATAGTTGCAGTTTTGTCTGCACCATTTCAATATAAGAGCATAATATTATGCAATTTTTTCAGTTATTTATATATTTGTTGTTTTATTAGGTTTTTTTACCTATAGCAGTTGCAGTTGTGTCTGGTGAAGATGAAAATAATTGGATTTGGTATTGTGAACAACTTAAAAAATTTTGAAAGATGATAGTAGAATGTTTGTTTTCATTTCTGACCGTGATCTTGGTATTCTTGTTGCTATTCCTAAAATGTTTCCAAATTCAGTTCATGGTTCCTGTTTTTATCATTTAAACAATAATTTGAAAGTTGCTTTGAAATCTGAAATTTCAAAATCAAAAAAGAAATGGTTGATAGATTTGTTTGGACGTGGTGCATATGCTTCTAGTTTGGATGATTTCAATGTTGCATTGAAGAATTTTGAAAGATGTTGGTGATTCTACTATGGCAAACTTTTTGAATGGAATTCCCTTTGAGAAGTTTGCTAATGTTTTTTTCCTTGCTTGTCGTTATGGTGAAATGTCATCAAATTGTTCAGAGAGTCTTAATAAATGGATTTTGAAAGAAAGACATTTACCAATCACTGCATGCTTGGATAACATTAGAGTTATGTTAATGAAGCTAATTTTTGATCGTCGAGAACTTGCTAATAGTTGGAATAGTATTGTATGTCCGGTGAATGAAAATCGGTTCAAAAGTATTCATTTGGAAGGAGCTTCGAGGTTTGTTATAAAATCAGCGATCATGTATTTGAAGTACATTCTCCTATTCGTCAATCTATTGATTTAAATAATTGGATTTGTTCTTGTAATTTGTGGAAAATATATCATTTTCCTTATACTTATGCTGTTAGATGTATTTTGAGTTGTGAAAAGTTAAATGTTTATGATTACATTGAAGATAATTTCAAAGTTGTTTATTTTCGATCGGCATATTCTCGTCCAATCAATCCTTTTATAACCTTTGTGAAAGAAGATGTTTTGACTAAAGATGTTATCATAGCACCTCCTAAAGGTAGAAGAATGCCTGATCGACCATCATCATCTAAGAGGATAAAATCTATTAGTAAAATTTCAAAGACTGTTAGATGTAGCATATGCAAGAAGTTGGGTCAATATAAAAAGACTTGTCAATATCACTTCAGTAATCCTTCAACAAATTTATATAAGTTTAATATTAATATTCCATATTTTCCTTATTACTTAAGTTTATTTTTCTTTCAAAACAAGTTTTATTTTATTTAACTCATTTTTTAATCCATTTGGCTTCGCCTAAGTTAATTCCACTTATATTTCAGTTTCAACTATTCTTAAGTTCATACTTAAATTGCATTCATATCATGCAACACTAATTAAATGTATAGTAATTTATTATAACCACTCAATTTTTTTATTTACAAATTCCCTATCAAAATTCATTTTTGGACATCTTATTACTTACATTTTATATCTTATATTATTTAATTACATTCAAACCTTTCCAAATAAGTTTTATTAATGTTTTTGAATGTAATTGAGCACTACACAGATTTACCTTTTGTTTACAACATTTCAATTAAGCAAAATTTAATTTAGACATTATTATTACTTAAGTTTTTCTCTTGTATAACCTTCAATTATATATGCACATTAACTTTTTAATATCTTAGGTAAGTTATATATGTTTAGAATGCAACTGAGTATTATACAGATAAATTTTATCCTAGTTCAACCATTTCAAGTTTTTTCAATTCCATTTCTCATTTTAGACAATTCGATTATTCAAATTTTTTGCTTCATTTCAATAATTGAAAACCATCACTTAAAAATTAAGAGTTAAATTTCTGGTTTCACTTCAAAACATTATATATATATATATACACACACATATATAAATATATATTATACATAAAATCAAACTCGAGAAATTCAAATCAAATCCATTTTCAAAAAAAAAGTGTAGCAAAGCTACTAAGTGGTCTCCCCACTTTGAGACTCGAAAATGAATGTCGATGATGTTGCAGTCATCATCGAAATTATTTTCCAACGACATAAGAGGAGATTACTGACTTATTTCTTTTAAAATTCTTGAAAACAATTTCCATTCGAAAATACTTTCAAGTAATATATTTTTCCAAAACTTTGAAAACCCAATTTTGAAAACCAGTGGAAATCAAATTCTCAAATCCTTAGTTTAAATTCATTTCATTTGCAAATTAGATTTATAAATAATGCTTTAAAAATTTGAAATCCTTACAACACACATAATAGTTAATGGTTTAGGAATGCTGATAATACAATAAATGATAATCTAATACTATCATTTCTAACACCAATTCATTTAACTATCTAATTTCAAAAAATTATATATATATATATATATATATATATAATCATATACAAAATTATTTCATTTCTCAATTTCGAAAAACAATATTATGTTAGTTTGTTTTATTCTAGTGTTTTGGAATTCCTATCGATAGCGTTGACCAAATGAATCGATCAAAACCCAAAATTCAAACTTAACAACTCAAACCACACAATATAAAACATTTTAGATTAATTACAAATACAATCTCTCACATGATGATTCAAGAATGAATTTTAGAACAAGTATAGAGTTTCAAATTTAGAGGAACCCTAATCAAAAAGAATTCTAACTAAGAAGATATGCTCGAAAGGAAGATAAGATAATTAATTATAAAAGAGAAAAGATGGATGGACTATATTAATCGCGGCGACCTTAACCGGGTCAATTGAGACTCCATTTTTAGAAATGACATTTAGAAAATTTAGCAGTCAACTGATGACTCCTTAGAGTTTGGAGAACATAGCTCAAATGAGATTCATGTTCTTTCTCTGACTTAGCAAATATTAGAATATCATCATCAAAAACTAGGATAAACTTGTTGATAACATCACGAAAGAACGTGATTCATGAGATCGATGAAGAAGGCAGGGGCATTGGTTTATCCAAAGGGCATGACTAACCATTCATAGAAACCATTCTTCGTTCGAAAAACTGCCTTGGGAATGCTCTTTTCAGCTACATGAAGTTGGTGAAAACCAGTAGCAAGATTGAGCTCTAGGTATAAGATTGATGCAGAATTCAATTTTCCACTTGAGAGGAAAGAAGTGACTTCACCAAAAATATCCAAAAATGGTTGGACAATAAGAGTGGAGTCAAGATCACTAGGCTAATAATCAAGTAAATAGATAAAACTGCCCGAATAATCCTGAGGCAATCGACATTCGATCACAAGAGAATTACCCTGGTCGTCTATAAGAGAAATGGTTCGGGCTTTGCAAGAAATAACAGCATCATAACCGAGGGTGTAGAAATCTCTGATGAATCGACACCTATTGTAAAGGAGTTTTACCCCTTTACAAATCATACTAAGGTTGGTGGAACCGCCGATGGGATTAGTCACACACAAGGATGAAGTTGCCAATTAAGGTTGCAAGATCTGCTCAAATTTATTACAAAGACCAATAGAATTGGAGCTATAGGATCCTCCAGTATCAAGAAGAACACGAACAAAAAAAGACATGAATGAATTTCAGAACAAAGGGGAAAGTTCCAAAATTCAAAAGAATTTTTATCTAGGAGGATCCTAACGAAGAATTTCAAGCTTGAACGAAGATAATTTTGCAATTAATTCAACTCATTCTAGGGTATTACTACCCTATCTCTAATGAGTTTTTACTCCATATGCTAAGTTTTACCTAAACTAGAGCTCTGATACCACATGTAATAACCGGCTATTTCGAACCATTCAAATGCACAATCATCTACACATGCCAGACTTGAATTGCTCAAAACAACAGATTTTTAATTTATATTTGGCAAAAATCAGCATTTACAATAAATAAATCAATCACAAAATCACAAACACATAGTAATATAACAATAAGCAGTGGAATAGATAAATAGTAGTTGATGAAGGTACTACTGAACATTAGAGTTTAAACAAAATACAACAAAGATCTTGAATACATAGAAGTCACTATTACAAAGCAACTGACAAGCCTGAACATAAAACTGGAAATAACTGAAAGTTGAATAGATATAAGACCGATCTTCAAACAAAGCTCCAAGCTCCAAAGGCGAGTCTCAAATGTTGTGACACTCAGTTTGACCCGAGCATAAAGCAAAACACAAAACACTCGAGTCAGAATTAACATTCTTATGCAAGTAAATCAACCCAAGTGAAATGTCCAAGTAAAATGCAATATAACTTAAAGGATGTTGGGATTCCATCCCTTGAAGATCCCTTTAACTATCTACATACATAGTACAATACACTGCATATATAATATCTACAGTAAATTAAACTATTAAAATAGCGTTAATGCGTTACCCATATCCCCCTTAACAAATTTTATATAAAAGTCGTAGTCTATACAGTACTGTAAACTCCACCAAACCGGTGGGCTATCAGGGAGCACTCCATAGGCACGACACAAACCAAACTCGTAAAAGGTGCGATAAGGCATGTGACAAGGCATGCAAGGAAATTCCTAGGGTAGGATTCTACCGTTTTGCAGAACCAGGCTGGTGGTAACGCATAGCAGCTACTACCGCCCACCTCAAGACACACTCCCATAATCAAAGGTGCACCCAATCAGATCACTAAGTAAAAGAACGGCACCGAAGAAGCTGTTGAATATGCGATTATATGATTTTTTGTTTGATGATAATAAACATATATATATATATATTCGTTTAAATGTATTTGTTAATGTACTATTTTATTTTTCACAGGTTAAATAAATATTTGCTGAATAAAATTAAATAACACAAAATTTGAATTCAAACAGAAATTTTATTCAAACAAATATTTATTACAATTTTGAATAGTACAAATTCAAGCTCTCACTATACATATACAATTTTGATTACAATACATCACAATTTCATATTTACATTTAACCTCACTACACATCACTCATTCACTCAATTCGTATTTTATCTTCAACTTCATTCGAGTTAGAATCCAGCATCTGAGCAATCTGCAAAAATATTCACTAACGCAGTAAAATTGAAAAAGAAATATTTTTGCAATATAAAATAAAATATGGATTTTGAAAATATTATTTGCCTCAGTTATTTGGGTTGTTCGTCATCATTTACATTTGAATTCATCACACACGAACAATGTGACATGCACAGTGTATCACTATACATGCCACAAGGCCATGCACACCGATATACACTTGATTAATGTTACAGGGACAGGTGAGCACAAGGTCAAACCCAAAATAAAAGGACGGGTTCAACTCAGGTGCAATATAAATAAAATCTCGACACGAGCGCAAGGTCAATTCCGAGCGTTTAAGCTGGATTCAACACAGGTGAAAATACGAAACAATAGGTCGAGAAAAAACTGAGTCAATTATGAAGCACCAGACTTCAAGCCATGCATAGGTCAGGGAAGCAACCAATACACAGTGCATATATGAAGTACACAAGTACAAAATCAGACGGCAAACTACATGTTGAACAATATGCAGCAGCGACCAAAGTCAAAGCAAAATCAGGTCGAACAGATACTACAAGCAGTGAACACTTGTATACATATACAAGCAACTCAAGTGAAGATACCAAATACAACATGAATGAACTAGCTTAAAACAATATGCATAAGACAACAAGCATCATGCCTACCTACAACATAAATGACCAGTTTCGACCAAGTGAATATCCATCATATATACAATGACAACCAAGCTAAAAATACAAATAAGGACAGTAGTTCTACACCACATGAAGAACAATGGAAGCAGTGTGCAAACAGCAGGTCGAAAAGTACTCAGGGATGAACACAAAAATGTACAAATCAAAGAACACATGACCAGACACACATGAATATGAAGACCACAAAGGCAATGCACCAGTGAAACAACTCAGCAATGAACTTAACCAGGAACAAGACTCAAGCACCATCAAAGTTCAACTCAAAGAGATAGTCAACCAATAGCTACATGAATCAACAACATATCAAATGAACTAATGAACACTACAGGTCAGTAGAGAACCAAGACTACAAGAACCAGACTTGAGTCGAGTCCAGCTACCAACAACAATTAAATGAACCAAGTCAAAACCAGTTTCATAATTAATACCGAAGTCAACGAGAAATTCACGAAACCAACTATGACCGAAGTCAGATGCAACAAAGTTGTGGTGGCCAAGAAATTCAACGGTGCTGTGATAGCCAAGTAAACAAACCAAGTCAAAATCAACACCGTGATTATTCAAGTAAATAGAAGAAGTCAGAGAAATCATCAGCATCAAAGTGAAATCGAACGGCCGATCAAACAAAATCGACAATTCAAATATATTTGTACGAACAAAAATCAGGCTTACAAACCCTATATAAACAAATCATCATCAGCAATTTCAGAGCATCGAGTTCAAGCAAGCCAAAAAACCAGCAAAGAAAAAGGAGTAAAGTACATACCGAAATCGTAGAAGAACTCGATCCAATTTGAAGAGCCGTGAGCAAATCAGAAAAACAAGGGATTGACAAGGCAAACAACGAGCAATCAAAAGTGGTGACTTCAATTGAAAAGTCCTAATTTCCGCAAGGGAACAAAGCCCTAATTAAAATCGAACGAAGAAACAACAGAGTCGCCATTATCACAAAGGAACGAGACAAAGGAAATAAAAGAGAAAAAGGGTCGGCCTTTATTTTTTGCGTTTAAAGTTATTAATAAGGCTCTAGTTGAATTAGGGTTTAATTTTGTTTTTAAATTTCTTTTAAATTTGTTTTTAAATTTTAAACCGTTGTAATTTCTAGTCGTGTGACTAGGGAACAAACTACGTGGCGTAGTTTGAGAATTCGCAACTCAGTGGCTGAGTTGTGGCAGGGTTTTGAGCGTAGAGTTAGGTTTAGTCGATAGCGGGTGTCGTGAGTTTACGTGTGTAAGTGTCTAACTAACTAATTTCTAATAGAAACCTTGAGGGCAGCACGTAGGCAGGGTTTTGCCGAAGCTGGGTAAATTCTATGTTGTTCTGTTTCTGTTATTTATATTCTGCGATATCTATGCTGCTATTATTCTGCTGTGAACTGTGTTGAAATCTGAATTGAATATCTTATAAGCTTCCGCAATAAATTTTTATAATTGATAGTATCACCCTATTCACCCCCCTCTAGGGTGAAATCGATCCTACAAGTGGTATCAGAGCTAGGAATAGAAGTCAACTTTTGTTTTAAAAATTCGTTTTTCAAAAAATTAGTTTTTGTTTTAAAAAATTTGAATTTTTAAAATAGCTTCTTTTAATACTGCTTTTGCTGAGGGTCAGTCCATAGTTAGACCACCAATGTTCAATGGTGAATATGCATACTGGAAAAATAGGATGGAAATTTATCTAAAAACCATTGACGCTTGGAATATTGTTGAGACAGGTTATAGAACACCAACTATAACTGTAGATAATCAGGAAATAGAGAAACCAAAGGATCAATGGACAGAACTAGAAAATAAATTACAAAATGCTAATGCTAGAGCTATGAATTCTATTATCTGTTCATTGGATCAATTTCAATTTAATCGTGTCTCACATTGTCTAACTGCACAAGAAATATGACACACACTAGAAGTGACTCACGAAGGAACATCTCAAGTCAAAGAATCTCGCCTTGCCATGCTAAGCAGCGAATATGAGAACTTCACAATGGCGAAGGAAGAAAATGTCAAAGAGATGCATGGACGACTTTCCAATATCGTATACAAATCAAAAGCTCTTGGAAAATCGTACACTGAGTTGGAAATAGTCCGAAAAATCCTCAGAGTCCTTCCACGAAGATTTGAATCAAAAGTGACTGCCATTTAAGAATCAAAAGATTTAAAACAAATGAAATTTGAAGAACTTATCGGTATTCTCACCACTTATGAGCTAGAAATAAAATTCAAGGAAGAGCGTGAAGGAGGCGATACTCGAAAGAAATCAATAGCTCTTAAAGGAACTACAGAAAGTGACGGTGATGACGACGACGGAGTAGCAGAATTGAAGCTGATAATAAAGAAAGTCAAAAGGTGGAACTACAAATACGGAAATCCAGCTCTAAATCGAAAATTAAAAAGCAGAATAAATAAATATTGGAATCCAGAAGAACTAAAGATCATATGTCATAAGTGCAACCAACCCGGACACATCAAACCCAATTTTCCTCAACTTCAACACGGCCATGAAAAGAAATCAAAAAGAAAAAGTTTTGTAGCCACGTGGAATACAAGTGATGAAGATAATCAAAGTTCTAGCAGTGAGAGTGAGAAAGCAGATATGTGCCTTCAGGGAAATATAACTAATAGCGATGATTACGAGCCAAGTGAGGTGTCAAAACTCACTCACTCAGAATTACTTATTTATTTCCACGAAGTAAATGGCTGTTTTGAACGACTTAGGGAAAAATACGCTAAACTTGAATCACAAAACGATACTTTGATAGAATTAAATGAACAACTTGACCAATTAGTTAAAAACTATCAAAGTAGGATCCCTAAGTGTGATAAGTGCCCAATATTCGAAGAGGAAATTAAAAAATCAGAAATCAATATAAAATCACTTGAAAATGAAATTCTTATTTTAAAAGAGAATGAAAATACTAAAAGAGAGAATTCTATTAAAAAATGCACACAATTGTTAAACGAAAATGAATCTCTCAAAACAAGTCCAACAATTGTCAACGACTTTAGATAAATTTTCAAAAAGTGAAAAATCGTTGAATATGCTACTAGGAAAGCAAACTATTAATACAGTTAGACAAGGACTTGGATATAATCAATCGAAAATTGTTGAAAGCAATATTAATCAAGTCAATTCTATGTGCACAATTTGTAGAAAATTTGGACACAATCAAAATAGTTGTTGGTATAGACCCAAACACGTGAAAACTATACCAATTTGGGTTCCAAAAGGGACAAATATAAAAATTCTCAAAGTTTAACAAATTTGGGTGCCAAAGAGAACAATTATAAATAATTTTGGGTCTTCACAAAATTTTTTTTCAAAATTTTCTGCCACTAACAATCATGGACCTATAAAAACAAGTAGGTCACAAAAATCTTTCATCGTGTAGGTGTGGTGGCAGGCTAAGGAACAACAACGGTGTTCTCTGGATTTTGGCTGTTCCAGAAACACAACGGGCGACAAAACAAAGTTCCTTAGCCTAGTATAAAGGTGACAGAATCACAACGGATAACAACAAAAAATATCGTAAAGGTAAAACCGGTAAAGGTATATTTATTTAAACGATATACATTAAATGTGATAATCTGCACCGTATTCTGAATTAAATCAGCCAATAATGAGATGATGAAAAGATGATGATTTAGATTCTGACTTATTCAAAATAGTTGGCAAATTATATTCTTATGCCAAAACACTATAAAATTCTCTAGATTCTTTGAGTAACTTCATATATATTAATTTGGATTAAAAATAGTGTTTTTGTTGGATGATAATACATTTGGTTATAATACGGCTAACATATATTCACAATTTCTTTTGACACGACTTCAATTAAAATCCTAAAGCATTTTATCTTAAAATTGTAAAAAGGATTTTAAGAAATTTTTGAAACTTCAAGAAACTGTTTGGAATAATAATGATGTTTTAATGACTGATGATTATTCATGAATATAGTTGTTTATCCTATGGCTTCTAAGATTAACACTATGATATTTGTTTGTTAACATGGCTTCATTTCAAATCCAAGAGAATTTCATTTTAAAATTTTTAAAAATGATTCTGAGATAGTTTGTTGAAATTCCACAATCTAGTCTATGTCATTCAACGAGTGATAATTGAGTGAAAGTAAAATTCAGATGCAGATTACACTGGTAATCTAGTTGATAGAAAAATTACTAGTGGAACATGATTTATTCTGAGACTTTCATTAACTGCATCGTTTTTCAAAGAAAATATCTGCATAATTCTCGCTTGAAATAATTTTTCAAATAGCAGAAAATTTTCTTATAAAACCCCTTCTAAAAAATCATTTTTGACCTTGTTTTTCAGATTGGTCATTTTTTAGAAAAATTGATTTATAATTATTTCTGAATTTGATTTTAAATGATTACATTGACTAATCTGACTCCCTAATGATTATCGAAAAGATGAATAGTGATTGAAAAAGTGATAAGTGTTGATTTTATTATATATTATGACTCGAGACGGTATAATTAGTAAATTTCTTTAGAAATTTAAACAAGAGTTATAAAACTTTTTTTTGGTAAAATTTCCATGACCATCTCTATCTCTATCATATTTCTAACGACCATCACTCATCAAAATTCTATATAGTTTGTCAATATGTGGTACTTTAAACAGGAATCGTTCGTTTTTCATTTTTACATTTCAAAAAATAATAATATATTATATAGTAAATAATAATAATAATAAATAAATACCAAAGTATTCACTCTCATTTAAAAGTCCTCACGGTTATGCATGGGTGAATTACTTGGAATTTGTTATGTGCTTCTATGCTCATTTAAAAGTCCTCACGGTTATGCATGTATGGAACGCATTTCAAAAGTTGATTTTTAAAATAAACAAGTTGATTCTAATCCCATTTAAAAGTCCTCACGGTTATGCGTGGTTAGAAGATACTTGAATTCATTTTTTTTAAAATAAAATTGGAATACTACTAATCTCATGTAAAAGTCCTAACGGTTATGCATGGTTAGTAGATATTCAAATTCCTGATAAAAATATACCATAAATAGACACAACTGTATGGTTTTATATGATGACATAATTCCTATCATTCTAAAAGTGGAATATGCGCCTAACAAAATATTTATAATTTTTGTTTGATTTTTTATTGAAATTTAATATTTATATTCAATTGAGTTTTAATGTTGGATTAATATCGATCACTTTATCTCTATTTTCTCTAACACTATTATTATTTTGCTAATAACAAAAGGGGGAGAGAAAAGTTAAGATTTTGTCAAATAAAATCAAGCAAAGGTCAAATAATTTTCTTTTTGCATCTAGGTTCATTTGCATATTTTCATTTGTATGCATATATGTAGTGTGAGCTTTGTGTAGAGATGAAGCATTTAAATAGGGGGAGCAATTAGGATATATCTATGATCAAATACATTTAACATATTCAAAATCTTAAATATATGTTTGTTATCATCAAAAGGGGGAGATTGTTGAATATGCGATTATATAATTTTTGTTTGATGATAATAAACATATGTATATTCGTTTAAATGTATTTGTTAATGTACTATTTTATTTTTCACAGGTTAAATAAATATTTGCTGAATAAAATTAAATAAAACAGAGTTTGTATTCAAACAGAAATTTTATTCAAACAATTATTTATTACAATTTTGAATATTACAAATTCAAGCTCTCACTATACATATACAATTTTGATTAAAATACATCACAATTTCATATTTACATTTAACCTCACTACACATCACTTATTCACTCAATTCGTATTTTATCTTCAACTTCTTTCGAGTTAGAATCCAACATCCGAAAAATCTGCAAAAATATTCACTAACGCAGTAAAATTGAAAAAGAAATATTTTTGCAATATAAAATAAAATATGTATTTTGAAAATATTATTTGCCTTAGTTATTTGGGTTGTTCGTCATGATTTACATTTGAATTCATCACACACGAACAATGTGACATGCACAGTGTATCACTGTACATGCCATAAGGTCGTGCACACCGATATACACTTGATTAATGTTACAGGGATAGGTGAGCATAAGGTCAAACCCAAAATAAAAGGATAGGTTCAACTCAGATGCAATATAAATAAAATCTCGACACGAGAACAAGGTCAAACCCGAGCGTTTAAGCTGGATTCAACACAGGTGCAAATACGAAACAATAGGTCGAGACAAAACTGAGTTAATGACGAAGCACTAGACTTCAAGCCATGCACAGGTCAGGGAAGCAACCAATACACATTGCATATATGAAGTACACAAGTACAAAATCAGACAGCAAACTACATGTTGAACAATATCCAGCAGTGACCAAAGTCAAAGCAAAATCAGGTCGAACAGAGACTACAAGCAGTGAACACTTGTATACATTTACAAGCAACTCAAGTGAAGATACCAAATACAACATGAATGAACTAGCTTAAACAATATGCATAAGACGGCAAGCATCATGCCTACCTACAACATAAATGAACAGTTTCGACCAAGTGAATATCCATCATATACACAATGACAACCAAGCTAAAAATACAAATCATGACAGTAGTTCTACACCACATGAAGAACAATGAAAGCAGTGTGCAAATAGCAGGTCGAAAAGTACTCAGGGATGAACACAAAAATGTACAAATCAAAGAACACATGACCAGACACACTTGAATATGAAGACCACAAAGGCAATGCACCAGTGAAATAACTCAATAATGAACTTAACCAGGAACAAGACTCAAGCACCATCAAAGTTCAACTCAAAGAGATAGTCGACCAACAGCTACATGAATCAACAACATATCAAATGAACTAATGAACACTACAGATCAGTAGAGAACCCAGACTACATGAACCAGACTCGAGGCGAGTCCAGCTACCAACAACAATTAAATGAACCAAGTCAAAACCAGTTTCATAATTAATACCGAAGTCAACGAGAAATTCACGAAACCAACTATGACCGAAGTCAAATGCAACCAAGCCATGGTGGCCACGAAATTCAACGGTGCCGTGATAGCCAAGTAAACAAACCAAGTCAAAATCAACACCGTGATTATTCAAGTAAATAAAAGAAGTCAGAGAAATCATCAACATCAAAGTGAAATCGAACGACCGATCAAACAAAATTGACAAATTCAAATATATTTGTACGAACGAAAATCAAGGGTTACAAACCTTATATAAACAAATCATCATCGGCAATTTCAAAGCATCGAGTTCAAGCAAGCCCAAAAACCAGCAAAGCAAAAGGAGTAAAGTACATACCGAAATCATAGAAGAACTCGATCCAATTTGAAGAGCCGTGAGCAAATCAGAAAAACAAGCGATTGACAAGGCAAACTATGAGCAATCAAAAGCGGCGACTTCAATTGAAAAGCCCTAATTTCCGCAAGGGAACGAAGCCCTAATTCAGATCGAACGAAGAAACAACAGAGCTGCCATTATCACAAAGGAACGGGCCAAAGAAAATAAAAGAGAAAAAGGGCCGGCCTTTATTTTTTGGGTTTAAAATTATTAATAAGGCTCTAGTTAAATTAGGGTTTAATTTTGTTTTTAAATTGCTTTTTAAATTTGTTTTTAAATTTTAAACCGTTGTAATTTCTAGTCGCGGGACTAGGGGACAAACTACGTGGCATAGTTTGAGAATTCGCAACTCAGTGGCTGAGTTGTGGCAGGGTTTTGAGCGTAGAGTTAGGTTTAGTCGATAGCGAGTTTACGTGTGTAAGCGTCTGACTAACTCATTTCTAGTAGAAACCTTGGGGGCAGCACGTAGGCAGGGTTTTACCGAAGCTGGGTAAATTCTGTATTGTTCTGTTTCTTTTATTTATATTCTGCGATATATGTGCTGCTATTATTCTGCTGTGAACTGTGTTGAAATCTGAATTGAATATTTTATAAGCTTCCGCAATAAATTTTTATAATTGATAGTATCACCTTATTCACCCCCCGTTTAGGGTGAAATCGATCCTACAAGTGGTATCGGAGCTAGGAATAGAAGTCAACTTTTGTTTTAAAAATTTGTTTTTCAAAAAATGAGTTTTTGTTTTAAAAAATTTGAATTTTTAAAATGGCTTCTTTTAATACTGCTTTTGCTGAGGGTCAGTGCATAGTTAGACCACCAATGTTCAATGGTGAATATGCATACTAGAAAAATAGGATGAAAATTTTTCTGAAAACCACTGACGCTTGGAATATTGTTGAGACAGGTTATAGAACACCAACTATAACTGTAGATAATCAGGAAATAGAGAAACCAAAGGATCAATGGACAGAACTAGAAAATAAATTACAAAATGCTAACGCTAGAGCTATGAATTCTATTATCTGTTCATTGGATCAATTTGAATTTAATCGTGTCTCACATTGTCTAACTGCACATGAAATATGGCACACACTAGAAGTGCTCACGAAGGAACATCTCAAGTCAAAGAATCTCGCCTTGCCATGCTAAGGAGCGAATATGAGAACTTCACAATGGCGAAGGAAGAAAATTTCAAAGAGATGCATGGTCGACTTTCCAATATCGTATACAAATCAAAAGCTCTTGGAAAATCGTACACAGAGTTAGAAATAGTCTGAAAAATCCTCAGAGTCCTTTCATGAAGATTTGAATCAAAAGTGACTGCCATTCAAGAATCAAAAGATTTAAAACAAATGAAAGTTGAAGAACTTATCGGTAATCTCACCACTTATGAGCTAGAAATAAAATTCAAGGAAGAGCGTGAGGGAGGCGATACTCGAAAGAAATCAATATATCTCTTAAAGGAACTAGAGAAAGTGATGGTGATGATGATGACGACGGAGCATCAGAATTGAAGCTGATAATAAAGAAAGTCAAAAGGTGGAATTACAAATACGTAAATCCAGCTCTAAATCGAAAATTGAAAAGCAGAATAAATAAAATATTGGAATCCAGAAGAACAAAAGATCATCTGTCATAAGTGCAACCAAACCGGACACATCAAACCCAATTTTCCTCGACTTCAACACGTCGATGAAAAAAAATCAAAAAGAAGAAGTTTTGCAGCCACGTGGAATACAAGTGATGAAGATAATCAAAGTTTTACCAGTGAGAGTGAGAAAGCAGATATGTGCCTTCAGGGAAATATAACTGATAGCGATGATGACGAGCCAAGTGAGGTATCAAAACTCACTCACTCAGAATTACTTATTTATTTCCAGAAGTAAATGGCTGTTTTGAACGACTTAGGGAAAAATACGCTAAACTTGAATCACAAAACGATACTTTGATAGAATTAAATGAACAACTTGACCAATTAGTTAAAAACTATCAAAGTATGATCCCTAAGTGTGATAAGTGCCCAATATTCGAAGAGGAAATTAAAAAAATCAGAAATCAATATAAAATCACTTGAAAATGAAATTCTAATTTTAAAAGAGAATGAAAATACTAGAAGAGAGAATTCTATTAAAAAGTGCACATAATTGTTAAACGAAAATGAATCTCTCAAAACACAAGTCCAACAATTGTCAACGACTTTAGATAAATTTTCAAAAAGTGAAAAATCGTTGAATATGCTACTAGCGAAGCAAACTATTAATACAGTTAGACAAGGACATGGATATAATCAATCGAAAATTGTTGAAAGCAATATTAATCAAGTCAATTCTATGTGCACAATTTGTAGAAAATTTGGACACAATCAAAATAGTTGTTGGTATAAACACAAACACGTGAAAACTATACCAATTTGGGTTCCGAAAGGCACAAATATAAAAACTCTCAAAGTTAAACAAATTTGGGTGCCAAAGGGAACAATTATAAATAGTTTTGGGTCTTCACAAAATTGTTTTTCAAAATTTTCTGCCACTAACAATCATGGACCTATAAAAACAAATAGGTCACAAAAATCTTTCATCGTGTAGGTGTGGTGGCAGGCTAAGGAACAACAATGGTGTTCTCTGGATTTTGGCTGTTCCAGAAACACAACGGGCGACAAAACAAAGTTCCTTAGCCTAGTATAAAGGTGACAGAATCACAACGGACAACAATGAAAAATATCGTAAAGGTAAAACAGGTAAAGGTATATTTATTTAAACGATATACATTAAATGTGATAATCTGCACCATATTCTGAATTAAATCAGCCAATAATGAGATGATGAAAAGATGATGATTTAGATTCTGACTTATTCAAAATAGTTGGCAAATTATATTCTTATGCCAAAACACTATAAAATTCTCTAGATTCTTTGAATTACTTCATATATATTAATTTGGATTAAAAATAGTGTTTTTGTCGGATGATAATACATTTGGTAATAATACGGCTAACTATATATGCATAATTTCTTTTTACACGACTTCAATTAAAATCATAAAGAATTTCATCTGAAAATTGTAAAAAGGATTTTAAGAAATTTTTGAAACTTCAAGAAACTGTTTGGAATAATAATGATGTTTTTAATGACTGATGATTATTCATGAATATAGTTGTTTATCCTATGGCTTCTAAGATTAACACTATGATATTTGTTTGTTAACATGGCTTCATTTCAAATCCAAGAGAATTTCATTTTAAAATTGTTAAAAATGATTCTGAGATAGTTTGTTGAAATTTCACAATCTGGTCTATGTCATTCAACGAGTGATAATTGAGTGAAAGTAAAATTCAGATGCAGTTTACATTGGTAATCTAGTTGATAGAAAAATTACTAGTGGAACGTGATTTATTCTGAGACTTTCATTAACTGCATCGTTTTTCAAAGGAAATATCTGCATAATTCTCACTTGAAATAATTTTTCAAATAGCAGAAAATTTTCTTATAAAACCCCTTCTAAAAAATCATTTTTGACCTTGTTTTTCAGATTGGTCATGTTTTAGAAAAATTGATTTATAATTATTTCTGAATTTGATTTTGAATGATTACATTGACTAATCTGACTCCCTAATGATTATCGAAAATATGAATAGTGATTGAAAAAGTGATAAGTATTGATATTTATTATATATTATGACTCGAGACGGTATAATTAGTAAATTTTTTTAGAAATTTAAACAAGAGTTATAAAACTTTTTGTTGGTAAAATTTCCATGACCATCTCTATCTCTATCATATTTCTAACGACCATCACTCATCAAAATTCTATATAGTTTGTCAATATGTGGTACTTTAAACAGGAATCGTTCGTTTTTCATTTTTACATTTAAAAAAATAATAATATATTATATAGTAAATAATAATAATAAATAAATAAATACCAAAGTATTCACTCTCATTTAAAAGTCCTCACGGTTTTGCATGGGTGAATTACTTAGAATTTGTTATGTGCTTCTATGCTCATTTAAAAGTCCTCATGGTTATGCATGTATGGATCGCATATGAAAAGTTAATTTTTAAAATAAACAAGTTGATTCTAATCCCATTTAAAAGTCCTCACAGTTATGTATGGTTAGAAGATACTTGAATTCATTTTTTTAAAAATAAAATTGGAATACTACTAATCTCATTTAAGAGTCCTAACGGTTATGCATGGTTAGTAGATATTCAAATTCCTGATATAAATTTACCACAAATAGGCACAACTGTATGGTTTTATATGATGACATAATTCCCATCATTCTAAAAGTGGAATATGCGCCTAACAAAATATTTATAATTTTTGTTTGATTTTTTATTGAAATTTAATATTTATATTAAATTGAGTTTTAATGTTGGATTAATGTCGATCACTTTATCTCTATTTTCTCTAACACTATTATTCTTTTGCTGATAACAAAAGGGGGAGAGAAAAGTTAAGATTTTGTTAAATAAATTCAAGCAAAGGTCAAATAATTTTCAATTTGCATCTAGGTTCATTTGCATATTTTTATTTGTATGCATATATGTAGGGGGAGCTTTGTGTAGAGAGGAAGCATTTAAGCAGGGGAAGCACTTAGGATATATCTATAATTAAATACATTTAACATATTCAAAATCTTAAATATATGTTTGTTATCATCAAAAGAGGGAGATTATTGAATATGCGATTATATGATTTTTGTTTGATGATAATAAACATATATATATTCGTTTAAATGTATTTGTTAATGTACTATTTTATTTTTCACAGGTTAAATAAATATTTGCTGAATAAAATTAAATATCACGGAATTTGAATTCAAACAGGAATTTTATTCAAACAAATATTTATTACAATTTTGAATAATACAAATTCAAGCTCTCACTATACATATACAATTTTAATTACAATACATCACAATTTCATATTTACATTTAACCTCACTACACATCACTCATTCACTCAATTCGTATTTTCTCTTCAACTTTTTTCGAGTTAGAATCCAACATCTGAGCAATCTGCAAAAATATTCACTAACGCAGTAAAATTGAAAAAGAAATATTTTTGCAATATAAAATAAAATATGGATTTTGAAAATATTATTTGCCTCAGTTATTTGGGTTGTTCTTCATGATTTACATTTGAATTCATCACACACGAACAATGTGACATGCACAATGTATCACTTTACATGCCACAAGGCCGTGCACACCGATATACACTTGATTAATGTTACAGGGACAAGTGAGCACAAGGTCAAACCAAAAATAAAAGGACGGGTTCAACTCAGGTGCAATATAAATAAAATCTCGACACGAGCACAAGGTCAAACCCGAGCGTGTAAGCTGGATTCAACACAGGTGCAAATACGAAACAATTGGTCGAGACAAAACTGAGTCAATGATGAAGCACCAGACTTCAAGCCATGCACAGGTCAGGGAAGCAACCAATACACATTGCATATATGAAGTACACAAGTACAAAATCAGACAGCAAACTACATGTCGAACAATATGCAGTAGTGACCAAAGTCAAAGCAAAATCAGGTCGAACAGAGACTACAAGCAGTGAACACTTGTATACATATACAAGCAACTCAAGTGAACATACCAAATACAACATGAATGAACTAGCTTAAAACAATATGCATAAGACAACAAGCATCATACCTACCTACAACATATATGACCAGTTTCGACCAAGTGAATATCCATCATATACACAATGACAACCAAGCTAAAAATACAAATCAGGATAGTAGTTCTACACCACATGAAGAACAATGGAAGCAGTGTGCAAACAGCAGGTCGAAAAGTACTTAGGGATGAACACAAAAATGTACAAATCAAAGAACACATGAATATGAAGACCACAAAGGCAATGCACCAGTGAAACAACTTAGCAATGAACTTAACCAGGAACAAGACTCAAGCACCATCAAAGTTCAACTCAAAGAGATAGTCGACCAACAGCTACATGAATCAACAACATATCAAATGAACTAATGAACACTACAGGTCAGTAGAGAACCCAGACTACATGAACCAGACTCGAGTCGAGTCCAGCTACCAACAACAATTAAATGAACCAAGTCAAAACCAGTTTCATAATTAATACCGAAGTCAACGAGAAATTCACGAAACCAACTATGATCGAAGTCAAATGCAACCAAGCCGTGGTGGCCACGAAATTCAACGGTGCCGTGATAGCCAAGTAAACAAACCAAGTCAAAATCAACACCGTGATTATTCAAGTAAATAAAAGAAGTCAGATAAATCATCAGCTTCAAAGTGAAATCGAACGGCCGATCAAACAAAATTGACAAATTCAAATATATTTGTACGAACGAAAATCAAGGGTTACAAACCCTATATAAACAAATCATCATCGGCAATTTCAGAGCATCGAGTTCAAGCAAGCCAAAAAACCTGCAAAGCAAAAGGAGTAAAGTACATACCGAAATCATAGAAGAACTCGATCCAATTTGAAGAGCCGTGAGCAAATCAGAAAAACAAGCGATTGTCAAGGCAAACTACGAGCAATCAAAAGCGGTGACTTCAATTGAAAAGCCCTAATTTCCGCAAGGGAATGAAGACCTAATTCAGATCGAACGAAGAAACAACAGAGCCGCCATTATCACAAAGGAACGTGCCAAAGAAAATAAAAGAGAAAAAGGGCCGGCCTTTATTTTTTGGGTTTAAAGTTATTAATAAGGCTCTAGTTAAATTAGGGTTTAATTTTGTTTTTAAATTGCTTTTTAAATTTGTTTTCAAATTTTAAACCATTGTAATTTCTAATCGTGTGGCTAGGGGACAAACTACGTGGCGTAGTTTGAGAATTCGCAACTCAGTGGCTGAGTTGTGGCAGGGTTTTGAGCGTAGAGTTAGGTTTAGTCGATAGCGGGTGTCGCGAGTTTACGTGTATAAGCGTCTGACTAACTAATTTCTAGTAGAAACTTTGGGGGCAGCACGTAGGCAGGGTTTTGCCGAAGCTGGGTAAATTCTATGTTGTTCTATTTCTGTTATTTATATTCTGCGATATCTGTGCCGCTATTATTCTACTATGAACTGTGTTGAAATCTGAATTGAATATTTTATAAGCTTCCGCAATAAATTTTTATAATTGATAGTATCATCCTATTCACCCCCTCTAGGGTGAAATCGATCCTAAAGAAGCATGCTCGATCGGAGGTGCGACACCCCTTGACCTAGGTGCAACTCTTATTTTAGTCACATCAAGCTGACTCGAGAGAGTCAGGGCTGCGTTCATATCTCATACAGATGTTCGCCAAACCATCCTACTTCGTTCTGGAATGTCCACCATGTCCACAGTTGTTAAATTGGTTTTCAGTATTGGCAAATAATAATAAATTAAAATATTATATATATATATATATTTAAAAATAGGTTATAAATTAAAATAGTTCATATATTAAAAATAGCACATATATTAAAGAGGTTTATATCGAAAATAGTTTCAAATTAGAGTTATTTCTTTCAATTTCACAAATCAATTCAAATCAACTTAAATTCCAAAATTTAATTTAAATCAATCTTAGTTCAATAATTTCAATTAAAAAGGGTTAAAGGTTCAATTCAAATTCTCATTAAAACCATTTTTAATTTGTATCAATTTCAAATCCATGTTTGAACCACAAATTTAAACCACTTCAAATTCAATAATTTTCAAAGTTTAAATATTCAAACAATTAACAATAACTCAATTTGATAAATTCCATTTATATTTCAAAATTGAACTTTATTTTACTTAAATTTGAAAATAATCACTTAATCATTATTTAATAACCATTTAAATAAAATCCAAAATTACAAATTAAAATTAAAATTAAAGCATTGAATATCTAACTTCAATTTATTTAATTCTGAAATGTTTGCTAATCACCTTTTATAAACATTTAAATAAAATATCAAATTCAAATTCAAATTTAAATCAAAATTAAATATTCAATTTCAATTTTATTTAAATTTGAAAATATTCATTTAATCGCCTTTAATCCAAAATCAACTTATAAAATCATATCTTTCAAAATCTCAAACTTAATAAGTTTCCAATCAATTCTTATTTATATAAAATTCTTAAACAAATAAAATTTCAAATCAATTTCAATCCATTGTCCGATCTTAATTTATTAAAGTTATTACAAAATCTATTTTTTAAATACTAATATAATTTTAAATAAATATTTAAACATATTATATAAATTAATTAAATTAAATTTTATTAAATTAAATTATGTTAAATTTTTATTAAATGAAAACTTATTATTAATTTTGTTTTTATATTAAATCTTATTATATATATTTAAAAAATATTATAAGTAAAATCTTAAAATTAAATTTATAAAACTCAACTTATAAATTTAAAATTTCCAAATATATACTATAAAAATCAAAATTTTACACACATATTAAAATAAAATAAAATCTTTTATATTATATTTAAAATCAATATTTATTAAAACCCATATATTTCCTTTCAAAACTTTGGAAATCATTTTTCAAAAGTAGACTAACTATGTCCGTATATAATTTTCTATCCTATGGTCAAGTGATACAAATATTTATCATTTCAATCCACAATAATTTAATATTTATGGGTATCTATCATTTCAACCCGCAATCTCAAAATTTAAAATCAATAAAATCGCCTGGGTTCATCATTTCAACCCTTAATGATTTTCCCTAATCTATAATATCATTCGGGTATGTATCATTTCAACTCTTAGGGATTTCCTAGACTGTCATGGAAGTTGTATTGTGAGAACAATAGAATAAAATAACATAACATATCAATTGCAAGCATATATAATAAATAAAATTAAAATTAATATATATTGTAATAGGTTATAGTGTCATATGTCAACTAACATAGGTTAACAATTTTAAATGATTACAAATCATATTCCGCAATTAAATAACTAATAATTCATATCTGGCAACATATTTCAATCGTCATTTCATGTGAGGTAAATTTTCTATATATAGGAATGTTAACCGTAAGTGATCGCTCACCTTTCGAGGCTGGAGAATAAAGACAACACAACAAGCTACGAATCCAAGCACGTATTCCAAAGCAAAGCACGATGGACTTGAATCGACAAAAGCAATTTTTTTAAATCTAAAATTTACTCACATACTTAAAATAAACCTTTATATAGTATATTTTAAAATCAATATTCAATATAAAATATATATGAAAATAAAATCTTTATATATATATTCTAAAATCAAATTTAAACATATATTTAAAATTCAATACATCTATGTGTATTATATTTTTTAAAACAATATTTAAAACCAATATTTATTTAAAAACAATTATTTATATTTAAAACAAAAGAGAAATAAATGAGCTCAAGTAGGCACTCTTTAAACATGAGCAAACTAATATATATGTATGTATGTATAAATATAGGCAACATATAAAATTATATATTTATCTTTCAAGAATCATAGAAAGGAGGGGAAGATGCTAGGGGTGGAGGTTTGTGTGGCGATGGTTGTCGAAGGGTAAACTATTGTTGTTTGGGCTAGTTTAAGGCGGCTTCGGGTTGCTATAGGTTCGGTGGTTGCAAAGGCCAGGTTCAGGTGATTCGATGGCCGAAGGGAAGGAGTGTGAGTTGTGGGATGCGATGCGGGCTGACTGGAGTTGTAGAGGCTGGCGCTGCATGGTGAGTCTAGGGAAAGGGAGGAATTCGGCGTTTGGGAAAGGCGGCGCTGGGTTGCTAGGCATGCTGACGAGGCAGGAAGCTGTTGTGTTGGGTGGTTGCTCGGTTGAATGGTGATATGGAGGGCGGAAGGACAGTGTTTTATGGCCGCAAAGCAGAGGAAGTCAGGGCGACAAAGCAAACTGCTGGGTCGTGAAAGGCGGGCGGATGCTGTCACATGGCAGGTGGAGGAGATTGGTTGTTCGGCCAGTGAGAGGAGGAAGACCTAAAGGGGGTGGGTGGAGCATTATGTGGTGGTGAACGAGTTGGTTTTGTGATCGGCTGTTGCTGCTTGTGAGGATAGGGGAAGTGATCGTAGCAGTTTGCATGGAGGAGTATGGCTGCAGTTGTCGATGAGCATGAATGGAAGGCTTGGAGGCTGCTTTCGGTTTGGGTTCTAACGTTTGTATGAAGGGAACGCGAGTTTGGTGGGGCTTGGGTTTGCAAAAGGGTTTACTACGGTGGTGTCTTGAAGCGATGAAAGGCGGGCGGATGGTCGAAGGAAGATGGTGAACGAACAGGCATAGGCAAAGATTTGGCACAGGCAAAGGTTAACGTACAACTTCTCTATTACACACACACACATGATATATATATATATATATATATATATATATATTATTTTAATATTTTAGAAATCAGAACGAATAGAAGAATGGAAGAGAAAAAGTGTACAAACCATAGAATATATATCAAAATATTAGGAATGGAGAAAGTCAAAGCTGAATTTTAGCGATTATAAATGCAAATGGCTATTTGATTTCAACTGGTAGATAGATGAAAGGGCATCGTGTGACTACCGGGAGAATCCTAATTATGAAATATCCAATGCAAGGACTATTCACTACTAATCCAAGGGATTTACCGACAAAATGTGGTAGGAAAGTACCTTTGGTTTGTCCTGTTTCATAGACAGCTTGTATGGATGTTTGTCTGAAACTGCATTTCTAAAGATTACATACATTGGCTTTTACAAACGTACATCAGCGGTGGCGGAGAAGGCAACTTCTCTTAGCTTAACATCCTCCTTGAGACGTATGAGCTTAGGTGTTGTATATTTGTGGAAGGCAATTAGTAGTCAACGAAAATGGCCATGTGGCATTCAAAGTGATGGGATTGTGATTTGTGAAAGGTAATCAATACCTCCAGCTTTATCACCCGGAAATGACCGAAACAAGGTTAGATGCGGCAAGGCTAAGTGGGTCGCTCCTAAGTAGGATATGATCATCCTCTTCTAGATAGATCTTTACACGCTATGAGGTCGTGTATCTGATTATTGTGGTTTGTGTGCTATGAGGGCCCTCAGTAAAGGTCGGTAATGACCGGAGGATGATATAATCGGTACCATCTAGTTATAGAGGAGGGCTGGTCTTGTGTTGATAGAGGATTCTTTGTGATGGTCCTCGGTACTTTCCTCTAGAAATGTACTGTCGGAAGGTAGTCCCTTCACCTGCTCATTTGTATGGAAATCCAAACTCCATTATGTACCTGCCATTTTGATTGTATTACCCATTTTAGGCTATATGATGGAATTTAATCAATGTAACAATTTCGGCTATTTTGAATATTATTTTTATATTAGACACTAGTATAATATAAGAGGATAGGATATGAAATGTTTTAGTTACCGTAAGTTCAAAACATGTCCGTGTTTATGTGTGGGAATGTCTTACGAGATACTTTTGTTATGATAAAGGAAAGGTTTGGTAATTTAATAAATTCAGTTGAGTCTGTTTCTCACGCTAATTTACCGAACTGATCCGGGCGTTCTTCCTTTTTAATGCTCGGGTCAGACCGAGTATATTTATAGGTTTATATTTGGTGCTTTTAGAGCTTCAGTAGGAGAGCTGGAGATCTTCATTTCGTATACACATATCTATTTTGATTATCCGTTATGCTTAGTTGTTTATATTATCGGCAATTGTGAGGACGGATTATTATAACTGTCTAGGCTGATAACTATTGTTTGATTGTTGAACTCTGATTGATGTATGCATGTATACAGTTTCCGTTTTGTAAAGATTATTGATATGATATTATATGTTTTCCGCTGCGATGTGATATTCTGTATTGTTCTGTTTGGTTCTATCTACTCTCTTGCTTCTCTTCTCTTCTTTTCTTTCTTCGACTTTCCGTCAATCTTTGCATTTCGGGTCAGACATATGTGGTTGATTGTCGATTCAAAGGGTACGGATTTGCCTGGTCGTCACACATAGGAAACCCAAAAGCCCAAATACGGAACCGATACGGCTAAACATTTCGTCTAATTCGCCGCGTACTGGACGTTGAAATGCACAAATGAATATACTATAGAGATCGGTACAACGAGACATATAGAACGGTACACAGATATGAGTGATACGACCATCCTATCAAAACTCGATTTTTCACTGTCGAAAATGCTGCTAACATGGCGAAAATAAGATAAACGAGGTTATAGCAGTTCAAATTTGGCAAAACAAAATATGACGTCACACTTAGAAAATAATAAACATTTTTATTATGTAAAAATACTCAACTTTCAAAAATAATTTATTCACATGAATTTAACTGATTTAAAATTTAAATTTGAGATTTCACCACGAAACAAACTTTCATATTTCCAAATGAAAATCTAACACTTGCTATGCTTCCATAGACGCATACAAAATATCAAATTTTCTTTTCAAAATTTTATTTATTTAATTTCATGAAAATTTAAGTTAATTACATTATTTAAATCATTAAAATTGATGGGCTGTTACGCTAAGGGTTTCTCGTCAACAATTGTAACAACCCTTCTTTTCGAGATTACTTGTAAATATTAAATTATAACGGTAGTTATAATTTAGCATTGTGAATTAAAATAAAATTGGAGATTTTAAATTGTTTATTTGGAATAAATAATGAATTTTGAAAATAAAATATGAAAATAAAGTTTGGAACTTTATTTTATTTGTTTGGGTTGATAATGAATGAAAAATGATTTTTATTTAGAGAAAATGCGATAGTTATATTAAATATTATAAATTACTTCTTTTAATAATTTTTAAAAAGAAGTGTGAGATTTTAATGGTTGTTTATTTAAATAAAAAGAGGGAAATTGGTTTAAAAAATAAGTTTTTGCTATGAATAATATTTTAAAATGGTTTGAGATATTTTATTAAGTAAGAAAATAAATTTTGAGGAATTTTAGAAGTTAAAAATGTAGACTTTTACATTTAGTTGGTGAAAATTATGTTATTGTGAAATAAAGGATTTTAATAAATAAAAAATTCTTTAAAATATAAATTAATCTTTTTATATGATAGAAAATGTTTTATTTTATATGTATACAAGTTTTTATAATCTTCTTATGTAAAACTAGAGAGAAAATGAATTTTTGTTTTTGTGCAAATGTGGTTATACACATATTTTAAGTGTTGTTTAAGAGACATTAGACCATTTTATTTTCTATTTGGGTCCAAATGGCCCATTAGCCTTAGCAAGTAGTGAGAAAAGGAGAAACTTTTCCTGTATGTTCATAACATCTCTTCTTTTTGCTTCCTGAAACAAATACAGTAAAAGAAAATCTCCATTTTCTTCCAACCAAGTTTCCAAATTTAAATCTTTTCCAAATAAATTGTTGTTCTTATCAAATCTAATCTAAAACTAAAAGGTAATCTCACCCCAAATCTCAATATTTCATCAAATTCTTATTTGAGAAGGGGGTTTTTTCTAATCAACTATGTATTTCTTGTTGCATGTCTATCTATTGAAGTTTTGAAGGTTTTGAAGTCATTTCCTCTCCAAAGCTTCAATCTTTCTTCAAGTTATCAAGGTTTGATCTTATCTACGGTGAGGTGAGTTCCTAAAACTCACAGATGCTAGCTGAGCAAAGTTTAAATCGCTCAAATATGTGAAATCTGCTGCTGTACAAAAAAAATTTATGGTTGATTTTGCCTGTTATAATCTAGTTTCTGTTGCTACTTTGGACCCATGTAACTTTTGACTCCGGCAACGAAATGCTGCCGGATTTCTAGAATTTGGTAGCTTGCATGTTGAAATTTAATTCTGCAAAGTGTAGATGGAAAATGTTGTAATTTGAATGTTCAAACCGTTGTTGCAAAATCAACAAAACACAGTTTTTCTGCCTGTAGAAACTGTGTTTTGTTGCTGCAAACATGGCCTGAGTCCATGTTTGCGATGGCATAACATTTTCGTTTCTTACTGAAATTGCGTTATCCTTTTTTTGTTTGAAAGGTAGCGTTTTCTACTATATCTCTACCAATTATCAGGTCATTTAGACTAAGATAGCTTATAGAAATATGCTGCTAAACATTGACCTGGACCATGTTTTTGCCCAGAATTTTACAGTAAAAACACTGTCTGGGTTCATCTTTGAGACGTCATAAGTTTCTCATATTTTATCCAAAATGCATAATTCTTTTTTTGTTTGAAATATCAAGTTATCTTCTACATGAAAACAAATTTTTAGTTTAATCTGATGTCAATAGGTACTCTGTTTCATGCCTGGAAGTTGAACCCAGAGTGAATTTTAAGCCCGGGCACATTCTTGTTGAACTGTTACAAACATGGTCTGAGTCCATGTTTGTGACAGCATAACATTTCCATTTTTTTTTGGAATTCAATGATTCTTTTTTTTCCTTGAAGATGAAGTTTTCTACTTTATGCAAACTAATTATCGTATGAATCAAAGATCGTTTGGCCACCTGTTTTACATCTGAAAGTTGAACCCAGAGGAGATTTTAGACCTGGGTACTATTTTGGCTAAGTGCTTTTTGTCTTTTTTTCCGTCCGATTTTTGACATTTACTTCTGTTTTTGTGATATTTTTGAAGTATTTGAGGGCTATGATGCCTATCAATAGGTTAGATCAGTTTTGATAAATTCAAAATTCAAATTTTGAATTATTTGAATTTAATTTGAATTTTAGTTTAAGTGGAATTTTGCTTGTTTTTGGTCGTTTTCGAGCACGGTTTTCTCCAATTCTTTTTGTAATGATTTTTAAAATTTAGGTGATTTAAAAATAATTATTATATAACATTTTAAAGTATTTTCAAGTATAAAACCTATTTGTTCCTTATAATAAGGGAAATTTTCAAATATGGTTTTCAAATGGTTTTCGAAATCAGATTTAAAAGCTTATTTTCAAGGTAAATTATTTTTTTATAAAAATTACACGTTTTTGCACTGTCGAGAGAATGAGAAGGAGAGTTAAACGTTTGAGTAAAACGCGTAGTATGGGATACGTGCATTTATCCTTTCGGTTAATTCCTAACTTGTCTGTTTGATCGTTTTGGCCTACGGGTCTAGTTTACCGATGATATGAGGTGAACCTTTTACTGCTTTGAGTATGAAACTTACTAGCGGTTAGTAAACCGTTTAGTGCGAACGGGTGGTATGCGACACACGTTTACACTTTTCGGGTTCCTTTCCGAGAGTTTGTGACACATTTGCCTGTTGGCGTGCCAGTACTGGACCTTCGGGTCATTTGCCATTGTGGCGTATTTGTCTTCGGACGTTTGCCATTGCGGCGTATTTGTCTTCCGACGTTTGCCATTGCGGCGTATTCGCCATTGCGGCGTATTCCTTTGGGCGAGGTACCTATTATGTGAAACAGTACTTGGTAAAAAATAGCACGTGCAAAACCTTTTTGAGATGATTTTTACCCTTGTGTGTCGTCATTTTGGAATCGGTCCTTTGAACCATTCGGTGACGATCACTTAGGGATTTTTGGACTCTTGGGAGTTCTTTTGAGACTTTCATTGCCTACACTGGCGTGTTGAGATTTGCCTTTTGGCGTATATATATATATATATATATATATATATATATATATATATATATATATATATATATATATATATATATATTGAGATTGCCTATTGGCGCTATTTATGAGATTTGCCTTTTGGCGTTGTATGAGATTTTTATCTCTTTGTCGACATTTGCCTTATGGCTTATGTCGAGATGGCTTTTGCTTATGTTTTTCTTGGAGTTGCCGATATGGCGGGTTCGGGAATTACTCTTTCAGGAGTTTACATTTTACTATTCCCTAAACCATTCTTATTGATTTATGATTGCCGATGATATGAGGCATGCTATATTTTAGCGACTAATAAGATTTTATGTTTTATGCCTATTGAAGCAATAGTGTTCTATCACCTAGTGTAACCATATATGCCATACATGTTCTGTATCCTCCATATGACTATAGTCTGCTTTCTTATGGTTTCTTCTTGTTTAAGAAGATTATCACTATGCTCTTATGCTCTATTATTCTACTATCACCTTTTACTGATTCGTTTAGCTAGACTGACCCGTGTATTTTATACTCGGGTCAGACCGAGGTATTTCAGGTTAGGTACTTTTGGACTTAGCCTATTCTGCTTCTGCATGGACTATTCTGCTAGCTCTTTTTGTTATAGCATTTTGTGTAGTCCTTATTGGTTTGCTACTCTGATATGTATATTCTTTTGAGTCGTGTTTGTACTATGGTCGTCATACCACCTATGTGTTGTATCATTCTATATACTTTGTGATGTATCTGTGTATGTGTGTATCTATGCGATTATCTGTTGTTCTGTGATGTGTTTTACATTTGAGTTATTGTATTTTGTTCTGATAGATCCTATAGCCACCTATGGCTTTGTATTAAGTATTCATTGAATATGTCAATCCACTTGAATTAAGAAAAAAAATGGCATTGTCAACGTATTCAATAGATATTTAAGACAAGGCTATATATGGTCGCTCCTATCCAGCCCTATTCTCTGCATTAGCAGACAGTATTACCCTGTAATGCTCTTTGTTAATGTGGGTCTCGGGGTGGGGCGTTACAACAATAGTCGACTTATATTCTTATGTCTCTTATATTCTTATTTGGTTGAAAATGTTTATGACATACTATTTGACTGTATAAGTGTCATTACAGCGATTATCGTCATACCGTCACTTATGAAATATCAACCCCTTAAAGCCTTGTTTCATGTTCAACTTGAGCTTGTATTTTTACAAAATAAATTTTTTGTTGTGTTTTTGTACTTTTAAAATTATTTAAACTATAATTTTGACAATTATTAGAATTTTGAAAACAAAGGATAAGTGATGATTAAAAATTTATAAAAGGAGTTATAAATTTAATTAATTATCTTTGGAATAATTAACATTGTTATAAATTGATAAAGAGATTACAAAATTTGATTAATTATCTTTTGAGATATCTAGTATTATTTTAGATCTATAAAATATTATAAGTTGGATTTAATTATCTTTAGGGATAAATAATGTTTTTTAAATTTACAAAGGTTATCTATCTTAAATATTTCATAAATTCTTTTCAAATGGGTTTATACGGACTGTATAAGTATTTGAAAAGAATTAGAGGTTTAAATATATTCTTAATTATTAATTAACTATAATAAAGTTAATTAATAAATTTAGTAATGATGTTTAAGGTTAATTAACCATATTAATAATGATGTTTTAATGTTATATAATCATTTTCGATTATGATGTATAAGATTGGTTAATCATTTTAATAAATGATATTTATAGTTAATTAGTTGGTTTAAATAAAGGCGTTTAAAATAAATTATCGCATTTAATATAAGTGTTTTAAAGATTATTAACTGATATAAAGTGATTAAAGTTAATTAACTGATTTAATAAAGGTGTATAAAGTTAATTAATTGATTTATTAAAGAAGTTATAAGTTTGATTAATATTCTATTAAGAAAATTAATGTGGTTTTAAAGTTATTAAAAAATTGTATCAATTATATTTTTTTGGATGATTAACATTATTTTAATTTATAAAAGAATTTTAGTTAACGTATTTTCTTCTGAGATAATAATTATTGCTTGAAATTTATAAATGATAGTTTATAAATGAGAAAATCTTTTAAAAGGAATTAGTTTTTTAAATTAAAGTTAAGTGTGAATGTTTTGGGTTTATAGTAAATAATATTTTAATGACAATTATTTTTTACCCTTCTTTCTAATACGCTTGAAAATATAATTAGAAGGAATATTTTAATGAGTGTTTTTAAAGTGTTTTGCAAATATTTGTGATGGGAAATTCAAGCAGAAGTTTAGTTTTAAAAGTTTAAAGATTTGATTCGGTTACGAGGAGGATAAGAAATTTAAATTCCGTAAATGATATCCCTTATACGGAAAGGGTTTAACATACACTTAAGACTAAACATCGAAATATGGAAACTCGTTTCCATCTCAAAGATTAAAATTATTATCAAGGTAATGCCTAGAGGGAACACTATCTTAACTTGTCTGGCTTCATTTTAACCGAGGGACAATATAAGATTGAAATCAATGAGTAGTGATAAGGGTATGAGATTTAATTTCCAAGTATGGTCAATTTGATTTTCCCTGATAGTTGATTTATTGACTATTGATTCAGCTTTCTTCTTTGTGTATCATCAATTTAAGACGATTTTTTCTAATTTGGCATTGATATCCTTTATCGAAAATGACTGAAACCAAAGCGAGAGTGGACATCAAGCTATGTGGCGTTGCTCCCAATAGGTATATTCCCATCTACTGTAGATTAGATTTGGTGATATGTGAATAGAGATGTGACATGCTCGAATTCTCAGTAAGGTTGGTGAGGTCCAGCTTATACATTTTCGTGAGAGTCGCAAAGATAATGTTCATATCAAGTATATTCTCTAGAGGTATCCTTTTGGTAAGAGGGCGCACCCTTTTGGATATTATTGGAAAATCTCTTTCCTTGTTTATTCAAATCTCTGAATTGTTTTCTTAATTGTATCGAAAAGTAATTGGAGCTTTTCTTAATGTTTAACTTTTTTGTCTATTTTTTTAGTTTGGATTTTGATCTTTTTATACCTATTCTTTCTAGTTTGGATTTTGTTCAAGTTTGTTTCAACTTTTTCATGCATGGAAGTTGTTCTTATGAGGTATAATCCATTTCGTGCTTAGCGACATAATCTCATAGAATTATTATATGTCCACCGTATTGCTTGAGTTTTCTCGCGTTGGTTTTCTAGACTGATCCAGATGTTATTTTATTATAATGCTTGGGACAGACCGAGTTTTTCTAGGTTGTTGTTGGTGGTACATTGAGCTCATAGAGTAGAACCAAATGTTCACCTATCGTAGTGTTGTAAGGTTAGGAAGTTATAACTATACAAGTTGATGAGCTTCATTTTTAACTTTGATATATCATGTATTTTAGAGTGATTGCTTTTACTGCCTTGGTTATATTATATGTTATCCTTCATCTATGAGATTATGTTACCCTTAATCATTTTCCCTTTTTCCTTTTTACCCCAAAGACCTACCTTTCTGGCACTTGGATGTTCGACATTTGAATACCATAGATGTATTAAGTGTCAACTTTCAAGGGTCTAAAAGGCGGGTAGTTACAGCAAACTTTTAATTAGAAATCTACATAACTGATTTAAAGAAAGTACTTCCCGAATCCCCAAATTCTAATTACAAACATGAACTGCAGATTTTAACTTTTATACCACCCAGGATAAGTGAATCCAAAAGTTTTTCAAGATGACAAAGGGGCTATAAGGCGCTACCCTATGGGTCGCTTAACCCAAATCTCATAATATTGAGCATCTACCCAATGGTTCACCTAACCCAAATCATGTGATGTTTATCAAATAAAATATCTAGCAATGGTGTCGCGGATCTGGGGTGCAACCCTAAGAACAGGCTGCTAGGGTGGATTCTAGCCATCTGATCCTCTCTAACGGTAATAATAGGATTACATCATGACAATGGCACACAATATCTATAAATATATGGACACCCACCATGCTTCATCCTACGAGCATCACTTCACGTAAGTACAATCTCATAATATTATTCCATCACGTGAGTGTCATATACTTACAATGAGTAACCGAATAATTATCACGATATTGCCTTATACCACGGCGTGGTACTAAGATGTTTATTCATTGCTTATAAACCACACTCAATATCCAAATATTCTATATAATAAGTCCAATGAGTAACTGGAGAAATATTACCGAATGTCTTATCACAAACGGTATTATAACTCTGTTTATTCAAATTTCTCATTCCATAGAATTAAATATCAAAAAATCAAACAATGGGGTGCCATCACCGTATCATATAAAAATCACCAATCAAATCTATATTAATGGTAAATCATTCACAATATTGAAATTTGTATATGAAATGAGAAATCATAAGATATAGAAATCATGCGTAAAATCCCGGTTTTAATCAAAAATAAATAATAACAACAATAATAAATTTCGACAAAACATCTCTTTAGCAATTATACCAATTTTTAAATCAAATTTAAAAACCCTTAGAAAAATAGTGTGTATATATATATGATATGATATATTTAAAAATACCAATATATATACACACAAACACACTGTAACGACCCGAAAATTTCGATTTTGAAATTTTCAGATAGTTAGAGAAAAAGAAGAAGAGATAGAAGGAAAAGAAGAACTAGAAACACCAAAACACAGAAACCTCACGTTCGCAGCGGATCAAAATATAATATCACATAAATAATAGTTATACAAAGAGACACTGTACTTGTCAAATTACACTTTAATATATCAGAGTTACAACATATTTACAAACATAGGATAGATAAATCAATCTGTTTCAGATAATATATCACAAAAGAAACTCTCCATACGTTCTTGCTCTCCAGCTCGCCTCCTGAGCTCCAGAACGTCCTTACCTGAAAATCTATAATACTCGGTCTGACCCGAGCATTACATCAAAGTAACACCCAGGTCAGGCTGGAAACCAGCGTGAGTAAACCCAACTAACATGGAATACAAAAGTATACAACTTATATAAAGCCCGAGTAACTTGTATAAATTACAACTTCACAAGTTGTTATAGGCATTACCTATTTCTCCCATCAATTACTAAGTACCAAAAATTTGATTAAAAATCCAATTTCACTTAAATCATTCCATTCCAGTTTATTGACTGTAACATTCCTGCAATATTAGCCAAAATAATTCAATAATTAGATTAATTTTGAATTTAAACTATGAATTTAATTGTGAATTAATTTGCGATTTCCAAAATAAACTTAAAATTTTGGATTATAAATAGAAATTTGGTTGGAATTTAAGGATAAGTATTTTATAATAAAAATTGGATTTAAGGACAATTATATTAGAGATAAATATGCACTATAATTTGAATAGATATATATATAGATTGAAAGTTAAAATTTTAAATAAGATTTTGATTTTGAAAATTCAAAATGTATATATTTATAAATTTGGATTTTTAAACCACATAATTTTATACCAGTAGATATTTGGTAATATTTCTTTTGAAAATTTTATTTTGAATTAGATATAAATGATTTAAAACTAAGCTTAAAAATAATATTGGTTTAAAAAGTAATATTATAAAATTGATATAAATAAATAAAAAAAATTTACAAAAGCTATTTCAGAATTTTAATTCAACCCTATTATATACTTTTTTATTTGATTTGATTAAAAGATTTAAAAAAATACATTTTCTTCTGGAAAAAAATATAGTTGTATATTCCTAAAATTTAAATTGTAAAAATATTTACAAATGTTAGAAATATGAAAATATAAATAATACAAATCACTTCCATATTTACAAATCAATAATACAAAAGAGGTAGAACATGAAAAATATATATATTACATATGTATATGTACAAACAATGTAATCATACCTTTAGATCTTATATGTTTATATACATACAAATAGCATCATTTCTTTTGTTTAAAATAATGAAATTTTAAAAAAAAATACAAGAAACTTCACATCTTCCCATATGCCATCATATAGTATCTTAGAAAATCTGAAAAAAAATAGTAGAAAAAGATTTGGCTTCACATCTTTCAAAGCCATAAAGCTGTTCAAAACATAAGATAAAAAAAAAACAATTCAGTTTGAACTCAAAACAAAAGAAAAACCCAAAATCTTCATTTTCAAACCATATACAAAACTGCATTCTCAAAACCTGATAACATATGCATTCAATTCCTCTTCATAATCAAGCAAATATTCAAACCTGCATTTCAAATCTGAAACCAAACAACTCCTCTTTTCCTAAATTTCTGCCTGCATGTTTTTGCATATGAAAACAAATCTGCATCATTATGAATCAAAGACCTGCATTTCAAATCAAAATCAGTAAACACTCCTCTTTTTCAAAACAAAGACCTGCATGCAATTTCTTTGAACTCTGCATTCATGAAATCTTCATAATCTGGAACAAGAAGCTAGAAGCCTGCATGTTAAAACAAGTTAAAGCTTTGCATATCATTTACAAACAAAGAAGGCCTGCATGCATCATTTAAAAGCAAGAAAAGAGGTCTGCATTCAAGGAGCCTGCCTGCATTCGTTTTCAAGTCTGATACCCTGCATATTGGAATATGCTCTGCAATTTACAAATTCATGTGAGTAACACTTAATTTAAAGTAAATTAAGTAGGATTGCTTGCTTGATTTTCTACTGAGTTAAATGTTTGTACATGTTTTTTTTTTAGTGCTTGTACATATATAAATGCAATGCATGTATTGATTTCAGGGTGCTGATAGCTATAGTTCAAGTTAAAATTTGATAAATAGTTTTTCTTGCATTAATCTGGTTGTTATTAGGAATTAGAATTTGAATGGAATTGGTTTATTTCCTGATAAAATAAATTTTTAAGCCTATATAAGTTGTTTAGTTTTCTGTGATGTCTGGAAAAATAAAACACAAACTAAATTCTGTTAAAATTGGGAAACATAGGTACCATGAGTTAATGTTCAGATTTACTTATTGAATCATTAAGTGGATGCAAGAATTTTAGATCAAAGATTAAGTTTACAGTGTTAAGAAAATAAATGCAGTTTCAGTTAACTGTATTTTTTTTTATCAAGATCATTTGATCCATGCATTTGAATTGAGTGAATTGTTTTCTGGAAGTAGTTTATAAATCATAGATCATAGGAAAAGTATTGAATTGATTTTCAATTCAAGTTTGGATTTGAAATTTGGGATTTTAGATGATGAACCCTAGTTTACTTTGGGTTACTATTTTGGGTCGAATTTGAACTCCTCTGTGCATCGAGTTCAAAGATGTTTAGGGTATTGATGGATGGTGCAGTGATGAAGCTCGTGCCGGAGTTTGGATGTTGTTAGTGGTCGGAGGTGGTTGATACTGGTGTTGACAGGTTGGAGGGAGAATGGGGTTTGTCTGTTCCAGGTTTTGATGTGGGTAGTTGCAGGGATTTTTTGACTCGGGTGGATCTCGGGGAAAATGGGAAATAACTCGAAGCATGTAAGCTTCTGACCCGAAGTAAAATTTTAGCTTGCTCGAGTACATTGTTTCAGGATTTAAGCAAAACAGAAGCTTGTTTTTTTGCAGTTTTGAAATTAAAGTTAAGTTTAAATTTAAACTAAAAGTTTAGCTTAGAATTTAACTTGAACCTAAGGATGAATTCAAATTGTTTGAATTATTATTCTGTAATAATTTAAATGCAGAATTTTAAATTTGGTTTGATAAATTTAGCTCAGATCTGAAAAGCAAGTTTAAAGCAACCACAAAACTTGAGAAAAACAAACATAAACAATTCGAAACCATTTTCAAGTTCAAATTTGAAAACAAGATGAATCTTCAACCTGGAGATTAAAATGCAAATTCAACTTGAAAAACAAAAATCTGGTCAAGTTAGCATCTTCAAATCAGGTTCAAGCAAATCCAAACTAGCCCAGAGAAAAGAAAATCAAAGTAGCAGATCAGTAATCAAGTTTCAAGTTTGTAGTCCAGGGTTGTCTCTGTTTCAAAAAGAAAAAAAAATACCAAAACTGTAAGTAAATACTTTCAGAAAAAATTTTGAGTTAAGATTTTTGTTGTTGAGAGATTTAAACAAGTAATTCATCTGGAAATCAGAGTCTGGGAAATCTGAATGCATGCAAGTTTAAGGCAATGCAAGGATTTGGCTTCAGATTCAAGATCAATATCAAATGCTCAGATCAATTTTGGGATATCAATGTCCAGAGCAAATTTAAAACCCAGGCCTCTTTGTTTTCACAAACTTTAAGGTGAGCTAACTCTTTGACTTGCTGTTATCTTGATGTTTGAATTTATATTTGGAGCTATGGTGTGAATAAAGTTGAATGGTTGTGTGGATGTTGACTGCATGTTGAAGATATTCGTGTGCATGTTTATATGTATAGGAAGAAAATCACCCCTGTTCATGCCCTACAGGTTTTAAAACCTGACTTAAAATTTCAAAAACACCACCTACAGACAATTTTAAAACTTGAACTCAAAATCTTCAAACTGAGATTGTAGATCACAAACAAACTCAATCAAAGCATAGAAATCAAAGTCAGTATTAAAATAGGAAGGCTCTGTTCTCATTTGTTTCTGTGAGTAACTCCTCTTTTCAAAAATTAAGTAGGTTGATTGCATGTTTAATCTGAGATAAGATGAAGTTGCAGTGAATATTTATATGTGTGCATGTTTATAAAGTACAAATGAATATTTAAGAAATTACCTGCACATATATATGTCTGTAAAACAAGAAGATGATTGTGCATGTGTGATCTTTAAACTTATGTTTGATTTCTTGATTTTCCTTTAACTTGTTTGCTGAATTGAAATTAAATTTTTGAACAAATTTTGTTTGCTTTTGAATGGTGTAAGTTTAAATTGTATATAAACTAAATATGATATCTGGAATTCTGGAAAATCAAATTACACAAAACTAAATTGACTAGAGTGATAAATTTAAACTATATGATGTAATATTCCAGGTTTATTAATAAAATCAGTGAGTAAATTCAAAAATTTTAAAACAAAAATTTAAATTTATTGTGATTGAAATAAGGAGCAGTTTCAAGAACACTGTATTTTACAGTTTAGTCTAGTTCAATTGAAGCTTACATTTGATTTGGTTGAAATTGTCTCTGGTGATAGTTGATCTATCATAGATCACTAGAAAATTATTGAATTTGTTTGCAATTCAAATTTGAGAATGAAATTTGGGAATTTCTGTCAAGAACCCTAGTTTTTGTGGGTTACAGTTTTGGGTAAATTTCGAACTCTCAGTGAATCGAGTTCGAAGCTGTTTGGGGAATTGATGGATGGTGAAGTGATGAAGCTAGTGCCGGAGTTTGAGTATTGATGATGGATGGAGTTGTGAAATATTGGATGTTGACATATTGGGACCCCTAAAAGCTAGTGCAGAATATTCAAAGCATATGGTTAAGCGACAACCATGGCTCTGTTGGGTATTACTCATTAGAGATAGAGTCAGTAGTACTCTAGAATGAGTGTGAGTGTAATAATAGATATAAGCGCGTATTTGTTAGTGAATATAAAATTGTTTTATATTGTGATGATTGGTTTATTGAGTGGCATATGAACCTTCGTCGGCACAGTCTGTACAACTGGATCGAAGGGGTTTCTAAACACTTGAATAGAACAATTCGACACGATATTGTTTTAAATTGGGTAAATGAAATAATTTTACCTTGACTATATTTTCTATATAAGAAAATAATTTTTTCAAGAATTATTGAAGTGTGTGTATAATTGATTGCTTGGTTGTTGTAAATGATATACATATATATATATAAGACAATCAAAGTTGTTTGAATAAGTTATATAAAAACGACTATTGTAAAAAGAATAATTGTATAAGCTAATGAATTATAAGTATGGAATTATAATTAAAATGATTTACAATTGTAAAATAATCTTATGTATATAAGAAGTGAAATTATATAAGTAAAAAGTTTGCAAATGTAGTTATATGTAAAGGGAACTTTTGAAAGAATATTTGGCACTGATTCACTATTGTTACTGGGAAATAATAAGGATGATGACTGCAGCATCATCAGTATCATTTTCGAGTTTCTATGTGATGGATTTGCTACAATAATGAATTTAAAATTTGAGATTTTGTTGAAATAAACAAAATTGAAATTAAAATCCAACTCGAAGTTGTTAAATATAAGTGAGAAAGGTTTTGAACTTATAATATGAGTTGGAAGTTGTATAGTAAGCTGTATAAATTATAGAATGGGAAAATGTAAGTGAAACCAATTATTGGAGTGGTTAAACAATTAAGTTAAGTAAAATGAAATACGCATTTGATTGTAGATATGAATTTGACTTAAGTAAAAGTTAAATAGAACTTACTTTAGAATTGAAATCCGAATTGGATTGATAAGTGGAAACTTAGGTTTATTTGAACAAATGATGTTAAATGGAATAGAATTTGAAATGAATTAGGAGAATACTTAAGTTGAGTAGTGGAAGTAAATGTAAATGAAGTTGAATGGAATATGACTTGAATAATGTTGAAAGAATTGATGTTGATATCAAAATAAAATGAATAAAGTGAATTAATGAAATCGTTAAATGATGTGAACTTGAGTTATATAAATGAAGTTCAATTTTATTTGTAAAAAGAATTAGCAATTGAATTAAAAAATGGATATTTATAGAAATTGAGCATAAAGGAGGTTTTTACAAGTTGAAAACTATTATAAAACTTAAAGGAATCTTATCAGTAATAAGATTTAAGAAATTGTGAAGTTTAAAGGAACGGTTTAGTAAATAAATAGATTATAAGCTCTTGACTTATAATATGAACTTTTGGTATAGAAATTGGGTTTATAAATTGAATTGGCTTAATAAAAGAGATTTCTAAACCGAAGTTATTAATGGAAATAGAATTTATAAACGTTGTTTATAAATTTGAAATCAATGGAATTTGATGAATTGAATTTAGAATTGTTAAAGGAGTTATATTCACTCTTTTAAACGATGAATATATTATTAAGTCAAATGGGCATGTTTTGGGAGAAGAATGTTTTAAAGGGAATTTTAAAACAATTTAAAGATGCTTTAAAATGCATTAAGTATCGAATACTTGGATTTCAACATTCATTGTTGAAATAGACGTTTTCGAGAAATAGAAGGAAATGAATACGTAGATTTCAACATTCATTGTTGAAATAGGCGTTTTCGAGAAAATAGAGAAACGGTGGACTATAACACTGTTGTTATAACACTATAATTCCTATGTATAGATATACCGCTTATTTCAACTGTTTCAAATTGAGTGTACATTCTTAAACCCTATAATTCCAAAACTATTAAATTGTAGATCGTCAAACTTTTTAAATTCAACCATTATTTCTATAATTATTAATTTCCAATTGTATAAAATATGGATAGTTAATTAATTAGGACTAATAAATGAAAGTAATCATGTAGGTAATAAATTTAAAACCACCCAGTTTATTCATCTTAATTGTAGATGCTGATTGTTATTGAATGTTATGTGATGGATTGATATATTTGATATGTGATGTGATTCTATGTGATACTTTGAGCTGATCTGTTATATTTGTGATGAATATACTGTTGTATGAATATGAAACCCTTTGACCCGTAAAACGACATTTGAATTTCGATGCGACAGGGAGTCGGATTCCAGTTGGTTATCCGAAACCCAAATCGAATCATATTAGTGAATTTTTGTGATTGATAATTTACTTTATCTATGAATCTGTGAATATAGATAAGCGCTATGGGTTATACCGCTTATCTTTATGATTGAATCTGTGATGATGATGTTGTGCACTATTGTGTTGAACCCCTGGACCACACTTATACACACACAAATATGGATTGCACGTGGAAATGGGTTAAGTCACAGATTTTGAAATTGTTTTAAAATTTGAATTTTTGAATCCAAAATAGTTTTGGAATTAGAATTGAAGTTTTTGAAAAAAATGAATTTCAAATATAAAAGTTATGTGAATAACTTAATTGAGTTTTGAAATTTAAATAATTTGATTTAAATTTGAATTCAATATTTGAAGTTGAATTCTATAATTTGGGAACTACGGTTTAAAAACTTATCCAACTTATAAATGGATTTATATGGGGTTTTAAACCATTTTAAAAAGTGATGTTTGAAATTTAAATTTAACCCAAGATTTCAACTTGTATAAATCGGACTTTTCTGAAACGAAAACTGTTGTTTTCAAATAATAAAAGCTTTCACATAAGAAATGGATTTCCAATATGTGTTAAAAGGAATTCAAGTTTTGGAATGAAAATGGTTTTCCAAGTTATGAATAAATCTTTGGAACGTGTTTTGAAAGCTATAAATTAAATCTTTAATTTAAAGATTTATTGAGTTAATCCAATTGGAATGGAAGTTGTTTTGAATCTATGAATAGATCTTTGTGAAACTAGGTGAAACTTTGTGAAATAAATCTTTTGGTTTAAAGATTTAAAATGGTAATTTGTTTAACCATTGAAAGAAAAGTTTTGGATTTTATAAGTTGTGACTTAACTAAAATCCCATATCCATATGTTTTAAAATATGGCGCTCATTATTCAGTTTAGCCGGGGGAGGACCTTATGTCATATAGCCCATTCCGAATAGTGATACGACGTTATGGATAGCAATTGAAGACCGGTGGTGAAGACCGGATATTTCCGAAGACAAAAGGGTAACTCATCGATTGTCTCTGCACTGGCTGATCCCCGGTATAGAGATCTCCATATGTGATGGGAAGTCCGGACGTGATTAGGGATTATCCGGATTCGCAAGGGCTTCTTCGGAAGTGCCTACGGTTCTGTTCGAACCCGGAACAGACTTGTATGGTTGTATGTCCAACATTACACTTTGAGATATTAACTGATCTCTATCAAATACATTTCTGCTTGGTGGTGGAGAATTTATTCTCTCAGCTTAACACCCTTCTCTGAGACGTACGAGCTCAGAGGTTATGTAGTTGATATTTATCAGTGATATATCCCAAATTTGGTAATGTGGCATGCTGAGTGCTGCTGTGTGATGATCATTGGTTGTTCATTTGTGTTATGATCATTTGTTTGATCATTTATCTTTGTGATCATTGCTTTGGTCATCTGTTGACCCAAAGCATGGCTTTGTGCCAAAGCATAGCTTTGTGGACGAGACTGCATCAGGACCTCACTCCCCGGAAATGGTCGAAACAGGAAAGACGCGGCAAGGTTATGAGGGTCGCTCCCTTTAGGGTATGTCATTCCCTTCTGGTAAAGGGTGGTATCAGGTATGGAGCCCTGGTATTTAACCTATGTGGTTGCTCCAATCTCATTTACTGTGTGGTTGTTGCTTTGAGGCGCCTCGGATAAAGGTCCCAAAGGACCGGGGGATGGCATATTCGTGTAGTAGTTACCTAGTTACAGAGGTAACCCGGCCTTGTGTTGGCAGAGATCTAACCGTAACGTTAGTTCTCGGGACGTCCCGCCAGAGGCGATCCCATAGACAGTAGGAAGTTCCTTAGCCTGACCATTTGTTGGAAATCCAATCAAAACAATACGAGCCCTGTACGGTTTTAGTTGTAT
The DNA here is from genome assembly GCA_030765085.1 of Allium cepa. NCBI lineage: Eukaryota > Viridiplantae > Streptophyta > Magnoliopsida > Asparagales > Amaryllidaceae > Allium > Allium cepa. Next base: position 889,437,553 of record CM060940.1, on the reverse strand, counting down.
AACCTGCCATGGAATGTGGCGGTAACCTGCTATTGAACATGGTAGCTATAGTAGGCATACGACGAAATGTCGTATGTTGGCTAGGATTTATATTATACTTTCGAAATGGTTTTCTACACTATGCACTTATAGTAATAATATCAAAGAGATTTTCTCGTATTAAGCATATTTGACTATCATAAGGAGAAATCTCCTCCAATTCTGCGTTTGCATTGTGTGTGTGGCGGGAGGCCTTATGGTAGTTTCATTTTCTAAAAAGCATTGCGAATTTTCAAATTTAAATTCTTTGCTTGTTTTAAAAGACCTATTGCTTTTGTTTGCTCATACCAGTCCCATGACTGACCTGGAGTTTATTGTTCCTTTCCTAAACTCTGGGTGCCCACTATTTCTCACACGGGCAGTCTAGAGTTGGGTTTTCCAGATAATCAATAGTAGGTGTAGATTCGATAGCTTTCAGCCTAGGATTTGGCAATCGCTTGCGGATGAGACTTGCTTAGCTTAGTGCAACACTTGTTGGTGGTTCGAGCTTCTGGATTGAGATATTTGGTTGGAGATGGAGATTACTGATACTGGAGTTCTTTCTTGAAGACCATTTTGGAGATTTGTTCCGCTGCTAGTGTTATTATTATATTTCCGCTGCTATTCTTTGTATCTCTGATAATGCTGATATCTATTGTACCATTCTGTTGTATCATTCATGTTGTATCAGTTATTGTATTCATCGTTGTATATTGATATAAGCTATTCATTTCTTCCGCAGTGTTATTTACTTAATGTGTTATAAGCTCCGGCACGACTCGAATTTCGACGTTTGAATCTGCGGCATTCAAGTACAGTGGAGTACGGATGTCGATTTTCGAACGCTGGAATTTGGATCGTGACAAAGTGGTATCAGAGCCTTCCTATTTTAATACTGACTTTGATTTCTTTGCTTTGATTGAGTTTGTTTGTGATCTACAATCTCAGTTTGAAGATTTTGAGTTCAAGTTTTAAAATTGTCTGTAGGTGGTGTTTTTGAAATTTTAAGTCAGGTTTTAAAACCTGTAGGGCATGAACAGGGGTGATTTTCTTCCTATACATATAAACATGCACACGAATATCTTCAACATGCAGTCAACATCCACACAACCATTCTACTTTATTCACACCATAGCTCCAAATATAAATTCAAACATCAAGATAACAGCAAGTCAAAGAGTTAGCTCACTTTAAAGTTTGTGAAAACAAAGAGGCCTGGGTTTTAAATTTGCTCTGGACATTGATATCCCAAAATTGATCTGAGCATTTGATATTGATCTTGAATCTGAAGCCAAATCCTTGCATTGCCTTAAACTTGCATGCATTCAGATTTCCCAGACTCTGATTTCTAGATGAATTACTTGTTTAAATCTCTCGACAACAAAAATCTTAACTCAAAAAATTTTTCTGAAAGTATTTACTTACAGTTTTGGTATTTTTTTTCTTTTTGAAACAGAGACAACCCTGGACTACAAACTTAAAACTTGATTACTGATCTGCTACTTTGATTTTCTTTTCTCTGGGCTAGTTTGGATTTGCTTGAACCTGATTTGAAGATGCTAACTTGACCAGATTTTTGTTTTTCAAGTTGAATTTGCATTTTAATCTCCAGGTTGAAGATTCATCTTGTTTTCAAATTTGAACTTGAAAATGGTTTCGAATTGTTTATGTTTGTTTCTCTTAGGTTTTTTGGTTGCTTTAAACTTGCTTTTCAGATCTGAGCAAATTTTTTTTTTTTTTGAGAAAGATAAAAGTATCTTGACTTGTCTTTTCTTCTTTGTTCATGTTTCCAAAAACCAAATCCAAAAGAAAAAGATTTTCTTGCCACTTGTCTAAATTCAAATAAGTTTATGTTTCAGCCTTACTTTATTTTTAATGTGTAAACATGTTTCTATGTTTTTAATTTTTGTTTTTAAGTTAAATACTTGTGTTTTATCTTTTAAACACTTTAAATAGCACTTAAACATAACTTTATATTATTTTCTATTGATTTTTCCTTATATAACTATTTATATAACCATAAGAAAAAAAATGATTCATATCCATTTAACATATACTTTATTTATTTATTTAATATATTGATATTTAATTATATTCAATCAAATTTGTGTTTAGATCCTTAGTTAGGTTTATATTTACAAATTTTATTCTCTTATGCACATTAACTATGTTTATTTATATTCTATACAAGTAAAAATTCAAATCTTGCATTTATTGCTTTTATATACTTATATACAACTATACTTATTATTCAGAATGTTTATAATTGAATTCTAATCCAAATATTATTTTATAACACATAATTCCAAAATAAAATCGAATTTGTTTTAAATATATTCATTTTAGTATTTTCACATCCACAATATTCATTGTCTATATATTTATTAAATTTCAAATTTAAATTTCCAAATTATAATTCATTTGTATGAACATATATATTATTAAATTTGATGAATTCAATTTTTATTTTTATATTTCAAATGTCAATAAATCTAAATAAATTTACAATCAAATCCAAAATAAATTTGATTACCAATATCTTTTTAAGATTTAATCCCAAATATTTAATCAATTATCAAATTATTTTTAGCTAAATTCCAGGAATGTTACAGGTTCCCCTCCTTAAGAAATTTCGTCCTCGAAATTTGAAAGTAGGAAGACAACCAATGATGGATAGACACACAAGGATAGATAATCGACTCATAAATCAGGCCGATTAACTATTCTACATTTGGCTTACCCAATAAGAATATCAACAATAGATATGAGAACAATCTCATATAATATTACACAAGATATTCGGGTCCACTGGTCTACGAATATGCAAGGGTATTGATTAGTTCGAAGGGATAACTAATCGTTCGTAGAATATATCGGATTCCCAGAGAATAGATAGATGGATTCAACCTTATACAATTTCTCAAACACTAGGTATGGGTTCAAAATTCGGGTCGGAATACCCCAAAGTATATACTAATTTTGTCCCTCTTCGGACTTGGATATACACAAGAGATTACAGTAGAATCTTGAATTTGGTTTTAACCGATATTATTTTATTGATACAATTTATTTAACTTTATATTTTAGTTAACCAATTAATTTCAATTTAAATTTTCAATTTCGCTAAAGTTAAAAACGAAAAGCTGATAGAAATTAGACAAAGAGAATGCGAAGTAGAGACTTATTTATACGATTCGTAGGGCCACCATCACACCGAAGCTACTCCTCGAGCTGCCAGAAGCAATCAAAGAATTTGAAAAGACGAATCAAAGGAGATTGATAAGAAAGATATTTCCACTGTTGCAGGGTATTGACCACTTTCGATACCACTTTTTTTAAATTCTACTTACTGTTTTGAATGAAACAGAGAAGTCTCTTTTTTCTCTGCAACTAGAACCCAAAATAGCTTTAAAGCTTTGATCTTGCTTCTCCCTGCAAATAATTGGATATTATTGTATTAAATCCTTTGTTGTATCTGTTTCCTTAATCATTAATAACAATAAGTTTTTTTTTTCTTTTATTTTACTTACAGTAGGATTTTATAACAGAGATGACTCTTTTTTTTTTTTCTTTTCTGCAGTTTTGAAACCAGGAATCATGTTTAGCCTTAAACTTGATTTTTTTTTCCTGCAATTTATTGAATGTTAGGGTATTAAATTCTTTTTCCATTAGCAATTATAACTTCAAACTCAAATTCTTTTAAAAGAGAATTTACTTGCCTTTTACAATTATTTCCAAAAACTAGCATTAGCAAAACCCTGAAACTTCACTGTTTCAAGACAAATCTGCAGTTTGAATTAAAAAAAACTGTTGTTAGAGTATGACTTCAAAATCATGATTTTATTAACTATAAAATTTTTAAAACTTACCTGAGAAACTGAAGACAGAGAACCAGGTTTTTGAAAATCTTATCTTTCTGTTTTGATTTATTGATCTGAAGCTTTATTTTAATGAGTTTGAACTTTGATCTTGAAATGGTTGAGTTGCTTCAGAACTTTGAATTGAAATGAAGAATGCAGTTTTTTTCTTCTTCTTTCTCCTTTTTTTTTCTGAACTTTGTTCTTGCTTGAGTGTTGAAGTTTAAAGATTGCAAAGATCTTTATGAAAACTGAACTTGAGACAGGAGATTTTAAAAATTCGAATTTTAGAATGTGAAATGTTTTAAAGAGTTTTAAAGAGTTTAAACTTTAAATTTAGACCAAACCTATAATTTGAAACAGGTTTTGATTATTTAAGGATACTTTTTAAATTCAACCATTATTTCTTTGATATCATTACTATAAGTGGATGTTAAATTGTTGTACACTCTGAGAATACTTAGGAATTATAGTGTTGTTTAAATTTCGAGGGAGCGACCCTCGAAATAATTGGGTGTTAGAAATTTGAAAGTAGGAAGACAACTAATTATAATATCTGTTATAAAACCTGAAATGAAAACTGTGCATATGTAGAAATATAGTGTTAATGCATGCTTAATTTTAATATTGAATATAAGTATGGCTTGACTGTAAAATGTTTTCTGCTTTGAAAACTAGTAAGTAAACAACTTATATAAAAAGCTTAGCTTGATTTTTTTTCCTTGCTGAATATGATTGATATATGAATTATAGTTATGATAGTTGCTTACCTAAATTAAAACAATGTCTTCTGTTATAAATATAAAATTAGTTAAGAAGCATGTTTATATATATTAATAAGTATTCTCTGTTGTTTTACAGTTAGAATTTATCTCCTCAAAACTTTTACAGTTTATATTATTTAGACAAAGTATGGTTGTTAGTATAAAGTTATGAATTAGTTAAATATGTTAGAAATTTGAAGTTTGTTACTCCCTAAATAAACTCCACAGCTAGCATTTTATAATGAAATCAAATATCAAACATCATAAATATTAGAACTAATGTCTAAATTAGAACATGTTTGAAATTAGGAATTTTAGAAGCTAATATTACAGTTTAGATAAACTGTTGGGAAGAACAACATTTCTATTAAACAGAAGTAAGGAATTTGAGGCATATGTTAATCTATGTGGATGTCAGGTGTTAAGATGTTTATGTTAATGGAGTATGGGGGTGAGAGGATGGAGGAGGTGTTGTTGATGGAGGATCAGAGAGGCTGGAGATATGGAGTGGGTGTTTTCAGGTTGATTTTGGTTACAGTGGTAACTCTGGTGAGCTTCTGTAGTGTGCAGGGTTTTGGCCCGAAGTAGAACTCGGGAGTTTTTGCTTTTGACTCGTAGCAATTAACTTAGGAACTCGAAGTAAATTTTGGGTACTCGGGTAGAATGGGTGCAGGGGTATAACCTGAGAGTATTTGCATTTTTGATTTTATGGAATTCATATTTTAAGTTGGAACTTGGATTATAGTATGAATTAGAATTGAATTCAAGTGAAGTTTTGAGTTAAGGTTTTAAAAATGGAATTTTTAAATTTAAACAAAGTTTTAAATTCTGTTTAAATCAAGAAATTTAAAAAAAAAACTGTTTCAGGTTTTATAACAGAGAGTTTGCAGTTTGTAATGTTTTAATGAAATTCATATTTTAAGTTGTAATGCAAGTTAAATCTGAATTCAAATAGAGTTTGGAATTCAAAGTTTTCAAAAATGAAATATCTTAAACAAGTTTAAAGATTGGTTTTAAATCAAATAAAAAAAAACTAAGCTTATAAATAATATTGGTTTAAAAAGTAATATTATAGAATTGATATAAATAAATAAAAGATTGCAAAAGCTATTTCAAAGTTTTAATTCAACCATATTATATACTTATTTATTTGATTTTATAAAAAGATTTAAAATGCATCTTCTTTTGAAAAAAAAAATATAGTTGTATATTCCTAAAAATTTAAAATGTAAAAAAAAAAAAGTGTTTCAACTTGCACTAGTGTTCCAGAAAAAGAATCAAAACAAAGTTATAGTTTTTGGGAAACTTGATATAAACCTGAAAAGTAGAAGTGAAAACAATTTACATTCACAAGTTTAAACCAAAGAAATCAAGCAACTTCAGAAATCTGGAAATCAAATGCAAAGCTCTCTGGAAAATAAAAATAAAGGCAAGTAATTTTCTTTGAAAAGTTTGAATTGAATTTTGTTGATCACTAACAAAGAAAGAATCTAAGCAATTGTATTAATCCAAGTTACAGGAAACAAATCAAGTTAAAGGCTATGTAAACTCTGGTTTCAACCGTAGAGAGAGGAATAAAGGAAGTCTTCTCTGTTATATAAGAAATCATACTGTAAGTAAATTAAATTTTGTAGTTATTGATGAAGTAAGTGAAACAAATACAATAAAAGATGAGCAAAGATTCTTATTTACATCTTACAGATTTAGGCTTCAAAAGATTAAAGAAAGAAAAAAAATGTACATGCTCAAAATGCTCCTCTGTTCAAACTTCCAGTTTCCAAACATCAAGTTCTTGCCTCTGTCTTTCTGAAACATTCCAGGTGAGCAACTTTCCCTCCTGAAATCTATTTTACTGTTAATGCCTGTGAGCAAACCCCTTAACCCTGCTATGTTTTTGTCTTTGAAGTATGATATGAGTGATGCTTGAATGATTGTGTTTGCATGTTTTTATATATATACATATATATATGGAAGGTTGTGTGAATAATAGTGTACAAGCAGAAAAAAAAAATAAACCCTGCCTCTGTTCATATGCTTTTCAACCTGCATAAACAAAAGTTCAAAAAAATCCCTTTCCTTGAATCTTTTTAGGTTAGAAACTTTAAATGAAACATGTATGTATATGGATAATATGATTTTTAAAAATAGTTATAGGTGTTTATATGAGATAATTATTTCAAGATAAAATTTTTACAGTTAAAATCAAAATAGGTCAGAAAATTGATCATAATAATTTCACGTTTTGATTATTGGAATAGATTCATGGTTAGGAATGGAGATTTTTAAAGCTATTTTCATGATTTTTAAGCAAGTTAATGTTGGGAAAATTAGAGTTGAACAGAAAATATATTATCATCAAACTTCGTCGTTCATCGTCGAATTAGGGGCCGTGGTCTTTGGTGAAGCTAGTTGAGGCATCGATGGGCTTGGGAAATTTAGTGTTTTGACTCGGGGCTTTTGGGTAAGTTGCTCGGGTTTATAAAATTGAGAGTATATTAAAAAAAAAAGTTTTCTTTAATCTCTTAACCAAATTAGATTTATTTTAAACAAATTTTTTTGTTAAACCCAAGTTTTGAAATCGGTTAAAAGGATAAATTACTTTGGAAAGAATATTTATTTAAGATTTAAAAGGATAAATTCATAAATAAATAAAGATGAAATATTCTCTATTTTTAATTAATTAAGAAATTAACGATTGGGTAATATATGTAAAAAAAAGAAGGGTAAATTGATTGTTAATTAAAGAAATGGTTAAAAATCAATTAACTTAGATTTGATGGGTATCTCCTTAAATAATGTATAAAGAAATTATTATTTTTATAAAGGATGTTTTTAAATTAGTTAAGTAACTTTCAAAGTTTAAGATAGCACAATTGTTAAAGGAAAACTATTTTTAGAAGTGAATTACTTAATGGAAGAAATCAAAGTAATTAAAGAAATTAATTAATAATTCAAGTTAATTAATCAAGAATTTAATGAATGATTAAATAAAAATAATAATTACATAGTGAAAGTAATAAAGGGAAGATAATTAAAGATTAAAGATTGATTAATCAATATTAAGGATTAATTACTGTAAAGCATAATTAATTAATATGGTTAATTAATTAGGGTGATTTAAATTAAGAATAACTAGTTAAGGATAATTAATTGGAATTAAGATTTAATTTATAATTAAGGATTCATTAAAATAATTAATTAAAGGTTGATTAATAAAAGTAGCTAAGATTCAATTAATTATAATTAAGGGTTAATCAATTAAGATAATTAATTAAAGAATGATAAATCATGAAGGTGATTAAAACTTAATCAATTGTAGTTAATGATAATCAAAGATTACTAATTACGTTGGTAATAAATTCAAAACCGCTCAATTATTCATCTTAATTGTAGATGTTTGATTGTTATTAAATGCTATGTGATGGATTGATATATTTGATATGTGATGTGATGTTATGTAATGCTTTGCGCTGAGCTGTTATATTTGTGGTGTATATACTATCGTATGAATATAAAAACCCCTTGACCCGTAGAACGATATTTGAATTTCGATGCGACAGGGAGTCAGATTCCATTTGGTTATCCGAAACCCACATCGAATTGTAATGATTGAATCTGTGCTGATTGATGATGTGGCACTCTTATTGTGTAAAACCCCTAGACCACACCTATACACACACAAATATGGATTGCACGTGGGAATGGGTTAAGTCACAGATTTATAAAAAAAAAAAAAAATCGTTTTAATAAAAAATTGAATTTTTCCAAAATAGTTTTGGAATTAGAATTGAAGCTTTTGAAAATGAGTTTTCAAAAATAAAAGTTATTTGAATAACTTGATTGAGTTTTGAAATGTAAATAAATTAATTTAAATTTGAATTCAATATTTGAAATTGAATTCTATGACTTGGAAACTATTGTTTAAAAAGGGTATTCAACTTATAAATGGGTTAAGTCACAGATTTATAAAAAAAAAAAAAATCGTTTTATTAAAAAATTGAATTTTTCCAAAATAGTTTTGGAATTAGAATTGAAGCTTTTGAAAATGAGTTTTCAAAAATAAAAGTTATTTGAATAACTTGATTGAGTTTTGAAATGTAAATAAATTAATTTAAATTTGAATTCAATATTTGAAATTGAATTCTATGACTTGGAAACTATTGTTTAAAAAGGGTATTCAACTTATAAATGGGTTTATATGGGTTTTAAACCATTTTTCAAGGTGATGTTTTGAAATTTAAATTCAACTCAAGATTTCAACTTGTATAAAATAGAAGCTTTCATATAAGAAATGGATTTCCAATGTGTGTTAAAAGGATTTTGAAGTCTAAAATGAAAATTGTTTTCCAAGTTTTACATAAATCTTTGGAAGCGTGTTTTGAAAGCTATAAATCTTTAATTTAAAGATTTAATTGGGTTAATCCAATTGAAATGGGAATTGTTTTGAAATCTATGAATAGATCTTTGTGAAACTGGGTGAAACTTTGTGAGATAAATCTTTTTGTTTAAAGATTTAAATGGTAATTTGATAACCATTTGAAAGAAAAGTTTTGGATTTTATAAGTTGTGACTTTACTAAAATCCCATATCCATATGTTTTAAAATATGGCGCTTACTATTCGGTTTAGCCGGGAGAGGACCTTGTGTCATATAACCCATTCCGAATAGTGATACGACGTTATGGATTGCAATTGAAGACCGGTGTTGAAGACCGGGTGTCTTCGAGAACGTTAGGATTACCTAACGATTGTCTCTGCATCGAGTAGCTACGGTATAGAGATTCCCTTAGTGATGGGAAGTCCGATCGGGATTGTGGATACCCGGATTTGCAAGGGCTTCCTCGGAAGTGCCTTCGGTTCTGTTCGAACCCGGAACAGACTTGTATGGTTGTATGTCCGACATTACACTTTGAGATGTTATCTGATTTCTATCAAATACATTTCTGCTTCGTGGCGGAGAATTTATTCTCTTAGCTTAACACCCTTCTCTGAGACGTACGAGCTCAGAGGTTATGTAGTTGATATTTATCAGTGATATTCCCAATTTGGTAATGTGGCATGCTGAGTGCTGCTGTTGATGATCATTGGTTGATCATTTGTGATATGATCATTTGTTTGATCATTTATCTTTGTGATCATTGCTTTGGTCATCTGTTGACCCAAAGCATGGCTTTGTTGCACAAAGCGTAGCTTTGTGGACGAGACTGCATCAGGACCTCACTCCCCGGAAATGGTCGAAACAGGAAAGATGCGGCAAGGTTATGAGGGTCGCTCCCTTTAGGGTGTGTCATTCCCTTCTGGTAAAGGGTGGTATCATGGTATGGAGCCCAGATACTTACCTATGTGGATACTGCAGATCTATTACTTTGTGATACTTTGTGGTTGTTGTTGCGAGCGCTCGGATAAAGGTCCCAAAGGACCGGGGAATGGCATATTCGTGTAGTAGTTACCTAGTTACAGAGGTAACCCGGCCTTGTGTTGGTAGAGATCTAACCGTAACGTTAGTTCTCGGGACGTCCCGCCAGAGGCGATCCCATGGACAGTAGGAAGTTCCTTAGCCTGACCATTTATTGGAAATCCAATCAAAACAATACGCGCCCTGTACGGTTTTAGTTGTATAACCTGCCATGGAATGTGGCGGTAACCTGCTATTGAACGTGGTAGCTATAGTAGGCATACGGCGAAGAGTTGTATGTTGGCTAGGATTAATATTGTACTTTCTAAATTGTTTTCCACTGTGCACTTATAATAATAATATCAAATGATTTTCGCGTATTAAGCATCTTTGACTATCATAAGGAGAAATCTCCTCCGATTCTGCGTTTGCATTGTGTGTGTGTGTGGGAGGCCTTATGGTAGTTTCATTTTTCAAAAAGCATTGCGAATTTCAAATTTAATTCTTTTGTTTGTTTTAAAAGACCAAATGTTTTTGTTTGCTCATACCAGTCCCATGACTGACCTGGAGTTTATTGTTCCTTTCCTAAAATCTGGGTGCCCACTATTTTTTCCACACGGGCAGTCTTGAGTTGGGGTTTTCAGATAATCAATAGTAGGTGTAGATTCGATAGCTTTCAGCCTTAGGATTTGGCAATCGCATTTTGGATCGAGTTGCTTCTCTTCGTCTTGATTTTGGAGTTCGAGCTATTTCTGGATTGGTGCTTTGGACATGGAGATTACTGATACTGGAGTTCTTTCTTGAAGACTATATTGGAGTTTTTGTTCCGCTGCTAGTGTTATCTTTTCTTTCCGCTGCTATTCTTTGTATCTCTGATATATATTGATGTTCATTGTACCATTCTGTTGTATCAGATATTGTATCATGTTGTATATTGATATATTCTGTTTTTCTTCCGTTGTGTTGTTTTACTTGATGGTGTTATAAGCTCCGGCGAACCAGGTTCGACGTTTGGATCTGCGGCATTTGAATACGAGTGTCGTATTCGGTGCCGATTTTCGAAGGTCGAGTCAGGGTCGTCACAAGTGGTATCAGAATTATGTAATTTAATTCTACTTAAGACTTGTTAAAATTTAGAATCTCATATTATGGTTAAAATTTAGACCAAACCTTAAGTGTTAAATTTAAAAACCGGATTGTTGTGGAGATGTGAAGTAGGAAGAGTTTTAAAGAGTTTAAACTAAATTGAAAATGGAAGTTATATTTCAGTTTTGAGATTTTAAAGCAATTTTCAAAATTTATTTGAATTCAAGTTGAATTGAAATCTAAATTGTTTTAAACTTATTAATAAAGTATATGTTTCTTTTAAACATATAAAATTAAGTTGTGTATTGTTTTAAACTCTTATTTAAGACAAATTTGAGTCTTGAGTTTAAAGAGAATGTTAAATGGAATTTAATGTAAATTTAAAAAAACATTTTGTTTTTAAATGCATAATTTAAATAAGGAATGTTTATCTAAAGATATAGAAAAGTTTAATGATTTGTAATTCATTTAATTATTAAGGTAGTACAAATGGATAATTAATATAATTAATTAATTAATGAAATGGATAATTAATTAAAGTAATTAAGGGTTTTAATTTGATTAATTAAAATTTAAGATTAATTTTTCTTAGAATAATTAATTTGTAATTAAGAAATCATTAATTGAATGATATTAGATTTTAAATTAATAATTGAAGATTTATTAATTGAATAAATATGGATAGTTAATTAATTAGGACTAATAAATGAAAGTAATCATGTAGGTAATAAATTTAAAACCACCCAGTTTATTCATCTTAATTGTAGATGCTGATTGTTATTGAATGTTGTGTGATGGATTGATATATTTGATATGTGATGTGATGCTATGTGATACTTTGAGCTGATCTGCTATATTTGTGATGAATATACTGTTGTATGAATATGAAACCCTTTGACCCGTAAAACGACATTTGAATTTCGATGCGACAGGGAGTCGGATTCCAGTTGGTTATCCGAAACCCACATCGAATCATATTAGTGAATTTTTGTGATTGATAATTTACTTTATCTATGAATCTGTGAATATAGATAAGCGCTATGGGTTATACCGCTTATCTTTATGATTGAATCTGTGATGATGATGTTGTGCACTATTGTGTAAAACCCCTGGACCACACTTATACACACAAAAATATGGATTGCACGTGGAAATGGGTTAAGTCACAGATTTTGAAATTGTTTTAAAATTTGAACTTTTGAATCCAAAATAGTTTTGGAATTAGAATTGAAGTTTTTGAAAAAAATGAATTTCAAAAATAAAAGTCATGTGAATAACTTAATTGAGTTTTGAAATTTAAATAATTTGATTTAAATTTGAATTCAATATTTGAAGTTGAATTCTATAATTTGGGAACTAGGGTTTAAAAACTTATCCAACTTATAAATGGATTTATATGGGGTTTTAAACCATTTTAAAAAGTGGTGTTTGAAAATAGCTTTAAAAACTCAGAATTTGAATTCATTTTTAAATTCCTAATTTAAATACTAAGCCTTCCAATTCAATATGCAAAACAACAATGCATTGTATACTTGAGATTTCCAAATCAAATTTGAATTTGAAACATAATTACTTTCAAATCTCTGACAATTAAAATTTGAATTCATATTCAAATTCAAACCAAAACTCATTTTAAATCTTCACCTGCAAATTTGAATTTACCTTTATATTTAAAACAGAAAACAGTTTTGTTTTATTTAAAACTTAAACTTTGAAAATTTACTGAATTTAAATTATTTCAAAGAAACAGAATTGAAACTTATTTGATTTCATGCTTAAATTCAGTTTCAAAATCTTAAGTCTCAATTTTAGTTTGCATTAAGTTCAAACTTTACAAAACTGGAAACAGTTTTTTTTTTCTTTTCTTTTTTAAACCAAATTTGAATTCCTGCATTCAAATCATTCAAAATCAGAATTCGAATTTGAATTCATCTTCAGACTCAAGTTTGATTCTAAGTTCAAAATTTCAAATTTAATTTAAACTTGGCTCTTTAAAATCAAAAAAAACAGAATAGGTCTGTTGATTACAACTTGAACACATACACCCTGCACTCCCCTATTTTACTTCGGGTCAGTAACCCACTTGCTCCGAGTTATTCCCCAAAAATCCCGAGATCAACCCGAGTCAAAATTCCCTGCAACCCAAACATATCCACAAACCTGAAACTGCACAACACCAACCCCACCACCATCACAAACCTGTCAACACCATTATTTCACAACTCCGGCCATCATCATCGACCAAACCCCGGCAGTAACTCCATCACTAAACCATCCATCAATCCCCAAAATAGCATGGAACTCGATTCATTCTAGATGCAACAGTACCCAATTTTCCCTAACCCAGTAACCTAAGGTTATATACTGAAATTTCCAATTTACAAACTAAATTTTGAATTGTAAATCAATTCAATGATTTACTTATGATCTAAGATAGATGACCACTTCCAGAAACAATTTTACTCAATTCAAATGCAAGGATCAAAGGATCTTGATCAAAAAGTTAAATACAGTAAACATGAAACTGTATTTTTCTCTTCACTGTAAATTTAAAAAAAAAAATTAGTTTTAAAATTCTTGAAATTACTAAATGATTCTGTTAGTAATCTTGAAAACACCAATTCATGATATCTGTATTTCAAAATTTATACAGAATTTAGTTTATGTTTATGTTTCCAAACATCACAGAACTAAACAGCTAAAAAAAACATTTAAATTTTATGTTATCATGAAATAAAATAAATTCCACTCAAATGCTAATCTATGATGACATCCAGATCAAGAAGGAAAACTGTTTATCAAATTTGAACTTAAGTTATAGCAATTAGAACTATGGAATCAAACATGCATGCCATTTCATATATACACAGGCAGTAAAAAGAAAACATGTACAAACATTTAACTTATCAGAAAATCAAGCAAGCAATCCTACTTAATTTTACTTTAAATTAAGTGTTACTCACATTTTAAAAGAAACCTGGTTTTAAAAATAAGATTTGTTCACCTGGATTCCAAAAGAACAGAGACCAGATTTGTTTTGATTTAATTAGATCTGGGTATTTTGGTCTTCCTTGTTACTTCCTATTTTTGTTTTAAATACTAAATATTTTCTTCTGAAATTATCTTTGGAATGACTTTATAATATCATAAACATCTACTCTCAGTACTCAGGGCTTTGAATTTATTTAAACAAGAAAATATAGATTCTTAACTCAAATTCTCAAAGCTATAAACCAAGAACATTATACTTGTTCCCTAACAAACACATGCAGCAATCCAATATCAACAAGCAAGCACAACAAAGCAATTCACAGATTCATAGATATCAGATTCAAAGGGAAGATTTTCAAGTTTGCTCACATTGATGGGTTTGATGAAGAAAGACAGAGAACAAAGTGTTTGAGCCTGGAACCAGCTCTCTTTTTTTTTCTTTTGCCACTTCAATTCTTTTTAAGTTTGGATCTGCCAATTACAAACACAGATCTCTGTTCATTCTTTATTGTATTTACTTGTTCACTCTAAAAAAAATTTAATTTTCTTACCTTCAGTATGAATTTCTTGTTATATACAGATGAAGCTCCTTGTATTTGTTTTAGAAATTACTGCACTTGCTTCCCAGGTTGAAGCATTCTTCTGTGTTGTTTTGAATTGCTCTTGAATTGTTTTGCTTGAACTTTGAAAACTTAAATCTGAAGCTTTGTTACACTTTCAGATTTGAGAAACTCTTGTATGGTTGCCAGCTTGAAATTGAAACAGATATTGATCTTTAACTAGCTTCTGTTTTTTTTTTCCTCTTTGAATTCCTTTGCTTTGATTTCTGAGATGATCTTTGCATCTTGAATCAGGTATGAATTTGATATGTCCTCGGCATGTTGCATGCTTCCAGATTTTTGGAACAGATTTCAAATTTTGCTTCAAGTTGAAACTGAACACTTTTTTTGTTTTTCTGGTTTTTCTATTGTTTTGAGTTCAAACTGAATTGTTTTTTTTCTTATCTTATGTTTTGAACAGTTTTATGGCTTTGAAAGATGTGAAGCCAAATCTTTTTCTACTATTTTTTTTTCAGATTTTCTAAGATACTATATGATGGCATATGGGAAGATGTGAAGTTTCTTGTATTTTTGTTTTTTTTTAAATTTCATTATTTTAAACAAAAGAAATGATGCTATTTGTATGTATATAAACATGTAAGATCTAAAGGTATGTTTACCTTTGTTTGTACAATATACATATGTACAATATATATATTTTTCATGTTCTACCCCTTTTGTATTATTGATTTGCAAATATGGAAGTGATTTGTATTATTTATATTTTCATACTCCTAACATTTGTAATATTTTTACATTTCAAATTTTGGAAATATACAACTATATTCTTTTCCAAAAGAAGATGTATTTTAAATCTTTTTATCAAATCAAATAAAAAAGTACATAATATGGTTGAATTAAAATTCTGAAATAGCTTTTGTAATTTTTTATTTATTTATATCAATTTTATAATATTACCTTTTAAACCAATATTATTCTTAAGCTTAGTTTTAAATCATTTATATCTAATTCAAAATAAAATTTTCAAAAGAAATATTACCAAATTTCTACTAGTATAAAATTATGTGGTTTTAAAATCCAAATTTATAAATATATACATTTTGAATTTTCAAAATCAAAATCTTATTTAAAATTTTAACTTTCAATATATACATATTTATTCAAATTATAGTGCATATTCATCTCTAATAAAATTATCCTTAAATTCCCACCAAATTTCTATTTAAAATCTAAAATTTTAAGTTTATTTTGGAAATCTCAAATTAATTCACAATTAAATTCACAGTTTAAATTCAAAATCAATTTAATTATTGAATTATTTCGGCTAATATTTCAGGAATGTTACAGATTCCCCTCCTTAAGAAATTTCGTCCTCGAAATTTGCTAGGAAGACGAAAAGAAAAGATGAAAGATAGAGAAATATCTTTCCAAATCAAACTGGATATCAATTTGTATTTGGCTTACCAAATAAGAATATCAACAATAGATATGAGAACAATCTCATATAATATTACACAAGATATTTGGGTCCACCGGTCTACGAATATTTAAGGGCATTGATTAGTTCGAAGAGATAACTAATCGTTCGTAGAATATATCGGATACCAGAGAATAGATAGATGGATTCAATCTTCATATTAGTTAACCAATTTACTAATTTAAAATTTCCAATTTATTTAATATTTTCAATTTCAAATTCATTAGAGTTTAGATCGAAAAGCTGATAAGAAACCGATGAAGATACGAAGTAAGAATTTCCTACAACAATACGTATGGCCATCATCACACCGAAACTTCTTTCTGGAGCAGTCACGAAGCAATCAAAAGAATTCGAAATCGAATCAAAGGAGATTGATATAGAAAAGATATTCCCACTGTTGCAGGGTATTGACCATTAGTAGTGGTATTCCCTGTCCCTATCTCGTTCACTTCTCGCACTCATACTTACTATCAGTGGATAGTAAGAGAATTTACTGAGGCATTCGAACGGATATCTTAGGGATATACTCATTCTAGGGTATACTTCACCCTATCTCTAATGAGTTACTTAATGTGTTATACTCCTGAGCTAAAGTTTTAACCTTCAGCTCTGATACCAAATGTCACGGTTCGAATTTTTCGCGTTTCGAAAATCGACATCCATACTTTACATTGTACTCGAATGCCGCAGATTCGACCGTTCAAATTCGAGTCGCCGGAGCTTATAACACATTAAGTAAATAACACAGCGGAAGAAATGAATAGCATATATCAGTATACAACATTTGACACAATAACTGATACAACATGAATGATATAACAGAATGGTACAATAGATATCAGCATTATCAGAGATACAAAGAATAGCAGCGGAAATATAATAATAACACTAGCAGCGGAACAAATCTCCAAAATAGTCTTCAAGAAAGAACTCCGGTATCAGTAATCTCCATCTCCAAAGCACCAATCCAGAAAAAGCTCGAACTCCAAATCAAGATGAAGAGAAGCAACTCGATCCAAAATGCGATTGCCAAATCCTAAGGCTGAAAGCTATCGAATCTACACCTACTATAGATCATCTGAAAATCCCAACTCTAGACTGCCCGTGTGGGAAAATAGTGGGCACCAAGAGTTTAGGAAAGGAACAATAAACTCCAGGTCAGTCATGGGACTGGTGTGAGCAAACAAAAATATTTGGTCTTTTACAATAAGCAAAGAATTTAAATTTGAAAATTCGCAATGCTTTTTAGAAAATGAAACTACCATAAGGCCTCCCGCCACACACACAATGCAAACGCAGAATTGGAGGAGATTTCTCCTTATGATAGTCAAATATGCTTAATACGAGAAAATCTCTTTGATATTATTACTATAAGTGCAAAGTGTGGAAAAACCATTTCGAAAGTATAATATAAATCCTAGCCAACATACGACATTTCGTCGTATGCCTACTATAGCTACAATGTTCAATAGCAGGTTACCGCCACATTCCATGGCAGGTTATACAACTAAAACCGTACAGGGCTCGTATTGTTTTGATTGGATTTCCAACAAATGGTCAGGCTAAGGAACTTCCTACTGTCTATGGGATCGCCTCTGGCGGGACGTCCCGAGAACTAACGTTACGGTTAGATCTCTGCCAACACAAGGCCGGGTTACCTCTGTAACTAGGTAACTACTACACGAATATGTCATCCCCCGGTCCTTTGGGACCTTTATCCGAGGCGCCTCAAAGCAACAACCACACAGTAAATGAGATTGGAGCAACCACATAGGTTAAATACCAGGGCTCCATACCTGATACCACCCTTTACCAGAAGGGAATGACATACCCTAAAGGGAGCGACCCTCATAACCTTGCCGCATCTTTCCTGTTTCGACCATTTCCGGGGAGTGAGGTCATGATGCAGTCTCGTCCACAAAGCTACGCTTTGGCACAAAGCCATGCTTTGGGTCAACAGATGACCAAAGCAATGATCACAAAGATAAATGATCAAACAAATGATCATACCACAAATGATCAACCAATGATCATCACACAACAGCACTCAGCATGCCACATTACCAAATTTGGGATATATCACTGATAAATATCAACTACATAACCTCTGAGCTCGTACGTCTCAGAGAAGGGTGTTAAGCTAAGAGAATAAATTCTCCGCCACCAAGCAGAAATGTATTTGATAGAGATCAGTTTAATATCTCAAAGTGTAATGTCGGACATACAACCATACAAGTCTGTTCCGGGTTCGAACAGAACCGAAGGCACTTCCGAAGAAGCCCTTGCAAATCCGGATAATCCCTAATCACGTCCGGACTTCCCATCACATATGGAGATCTCTATACCGGGGATCAGCCAGTGCAGAGACAATCGATGAGTTATCCTTTTGTTTTCGGAAATATCCGGTCTTCACCACCGGTCTTCAATTGCTATCCATAACGTCGTATCACTATCCGGAATGGGCTATATGACACAAGGTCCTCCCCCGGCTAAACCGAATAATGAGCGCCATATTTTAAAACATATGGATATGGGATTTTAGTTAAGTCACAACTTATAAAATCCAAAACTTTTCTTTCAATGGTTAAACAAATTACCATTTTAAATCTTTAAACCAAAAGATTTATTTCACAAAGTTTCACCTAGTTTCAAAAAGATCTATTCATAGATTCAAAACAACTTCCATTCCAATTGGATTAACTCAATAAATCTTTAAATTAAAGATTTAATTTATAGCTTTCAAAACACGTTCCAAAGATTTATTCATAACTTGGAAAACCATTTTCATTTCAAAACTTGAATTCCTTTTAACACACATTGGAAATCCATTTCTTATGTGAAAGCTTCTATTATTTGAAAACAACAGTTTTCGTTTCAGAAACGTCCGATTTATACAAGTTGAAATCTTGGGTTAACTTTAAATTCCAAAACATCACTTTTTAAAATGGTTTAAAACCCCATATAGATCCATTTATAAGTTGGATAATTTTTTAAACCCTAGTTCCCAAATTATAGAATTCAACTTCAAATATTGAATTCAAATTTAAAATTTCAAAATTCAATCAAGTTATTCAAATAACTTTTATTTTTGAAATTCATTTTTTCAAAAGCTTCAATTCTAATTCCAAAACTATTTTGGATTCAAATAATCAAATTTTTAAAACTATTTCAAAATCTGTGACTTAACCCATTTCCACGTGCAATCCATATGTGTGTGTGTATAAGTGTGGTCCAGGGGTTTTACACAATAGTGCACAACATCATCATCACAGATTCAATCATAAAGATAAGCGGTATAACCCATAACGCTTATCTATATTCACAGATTCATAGATAAAGTAAATTATCAATCACAAAGATTCACTAATATGATTCGATGTGGGTTTCGGATAACCAACTGGAATCCGACTCCCTGTCGCATCGAAAACTCAAATGTCGTTTTACGGGTCAAAAGGTTTCATATTCATACAACAGTATATTCATCACAAATATAGCAGATCAGCACTAAGTATCACATAGCATCACATCACATATCAAATATATCAATCCATCACACAACATTCAATAACAATCAGCATCTACAATTAAGATGAATAAACTGGGTGGTTTTAAATTTATTACCTACATGATTACTTTCATTTATTAGTCCTAATTAATTAACTATCCATATTTATTCAATTAATAAATCTTCAATTATTAATTTAAAATCTAATATCATTCAATTAATGATTTCTTAATTACAAATTAATTATTTTAAGAAAAATTAATCTTAAACTTTAATTAATCAAATTAAAACCCTTAATTACTTTAATTAATTATCCATTTCATTAATTAATTAATTATATTAATTATCCATTTGTACTACCTTAATAATTAAATGAATTACAAATCATTAAACTTTTCTTTATCTTTAGATAAACTTTCCTTATTTAAATTATGCATTTAAAAACAAAATGTTTTTTTAAATTTACATTAAATTCCATTTAACATTCTCTTTAAACTCAAGACTCAAATTTGTCTTAAATAAGATTTTTAAAACAAAACAAAACTTAATCTTATTTGTTTACAAGAAACATATACTTTATTAATAAGTTGGAAAGGATTTAAATTTCAATTCAAATGCAAATCATTTGAAAACAATTTAAATTTAAATCTTTATTTAAAAAATGAAGTTTAAATTTTAAATTCAGATTTTAAAAAAACTCAGATTGAATCCATTTGAATTTCCTAATTTAAACATTTAACCTTTCAATTCAAATGCCAAAACACAATGCATTTATACTAGAGAGTTTAAAATCAAATTTAAATTTGAAAACATAAATGGTTTCAAATTCTCAGACAAACAAAATTTGAATTCATATTTAAACTTCAAACTTAAACCTAGTTTAAATTTCTACCTGAAAATTTAAACTACCCTTTTCATTTAAAAACAGAAACAGTTCTGTTTTATTTAAAAACTTAAACTTTGAAATTTCCAAAATTTAAATAATTTCAAAAGAACAGAATTTAACTTATTTAAATTCATCATTATATTCAGTTTAAAATCCAATGCTAACATTGTATTTTGTAATTTTATATCAAATTCTAAAACTGGAAACAGTATCCTGTTCTTCTCTTTTTTTTTTTTTTTTAATTTCAAACCAAATTTTATATCAAATGCTAATATTAGGGTATTAAACCATTCATAGAACATATTGGGACCCCTAAAAGCTGTCAATTGAACACAGTCTTCGGCAATTCGTAATTGATGGAATCCTTGGGCTAGATCCATCTTTGAGAAGAAACAAGCGCCGTGCAACTGATCAAATAAATCATCAATTCTGGGCAGTGGGAATTTATTCTTGAGAGTCTGCTTATTGAGATCGCGGTAATCCACGCACAATCTCAAGGATCCGTCTGATTTAGCAACAAATACGACGGCTGAGCCCCATTCAGAAACACTGGGTCGAATCAACCCTTTCTCTAGTAAATCTCTAGTTTGCTCGACTAGTTCAACCCTTTCTCTAGGTGCCATCCTGCGACTTGCATGAACGACAGGACGGGCATTAGGCACAAGGTCGATTATGAATTCTATTTCTCGGTGAGAAATTTGAATTATTCACCGATCGCAAATCTTTGAAATATCTCTTCACCCAAAAAGATCTGAATTTGCGACAACAGCGTTGGCTGGAATTTCTGGCATCTTATGACCTAGACATTCAATATACGCCCGGAAAAGCCAATGTGGTTGCCGATGCTTTAAGTAGGAGGCATGCTGTTTTGGCATATCTTGTTGTTACTCCTACTCTCCTTGAAAAGATCGCCGGCAAGCAAAAAGAAGACCCATTCCTTCGTGGAATTTGTAAAAGAATCCATCAAGGTGAAGATTCCAATTTTGAAATTGATGGCAATGAAGTTATAAAGATGAAAGGCAGAATCTGTGTCCCCGACATTCCAGATTTGAAACGAGAAGTGTTAGATGAATGTCACAAATCAAAATTTACCATCCATCCAGGAGTCAACAAGATGTATAGAGATATCAAAAGAACTTTCTGGTGGAAAACGATGAAAAGGGATATATCTATTTATGTGAGTCGCTGCGCCACTTGCCAACAAATCAAGAGCGACCAAAAGAAGATAGCGGGCCTACTTCAGCCTTTAGAGGTGCCCAAGTGGAAATGGGACCAAGTGTCGATGGATTTCATCGACGGTTTGCCTCGCACTCGAAAGGGCAATGAAGCGATTTGGGTCATTGTAGACCGTTTAACTAAGTCAGCCCATTTCTTGCCAGTAAAAGCTACCCGCACAGCTGCAAGTCTAGCTAATTTATATGTGAAAGAAATTGTCCGTCTCCATGGCATTCCTAGCAGCATAGTGAGTGATCGTGATCCGATCTTCACTAGTAGATTTTGGGAGGCGTTCCAAGACGCATTAGGAACTAAGCTACATTTCAGTACTGCTTATCACCCACAATCCGATGGGCAGACAGAGAGGATCAATCGAATCTTGGAGGATCTATTGCGGGCATGTATACTTGATTTTGGTGGTTCTTGGGAGGACCATTTGCATCTGGTCGAATTCTCTTATAACAACAGCTATCAGGCCAGTATTGAGATGGCTCCTTTTGAGGCTTTATATGGTCGACCGTGTCGATCACCGGCATGCTGGATCGAGACAGGTGATAGACTTATTCTTGGGCCGGACATGATTAAAGAAGCCACCGAAAAAGTTGATTTTATTCGGAAGAAACTAAAGACAGCACAGAGTCGTCAAAAGAGCTATTACGATCGTAGAAGACGAGATTTGGAATTCCAGGTTGGGGACTTTGTTTTTCTTAAAGTATCTCCTATGAGAGGTGTATTGAGATTTGGGAAGACTGGTAAGCTAGCACCACGATATATTGGTCCTTTTCCTATTCTGGAGAGGATTGGTCTTCTAGCCTACCGTGTGCAGTTGCCTAGTTGGTTATTGGGTGTGCATGATGTATTTCACATTTCTAGCCTTCGGAAGTATGTGCACGATCCGGACAGTATTATTGAAGAAGCAGCCCAACAGGATCTCGACATCACCCCCAACTTGACAGTCAAAAGGGAACCGATAAAGATTGTGGATCGTGAAGAGAAGCAATTAAGGAACAAAGTTGTAAAGCTTGTTAAAGTTCAGTGGAGTGGCGATCCAAGGGACTGCACTTGGGAAACCGAAGATAATATGCAGAAATCTTATCCCAAATGCAGGGTGGATATCTCGGCTTAGCCGGTAAGCCATTTCCTTATTCTTTTTGAATCGTATATTCTTTGTCTGTTTTTCTCTCTCTTTCAATTTCGAGGACGAAATTTTCTTAAGGAGGGGGTATTTGTAACATCCCCAAAATTATCAATCAAAATAAATAATATATTTGAACTCTTGGGGTTTGATTTGAGAATAAATTTGAGAAAAAAATCTAAAACAAATAAAAATAAGTAAAAGTAATATATGAAATGAATTCTAATTTTTATCCTATGTTTAAAAATATTGAGATGATAAATGTTTTTTTTTAGAAGTCATTTGGATTTAAAATGTTTATATTTCAAATTAGAAATTTAAGATTCGAATTTAAATTTGGAATGAATGTTTTAAAATGAAGAAGCATTTAAGAATCATTGAGGAACAAGTATACAATTGTAAGACAACTTTTCTTTTAAAACATTGTACATATGCATATATACAACAAATGAATAAAAAGTATGTATATTGGTTAATAAAAGTTTATGCATATAATATAGGAAATGAAATCTATACATTTCTTTTGTTTTGTTACATCAAAAACTGAAACTTACCTTCACAATAAAATTTAATGATTTACAAAATCTATGTGTTAAGATATCTTCTTACAAATGGCACAAACCATCATCTCCTCAATAAAATAATCAAATAAAAAATTCAGAAAACTCTTCACCTTCTAAAAATTCGAATTTTAAACCCCCA
Source organism: Allium cepa (assembly GCA_030765085.1). Taxonomy (NCBI): domain Eukaryota; kingdom Viridiplantae; phylum Streptophyta; class Magnoliopsida; order Asparagales; family Amaryllidaceae; genus Allium; species Allium cepa. The sequence continues at coordinate 889,413,960 of CM060940.1, read as the reverse complement.
ACATCTGATTCTCAGTAATCAAAAGATATTAGCAAGTTTTACTTCAAACATTCAAGAGAAAAAAAAAAGAGAAAGTTCAAAAGAAACCCAAACTGTCTTCTTCCCTTCAAGCTAAAAAATATCTGAAAATACTTTCTCATGCTTCATAACCGTAGTGAGATACTTTCAGGTAAGCTTTGTTTTAAAAATTTATAGTTTATGAGATTTTGATTTTTTTAAAATCAAGTGTTGACAATCAAATTCAAAAATGAAAACTGCAGGTTTGTGAAGCAAAAAGAGGTTTCTGGTTTCAAAGGCAGTGCATAGTTTTTCTTTTTGGAATACATTAAAAAAGGCAAGTAATCTTTCTTTGTAAAATGTGAACTTGAAGTTATAATTTCTTATAAAGAAAGAGTTTAACTCAATAATATTTAACATTAAATTTTTTTGCAGGAAGGTTAAGGATTTAAAAGCTACTTTTCTTTTTGGTTTTCAAGTTCTGTTTTTATAAGTGCAGAGAAAAGAAGCTCCTCTGATTTTGTTTCAAAACTGTAAGTAATCTAGAAGTTTTTGGTATTAATAATTAAAATAAATGAAAGCAACTTGGGTTTAATACAACAATATCTAATTTTTTCTGCAGGAAGAATTAAGGTTAGAGTCTTAATCTATTTTGGTTTCAAGTTTCAGAAATAAGGAGTGTCTTCTCTGCTATAAATTTCAAAAGTAAGTAAAATAGAAATCCCTGTTTTTAATAATTCAAATGCATGAACACAACCACAATTAACCAGAGGATTGTAACTATAAATTCTCAGATCTGAACCCCAAGAGAATTAAAGTAGGAAAGAAGGAAAAAATTGCAAGCCTCATCTCTCTGTTTGGTAGAACTGTCAACAACTTCTAGAATCAGGTGAGTAAACTTTGTTTCCTTTTATTATGGTTGCTATATGTATGTTTTGGGTGATATAGAAAAATTTAATTTTGTTTGCTTGCAAGGAATTTGAATGCATGATTTGATGTTTGGTTTGTTATGATTGACTGTACAAGTTTTAGTCCCTGTTTTAGTTCAGAAAAAAAAAAAAAAAACCTGTAAGAAAATCTGTTCTTTTTTTTCCCCCTAACCCTATTTGATTTGAATGATTAACCAAAGTTAGCCATGCATTCTTGTTTCCAGTAAGCAAGAGAGATTTTGTTCAAACTTTCACCCACATTTTGCTCTGGAAAAAAACAAAGCAAAGTTGTTTTCCTGGAAACTGTGAAACTTAAATTTTATACAGCCTTCTTTGTTTTGCAAGAATAAAACATATTAAAACCCAGTTCAAATTTTTCTCTGCTTTATTCCTTCTGAAATAAATTTGTAACAAGTTGAATTGTGTTGAGCTTGCACCATGTTCAGAAACTAATCAAAACAGGCTGTAGTTTACTGGAAACTTTGGAAGAAAGAAATTTGTTGTTAAGCTTAAACTCTGTTTACAGAGTGAAACACATTCAAATACAATGTCTTTTTCCCCTCCTTGCTCCTGAATCATGTTGGAAATTAAGATAAAATGATTGTTTAAAATGGTATTCCATCTAAACAGTTAATTAGAGCTAATTAAAAACAGGTTTTAACTTCACTGGAGAATGTAAATGCAGCCACAACCCAAACAAGTGAAATTTCGAACCTCATGGAATTGAATTTCAGTAACACCACTTGCATTACCATCAAGAATAATGATTTTTGAAACAAAAATCAAATTTTTTCTTTGCATATTGCTCGGGAAAATGGGGGTTGATCGGAAAATAAAGTTTTACCAAAATCTGATGATCTAAGGAGCTATGGCCCTCGAATTCGCTGTCGTAGATGGCTTGGGGGCTCGTGATCATCAGAAAAATGCTGTTTGATTTTTTAAAAACCCAGAATTTGAATTCGAGTTTGTTTTAGGGTTTAAGACCCATTTTCTACGCACGGTTGAAATGGCCTGCCGCACCACCCACAAGCGATCGGGGTTGGTGTTAGGGGGTCAGATGGAAGCGTCGCACGACGTAGAAGCTTCAGTCCAAGTATCACGGCCGCTGGCAGTTAGGGGAGGCGGCGCGAGGCGAGAACGTGTCGGCCTGATGTTCTTCTTTTTGGGTTCTGTTGGTCGATTGGGAATTTCGAAATTTTTTTTGAAATCTGGGTGTTCGAATTGGTTTGGGGGGTGGACGTTGTCATGTCGGTGGCCGCAGCACCATCCATCGGCGGCGGCTCTAGCTGTGCACGTGCACATGGTTGGTGGCGTGTCAGTGTGCTAGGCTAGGGAAGACGAATTATGACTCGAAGAGCGGCAAGGGGAAATCGCGTGGGAACTCGAAGTGGAACCCGGGGGGGTTTTGGGTGTTCATCGTGTCGTTTTATACTTAACCAAAATTTCGAAAAAAAAGGGGGGCACGGGTCAAATTTGGGGTTAACTCGAAGTAGGGGGAAGTTTGGCTCGGGTACGACCCGAAGCATGTCTCGGGTATGCAGAGGAAACAGTAACACAGTTTTTAATAAGACTTTTGAAACGCAATTCAATGTATTTTCTAAGTGAAGTAACAATAGTTGTTAATGTAATATGAAACTAATAGTTTTTAAAGTTTTATGAAGTTCAAATTATTTAAATTAATAAAAGTTGTTTAAATGTTTAACTTAATAAAAAGTTTAAATATAAATATAAACTAATATACAAATTTCAAACCAACTTTATAATGATGTAATAGTAATTAACAAATTGATGTTTTGTAACGACTTTGAAAATATGAAAGAAAATAATTTAATAAATTAAAGAATAGGAAACTTATAAAATTAATTAAACTTAATAAGTTAACGATTAAAATTTTATAAGTGAAATAATAAACTAAAGAATAATTTATTAACTTAGCCAATTAAAATAATTCAAAATCAAGTAAAATTCAACATTAATTTGAAATGATTAACAAAGACAATCATGTGGCTAATTCGCTTTAATCACGATTACTTGTATCAATGATGATTGATCATCATTAAATACCCCATACTGGATTGACATTTTTGTTGTAATGCTGTGATTGCTTTGTGATGAGCTATGATTTGTGATTTGCTCCTATATGTATGTGAAACCCTTTTGCCCGTAAAACGGCCTTTAAACTTCGATGCGATAGGGAGTCGGATTTCAGTTTGTTATCCGAAACCCACATCGAACCCTGAATGTGAACCTTTGTGATTGATACACCCACATGTTTTAAATTTGAGCGCTCACTATTCGGATTAGCCGGGAGAGGACCTTTGTGTCGTATAACCCATTCCGAATAGTGATTCGACGAATGGATTGTAAATTGAAGACCGGCGGTGAAGACCGGGTGTCTTCAAGAACGATAGGATAACCTATCGATTGTCTCTGCACCGAGTTGCTCCGGTATAGGGATTCCCTAAGTGATGGGAAGTCCGATCAGGATTGTGGACGCCCGGATTTGCAAGGGCTTCTTCCTTTATTGGACGAAGTGCCTTCGGTTCTGTTCGAACCCGGAACAGACTTGTATGGTCGTGTGTCTGACATTACGCTTTGAGATATAAAGCCGATTTCTTTCAAATACATATCTGTTGGTGGCGGAGAATTTATTCTCTTAGCTTAACACCCTTCTCTGAGACGTACGACCTCAGAGGTTATGTAATTGAAGGTTATCAGCTATATACTCCCAAATTTGGTAGTGTGGCATACTAAGTGCTGCTGTATAGTGATGATCATTTGTTGATCATCTGTGATCAAAGCATGGCTTCCATGTAAAGCGTAGCTTTGTGGACGAGACCTCATCGGACCTCACACCCCGGAAATGGTTGAAACAGGAAAGATGAGGCAAGGTTATGAGGGTCGCGCCCTTTAGGATATGTCATTTCCTTCTGGAAAAAGGTAGTGTCATGGTATGGAGCCCAGATGCTTACCTATGTGGTTGCTTCAATCTCATCATTCTGTGTGGTTGTTGCTTTGTGATGGAGGGCCCTCGGATAAAGGTCCCAAAGGACCGGGGAGTGGCATATTCGTGTAGTAGTTACCTAGTTACAGAGGTAACCCGGCCTTGTGTTGGCAGAGATCTAACCGTAACGTTAGTTTCTCGGGACGTCCCGCCAGAGGCGTACCCATGTGGCATAGGAAGTTCCTTAGCCTGACCATTTGTTGGAAATCCAATCAAAACGATACGCACCCTATACGGTTTTAGTTGTATAACCTGCCATGGAATATGGCGGTAACCTGCTATTGAACATGGTAGCTATAGTAGACATACGACGAAATGTCGTATGTTGGCTAGGATTGATATTCTACTTTCGAAATGACTTTCTACACTATGCACTAGTAATAATATCAAAGAATTTTACCGTATCAAGCATATTTGACTATCATAAGAAGAAATCTCCTCCAATTCTGCGATTGCATTGTGTGTGTGGCGGGAAGTCTTATGGTAGTTTCATTTTCCAAAAGCATACCGATTTTTCTTGTATAAAAATCTGTTTTAGTTGAAAGCAATTATCTTTGTTTACTCATACCAGTCCCATGACTGACCCGGAGTTTATTGTTTCCTTTCTAAACTCTGGGTGCCCACTATTTCTACACGGGCAGCCTAGTAGCAGGTTTTCTATATTTTGGCTCTAGCTACATTTTGGGAGTATTTTGGTTTGGAGACGGTTTTTGGTGGCTCATACCTTAGAGACATTTTGGAAGCTTTTTGGATCTCGAGGTGCTTAGCTTGGATGTTCACTATTACTTTATCTTTTTTGGAGACTTTGGCATATGATATCTAGTTGTTCTATTATGTCATTCTATTTGGAGATGTAATTCATGTATTATGTACTCTGATGTTGTAACAGATATTATTGTGGTGTTGTATCTGTGATGTGATGCATGATGTTCATTTAATTTTCCGCTGTATATATTCATCTAATGTTGTTATAAGCTCCATCCGACTGGAGTTCGATGTTTGAATCATTGACAGTCGAGTACAAGTGAGGTATTTGATGTCAATTTTCGAGCGTTGAACTTTGGGTCGTGACACTCACGTATCAATCTATAAAGAGTCGAAGTGGTTTCAGGTATTTACTAATACCCGACTCCTGTCTCTTCGAATCCAATGTCATCTAAACCAAAGTTATTCAATTAAATATAATTAAATTTTAATTACCGGATAATACCTTTACTCAGCAATTCACAATTGATAGATAATTACATTATCATATCCATCCAACATTTCATATCACAAAGCAATTCATATCAGTAATATCATCCAATCCAAAACACTTATCATCATTTGATTCATTCATAAACAAGATTGATCATTTCCATTTATTATGTTGATTAATGATCCTCTAATAACTTCCATTAGTTAATTACTAGTGCGTGGCCCGTGCTACGCACACGGGCAGTGCTAGTATTTCCCTGTAATTATAGGTCCAATTGGATGTAGTCCAATTGTATGTTAAAGCAGTATGTAGAGGTCATGTGCTGTGCTGTTTCTTAATCCCTTCAGCTTTATGGTCGGTCTTGAGGTAGTTGGAAAATGTTGTGAGAAAATAAAATAGTGTTAAAAATTTGTAGTATGGACACAACCAAAGTGCAGAATAATATATCTGCAGTTATTCATTTGCAGGAAGCCAGTATTTTAATCGAAAAGGGAATGCCATATGTAGGAAAATCAACCTATCTTCTTTGAATTCAATTTATTTAGTCTAAATCTTAATTGGTTAAGGTATAATTTTTTATGCCCCGTTTTGTTGGTGATTAAATTATGAGTTTATATTTTTTATTATGGTGTGAAAGAGTGGTTGGAGAGTAAGGGACGTGGAATGCGTTAGAGAGAGATTTTGTTAGTCCTGAAAAAGTGAGGATTAATAAAATTTCGTTTTTTAAAAACTCGTTATTCGCCCTCTCATCTCCCCTTTATTCCCACCGTGCCGCTTTGTTATACCATGCTATACGATTTGAAAATTGATGTTAGAAAAGTGAAAAATATGTACAAATAAGTTGGGCCTTTACTTGTTTAGTCCTTGGGTTTGCAAAAAATATATTAGCTGCATGTTTGTGGAAATTAAAACGGTTGGTAAACACAATGTGGTGAAAAACGTGTTTGGTTTTGAAAATGACTAAGTTTACGTTTTGTAACCGAGTGAAGATGGATAATTATACATTGTGTAAATGACAGTGAAAATCAGAGAAGGCGTTGAAGAAATTGAAAATGAAGTGTTAACATTTATTGGTGCGTTGAAACCCAACCAAGACGCACCGTCAATCAAAGGCAGTAGAGAATATGATGACTGTTGTTTTTCAAGTGTAATTAAAGTAAAGAGAAGAATGTTATCAATAATAAATACGTTGAACTTTGTCAGTGTACATTTCATTTTTGGATAAAAAAAGTTTGCCAATGAAGTCCACGTCGCGTAATATATAGTTGTGATAAAAACCACCTAAAATGATACAGGGATGTAGCAAGTGACGCATATGATAATGGTGGACAAAATTGATAGCTCATATTGCACTTTGATTCATGCAGAACGATTGAGTTGACTGTTCATTGCCAATTTAATTTGTTTAGCACAGTGACATCCCTTCTTTGAAAATTTATAGTACGGAGTTGTAGTAAGCACCCATATATAATGGACCTTGTCACCATCTACTTTCTGTACAGCATAGTGAGTAAATATATTATGTACGGTGCGAGTACTAACAGGATTCATGGAAACTTAGTATAGAAATGAGATGAAGAAATAGAGTGAAAAATAAATATCTATACAATATATTACTTACCAAACTTTATTGCATTGTCTTGCATACGAAATATATATGTAGTGGCGAAATGAAGATAAGCGGAAAGAAACGGTGATGCTGTGTACAGTTATGCATTAAAATAGAAGATGTTAGTTGAGAATAGGTGATTTATGTTAAAATTTTCTTTTGAAAATGTCGCCAGGATTGCACTGTGCATATGTTTTCAATATCTACAGCATGAAATTAACAGTTGTAACATAGAATACTTTTATTAGTTCAAAAATGGTTGGTGTTAAGTATGTTGTAGCTGCCGAAAGTTTATTTTCTAATCACTGCAAATTGTCCTTCATATTTGTAGTAAAAAGGAGAGCAAGAGGGTCAGTGAGTCTAACCATCATAAACATGCTGGAAAGACCACTGGCATGTACGGGTGGGGAACAGTGTTTGTAGTACTGCAGAATGTTTATATTAACAGTGGTTAATGTAAAGTGAAGTGTATATACACGAAATATAATTGGACAATGTAAAAGTGTGTCATTTATTACACTGGTTGAAAATACAGTGGTACAAACAATAGCACACATCTTTAAGCTAACATAAACAGATACAGTAAGTAAATGGAGCCGCCTTTTTCGTGCGTAGTCGAAGGCAGAAATAGGTACAAGAATAAATAAAGATGGACAGTTGCAAACATAACACAAAATTTAGGATTGGCGAAGACAGAGGTAGGATGGTGTTACGGAAGTACGATGGTTCGTCATGCAATTGCTCACATGGCTGCCTACTTCTTCCTCTTACTACCAGTTAGTCGTGCACGTTTTCTCTGCCTACCATCAGGTAGCATGTGATAGTTAGGTTCATTCTCTCATCCAATGGTGTGTTCGGTTATGCTGCCATCCTGTAAACATTCCTCAGTCTCCCGCAGTTACGGGGAGTATATATGTTTGTTAGTTTTTGTGTTATGTGGAAATAAGGACGGAGTGTGGGTTGGAATATAGAACTGTTTAACTTTAATCTTTTCTCTGTTCGTCACACCTGAGTAAGAAAAGGAAAGTGTTGGTAGGTAAAATGTATGTAAGATATCGTAAGAAGAATTGACAAAGTTTTGAGAAAGAGTCGTACCAATTTTTGTGACAGTGCTGGATTCAGCAGTTAGCTGTGTACGATCACCTTCTTTTGTATCCTTTGGTTCCAGAGTGTATAAGTATATTGTGATATTAGTTTTTACTAATAGAATGTACAAATTTTGTTCGTTATTTCTCATGTTCTAATATTATATGTAGAACCAAGTGCACTTAGAAAGAATGATTAATCTGTGTAGTCTATCATGAATATTCAATGATTAATCAATGTGGTCTATCATGAATATTCCCAATTTTGAATTTTTTGATTGGTTGTACGTTTCGTGTTAATATGTTAGATTTTGTAGTTGTCTTATAACGTTGGTATGTTAATGCTATTTTCTGGCTAGCCTTTTATCTGTTCTTTAGTTGGGAGGATTATAATAAAAAATGATAGTAAATTCATGTACAAATTTTTTCAGGCACCATGTTAAGTTGCATCAACTTAGAAAGGATTATGTATATTGATCGTTAAAAAAACTTCCATCATGGTGCATGCAAATTAGTAGTCAAATTAATATAAAACCTGAAATCTTCTTGGACGTTGACAACCAATTTATAAAGACAAAAAAATAGTCCACTATGTTGCAAAAAAATGAAATTTAGTAGTCAAATTGTAAAGCTTTGATTTCAATCATTTTTCTTTGAAAATCAATGGCAGTATATTTTACCAACCAGTATATGATCAGTAGAGACATGCATAACAAAAATTGCAAGGATATATGTATTATCAATAAAACTCATGTAAAAGCAATCTGGCCAATCCACGCCCCTTGTATATTGTAGTAATATCAAACTAATCTTTCAACATCTTGAAACTTCATTTTCAACAATGATTTCAAGAACTGCACCATACTAATCCTACTGCTACTTTGATAGCAATTATACCCATTGACTATTTTTAATTTTGAGTACTCTCTGCAGTTTTACAGCTACCTTCAGTCCATAATTTTAAAGCGTATGCCTTATCTCTTCTACTTTTGTGCTTAATACAGTAAATAGGATTAAATCTTTTTTTACCTATGTATTTTGTGGGTTTACAGTAAGCATTTGCATCATGAAAACTGCAAGGTTTATTTGTCAAAAAGCTGACTATAATGCAAATGAATTTCCTACTGTCAGTTGTAATCCAAATTATGATGAACCTAAAAGAGAGAAGGAAAAAAGAAAAGAAAATAACAACAAAATACTATTAAAAAATCAAGGTTTAAATGTATACATTAAACTTATGGATCAATCTGTTATGGTCATTCACTTGTATAAAGTCCACTCAATGTGCATATCGGTACACGGATATTTCATAATATGGTATGACTAAGCTCTACACCTACTCCTACTTGTGAAATTCCAATAATATTCCTATCTTAGTCCTTGGCCATGTTGTAAGAGTTTATAGCAAAGGATTTGGTTGATGCTCTTCATAAACCTATAAATATAACATTTAATGCATTAAATTTATAAACTCATGAAATCGTAATAAGAACTCTAATACTACTATTATCGATCGAAAGTTTATGATTTGACACATTACAAATTGTTATAAATTATGGGCTATTATAGTTCATGAATCCTTTCCTCACATATACTATCTGAAGAAGCAGGTCAAAAACTAAGACATATAATAATACTTCTTTGTAGTTTTATACTTTAGCTTACATTTGTAACAATAATGTGAATGAATCAAAGTTCTATATGTCTGATATAGTCTTCGTTTTTCCAATCTATCTCAGTAACAATTATAGAACCAATTGATGCTAATAATAGAGGATAATGACAATGGTAAGTTTGTGACCGATTTAGATAATACCGATAGTATTTCAAAGTCAACTTGGTCAGGATTAGCATATCGCTCCAAGAAATTTTTCGCTTCATATTTTTCAGAAGTAATGGAAAATAATACTTACAATGAAACCACATTTCATCATACTTATGCATTCAGTGACACGTTTTCCTTTAAGCTTATGTATGCATTAGAACTACCTTCTCTGCTATTCCATTCGAGACATTTTACAAATAACACTGAAACATCTAAAATAGAGTCCTTAGATACATGTTTCAATCTTGAGATATTTTCAATTGATAGCCAAATAATTTGAGCGAAACAGCTAGTAGTTGATGTGCTAGACTGCTAGTTGAGTTTAAACTGCCATTATCCATTGGTGCTTCTATAAGGTCAATCACATATATCAACTACGACACAACCCATAACTAAGTTAGGTATAGGGAAAGACCAATAGTCCTATAATTATATGTCTACTTAAATTTCATATTTAAACATGCTAGGGACGATACAACCCAGTAAAGAAAACCTTAAAAAAAGGTCAACTCCAAAATTAATGTACACAGCAACAAGTACTAATAAGATCGTAGGTTTGCTTTCTAATGAACTGATCAAACCTACTGTACTTGCTTATAGAGAAAACATCTTTCCGAATAACTTTAGCTAAAAAATTTATCATCCTTATTTGAAGCAATCTAATTTGGATCCAAGCACTATAATTGAATCAAAAAATCTCTCATCATGACCACAACCATACCCAAAAACTAAAATTCACACTGTCGTCTAAAAGATTATGAAAGATTGAAAACAGTTAGGATTTGGTAAATTCTACTTCTAAAAAAATCTAGGTCAAACAAATACATATCAAAATTAAAATAGGCCTATTATTAAGTGATTACCACCATCATCTACTGAAGCATTGGATGTCAAAGAATTGATAGCCAGCTCAAAAATTTGGGATAATGAAACTTGATTTTTGGTTGAGCTAATGATATATGAATTACAAACAGTATATGTATTTTTATTTCACCGTCCTTGAGATGTATAATTTTAGTACTATAGAATGGCCTTAAATGAAACTAAGTAAAGCTATAATAAGATAAAAATTACTACATAAAAATATAACTTAACAGTATATGCATAACACACAAACCCCTTTTTTGCACCTTAATAGATTCAGACCAATAAAGGCATAAATTATTTTCAAAGACTTTTGTCAATCTATATCGTTGTTGAAAATTTGTAACTTATTTAGCCTACTACAGACTACGTGCTAATATAGTCCACTATGTTAAGTTGGCATAAAGGGACTATATTTTTTCTAGTAATAGCTCATCGTTTCACTGTTTAAAATACATCCACTTCTTTTGTTAGATAACTAAAGATGTACTGAAGTTGATTCAAACAACAATGGAGCAATTTTTTAAACAAATTTTTTTTGTACCTATGATATTTGAAATTGCACAAACGAAAATATTCACAGTCCTTTCAAAAATGGTCAGTATTTGTGTCATGGTCTAAGATAGGAATAAATTTGCATTAACTACGAGAAGAGTGTACCTGACTGTTCTAACAGAAGATGAGTGTGTAGAACTACTCAGTTTCTGAACTACAGTCCCTGTACTCTTCAAGAAAGCTTCATATACTGGTTTTAGTGCTTCTTCTTGAGTACTAGCAGAGGTTAACTGGGGCCACAGAAGAATGTGGTATAAAGTTTGTAACAAAATCAGTTTGTAAGCGAATGTAAACAAATACATTTATTTGATAATATTAAACGTGAAATATGATAGTAGACCTTATGTGGTAACATAGGAAAAGGTTTTTCCAAGTACTTATTTATAACCATCCATATTTACTATTGGTTTTATTAATTGTTAAGAACATAACAGAGATAAAACTCACCATTGGGGAAAAAGTAATAAAAGCAATAATGACTAAAAGGACGTAATTTGACCTGCAATATGCTAAAATTGAAGCATATGAAGTAATTTTTTTGTAAAACTAATGAAATGATAAAAGTAAGATTTGAAACTGGGAAATGAAGGAGTCGTAAGAACAGTGGAATCAATAATTAAAGGAAATGAAAGGTAATGAGAGCTTTAAAACTAAAGTTAAGAAGTTTAAATTAAATTTAACAAATTAAGGTCTGCAAACAAGTTGTTGTTGATAGCTTCAAAATAAAGAAATGCATATTTTTGTATTACAAAATCTATATTTAAACAGTTGTTTCAGCAGTATAGAAATCAAGGTCGAAATCATATATGAAGTAGCTTATATTTGATCCTTCATCCACCTACTGTTTATGTGGGTAGTATAGCAAAATAACTGTTATTTATTATTTTATTACTGCATAATTAAATACATTGCTAACAATAATTTTTATGCAACTTGTCATACAAAAATAAGTTGTTTATTATTTAATGATCACTTATTTTTGCTTATAATGAGCTTTTAAATATGCCCTAAACGTATATTGCTAAGAATATGTATGAATCAGTAGGTAGCGCTTATGAATTTATTACTTACCACTTCATATATTTTCTATATTTGGTAATAATAAATCCGAAATACCTTTTTTCGATACAGAAAAAAACATCCATCCATGGATTTTTTTTTTCATATATTTCTCTATAAAGAATTTGGAGTAAGAATTTTTTTTTCACTGTTGCATTAACCATGTGTGACGTATAACTGTATAAACCAAGTTGTGTACATAGTGGTCATACAAAACATTATAAACACAACAACTTGCCTTAATATTTTCCAAGATAAAGGCCATCCAATATCTAATCACACCTATACATTCTTGTATACAATGATGCAGCACATAAAAATAAAAGAGACATTTAAACCTTTGAATGGAGGAAGTAAAATAACATGAGTACTTTTAGAAAGAAAAGAATTATTTTTGTACGATTAAATTAAGTGAGAGGAATTGTGCATAAAACATGATATGAATTTCATTTACTCCATATATTCGATTTTCTAGCTAATAAATGATTTTTATATAAACTCTTTTTAAATTAATAATAAACATGTCAGTTTATTCGTACATTGGTAATTGGGGAAATACAATTTGTATTGTTGTTGTGCTTCTCGTAGTTTTAATCAATGGGAAGTGTTGCTCTGTGTTAATGGTTTTTTTATAATGACTGAACCATCGGAAAGGACTTTGAATATTACTTTTCCCACTACTAAAGAGTAAGATGTATGCGAAAAAATATATTTAGTTAGACTATTAATGTAATTTTAAGTTACATTTTAATTAGTACATTGATTGATTGGAAGCAAGAAAACATAGTCAACTGATAAAAAATAGTAAGAAAAAAATGCTTAGGCATGATATATTATCCGGACTTGAATACTAATATAAACATAAAAATGCATATCCGTGGAAACATAACCGAACATAGTTAATATATTCAACCCACGGTTACAGGAAGAAGAAATGGAATTCAGTTCATCATCCACGAGCCTACTATGGCAATGACTATGTAGTACATAAGTTTTAGTAGTAGAAATATATGAACAAATTGTATTGTATTTTAAATAGAAAAAGGTATGAATTAATTAAAATATTCATAAAAAAGATAATACCAATAATATGCAGCAAAATTAATTTTTTTTCGTAAAAGCGGTATATGATTTAAATGTCCAACAATACAAAGCCAATGAGACAAAATAAACACCACATATGCAAGCAAATCGACGATATTAATTGTAAGTGACTTTCTTCACTCATTACGAAAATATGTTTTGTTGCTAAACCAGTAAATTAAACACTATAGCAACATAAGCCCAAAAACAATTTGTTAGACTACCCAACTAAAAGGGTCAATGAGAAATTGGATGGATAAATAGAAATTGGCATTAGAATCAGTTGCTTAATTGTACTATGATAGTGCAACGATTGTTTTTGTTCCAATTTCTTACTGAAAGTACCATGTAATTTTATTTAATTGCCTATAAATAGATTATCAAGCTAATGGCTTTCTATATATTGCATTTAAAATTAATCTACCATATATTTAAATAAATTTATTTGTAAATCAGTTAATCGATAGGGTTTTTTTTACATGCTTACATCAGCATGAAACCTAACCTTGAAAGTATGAAAATGCATGGATGTTAACAAACCAACAATAAGATTGCCCTGAAAGAATGTTTGGAAACACATCAAAAGGCTTGATCTGTACAATGTTACATAAATATGAGAAATGATCATTTGAATAAACGAATGAGATATAAGATAAAATATAAATTCATAACAATGCAACCCTCATAGAGAATGAATGTAAGTTTAAAATTAAGGGTTTAAATAACCGGGGCTGACCACTTGAAACATCCGGTTTCAAAAAAATAAACAAACAAATTTGCAAAAAATAATTTTTTTGCAATACATTATCTATGAAGCAACTTAGGCGGAGAGTAAAGGTTATTGGTACAACAAATCATCAGCCTATCTACCCAAACAAACCATGATAACTATTGTCTTTAAATTTAGGCACAATTTTGCATTTGAACAAAAAAAAAACATACAGGACATAACAGGGCAGTAGCAACATGTTATACCGCACATCCTACCCAATAAAACCTTTAACTAATACATAATTCCAGATTTTAGTTAAAAAGTTTCCAAATTACTAACCTTAGAATTCCTAGTTTTTGAATTTTTGGTTAAACCAACGGTTGGACAACATGAATGAAGACATCAATGAGGTACGAATGGTTGGTATGCAAAGCAATAGAGGGCAGCAATTGGGTCTGTAGATCGACGGTTACGAATTTAGGAAGATGAGAACAATAGATTCAAAACTACAAATTCAAAGAGTAAATGAAAAATACATAACCGGTATAAAATTAAAAGCGCATCTCAAGTAAATTCTGTAATTTAAGTAACGTCCTAGACAAACTGAATCAAAATTCAAGAAGATCCCGCTTTTGAAAGATCCTAACAATGTTAATGAATCCCCTATCCAAGCCATCCGATCATCCGAAAAATAAAAGAGTTGTGATTTCACTAACCGAGGTCTACGTGTAATGATAGCGAAGAAGAACATGGGTATCGATTATTCAATGGTATGATTTGAAGAAGTTTGATCGTTGCTGAAGAATTTTTTAAACTGGAATTAAATTGGGGAAACCTTGAAGATGGAGAGAGCGCAGTTAGAACGGAAGTGATAACTGTTGCCTCCTAATTACGGTGAGAGATAATAAAAGCGTAGGGGTTGTCTTTTTTGACACATGTCACATGGATAAAAGATGGATTCTGCTTTCCTATTTAAGTAATAGATTCTTAAATTTCGTTTAATAATTAACCTTTAACTTAATTACATTCATTAATCAACATTGATTTATCACAATCAGAAATTAACTTTCCATAATTACTCCATAAATTAAACCATCTCCTTGAGTAATTATCACTTAATTTCTTCCACCAAGTAATTATCCTTTAATTACCTTCCATCACGTAATTACCTTTTAATTTATTACATCCAGAAATTATACACTAATTACTCCACTAAGTAATTACATCTCTTTAATTACTTTAAGTAATTATACTTTACCTCACATCAAAAGATCAACTTTAATTAATTAAACTTAATTAATTTACTAGAATTAACCCCATTAACTTAATTAATTACAAAATTTAATTAACCTTATATCCACCTGCATTGATTAATTATCCTTGATTATTCTTCAATTACAATTAGGTTAATCAATCCAAATTTTAAGTATGCAACTACCCTTAATCCATTATAAGTTATTTATCTTAATTTAATTACCTAAATTAAACACCTTAATTAATTTAAGTAATTATACCTCAATTACCTTTGTTAATAGAACCAGATTAAATTAAGATAACCCATATATTACATTAAACCTCATTATTAATTAGCCTTAATTCTTTTAATTAATTAATTACTCTTAAATTAATTAATTAATTCTTTAATCCATTATATTCATTAATCTTTTAATTAATACTCCCAAGAGATTAACCCTTAATCACTTCCATTAAATTTCTTCCATAAGTAATTCTTCTCAATTTAATTAATTTTCGTAATCATTCATTAATTACTGCATTAAGTAATTATACTTAATTACCGCACTAAGTAACTATACTTAATTACCTAATAAGTAATTATCTTATATTAATTAGACTAATTAATTAATCTATAATTAATTACAATAATTTATTAATCAATTTATTATTACTCAATCCCTGATTATTTCATTTCTTAAACATTTCAAACCTTGAAATATATTATTCTTAAAAATCTTGATTCTTCATTTATCTTGAAAGGACTTGCTTCTAAATTTAAACTTAATTTTCTTTTTCAAAATTAGTCTTTTACTTTACTCAAACTCAAATTTTAAAAACCTGATTACCACTAAACCTGACAGCACACGCACCATAACATGAGCTAAGAACAATCTTCCCCGAGACATGGGCGAGCAAAACCTCACGAAATTCGAATCCTAAGAACGTCCACTACTCCGAGACACATACACAAATTCTTCGAGTCAACCCAAAATCTTCCCGAAGCCATCAAACTTCCAGAACCCACGTGCATGCGTGCATGGTGCACAACCCTTGACCACCATTGGCCATCCTTCCGACCATCGACATTTCAATGTCGACTTCACCTATCCATTCCTCTTCTCAGATTGATGATTCAATTAGTTAAACAAAAATCAAGTCACTCGTTCCCAAAATCTAGAACCATCACCAAACTACTAATCGCCGACGAACTCGTCCTCGCGAATCCACGCCGTCTTCACAAAAGACGTTTCAACCTCCACTCATTGATTTCCCCCCATGCGAACAGTTCCGATGCACCATCGCCATTTCCTCACGAACAACATCATCCCAAACCGGCCCTCAAACCCTAGATTGTCCTCTCTCTGCACCCACGTTGATCCTGTAGGCCAATGGTCATTTTTCCCACAACCATCAATCTACGATCCACCTTCAGTACCAACCCCGACGTCCTACACGTAGCCGATCACCAGAATTCGAACAATATACTAAATCCGTTCAACTCAACACTTAACAACAACCAATTACTTAAAAATCTAGAAACCAACACTAATATTCATGATTTTCCATTTCGAACACAATCATGCAATCAATACTTAAGATTGAATCTAAAAACTTTTAACCCAAATAGGGATTTCATTGTAAATTATAAAGTTGCAAGATCAATAATTAATTTTAATTCCAAAACTTATTTTTAGTAGTAATATAACAGGATTTCAAACACTTTTCATTTATAAATTATTGGCTAACTATGATTCTATGATGATATAATGGATTTTAAAGAAATCAACCCTGTAAAAAAACAACAGAGCCTCAGTTCGTATACATACAGGCATCATATAGGCATCAAATACACATATACATGCATGTATTCACTTCAATTCAAGCATTTCAGGTAACAACATCAACTTTTTATTTAATAAATGTTTACTCCCATCTTTGTGAAAAAAACAGAGAAGGTTGTGCTTTTAGTTAAATTGCTGAACCCTCTTTGATTGTAGTATTTTGAATCCTGTCCTGTCCTTGATTTTGCTTAGTTTCTGGGTTGATCTATCCTTGTTTGCAATTGAATTTTTTGAACTTGAAAGGGATGATTGTTTTTAATTTTCCTTTGATCTGGTTTCCTTACAGGTTTGTTTGCTTGTTTGTCTTTTTATTTTTATTTTGCAGGTTCTTTGAAAGTGGAAAGAAGAAAATGAAAACCTGTTTTTTCTCAAGCCTATGTTACTTAAAATTTAAATTAAAGAAAATACAAGTTTAACCACTTGTTAAAATCTATTATTAATTAACCTACATGTGTTTCTTATAAGCTTTAATAAATCAACACTTGTATTTATTTCATATTTATTTATTATTATTATTTTAAATGATATTTAAAGCTTTTATTTTTATAAATGTCTTTATATTTTAATATATAAATATATATATATATATATATATATATATTTATCATATTATCAATTTGCACTTATATATATGTTTTGAATTTTTAAATTTTTATCTTAAATTAATCTTACTTAATTATATTTATTCTTTCTCTTATTTTTGTCTATCTAAAATTTTGAAAGTAGATGATATAAAATCTCAATTATATACTTATAATAGCTATACAAATATATTAATTATACTATATATATTTAATTTATATCTTTAATTGTTTTCCACAAAACCCTTACATTAAATTTATATTTACTATCCTTTACTTATATTAATATGATCTTTAAATGTAAATAACAAACTATATACTAATAAAATCATATATATATATACACACACACTTTTAAATTCAATTTACCTTAAGACATTTATCCTTTGAATTTCAAATTCAAATTAAAGTTAAAATCAACTCATATATATATATATATATATATATTTAAATACTTTTATTTATCAAATTTTGTTTATTTAACCAACTAAAATCAGTGTTTCAATGATTTAAAATTAGTTAATTACCCAATTAACAGATATTAAAAAATCCGGGTTATCACACACACACACATGTGTGTGCGCGCGTTTCTTTTTAAAACAATTCAAAACTTATAACGTATTATAATACTGATTTAAAAAGAGTTTTACAACCAGAAGAAAGCTATATTTACATTTATAATTAAAATTTTATTTTAGAAAAGTAGCTAATTGAATATAATGTAGTATATTTTTTGTAAAATACTTTTAATAAAATTTCAAAACACTTGAACAAAATTTTTAATACTTTCCAAAACATCTATTTAAAATAAGAAATTAAATAAATATCTAAATATCTAAATTATGGAGCAAAAATTCTCCAAATTCAACAACCAATCAACGATATAAATTGTATCGTCTAACCAAAATCAAGTTATGTCAAATTACAACCATCCATACAGTACAGATACAATTTAAATAAATTTCACAACCTAAAATGCAAATAGACAGCATTTCCTTTGCATTTGGATAAATCCAACGCACAAAATTCCACTGTCAAACACCAAAATAACAGCCAATATCGCAACATTTAATCAAACATTCCAAAAAAATATTTCAAGCAAGCAATTCAGTTGACAATGGGATAATTATAGTATAAAGTGGAATATAAATATAGTTAGAGTGTGAAACTCGCCGATTTAAATATTTGAAGAATACAAGGTCATTCACTAATACTACAAACTTCCTTCAATGACATGAACTTTGCTTACCGTCATAGCCAAAGCTCGTGGTCAAGTCTCCTCATCTGCGACGATCACCAGCTGCCACATCGTCATTCCCAAAGCCACATACAGGTCATCACATGACCTAATCGTATTTGCTCCTCTCCAAAACGTAAAAACCAGGTCATCTTCCACACGCAATCAGCTGCTACTATGCCAGCATGCTTGCGCATCAAAGCTTGTCACGGTGGCTAAATCAAGTTCCCTATTCCAACAACGATGCCACCGGAATGTGCACGACCCTATTTTAAGTATCTCAAATTGATTTGAAAATTCTGGTTGAAAGTTCGGGCAAAAGGAGTTCGGTTTGGGTGTCCAAGAATAAGTTATGGGTTAAGGGATTTGATTGGTAAAAGGATAGGCTTGGATTTTTGGGTTTGGGCTGTTTATTTAGTCTAGTTTTACTTAACAAATTTCTTTCCTTTTTCTTTTGTTTTAAAAAATATTTTAATTTATTTGTAAATTTATTTTGATCTAATCAAATTAATTTAAACTTTATTCTAAATGCCATATTTTGATAATTACCCAATTTACTTCAATTCAATATTCGTTTATTCCTATTTCATTATTCTTTGTATTATTAAATTCATTTTCCAAATATTTTGATCATAAAATTTATTTGCACTTCAAAATATTTTATATTGATTAAAACATTTTATTCAGTTTCAATAAATTTTCTAAAAAGAATTTATTAATTTAATTCAATTTATTAAATCAAAATATTATGTTAAGTAGAATTTAATTAACTAAAATTTTATTTTCAAAATATTAATTATCGAATATTGAATTTAAATACTTTTATTTTAATTAAATTTATTTATTATTATTGCGTAGAAAGTAAGGTTATTACAGACTTCGCCCCTTAAGAAAATTGCATGCTCCCAATTTCTTATGGGAAGACGTCAAACTACACATACCTGACTCCCTTCGTATCTACTATTTTCTATTAAACTTAAACTACTTAATTCTTTATATGTCTCTTACTTTGATTCTGTTATAGTATTCTACAATTTAAATAGATTTCATTCAACGATTTTCAATTTTCACATACAATAAAAATATTGAATTTTTTTTCTAAATGTCGGATTATTCTAAAAATTTCGGCAGAGTCTTCGTTTTATAGAGAGCACTCTAAAAAATCACAGTATGATAAAATAGATGTATGAGGATCAAAACATGGTCGAAAACAATGTACATACATATATATAACTTTATTAATATTTGTAACATATTTGGTGTCATACTTTTCTGGTATCAGCGTGAACTACCAAAAATCTTTAATAATAGTTGTAATAGCTTTGGGTCACACTTTTTCGGTATCAACGTGAATTACCTAAAATGCCCCTCTATATATTATCCAATATTAATTACTTAAAAATAGGATCTAATACTAAATTTCTTTTACAAATTCAAATGTCCATAAAAGTAGTATCTAATAACTAAACATGCTTTAAAATTCAAAGCGCTTCTAAAAATAGGATATAAAATTAAACCTTCTTTACAGATTCAAAATACTTCTTTACAAAATATCACTTGAAAAAAAAATTGACTGATTTAAACATATACAATCTTTAATAATAGTTGTAATAGCTTTGGTGTAACATTTTTTGGTATCAACGTGAATTACCTAAAATGCCCCTCTATATATTATCCAATCTTAATTACTTAAAAATATGATATAATACTAAAATTCTTTTACAAATTCAAATGTCCATAAAAGTAGGATATAATAACTAAACATGCTTTAAAATTCAAAGCGCTTCTAAAAATAGGATCTAAAAGTAAACCTTATTTACAGATTCAAAATACTACTTTACAAAATATCACTTGAAAATAAAAAAAATTATTTTTTTGGCTGATTTAAACATATATAATTTATAAGAAAAACAATTCACGCGCGAAGCGCGTACCATTACACTCGTATAAATAGTTGTAATACCTTTGGTGTCATACTTTTATGGTATCAGCGTGAACTACCAAAAATACCCCTATATCTTAATATCGCTTAAAATTTGGATTTAATTTCTTTTACAAAATAAAAATTGTCCTATACATATATTAGTGAATCTATCTTAATATCCCTTAAACATAGGATCTAATAAATAAACCTATACAAATATTATCAAACCTTAGTATCGCTTAAATATAAGATCTAATAACTAAATTTTTTTACAAATTCAAAATTTTTCACTACAAATATTACTAGAACTTAATAATACTTAATCTAACATATTCAATTTATCGAAAAATAATTCACATATAAAGTGTGTGTCATTATCACGCGCCAAGCGTGCACCGTAATGCTCGTGTGTGCGCCTATATAAAACACGGCAACCATTCATTTTTGCATAAAATGAGCATATGGAAAACATAACTTTTTTCTAAACAAACATGACAACCATTCATTTTTGTATAAAATGAACATATAAAAAAACGTAAATTTTTTCTAAACAAAACATAATGTTGGATAGTATGATCTTCCACTTAACATATCTTGAAAAATGCTACAACAAAACAAGGTCCTCAAGGTGAGCAGAAAGAACTTAGTGAAGAAATGCATAGAGATGTCCTTTGAGATTGCAGAGAAAAAAGAGGACTGCAACAAGTTCTACGAAGCCTTCTCTAAGAACCTCAAATTACATATTCATGAAGACAATCATAGACATTCAAAATTAGCCAAGTTGCTTCAATGCCATTCCATAAAAGTGGAGATGAAATGACTAGCCTGTAAATCCATGTGACAAGAATGAAAGAGGGTCAGAAGGATATTTACTACATAACTGGAGGAAGCAAGAAAGTGTTAGATAAATGAATGAGAAAGTAGTTAGGGAAGAGAAATATTTTTCCGGCATTGTGTGTATTGAAACAAGTCTGACATTGTGGAATATTTGTTTCAATACCACCATATATACTACTAACTAACAAACTAATTCAAAAGGAAAGAAGAAGAAGAGGCATGAAGACTTAGGCATGTGGGCTTTGGGCCTTCATATTAATATTAAAATGTCAAAGATTAGGCCTTAGGCCTTGGGGCTCTTGGGGTCTCGTGATTAAATGGGCCTTTGTGTGCCACTTGGGCCTGCTGTGCTAAAACGGCTAATTTTGAAATTCAAAATTAGAACGTTGCATCTGTGCACGCGCATCTGTCGGTTAAAGGGTCGCAACCTTTACAACAGTCACGACCGCTCCAAATAGGCACCTCCTCCAGCTTATATATAGGGGCCCGTAGAACAAGATTACTCACTCGAAAATAGTTTGCTTCTTCTTTCTGTTCCTCTTCCAGAGCTCTATTCTGAATTCAATAATTCCTTCAGTTTGTCGTCGCTCCGTCTGCACGCACAGCATATCGGGGCTGATCCGTTTCATCCTGAGAGACAAATTGCTCATATTCTTCGGTGCATATAAGGGGGAAATATTGTTTCAAGGAAACGGATATTCTTTGGACTCGGACAAATAGGTACTTCTCTGAATTTCATACAAATTCAATTGCAAAGTTCTGTACCATAACAGTTTTTATTAGAATTTGTCATGCTTTATTCTGTTGTTGTTTTTGCAAGTTAATTGTGAAAATTATAAACACTTTTCTGTTGTGCCTATTTCTAAACAGTTTAGTAGCACTATTGAAGTTACTATCAGATTCGTGACACTTTTGTGTAGTTGCGAATAACATTCTTGAAACAATATTTATTGTTGTAGACGACGATATCTCAAAATGGCAACAATAGTAACGTTGCACCAACACAGATGGTGACAAACACTCAGCCAGCGCCTCTGGTTCCAACAATGGCACTGTCTCATGGAGAAAGGCTAGAAAATTTCAACAGGATGGACTTCAACCGTTGGCAACAGAAGACGTTGTTATATCTAACAACATTAGGCCTCGCCAAGTTTCTAACCGAAGATGCTCCCGAAGTTGGCGAACTCGAACCGATGCAATCAAAGTGGAGGCCGCAAATGTCAGGAAAAACTCGGACTTTATGTGTAAAAACTATATTTTGAATGGTCTGGATAATAGCCTATACAATGTCTATTGTACTGTTGCAACATCCAAGGACTCTGGACGGCCTTGGACAGAAAGTACAAAACTGAAGATGCAGGCATGAAGAAATTCAAAGCTGGCAAATTTCTCGACTTCAAAATGGTAGATTCAAAGACTGTGATCAACTAGACTCAAGAACTACAACTGATCATCCGTCATCTGCAAGATGAAGGGATAATACTTAGCAAATCTTTCCAGGTTGCCGCAACCATTGAGAAACTTCCTCCATCATGGAATGACTTCAAAAATTACCTTAAGCATAAGCGTAAGGAAATGACAATGGAAGAACTCATAGTTCGTCTGCGAATTGAGGAAGTTAATAGAAATTCTATGAAAAGATCTCTGAGAATATGGCTGCCAAAGCAAATGTTGTTGAGTCAGAAAAACCTAAAAAGAGAAAACATGAGAATGTGCCTCAGAAGTTGAAGAAGAAATTTCAGGGTACTTGCCATAACTGTGGAAATAAGGGGCATAATGCAACCGAATGTCACGCTCCCAAAAAGAAGAAATCAGATGAAAATACGGTTGAAGTTACAGATGGCATTTTTGGTATGGATTTATGTGCAGTAATATCAGAATGTAACCTTGTTGCTAATTCAATGGAATGTTTTGTAGACACAGGTGCCACTCGACACATATGTGCTAATAAGTGGATGTTTATAACCTATCAAATTGCAACTGGTGATGAACAACTTTTCATGGACAATTCATCTCCATCAAAGGTTGAAGGCAAGGGAAAAGTTGTGTTGAAACTAACTTTTGGAAAAGAGCTTACTTTGAGTGATGTTCTTCACGTTCCAGAAATCCGCAAGAATTTGATATCTGGATCCTTTCTTAGCAAGCATGGTTTTGAATTAATCTTTGTTGCCGATAAGTTTGTATTATCAAAGAATGGAGTGTATGTAGGAAGAGGATATGTATGTGATGGTTTATTCATAGAAAATGTAACAACTATTGTACCAAACACTGATATGAATAAAAGTGAATCTTTTGCTTATATTGTTGACTCTTCTAATATATGGCATTCTAGATTAGGGCATGTGAATTTTGATAAACTGCGAAAAATGATTAATGTAGAATGTATACCAAAATGTAACATAGACTCCAAATATAAATGTCAAATTTGTGCAGAAGCAAAATTGACAATAACCTTGTTTCATCATGTTGAACGAGAAACTGAACCTCTAGACCTTATACACACTGATGTATGTGATTTGAAAATGTGTCAAACTAGAGGTGGAAAAAGCTATTTCATTACGTTTATTGATGATTGTACTAGGTACTGCTATGTGTATCTCCTTAGAAGCAAGGATGAAACTTTCGATATGTTTAAACAGTATAAAGCAGAAGTTGAGAATCAACTCAACGGGAAAATTAAAGCTTTAAGAAGTGATAAAGGAGGAGAATATGAATTTCCTTTTGAGGAATTTTGCACTAAGCCGCTATAATACACCAAACAACAGCACCATATTCACCTCAATCCAACGGTATAGCCGAATAGAAAAATATAACTCTTAAAGAAATGATGAATGCATTATTAATCAGTTCTGGCTTACCAAATAGCTTTTGGGGAGAAGCTATTCTTTCGTCAAACCATATTTTAAATAAAATACCATGAAAGAAAACATCCAAGTCTCCTCACGAACTTTGGAAAAATAGACCGGCATCCTACAAATACTTAAAAGTGTGGGGGTGTCTTGCCAAAGTAGAGATACCTAAACCAAAGAAAGTCAAAATTGGTTCAAAAACAATCAACTGTATATTCATTGGATATGTACAAAACAGTGCCGCTTATCGATTTCTATTACACAAATCTGAAATTGACGCTATTCATGAAAATACCATCATCGAATCGAGAAATGCAAGATTTGTCGAACATATATTCCCTTTAAAACAGGGTACTGACAATGATACTCAAAAGAGACCATGAGAAGATGAATCTACTGATTCTCTTGAGAATACTGAACAAAATAAACTTCGGCAAACTAGTGCTGATCAACAAGTGGAGGAATCAAGAAGGAGCAAAATGTTAAGGACCTCTAGGAACTTTGGACCAGATTTCTACACTTTTATGTTGGAAGATGATCCTTTCACATACCAACAAGCTATGTCCTCCAGCGATGCCCCTTACTGGAAAGAGGCTATTAACAATGAGATTGAATCCATTATGGCTAACCATACCTGGGAGTTAGCTGATTTACCTCAAGGATGTAAGACCTTAGGTAATAAATGGATATTTAAAAAGAAATTGAAACCCGATGGTTCAATAAACAAGTACAAAGCTCGTCTTGTAGTCCAAGGATTCAGACAAAAGGAAGACCTGGACTATTTTGATACATATTCACCATTGACGAGGATAACATCAATTTGGATGCTTATTGCAATCACATCCATACTTGATTTAGTAATACATCAAATAGATGTAAAAACTGCATTTTTCAATGGTGAACTAGAGGAAGAAATATATATGAAGCAACCGAAGGGTTTCTTAGCTTCGGAAATGAGAATAAAGTATGCAAATTAGTAAAGTCGCTTTATGGCCTTTAACAAGCTTCAAAACAATGGCATGAGAAATTTGATGAAACTATGTTATCAAATGGATTCACAATAAATGAATCAGATAAATGTGTCTACATAAAACACACATATGTTGGATATGTCATTGTTTGTCTTTATGTTGATGACTTACTAATCCTATGAAATAACAAAGCCATAATAACATCTACAAAAAATATGTTATCCTCTAGATTTGATATGAAAGACCTAGGACTGGCTGATGTGATATTGGGTGTCAAAATTTTGAAAACGCCACAGGGATATGCATTATCCCAATCACATTACATCGGTAAGATACTTGAAAAATTCAAGCAATATAATATAACTATTGCAAAATCACTAGTAGATATGAACCAAAATTGGGTAAAGAACACTGGTGATGGTATCTACCAGCTTGAATACTCTCGTATACTAGGAAGTATCATGTATGTTATGAACTGCACTAGGCCTGATATCGCATACGCTGTAAATAAGCTGAGTAGATTTACGAGCAATCCTGATAAACATCATTGGAAAGCATTAATCAAAGTTCTAGGATACCTAAAGTATACGCAGAACTATGGTCTACACTATACAAACTATCTTTCAACATTGGAAGGATACAGTGATGTCAATTGGATAACTGGTTAACAACATACAAAGTCTACAAGTGGATATGTGTTCACATTAGGAAATGGAGCAATATCATGGAAATCATCCAAACAGACTTGTATAGCTAGATCTATGATGGAATCAAAGTTTATTGCACTAGATAAGACCGCAGAAGAAGCAGACTGGCTTCAAAGTTTCCTGGCAGACATTCTAAATTGGAGCAAACATATACCTCCAATATGTATACATTATGATAGTCAATCAGCAATTGGAAGAGCTAATAGTACACCATACAATGGTAAATCTAGGCATATTTGTCGTAGATATAAAACAATAAGACGACTTCTCTCTAATGGAGTTATCACTATAGACTAAATAAGGTCTAAAGATAACATAGCGGATCCACTAATAAAAGGCTTACCAAGAGAGAAAGTTCAAACCTTATCAAAGGGAATGGGGTTAAGGGCCGTAGAATAAAAGTTTTTTTAAATGGAAACCGCACCTAGTTGACTGGAGATCCCAAGATCTAGGTTCAAAGGGACAACTAAGTTTAAGAGAAACTCGATGGCACTGTTACACACAAACCATTCTTATGATAAAGTCAATGCATTATTTGATGGAAAATATGATAAGTATTGATACTTTTAATGATGTTCGTACTTGGAGAATTACGAATACCTCTTACAGAATCACCTACGTAAGTGTGAAGGAGCCGCTTCAAAGAGAATTATAAGGCAAAATTCTCTAAGCACCTATGAGACCAGGCAGGTGTTCAAGGCAAAAATGAACACAAACAGAGAACGAATGATTATAAAAAACATTTATCATGTGATATCTATTTTAGAATTACACAAAAGGCTTATAGTTCAAGAACATTCTAAGTTTACTGATTCGCCCGTAATTCAAATAGGTAATCACTAGGAAAGTTCAAGGCACATATGCTACTTTAAACCGATCCGATAAATGTCTCATGAAACTATGAACAACTACTCATTCATATGGGGGATTGTTAGATAATTGAATGAGAAAGTAGTTAGGGAAGAGAAAGATTTTTTGGTATTGTGTGTATTAAAACAAAGTCCCATATTATGGAATATTTGTTTCAGTACCACCATATATACTACAAACTAACATACTAAATCAAAAGGAAAGAAGAAGAAGAAGAAGAAGAAGGGACATGAAGACTTGGGCATATGGGCTTTGGGCCTTCATATCAACATTAAAATGTCAAAGATTGGGCCTTTGGCGTTGGGGCTCTTGAGGTCTCGTGATTAAATGGGCCTCCTTCTGCCACTTGGGCCTGCTGCGCTAAAACGGCTGAGTTTGAACTTCAAAATTAGAAGGATGCACCTGTGCACGCGCGTCTGTCGATTAAAGGGTCGAAACATTTCCAACAGTCACGACCACTCCGAATAGGCACCTCCTCCAGTCTATATATAAGGGCTCGCAAAACGAGATTACTCACTCAGAAATAGTTCGCTTCTTCTTTCTGTTCCTCTTCCAGAGCTCTGTTCTGAATTCAATAATTCTTTATGTTCGTCGTCGCTCCGTCTGCACGCACAGCATATCAGGGCCGGTCCATTTCATCTTGGGAGACAAATTGCTCATATTCTTTGGTGCATATAAGGGGGCAATATTGTTTCAAGGAAACAGATATTCTCTGGACTCGGACGATTATGTACTTCTCTGAATTTCATACAAATTCAATTGCAAAGTTCTGTACCGTAACAGTTTTTATTAGAATTTGTCACGCTTTATTCTGTTGTTGCTTTTGCAATTTAAATGTGAAAATTATAAACACTTTTCTGCTGTGCCTATTTCTAAACAGTTTAGTAATACTATTGAAGTTACTATCAGATTCGTGACACTTTTGTGTAGTTGTGAATAACGAAAAGCGTTTGATAACTGTTCATTTTTGAAGAAGCGTAATAAGGGGGATACAGAGTATTGTTCATGGTTGACGCCATTGGTGAGTATGTAGTAGGTCAGTTGAAGGGGTATGACAAAAGGAAGCTTGTATCGGTAACCAACGATTGAAACTAGAAGAAATAGAGGAAGAGAAAAAGAAAAGAAAAGAAGAGAAGAAGGCTGCTTTTGAAAGCCTATGCTAGACAAATAGAGAAATTTTAGGTGACAGAGTTGAGATAGTGGCAGTATTAGATAGAATAGTAGATTCTCCTTGTTGTTACATAATACTAGTGCGAACCCGTACTTCGCATACGGACTGCAATATTTATTTTAATGTGAAGAATATCATTGTATTTCTTTTACAGTCAAAGCAAATTCAATATAGTAAGAAGCATATAATTGTATTTAATGCTTTTGAACTTTCTGATTCAATTTCTAATTCCATCTAGCATTGTTGCTGTATTTTGGTAATGTTGGATTTCACCAGACTTGACTGCAATTTGTGAAAGTAGAATCAGTGGCTGGAAATTTTCAAAACAATCAACGACATAGATTAGTTAAAAGAAATAAAGTTGTTGGGCGAATTCTCACCCAGAAGATCTCGAGACTAAGAAGTCACAGTTTTACTCCGGCTCGCAACCCCCGCTACATTCGGAAAGCACAAGGCTCGGTACAAGCACGGAAGACCATCCGGCATTCTCATTCGGCGTAAGACCAACCTTCTCCAAGCTCCATTCGGCCTCTCCCATGCCTGCCGAACCAGGGCCATCGCCGAACCAACATGCCCCTCCATTCGGCCCCTTCATTCGGCATCTCCCATTCTCACCGAACCAGAGGTGATTCGGCAAGCCCAGCCTATAGTCCATTCGGCTATGTCCATTCGGCAAGGCCAACCATATCCACATTCGGCACAAGTTCTTGCCGAACCAAATGATACCGGACCAGCCTCTCCAATACATTACCGAACAAGGATGATACCGGACCAATCACCACCGGTCCAAGCCACAACCGAACCACCTCTACCAAACTAAACTTCAACTCCTCTAAGCACGGCCGAATGAAGCCTCGCCGAACCAGATGATTGCCAGTCCAGATTGTCTCAGCCCGGGCCCACCAGCAGCTATATACTTCCAAGGCCCCTGCCCCCTACCTCATTCTATAAATAGAGGGGCAGGGGTACAACAATGGCAGACAAGTTTGAGAGCTCAAGCAAGGAAGGAACTTTCAAACTACTTTCATATACTTGTATACGAACCATTGTACTTGTAATCTGAAAGAAAGAAGATAATAACATATAAAGTGGACGTAGGCACATTCTGGCCGAACCACTATAAATCTGTGTGTCTTTTACATTTCAGCCCCTACTTCTTTCATATTTACATACTCATCTAAAATCATTGAAAATCACATATAATCAACTAAATAATACGACTTGGAGGTGTTTGTCCATTTTTTGTGCAAACATTTTTGGTGCTTTCACTGAGAACGAGCTCGAAGCTTCAGCTTCTCTCACTCAACCTTCTTCCTAATAACATCGCTCGTTACTTAGAAATCATGCCTTCCAAACAGAGAAAGGATGCTAACAAAGGAAAGAACATCGCAACTAGCAGCCTTCCGGATCCAGCAATCGCAGATCAGCCCACTTCAACAGCAGTACCAGATGAAAATCAGGAAAATCCAACTGGTCCCACTACGGAACAACCAATCACTAGGGCAGATCTGGACAGAGTTGTGGCTGAAGTAACTAACCGCTTCACATCCCAACAAGAAGCTTTGGTGGACCAACTCATGTCACGCTTAAGGGATGCTGAAGAGTCCAACCGCAACACCGAATCATGGGGTGAATCTCAATCTGGAGGATCACGGAGACAGCAAAGATCCTCCCTCTT
The DNA here is from genome assembly GCA_030765085.1 of Allium cepa. Lineage (NCBI taxonomy): Eukaryota > Viridiplantae > Streptophyta > Magnoliopsida > Asparagales > Amaryllidaceae > Allium > Allium cepa. The sequence goes on along the minus strand of CM060940.1, from coordinate 889,384,138 downwards.
CGAAGATGCTATCAACAGGAACAACAATGATAGGGGCCGCGCCCGGACTCAGCCCGAATTCCGACTCGAGGAAGCCCTTGGAACCGAACCCAGCGGGGGAGGCGCCAGGCGAGGGTCGGATGTAGCTGAGCCAGTCATGCCACCTAATCATAGAAACCCCGCTGAACGGAGCCGAGCTAGGACCCAGCCCGAAGTTGACCCCATGGATATGCTCGAAACAGAACCCCACAGGGGAAGATCAAGGCAGGGGGCAACTGTAGCTGGTCCTAGCGTGCATCCGAGCAGCCAGAGACAACCATTGGATAATGCTAGAAGTGATAGACTGTACCATCCCTACAGGTCATCTGGACGAGATAGATCCCGCAGGGAAGAACCAAGCTCATTTTTGTCTGCTCCAAGTTCTGACGAACGAATGGCACGATTATTCAGAGAATGTGTCCAACAAGAGCAAAGGGACCGGGGAATAGGCGCTAGAGTCACCAGCCCCTTTACCCGAAATATCGAAACTGCCATCACTCCCCGAGAATGGAAAATGCCAACCATGGAACCTTACAAAGGAACTTCCGACCCCATCGTACACATACAGAGATACACCCAACATATGCTCATGAGTGGAGCAACAGAAGGAGTATTATGTAAATGCTTTCCGCTATTCCTAGCAGATCTAGCTACCTCCTGGTTCTGCCATCTACCCCAAGGATCCATCAGCTCATGGGAGATGTTGAAAGAAAGGTTTATCAGCCAGTTCCGCATCCATGTGGAACAACCCAAGGATGCTTATTCTCTATCCAATGTCAAACAGAAATCCGGAGAAACACTACAACAATATCTAACCCGATTCAACGCCGCAGCGGCTGCAGTTCAAGATGCCGATGAAAAACTCACTCTAATGGCCCTCTGTAGTGGTGTACATCCAGACACCAAGTTTGCCAGAAGATTAACTAAGGAAAAACCAGCTACCTTGCCTGATTTCTTCCATGAAGCTGGTAAGTATATGAGGCTTGAAGACGCTGCTACGGAGAGGCAGTCGGGGCAACAAGGTAAAACAGTTCAGGACAAGGTTCCCACTGCGGCTAAGGACACTCGAAGAAATGAATCTAGAGACAATGCTGGGGGCAGGAAGGTTGAAAAGCGCCAATATCAACCAGGACCAAGATTTGACTCCTACACTCCTTTGAATGAAACAATCGAAAACATCTACCTAGCCACTCAGGGCGAACTCGGATACAAGCGCCCCCCGCACAAGAAAGAATCAGATAACGCACTCAAGTCCGGAAAGTTCTGTCGCTTCCACGAATCCCACGGACATGACACCAATGAATGCCACCATCTCCGGGACTTGATCGAAGAACACATTAGAAGAAGAAGACTGGAACGCTATGTGAAAAGTCAGAACAGGACTCCAACTCCTGCCAATGAAAACTCAAAGCAACCCCTCCCAGAAGTAGGCAGAGGGAATCGCAACAATCACAACACCAGTGGCTCTAGTCAAGAGAAGATAGTGGTCCTTACCATCTCAGGAGGACCACACATCGCCGACAGAAGTTGGGCAGAGATGGAAAGGTACGGCAAGTCACTTAGAAATGCTGAAGGCTATGTTAACTCCATTACGGAGGAACGCCACCCGAAACGAAAAGAAAACGATGACATCGTATTCAGTAGGCGTGATTTGGAAGGAAGGCAGTACCCACATATGGATCCCATGGTCATCTCTGCCTGGTTCGGTCCAGCTAAAGTTTTTCGGATTCTAATAGACACGGGAAGCTCCGTAAATATCCTATTCAAGCATGCTTTCGACAAAATGAAGTTATCAATGAAGGATGTGTCTCCCTGCGACAAACCACTGCACGGTTTCACTGGAGATGCAAAAATGCCCCTCGGGCAACTTGACCTCTTCATCGAAATAGGAAGTCATCCCCGCTCCGTGGTGCGAAAACAAACGTTCGTACTAATAGAAAACCACTCGGCTTACAATGCCTTCTTGGGAAGACCAGCCTTGTCTGACTTCCAAATTGTCTTAGCCCCCTGGTGCCTGAAGATGAAATTTCCAACGGACAACGGAGTAGGAGAAGTAGAAGGAGATCAAGACGCTGCCCGAGATTGCTATGTAACTGAGCTTCGCAACAACCGCAGAAAGAATAAAGGAAAAGATGCAGAGACTACTCTCTGCATGAAAAGCTTGGAGGCATAGCAACTAAAGAAAGCCCCTCCTCTTCGATACACAAGCGATCCCTTCAATGAACTAGACCCCAGGGATAAAGAGGAGGAGGCTACCGCCGAGCCTGCAGAGGCTATGGAATTCGTATCTGTAGATAAGCATGATTCAAGTAGACTATTAAAAATCGGATCTCAGCTGAAAACGGAATTGAAAGATCAACTCATTGACTTTCTCCGCCACAACTTAGATGTATTTGCGTGGACCCATGCCGATATGACAGGAATCTCCCCAGACATAGCATGCCACATGTTGAACATAGATCCCACCAAGGTACCAGTAAAGCAGAAAAAGAGGAGCATGGGGGCAGAGCGATCAGCAGCCCTTGATGAGGAAGTAAAGAATCTACTTGCTAATGGCTTCATACGGGAAGCCATCTACCCAGAATGGATCGCTAACCCAGTGCTAGTAAAAAAGGCCAATGGAAAGTGGCGAACATGTATTGACTTCTCCAATCTGAATGACGCTTGCCCGAAAGATTGCTTCCCACTTCCCCGAATTGACCAACTTGTAGACAGCACAGTCGGGCACGAACTCCTATCTTTTATGGATGCATACTCCGGATATAACCAGATTCCCATGCATGCTCCCGATCAAGACCACACTAGCTTCATCACTGACCGCGGATTATATTGTTATAAAGTCATGCCTTTTGGACTCAAAAATGCTGGAGCTACCTATCAGCGCCTCGTCAACAAGATGTTCGCGGAGTTAATAGGACGAACTATGGAAGTGTATGAGGATGACATGTTGGTAAAGTCCAGGAAAGCCGACGACCATGTAAGCCATCTGGGCAAGATGTTTCAGGTACTTCGCCAATATGGAATGAAGCTGAATCCTCTAAAGTGCTCCTTCGGAGTATCATCGGGAAAAATTTTAGGATTTATCGTCCACGCCAGAGGAATCGAAGCAAACCCTGAACAAATCCGGGCTCTAAAAGAAATAAGGATACCTTCCACTCGAAAAGAAATGCAGAGCCTAAACGGAAAGGTGGCCGCCCTAAGCAGATTCATTTCCAAGGCAACTGACAAGTGTGTCCCTTTCTTCGAAGCTCTCAAGAAAGACAAAGGGAGGTTCGAGTGGACCGATGAATGCTTAAAAGCCTTCCTCAACCTAATCGAACACCTTCAGAGACCACCAGTACTCTCAACTCCAAATGAAGGTGAAGTGTTATACCTATACCTCGCTGTATCATCTCATGCTCTAAGCGCCGCCTTGGTAAGAGAAGAAGACCGCACACAACGCCCGGTTTACTTTGTAAGTAAGAGATTTACAGGGGCAGAGGCCAGATATCCTAAACTCGAGAAATTAGCATATTGTTTATTGATCGCGTCACGAAAACTGCGACATTACTTCCAGTCTCACTCCATCAGGGTTCTAACCGATCAACCGCTAAGACAAGTGCTCCATCGTCCTGACACTTCTGGGCGACTCCTCAAATGGTGCATCGAACTAAGTCAGTATGATATCACCTACCATCCTCGCACCGCTATCAAAGGACAAGCCATGGCCGATTTCATTGCCGAATTCACTACCAACGAAGGCAAGGAACGATCCGAAGTAGCAAAAAACATCAAGTGGAACCTCTTTGTAGATGGAGCATCGAACGAACACGGCTCGGGGGCAGGTGTTGTGATCATCACCCCCAGGGGAAGAAAGTTGTACTATGCATTAAGGTTGGAGTTCACGGCCACTAACAACGATGCTGAATATGAAGCAGTAATAGCGGGATTGGAACTTGCCCTAGAAATTGGAATCAACTCCTTATGTCTTCATAGTGATTCTCAGCTTATTGTAAACCAGGTACTAGGAGAATTCCAGACTCGAGGAGAACGACTCACAGCATACCTAAAGAAAACCAAACTGCTGCTCGATCAATTGGACCACTATCTAATCAAACACATTCCTCGAGAAGAAAACCAAGAGGCAGATGAACTTGCAAAGCAAGCTAGTATGAAGGATAGCAACATTTCCGGAGCACTAGCCATCTCAAGGCAGCTAGCCCCAAGTTTCGAACAAGTGAATCTGATAACTGCAATCGAAGAAGGAACCTGGATGACTCCTATCCGGAAATATTTGCAAGATGGCACACTACCCGACAGGCGTGACGAAGCCAAGAGGATCTTGAGGAAAGTTCCCCACTACACAATACAAGAAGGCATCCTCTATCGGCGTGGCTTCTCTAGCCCCTTATTGAGATACGTCGTTGGAAGGGAAGCCAAGGAGATCTTATCAAACATCCACCAGGGAGGATGCGGAGATCACACTGGAGGGCAGACTTTGGCAAGGAAGATACTCCGATATGGATATTACTGGCCCACACTAAACAAAGATGCCCTAGACTTCGTCAAGAAATGCGACAGATGTCAGAAGTTCGCCAAGATTCCTCGACTGCCCACAAACGAAATTACTCAAATGACCAGCCCTTGGCCCTTTGCTGTATGGGGAATTGACTTAATTGGCGAACTGCCAACGGGCCGAGGCGGAGCCAAATATGCTATAGTGGCAGTCGATTATTTCACCAAATGGGTGGAAGCGGAACCTCTAAATAAAATATCTTCAGCAAAAGTTATCAACTTCTTGATCAAAAATATTCTGTGCAGGTATGGAGTCCCACTTAAGATCGTGTCAGACAACGGACTCCAATTTGACAGCGAAGAATTTACCGACTGGTGCCAAGAGCATGGAATTCATAAAAGCTTCTCATCAGTAGCTTATCCTCAGACAAACGGACAAGTCGAAGCTGTCAACAAAATTCTCAAAACCCTAATCAAGAAGAAACTTGAAAAGTCAAAAGGCGCTTGGGTGGACGAACTACCTACGGCACTATGGGCATACCGCACGTCTTTCAGAACATCAACGGGACATACTCCTTTCTCTTTGGCATATGGGTCGGAGGCAATGCTCCCAGTTGAGACTATTGTGCCTTCCCACCGTAGGATCCACTACAACCCAGAAGAAAACGAAGAACTCCTCCTCATGTCTTTGGATCTGATTGAGGAAAGGAGAAACGATGCAGCACTTAAAGCAGCAGCTCACAAACAAAAAGTGGCAGCACTATACAATTCCAAAGTCAAGCATCGCAGCCTACAAGAAGGAGATCTTGTCCTCAGGCGAATCTTTCCGCGCCCTGGGGCACTGGACCCCATCTGGGACGGACCATATGTAATTCATAAAGATCTCCACAACGGAGCTTATATTTTGTCAACAGTGGACGAAGAGGTGTTCCAGAGGGCATGGAACATCCGACACCTCCGTCGATACTTTTCTTAACTTGTACTGCCCATATGAAGTGAATTAACAAAGAGAATCAGTGGACGTAGGCATTTTCATGCCGAACCACTTTAAAAAATCTTGTCTCTTTTTAAATTGTTCCTTTATGTCTTGGCTACTTGTTAAGTTTTATTCCTTTCTGTTGAACAAAATCCTATGGCATCTCCACTCAAGACGCACCGCGGCCTCATCTGGACTAGGCCCAACAGGTACGCTACGATTCTATGCACTCGCCAATGAGACACTTTTGCTCCAGCATCCCTCTGCTGCGGGTTAACTCATTACGCGCCTGCCCTCAAAGCCAACTGTAATGAGCCGATTATAAGTCATCATAAAGGCCGACTATAGCCGATGGCAGCTCATTACGGCGTTCGGCTCGCCGGCAACTGTGAACCTACTTTAAGCCCCAACATAAGGTGTGGCCAGCCAGGGGTAGTTCACAGCCAACGGCACCCACGCTAGCCGGCCACGGTAAATCGAATAATACCCACGATTACGGACCATAATGGTTCGGGTAGTTACCATGCGCGATCTCGGCTCCGATGTGTCTTAAGTGCGGCTGTGGTAAAAAAGAAAACTCCCCGCGGAGGCGTAAGATGGGTGACAAATGTCTCCAAGACCCACAGCTAGGGAAAGTGACTACAAAACCCGTTTGCCACGAACATAAGCACATCGACGGCCTTCCGTGACTGGAAGTTTTACTTTTCCTATATTTCCATTTCATTTAAATACTTTTCTCCTATCCTGTATAACAAACTCTAAAGTACAGGAAACCAAATAGGAAGCATTCACTCATGAGAATCTGAGCCTGCGTACTGGGTGGCAAGGTACTCAGCTATATCCGTGAACAGTTACGCATGATGCTCAAAGCTACCGCCTGCGAATAAAACATGAAGGGCGGTACTCTCTTTTCTTGTACATAAATACGTAACTATAGCTTGTTCGTACAATAACATTGCAACACATGAAATTATATTTCCAGCAAAAACTTAACATCAATCACAGGCATATACATAGTTATACTTCTCACGCAGCACATCAAGATGACAACAACAGTCAAACATAACAAAATCGGCTTATATTATAAAATCACACGAAGTTATTCTTTGCACATAACATTTTTACAATCGCATATCAATGACTAACGTAAACAGTGATGAAAAGAAATAAAAAGGTGGCAGCTGCGTCCACACTCCATCACCAAATTCCCAAGTCTACTTAGCCGCAGGATCAGAGCCCCCAGCATGCGGATCAGAAGTCCCACCTGTCCAGTTCAGGAGAGGAATCCTTTAAACGAACGATCAAGTTATGGAAACACAGAAAGAAAAGAAAGGGAAAAGAATAACTCACCAGCATCCGCCGCTTGATCCTCATCATCCAACTGCACGCCCGCTTCCTCTGTAGCAAGCAGCCGCATCCCCTCCTTCACCGCCGCTTGTTCCTCCTTCGAGAACTGAGCAGTGACCGCATCCAGACTGAAAGCCTCTCCGCCTTCTTTGCCCGCATTAATCCTGGCCTCCTCTAGAGCCTAGAGATATATCTTGGCCATGACCCGAGGGTAGTCATCCATCCAAGATAAGCCGCCCTCCTTCCAAGTGTGGAAGTGCAGGTCCTGCAGCATCTCGTCCATCATTCCCTCATTCTCCTCAAACTCCCTCACCCGGGCCTCGGAAGCCTGCAACTTGGCGATGGCAACATCCCTCTCTGATCGGTACCTCAAGCAGTCAGCCTGGAAAGACTTCCTCATTTCCTCCTCCTTTAACTTGAGAGACCTCCTCAATTCCTCCATCTCTTCCTTTAACTCGACTTGTGCCAGCTCCGCGGCCTCAAGCCTCCCAGATAACTCCTCTACCCGCTCGAGATCCGCATTTCGAACCTCATCCACCGTCGTAATGGCCATGTTAATCCGTTCCCTGCAGGCGACCTCCATCTTCCGTAATTCCGCCCTACTAGCCTTCTCCATAGTCTCTTTCAGCCGCCTGGAGGCTTCCTCGTGCTGAGAAATCTGGATGGCTTGATCGGCAAGCTGCTTGGCCTGATCAGCAACCTTTAACCTCAACCGAATATTAGCACTCCCAATCTCTTCCCCGGCCTTGGCCAATTTAGCATGATGCTCCATTAACTTCTTGGTCTCTGCGGCCACCCGATCGATGTTAGCCTTGGCCTCGTCCCCCATGGTGACTACCCGTGTAGTAAGCAAATCAAGATCTAAAGACTTGGCCTCATCCAGCACTCGTACCATGGGGTTGCGGGGAAGGAGGTGCTCACCCGTGGCCTCATCAAATGAGATATCCTGAAAGCTTGGATCTAAATCAGGATGACCGGCAAAGGGGTCACGAGGCACAGGGCGAGGCACGTCAGGACGCCTTATACGGATAACAGTTGGATTCTTGAAAGGAGGATGAGGGGGGCCAGACTCCGTGCTCTCCTCCGTAATATCACAAGGAGGCTGAGTAGGAAGCTGCGAACCAGAGGAAGAATCAAATAAGGAACGACTCCGCTTCTTTTTCTGAATGCTCTCTTCAATGACCCCGAGAAGAGGACGGTAGCTGACTACGTCCCCAGTACGACCAGTAGGGGACTTCACGGAAGCTCTCCTCGACTTGAAGAGTTCAAGGCGGTGTCGAACATGTGACGTTTTAACCACCTGGCCTGCCCCTGGAATAAAGAACGAGTGTTACGAACATACAATAATCCACAGTTCAAAAAATGTGCTAAGTTAAAAAGAAAGAAAAGTGAGAAGACACATCTATTATACAAACCCGGCGGAGGAGTGGGATACTGCAATAAGTCCTGGATCTCATTCCAGGACGGAAGTGAACCGTAAAAAATTTCTAAGTCCCTATCGAAAATGGAATCGGCAGAAGACAAAAGTTCACCTTGCATCGCCGGAATCACCCTAGCTGAGGAACCCTTAGAGGATGGGTCAGCGCCAGCTACAGCTTTGCCGGTTTCCTTTGCCTTCTCCGTTTCCGACTCTCCCTCCGACTCCCCGAAGGCCCGACGGAGAGCCTCATCCAGTTCAAGATCTTGCTCAGAGGTTAGGGCACCAACACCACTACCGCCTTGACCATCATCATCTCCTCCACCCTCCGATCCTTCTCCAACTTCGCCTCCTTCCTCCTCTTCTGCACCTTCCTCCTCCGGGACAGTCGGGCAAGTGCTTGGAGAAGGGCCATCAGACTTCTTCAGTTTCTTTCCTCCAACAACGGGACGCTCTGCAAAAGGCTCCCTCTTACCGCTCTTCACCGTAGCCCCCTCCTTAGCTTTAGCGGCCTTCTCCTCAGCCGTATCCCTCTGCTTAACCACAGATTGGTGCGGTAAGATCAAATTATGCTCCAAGAGGGTTGTGTTCCTGATCAAGAAGGAGGCCGACCGGTCCCGTGCCGGAATAGCCTTTAGTTCAGCAGCCATTCGCACTAAGGAATCGTCCTCCACGACTGCAATACCACCTGTCGCTAGCCAGAAATAGAAGCATGTCAGGAAAAGCATTACAGTCAGAACATGGAAAATATAAATGAAATCCATCTTACAGCCGGAAGTGAAAAGGCGGAAAGAAACAGAATCGTCCTTGATAAAGAACCACTCTTTCTTGAACATAGTAAACTTGGAATATAAGTCCAGGACTGGTTTGAAGGGCACGGCCGCCTCCAGACTAATATACGGAGACCCCTTCTTATAGCCTCTCAGGTTGTACAAGTATCGAATTTCCCGGTTAGAAGGAGGACGCCCGTACCTCCTCTGGAAGATAACAAAGAGGCTCACCAGGATGGCATAAGAGTTAGGCTGAAGTTGGAAAGGAGCCACCTTCAAATATGTGGTGAAGCTTACTATCCAAGCGTTGATAGGAGGGATAGCACCGCACATACAATGGTATCTGCTATAAGCAAAGTAGCCTTCGGGAGGATTATATGGCATCACTCCATCTCCCGGCAGCAGCATAAGAGCCCTATCTATCCCGAAGGAACGGGATATGACGTCAAGTTGCTCCTCCTTTAGGGAGCTAGGAAAGCAATCAGGGGGCGAGATCAGAAGTTCCTGTGGACCATATCCATCCACTAGCGACCTCGGAACAGGTCGATGTTGCCCGGATCCTGGTTGGACTGGGGGCAAGGAAGAAGAAGACTCTCCTGTGCCTCTAGACTTCTTTCTGTCCGATCGTGTTTCCGCTTTACGAGACATTTTCTGCAGCACAAGAAAAACTTGATATTAGAACAAGAAGTATAGAAACATAAACAAGCAAGTATATAAGGCAAGCGTGTAAAAAAAGTCTAAGATTCCGCTCAAGGTTCAAGTATGAAGTCTCATTCGGCGGTGCGAGACGAGTTCATTCGGCGTCAAAAGCATATGGTCGTTCGGCACTAAAATCCCATGCTCATTCGGCATACATATCATTCGGCCCTAAGACTTGAGTCTCATTCGGCTATCCGATACACTCCGTATACATTCGGCAAACAGGACCATCCGGTGACAAGAGGTCATTCGGCAAAAAGTATATATATACCTGATTCGGTATAAACTGGTTCGGCAAAGGGTTTGGTTCGGCAGGTCAGCTGATTCGGCTCTCTGGTTCGGTAAGGGAAAACCAAGGGGGGTACGGCCTCTATATATAGGCGAGCTTAGGGCCGCCGAACCAACTGGTTCGGCCCACCGGATAGGAACACCGGACCAATAACAAACATACCAAACCAACCAGATACCAAATGAAACCAAAACCGGATGAGCACGACCGGACCGACACAAAACCGAATGAACTCTCTCTCTACCAACAACAACCAGGGACTAGAGGCGTGCAGAACGCCTCACGCAGATAAGTACCGAACTCCAGAACTAACTAATAAAATCAGGATTATGATGACGATGAACAAGTCGTAAAACTCTCACTAACATGGATTAATCGTTTACACGTGTACGCGACCACGAATGGTCCATAGGCACGCTCTGAATGGTTATTAACCCTATCGTCGTGGGAATTTACACTTTGACACGCCTTTTTAAACTCATAGGTGAAATGGATATTTGAATCTGATAATTATGAAATGGCTAAGCTGCTTACACATGTACGGGGTCGCGAACGATCCCTAGGCATGCTCTGAGCTGACGATAAACCATCTTGACAAACGATCCAGGGACCCACTCTGACATAAACCTGGCATCAATGATGCTAAGCCCCCTCGGGGCTCACTCTTTCGTCCCGAACGGCACAGTCCACTTCACCTCGAACATTTCGATCGCGAACGGTCGTTATTTGAAACCACACTAAAGCTATAAATTCCTTTGCAGGACATCAACAAGATATGAACATCCAGCCCATGGCATTACAAAACAAGCCTTTCTACCACAGGGAAACAAAGCGCGACACATGCAAGCACGTGCCCCACTTTGGGGGGCAAATGTTGGGCGAATTCTCACCCAGAAGATCTCGAGACTAAGAAGTCACAGTTTTACTCCGGCTCGCAACCCCCGCTACATTCGGAAAGCACAAGGCTCGGTACAAGCACGGAAGACCATCCGGCATTCTCATTCGGCGTAAGACCAACCTTCTCCAAGCTCCATTCGGCCTCTCCCATGCCTGCCGAACCTGGGCCATCGCCGAACCAACATGCCCCTCCATTCGGCCCCTTCATTCGGCATCTCCCATTCTCACCGAACCAGAGGTGATTCGGCAAGCCCAGCCTATAGTCCATTCGGCTATGTCCATTCGGCAAGGCCATCCATATCCACATTCGGCACAAGTTCTTGCCGAACCAAATGATACCGGACCAGCCTCTCCAATACACTACCGAACAAGGATGATACCGGACCAATCACCACCGGTCCAAGCCACAACCGAACCACCTCTACCAAACTAAACTTCAACTCCTCTAAGCACGGCCGAATGAAGCCTCGCCGAACCAGATGATTGCCAGTCCAGATTGTCTCAGCCCGGGCCCACCAGCAGCTATATACTTCCAAGGCTCCTGCCCCCTACCTCATTCTATAAATAGAGGGGCAGGGGTACAACAATGGCAGACAAGTTTGAGAACTCAAGCAAGGAAGGAACTTTCAAACTACTTTCATATACTTGTATACGAACCATTGTACTTGTAATCTGAAAGAAAGAAGATAATAACATATAAAGTGGACGTAGGCACATTCTGGCCGAACCACTATAAATCTGTGTGTCTTTTACATTTCAGCCCCTACTTCTTTCATATTTACATACTCATCTAAAATCATTGAAAATCACATATAATCAACTAAATAATACGACTTGGAGGTGTTTGTCCATTTTTTGTGCAAACAAAAGTCAAACAGATTTAATAACTTTAGTAATATGAATAATCCAGAAAACTATGATTTTTAAAAATTTATTTTTAGCTATCAACAATGGATATCATTGTAAAACATATTAAATTTGAGATTTAATAATGAAATCGATTCGTTAATCTAATTAATGTAGAAAAAATTATCACATTTCAAAGTTTAAAATAGAAAGAAATTAAAAACGTGACTGTTCATTTGCCAAAACATGAAGAAGACCTGTGTGCTCTTGAAATCTAACTAAATAATAATATTATAGTATAGACTAGAACTTCCTTGCTTAGCACCGCGCGCACACACAAACATTCACAGCAGTGTGCGCACACACAAACATTACACAGCAGCAGCACACACGTACAAATACAGCACAGCAGCACAACTTTGCACACTCACATGCAGAAAACTGTGCGCGAATATGAACACTGAACACAAACAACTCATACACAAAACTGCGCGCACACAAATGCACAGAGTTGCACTCACACAAGTCATGATCAGGCCAAACAGCAGCTCATAAGGCAAAAGTCGTGCTTTAATAATATTGACATTTTTCATTGATTTGTATTTTGTATTAATCCAAAAATTTTAGCAGTAAAAGCTAGTTATAATCGGCTAGCCTTAACAAATGGCCGGAAATTATAGTGAAAAATATGAATATCAGCAAAAGATTAGTCTACAACCTAAGCAAATATGGAACAGAACATATCAGTTTGACTAATAATGAGCGCATGCAAATGGAGTTAAATACCAGGGTTCACAGGCTTTATATCAGAAATTTGATAAACCTTTTTTATAATATGTTTTGTTGTAGTATATACTATAAATAAAGTCAATATCAATATCGTGTCTACTTAACTAATTTACATGTTTACTTAAACCATAACAATGCATTAGTAACTGAAAATATATTCTTCTTTACTCTTCTTATTAGTTTATATTCTTCGTCTACAACGTGCCTTAATCAATGAATGCAAATGAAAATGAAATTGCAGTGTGCATGTATTGGTGAGTTGTTCCTTGCTCTTTATCGAAGTTAAATAAACTTGAATAAATGGATTCCACTTACTGCATGCATCTATATATAGTTAAATGTGCACGAACGCTAAGAATCACAACTAAATCTTTATTTGCTTTATTATCATGGTACCAAAGAAGTTCGACTTAGCTTCAGTAACACACAAGTAACATTCAGTATTTCATGCCCACAAATCTTGGTTAATAAATTTTGTTTCGATTTTACCATAATTCTATTTGATATTTATCACATACTTTTATATATATGCTCATGCATATTATTTTGCACTTAAACCATAAATTCCAACATATTTTTTAACTAAAAAACAAACCTGTTATAAATCGATATATATTTTATTAGATAATTGTTTTAATACAATCTTAAACAAATATTTATATTTATATACAATAATCTGCAATTTAATTTATATTAGCGTAGCCATAAATTCTATTAATTCATATCTCCAATTTTGGCTTCAATATTGACTACCTAGGATAATACATCAACATTGTTGTCCAGCGATCTCAATTTCACATTAATATCCAATGGCTGCATTCGTTGTTTAAAATTATATTAAAATCTAGAAAATAATGTTTCCCATTTCGTTAAATATATATTACTTTATAAAACAATGCACAATTTCAAATAAAATATTTTCACCGTTCCTAGAATACTATGTCAAACTGCCTCATATAAGCATTTAGGAATCCGTATCGATAATGCTGATTGGGCATATGGATCAGAATTCTTAAACTGCTTTACAGACAAACTAACACCAAAAGAAGGTACTAAAAAAATTTCCAATCGTTTTATAAAAAACAATCTTCATATTTTGTAAATCGTTTACTTATTTGAACAAAAATATATATTTTTATTTTTAAAATTCATACATACATTTAATCCAGCAACTATTAACAATGATACAATTTATCACATATCAAATAAACAAACAACTGACAAACGCTTTCAATGGAAAGCTATTTACCAACATCCGCTATGCACTCTGATCCCTACTGGATCTTTCTACTCAACTTGCCACACAGATGTTTATTCACCTTCACTAATCCTGATGCTACTGATCTGATTAATAGCTCTTCATTTCACTGTTTCCATCAACAACTTAAATTCCACAAAAAATTTAACATACCAATGTAATAAGGATAAAATAATATATATATATATATATATATATATGGTAGGAAAAATAACAAGTATATCCATTGATAATTACTCCAGTAACCATCGTATACTCCAACTAGCCATTTAATATAGGGTAACTATCTTATAAGCCAAAGGGGACAGGGGCACTAAGTCTCACTAAGGCTTGGACTCTTACCTCATATATAATGTATTATTCTGAATCTACTCTGATACCAACTTTAAACATCCTCACCTCTATACATATACTACCCAAGAGTACTAAAAAGTAATACTTCCGAATAATACTGTAAAGGCCCGCAAATCCGTACCCCTTTGAACTAACCAAACTCACCACAGTTCAATCCAAAGAGGCACAAAAGTACGAGTCTTCGGGTAAAAGAAGAAAGAGGTAGAAGAAGAAGAACTAAAAACAAACATCAGAATCTCACATCGCAGCGGAATAAAATATAATATACAGAATACAGTTTAAATACAAGAAATCTGTACTGTATACATATACATACATACCATCATCAGAGTACATCAATCAATCATACATGTCCATACACAGCGGAAATAATAAACAAATACGTAGATACGCTCTGTCATCAGCTCGTCTCCTGAGCTCCAGCATATAACCTGAACCTGTTTAACTCGGTCTGACCCGAGCATCATATAAAACAACACCCGAGTCAGTCTGGAATACCAGCGTGAGAAAATCACACTCAATTGGATTATTAAAGTTCCAAAAATCCTTTGAAAACAAAAGCATCTCGTAAGACCACGCCACAAATAAACATGTCGGGTTTTTACCTTACGATAGCTAAAACAATTTTTATTAAAGTTCTCTGATATTATTATAGTGTCTATAGAAAGTAAAATAGAATCTAGCTGAAATGCTTGCATCTCACGTTTCAGCAATAGTTGGGCACAATCAAAACCGTACAGGCGCTTATTGGAGTTTGGATCCCATACAATGGCAGGGCTACTGGGGTACCGCCCGTCACAGTACGGGGCCTAGATCACCGTACCGAGGATTACTCCCTTCATCCCCTGCAACACAAGGCCGGAACCATTCCTTACTGAACAGTCCCGAACAAGATACACCCCGTGGTTGGCGC
The DNA here is from genome assembly GCA_030765085.1 of Allium cepa. NCBI lineage: Eukaryota > Viridiplantae > Streptophyta > Magnoliopsida > Asparagales > Amaryllidaceae > Allium > Allium cepa. The sequence goes on along the minus strand of CM060940.1, from coordinate 889,369,071 downwards.
GACCAACCACCCACTAAGCCGAATAAAAAGGGACATCTAGACAGGGGAAATACCTTGTCCTGCTTGGGCATGACCCACCTAACCTTGCTGCACCTCCCCTGTTTTAGCCATTCCCGGTTGATGAGGCTTGAGGTTAAACGTTACCTTTTAAGAACGCGTTACTTAGAATGCTCATCGTCCACCTGACGATGTTCTGAAAGCATTCAATCCATACAAGTTGCCCTGGGTCTGGACAAACCGAATCACCGTCTTCAACTCTTCACGGTCTTCATTCGTAATCGTACAAACCGGATCGAAGTGGTTTTCGGATAATTAAATCCGATCCCGGACTCTTCGAAACGATCAGCGCATTTGTCCAATATTGATAGTCGGTTATTTAACTATCAATTAATCACACACAAGCAACCATCAAATAATTACCACAAAATTATTTACCTCAAATATCATCCAGATATTATTTTCAACTTAACCCATTTGAAATAAATTTTCAAAGTCCTTTTAAATTTCCATGAAATCACTTAATTGATTTCTTATACTCACAATTGATTTACCCTTTGAAAAATATCTTTTATTTCTCATTCATTCTTCAAAAATCAATTTACACTTCCCTTATAATTTCTCAAACTCACTTACTTTACTTGATAAGATTTCTCCTAAATCTTATCCCATTTAAAGAAATTTGCTTACCGGCACAAGAGGATTTAATTGGATTTTAAAAACATTTGAAAACATATAGATTTATAAAATAAGAAGTAATATTAAATATTAAAATTTATATCTAGTTATTTATAAGTTTCAAAGCTAGTTTAGAAAACTTAAAGTTTATAATAAATAATAGCTAAACTTTCAAAATAACTAATTCGAAAATAATTTACATTCAAATAATAGTTTATAAAAAGAGTTATATAGTATAGTAATTAAAAATATCCTTTCTAAAATAAATTATAATTTTAGAAAATCCAATATCCATTTATAATTACCTCTTGTCCATATTCATCTTTGGAAATCCTGCTATTTTTATTCAAACAATTTCATATCTCATTTATAAATTCCATTCATGAATTTATAAAATCTCCTTGAATTTTATTTATTATAAGATAGTTTGATTTAAAAAAAATCTCATTTTTATAATTTATTTCTTTCTATAAAGTTCCATATTTTCCCATTCAATAAATTCCATTCATTATTAAATAAACTTTCCTTTTGACTCTTAACAGAATTTTTATTCAAGATTCTTAATAAAATTCTTATTTCCTAATAAATTTCTTCTCTTTTCTTATTAATATTTCTTTTTATTTCCTTAATAGACCTTCATTTTTATTTCCTCATATAATTCCATTTTCTTTAATTCACTTATTGATTACAATATTCCTTCAAGTATGAATTTATAATTTAGATTTTCCAAAACTCAACTTAATCACATTAAAGTTTAACTTAAGTAGAAAATATATTTTTATTTCTTTCCTTCATTCTCAATTAAAGTAAATTTAAATTTCAAACAAATATTTTCTATTTGAGTTTTATTTAACTTCTTCAAATTAATTTATCAACGGTAATATAAATTTCAAATTTTCAACTTCTCTGTTATTCAACAGTTGATAATTCAATTATCTATAAAACTACCCAAATCAATATATCATCCAGTCACAAAACAGCATATATACGAAATAAAATAAATAGTTTTGAGGAATCCTGTTGGATCCCTCCAACCTGTTTCCCTGCATTCACAGATGTTAGCACAAATAAATAACAATTTCACTTCAATGTGAAATATTGCAGTATATGGGTTATAACATTAACCAGTGAATGAATTAAAATCAACCAATCAATCACATCCAATAATTTATATTTCACATTTCAATTTAATTTAGGTATCCAAATGAGTGAGAAAATCTCACCTTTGCCTTTAAGTTGCAATCATGTCCAATCTCGACTCGTTTCCATAATTTTGACCTTGAATAAACATTTATATAGTTTATTAATATTTGGAATAATTAAATTATCAATTACCGTTTAATAAAATTTGATTTACCAATTATTTTGTTCGAACCATTTTTCCAGAAATAAGTAATTATTTCTTTTCTTTTGAAACCCATATACTAAAAATTAGTTTATATTTCTCAAAAATCTAGTTTTATATAAATATTCAACATGTTAAAATTTCCTTTCTAGCTGATATATACATATTGAATTTCAAAATCGAATTGTTTTGAATCCTACTGCAAATTTAAAATCTCATCTATAAATTTAAGAATAACTACCTTACTGTAAATAATTTCTGTATATATATAAATCAATTATTTATAGAACTTACTACTATATATCATTGATTTATTTGTTCATTTTTAAACAGTATGTGCAGATGTATATACAAACTTCATTTAATTAATTGAAGCAAAATATGGAAATTATACCTCACTGCCGACGCCTCAACTCGATCAAAACCCTAATCCAACCCCAACTCGAATCGAGCAACTCCCTATCGTAGCCGCCTCCTCCTCGAACATGCCACCATGATAGTAGCTTGCTCGAGACGACAGCAACCATCAGAACACCCCACAGTCGAATCTCCTCACTAGAACGCGCCTCCTCGCCTTTGCGCGAGTCACGTGAGTCTCCCACGTCGCGGTCATCACTGCTTGTCGCGATTCACGCGAGTCACCAAATTACGCCCCGACGAACACCACCGGCCTCTACGCGAGCGCGAGCGCGTTGATCCAGGCCGCGCTGCACGCGATTGTCTCCTCCCCATCGCGCGCCGCCTCGCACGCCCAGCCATCGCCGCGACGCCCCCCCCCCCCCCCGACTCGAGATCCAGCAAAAGAAACACGGCTCGACCATACTTGCTTGAACGCGAGTTGATTTCGCTCGGTTTCCCCCCCCCCCCAATTCGATTCGCGATTTAGGATTCTTGTTTGTTTTTTTTTTTTATATGTTATTGCCGATGAATCGGCTTGAACTATGAAGGAAGGATAAAGGGGTTCGGCAGTTAAATAAAGGAGGAAGGGTACGCGATATCAAGAAGAATGAGGGCGGCCATGATTTTGATTTTGGGTTTCTGAACGAAAGTTTAAACAAGAACATCGTGAATTTAAAAGATAAAGGAAGCGTCTTCGAGAAGACGTACTAATAGTGTGTTAAAGAAGCTATACGAATTATTTTATTTATTTTAAATGTTATATTTAAAAATATTCTCGAATTCAATTATAGCGCGTTAGCTTATCATACAAACACACGGTCACTCCAAAAATTACGAAATTTGAAATCCGGCAATAATTAAATATTACGGATCCAACGTCATTGGTTTCGTTGAATTCCGAAACCGTGCCTCGGAAGGCTATTTTCAATTGTCAATTTAAACAATGTAAATTTAAAATTGAACAAACGGCAATTAAATTCAATTTTAATCCATCTATTATTCTCAATACTATTAATATAAATTTTATAAGCCGTTAAAATATTTTTAACAAGCTCACAATTCCAAATTTAAATAATTTACCCAATTGTCAACTACTATTTAATTTATTCAATTTAATTGTTATATTGAAAATCTGAGTTCTTTTCATTAAATCAAACCAACTTTTCATATTGAAAACAAATTATATTTCAAATTAATTATTTAAATTCAATATAAATATCACAATTTAACTGTTGAAAAAGCTGGGTCGTTACATTCCTCCCCCCTTAAAAGAATTTCGTCCCCGAAATTACTAGTTAGGAAGAATGGTCCAACACCCGATTCTATTACTTCACAATCAACAATTCAACATCCTACCACTATCTTTTTATTAAAGGATGCATTACCCTTCTTAATAACTTCCTAAACTTTCCCTAGTTTCAAACTATACTATATTCTTAACTATTTACGTTTCAATTTAAACTCAAATTTTGACTTCTCAAAATTTTTTCTAACACCCTAAATTCCCGAAAAATTTTGCCAGCGTTTCCTTTGCGCGGCTAGCTCGGTACAACTACAAAATGGCTCTATGGCCTCCCAAATCCAAAAAGAAAACAAAACGCCAAGCGGCTCAATCAAAATCCCAATCAATTTCAATATATAAACTCAAACACATACCTTTTTGTCGGGCATTACTATTTATCTTCTGAAATCAAAATCAATTCTCTTTACCTTTATATTACCTGCATAACCTTACACAGCAATATATCCAATCACAATACACAAAACATTTTATCGACATCCTTACAAATGTCCATATTCATTCATTCAAATATTACCTTAGATTATTTATGTACTATCAATTCCCAATTGAGAATGCATCTTCCCTTATTCAAGTTAGTATAAACATCTTATGTGTTTCTTATATTTACTTTCATCTTATCACTTTAGTTTGTATTCATTATTATTCAATTTATTCTTTCATTTCCATATGAATTTATTTTATCTATAACTCTAAATATTCAAATTCAAATTTTCATTTATATCAAATTCATGTCTTAATTTGTAACTTAGTTTCATTCACTAATTTATTTCAATTTCCAATTTGAAAACGTTTGTCGTTAACAAAAATTTCAAAAACTTCAAAAAAATTCTAACTCCCAAAATTTCTGAAAAATTTTGGCAGAGTCCCCTTTGTACGGAGGAGCTTTTGCAATTTGACAATAGATATAAATATATATACATCGACCCACACGGTCGGAAAAATCAAAAACAGTTCATATTTCCTAGTTTTATTGCGTAGGCGTACCTTATTTAGCATTTTAAACAAGCGGCTTAATTTATTTTAGCATTTGCGTGCCCAAAATCCCGCTACACAATCTTCTGGTACCTGTACTTACTCAGTTGATAAACATTAGTAACATATTTAAGAAAATTTATAACATTGCATTCATTTATGCAACTATTACAATCAATAACATAAGCAATGCTATATAAATAACTTCATAATCAATTTATATAGTTTCCAAACTAGTTCCATTTGTTTATAACTGACATAAACACCGTTTGCATTCAACTTTAAGTGAGTTACAATTCATTCACTTAACTCTAATCCATAATTATGCCCAATCAAACCCATTTTCCATTTAATTGATTTCAAAATCAATTCCTGCTTCTTATCAATTTAAAACCATATTTTATAAACAATTATACAAGCATTTTGTATAAACAATTGATAAGGTTCCAATTAAATCCAATTGCTTTTACTCCATTTATACATCTTATCCAAATCGGAATGATTTTCAATATCATTCCTTTATATTCAATTCATTCTTAAAGCAAACTAAATTGTATTCATGGCAATTTTATTCCAAAATCAAATTTAATTACTTTATCATTCCACAGAACTTTATTCAATCATGTTTACGCCAACAACAATTATTTCAATGCAAATTACAACAATATTCATACAAACAAACAGTTACTTTATTTACTTTATTTTTATAACTGTTTTAAAAATTAATTCCAACTCTAGTATATGAAATTTCATTCCATTCTAATTTATTTCTTAAACCATATCTTTGCATTGATCGCATTTTCACATTGATTTTATTCAAAACCATTTTTATTAAGCTTCACAACTTGAATGCTTAAAATTTAGCAAACATATCCCAAATTTATATAAGTCATGCTTCATTGAATTTAGACTTAAGTTAATTTACTTCAAATTATTTAATTTCCATAACTTAAGTTAATTTCATTTGCCCATAAATTCTTTTCCAATTTGATTTTATTTAAATCAAATCTCTTTCATTTACTTCTTAGCTCAATTAATTATTCCATTTAAAAAAATTCAATTCCCATGTTCGATTCATTCTCGAACTTATTTAACTTATTACAATACTATTATCACTTTATTTATACACAATTGGATTATGTTTGCACTTCTAACCATTTATACTTAATCCAATTCATTTCACAATCTAATCAAACCAAGTTGAATTTTAGATATATAACTCAAGTTCTCTTTCCACCATCCACTTAAATTCACAACCCAATTTTATTAATTTACCATTCAATTTTTATTTAATCAATTCAAAGTTTATTCACATATTCAGGTTACTAATTTATCCCAAATCAGTTTATTCCTAATTTATAATTCAATACATGATTTTAGCTTCAAAATTTCTTCATGTAAATTTCTTTTGGTTCAATTTTATTTTATGATTCAGGTTTAGATTTCTATTCATTTACCAATTTCAAACAATTCTATTGACTTATTTATTCCATTTTAATTTTATAAGTCCACTTCCTATTCATCTTCATTCCTATTTTATTTTAATTCAGGCTTATACATTTTTACTTAGCCAATTATATTATTATATTTTTTTTTTTATTTCATCGCTACTCACTTCTTTTATAAGCCATCAAAGTCTTATTACTTCAAATTCAATTTCACTTAGCATACATTAAATTCATCTTCATTCAAATTCACACATTAACTTAGCTTAAGTTAATTCCAATTAAATCAAAGTGCCCAATCCAATTTAATTTTCTATTCACTATCCATTCACAACACGTTACCAATCCATTTTATTCAATAAACTTTCACTTTCATCAAAATCACCTTCCCATAAATTGTAAATCTTAAGTTAATTTAATTATTATAACTTCTCACCTAAATTCATTGCAATTGATTTGATACTCATCTAGATCAAATCTCAAGTAATTTAATTAGCCATTCTAAATTTTGTTAAGATAACATTCAAGGCCAATTTATTCCATCCATACTTGATTTGGATCTAATTTGTAACTTCAGACTATCTTACTTTTAATCCAATTCCAAAACAATTTCAATTCATATTTAATTTACTTACCATTAAATGGAATTTCTATTTACACCCCAGGTTTCATCACTAAATTCCATTCTTAATTCCAATTACAATTTAATTCAAATATAACTGAATTTATTTTCCAGTTTTAATTCAATCTACTTCCATTCACATAACTTGAATAAATTTCAATCCACTTCAAATTTTATTTCTCAATTCAATTTCATTTACATTCTAAATTTTTATTTACTTCTCCACATTATTTATATATTTTTTTTTTTTCATTGTTCATCATCTCACTTCAATCACAACAAAATTTCTTATTCATTACTTACATTTCAACAATTTAATCTTAAATCCAAGTTAAATTCTCATTTCTAACTTTTCACTTGATTTTAAATTCCATAATTCAAATCTAATGATTTCCTGGGTTATATAAGCTATTTCGGATTTTAAGATTTTAAAATCTCATTTGTCTACAATATTAGCATCCAAACATCCAAGTTATAATAACAATTTTCAGAAATATTCCTTTTTATATCAAAATATATTTTGGATGAAATTATTTCATTCACCCACTTTTAAAAACAATATTATGTCGAATTGCTCTATTTAAGTGTTTAGAAACCCCTTCGATTCAGTTTTCGAGGCTGTGCCGACGAAGGTTCATATACCACTCAATAAATCAATCAACACCAGTTTATATTCACTAACAAATACGCACTCATATCTATATACGCTCAAACTCATTCTAGAGTATCATTGACTCTATTTCTAATGAGTAATTTCCCACCAGAGCCAAGGTTCTCGCTTAACCTTTCAGCTCTGATACCAAGTGTAAAGGCCCGCAAATCCGTACCCCTTTGAACTAACCAAACTCACCACAGTTCAATCCAAAGAGGCACAAAAGTACGAGTCTTCGGGTAAAAGAAGAAAGAGGTAGAAGAAGAAGAACTAAAAACAAACATCAGAATCTCACATCGCAGCGGAATAAAATATAATATACAGAATACAGTTTAAATACAAGAAATCTGTACTGTATACATATACATACATACCATCATCAGAGTACATCAATCAATCATACATGTCCATACACAGCGGAAATAATAAACAAATACGTAGATACGCTCTGTCATCAGCTCGTCTCCTGAGCTCCAGCATATAACCTGAACCTGTTTAACTCGGTCTGACCCGAGCATCATATAAAACAACACCCGAGTCAGTCTGGAATACCAGCGTGAGAAAATCACACTCAATTGGATTATTAAAGTTCCAAAAATCCTTTGAAAACAAAAGCATCTCGTAAGACCACGCCACAAATAAACATGTCGGGTTTTTACCTTACGATAGCTAAAACAATTTTTATTAAAGTTCTCTGATATTATTATAGTGTCTATAGAAAGTAAAATAGAATCTAGCTGAAATGCTTGCATCTCACGTTTCAGCAATAGTTGGGCACAATCAAAACCGTACAGGCGCTTATTGGAGTTTGGATCCCATACAATGGCAGGGCTACTGGGGTACCGCCCGTCACAGTACGGGGCCTAGATCACCGTACCGAGGATTACTCCCTTCATCCCCTGCAACACAAGGCCGGAACCATTCCTTACTGAACAGTCCCGAACAAGATACACCCCGTGGTTGGCGCGACCAACCACCCACTAAGCCGAATAAAAAGGGACATCTAGACAGGGGAAATACCTTGTCCTGCTTGGGCATGACCCACCTAACCTTGCTGCACCTCCCCTGTTTTAGCCATTCCCGGTTGATGAGGCTTGAGGTTAAACGTTACCTTTTAAGAACGCGTTACTTAGAATGCTCATCGTCCACCTGACGATGTTCTGAAAGCATTCAATCCATACAAGTTGCCCTGGGTCTGGACAAACCGAATCACCGTCTTCAACTCTTCACGGTCTTCATTCGTAATCGTACAAACCGGATCGAAGTGGTTTTCGGATAATTAAATCCGATCCCGGACTCTTCGAAACGATCAGCGCATTTGTCCAATATTGATAGTCGGTTATTTAACTATCAATTAATCACACACAAGCAACCATCAAATAATTACCACAAAATTATTTACCTCAAATATCATCCAGATATTATTTTCAACTTAACCCATTTGAAATAAATTTTCAAAGTCCTTTTAAATTTCCATGAAATCACTTAATTGATTTCTTATACTCACAATTGATTTACCCTTTGAAAAATATCTTTTATTTCTCATTCATTCTTCAAAAATCAATTTACACTTCCCTTATAATTTCTCAAACTCACTTACTTTACTTGATAAGATTTCTCCTAAATCTTATCCCATTTAAAGAAATTTGCTTACCGGCACAAGAGGATTTAATTGGATTTTAAAAACATTTGAAAACATATAGATTTATAAAATAAGAAGTAATATTAAATATTAAAATTTATATCTAGTTATTTATAAGTTTCAAAGCTAGTTTAGAAAACTTAAAGTTTATAATAAATAATAGCTAAACTTTCAAAATAACTAATTCGAAAATAATTTACATTCAAATAATAGTTTATAAAAAGAGTTATATAGTATAGTAATTAAAAATATCCTTTCTAAAATAAATTATAATTTTAGAAAATCCAATATCCATTTATAATTACCTCTTGTCCATATTCATCTTTGGAAATCCTGCTATTTTTATTCAAACAATTTCATATCTCATTTATAAATTCCATTCATGAATTTATAAAATCTCCTTGAATTTTATTTATTATAAGATAGTTTGATTTAAAAAAAATCTCATTTTTATAATTTATTTCTTTCTATAAAGTTCCATATTTTCCCATTCAATAAATTCCATTCATTATTAAATAAACTTTCCTTTTGACTCTTAACAGAATTTTTATTCAAGATTCTTAATAAAATTCTTATTTCCTAATAAATTTCTTCTCTTTTCTTATTAATATTTCTTTTTATTTCCTTAATAGACCTTCATTTTTATTTCCTCATATAATTCCATTTTCTTTAATTCACTTATTGATTACAATATTCCTTCAAGTATGAATTTATAATTTAGATTTTCCAAAACTCAACTTAATCACATTAAAGTTTAACTTAAGTAGAAAATATATTTTTATTTCTTTCCTTCATTCTCAATTAAAGTAAATTTAAATTTCAAACAAATATTTTCTATTTGAGTTTTATTTAACTTCTTCAAATTAATTTATCAACGGTAATATAAATTTCAAATTTTCAACTTCTCTGTTATTCAACAGTTGATAATTCAATTATCTATAAAACTACCCAAATCAATATATCATCCAGTCACAAAACAGCATATATACGAAATAAAATAAATAGTTTTGAGGAATCCTGTTGGATCCCTCCAACCTGTTTCCCTGCATTCACAGATGTTAGCACAAATAAATAACAATTTCACTTCAATGTGAAATATTGCAGTATATGGGTTATAACATTAACCAGTGAATGAATTAAAATCAACCAATCAATCACATCCAATAATTTATATTTCACATTTCAATTTAATTTAGGTATCCAAATGAGTGAGAAAATCTCACCTTTGCCTTTAAGTTGCAATCATGTCCAATCTCGACTCGTTTCCATAATTTTGACCTTGAATAAACATTTATATAGTTTATTAATATTTGGAATAATTAAATTATCAATTACCGTTTAATAAAATTTGATTTACCAATTATTTTGTTCGAACCATTTTTCCAGAAATAAGTAATTATTTCTTTTCTTTTGAAACCCATATACTAAAAATTAGTTTATATTTCTCAAAAATCTAGTTTTATATAAATATTCAACATGTTAAAATTTCCTTTCTAGCTGATATATACATATTGAATTTCAAAATCGAATTGTTTTGAATCCTACTGCAAATTTAAAATCTCATCTATAAATTTAAGAATAACTACCTTACTGTAAATAATTTCTGTATACATATAAATCAATTATTTATAGAACTTACTACTATATATCATTGATTTATTTGTTCATTTTTAAACAGTATGTGCAGATGTATATACAAACTTCATTTAATTAATTGAAGCAAAATATGGAAATTATACCTCACTGCCGACGCCTCAACTCGATCAAAACCCTAATCCAACCCCAACTCGAATCGAGCAACTCCCTATCGTAGCCGCCTCCTCCTCGAACATGCCACCATGATAGTAGCTTGCTCGAGACGACAGCAACCATCAGAACACCCCACAGTCGAATCTCCTCACTAGAACGCGCCTCCTCGCCTTTGCGCGAGTCACGTGAGTCTCCCACGTCGCGGTCATCACTGCTTGTCGCGATTCACGCGAGTCACCAAATTACGCCCCGACGAACACCACCGGCCTCTACGCGAGCGCGAGCGCGTTGATCCAGGCCGCGCTGCACGCGATTGTCTCCTCCCCATCGCGCGCCGCCTCGCACGCCCAGCCATCGCCGCGACGCACCCCCCCCCCCCGACTCGAGATCCAGCAAAAGAAACACGGCTCGACCATACTTGCTTGAACGCGAGTTGATTTCGCTCGGTTTCCCCCCCCCCCCCCCAATTCGATTCGCGATTTAGGATTCTTGTTTGTTTTTTTTTTTTTATATGTTATTGCCGATGAATCGGCTTGAACTATGAAGGAAGGATAAAGGGGTTCGGCAGTTAAATAAAGGAGGAAGGGTACGCGATATCAAGAAGAATGAGGGCGGCCATGATTTTGATTTTGGGTTTCTGAACGAAAGTTTAAACAAGAACATCGTGAATTTAAAAGATAAAGGAAGCGTCTTCGAGAAGACGTACTAATAGTGTGTTAAAGAAGCTATACGAATTATTTTATTTATTTTAAATGTTATATTTAAAAATATTCTCGAATTCAATTATAGCGCGTTAGCTTATCATACAAACACACGGTCACTCCAAAAATTACGAAATTTGAAATCCGGCAATAATTAAATATTACGGATCCAACGTCATTGGTTTCGTTGAATTCCGAAACCGTGCCTCGGAAGGCTATTTTCAATTGTCAATTTAAACAATGTAAATTTAAAATTGAACAAACGGCAATTAAATTCAATTTTAATCCATCTATTATTCTCAATACTATTAATATAAATTTTATAAGCCGTTAAAATATTTTTAACAAGCTCACAATTCCAAATTTAAATAATTTACCCAATTGTCAACTACTATTTAATTTATTCAATTTAATTGTTATATTGAAAATCTGAGTTCTTTTCATTAAATCAAACCAACTTTTCATATTGAAAACAAATTATATTTCAAATTAATTATTTAAATTCAATATAAATATCACAATTTAACTGTTGAAAAAGCTGGGTCGTTACAAATACAGAGAATAAAGCGATATGGGATGCATACGTGAATATTCTCTTGGTCTAATACTTGTATGTACTTAAACATCGTACATAATTTACCACAAAACATGTACAGTGTTAGGATTTCAATATACTTTAGGATTCATTAATTATGAAACCCTAGATCTAATTATGTGACCTATGTCAATTTGGTTGAGAAGAAATCAAATGAAGGTAAACAAATTAATAGAAGCCATATATGAATCCATAATTGCTGATTGAAATAGAAAAATAATTGGTTTGATCTTCCAAATTAACATAAACCCTATATCTATATTATTCCTAGAAAAGATAGTAGGAGAATGACTAAAGATTGTATTATTTGGGGACCATAACACCTTATTTATAATATTGGCATTTTCTAAGTTGGCCCTCCAACAAATTAGAATTGCCCTGATAATAATGTCTCCATTAAGAAATGCTACTTTAATATCCTTCTGATATTGCTCGAAATTATAATATATAATAATCTCCAAAATAATTCCAAAAAGTATTTTAGAAAAACCAAATAAAAAGTCTCTTTAAAAAGGAAAATATCATTTTCCTTTTAAGTATAGTTTTTTTATAAATCAGTTTACACCTTTTCACATTGCTCACTTGATCCCTTATGATTTTGAATAGTTGTTCATAACCAATGGTCTTGTTACCTTAAGGTAGGGGAAAGATCTTAAAATTTATCATCATATAAAGATTTACACTATATATTCATATGTTATATTTGTAACAACCCATCCTGAAACAAGATTAAATTCTGATCTAGAAAAGACCAATCGAAACTTAGACTATTCCAAAGCTGGATGTTGGTTGGTAAAATGAAAAACAATACGGAGCTATCTATTTATACTTTTAGAACTCATAGTGAAAGGAACAAAATATAATAGCAATGATAGTACAAATTTATTTCAAACCATTTCAGTGTCATAAAACATATCATAATGTTAACAACAATTGTTACGTCAATCTGTTCAAAGTACATTTTATGGGTATGTAACATCCCCTATCTAGAAGCCCAAGACTAAGCGCTACAGATGACTGCGTTAATGGTATCAATAATATCAGAAGCACTTGATTATGAAACAAAACATGGAATTTCAAAAACCGCATATTACTTCATTGCATTTTCAAATAAAATTGTTTCACATTCGCATCGCATAACCCAAATCATTTCCCATGTGCAGATAAAATATAAATATTACAATTTATGCTGAGAGCGGTATATGAAGATACCACCTCGGTTGATCAGAGTCACATGGTCGTATTAGACTTAATGCACAATAACACAATAGAAATTTCATCATAACATAAACGAAGTAGCAAATCCTAAATAGCTATTTGTTGTCTCATGCATCCTTCGATAGCTTATTCGTCGACATTCTAAAAGTTGACAATGTCCTTAACCTCTCAACTTACTCGAATTAATTTTGAGCACCTGAGAGTTTAAGGGGAAATATAAACCCCGAGTCAGACATAAATTCTCATATGAATAATAATATACATCCCGGTTTAATTATATTAAGTGAGACCACGCCGCTTAGCGGAATGTCGTTCCTCTCACTAATATTCTTTTAAAACTTATCTTTTCAAATCCTTTCATATAACCATATATTATGCTCCTGCATCAACAATGGTTAAATACTACAAAATAAACATTATGCAAACATACATAAATTTTAGGTAAAAATGAACTATCCGTTCAAACACAAAAGTTTTATTAGGATAGCTTTTAACCTTTGGCCGAATCGGGCCTACCAAACAATATAGTTAGAGTTAACCTAACACCCGTTAGATATTCATATTTAGGATTATCTATCATTATTTATCTTCTTAACATTTCCCTTTAGAACGGTATGTCCTAAACTATCTGTTAAATATCTCATTTTTGGAGCGTGTTTTCCTAACTTAATCATTTCCCATGCCTTCCTGAGCCTAATGGTTTCCAGGCTCACCTGCAACCTAGCTATATACAAACATGTATTCCTTTCGGTGTGTAATCATAATTTTAATCACCCTGTGACCAAGCCCTACATACTGGAATTTTGGACAACAATTAGCTGGGGTTACAAGCTAATGTATATAGAGAGACCTCATGCTAGTCCTATTTGGTTTTCTAATATCTGAGTCATTTACACTTAAGGATCATCTCCCATAATTTTTCTTGAAAACACTTTCAAAATGATTGAAGTCTTTAAACAAACTTTAAACAAGGAAAAAATATAATCTTTATACATTACTCAAATCATATTACCATATTAGATATATACTTTTTACTTAAAATTTAGTTGATTAAAACACTTACCCATTTGAAAGAACCTCGTCCATACTTTGAAATTATCTCCTTTAAATTCATAATTTAAACTTTGTGAAATCATCCCTCAAACGTTTTGAATCCATTCAAAGCGAACCTTATAGAAGCTATAAACTTTAGACATCATTCTTTAAAATCTCTTTAAGTCATTGCTTTGGAAAAACCTTTGGAAACCTTTCTTCATAAACCGTTCGAAATCATCTAAATAACCCTTCAAAACAGATCAATGAACAACCCTTCAAATGCATAAAACCTTTTAAAACATAAACCTTTTGAAGGCGTACTGGGTCCAACTTAGAACAATATGGAAACCTTCATATAAAACCTTTCGTCTTTATTAGACCAACCTTTCGAACGCCTTGGGTTATATTTTATAAACAAGGGTAAACCTCTAAATCGGAAGCTTCCTTTCGAAAGCATTGGAGAAATGACTAGTTATAAAAACAGGTGAACTTTCGACTGGGCCGGAAGGTTCAAAACAAAACCTTTATAAAAAATGGTAGAAACCCTTCGGCCATGTCGGAAGGTTTCAAAACAAAGTAATGGCGGAAGTAGCAACCTACTGACTATGCCAGAAGGTTTAAAGTCTTTCTTTTAAATAATTTAACCTGGTTGAAGCTACCAAATCGAAAGCTTAATTTTGAAATCAAAGCAGGCAAAAGCTTTTCATTTATAAAACAATTATATTCCAACCTCTTAGGCCATCAACCTTTCGGACCGTATTCAATTCACTGCGTACCAACGTTTGATACCTTATGCATTAAACTTTGACTTGGTCGAAAGTTAACCTTTCGATTGTGACGAAAGGTCTGGGGCGGAAGGTATTCTGCCGTATAGGCTGAAACATGGAAAAAGTGTGATTTTTGTTTTTAAACTTAAAAAGGAAACTTTTCAACTAACCTGCCTTTATTTGTCGAATTTCCATTAGTTAATAAAAACTTTTCAGAAATGTGCTGCCGCAATTACCATAATTTATAAATCAATTTATTTTGCAAAATGCCCCTTCTCCTTTATAGATATATAAAACACTTAAGTCTCATTCCTTAAATAATTTTATAAATCCATCAAATGACTTAGGAAAAATCTAGAAAAATCCAAGAAAATCTATTTTAACATATTATCTAACATATTAAAATTTCAAAACCAAATAATTAATATTTCAGCCAAAAATAATTTAAAACCAATCAATAATTCTCTTCACTAGAAAATTGATATAAAATTCATAATAAATTAGAAAATTATGAAAATAAAAATCCATCTCTAAAATATTATTTCAGACCTATATATAAATTTCCAAAGTATTTGGATGTCATTAAATAGGGTTTTCATGCTAAACATATCATAAAACATGAATGAACATATATAATTTCACCAAAAAACTTTCGGATCTATTACAAAATCGAAAACTAAAAGAATAAGAAATGTAGTAATCATTCACCTTAGCTTTTGAGATTATGGATAAGATTTTTTATTGTTGAATTGGTTGATAGCTTCTCTTCTATTGAATCTTTGCTTTACTTCTTCTCTTGAGAATGGAAAATGGTGAACATCCCTTGAAATTTAATTATAACGAAATGCGAGTGAGTGAGCATGAGTTACCCATCTCCTAAGGGTTTAGGGTATAAGGTCTTACTATTTTTGATATTGCCCTTTTCATTTCCTAACACATTATGTAGTGTTATTTCATTTTATTTAACCCACTTACTTGGCATGGCTACCTTTAAATAATCAATAACCTATCAATCTTCACGTTATTTGGTTTAATTTAACCAATTAAATATCTTAATTAAGATTATAAAAATATTGGGTGTTATAGACTCTCCACCTTAAAGAATTTCATCCTCGAAATTACGATAAGGTACTCGGCAAAACAGTCAAAGGTAAAACATACCATCAAACAAATCAGGGTAGAGTCTCTAATCCTGCTCTCCACTTCCCAAGTGCAGTCTCTAGCATCGTTGCTCCACTGAACCTTTATTAACTTGACTGTCTTGTTCCTTAACTTCTTCTCATCTCAAGCTGCAATCTTAATCAGCTTCCTAACTATAGTCAAATTCGGTTCTACTACCAAGTCTTGTAACATTGTTGGTGCTATGGTAGTCTCGGGGTCTCTAACACATTTCCTAAGATGAGAAACATGGAAAACACCATGGACTCCAGCCAAACTACTCGATAACTCTTACTCTATAAGTGAGTTTCTCGATCCTTTCAATAATACAGAATGGACCAATGAACGTAGGTGCTGACTTCCCTGACTTCCCAAATCTAAACACACCTTCCATCGGTGAAACCTTAATAAACACATAGTCTCCGACCAAAAATTCCAAATCATTCCTTCTTCTATCTACGTAACTTTTCTGCCTAGATTGAAATCCTTTATTCCAGCTCGAATCAACTCAATCTTCTCTGTAGCTTCTTTAACTAAATTCGGACCAAGAACCAATCTATTCCCGGTCTCCAACCAAAATGCGGGAGACTTGCAAGGTCTTCCATAAAATGCTTCAAACGGTGCCAACCCAATACTAGTCTAATAACTATTGTTATATGAGAACTCGACTAGATGAAGATGGTCCTCCCATGGTCACCTGAAATCCAATATACAAGCTCTTAACAAATCTTCCACGATTTTGTTAACTCTTTCTGTTTGCCCTTCAGTGTGTGGATAGTAAGCGGTATTTATGTTGAGCTTGGTTCCTAATGCTTGTTTAGACTTTTTCAGAAATCACTATTAAATAAAGTATCTCTATCACTAACAATACCACTAGGAATCCCATGCAGCCTAACTACATTCTTCATAAATAACTTCGCCAAATTAGGTGCCATCCAAGTCTATTTACCAAAATAAAATGGGCACTATTATTTAGTCTATCCACTATGACCCATATCCTTTCGTTTCCTCTACTTGATCTTGGCAACCCATCAATAAAATCCATAGAGATTGAATCCCATTTCCATAACAGAACCTCTAATGGTTGAAGCAATCCACTTGGCTTCTGTTGTTCAGCCTTTTCCTGTTGGCAATTCAAGCACTACTTAACAAACAATCCAATGTTCCATTTCATATCTTCCTAGAAGAAACTTCTTTTCATATCGTGATACATCTTCGTTCCTCTAGGATTGATAGTGAACTTCAAACAATGACACTCCTCCAAAACCTCCTTCCTCATATCTCCTATATTTGGAACACATAACCTTCCTGTCTTTATCAACTACCCATTCTCGGTCGAGATTGAAATCTTTTAGGTCATCGCTCTCCATTCCTTCCCTTAACCTTTTGATCCGTTCAGCCAACATTGAATCCTCCTCTTGCTTAGAAGCTATTTTCTCAATCACTACAGGTCGGACTTCTAAACAAGGCAATACTATACTTTCTGCACTCGATCCTACCTCGGTACCAGACCTACCGCTGTCCTAGACCGCACGCTACAAGCTGATAACACTTCCAAGTCTTTCCACTTAGTAATCATAGCCAATACTGCTTTCTGATGTTTCCAACTGAGTGCATCTAATACCTTTTTTCCTTTCGGGTGTGTACTCAATTCCAAAATCATAGACAACAATAAACTCCAACCATCTCTGTTGTCTCATATTCAGCTCCTTTTGAGAGAACAAGTACTTCAAATAATTATGATCAGTATATATCTCAAATCACTCTCCCAAAAGATAATGCCTTCACACCTTTAAAGCAAATATAACGACAACTAACTCCAAGTCATGCATTGGATACCTAACTTCATGTAGTCTAAGTTGACTAGAAGCATAAACAATTATCTTACCTCTTTGCATCAACACAACTCCTAATCCATTTCTATAAGCATCTGCGTAAACAACCAAATCTTGATTCCCCTTCAGAACTATTAACACCAGTGCATGGGTCAACATGTAACATTCCCGAATTTTAGCCAAGTTTAATTTGACAATTAATTTAATTTTGAAATTAAATTGTGAAATTATTTGTGAATTAATTAGAAAATTTCCAGAATAAATAAAAGTTCTAAATTATAAATAGAATTTTGGTTTGAAGTTGCATTTTTGGATTCTCTCGAAGGCTTTGCTCATGTTGTTATGTTTTCGATGTAGTGTTGTAAACATTCTCTGATGATGTTGGATATTTTGTATCATGATGTATATCATATTGTACCTCTATTGTATAACAATGTTATAATCTTTTATTTCCGTCGTGTTATTTATCATCTAATGTTGTTGCAAGCTCCGACGATACGGATTTCGATGTCGTTTGTCGGGGATCGAGTTCGGGTCGTCACAAGTGGTATCAGAGCTAAAGGTTGAGTAAGAACTTTAGCTACGGAGTGTAACACATTAGATGGCTCATTAGAAATAGGTTGAAGCATACCCTAGAATGAGTACAACCAGTGAAACCGAAAATCCAAATTACTCAGTCTATTTTCTTTAACTGTTGTTATTCTCTAAGGTATCTCGTTCGTATGCCTAAATCGGTTTTCTTACAATTTACAAATAGTAAGAATGAGTGGAAGAAGAGGACAAGGTAGGGGATGGGGAAGTACCACTTCAACTGGTCAAGTCCCTGCAACAGCAGCTATTCCCACTCAACCTCAGCAAAATCTGGCTGATTTGTATCGAAGTTTTAACAGATTGGGTGGAAAGCCGTTCACAGGCAAAGAATCTATTGTTAAAGCCCAAGCCTGGATCCAATTAAGTGAAAGAATTTTTAGAGGGCTGAGGTTGGAAGACGATCAAATGAGATTGATAGCTTCTTGGCAACTCCAAGAGAAAGCTTTAGCCTGGTGGTAGATTGTTACTGTGAATAAGCCAGAAGATGGGATTACTTGAAGTCGGTTCAAAGAGGTATTTGAGCAACGATACATGCCGCCTGCTGGTATCTCCCGAATGTACCAGGAGTTCATAGATTTGAAGCAGGGAAGTTTATTGTTTGAGGAATACTTGAACAAATTCAATGAATTATCTAGGTTTGGTCCGGAGCTAGTGAATACACCTTTGAAAAAGAATGAAAGATTCATTCATGGAATGAATACGAAGTTCCATGAGAGAATGACTGCTCACGTAAAGGAATCTTTCTCTGAATTGATCTATATGGGCTATCAATATGCTACTCTAGATAGACAAGAAGGTTTAGAGGAGAAAGGAAATGCAAACAATCCGAATTGGAAGAAAAGAAAGTTCGGCGAAAAGAAACCATATCAAGGCAAAGAAAAGGAGAATACACATGATAACAAGGTGGAAGATGTTACTTGTTTCAATTGCTTGGAGAAAGGCCATTACTCGAATAGTTGCAAGAATCCCAGGAAGCAAGGAGAGAGGGAGCAATTCATGAAGCCAGAGCAGGAATCTAGGGAATTCTATTACTGCCACAAGCCAGGGCATAGGATGAGAAATTGCCTAGCAACGAAGCAAGCTCAAATGGCAAAGGTGTATGCAATCAAAGATGATTCTTCAACCTTAAAGGCTGATAAAGGAAAATGAATTTTAGAAGGCAACCTTCTCGTTTACGATATAAAAAAATTCGAGTTTGATCGACACAAGAACTACTTATAGTTTTATTTCTCAACAAATCGTAAATAAGTTAAATATTGAATCTGGGACCGTAGTCAAACCTATTTTTTGTCTGTTTCATTGGGTTTTGATATATTCTACGAAGGGTTAGTTATTCCTTCAAACTAATCAGTGCCCCTGTATTTTTCGTAGAATGATGACCCGAGTATCTTGTGTAATGTTGAATAAGTTTATTCTCATATCTATTAGTGATATTCTGATTTGGTAAGCCAAATGCAGAATAACTATTTAGTTTGACTTGGTGAACCATTTTTCTGTGTGTTCATCTGTTCTTTGTTACCGCCCTGGCAAATTTAGAGGACGAAATTTTCTTAAGGAGGGAATCTGTAACATTCCTGAATTTTAGCCAAGTTTAATTTGATAATTAATTTAATTATGGAATTAATTGTGGAATTATTTTTGAATTAATTAGAAAATTTCTAGAATAAATAAAAGTTTTAAATTATAAATAGAATTTTGGTTTGAAGTTTAAGGATAAGTATTTTATAAATAAAAATTGGATTTAAAAATAAATATATTGGAAATAAATTGGATTAGAAATTTTATTTTTAAGTTCATAAGAATTTGTTTCTAAGTTTATTAAATATGCATTATAATTTAAAGATGAAGTCTTGAATTTTATATAATAGATTTTTCAAAGGCCAATTAAGAATAAAATTATTTATTCATGTGTAATTAAATTATAAAACCATCTTTTTCTTTAAAAGATTATATAAATGAATTATAAAGAAAATGTATTTATTTAAATAAGAAATATGATATAAAGTTAGATTAAAATATTATTTGTAGTGTTTAATATATAGTAAAAGTTTGAATGTTGTTTAAAAGCTAAATTTTATAATGTACACCTGTGTGTTATTTATTAAAGTATAAATTGTTTTAAAATTCAATTTTTCTTAAGATTTGGTAAAGGAGAATGTATTTATTGAATAATAGGAATTATACATATGAAAACATTTATTATAACAAGTGTAAACAAAATTAAATACATAGGTTAAGATATGAAAATATATATGTATAAAGGGTTAAAAACAAAATTTACAAAATAATTTAGATTAGGGATTTAAACATAAAAGTGATATAAGTGAGCATTTGTAAGAAGATTAAACTATGTATAGATAAGTGTTAGCCTAAGTTAAACAAGTGGCATTAATTTTGTTTCAAATGAATTAAACTTTATATTGAAAAATAAAAACTAAATTACATCTCTTTTCTCATATCTTCCATATTCAAAATCTGAAATCAGTCAAAAAAAGAGAGAAGAAAACAAAAAAATCATCTCAATACTAAATTAAAACATAGATCAAAACTTCAACAAACAAAGGCCTGAAAAATTACGTTTTCAAACCTGAAAACAAATACCTTCAGTTCATTCTTGATCAAAGATCAAAGCCAGGCTTCAAAATAAAAACAACAATTTCAAGTCAGGAAAATTCAAATCTAAGTCTGGAAATCAGATCAAAACCAGAGATTAAATGTAAAGCAATCAAAGCCTAGAGATGTAGCCTGTAATCAAGCAAACCTAGAACAAAATTAAACTACAGATCAAATTTTCAAGCCTGGGGTTAATCAAAGCAACTTCTATTTTGAAAGCAAGCTCAGAAAAAAATCTAAAACAACAAACAAAGCTTTGAAAAAATCCAATCTCTTACAATTCCGAAATCCTGAAGCAAGTCTGGGTCAAAAAGATTCAAGTTACAGGTTTAAAACAATTCCAGTTCTCTGCTTTCAAAATTAGACCAGGTGAGCAAACTAACTTCTAAAACCCTTAAATTTGTTTAAATCTGGGTTTGCATATGATAAGTGTTTGATGCAAGTTAGGAATTATGTTTGTATGAATGCGAAATGTGCTGGTATATTTGTATATATGCATATATTGGTGACTGTGTACAGGCATGTACCTCTGTTATACATTACAGAGTTTGAAACCTATTGGAAAATTCAAATCATCACATCCAATTGAAATTAGAATTCAATCTTTAAATGAAAAATGGTTATAATGATGTAATACAGTTTTTAAAAATGGGTTCAAGTTGAAATATTTGGTAACTATTTAAGAAAATAAAGTAAATATGAAATAACAGTCAAACCTTTTCAAAGCAGAAAAATCAAGTATCTTAAATTCTTGTTTTGATTCTGTAACTAGATTCGCATGTGAAAAATATGATTTTTGACATAGATAATATAAATTTTAATATTGGATATGATGGGAAATAGAGAGACGATCAGATTCTCTTAGTTTGTCAATTCTCGGCTAATGTGAAGGAGATGGGTGTCAAGTTTGATCGTGGTGATAGTTGGAGGAATGGCGAACGTGGAAAAAATAATAGTTAAATTTATAATGCGACGTGGTGATCGGAAAACGGCGATCTAGGGTTTAAGCCAGATTCTAGTTAGCGTCAGAAAATTGATCGCTGCATCATCAATATTGCATCGGACTTCATCGCATATGGAGGGATCGAAATGTGGAGGTGTGAGCCAGCTGTAGGTCGGTTGGCGTGGGTTCCAATTGACGAAGTTCATCGGAGCGAGGGGTTTTCGGTTGATGGGTTGGTTCTAGTATTTGGGTCGAACGACTCGTTTTCAAATCATGGTCATTCTCGGTGATTTAGGTGTTCATGGCGACTCAAGAGGTGATGGGTGATCTGCTGACGATGGCGAGGCTGGCCGAAGCTTTGGCGATCATCGGTGCACGTGAATGCATGCACCTGTGCATTTTGTCTGCGTCACTGGGGAAGAAGGTTGTTGCTCGAAGAAAGTGTCGGGAAGATGATGGTTTGGCTCGAGTTTAGACTCGAGTGTATTTGCGTTGTATCGGGTATTTCAAATACTTAAACAAAATTTTGAAGTTTGAAGGGGATGCGGGTGAATTTGGGAAGAACTCGACATGGCGCTCGGGGAAGATGGTTGTTGACTCGGGAAAGACTCGAGTGAGTACCATGGTGGATTTAAAAACTGTCTTCTTGACTTTAAAAACAAAAATTCAATTTTTTTAACATTTTTAAAACGTTTGTTTTAGATAATGGTTTTAATTTAGATAATTGGATTAATAAAAGTTTTAAGCAAGATATTTTAAGAAAGTTTAAATTATTTAATTTGTCGCATAATTTAACTAATCATTTTAAATAAATAATGTAATTAAGAGTAAATTAAGATGAAATATTGATTTTATTTCTTAATTAAACTTAATCTCTTATGCTAATGTTGATTAATCATGAGGCTAATTATTTAAAGACTTTAATAATGATTTAATGATAAATTAAGATAAATGATTTATAATCACTTAAATAATTAATTAATGGTTAATTAAAGGTTAATTAATTATTAAATAATTGATTTATAATTAAGGATTAATTAATCAAGGTAATTAATTAAAGGATAATTCATTAAGGGTTAATTTATTAATTAATTAATTAAGGATAATTAATTAAAGAATAATTAAATAATTAAGGGTTTAATTATGTAATGATTAAAGGTTTATCCAATTATTAATTAAGGTGGATTAATTAATGATTTAAAGTTAATTAATTTATAATTGACTAATTAACCTGGATTAGAGATTAATCTGGTTTCAATTAATCAGATGAGCAATTTATCTTCCTTATGGATGACTGTATTCTATTGAATGATGTGAATTGTTTGATATCTCTACTGTGTGATGCCTTGTGATGTGTATTGTTTTAATTCAGGCAGTGATGAATGTAATTTATTTATCTATAATGCATTTATATTATCTGTTTGTGATTCTATGTATATAGATAAGCGTTATAGGATTATATCGCTTAACGATATTACTGTTTGTATCTGTGATGATTGATGATATTGCACTATTGGATAAAACCCCTGGACTACACTATACACACACAAATATGGATTGCACGAGGAAATTGGTTAAGTCATAGATTTTTGAAACGGTTTTTAAAAGTTGAATTTTGAATTCAAATGGTTTTGGAAATGGATTGGGTTAAAAGTGAAAAGCTTTTGAAAAAGATTTTGAAGATAAAAGTTATTTTTGAATAACTTGATAAAGTTTCGAAATTTATATAATTTGAATTCAAAATTTGAAATTGAATTTAATGTTGGAAATTATGCTTTAAAAATGTTATACAAGTTATAAATATGTTTATATGTTTTTTTAAAAACCATTTTAAAAATATTGTTTTGGGAATTTGAATTTAACCCAAGGGCTTTGACTTGTATAAATGAAATCGGATTTTTCCGAAACAAAAACCATTTGTTTTCAAATAATAATAGCTTTCGTATAAAGGAAGGATTTCCAATTTGTGTTTGGAATGGAATTGAGAATTGTTTTGAAAGCTATGAATGAATCTTTGTGAAAGATGATTGAACCTCGTTTGAAATTGAAGAGGATTTTAAATAGTTATCTTTTATGTAAAAGGTTTGAAACGGGAATTGTTTTGAAATCTGTGAATGAATCTTTGTGAATGAATTGTGAACTTTGTTTCCAAATTGAAGAAAATCTTTAGGGCGTATCTTTTATATAAAAAGATATGGAATTGTAAATAGTTTTGAAAACTATGAATTAACCTTTGTGGAAGATTGGTCAACTTTGTGAGGTGAATCTTTTAGTTTAAAAGATTAAAATGGTAATTTGTTTAACCATTTGAATGAAAAGTTTTGGGTAACAAGTTGTGACTTAACTGAGATCCCAATATCCATATGCTTTTAAATATTGCGCTCACTATTCGGTTTAGCCGGGAGAGGACCTTTGTGTCATATAACCCATTCTGAATAGTGATACGACGAAATGGATAGCATTCAAAGACGGTGGTGAAGACCGGGTGTCTTTAAGAACGATAGGATAACCTGTCAAATGACTCTGCACTGAGTAGCTACGGTATAGAGATCTCCATATGTGATGGGGAGTCCGATCGGGATTGGGGATACCCTGATTTGCATAGGCTTCTTTGGAAGTGCCTTCGGTTCGGACCTAGAACAGACTTGTATGGATGTGTGTCTGACATACACTTTGAGGTGTAAAACTGGTTTCAATTAAATACATTTCTGTTTGGTGGAGGAGATTTATTCTCTTCGCTTAACACCCTTCTATGAGACGTACGAGCTCAAAGGTTATGTAGTTGATGGTTACTAGTGATACATTCCCAGTTTGGTAATATGGCATACGAAGTGCTGCTGATCATTTGTTGATCAAAGCATGGATTTTGTGAAAAGCGTATCTTTGTGGACGTGACTTCGTTGAGCCTCACAACCCGGTAATGGTTGAAACAGGAATCGTGGCAGCAAGGTTATTTGGGGGTAGCTCCCCCTGAGGGTATGACCATTTCCTTCTGGATAAAAAGTAGTATCATGGTATGGAGCCTAGATATTTACTTATGTTGATTTTAAAATTGGTATCATGGTATGTAGCCCAGATACTTTACTATGTGGTTGTTGGTGTCGAGGCCTTAAAGGTAGGTAACGATCGGGGAATGGCATACTCATGTCAGTAGTTACTTCCGGGCAGGGGTAACCCGTCCTTGTGTTGCAGAGATTCGGTTAGGTTCTCAGGGACGTCCTTCCATAGGCGTTCCATTTTGTATGGGAAGTTCCTTTGCCTGACCATATGTTGGAAATCCAATCATCCAATACGCGCCCTTTACGATTGCAGTTGTATAACCTGCCACCACAGTTGGTAGCTATGGTAGGCATAGTATAATGGTACCTATGTTGGCTAAGATTAATATTATACTTTCGAAATGTTTTCAACTATGCACTATAAAAAGGATTTTCATGTATCAAACATTTTTTACTGTCATAAGGAGAAATCTCCTCCAAGTGTGCGCTTGCATTGTGTGTGTGGCGGGAGGCCTTATGCGGTTTCATTTTCCAAAAAGCATTGCGGATTTCAATTTTAAAAAACTTTTTTTGTTTGTTTTAAAGATAAACTGTTTTCGTTTGCTCATACCAGTCCCATGACTGACCCGGAGTTTACTGTTCCCTTCCTAAACTCTGGGTGCCTACAATTTTCCGCACGGGCAGTCTAGAGTTGGGTTTTTCAGATAATAACTAGTAGGTGTAGATTCGATAGTCTTCGAAGTCTTTTGGTTTGGTAAAATTTGGAGATCTTCATCAATCATTGGATCTTTGAAGTTCTTGGTTTGGCAATCGCACTTGGATCGCATTTGCTACAAGTTCAGCCTGATGGTGGTTCTCGCTTGAAGTTTAGAGCTTTGGCTTTGGAGTTTGGTTCGAAGTTGCAGTTTTGGATTCTCTCGAAGGCTTTGTTCATGTTGTTATGTTTCCGCTATAGTGTTGTAAACATTCTCTGATGATGTTGGATATGTTGTATCATGATGTATATCATATTGTACCTCTATTGTATATCACTGTTATCATTTTTATTTCCGCTGTGTTTTTTATCATCTAATGTTGTTGCAAGCTCCGGCGATACGGATTTCGATGTCGTTTGTCGGGCATCGAGTTCGGGTCGTCACACGACAAGTGTTTCAATCTCTGGAATGCTTCCTCACACTTATCAGTCCATACAAATTTCACTTCTTCTCGCGTAAGCTTAATCATTGGTGCTGCTATCCGTGAATTTTTTTATATAAATCTTCAACAATATCCAACCAATCCAAGAAACTCTTTATCTCAGTCACAGTCTTGGGTCTCATCCAACTATTTACCAATTCAATCTTAGTCGGATCTACAAACAACCCTTTCTCTGAGACGACATGACCAAAGAACTTCACTTCTTTCTTTCAAAAATGACACTTTGAAAACTTAGCCTTCAACTGATGCTCTCTCAATGTCCCATGTATGACTTTGAGATGAACTTCATGCTCCTTCTCATCCTTAGAGTATATCAAAATATCATCAATGAAAACCAACACAAACCTATCCAAGTGCTCTCAAAAAATTCTATTCATCAGATCCACAAATAATGCCGGCGCATTAGTTAGTTCGAACGACATAACTAACCATTCGTATGATTCATATCTCATCCTAAACGCCGTCAAAGGAATGCTATCCTTTGCCACTCTAAGCTGATGAAATCCCGTGGCCAAAATCAACTGAGGGAATACCTTTGCTCTACTTAACTGATCGAACAAATCATCAATTATCGATAATTGATATCGTTTTTTATCATCTTCTCATTCAACTTACGATAATCGATATATAGCCTTAACGATCCATTCGGCTTCTTAGAAAATACAGCAGCCACTCCCTATGGCTAACTATTCAGCCTAATGAAACTCTTGCCTTTCGGATCTACCAACCGCACCTTCAAATCTTTCATCTTTGTAGGTGTCATCCTACTCGGCGGTCTACTCATCGGTTCAGCTCTAGGCAGCAAACCAATCCCAAACTAAATAGCTCGTTTCGGTGGCAGTTCAACAACTGGTTCAAACACATCATCAAATTCTCTAACTACAAAGACTCGATGCAACTCATCTTTTAATTCCATAGTACTCAATAAAGCATTCACCTCACAACTAGGGTTTTCTACGGTATAAATTATCCGATCGCTACAATCCGGATAACTAAGTAATATTTTCCAATCTTAGCAAAATATCCTAGCATCATATCTACTGAACCAATCCATCCCAAGGATGATCCCAAATCCAACAAAGTCAAACACATGCAAACAACAACCAAAGGTATGGCCTAACAAATCAAATTCTAAATGGTCACACCTCATCCCAAGTGTTGCATAACTTCTTAGCAACCTTTAAGGAAGTTACTAAGTAAAAGGGTTCTACGTTAAGTTTATTTACCAAACATCGAGAAATAAAAGGGTGGGATGCCCCAGTATCAAATAGGACACTAACAAATATACCATGGATCTGCAGTGAGCCTCCTAAAACAGCTTTCCCTTTTTCCTATGCAACTGGCTTTGCGGGGCTCCAAAGCATAAACTTTCCCCATTCCTTCTTTTGCTGGCTCTGGGTACTTATTTTTGTAATGACCCACTTGATCGCAATTATAGCATTTGAGATTCTTTCAACCAACATCTTTTCCTTTTCCCTTATTGGCTCGACACTCGTTGGCATAGTGTCCCTTCTTGTTGCAAGTATAGCAAACCACTTCTGCCTTACTTTTCTTTTGTGCTCCTTCTTTCTGGGCAGTCTTTTTCTGGAAAAACTTCCTCTTTTGGGCCTATCCTGCCAGGGTTTCTTTCATTTTCCTCCTTAAGAAAGCCAATGCCTCTTCTCGCCTTAATGCCATCTCAACAACTACATCATTGGGGTCTCTAAAGTGCGGCAATGTAGCACTTTTCAGTTCTGGCCTTAATCCACTTATATACTTTTCATTCCTACTGATCACGATATCAACCAAGGCATATCTGTATCGGGCTAGTTCCTCAAACTTCCTTGTATACTCTAACACAGTCATATCTCCCTACTCCAATTATACAAACCTACTCACCAATGTAGCCTTCACCATTATGGACATAAATCTCTCTGAAAACCTTCTAATGAATTCCTCCCAAGTGATGGTCTCTTTATCAACTCTAGTAGTGATGGTGTTCCACTAGAATAGTGTAGCTCCCTGCACCTGCCTTCAGGCCAACCCTATTTTCTACGCATCATTTAGTCCTAAATCAACAAAGATCCTTTCACATTCAATAGCCAGTTTTCCACTTTAATTACATCTTCGGTACCAATGAACAACTTCCCTCCAAGCCTGATGTACTCCCTACTCAAGTTGGCATATTGATTTACCACCGAAACTTCTTGAGCTACACCTCCAATAACCCCGGCTATTATTCCAGCTTGCATCATGCTCGCGAAGAACTAATATATTGCTCCCATGTCCACTTAGGGAGAAGTCTCAGCTTGTGCCTGATCACGAACTCTCCTTGCATTAGGTCAAGCTTTTCCATTGGTGGTGCTCCTGTCTCCTTCGATATTTACTCTCCTTCTTCTTCCCTCCATATCAGTATTCAAACCTCATGAGATATAGATGAATAACCTAACTAAGATAGGAGCCTAAAGATATAGCGTATGCTTGTATATAAAATACAAGTACACTACTATAGCGTTACCCATTCCCCGTTCTTAAGTCTAATTCCTATGGATTATGTTCTCAAAAAGCATGTTTAGTTAAAATATTTCATAAACCATGCTATGATACCAAGCTGTAACATCCCCTATCTAGAGGCCTAATACTAAGCGTTATAGATGCTGCAATCATCTATAGTATTAGTTTCTGGCGACTAAATATGGGTATGTTAATGGTATCAATAATGTTGGAAGCACTTGAATATAAAAAAAACATAGAATTTCAAAAACCACAAATTACTACATTACATTTCCAAATAAAATGTAACGACCCGTAAATTTTATTGGTTTCATTAATATATTTAATTAAAATTTTATGCATTTTTAAATAATTTAATTTTGAAATAAAAAATTTGATATTTGGAATACATTTGTTTAAACATAGCAAATGGAAATTTTTATTCAGATAATATGAAAGTTTATTTTCTTGTGAAATTATATTTCAAATTAAACCAGTTAATATTTGATGGTAATAAAATATTTTCCAAACCTTTATATTTATATAATAAATTTGTAAATTATCTTCTAAGTGAGATGTTATATTTCGTTTCGTCAAATTTGGACTGCTATTGCTTCGTTCACCTTAATTTCGGCATTTTGGCAGCATTTTCGGTACGGAATATCGACTTTTGATAGGATGGTCATACCTCTAATATATGTATACCATTTCTCTTCATGCTGTTCTTCGCAGTATATACATATCTATGTTTCGGTGTTGGTACATGACGAAACCATGCAACGGTTAACCGGATCGATACATGTTTTGAGCCTTTTTTTTGGCAAGGTCAGCCTGTTTTTATAGTGGACTGTCCACTATTTATTAAACTAAATCAAAATACAAAGTTTAGATACTACGAAGCAAACAAAGGGAGGAACAGTGACAACCCCACAACCAAACAAAAATACCGTGTCATCATCGCAACAAAATTTTAAAAATAAGAGCAGAAATAGTAGACGATGACCGCGTAAATCTGCGCGTATTTCTTTCCTCCCAAATCGCCGCTATCGTTAGCTTAAGGTATCGGAGAAGGCGAGTGGTAGATAGGGTTTTCCACCTGGTTTGTTGAAAGATACGAACCCATTTGAGATTGAAGTCTCTGAATGAAGGCCTCTCATAAATGAGGTGAAGAACCCGTTTCCAAAGTTGGTAGGAAAATAGGCAGCTGAAAAACAAGTGGCCAACATTTTCAGAGGCGCGATTACATAGGATGCACACAGAGTGATCGATAAATTGCCTTTTAACAAGATTATCCTGTGTATGTAAAGCATTCATCAGGCATTTCCAGAGTAGAAGGTTGTGCTTAGGTTTCGATCCAGACTTCCAAATTCGAGCATGCCAAGGAAAAGGAGATGTGTGATAATTTTGAACGATGGCTTTGTAAACCAAAGAAATACTGTGGTGCTTGTCTTTCCATCGTAGCTTGGATGGTTCCACATACTTAAATGAAGCAGTAATAGAAGACCAGAGGTTGTTCAACGTGGGAGAACTGACTTGAGGCAAATGGAGATTCTCATTGACAATAAAGGAATTAGCATTAGCATTTTGTGGTATACCAGAGTTAGAAATGAGATTATAATCAATCAAGTGAGAAAGGATCATACCCGGAGCACACCAAGGGGAATACCAAAAGGAATTGCTAGTGCTGCATTGTATCATAGGCAGGTAATGTCTTCTATTGTCCATAAGTCTTTTCCAAAGGAAGCTAGCATCTTTGTTAACATCCATAGTCCAAAAATTGCCACCTTTAAGGTTGAACTGTCTATTCCAGACCTCCCATAACCCCATACTATTACTAAGCAATCTGTTAACGTGATGAGAAGCAGCGGCAATGTTCCATATTTTAAGATTAATAATACCTAGACCACCCATTTTAAAAGGAAATATAATCTTCTTATATGCAATCGGTATGAGTTTAGTGGAGTAAATATTACCATGCCACAGGAAATGATTAAATGCCCGATTTAACAATGTTTTGAGCCTTTTGAATTCCTTATGTCCATTTATTATCTACCGTAAAAATCAATTAGCCATTGGTTTTAATTATTCCTGAATTCACAGAATTCACGTTCCTAACCATTACTATACCCATTGTTGTTACTGTTCACATTGATTGATACATTGTTGCTGGATTCGGTTGCTCTTTTCCTCATCCCCACGTGACTGACTCTCTTCCTTCTTAATTCACTTGAATATATATATATATATATATATATATATATATATATATATATAATGATATGTATAATGTCTGGATACATTTTTCCTAAAGCCCCTCTCTCGCCTAGCCCATTTCCTCATGCATCTCCGACCCAGCATCACCGAAGAGCCCACCGACCACCAATCTCCTCTTCTGTACCACTCTCCAGCGTTCACTAACGCCGATGCCTCCACCCTGTGGCTATCAAAACCCTCCATCGACCAACCCCTTCACCACAACCACTTGCCCGCATGCTTTCCCATGGCAGCCTAACTCAAACCCGTACACCCCTTGCGCTTCGCCTTCTCCACCCAGATCTCACCCACTCGGCCGTCAGCAAACAAGTCACCCATCCCCTATAGCAAACACCTCTGCACTGAACCCACCACCTTTTTTTCCATTTCGTTTTCGAGCTGCTCCGCGTAAACGCCCAGCCTCTCCTCTTTCGCCGTACGCAGCTGAGCTCCACCTCACTCTCATCACCACGTGCCTCTCCTCTTAGACCCACCTGTGCCAGCAGATGAATATATTGGGGGCGTGCACAAATATATTTATATATATATATAGTTATGTAAGTATACATTTGGTTGCAACTAATGCATTAGTGTATATATATAAGATTTACTCCAAAGTATTCATATTTGAAGGTGTATATATATATATATATATATTTGAAATCTTAAAATAATATGTACGTTGTATATTTGTTAGCTTCAGGTCTGCATGTATATATTTCTAGTATTTTTAAATAATATGGTTAGATTTCATAAATTTTTACAGTAGGGTATTATATATATATTGTATTATTTATATTGTATCATGTAGTTTGGCCGATTGCTTCCTTCGTATGTTTAAAGAACAGAATGTACTATATATATATATAAAGGTATACTTGAGTCTGGGTTTCAAGTCATCTATAAATTGAGGTGTAATTTTGTACATGATTTGAAATTTACTTTAGAGAGATTTTGTATATAGTCTTTTCAGTATATATATATATATATATATATATATATATATATTGAGTTTTATAATTTGCATGTGTTTACAGATTTAAGTATAATAATATGTAAATCTATATATGTATAAGTTGCTGAAACTGTTTTAATATTTGAAGGAAATATAGTTTGCCCGAAACAAGTTTAATTTGATATTATATATAACATATATTGTTGCATATATGTTGTCCAGGTTATGTTAGCAATATTTTGATTTATATAAATGTTTGAGTTTATATACATAAATTTATATAAGTGCACTTGATCTGGGTTTTTGATAAAGCCTATATATAATGTTACAGTGTGTGTGTGTGTGTGTCCGTTGGAGCTTATACATTATTTCTATGTTAACAGTTCAAACTATATAAGTATATATTTATATGTTAGATTATATGTATGTGTTATTTATATATATTATATATATAGTTTTATATATAAGCTCTAATGTGGATGAGTATATATTAATATATGTACATGGGTTTATATATAATGTGTGTAAAGTGTGTGTGTGTGTATGAGATTTTGAAATGTTGCGTGTATAGTAAATATACTTACAGTATATTACATTTTAGAAGACATATATTCATTGTTTAAAAGTATTGTTATACATTATATATGTATGTATGTATGTATGTATGTATATGCCGTATATTTATATACGTAAGTTGATTCTTCCATATAAATGTAAGTTTATATTAGTTTAAAAGGTAGTCTGTATGTTATGTGGGTATGTGGTATGTTTGTTATATATAAATATACAGATTTATTTATATAAGTATATGTAAATAGTTGTTCGTATGTTGGTGCACAGATTTATAATTTGTGCAGTATATATATGTTATATGTTATAAGGAAGTTGCTTATTATATATATTAAGTATGTATTCTAAGTTGTTCTATTATTATATGGTGTATATATATGTTTTGAGTTATATACTTTATAAGTGTTATATATATATGTTTGACTTTAATATTTGAGTTTTAATCTAAACAATGATTTTGAAACACATGTGTGTGTACATATATATATTGAATTTAATATGTGTTGAAATTAGAATATGATTTTGTGTGTGTATATATATATATATATATAATTTTATATTATATTATATATATATATATATATATATATCAATTTACTTATATAACTAATCTCAATCGAACCAGAACTGACTTGATTTCGTCAATTCCTATTTTTCAGCTTTGATCATCGAATCGTATCCATCCAGCATTGCTTTGGTATTCGTAGCTCATTTCTTTATCAAACATATCTAGCCTCGAAAGGTGAGCGATCACTCACGATTGACGTTCTTTTATTTATTAAATTTGATTTCAATTGAACGACAATTGAAGTATGTTGCTGTTAGTTATTTACATTGTTACATTTATGCCATTATTTTATCTGTTCACCTGTGACATCTGACACCATTATCTATTATTTATATGGATGATATATGCCTGTTATATTAGTATCATATATGTTCTCACTCTGCAAGTTCCCTGTTAGTATAGAACTACCTATGGGTTGAAATGATACATACCCGAATGTTCTTTAGAATAGAAGAAAATCGTTATGGGTTGAAATGATAAACCCAAGCGATTTTCATTGAATTGAATTTAGGATTGCAGGTTAAAATGATGTATACCTGTATATATTTAAATTACGGATTGAAATGATAAATATCCATATCATTTTGACCATAGCATATAAAATTTTATACAAACACTGTTGGCGTGTGTGTGTGTGTGTGTGTGTATAATTTGAAATGATTTCCAAAGTTTAAAAAACAAAATATATATGGTTTTAATAAATATTGGCTTTTGTATATATATTTAAGTGTTATTTTATAGAGGTTTAAATGTTAGATTTTAACATTTTATGTTTTGGAAATTCTAAAGTGAAGCAGCGGAAAATAACAATTGAAGCAAAATGATGCAACAATAATAAAACAACGATGGAATAATGCAAAGATGAATCGATGGATTGATGATACCCAGGATAAATGCCCAAATCCATTGATCTCGCGAGATACCGGATTCTAGCTATCTTTAACACGTTGATCGCGCACGATACCGTGCTAGAAGATTTACGATTCTTCGACGTTGATCTCGCGCACGAGATTCCGTGAATCGGCTTCAAAATCGTTGATTCGAGCGCACTCAAATAACCTAAGATGGAGAAAGGAGATAACACTCAACTTCCAATTTTAAAGAGGCACAAAGCACTCAAACAAAAGTTTATTCAAAATCAACCAAGCTTTACAAATGCCAACACACCCCTATTAGGAGTTACAAACACCAACCTGCGACATAACAGTTTAACTGACCTACGACCTAAGAATACAACACATTACGCGATATAACAAATACAAGTTACAACAGACAGCACACGGCTTACATATTCGGCACAACACTGGTCTCTCGCGACCTAACACATAAGCGACATACGACTTACTAGTAAACGACCTAACAACATGTGACCCAACAATATACGAAGATACAACATCATGCGACTTATCACTTGAGCGACATAATAAAGTATGCGAATTATCAGAAACGACCTAAGGCAATGCGGCATAAAGAAGTGGTGACTTAACTCATTAGGTCGTTATCCTGCTTGAGCGACCTAAGGGAACTGGGTGATATAATGTTCACTTTAACTCGCTAGGTCGGTCACATGACTCGCTCATGACCTAAGGAAACTGGGCTTAACTCACTAATTCAATGGAGCGGTTTCAAGCTTAACTCGCTAAGTCGCTGGAGCGGTTTCAAGCTTAACTCGCTAAGTCGCTGGAGCGGTTTCAAGCTTAACTCGCTAGTAGGTTGTGCTGCATCATCCTCTTCGTGACTTAAGGAAGGTCGTTCGCGACCTAGGGTTCTGGTATGCGCTGCATCATCCTCCTCTGGTTGAAAAGAATTCAACCCCGAATTCACACTTTCCTCTTCTTCGACAAGCTTGTTCCCATGATATGGGATCAAGTGTTTGACGTTGAAAACGTCGGTAGTATGGATATCATCCGGCAGTCTTAACCGATAAGCATTATCATTGATCTTCTTCAAAATTTCTGCTGGACCAATCTTTCAAGCTTTCAATTTGTTGTAAGTTCCAAATGAAAAACGATCTTTCGCCAATACTGCATAAACAAAATCACCCTCTTTGAAGTCCACACTCCTTCGCTTCTTATCTGCCAGTTGCTTATACTTCTCATTTGACATAAGCAATCGTTCATGAACAATCCTGTGATATTCCTGCAACTCATTCACGAAATCATGAGCTCGTTTAACAACCCCTTTCTGACGTTGAACTATTGACAAATCCAACGGTCCCTTTGGAATTGCTAAATATACTACTTGAAATGGACTGAATCCAGTACTTCGATTAACGGCATGATTATATGCGAATTCTGCTTGACACAATTTCACATCCCAGCTCTTCAAATTATCCTTCACAAGACATCTCAACAAGTTTTCCAAAGATCTATTCACCACTTCCGTTTGCCCATCCGTTTGTGGATAATAGGCGCTACTAAAATTCAGCTTAGTCCCAACCATCTTCCACAGACTCAACCAAAAATGACTTAGAAATCGAATATCCCGATCAGAAACAATAGTCTTAGGTAGCCCATGTAGTCGATAAACCTCTTTAAAGAACAATTGAGCAACACGGATTGCATCAGCGGTCTTTTTACAAGCCATGAAATGTGCCATTTTCGAAAATCTATCCACCACAACATATATAGAATCATTCCCTCATTGAGTTCTTGGCAAACCCAAAACAAAATCAATGCTAACATCAACCCATGGTCTAGTAGGCACGGGCAATGGCATATACAATCCTGCATTCGTAGTTGTCCCTTTGGAAACTTGACATATGTGACATCTCCGT
Source organism: Allium cepa (assembly GCA_030765085.1). Lineage (NCBI taxonomy): Eukaryota > Viridiplantae > Streptophyta > Magnoliopsida > Asparagales > Amaryllidaceae > Allium > Allium cepa. The sequence goes on along the minus strand of CM060940.1, from coordinate 889,333,021 downwards.
ACAAATCTTTCAACTTCTTTCCTCATGGAAGGCCAAAAATATGATTGAGAAATCAACTGCAAGGTACAGTCTCTTCCCACATGACCTTCTTCATGCAATCCTTCACAGTCTTCCTTCGCAAACTACACTCTGGTATACACGATCGATTCCCTTTGAATAGAAAACCATCTACCAACACATACTCATCCGTCTTCCCTTTCTCGACTTCATCCACAATCTTAGCAAAGTAAGGATCCTCAACAAACAATTCTGGAAATATATCAAACCCTGTCACTTCAACTCTCATCGTATTCAACAAAGGATTTCTCCTACTCAATGCGTCTGCCACCCGATTTGTAACTCCCGACTTATGCTTTACAACAAATAAATGTTGCAAGTATGCGATCCATGAAGCATGCCTGCCTGCAATCTTATCCTGTCCTTGTAAATGCTTCAAAGCTTCATGGTCTGTATACAAAACAAATTCTTTATGGAACAAATAATGTCTCCAATACTTCACAGCTTGCACAATAGCATAAAACTCCACATCATAAGAATTGTATCTCATCTTTGCTCCGGAAAGCTTCTCACTGAAATAAGCAATTGGGCGTCTCCTCTAACTCAACACTCCTCCAATTCCAACTTTAGATGCATCAGTATGTAACTCAAATAACAACTGAAAATCTGGCAATACTAGAATTGGTGCTGTCGTTAAAAGTCCCGTGATCTGTTCAAAAGCAGATCCTGCCTCTTCCATCCACACAAACTGCTTTCCCTTCATACAATCTGTCACTGGTGCCATCACGCTACTGAAATGCGGAATAAACCTTCGGTAGAATGATGCTAACCCATGAAAACTTCTGACTTCTGTTATAGTTTTGGGTTGTGGCCAATTTCTAATTGCTTCAACCTTACCTTGATCCACATGGATTCCTTCCTTGGACAACACATGCCCCAAAAACAAAATACTGTGTGTCATGAACATGCACTTCTTTGTTGCTGCGTAAAATTTCTCCTGACGAAGTATCACCAACACTTCCCGCATGTGTTGTAGATTTTCTTCTGTGCTTCAACTGTATATCAATATATCATCAAAGTATACCACCACGAACTTTCCAATAAACGGTCGAAAGATCTGATTCATCACTCGCATTAAAATACTAGGTGCATTCGAAAGACCAAATGGCATGACCAGCCATTCATACAACCCTTCCCGAGTCTTGAATGCTGTCTTCCATTCATCTCTTGGTCTTATGCGAATCTGATGATACCCACTCTTCAGATCAATCTTTGAAAAGATAGCGGCTCCATTCAACTGATCTAACAAGTCATCCAATCTTGGCATCGGAAATTTGTACCTCACTGTAATCTTGTTTAGTGCTCGACTATCTGTACACATTCTCCAAGTTCCATCCTTCTTTGGCACTAACAAGGCTGGTCCTGCACAAGGACTTAAACTTTCTTGTACGCGCCCTTGTTCAAGTAACTCCTCCACCTGCCTTCTCAACTCTTCGTGCTCCTTTGGACTCATTCTATAATGTGGTCTATGTGGTAACACAGCTCCCGGAACAAGATCAATCTGGTGTTGTATGTCTCTCAATGGTGGTAACTCTTTCGGAAATTCATCAGGAAATACATCTTCAAATTCCTTCAACACTGGCTTAACTTCCTCAGGAATTTCAACCGTTTCACTACTTTCACGTCCAATCAACAAAAATACTTCAGGCCCATCTTCTACTTCTTTGACAAACTCCATCAAAGATAATAGAGTTTTTAGTTCCTCGATTTCCTCCAACTTGCTTTCACTTTGTTGTCGATTTTTAGGAACTTGAAAGGACCCACAAATCCGTACCCCTTGAGTCTAATCTACCAATCAACTCAAGTTGTACAGAAGTACGAACCATTTGGGTTAAAGAAGAAGAGGTAGAAGAAGAAAAATAGAAATAACAATAGAATCTAACCATCGCAGCGGAATAAAATATAATATATAATAAATACTTTTTACTCAAACATCAAATATCTCTGTCTATATATTACATCATCAGAGTACATCAATCACAGCTCAACATCAATATCATACAGATGGATACACAACAACTCAACACAGCGGAATATGTCTATATATACAAGTACGGGAGTACGTATCGCCATCTTGCTCGTCTCCTGAACTCCATAGCATCATATCCTGTATCCTATAATATTCTGTCTGACCCGAGCATTACAGTTAAATAACACCCGAGTCAGTCTGGAATACCAGCCTGAGAAAATCACACCCAATTGATTATTAAAGTTTTCAAAAATCCTTTGAAAACAAAAGCATCTCGTAAGACCACGCCACAAATAAACATGTCGGGTTTTTACCTTACGATAGCTAAAACATTTTTTTATAGAAATCCTCTGATAATATAATAGGGTCTATATAAAAATACTCAAAAAATAGCCGAAATTATTACATTCATTAAATTCCAGCTACTAGCCACAAAGTGGGTAATACAAACAAAACTCGTACAAGGTTCGTAGGGAGAATGGATTTCCAACTAATGACTAGGCACTGGGGTACCACCTGTCACAGTACAGGGCCTAGATCACCGTACCGAGGAGTACGCCCGCTCCCCTGCAAAACAAGGCCGGAACCATCCCTTACTGGACAGCTCCGAGTGAGATCACCCCGCGGTTGGGATCAGCAACCGCACCACTAAGCCGAAATAAAAAGGGACATCTAGATAGGAATGACCTCACACTGCTTGGGTGCTACCCACGTAGCCTTGCTGCATAACCCCTGATTTTCAGTCATTCCCATTTGATGAGGTTTGAGGCTAAGCGTTTCCTTTTTAGAACATATCCCTTAGAATGCCCATCCTCCACCTGACGATGTTTCGCAAGCATTCATCCATACAAGTCCGTCTCGGGTTCGAACGGAACCGAAGGCACTACTCCTACTACATCCATTTTGGAAATATCCTCAGGATTAGTAGAGACTAGCCCTTGCATTTCACTGCTCCATCTTCGAGTCCAAAATCGTTTACACGAAACGTAAAAACCGGATTGAAGAGGTTTTCGAGAAATAAATCTCGATCCCGGTCTCTTCGAAACGATCAACGCAGTTGGCCAATATTGATAGTCGGTTATTTAACTATCAATTAATATCCACAAACACCCATCAACCAATAAATAATTTCCAAATTATTTATAAATCTCAAAAATATTTTCACTAGATATAATTCTATTTTCAATCCTTTGAAAACAGTTTCAAAACCACCTTTCTTTTCAGAATAAACTTTCCCAAATATTTTCTATCTCCTCTGAAATCACCAAGTACAAAACTAGATTTCTAAAATAATTTAAAAACACTTTACTTTGAAATATACTTTAAAACATTTAAGATAAAACTACTTAAATAATTTGTTAAAAATACATACTATATGAATATTTGAAAATAAAGTTACTTAATAAAATATAAAACTAGATTTCTACCTTTAAAAACAAAATACTAAGTTACTTCTTAATAATTACTGCTAAAATAGGTTAAAAGAAAATACTTATTTTAGACTTTAAATAATAGAAATAATAACTTTTACAAAACTTACTTTCTTTAAAAAAATATTTAAACATTTAATTTATATTTAAAATTTACTTTAAAAAAAACATGTGCTTGGCCATCCAGAGAAGATTCCAACTTCCATGACTTGATTCAATTTTCCCAAATTGATTTTCTTTATTTTATTTGAAATAAATTCATTTTACGTATCACTTCAGTTTCAAATTACTATTATTATTATATATTTTTTCTCCTTTACTCTTTCAATAATCCAAATCTTAAATTCTAAATAAATGTTTGTTCTTTTAGTTAATAATGCTGCATTTTAAATTTCATTAACTTTCTGTTTATTTAATTTTCTTTTCCATTCTCAGGGTCCATTTATTAGAATTTAAAAGTCACTTATTTATTTTCCAAGCCATTCTTAAATTTTATTCCATACTTATTTTAATTGTAAATTTCACTTCTTTCTTTTCATAATCGAAGTTATTATTTTCATATTACTTCTATTTCTTTTAAAAATCTAATCTATAAAATCTTGGTAATCCATTATACCCAAATATATCCAATCATCCATAACATTCAATATCCCAATATAACTCATCCTAGAATATCAATATTCACAGCAGAGGATATTAAATAATTTAAATAAATGTTGAGGGATCCAGTTGGATCCCTCCAACCTGTTTCCCTGCATCCACAGATGTTAGCACAATAATATATCGATTCTAGCATATTCCATACCATATCACATCAATCAATTTCAATCATTCAAACAATTATTTAAATTTAATCATTTAAATTTAACTGAGTGAGATTAACTCACCTTTGCTTTTGTTCGACAATTCACTTCCAATTTAGCTTATTTCCACCATTTCTTGACCTTGTATAAATATTAGACGATTTATTAATATTTGAACAATTTGAGTAATAAATTTCCATTTGATAGATTGAATTTAGTTTAATTTAATTTATTTTAATTAATGATTTAATTTGAACAAATAATTAAGTTTTAAACTGATTTTTCTTTTAAAAATCTTTTTGTAACTAAAATAATTGGTTACCCATTTAAACATATTATTTCCTTGATATCTACTAACTAGGTAAATAAAAAAAAATGTAAATACGTATATTTATTTCTACTTTTGAAGTTGCGTATATATACACTTATATAGGAGTCAATATAGATTTCAAAATCTATTCTTATATACATTTCCAAGCCTTCTAAAATCCCTAATCTTCTCAATTCCATCTGCATATATATATACGTATATCCATATATACTTATTATTATTACATATATATATATATATATATATATTATCTATGAAGATCCTTTATAAAGAAACTGTATTGATCTATAATTCAATTTCTTTGTTCCGACCATCTAAATATATATAAGATTAAACAAATTGTTTATATATATATCCTACTGTAGGTATATAAATCTCTCTGATATAATTTAAACCTCAACAGTAATTGTTAATTTCAAAAATTAAATTGCAGATTAAGGAATACCTTACAGCCTATAGTACAAGCCTCTGCCATCGAACAACCTCCATCTTCGCTCATTGAAGTCGCCATCGCCTTCACCTCACCTCGGCCTCGTCCCACCTGCGAGCGCCACCCACTCGAACCCTAGCCCTATCTCCACGCGACAACTTCACCTGCTTTAGCTTTGCCGAGATCGCCCACGAGTTCGCCTCCAAAATCGCGAGCGCGGCCATCCCCTGCAGCCGCCACGAACAACCAGAACGCCACCTTCCCTCAAACCCTAATCGCAACCATCGACGCTTCCAGCAGTTCGCCTGCCTTCCTCGATTGCACGCGCGTGACGTCGATCTTGTTCGAGATCGTCATATTATTTTTTATCTGATTTCGATTTTTTTTTAATTCAATTTAAACGATTTAAATTTCGAAACCGGACAAAACACCTCCAAAATCAATTTTAACACTTTTACTATTTTCCATATTATCGATATAAATGTTATAAGCCATTAAATTATTTTTAACAGGCTTAAAACTCCAGATTTCATATCTTATCAAATTTCAAATTATTTGATTCAATAATTTAATTATCAAATAAATTGTAATATTCGTTATTTAAGTTAAAATTACTCTATTGAATATTTAAAATCAATTAAATATTCCGATTTTAAATGCTTGAAAATTACGGGTCGTCACATTCCTCCCCCCTTAAAAGAATTTCGTCCCCGAAATTACTAGTTAGGAAGAATGGTCAAATACCCGTTACTATTTTCCAAAACTAAACTGTTCAACATCCTATCCATTATCTTTTATAAAAGACCCTCTACCATTTTACTAATCTTTCCCAACTTTCCCCTAGTTTCAAACAATATTACATGCTCAATCATTCAAATTCCAATTTAAAACCAAATTTTGAATTATCAAAATTTTCACAAAATTTTTCTAACTCTCTAAATTTTTGAAAAATTTCGCCAACGTCTCCTTTGCGCGGCTAGCTCGGTACAACTACAAAATGGCTCTACGGCCTTCCAAATCCAAAAAGAAAACAAAAAGCCAAGTGGCTCAATCCAAAATCCCAATCAGATTTCATACCAAATTTAAATACATACCTTTTGTCGGGCAATTCATATTTATCTTCTGAAATCAAAATCAATTCTTTCTTCCCTTTATATTACCTGCATATCCTGCTTAGCACTAATATCCAATCACAACGTTCAAAAACATTTTATCGACTTTCTTACAAAATGCCAATATCTATTCATTCCAATATTATCTTAGATTATATTTCTAGTATCAATCTTACATTTAAGGATTCACCATACCTTACTTAAGTTAGTATAAGCATTATATATATTTCTTATATTTATTTTCACTTCACAACTTATGTTCACATCTATTTCTATTCAAATCGATTCTTTCATTTTCATATGAATTCAATTTATCTTCAACTCCAAATGTTAAATTTTATTTTTTCATTTATAACTAATTCATGTCATTATTTTAACTAGCTCCATTTACTAACTTATTTCAATTTTCCAGTTTGAAATCGTTTTGTCGTTAACTAAATTTTTTTTTTCAAAAATTTTCAAAATCTTTCTAACTCCCAAAATTTCTGAAATTTTTTGGCAGAGTCTCCCTTGTACGGAGGAGCTTTTGCAATTTGACAAAAGAGACAAATATATATACATCGACCCACACAGTCGGAAAAAAACAAAAGCAGTTCATATTTCCTATTTTTATTGTGTAGGCGTACCTTATTTAGCATTCTAAGCAAGCAGCTTATTTATTTAGCAGTTAATGCAACCCAAATCCAGCCATACGGCTTCCAGGTACCTGTACTTACTCAATTTAAACATGTAAGTGCCAAATATATGCAGTTTACCTATATTTCACTTAGTTGCAATGGTAAAACCAAATGAATTCTATAAGAAATTCACACCAAACATTTTTCCATAAGCAATTTATATAGTTTCCATGCTAATTCAACTATTTCAATTAATTCATAACCATTTTTATTCAATTCGAATGGTTGTCAATCCATTCGTATACATCTTCATCAATTTGAATGGTTTAAAACTCAATCGCTTACCTATAATTTATTTTTAAGCAAATTGAACTCACATTTAATCCAATTGCTCTCAAAACAAATTTATTTTATTCCTATCCATCCAAGGCATCTTAATAACTTCTATTTACAATCAATAACAATTTATTCTTGCAATTTGATGAGATTTGTGTGAATAAATAAGCACTTGAGTTTTATAATCAATTTAAATTGACTCCAACTCAACTTACACTTAATTCTATTCCATTTCGGATTTATTCACAATCCATATATTCTCAGTTTCATTGCATTTCAATTTTATTAACCAAACTAGTTCATTCAAAACCATTAACAACTTAGGTTCCATCTCCAATACCAATTAAATTTCCTTTTTATTTTAATCCATTCACAAGCATTTATTTAGCTCGACACACTCCATTTAAATTTCATTTACAATCCATTTATTTACATTTCATTCCAAATTTGTTTATTCCAAACTATTGTATTTAGCTCGAAGATAATCCAAGCTATTGCATTCCATAATCATTTCTCAACTTATTTAAACCAACACTTCATTTGATACTTATTTATTCCATCATTTATTTATTCAATATAATTAGTTTATCCACATTCACTTAAACCATTCTAATAAACTCAAAACATTCTATTTTCCTTCTTGTCTCAAGTTATTTCAATCCCTTAATAATTTAAATGGTTTACAATCATTTATTTAAGCATTTTCATTCCTTTAAATATTATCGACAACATACCGAATTTTATTTCAATTAAAATTTATTTTTACTTGATTTAAATCCAATCCACTATTATTAAACTTAATTTTAAGTTGAATGCAATTCCACTCATTTCCATTTTTTTTCAAGTAAATCCCTTTTTTTCTATTCTTAAGCTCATTTCATTTTGCAAATAAATTTCTCTTTTCAATTTAATTTGATTCTATCTCAATCCAATCTCATTTCAAACTACAAATTTATTGGATTAGTTATTGTAAAATTTAACTTTCCAGATTTAACTCATTCAATTTATTACAATGCCATTTCCAGTTTATTTCCACTTATTCGGATTTTTACTTGCAATTCATATCATTACTATTCTAATCCATTTTATTTTTATTCTATTCTTTTCAAATTATATTTATTTTGTTAACACTTCAAGTCTAATTTTAATTAATAACTCAAGTCCTGATTCTATTATTCACCTTTAATTTACCATCCAATTTACTAACTCACAATTCAGCTTCATTCTCAATTACTTTCACTTCATCAACAATTTGAATCAATTTTTATTTATAACTTGAGTTTATTTCCAACTTCATCATAAACTCACAATTTAATTTCATTAACTAATTTATTATCTAATTAGTTCTTCCCTTATTTATAATCCAACACTTGAATTTTTATTCCAAATATCACTTCATTTTATTTTTCTTAAGTTCAAATTTATTTTATAATGCAAATTTGGATTTTCTTTTATTCTCCAATTCATGAAACAATATTAATTTTTGGGCTTTGCATTCCATTTTCAATTTTATAAGTCACAACTTATATTTCATACAATCGCATTCATCCTAGGCTTGAATGTATTCATCCTTTATTTTTAATTCAAACCTTATGCTTATTTATATCTCAAGCATATTTTATGCCATGCATTATAATTCTTTTACACGTTATTCTGATTTATTTATTTAAATTCTCATTTCTTATCCAATTTTTTTTTTTCATTTATCCAGGTAAGAATTTAATTTCATTCAATAATTCAATTGAATTTTTATTCCAATTCAATTTTATTTTAACTCAATTTTATTTAACTCAATTCGATTTTAACTAAATTCGAATACAACTGGATATTGTTTCCAGCTTATTCAATTAATTTCAATTCAGTTAAAATTTTTATTCCCCAATCCAAGTTAATTTCATTTTTAACTTTTCACCCAAAAATTAAATTCCAACATTCAAGTTCATATTTCCTTCCTGATTTAAAAATCATCACAATTTATAAGCTTACAAAGTATCTCATCAGGATTTTTTTATACACCCGACTTTTGGTTTCAAATTGTTTTGAAATCTCCAACATCTCAAAAATCAAAATTCTCAAAAATTAAACCAATCCTGGTTTTATTACCAACAAATTTCCTTTGATTTTTCAAAAACATCAAGCTCTTCTGGGCAAATAAACTTTTGGTAGCAATCCGTCACGTAGAAATTCGAAAATGAATACTGATGATGCGGCCGTCATCATCAGAATTATTTTCCAATAATCCAAGTGATTTCAATGCCATATCACTTCCAAAATCCATTTAAAACAATTTCCTTTCAGAAATATCTCCAAAACAATTGTGCTATTATTTATCTTAAAAACACTTCCAAAATTCCCGGGATTTAAATTTCCAAATCCTGCTTAAATCAATTTTAACTATATTTCATCTGTACAGTTTATGCTTATACAAATTTCTTTTTAATTGCATTTCAATTCATAAATTACATTTATAATTCATATTTACAAATTTCATTTTATAATGAATTATTCCCTCAAACTTTGGTTATATTTCAATTTCTAGTTAAATTTTTGCTTAACAATGATAATACTTAAATATTATCATTTCGAACATCCAAGCAACCATATATTAGCTAAAATAGTTTATAAAAACTTTTATTTATATCAAAATATATTTTGGATAAAATTATTTCATTTACCCACATTTAAAACAATACTGTGTCAATTGCTCTATTCAAGTGTTTAGAAACCCCTTCGATACAGTTGCGCAGACTATGTCGACGAAGGTTCATATGCCACTCAATAAACTAATCAACACAATATTAAAACAATTTATATTCACTAACAAATACACACTCATATTTATTAATACGCTCAACTCAATATAGAGTACTACGGACTCTATTTTAAATGAGTAATTCCCACCAGAGCCAAGGTTATCTCTAAACTAAGCTCTGATACCAAGTGAAACGACCCGCAAATCCGTACCCCTTGAGTCAACACTAATCTACCAATCAACTCAAGTTGTACAGAAATACGAACCATTTGGGTTAAAGAAGAAGAGGTAGAAGAAGAAAAATAGAAACAACAACTGAATCTAACCATCGCAGCGGAATAAAATATAATATATAATAAATACTTTTTACTCAAACATCAAATATCTCTGTCTATATATTACATCATCAGAGTACATCAATCACGGCTCAACATCAATATCATACAGATGGATACACAACAACTCAACACAGCGGAATATGTCTATATATACAAGTACGGGAGTACGTATCGCCATCTTGCTCTTCTCCTGAACTCCACAGCATCATATCCTGTATCCTATAATACTCGGTCTGACCCGAGCATTACAGTTAAATAACCCCTAGTCAGTCTGGAATACCAGCGTGAGAAAATCACACCCAATTGATTATTAAAGTTTTCAAAAATCCTTTGAAAACAAAAGCATCTCGTAAAACCACGCCACAAATAAACATGTCGGGTTTTTACCTTACGATAGCTAAAATATTTTTTTATGGAAATCCTCTGATATTATAATAGGTTCTATATACAAATACTTAGAAAATAGCCGAAATTGTTACATTCATTAAATTCCAGCTACTAGCCACAAAGTGGGTAATACAAACAAAACTCGTACAAGGTTCGTAGGGAGAATGGATTTCCAACTAATGACTAGGCACTGGGGTATCACCTGTCACAGTACGGGGCCTAGATCACCGTACCGAGGAGTACACCCGCTCCCCTGTAACACAAGGCCGGAACCAACCTTACTGGACAGTTCCGAGTGAGATCACCCCGCGGTTGGGATCAGCAACCGCACCACTAAGCCGAAATAAAAAGGGACATCTAGACAGGAATGACCTCACCCTGCTTGGGTGCTACCCACCTAGCCTTGCTGCATAACCCCTGATTTTCAGTCATTCCCATTTGATGAGGTTTGAGGCTAAGCGTTACCTTTTTAGAACATATCCCTTAGAATGCCCATCGTCCACCTGACGATGTTTCGCAAGCATTCATCCATACAAGTCCGTCCCGGGTTTGAACGGAACTGAAGGCACTAATCCTACTACATCCGTTTTGGAAATATCCTCAGGATTAGTAGCGACTAGCCCTTGCATTTCACTGCTCCATCTTCGAGTCCAAAATCGTTTACACGAAACGTACAAACCGGATCGAAGCGGTTTTCGAGAAATAAATCTCGATCCCGGTTTCTTCGAAATGATCAACGCAGTTGGCCAGTATTGATAGTCGGTTATTTAACTATCAATTAATATCCACAAACACCCATCAACCAATAAATAATTTCCAAATTATTTATAAATCTCAAAAATATCTTCACTAGATATAATTCTATTTTCAATCCTTTGAAAACAGTTTCCAAACCACCTTTCTTTTCAAAATAAACTTTCCCAAATATTTTCTTTCTCCTCTGAAATCACCAAGTACAAAACTAGATTTCTAGAATAATTTAAAAACACTTTACTTTGAAATATACTTTAAAACATTTAAGATAAAACTGCTTAAATAATTTGTTAAAAATACATACTATATGAATATTTGAAAATAAAGTTACTTAATAAAATATAAAACTAGATTTCTACCTTTAAAAACAAAATACTAAGTTACTTCTTAATAATTACTGCTAAAATAGGTTAAAAGAAAATACTTATTTTAGACTTTAAATAATAGAAATAATAACTTTTACAAAACTTACTTTCTTTAAAAAAAAAAATTAAACATTTAATTTATATTTAAAATTTACTTTAAAAAAAAACATGTGCTTGGCCATCCAGAGAAGATTCCAACTTCCATCACTTGATTCAATTTTCCCAAATTGATTTTCTTTATTTTATTTGAAATAAATTCTTTTTACGTATCAGTTCAGTTTCAAATTACTATTATTATTATATATTTTTTCTCCTTTACTCTTTCAATAATCCAAATCTTAAATTCTAAATAAATGTTTGTTCTTTTAATTAATAATGCTGCATTTTAAATTTCATTAACTTTCTGTTTATTTAATTTTCTTTTCCATTCTCAGGGTCCATTTATTAGAATTTAAAAGTCACTTATTTCTTTTCCAAGCCATTCTTAAATTTTATTCCATACTTATTTTACTTGTAAATTTCACTTCTTTCTTTTCATAATCGAAGTTATTATTTTCATATTACTTCTATTTCTTTCAAAAATCTAATCTATAAAATCTTGGTAATCCATTATACCCAAATATATCCAATCATCCATAACATTCAATATCCCAATATAACTCATCCTAGAATATCAATATTCACAGCAGAGGATATTAAATAATTTAAATAAATGTTGAGGGATCCAGTTGGATCCCTCCAACCTGTTTCCCTGCATCCACAGATGTTAGCACAATAATATGTCGATTCTAGCATATTCCATACCATATCACATCAATCAATTTCAATCATTCAAACAATTATTTAAATTTAATCATTTAAATTTAACTGAGTGAGATTAACTCACCTTTGCTTTTGTTCGACAATTCACTTCCAATTTAGCTTATTTCCACCATTTCTTGACCTTGTATAAATATTAGACGATTTATTAATATTTGAACAATTTGAGTAATAAATTTCCATTTGATAGATTGAATTTAGTTTAATTTAATTTATTTTAATTAATGATTTAATTTGAACAAATAATTAAGTTTTAAACTGATTTTTCTTTTAAAAATCTTTTTGTAACTAAAATAATTGGTTACCCATTTAAACATATTATTTCCTTGATATCTACTAACTAGGTAAATAAAAAAAAATGTAAATACGTATATTTATTTCTACTTTTGAAGTTGCGTATATATACACTTATATAGGAGTCAATATAGATTTCAAAATCTATTCTTATATACATTTCCAAGCCTTCTAAAATCCCTAATCTTCTCAATTCCATCTGCATATATATACGTATATCCATATATACTTATTATTATTACATATATATATATATATATATATATATATATATATTATCTATGAAGATCCTTTATAAAGAAACTGTATTGATCTATAATTCAATTTCTTTGTTCCGACCATCTAAATATATATAAGATTAAACAAATTGTTTATATATATATCCTACTGTAGGTATATAAATCTCTCTGATATAATTTAAACCTCAACAGTAATTGTTAATTTCAAAATTAAATTGCAGATTAAGGAATACCTTACAGCCTATAGTACAAGCCTCTGCCATCGAACAACCTCCATCTTCGCTCATTGAAGTCGCCATCGCCTTCACCTCACCTCGGCCTCGTCCCACCTGCGAGCGCCACCCACTCGAACCCTAGCCCTATCTCCACGCGACAACGTCGCCTGCTTTAGCTTTGCTGAGATCGCCCACGAGTTCGCCTCCAAAATCGCGAGCGCGGCCATCCCCTGCAGCCACCACGAACAACCAGAACGCCACCTTCCCTCAAACCCTAATCGCAACCATCGACGCTTCCAGCACTTCGCCTGCCTTCCTCGATTGCACGCGCGTGACGTCGATCTTGTTCGAGATCGTCATATTATTTTTTATCTGATTTCGATTTTTTTTTAATTCAATTTAAACGATTTAAATTTCGAAACCGGACAAAACACCTCCAAAATCAATTTTAACACTTTTACTATTTTCCATATTATCGATATAAATGTTATAAGCCATTAAATTATTTTTAACAGGCTTAAAACTCCAGATTTCATATCTTATCAAATTTCAAATTATTTGATTCAATAATTTAATTATCAAATAAATTGTAATATTCGTTATTTAAGTTAAAATTACTCTATTGAATATTTAAAATCAATTAAATATTCCGATTTTAAATGCTTGAAAATTACGGGTCGTCACATTCCTCCCCCCTTAAAAGAATTTCGTCCCCGAAATTACTAGTTAGGAAGAATGGTCAAATACCCGTTACTATTTTCCAAAACTAAACTGTTCAACATCCTATCCATTATCTTTTATAAAAGACCCTCTACCATTTTACTAATCTTTCCCAACTTTCCCCTAGTTTCAAACAATATTACATGCTCAATCATTCAAATTCCAATTTAAAACCAAATTTTGAATTATCAAAATTTTCACAAAATTTTTCTAACTCTCTAAATTTTTGAAAAATTTCGCCAACGTCTCCTTTGCGCGGCTAGCTCGGTACAACTACAAAATGGCTCTACGGCCTTCCAAATCCAAAAAGAAAACAAAAAGCCAAGTGGCTCAATCCAAAATCCCAATCAGATTTCATACCAAATTTAAATACATACCTTTTGTCGGGCAATTCATATTTATCTTCTGAAATCAAAATCAATTCTTTCTTCCCTTTATATTACCTGCATATCCTGCTTAGCACTAATATCCAATCACAACGTTCAAAAACATTTTATCGACTTTCTTACAAAATGCCAATATCTATTCATTCCAATATTATCTTAGATTATATTTCTAGTATCAATCTTACATTTAAGGATTCACCATACCTTATTTAAGTTAGTATAAGCATTATATATATTTCTTATATTTATTTTCACTTCACCACTTATGTTCACATCTATTTCTATTCAAATCGATTCTTTCATTTTCATATGAATTCAATTTATCTTCAACTCCAAATGTTAAATTTTATTTTTTCATTTATAACTAATTCATGTCATTATTTTAACTAGCTCCATTTACTAACTTATTTCAATTTTCCAGTTTGAAATCGTTTTGTCGTTAACTAAATTTTTTTTTTCAAAAATTTTCAAAATCTTTCTAACTCCCAAAATTTCTGAAAATTTTTGGCAGAGTCTCCCTTGTACGGAGGAGCTTTTGCAATTTGACAAAAGAGACAAATATATATACATCGACCCACACGGTCGGAAAAAAACAAAAACAGTTCATATTTCCTATTTTTATTGTGTAGGCGTACCTTATTTAGCATTCTAAGCAAGCAGCTTATTTATTTAGCAGTTAATGCAACCCAAATCCAGCCATACGGCTTCCAGGTACCTGTACTTACTCAATTTAAACATGTAAGTGCCAAATATATGCAGTTTACCTATATTTCACTTAGTTGCAATGGTAAAACCAAATGAATTCTATAAGAAATTCACACCAAACATTTTTCCATAAGCAATTTATATAGTTTCCATGCTAATTCAACTATTTCAATTAATTCATAACCATTTTTATTCAATTCGAATGGTTGTCAATCCATTCGTATACATCTTCATCAATTTGAATGGTTTAAAACTCAATCGCTTACCTATAATTTATTTTTAAGCAAATTGAACTCACATTTAATCCAATTGCTCTCAAAACCAATTTATTTTATTCCTATCCATCCAAGGCATCTTAATAACTTCTATTTACAATCAATAACAATTTATTCTTGCAATTTGATGAGATTTGTGTGAATAAATAAGCACTTGAGTTTTATAATCAATTTAAATTGACTCCAACTCAACTTACACTTAATTCTATTCCATTTCGGATTTATTCACAATCCATATATTCTCAGTTTCATTGCATTTCAATTTTATTAACCAAACTAGTTCATTCAAAACCATTAACAACTTAGGTTCCATCTCCAATACCAATTAAATTTCCTTTTTATTTTAATCCATTCACAAGCATTTATTTAGCTCGACACACTCCATTTAAATTTCATTTACAATCCATTTATTTACATTTCATTCCAAATTTGTTTATTCCAAACTATTGTATTTAGCTCGAAGATAATCCAAGCTATTGCATTCCATAATCATTTCTCAACTTATTTAAACCAACACTTCATTTGATACTTATTTATTCCATCATTTATTTATTCAATATAATTAGTTTATCCACATTCACTTAAACCATTCTAATAAACTCAAAACATTCTATTTTCCTTCTTGTCTCAAGTTATTTCAATCCCTTAATAATTTAAATGGTTTACAATCATTTATTTAAGCATTTTCATTCCTTTAAATATTATCGACAACATACCGAATTTTATTTCAATTAAAATTTATTTTTACTTGATTTAAATCCAATCCACTATTATTAAACTTAATTTTAAGTTGAATGCAATTCCACTCATTTCCATTTTTTTCAAGTAAATCCCTTTTTTTCTATTCTTAAGCTCATTTCATTTTGCAAATAAATTTCTCTTTTCAATTTAATTTGATTCTATCTCAATCCAATCTCATTTCAAACTACAAATTTATTGGATTAGTTATTGTAAAATTTAACTTTCCAGATTTAACTCATTCAATTTATTACAATGCCATTTCCAGTTTATTTCCACTTATTCGGATTTTTACTTGCAATTCATATCATTACTATTCTAATCCATTTCATTTTTATTCTATTCTTTTCAAATTATATTTATTTTGTTAACACTTCAAGTCTAATTTTAATTAATAACTCAAGTCCTGATTCTATTATTAACCTTTAATTTACCATCCAATTTACTAACTCACAATTCAGCTTCATTCTCAATTACTTTCACTTCATCAACAATTTGAATCAATTTTTATTTATAACTTGAGTTTATTTCCAACTTCATCATAAACTCACAATTTAATTTCATTAACTAATTTATTATCTAATTAGTTCTTCCCTTATTTATAATCCAACACTTGAATTTTTATTCCAAATATCACTTCATTTTATTTTTCTTAAGTTCAAATTTATTTTATAATGCAAATTTGGATTTTCTTTTATTCTCCAATTCATGAAACAATATTAATTTTTGGGCTTTGCATTCCATTTTCAATTTTATAAGTCACAACTTATATTTCATACAATCGCATTCATCCTAGGCTTGAATGTATTCATCCTTTATTTTTAATTCAAACCTTATGCTTATTTATATCTCAAGCATATTTTATGCCATGCATTATAATTCTTTTACACGTTATTCTGATTTATTTATTTAAATTCTCATTTCTTATCCAATTTTTTTTTTTCATTTATCCAGGTAAGAATTTAATTTCATTCAATAATTCAATTGAATTTTTATTCCAATTCAATTTTATTTTAACTCAATTTTATTTAACTCAATTCGATTTTAACTAAATTCGAATACAACTGGATATTGTTTCCAGCTTATTCAATTAATTTCTATTCAGTTAAAATTTTTATTCCCCAATCCAAGTTAATTTCATTTTTAACTTTTCACCCAAAAATTAAATTCCAACATTCAAGTTCATATTTCCTTCCTGATTTAAAAATCATCACAATTTATAAGCTTACAAAGTATCTCATCAGGATTTTTTTATACACCCGACTTTTGGTTTCAAATTGTTTTGAAATCTCCAACATCTCAAAAATCAAAATTCTCAAAAATTAAACCAATCCTGGTTTTATTACCAACAAATTTCCTTTGATTTTTCAAAAACATCAAGCTCTTCTGGGCAAATAAACTTTTGGTAGCAATCCGTCACGTAGAAATTCGAAAATGAATACTGATGATGCGGCCGTCATCATCAGAATTATTTTCCAATAATCCAAGTGATTTCAATGCCATATCACTTCCAAAATCCATTTAAAACAATTTCCTTTCAGAAATATCTCCAAAACAATTGTGCTATTATTTATCTTAAAAACACTTCCAAAATTCCCGGGATTTAAATTTCCAAATCCTGCTTAAATCAATTTTAACTATATTTCATCTGTACAGTTTATGCTTATACAAATTTCTTTTTAATTGCATTTCAATTAATAAATTACATTTATAATTCATATTTACAAATTTCATTTTATAATGAATTATTCCCTCAAACTTTGGTTATATTTCAATTTCTAGTTAAATTTTTGCTTAACAATGATAATACTTAAATATTATCATTTCGAACATCCAAGCAACCATATATTAGCTAAAATAGTTTATAAAAACTTTTATTTATATCAAAATATATTTTGGATAAAATTATTTCATTTACCCACATTTAAAACAATACTGTGTCAATTGCTCTATTCAAGTGTTTAGAAACCCCTTCGATACAGTTGCGCAGACTATGTCGACGAAGGTTCATATGCCACTCAATAAACTAATCAACACAATATTAAAACAATTTATATTCACTAACAAATACACACTCATATTTATTAATACGCTCAACTCAATATAGAGTACTACGGACTCTATTTTAAATGAGTAATTCCCACCAGAGCCAAGGTTATCTCTAAACTAAGCTCTGATACCAAGTGAAACGACCCGCAAATCCGTACCCCTTGAGTCAACACTAATCTACCAATCAACTCAAGTTGTACAGAAATACGAACCATTTGGGTTAAAGAAGAAGAGGTAGAAGAAGAAAAATAGAAACAACAACTGAATCTAACCATCGCAGCGGAATAAAATATAATATATAATAAATACTTTTTACTCAAACATCAAATATCTCTGTCTATATATTACATCATCAGAGTACATCAATCACGGCTCAACATCAATATCATACAGATGGATACACAACAACTCAACACAGCGGAATATGTCTATATATACAAGTACGGGAGTACGTATCGCCATCTTGCTCGTCTCCTGAACTCCACAGCATCATATCCTGTATCCTATAATACTCGGTCTGACCCGAGCATTACAGTTAAATAACCCCTAGTCAGTCTGGAATACCAGCGTGAGAAAATCACACCCAATTGATTATTAAAGTTTTCAAAAATCCTTTGAAAACAAAAGCATCTCGTAAAACCACGCCACAAATAAACATGTCGGGTTTTTACCTTACGATAGCTAAAATATTTTTTTATGGAAATCCTCTGATATTATAATAGGTTCTATATACAAATACTTAGAAAATAGCCGAAATTGTTACATTCATTAAATTCCAGCTACTAGCCACAAAGTGGGTAATACAAACAAAACTCGTACAAGGTTCGTAGGGAGAATGGATTTCCAACTAATGACTAGGCACTGGGGTATCACCTGTCACAGTACGGGGCCTAGATCACCGTACCGAGGAGTACACCCGCTCCCCTGCAACACAAGGCCGGAACCAACCTTACTGGACAGTTCCGAGTGAGATCACCCCGCGGTTGGGATCAGCAACCGCACCACTAAGCCGAAATAAAAAGGGACATCTAGACAGGAATGACCTCACCCTGCTTGGGTGCTACCCACCTAGCCTTGCTGCATAACCCTTGATTTTCAGTCATTCCCATTTGATGAGGTTTGAGGCTAAGCGTTACCTTTTTAGAACATATCCCTTAGAATGCCCATCGTCCACCTGACGATGTTTCGCAAGCATTCATCCATACAAGTCCGTCCCGGGTTTGAACGGAACTGAAGGCACTACTCCTACTACATCCGTTTTGGAAATATCCTCAGGATTAGTAGCGACTAGCCCTTGCATTTCACTGCTCCATCTTCGAGTCCAAAATCGTTTACACGAAACGTACAAACCGGATCGAAGTGGTTTTCGAGAAATAAATCTCGATCCCGGTTTCTTCGAAACGATCAACGCAGTTGGCCAGTATTGATAGTCGGTTATTTAACTATCAATTAATATCCACAAACACCCATCAACCAATAAATAATTTCCAAATTATTTATAAATCTCAAAAATATCTTCACTAGATATAATTCTATTTTCAATCCTTTGAAAACAGTTTCAAAACCACCTTTCTTTTCAAAATAAACTTTCCCAAATATTTTCTTTCTCCTCTGAAATCACCAAGTACAAAACTAGATTTCTAGAATAATTTAAAAACACTTTACTTTGAAATATACTTTAAAACATTTAAGATAAAACTACTTAAATAATTTGTTAAAAATACATACTATATGAATATTTGAAAATAAAGTTACTTAATAAAATATAAAACTAGATTTCTACCTTTAAAAACAAAATACTAAGTTACTTCTTAATAATTACTGCTAAAATAGGTTAAAAGAAAATACTTATTTTAGACTTTAAATAATAGAAATAATAACTTTTACAAAACTTACTTTCTTTAAAAAAAAATTAAACATTTAATTTATATTTAAATTTACTTTAAAAAAAAACATGTGCTTGGCCATCCAGAGAAGATTCCAACTTCCATCACTTGATTCAATTTTCCCAAATTGATTTTCTTTATTTTATTTGAAATAAATTCTTTTTACGTATCAGTTCAGTTTCAAATTACTATTATTATTATAATATATTTTTTCTCCTTTACTCTTTCAATAATCCAAATCTTAAATTCTAAATAAATGTTTGTTCTTTTAATTAATAATGCTGCATTTTAAATTTCATTAACTTTCTGTTTATTTAATTTTCTTTTCCATTCTCAGGGTCCATTTATTAGAATTTAAAAGTCACATATTTCTTTTCCAAGCCATTCTTAAATTTTATTCCATACTTATTTTACTTGTAAATTTCACTTCTTTCTTTTCATACTTGAAGTTATTATTTTCATATTACTTCTATTTCTTTCCAAAATCCAATCTATAAAATCTTGGTAATCCATTATACCCAAATATATCCAATCATCCATAACACTCAATATCCCAATATAACTCATCCTAGAATATCAATATTCACAGCAGAGGATATTAAATAATTTAAATAAATGTTGAGTGATCCAGTTGGATCCCTCCAACCTGTTTCCCTGCATCCACAGATGTTAGCACAATAATATATCGATTCTAGCATATTCCATACCATATCACATCAATCAATTTCAATCATTCAAAAAATTATTTAAATTTAATCATTTAAATTTAAATTTAACTGAGTGAGATTAACTCACCTTTGCTTTTGTTCGACAATTCACTTCCAATTTAGCTTGTTTCCACCATTTCTTGACCTTGTATAAATATTAGACGATTTATTAATATTTGAACAATTTAAGTAATAAATTTCCATTTGATAGATTGAATTTGGTTTAATTTAATTTATTTTAATTAATGATTTAATTTGAACAAATAATTAAGTTTTAAACTGATTTTTCTTTTAAAAGTCTTTTTGTAACTAAAATAATTGGTTACCCATTTAAAAAATTATTTCCTTGATATCTACTAACTTGGTAAATAAAAAAATGTAAATGCGTATATTTATTTCTGCTTTTGAAATTGCGTATATATACACTTATATAGGAGTCAATATAGATTTCAAAATCTATTCTTATATACATTTCCAAGCCTTCTAAAATCCCTAATCTTCTCAATTCCATCTACATATATATACGTATATCCATATATACTTATTATTATTATATTTATATATATATTTTATCTATGAAGATCCTTTATAAAGAAACTGTATTGATCTATAATTCAATTTCTTTTTTCCTACCATCTAAATATATATAAGATTAAACAAATTGTTTACATATATATATATATATATATATATCCTACTGTAGGTATATAAATCTCTCTCATATAATTTAAACCTCAATAGTAATTGTTAATTTCAAAATTAAATTGCAGATTAAGGAATACCTTACAGCCTACAGTACAAGCCTCTGCCATTGAACAACCTCCATCATCTCTCATTGAAGTCGCCATCGCCTTCACCTCACCTAGGCCTCGTCCCACCTGCGAGCGCCACCCACTCGAACCCTAGCCCTATCTCCACGCGACAACGTCGCCTGCTTTAGCTTTCCCGAGATCGCCCACGAGTTCGCCTCCAAAATCGCAAGCGCGGCCATCCCCTGCAGCCGCCACGAACAACCAGAACGCCATCTTCCACCAAACCCTAATCGCAACCATCGACGCTTCCAGGAGTTCGCCTGCCTTCCTCGATTGCACGCGCGTGACGTCGATCTTGTTCGAGATCGTTATATTTTTTTATCTGATTTCGATTTTTTTTAATTCAATTTAAACGATTTAAATTTCGAAACCGGACAAAACACCTCCGAAATCAATTTTAACAATTTTACTATTTTCCATATTATCGATATAAATGTTATAAGCCATTAAATTATTTTTAACAGGCTTAAAGCTCCAGATTTCATATCTCATCAAATTTCAAATTATTTGATTCCATAATTTAATTATCAAATAAATTGTAATATTCGTTATTTAAGTTAAAATTACTCTATTGAATATTCAAAATTAATTAAATATTCCGATTTTAAGTGCTTGAAAATTCTGGGTCGTCACAGAACTAAAGTAATTCTAGTGCCATCGAACATGAGACTATACCAGTTAGTCCTACCATCGTGTTGAACGGCTCTATCGAATTGCCACGGTCTTCCCAACAACAAATGACATACATCCATATCCACCACGTCACACCAAATTTCATCCTTATACTTCTTTCTGATGGAAAAAGTTACACAAGCTCTTCGACTAACCTTCACTTCCCCACCTTTCCTCAACCAAGCTAATTTTTAGGGTTTTGGGTGCTTCTCTGTCTTTAACGCTAACTTCTTTACAGCTTCTGTAGAGATGATATTATCACAACTTCCTGCATCGATAACAAACTTACAAACCCTTCCTAAAATAGTGCACGTCGACTGAAAAATATTACTCCTTAACTAGCTATTCTCCTCTTCCTATTTCGGCGTCAAGCAAGATCTCCTCATCATTAAAGAATATCCCTCGTCTCCCGTCAATAATTCTTCTTCCTCCTCAACTTGTGGTGAATTGAAACATTCTATTTCTGCATCCTCATCCTCAACCTCAGCAACCATCGCTCGCTTCTTTGGCCTTGGGCATTCATTGCTCTTATGACCAAACTCCTGACAGTTATAACACTTGAAATTGTTGTTGACCTTGGTCTTAGCAACTTTATTGACAACCGGTTTACTAACAGCCTTGGAAACATTAGTACTGCTACTAGCCCCTTTCACCGGATTGTTGGAATTTGTAAACACACCACCTCGTCTTCTACCTTGCTTCTCCCAAGCTAGAGCCTTCTGGTGTGCTTCAGCAACGGATCTTGGATCAAACATATTCACCATATCCTGAATTTGCATTCTCAATCCTCCAACAAATCTAGCTGTCAACTGTTCCTCCATCTCCATGATATCGTTTCTAGCAATCAGTTGACAGAATCATCTGCATAATCATTTACCGACTTTGTCCCTTGTCTCAAATTCTGCAAGCGCTGATACATAAGAGACTGATAATTATAAGGCAAGAAAGTAGCCTTCATCAACTTCTTCATCTTTTCCCATGAAACAATCTTCGACTTTCACATCCTTTCCCGTGTAAGTTTAGTTTGTTGCCACCATGCCATAGCTCTTCCCCTCAATCGTGCAGCAACCAACTTAACTCTATGATGCTCGGGTACTTCCTTGAAGTCAAAAATTTATTCAACATTTGATAACCAATCCAGAAACTCTTCTGTTATCATTCCCCCTTTGAATTCTGGAATCTCTGTTTTCATTCCCTACTCCCATCGACGATCATCTTCTACATCCCGATATTGACTTCGAACTTGGTCTCGATCTCAATAATGAATACTACCTCTATCACCATCTTCATCATAATCAAATGTACTTTGATATCGATCTCGACCATCAATATCTCTACGATCACGCATATCTCTTCTACTATGTCTTTCAGCATTACGATATGGCTCATTTCCAAACTCACGTGGAGTTCTTCTCTCTTCATTTCGATACCCATGGTGATCTCGCATCACTGAAACTGATGATTCTGTTCTATCTCGATAAGATTGTGGTGACACCCTCCTCGCTTCCGAAACTGATTGAGAACCTCTGTTTCCTCCATGGTTCGAGACTGGTGACCTACTCCTTTGACTTTGATTCATGTCGTTCATCAATTTCTCTAACTTTCCAATACCTCCATCAAACTTTTCATTAATATGTTGTTCCATTTTCTCAGCTTCTTATCTTCGATACACATCTCCAACATTTTGAAATCGATTAGCACGTCTCGGCGGCATGATCATAAACAAACTTCAAACTAACTTTAACTCTTGGCTTGAACTTAACTCCAACTCTCGGCCTTGATCTACAAAAGTGATGCATGCCTCCAACTTATAGCTCGAATCTAAACTCCAACACTTTAACTCGGCTCCCAATAGGCTCGGCTTAGCTATGATTGGCTAAGTCTAGCTCTGATACCAAATTGACGCAGCGGAAAATAACAATTGAAGCAAAATGATGCAACAATAACAAAACAACGATGGAATGATGCAAAGATGAATCGATGGATTGATGATACTCAGGATAAATGCCCAAATCCGTTGATCTCGCGAGTTACCGGATTCTAGCTATCTTTAACACGTTGATTGCGCACGATACCGTGTTAGATGATCTATGATTCTTTGACATTGATCTCGCGCACGAGATTCCATGAATCGGCTTCGAAATCGTTGATTCGAGCGCACTCGAATAACCGAAGATGGAGAAAGGAGATAACACTCAACTTCTAATATTTAAAGAGGCACAAAGCACTCAAACAAAAGTTTATTCAAAATCAACAAAGCTTTACAAATGCCAACACACCCCTATTTATAGGAGTTACAAACACCAACCTGCGACATAACAGTTCAATTGACCTACAACCTAAGAATACAACACATTACGCGACATAACAAATACAAGTTACAACAGACAGCACACGGCTTACACATTCGACACAACACTGGTCTCTCGCGACCTAACACATAAGCGACATACGACTTACTAGTAAACGACCTAACAACATGCGACCCAACAATATATGAAGATACAACATCATGCGACTTATCACTTGAGTGACATAATAAAGTATGCGAATTATCACAAACGACCTAAGGCAATGCGGCATAAAGAAGTGGTGACTTAACTCATTAGGTCGTTATCTTGCTTGAGCGACCTAAGGGAACTGGGTGATATAATGTTCGCTTTTACTTGCTAGGTCGGTCACATGACTCGCTCGCAACCTAAGGAAACTGGGCTTAACTCGCTAAGTCGCTGGAGCAGTTTCAAGCTTAACTCGCTAAGTCGCTGGAGCGGTTTCAAGCTTAGCTCGCTAGGTTGTCGGAGCAGTTTCAAGCTTAACTCGCTAAGTCGCTTGAGCGTCCTACAGCTTGACTCGCTAGTAGGTTGTGTTGCATCATCCTCTTCGCGACTTAAGGAAGGTTGTTCGCGACCTAGGGTTCTGGCATGCGCTGCATCATAAAATTATAAGTTTGTTTTGAAATTTATTGACTTTAAGATATTTACTTATAATTGTACTATTATAAAATATATAAAATAAGTTTTAATATAAAATAAATTCATTTATAAGATTAGATTTATTAAAGTTTGATTTAATTAATATATAATATTTTTTAGTATTTATTTTAAAAATTATATTTTCAAATACAGAGTTTATAATAATTTTATAAATTACGGTTGGAAAGAGAAATAAAAGTGGTTTTGAAATTATATTTATTTAATAATTGTACTCAAATAAGTTTGATTTGAAATTTATTAAATTTGAGATTCTAAAAGATATGATTTTATAACTTGATTTTGATTAAAGTAATTTAAATGATTATTTTCAAATTTACATAAATTGAAATAAGATGTTTTGTTTATTTAAATCTATAATTTGAAGTTTTATTTAAATATTATTGAAATGATTAAGTAAATATTTCAAAATTAAACAATAGTAAATTAAATTTGAGACATAAATGAAATTATCAAATTTATTTTTGAAATGTGGAATATTTAATGCTTTGAAAATATTGAAATTGAAATGGTTTATTTGTGGTTCAAATCTATTTTTGAATCGATACAATTTGAAATGGTTTTTTGAGAAACTAAATTGAGTTGAAATTGATGAATTGAGATTGAATTAAATTTGAATTTTGGAATTCGAGTTGATTTGAATCGATTGTGAAATTTGAGAAAAGTATTTTTAAATTATATTTAAAACTATTTATATATTTTACTTTATAAACTAGTTTAATATAAAACTATTTGTAATATAAACTATTTTAATATTAATATTATTTTATTTTATATAAACTAATTAATTTATTACTATTTTATATACAAACTATTTTTATTATATTAACTATTTTATTTATGACTATTTTAATATATATATATATATATACACTATTATTATTATCTAAATTGTTTAAGAGGAAAGTGTTATAGATTTCAAAGTTATGATTTCTAAAGTGTTTTGATTTTAAAAGACTAATGATTTCGAAAGTGTTATAGCTCTAAAAGTGCTATGATTTTGGAAATGGATATATTTTAAGTGAAATGGTATCGTATTGATATGTTTTTGGAATAGATATAATATTTTGAAATGACTGCGGTGTTATAATAACATTTGGTTATTAAAGAGACGGGATCAGATATTGTCATACTCTTTGCCAATACCGAAAACCACTTTAACAACTGTGTACGTGGTGGAGATTTTAGAAATGAAGTAGGATGGTTTGGCGAACGTGTAACAACCCGCATATTTAACGATTATATATTTAAATGTTTTATTTAAATATAGCGTCGTTAGTCGGATTTTAGGTCTAAAATGTTACTTTTTGTAAACGGCCGAATTGGGACTCGAAACCATTTCCATTGGTTCCAAAATGGCGTTTGCGATCTTTTTGAGTATAAGCTTTGATATGTTTGGAGTAAGTTGAATTTTGCAACTTTTCTTGTTGGGTTTGGGTTGGGTTCAGCCCACTAACTATCTAATTAACCCTAACTCAGCCCTCTCCTCTCACTCACTTATTCCATTTCTTAAAAACTTAAGCTTAAAACTGAAATGGGGGAAGAGAATGGGAATTAGAAATTCCAAGCCCTAGTTCTTCTTGTAAACTTGATTTCTTGCTCCAAATTCATAGAGAAGACATTGGTAAACTCCTCTCCATCTTCTCCAACTCTTCTTCTCTTCAATTTCAGAAAGTTTTCTAAATCTAACTTAGGAAATATGTGTTTATTCCTAGATTGAAGCTTGTTGAGTTGAAGTGAAGAGTAGTTAGTCTCCTCCTTGTGTTTGAGCTTCTTCTTCTTTGTTTTGTGATAAATGGTGAGTTTTGAACTCACATCTACTTCTCTTGATTTTGTTAATGTTGGGTATGAATTCCTAGCACTTGTTCATATGCACTTGCTTTTGGTTTGGATTGAATTGGTGAATACCCAAAATTTTAGTGTTTTGGGTTCAATTCTTTAAAGATCCTAACTTTGATGTTTTGATCATGTTTTGGTGATGCATTGAAGTGCTTATAGGGTTGGGTAGCCGCTTGGCGTAAACCCCTAGCGTCCGTGCTTGTCCGGTTGAAAGTTGGGAGAGTTTGCACTTCATTTGTTACAAGTAGGAAATACAGGAAATTAGGTTCAGTCGACTGGATCCTCTGTTCAGTCGACTGAGCTGAAGCCCAAAATTTTTCTGAACAGTGTTCAGTCGACTGAACAGGGATTTCAGTCGACTGACCTGCTCTTGTTTTCCTGTTTTGCCTATTTATGCTTATTTCGATTGGTTTTCGGAATTTTAGCAATTTATGTTGGTTCTTAGTGGTTGTTATTGCTCCTTTGGCTTTGATAACTTATTCTTGAATTCATTCACGGGTTTTTAGAAAATAATCTTTCGAATCATATTAAAAGCTCCCTTCTCCAATTTATAAATTCTATTTAAAACACGCACAATTTCGCACTTCGAGCGAAGTGGAAGGATGATTAAATGGTTGGGCAAAACACGGACCATGAATCTGTGCGTTTATCCTTCTGATTAATCCCCGACCTATTCAATTGATCGTTTTGACCTTCGGGTTTGGTTTACCGATGATATGAGGTGAACTTTGTACTGCTTTGAGTGTGAAAGTGACTGACGGATAGTAAACCGTTTGGTGTGAACGAGTGGTTATGGGACGCACGTTAACACTTTTCAGATTCCTTTTCGAGAGTTGTGACACATTCCGCCAGTCAGTGGTGTCCAGTACTGGGTCTTCGACCTTCACCACTACGGTTTGTTGCCTTCGGGTATGTTGCCTTCGGGTTTGTACCTTCGGGTTTGTGCCTTCGGGTTTGTGCCCTTTAGTATCGCTTCTGAAGTTGGTTGTTATGAGCCGCATGGGTGATATTGGGTTGCCCTTTAGTATCGCTTCCGATGTTGGTCTTTATGAGCCGCATGGGTGATATTGGGTTTGGATTCTTCAGGCTCATGGATCCTTGTTTATATAGTACGGAGCTCGAGCAATTTTCTGATGTTTTATTCATATGTATATTCCCTAGGTATCGCCCTTCGGTGTTGGTCTTTTTGAGCTGCATGATGTGTCGCGTTTACCTTGTGGAACTTGTATACCTTATTGGTATTTGTTATTTGCCTTTTGGCTTGTTTGGGACATTTCTATCCTTTGTTTCTATATGTGGCCGATGAGATGAGGCTTATTATCTTATGATTCATCTTTTGTTAGATGATTGTGTTATCTCTTTTAGAGATATATGTTATGCTTTGTAACCTTGCAGGTTTATTGTTGTTCAGTTTATCTAACTGATTTGTTTAGCTAGACTGACCCGTGTATTTTATACTCGGGTCAGACCGAGTTGTTTCAGGTTAGGAGCTTTTGGACTTAGCCTATTTTGCTTCCGCATGGACTATTCAGCTTGTTCCTTTTTGTTAAAGCTTTTTGTGTAGTCCTATTTTGTTGTAACTCTAGTATATGTATTCTTTTGACTCGTCTATATATTGTGGTCTGCTATACCACTTGACATGTATTATTCCGTATACTCTGTTATGTATCTGTATATGTGTATATGATGATCTACTGTTCTGTGATGTATATTACATTTGAGTTGTTATATTCTGTTCTGATAGATCCTCCAACCACCTATGGTTTTGTTTTAAGTATTCATTGGATATGTCGACCGGTTTAGTATGATTATTGTCGATGTATTCAATAAATAGTTAGAGCAAGACTATAGATGGTCGCTCCTAACCAGCCTTATTCTCCATGTTAGTTGACGGCATTACCCTGTAGTGTCCTTGGCTAGCGTGGGTATAGAGGTGGGGCGTCACAGCTTGGTATTAGTGCCCGGTTCAGAACAAAATATGATAAACACAGAATAGAGCACATATTACGATACATCAAATTGTATAAGTGATACAAATCTTTGAATCATCGTGTCTCTCTATTCCATCAAGGTTAGATAGAATTTGGGAATACGTCTAGGAATGCATTTAAATTCCATAGTATTCCATATTGAATTATCTACCCAATGAGTAATCTTGTTCTTATCTAACTTTCAGCGTGTGGCTGGAAGAGGCAGGGGACGACGTACGGATGCTGGGCAAGCCAGTGGCTCACATCCGGATGGCGTTTATATGTCTGCCGATCAGTTTTTGGAGTTGTTTAGGAGCACTCAGCCTCCAGTTCCTCCCCGATTGTCTCCACCTCGCAAGTCTGCTTTTGCACGTCAGGGAGGAACTTTGCTCATCTTGGAGGAAAGCCGTTTAAGGGCTCCGAGTCTGTCATTGAAGTCCAAGCTTGGCTTCGCACGTGCGAGCGTATCTTTTCTCGCATGGATCTTTCTGACCATGATAGAGTTCTTGCAACTTCTAGTTTATTACAAGAGCGTGCTCTTGATTGGTATGAGCTTCTTGTAGCCGAAATTGATGAGTCTACTCTTTCTTGGACTCAGTTTCGGGGACGATTCGAACTCAAGTTCGTTCCTGAATCTGAAAAAGTTCTATTGACCCGTCGCTTCCTTGAGTTGAAGCAAGGGAAATCTTCTGTTTCTGAGTATGTTGCATCATTCGAGGCTTTATCCCAGTATGGTCTTGAATTCATTAGCACTTCTTATAAGAAGAATTTGAAGTTTGTTTCTGGTCTTAAGAAATATCTAAGGAAGTCCTTATTGCTCCAGCTTAAACTTTCTTTTGAGGAGTTGGTGGATTCTGCGCTTCATCTCGAGACCGTCGAGAAGGAGTGTGATAGCGATGTTGATGTTGAGGTTTCCAAGAACCCCAACAAGAAGCCGTTTCCATTTCAGAAGAAGCCTTTTCCTTCTAAGAAGAAGAAGACTGGTGGTTCTAGTTCTCAGCCTCAGCCTTCTGGAACACCTTTCATTCGAAAGTGTTTTAATTGTGGTTCTCCTGATCATTTGATTGGAGCTTGTTCTAAACCTCTCTTCTGTCGCTATTGCAAGAAGGAAGGTCATCATGTTTCAGCTTGCCCTACTGTTCCGGCTGGTGCCAAGTCTAGCAAGCTTTATGCTGTTAT
Source organism: Allium cepa (assembly GCA_030765085.1). Classification (NCBI taxonomy): domain Eukaryota; kingdom Viridiplantae; phylum Streptophyta; class Magnoliopsida; order Asparagales; family Amaryllidaceae; genus Allium; species Allium cepa. The sequence continues at coordinate 889,302,846 of CM060940.1, read as the reverse complement.
GGCTTCTGAAGGTCCTTCTCAGCCCAAAGGTATATCTCCATCTAATTTGGAGGGCTCTATTTTATTTTATGATCATAGTATTCGAGTTCTTTTTGATACGGGTGCTTCACGTTCTTTCGTATCGAAAAAGCTCGTTGATGATTGTTCTTTGGATGTTTCTTGTTTGGTTACTTCTTTAAGGATTGCGAATCCTATCGGGGGATCCACGACCCTTAGCTTGCTTTGTGATGATGTTGAGATTGTTTTATGTGGCTTTTCTTTTCGTGCGAATTTGCACGTTATTTCTTGTCTGGGATTTGATATGATTTTGGGAATGGACTGGCTAGTGAGATATGCTGCCAGGATTATTTGTTCGGAGAGAATTATATATCTTCGACATCTAGATTCGCTTACTCAGCTATCTCTTGTTCTTCGGGATGTGGATAATTCTGAAATGTCTTTTTATTCTCTTGACTCTCGAGATGATGATATATCTCGTATTCCTGTTGCTTGTGACTTTTCTGATGTTTTCGAACCTGTTTTGGGTTTGCCACCCAAGCGGGCAATTGAGTTCCGCATTGATCTTATTCCAGGTGCGCAGCCAGTTAGTCGTCCTCCCACGAGGATGTCTACAAAGGAAAACGAGGAACTTAAGAAGCAGCTTTTAGAGCTTGAGTCCAAGCAATTGATTCAGTCCAGTTTTTCTCCATGGGGATCCGCGGTCGTCTTCGTGAAGAAGTCCGATGGAACTCTTAGGCTTTGCATTGACTATCGCAAGCTTAACGAGCTAACCATCAAAAATAGGTATCCATTGCCTAGGATCGATGATATGTTCGATCTATTGAGTGGTGCTAAGGTCTTTTCTCAGCTTGACCTTGCCACAGGTTTTCATCAGTTACGAGTCGCGGAGGATAGCATACCTCTTACCGCTTTCCGCACTCGTTATGGTTCTTTTGAGTGGCTCGTTATGCCGTTCGGTTTGACGAACGCTCCTACTTTCTTTGTCGATCTCATGAATCGGGTATTCCGGGAATATCTCGATATGTTCGTCTTAATGTTCATTGATGACATCCTTGTTTATTGTAAGTCTGAAGATGAGCATGCTAATCACTTAAGAATTGTCTTGAGTACTCTCCGTCATCATCAGCTTAGAGCCAAATTCTCCAAGTGCCACTTTTGGGAGAATAGGGTTAAGTTCTTAGGCCATGTTGTATCTTCCGATGGCATTTCTGTCGATCCCTCAAAGATCGAAGCCATCCAGAATTGGAAGAGGCCTGAGAATGAGCATGAGATTCGTAGTTTCCTTGTATTGGCGGGTTATTACCGTCGGTTCATTAAGGATTTTTCCCGTGTTGTGCTTCCTCTCACCACCCTTACTCGAAAAGGCATTCGTTTTATTTGGTCCGACAAGTGTGAAGCTTCCTTTCTGACATCGAAGGAACTTCTCACTAATGCTCCTATTCTTGTGGTTCCCGAGGGGAATCATGATCTTGTTATCAACACCGATGCTTGTGGTAGTGGTCTCGGTGCTATTCTTATGCAGAAGGATCGGGTAGTTGCTTATGCTTCTAGGCAACTACGTCCGAATGAAGTTCACTATGCTACTCATGATCTTGAGTTAGCCGCCATTGTCTTCGCCTTGAAGATTTGGCGACACTATTTATTGGGCGAGCGCTTCATTCTCTATACCGATCATAAATCCTTGAAGTATTTGTTCACTCAGAAGGAACTCAATATGAGACAATGACGTTGGCTCGAGTTTCTTGCCTCCTATGACTTTGATATCCAGTTTACCCCTGGAAAGGGTAATCGTGTTGCTGATGCGCTTAGTCGCAAACATTCGGCTGTTATTTCTATGATGCTTGCCGAATGGAATGTTCTTGAGACTCCATCTTTTTGTGAAATTTGTAATCGAGGTTCATCTTCTGATACTCCTATTCTATTATTTAGTTTGGGAGCTTGACCTATTTTATTGGATCGTATTGCCGATGCCCAGCAGCCTGATCCTGATTTGTTGCATCTTATTCAGCTTTGTGAGTCTGGATCCTGTGATGAGGCGTTGCGGGATTTCAGCATTGATTCTCATGGGTGTCTTCGCAAGAAGAACCGTCTTTTTGTGCCTTCTGATTTTGCGCTTAGGCATGACATTCTTGATGATTGTCACTGCTCTAAGTATACCATTCATCCTGGTAGTAGTAAGATGTATGCCGATATGCATCGTCTTTATTATTGGGAAGGCATGAAACGCGATGTGGCGACTTATGTGAGTAATTGCATAACTTGTCAGCATATTAACGCCGAACATCAGCGTCCTTCGGGTCTTCTTCAGCCTCTAGAGATTCCATTGTGGAAATGGGATCAGATTTCTATGGATTTCATTGACGGCTTACCTCGTTCGAGATCGGGCCATTCTAGCATTTGTGTTATTGTTGATCGCCTCACTAAATCTGCTCATTTTATTCCTATTAAGTCTAATAGGACTGCTTCTCATTTGGCTAAGTTGTATGTCTAGGAAATCGTGAGATTTCACGGTGTTCCTAGTTCTATTGTGAGTGACCGTGACCCTTTATTCACGAGTCATTTTTGGAAGAGTCTTCAGCAAGCTTTGGGAACAAAACTTAATTTTAGCACAGCTTATCATCCGCAGTCTGATGGACAGACTGAACGGGTGAATCGTATCTTGGAAGATCTTCTCCGTGTTTGTATTTTTGATTTTGGTGGTAGTTGGGAAGACCACCTACCTCTTGTAGAATTCTCCTACAACAATAGTTTTCAGTCTAGTATCGGTATGGCTCCTTTCGAAGCTTTATATGGAAGGCCATGTCGATCACCTTCTTGTTGGTTGGAATCTGGGGAGAAGCTTATTCTTGGCCTGGATTTTGTGCGGGATTCTTCCGAGAAGATTGATCTTATCCGGTTGAGAATGAAAGAGGCACAGAGTAGCCAGAAGTCCTACGCAGACAACCGTAGGAAGCCTCTCGAATTCTCAGTTGGTGATCTTGTTTTTGTTCGTGTTTCTCCTTTGAAGTGGGTTATGCGTTTCAGTACGACTGGGAAATTGGCTCCTCCCTTTATAGGACCATTTTCTATTACTGAGCGTATTGGCCCTGTGGCTTATAGAGTTTCACTTCCTGCTCATTTATTTGGCATTCATGACGTGTTTCACGTCTCTCAGCTTCGGAAGTGTCTCCGGAAATCGGATTTTGTTATTGATTCTCTGGATTTGCTTGAGCTTGAGATCTCACCGGACTTATCGATTGTACAGCAGCCTATTCGCGTACTTGACACGGAGGTGCGACACCTTCGGAACAAGGACGTGCTGCTCATTAAAGTTCAATGGTCCGCTAACCCCAATGACTGTACTTGGGAAACCAGAGAGTATATCGAGAGATTTTATCCAGGTTTTCTATCTTTGCTTGGCAACGGTGAGAATATCTTTTCGTCTCAAGCTTATTTCCTTTTTTTTGAATGTTGTATGTATGTAGTTGTTACAAATATTGTCTCTAGGAATTGCGGGGATGCAATTTTGTAAGGAGGGGAGATCTGTAACAATCCGCATATTTAACGATTATATATTTAAATGTTTTATTTAAATATAGCGTCGTTAGTCGGATTTTAGGTCCGAAATGTTACTTTTTTCAAATGGCCGAATTGGGACTCGAAACCATTTCCATTGTTTCCAAAATAGCGTTTGCGATCTTTTTGAGTATAAGCTTTGATATGTTTGGAGTAAGTTGAATTTTGCAACTTTTTCTTGTTGGGTTTGGGTTGGGTTCAGCCCACTAACTATCTAATTAACCCTAACTCAGCCCTCTCCTCTCACTCACTTATTCCATTTCTTAAAAACTTAAGCTTAAAACTGAAATGGGGGAAGAGAATGGGAATTAGAAATTCCAAGCCCTAGTTCTTCTTGTAAACTTGATTTCTTGCTCCAAATTCATAGAGAAGACATTGGTAAGCTCCTCTCCATCTTCTCCAACTCTTCTTCTCTTCAATTTCAGAAAGTTTTCTAAATCTAACTTAGGAAATATGTGTTTATTCCTAGATTGAAGCTTGTTGAGTTGAAGTGAAGAGTAGTTAGTCTCCTCCTTGTGTTTGAGCTTCTTCTTCTTTGTTTTGTGATAAAAGGTGAGTTTTGAACTCACATCTACTTCTCCTTATTTTGTTAATGTTGGGTATGAATTCCTAGCACTTGTTCATATGCACTTGCTTTTGGTTTGGATTGAATTGGTGAATACCCAAATTTTTAGTGTTTTGGGTTCAATTCTTTAAAGATCCTAACTTTGATGTTTTGATCATGTTTTGGTGATGCATTGAAGTGCTTATAGGGCTGGGTAGCTGCTTGGCGTAAACCCCTAGCGTCCATGCTCGTCCGGTTGAAAGTTGGGAGAGTTTGCACTTCATTTGCTACAAGTAGGAAATGCAGGAAATTAGGTTCAGTCGATTGGATCCTCTGTTCAGTCGACTGGATCCTCTGTTCAGTCGACTGAGCTGAAGCCCGATATTTTTCTGGACAGTGTTCAGTCGATTGAACAGGGATTTCAGTCGACTGACCTGCTCTTGTTTTCTTGTTTTGCCTATTTATGCTTATTTCGATTGGTTTTCGGAATTTTAGCAATTTATGTTGGTTCTTAGTGGTTGTTATTGCTCCTTTGGCTTTGATAACTTATTCTTGACTTCATTCACGGGTTTTTAGAATTTCGAATCATATTAAAAGCTCCCTTCTCCAATTTATAAATTCTATTTAAAACACGCACAATTTCGCACTTCGAGCGAAGTGGAAGGATGATTAAATGGTTGGGCAAAACACGGACCATGAATCTGTGCGTTTATCCTTCCGATTAATCCCCGACCTATTCAATTAATCGTTTTGACCTTCGGGTTTGGTTTACCGATGATATGAGGTGAACTTTGTACTGCTTTGAGTGTGAAAGTGACTGACGGATAGTAAACCGTTTAGTGCGAACGAGTGGTTATGGGATGCATGTTAACACTTTTTGGATTCCTTTTCGAGAGTTGTGACACATTCCGCCAGTTAGTGGTGTCCAGTACTGGGTCTTCGACCTTCACCACTACGGTTTGTTGCCTTCGGGTATGTTTCCTTCGGGTTTGTACCTTCAGGTTTGTGCCTTCGGGTTTGTGCCCTTTAGTATCGCTTCCGATGTTGGTCGTTATGAGCCGCATGGGTGATATTGGGTTGCCCTTTAGTATCGCTTCCGATGTTGGTCTTTATGAGCCGCATGGGTGATATTGGGTTTGGAGTCTTCGGGCTCATGGATCCTTGTTTATACAGTACTGAGCTCGAGCAATTTTCTGATGTTTTATTCATATGTATATTCCCTAGGTATCGCCCTTCGGTGTTGGTCTTTTTGAGCCGCATGATGCGTCGCGTTTACCTTGTGGAACTTATATACCTTATTGGTATTTGTTATTTGCCTTTTGGCTTGTTTGGGATATTTCTATCCTTTGTTTCTATATGTGGCCGATGAGATGAGGCTTGTCATCTTATGTTTCATCTTTTGTTAGATGATTGTGTTATCTCTTTTAGAGATATATGTTATGCTTTGTAACCTTGCAGGTTTATTGTTGTTCAATTTATCTAACTGATTTGTTTAGCTAGACCGACCCGTGTATTTTATACTCGGGTCAGTCCGAGTTGTTTCAGGTTAGGTGCTTTTGGACTTAGCCTATTTTGCTTCCGCATGGACTATTCAGCTTGTTCCTTTTTGTTAAAGCTTTTTGTGTAGTCCTATTTTGTTGTAACTCTGGTATATGTATTCTTTTGACTCGTCTGTATATTGTGGTCTGCTATACCACTTGACATGTATTATTCCGTATTCTCTGTTATGTATCTGTATATGTGTATATGATGATCTACTGTTATGTGATGTATATTACATTTGATTTGTTATATTCTGTTCTGATAGATCCTCCAACCACCTATGGTTTTGGTTTAAGTACTCATTGGATATGTCGACCGGTTTAGTATGATTATTGTCGATGTATTCAATAGATAGTTAGAGCAAGACTATAGATGGTCGCTCCTAACCAGCCTTATTCTCCATGTTAGTTGACGGCATTACCCTGTAGTGTCCTTGGGTAGCGTGGGCATAGAGGTGGGGCGTCACAGCTTGGTATCAGAGCCCGGTTCAGAAAAAAAATACGATAAACACATAATAGAGCACATATTACGATACATCAAATTGTATAAGTGATACAAATCTTTGAATCATCGTGTCTCTCTTTTCCATCAAGGTTAGATAGAATTTGGGAATACGTCTAGGAATGCATTTAAATTCCGTAGTATTCCATATTGAATTATCTACCCTGTGAGTAATCTTGTTCTTATCTAACTTTCAGCGTATGGTTGGAAGAGGCAGGGGACGACGTACGGATGCTGGGCAAGCCAGTGGCTCACATCCGGATGGCGTTTATATATCTGCCGATCTGTTTTTGGAGTTGTTTAGGAGCACTCAGCCTCCAGTTCCTCCCCGATTGTCTCCACCTTGCAAGTCTGCTTTTGCACGTCAGTGCAGTGATTTTGCTCATCTTGGAGGAAAGCCGTTTAAGGGCTCCGAGTCTGTCATTGAAGTCCAAGCTTGGCTTCGCACGTGCGAGCGTATCTTTTCTCGCATAGATCTTTCTTACCATGATAGAGTTCTTGTAACTTCTAGTTTATTACAAGAGCGTGCTCTTGATTGGTATGAGCTTCTTGTAGCCGAAATTGATGAGTCTACTCTTTCTTGGACTCAGTTTCGGGGACGATTCGAACTCAAGTTCGTTCCTGAATCTGAAAAAGTTCTATTGACCCGTCGCTTCCTTGAGTTGAAGCAAGGGAAATCTTCTGTTTCTGAGTATGTTGCATCATTCGAGGCTTTATCCTAGTATGGTCTTGAATTCATTAGCACTTCTTATAAGAAGGATTTGAAGTTTGTTTCTGGTCTTAAGAAATATCTGAAGAAGTCCTTATTGCTCCAGCTTAAACTTTCTTTTGAGGAGTTGGTGGATTCTGCGCTTCATCTCGAGACCGTCGAGAAGGAGTGTGATAGTGATGTTGATGTTGAGGTTTCCAAGAACCCCAACAAGAAGCCGTTTCCATTTCAGAAGAAGCCTTTTCCTTCTAAGAAGAAGAAGACTGGTGGTTCTAGTTCTCAACCTCAGCCTTCTGGAACAACTTTCATTCGAAAGTGTTTTAATTGTGGTTCTCCTGATCATTTGATTGGAGCTTGTTCTAAACCTCTCTTCTGTCGCTATTGCAAGAAGGAAAGTCATCATGTTTCAGCTTGCCCTACTGTTCCAGCTGGTGCCAAGTCTAGCAAGCTTTATGCTATTAAGGCTTCTGAAGGTCCTTCTCAGCCCAATGGTATATCTCGATCTATTTTGGAGGGCTCTATTTTATTTTATGATCATAGTATTCGAGTTCTTTTTGATACGGGTGCTTCACATTCTTTCGTATCGAAAAAGCTCGTTGATGATTTATCTTTGGATGTTTCTTGTTTGGTTACTTCTTTAAGGATTGCGAATCCTATCGGGGGATCCGCGACCCTTAGCTTGCTTTGTGATGATGTTGAGATTGTTTTATGTGGCTTTTCTTTTCGTGCGAATCTGAACGTTATTTCTTGTCTGGGATTTGATATGATTTTGGGAATGGACTGGCTAGTGAGATATGATGCTAGGATTATTTGTTCGGAGAGAATTATATATCTTCGACATCCGGATTCGCTTACTCAGCCATCTCTTGTTCTTCGGGGTATGGATAATTCCGAAATGGCTTTTTATTCTCTTGACTCTCGAGATGATGATATATCTCGTATTCCTGTTGCTTGTGAATTTTCTGATGTTTTCAAACCTGTTTTGGGTTTGCCACCCAAGCGGGCAATTGAGTTCCGCATTGATCTTATTCCAGGTGCCCAGCCAGTTAGTCGTCCTCCCACGAGGATGTCTACAAAGGAAAACGAGGAACTTAAGAAGCAGCTTTTAGAGCTTGAGTCCAAGCAATTGATTCAGTCCAGTTTTTCTCTGTGGGGGTCCGCGGTCGTCTTCGTGAAGAAGTCCGATGGAACTCTTAGGCTTTGCATTGACTATCGCAAGCTTAACGAGCTAACCATCAAAAATAGTTATCCATTGCCTAGGATCGATGATATGTTCGATCTATTGAGTGGTGCTAAGGTCTTTTCTCAGCTTGACCTTGCCACAGGTTTTCATCAGTTACGAGTCGCGGAGGATAGCATACCTCTTACCGCTTTCCGCACTCGTTATGGTTCTTTTGAGTGGCTCGTTATGCCGTTCGGTTTGACGAACGCTCCTGCTTTCTTTGTCGAACTCATGAATCGGGTATTCTGGGAATATCTCGATAAGTTCATCCTAGTGTTCATTGATGACATCCTTGTTTATTCTAAGTCTGAAGCTGAGCATGCTAATCACTTAAGAATTGTCTTGAGTACTCTCCGTCATCATCAGCTTAGAGCCAAATTCTCCAAGTGCCACTTTTGGGAGAATAGGGTTAAGTTCTTAGGCCATGTTGTATCTTCCGATGGCATTTCTGTCGATCCCTCAAAGATCGAAGCCATCCAGAATTGGAAGAAGCCTGAGAATGTGCATTAGATTCGTAGTTTCCTTGGATTGGCGGGTTATTACCGTCGGTTCATTAAGGATTTTTCCCGTATTGTGCTTCCTCTCACCACCCTTACTCGGAAAGGCATTCATTTTATTTGGTCCGACAAGTGTGAAGCTTCCTTTCTGACATTGAAGGAACTTCTCACTAATGCTCCTATTCTTGTGGTTCCCGAAGGGAATCATGATCTTGTTATCTACATCGATGCTTGTGGTAGTGGTCTCGGTGTTGTTCTTATGCAGAAGGATCGGGTAGTTGCTTATGCTTCTAGGCAACTACGTCCGAATGAAGTTCGCTATGCTACTCATGATCTTGAGTTAGCCACCATTGTCTTCGCCTTGAAGATTTGGCGACACTATTTATTGGGCGAGCGCTTCATTCTCTATACCGATCATAAATTCTTGAAGTATTTGTTCACTCAGAAGGAACTCAATATGAGACAACGACGTTGGCTCGAGTTTCTTGCCTCCTATGACTTTGATATCTAGTTTACCCCTGGAAAGGGTAATCGTGTTGCTGATGCGCTTAGTCGCAAACATTCGGCTGTTATTTCTATGATGCTTGCCGAATGGAATGTTCTTGAGACTCTATCTTTTTGTGAAATTTGTAATCGAGGTTCATCTTCTGATACTCCTATTCTATTATTTAGTTTGGGAGCTCGACCTATTTTATTGGATCGTATTGCCGATTCCTAGCAGCGTGATCCTGATTTGTTGCATCTTATTCAGCTTTGTGAGTCTGGATCCTGTGATGAGGCGTTGCGGGATTTCAGCATTGATTCTCATGGGTGCCTTCGCAAGAAGAACCGTCTTTTTGTGCCTTCTAATTTTGCGCTTAGGCGTGACATTCTTGATGATTGTCACCGCTCTAAGTATACCATTCATCCTGGTAGTAGTAAGATGTATGCCGATATGCATCGTCTTTATTATTGGGAAGGCATGAAACGTGATGTGGTGAGTTATGTGAGTAATTGCATAACTTGTCAGCATATTAAGGCCGAACATCAGCGTCCTTCGGGTCTTCTTCAGCCTCTAGAGATTCCATTGTTGAAATGGGATTAGATTTCTATGGATTTCATTGACGGCTTACCTCGTTCGAGATCGGGCCATTCTAGCATTTGGTTTATTGTTGATCGCCTCACTAAATCTGCTCATTTTATTCCTATTAAGTCTAATAGGACTGCTTCTCATTTGGCTAAGTTGTATGTCAAGGAAATCGTGAGATTTCACGGTGTTCCTAGTTCTATTGTGAGTGACCGTGACCCTTTATTCACGAGTCATTTTTGGAAGAGTCTTCAGCAAGCATTGCCTAGTTGTGTCGTGTTCACATGCCCTAGTGCGCCTTCAATGAGTTTGTTTTGTACCATACCTATGGAGTGCCCTCTGATAAGCCCATTTTACGGGAAGTTATGATACTGTATAGATTATGAGAATATATAAAAATGTGTAGTGGGATATGAGTAACGCCTTAAGGCTATTTTAATAGTTTACTTTACTATAGTCGTATTATAATAGCGTATTGTACTACATAGTAGATTGTTCCATGGATCCTTAGAGGTGGTTATCCCAAACATCCTTTAAGTTACTTGTATTTCGGCTGATATTTCACTTGAGTTGTATTTATTAGTATAAGAATGTTAATCCTGACTCTAGTGTTTTGTGGTTTTCTTTATGCTCGGGTCAGACTGAGTGTCATGACATTTGAGATTCACCTTTGGAGTTGGAGCTTCGCTTGGAGATCTATCTGTCTATTCAGCTTGTAGTTATTCAGTTGACTCCATTGATATATTCTGATCTTGTTATGTGATTACTGTATTCGAGACTTCTGTTGTATCTTGTCTAACTCTGTTATACATGTAGTAGCTTCATGAACTACTATTCATTGGTTTCCGCTGCTTCGTATATTACTCTGTGCCTGTGATTCTGTGATTTATTTATTTACTGTATATGCTGAGTTTTTCCAAATATAAATTAACAATCTGACATTTTGAGCAATTCTAGTCAGAGATGTGCAGATGTGAATGGTTGAAAATATCGGGATGTTATCTGTGGTATCAGAGCTTTGGTTTTAGGCAAAACTTAGCATATAGAGTAAATTTAATTATAAAATCACTTCGTTTGAGCTTGAAATTAGTTCCTCTTTGACTTAGATTTCCTTCGAATTTAAGAACGTTCCCGTCGATTCCAAAATCCATTCTTGTCTCCCCTAATCCGCATTTTCATGATTCTGGAGCATCCCATAGCTCCACTATATGATTTGTAACGGGTGAAACTCCTTTTCAACGGACATCGATTCACCGAAGATTTCTATATCGTCGGTTTAGATGCTGCAATCTCTTACTATGCTTGTATTCTAGTCATTTATGATCAGATGTCAATTTGCCACGGAATTCTGCATCGATCTTATTCTTGAAATCACCGTTGATCTGGTTAAGGTCGCTCGCGATTTATGTAAGTCCATCCATCGTTTCTCTTTTGCAATTTAATTATCTTATCTCCCTTTCGAGCCTAGCTTCTAGCTCGAATCTCTTCTTGAATAGAGTCCCTCTAATTTGAATCTCTATCCTTGTTTTGAAACCCATTTTTTTAAATCATCGTGTAAGGGAGTGTATTTATAATTAATATTATGTTGTGTTGTTTGATTTGTTAGGTTGATTTGGGGTTTCAATCGATTCGTCTAATCAACGCAATCGATAGGAATTCCAAAAACACTTGATCAGAGCAAACCTACACAATTTTGTTTTTAAATTGGCAAATGGAATAATTTTGTATGATTATATTATATATATAAGTATAAATTTTTATTTTGAAATTCAAAAGTTAAATAAATTGGTTGTTTGAAATGATAATATTTGTTTTTCATTATCTTTTTTGTATTGATTATTGCAAAATGATAAATAAATGAAAATATAAACATGATTTATCGATTGATTTGGAATTTAAATGAATATAATTTGAGAATTTGAGAATTAAATTTCGGGTATTTTAGAAAATTTGGCTTTTTAAATTTCAGGCTTATGATTTAAAAGTATTTTCAAATAGAAATCATTTGTAAAGAAATTTAAAATTTTTAATCAGTACTCTCCTCATTTGTCGCTGGAAAATAATTTCGGGCCGCATCATCGATATTCATTTTCGAGTCTCAGAGTGGAGAGAATATTTAATAGCTCTGCTACACTTTTGTTTTTGAAAATGAATTTGATTTTAATTTCTTAAGTATAACTAGATTTATAATGTATATATATAGGTATATGATTATAGATTTAATTTGATATAATATATATATATATATATATATATCTAAATTGTTTGAAGTGAAATCGAAAATTTAACTCTTAAAATTTTTGTTAAAGGATGATTTCAATTATAAAAATGAGGTCCAGAATTTTAAATAAATGATTTAAATTTGAAATAAATTGAATTGGGTAATTTTATTTGTATAATACTCAATTTCATTCCAACATATATAACTTACCTAAATTTTTTTGAAGTTGGATATGTAATTGAATAAAATACGATATAAAATGATTTTGTAAATAAAAGTTGAGTGGTTATATTAAGTGTCAATATACTTAATTTATGTGATAAGATATATTAAGTAGATAAATTGAACCATTAATTTGGAAAAAAGAGAATTACTTTGATTTGAACAAATTTGATTTTAATAAATGTTTATACACTTAATTTATGATAATAGAAAATGTTAATTGAGATAAAATTGAATAATAAGATAATGAATGAATAAATAGGAATTTAGAAATAGTTAAGATTGAATTTTAATGAAATTAACTTAAGTAAAATCAAATAAATTTAAATCAATTAATTGCATACAAACCAATTTAAAAATAAATGAAATCTACATAGTCTTAAATTAATTATTTTATTTTATATGTTAAATCTATTTTTCTTTCTGGTTGTTCTATACGCCTACCTCTTTCCTTTTTGAGGACGAAAAGTTTTAAGTGGGGGAGAGTGTAACGACACGTAAATTTAATTGGTTTCATTAATATATTTAATTGAAATTTTGAGAATTTTTATGTAATTGAATTTTGAAATAAAAATTTGATATTCAGAATAAATCTGTTTAAACATAGTAAATGGAAATTTTTCATCATATGATATGGAAGTTTATTTTCTTGTGAAATTCTATTTCAAATGAAATCAGTTAATATTTGATGGTAATAAAATATTTTCCAAACCCAAATATTTTTATATATTAAATATGTAAATCATCTTCAAAGTGAGACGTTATATTTAGTTTCGTCAAATTTGGACTGATATTACTCCGTTCACCTTAATTTCGACGTTTTAGCAGAATTTTCGGTACCGATTATCGACTTTTGATAGGATGATCGTACCACCGATATCTATGTACCGTTTTGATCGTCTCGTCGTGCTGATCTTCGCAGAATATTCATATCCGGTTTCAGTGTCTGGTACGCGACGAAACTGTGCAATGGTTAACCAGATCGGTACACGTTTTGAGCCTTTCGAACTCCTTGTCTCCATTTATTATCTACTGTATAAATCAATTAGCTTTTGCTTTTAAAATATCCTGAATTCACTGAATTCACGTGCCTGACCATCACTAGTCCCATTTTTGTTACTGTTCAGAATGATTGATATACTGTTGCTAAATTCAGTTGCTCTTTTCCCTTTCCCCACGTGATTGACTCTCTTCCTTCTTAATTCATTTGGAAATATATATGTGTGTGTGTGTGTATATATATATATAATGTCTGGATACATATTTCCTGATGCCCTCTCTCTCTCGCTTAGTCCATTTCCTCACTGTTTGCACCAAAATTGGTCACAACACTCTTCGGGAGTCGTTGAAGAGATAATAATGAAGAATATGAATTCAAAGCAGATATTATCTAACAAAAACTCCAATCAGCAGTAAAGAAAAATGCGTAGACAAGCAATTTATAGTGGTTCGGCGTGTTGCCTACGTCCACTGTGAAGTTTTTTGATGTTTTATTGATTCTCTTTCAATGATTACAAGTTGTTACAGCGATCAACAGCAAGTTACAACTGGAAATTCGAAATCAACAGCAAAATTATGATGGAGATGTCGATCTGGCAGAGTCTGGGCGCTTGAGAGTTGGAAGATCCCGAAGGTCCTTTTTCTGTTGGCTCTGGGGCTCTATTTATAGGCGTAGGATGCTGATACTTCGCTGAAAACTCGGGAGACCACTTCTGGCATGTGAGGGGGCCCACGCGCCCGACCTCAGGAAGTATGGGCCCACTTTGGCATCGATTCGAACTCCATTCGAATCGATCATAAATTCATCCAATCGAGGTGAAATTTGGTGTGGACATTCTTCAACATGTATGCAAACTTCTGTGAAAATTTCATGGCATTTGGATCAGTAGATTGAGAGATATGATGGATTCGAAATGAGGTTTATTGCATGGCTGTTTGGTTCGAAACCATGGTTTCGAATCGATGGTTTCGAATCCATGGTAGCATGTGTCTTCGTGTTGACGTAGAGCGCACACTTCGCCTCGATCCGGGTTTCGCTTCGAGTTGAATGCTTCGACTCCACATATCTCGGCGCATTCGAACCGATGGAAGACACGTCATCATGGTTGGTTGACCCAGTGGGTTCGAATGGAGCTACACAGGTGGGTTCGAACAAGGCTCCTGTGATGGGTTCGAACAAGGCTTCTGTGATGGGTTCCAACAAGGCTTCTGTGATGGGTTCGAACAACCGAAGCTTAGTGGATTCGAACTTGTGTTCCTCTGATGGATACGAGATGTGTGGCTTCTTCATGGATACGAGGCCCATCGATACGAACCCGACGGATTCGAATACGATAGATTCGAAGGTGATGGAGTCGTAGGTGATGAAGCCGAAGGTGATGGAGTTGAACCCGTGGTGGTTCGATGGGTTCAAAATCAATGGATTCGAAAGCGATCGGTTCGAACCACTGGTCAACGATGGGTTCGAAACCTAAGACTTCCCCTTCAAATTGAATCGATCATAACTCGAGCGTATGTACTCGGATTGACTTGAAACTTGAGATGCTGACTCCTATGGTCTTTCTTGCCATGTCCTATCAATTGTAGCTTAATCTGGACTCGGACAAAATTCGGTGATATCCATAGCGAAACGAAGTATGACCAACCTCTGAGACGAACTGTCCTTCGTTTTCGATCGATCTTTTGGCATCGCGGCTTTGCCAAAAAGCGGGATAACATTTACCCCCCAAAGTACGTCTTGTGGGAACATGACGTGCTTTGAATAGCTGCAATTTCTCTCTGAACAATCATTGCTCTCTTTTCTGTCGAGACCCGTACGCTGTATTGCTGTAACCTTGCATTGATATGATTGATTGTTGTATAATAGTGTTAGCCCTTGGCTGTTGCATTTGTAACAGGATGAGTGTTTGATCCCTGTAAATGTTCAAAATCGAATGTTAGTTCGACATGTATGCACATATGTTAATTTGAACCTTGTTAACGTCGTGCGTCCACGAGTCGTTGTCAGTTTGGTTGGTTATCGAATTTCTTATCGATTCTCTCCTGAATCGATTTGGAAATTTAAGTTAAGACAGTGCATGATGGTTGTTTTGAAAAATCCCTTCGCATCGTCCTCTCCTGAACCGATATAGAAGGTCGAAAGGAACGACTTTGGGTTGTGTGAATATGATACTTCGAAACGATGCGTTGGAGCATCGATGGATTCGAGATCTACAGTGAGATTATGATGGAGTACACTCGTGCTATGATGGGTACGAAACAGACATTCGAACCGATGGAGTACACCCGTGCTATGATGGGTACGAAACTGATATTCGAACCGATGGCTTGAACGAGTATGGAGCGTTCGTTCGTGCCGGTGAGAAAGAATGGATACGAAATAGTAGTTCGCATCGATAGGTTATGATGGATACGAAACAGTCGTTCGTATCGATTGGTTGTAGATGGAGTTGTGAACAGGGGCTTCGAAATGATGTGCCCGCTGTTTGTTTCGCATCGATGCGACTCGATGCTTTGAATGGTGCTTCGTATCGATGAAATATGTGGTTTACTTCGAACCGATGGTGGTGTTAAGCGGATGGTTTCGAATAGGGATTTCGAATCGATCCCCAAGTTGACTGGCTACGACCGGTCAAGTTTACCTGAAAGGGGAATCGTCTCGGTCGCTCCCAACGCTCTATATAAATAGCAGTGGGCTTTGCTTTTTTCACTTTTTACTTTTTCACTTCTCCCTTGTGTTTTCTGTGCTCTGTATCGTTTCGAAGCCTCAGAGAAGAAATCAATGTGTCGCGTCACTGAAGCAATCCAGATTCAAGTCTTCAATTCTTCGAATCCATTATTCAAACTAGGTAAATAGCGTCGAATTCAAACGGCAAAGTCATTTCGAACCCATCTCTTCTTCATCGATTGCTCACTTCAGTGGTTGACAAAACCAGATCTGGTTTGAGGGGACCTTGAATCGATTCGTGGGCTCGAGTTCGAACCGACGACGGTGGCGTCATTTTTTCCTGGGTTTCGTATCGATCCTTGGAATGACCTTATGGGGGTGCGCAGTTCGCACCGATTGATGGATTCGATGGATCCATTCGAATCGATGGATTCGAACCCATCGGCTATCGTTTCGAAGTTCTCAACTTCGCATCGATACGGAGGGTATCGATTCGAACGTGGATGACGTTAAGTTGAGGGTTTCCCTGTCGGTTCGAACTTGTCAAGCAAGGATCGGTTCGAAGTCATTATCGATCGATTCGAACTTGACACCTGGTTATCGGTTCGAAGCGTGTCTAACTGCATTGATTCGAAGCGACGTTGGGTTGGGTTCGGACGAAGTGATGTTTGGTTGGGTTCGAACGAAGTCCTTATGATCGGTTCGAACCCTCTATGATGGATTCCAAAGTTTGACATTTTCTAAGCATAACTCCGACGAGCTTCATTCCTGCATATTTGGACTTGAATATTAAACTGCATACTTGACCGCCTTTCGAAGCTCCTCGATGGAACTATAACAACATCTATTCGAATCGATTTCCATCATATAAACGGTTTAGTGATGACGGTCAGCGATGACGGTCATTATAACCGGATTTCGTAGCTTTGTCGTTTGCATATTTACTTTAACTCTGCGACATTTATTCAAGCAATGCATGGCACTGTACCACACACATTCATACACTTTACACTGGGGAACGCACGGGTCCTTTGTCGTCTAACGATGGTTTCTCATGAGTTAGCTAGTTATGGAACCTTCAAGTTCGCAGCAGCAGGAGATTCAAGGTGCAGTCTCTCCGAGACTAGAGGTTCCGGATATTGAACCTGAGATCATCGGTCCAGCTCCGGACGAACTCCCCGATGCGTTGTTCATTGCCAATCCATCGGATTCCGTTCAATCCAATATTTCTAAAGATATGTTGGGGAGAATATGTTTGAGGCACGGCCTGTCGCTGATGATGTGTTACTGCCGGGGCCTAATGATAGACCACACAATCCGCCGGAAGGATATACAGCATTCAATCGCCATGCATGTGCGGCTGGGACACTTCCTTCGTTTAACGAGTATATAAGGGAAGTATTATCGTTTTTGAGGATCGCCCCAGCTCAGTTGTACCTGAACGGATACGCGTCGCTCAATAGCTTGTTCATTGCATTTATGGAATATCTCCATCGACCGCCACTCCCGATTGAGATCAGATACTTGTTTAATTTCAAAACCCGGGGTGATTATCCCTCCTTCACATTCCTGGAAGCGGTGATGAATTGCCAAGTGGTCACTGGATCCTGGACCAGGTTGAGTTACTACAGGACAGAATGGTTTTATGTCAGATGTCCTCCTGGATTTGCCCGATGATGGTTATTCAGACGTGAGTATAGCTGAGTTCGTAAATAATTACTACGGCAATTGCAGCCGAAGTGGAACTTATATTTTTTCCTTTTTACAGCGACGATTCAGCGACCCGAAGGCGAACAATTTAAGGACATAGTCCGAATGCTCAAGGGAGTCCCGAGCGAAGATAGGGATATGGAGTTGCTTCTGACGGATAGGAATCTCCGGACTTACGGGTTGATCGAACGAGGGCAAAGCATAAAGTTCGACGGGGCACTAAAGACTGTCTCGAAAAAACGAGTCAAGCACAAGAAGCCTAAAGTTATTATAGCTGAGGAAGCTGACTCCGAAAGAACCCATACCGATGATGAGCCGCTGATTGAGCCTACGGATGTAGTTCTGAATGTCGCGGAGCAGAGAAAAGGCAAGGCTGCCATGGTTAAGTCAAGTAAGAAGGGGAGATGGAAATCGGTTGTCACGGCCCGATCCGCTCCCGGAGTTAGAATCTCGGAGATATCTCCTCCGAGAACTGAAAATCTTTTTGAAGGGCTTGCCGATCTTCCAATCCCGGACGATGTGTCTTTTCAACATGATGCCGGGTTGGAGGAATTCCATCATACTCTAGAATTGAGCGAGCCTCTTATTACTAGCGAGGTCGACACTTCTGGTTGGTCGGGGGGAATGCATATTCATACACATTTCACGACACTGCATAACCTTTGACTGTAAACTACCTGTTTCGAAAGGTGGTTAATTCTATTTTATTTTGCTTTGCAGATACTATGTCTAAGCGAGATTCAATGCTTGGGAGTCTTCGACATGCCCGCAAGCCTTCATATTACGATTCGCGCAGACGAGAAGGGGATGGAGATTATGACCAGGGACGCTCTGGATATTATAACCAGGGACGCTCTGGGTATTCTAGTCATGAGAGATATGACACGGAAAGAGGCTATAAGCGTCGATCACGATCGCGTACCCCTCCTCCTTCCAGAGATCCCATACAACCTCATGTTCATGTCTCTAATCCTTCTGAGTCTTCCCGATATATGTCGGTTTCTCAATCTTCCAGATTTGAGGCGATGACGCCGACAGTTGCGGAGCAGCCTCCTACTAAAATTTCGTGGGAAGGAGCAATTAGACTTGCGCAGTTAAAGAGGGACTTCCCGAATATTTGCTTTGATAACTACGTCTTTCCTCCGAACTTGAAAAGAATCCCGCCGGAGGCCGAGCAACTGGCGCACGACTATGTGCATGACTTTTATGCCCAATACAAGGCGTGGTATAAGGCGGCCGACAAAGCATCGGCATTGGCCTTCGAACGGGCGGCTGTCATTGAAAAGCTTCAAGCCGAGCTGGCTCAAAAAGATCGCATTGTACAAGTACTGAATACAGAAGCCGAATCGTCTTGAAAATCAGAGATGGAGGCTCTTACCAAGGTCGATGAAGCTCAAGCAGCCATGGATAGAATGAAAAAGGAGCACTATGTTATGGTGGAAGACATGGGCCACCGGAACACCGTCGTCACTGCCGAGAGGGATGCGGCGTTGAAAGAACTTAATGAGCTTAAGGCTAAATTTGCCGAGATTACTATATATAGAGATGACGCGCATAACGCGGCGCAAGAAGCATGCGAACAAGTCGTAGTGCTTCGTACTGAAAGAGATGCGGCAGTGGCCAAAGTTCAGGCGGTCGAAGTAGAGGTGGAGGAGAAAGTTCAACGGGCGGAGGCCAGGCTGGAGACCGATATTGAAGATTTGATCATAACTTACAACGCCAATGTGTTAAAACACAGAAATTTGGCTTGGCTTCAGCATTATCCGGTTCACCTTCGTAGCGCTTGGGACCGATTGGTTGAGGAGGAAGAGGAAGCGCATCCAGGTGAATCGGTTGACCGATTTGAGCTCAAAACCCGGTAGCTTACAGAGGACGAGAAAAAGATCCTCCATGATGCTATTATCACTCATGAGAAGGAGATGATTGGTAGCTGATCCCTGGAGGTTGGAGAGGGATCAGGTGTTGAGCATCATGCTACTACTATTGAAATCACCGCCCCACCTTCATTAGAGCCTGTATCTGCGGTTGGTTCACAGTCTGTTCCTGCTTATGACCCAGAACAGCCACGGCTATCTCCTATTCAGGAGCATATTTCTGAGGCCGCTCAGCCGTCCGCAAGCCAAACCGTAAAAGTTACTCCAAACTTATCTCAAGTGTATTCCAAATTGGGAGTTTGTTTTGAAGCAGTTACTAATAACTTCTTATTTTTGCCTAGTGACTGGAGTTGCTCCGACTGCCGCGACCCAAGAATCAAGCAAAGGGGATAAGGCCATCACCATTGAAACGACCGTTGTGACGACGGCGGTGTCTACCGAGGCGGCGCAAGGAAGATCCTTATCTCTCGACGAGCAAATGGTGAGTGAGCTGCTTGGCCAACAGGGTGGCTCTTTTTCAGACTTGCCATTTATCATCAGTGATCTTCCGCCGGCTTCTAGTTTTGTAACGAAGACTGTGGATGCCCCCAGCCAGGCCCAAGCGACTCGTGATGAGCAAATTCTGGCCGAGATCAACGCTGAAATAGAGGCTGCGGGGCATAGTGGTAGTGTTGGTGGCAGCACGGCGGCGCAGAGTCCAGCACCTGCCAGGGTAGTGTCATCGGGTGGCACTATCCCATCTTCCGTTACGGATCCGATCCCTCCTACTCCTCCGGTGGGAAGCCTTCACGTAGATTCAAGCTCTAAGGAGGACATTGATATTATGCCCCCAGCCGAAGAGAAGCCGTCGGAGAGGAGGCATTCAAAACGAAGAATCTCTATTCCTAGTGATTCCGATGATGAACCACTGATAAGAAGGACGAAAAAGAAAAAATAGATCGGCTTATCAAGTAGGTGTTTTTGGTAGATAGGAACTTGTTTTCGTTTTTTGTTAGTAAGCCGTGTATAGATGCAGGTTCGGCCCCTGCTAGTAGGAATTCTTTTTTGGAAGAACTTATTTGCATGTAAGTCCTTGTCTCTAGTTAGTTGAAATAAAATTCAGTTTCTTTGTTTCAATTCTCATTTCTTTTGTGCTTAAGTGCTTGTAGTGTCTTGTTTTCAGTCCGGTGTACTTGTGGTGCTCTTACCGTCAAGTAGAGTTCGTTTCATTTGCCAAGCCTGAAAATCTTGGTCACAAGTTGTGATCGATGAATAAGTTGAACTTCGGACGTTGTGTCACTTCGGTTAGTGATTAACACTTAGCTTTCTTGCCCCCAGTTTCGGGGAGCAGTACTTGTATTTTTGATGGTTGATCGCACTTGTTGCAAATCTTAAGTACTTGTCCACATTCTGGGGACTTAGGATAATTTGGGATCGATAACCTGGTTTGCACTTCAGGAATTTGAGAGTTATCGATGTTTGTAATACGGTTCGCGCTCCGGGAACCTGGAATTGATGTTTATACTCCACTTCACGCTTTGGGAACTTGGAGTTGATGTTGATACTTCGGTTCGCACTCCGGGAACCTGGAATAGATGTTTATACTCCAATTCATGCTTTGAGAACTTGGAGTTTGCATTGATGGGTTGGTTCGCACTCCGGGAACCTGGAATAGATGTTTATACTCCAATTCACACTCTAGGAAGTTGGAGTCAGCCGATAGATGGTCAGTCACACCTATTTGGGCTTTTTAGGAATTCGTTCATACTCTGGGAACGATGGATTTGATGTTTATACTCCAATTCACACTCTAGGAAGTTGGAGTCAGCCGATAGATGGTCAGTCACACCTATTTGGGCTTTTTAGGAATTCGTTCACACTCTGGGAACGATGGATTTGATGTTTACACTCCAATTCACACTCTGGGAAGTTGGAGTCCGTTCGCGCGGTGGGAACGAGTTATGGAATGTTTATACTCCAATTCATGTTGTGGGAAGTTGGAGTCCGTTCGCGCAGTGGGAACGAATTACAGAATGTTTATACTCCAATTCGCGCTGTGGGAAGTTGGAGTCCGTTCGCGCAGTGGGAACGAGTTACGGAATGTTTATACTCCAATTCACGTTGTGGGAAGTTGGAGTCCGTTCGCGCAGTGGGAACGAATTATGGAATGTTTATA
Organism: Allium cepa; assembly: GCA_030765085.1. Taxonomy (NCBI): domain Eukaryota; kingdom Viridiplantae; phylum Streptophyta; class Magnoliopsida; order Asparagales; family Amaryllidaceae; genus Allium; species Allium cepa. The sequence goes on along the minus strand of CM060940.1, from coordinate 889,281,361 downwards.
CTCCAATTCATGCTATGGGAAGTTGGAGTTAGTCGTAGGACTGTCGTGTGTTGGTCCAGTTCAGTCTTTGATGTGATGGCTTGCCCCCGAGCTGGGGTTTCACTTAGTGAGTGGCCGGTCGTATCACAGTCACTCGCTATTTGAATAAATTCCATTGTTTGATGGAATTTAGCTCTTCGTGTGTCGTGATTATTGAACGTTGCATTCGGTGAATCACAGCTTTAGCTTGAAGAGATAATATTTTATTGCTGAAATAAGAAAATATGGCAAAGTCAGTGCATTATTACAAAAATCAAATTTCAGAATGTAAAGGGAATTGCAAAGTATTTATAGATTGAATGAGCCTGTCATGTGTGACAGTGACGAAGATCTTCATCGTTCTAGGCTCCTGAGAAAGTTGGTCCACCACTGATGGCGTTTATCACCAATCTCCCGCGGGGACAAGTGGGGTCCCCCTGTCTCGGTCGATTGGGTTCATTGTATTGATTTGATGGGCCCGCTTCTCTGGGCTGCGGTGTCCGCACAAACTGTTCAAGCTTCCTTTCTCTGATCAGTTTTTCAACGAGATCTTGTAAGTGACGACACTCGTTCGTATTGTGCCCGTAACTTTCATGGAACCTGCAAAACTTTCCTGTTTGGATTTGTCACTCTGACGATGGTCTTGGAGCAGGTTTTTCGTATTGAATTGTACTACGGGTTTGTAAATACAAGTCCTCCAGTGAAGTATTCAAAGGAGTATAACTGTCGAACATCGGATTCTTGCGTTGCTGGCCATGATTTTGATCTTGTTTTTTAGTTTGATTCACGCTCTCTCTTCGCCGAGCTTGTTTATTTTTGACGTTCAACTGAACTTTTCCGGAGCGCTCACCGGATTGTTTGATTCAAACATTGCTTTGGATCCCCTCCGTACTTGGTCTTGCATCGGTTTGCTTCCTAGACTGTTTCGCGTCTTCCCGCCTCAGGAATTGAGCCGCCTTGGTGTGGAAATGGTCCAACGATGAAGGTGGTTTTCCGGCTAACCAATTGCCAAACTCAGAATCAGGGTTGATCCCTTTAGTCAGTGCCATAAGAATGGAGTTATCGTTTGGATTGCTGATCTCCGCACATGCGGTATGGAATCTCTCTAAGTAGTGTCTGAGTGTCTCTCCGGGAGCCTGAGTGACACTAGATAGAGTGTTGACATCCTTTGGCCTTGCGATGTGCATGCGGCATTGCTCAACGAATTTTGTGGCTAACTGGTCGAATGAAGAGATGGATCGAGGTGGCTGTCGAGTGAACCACATGGTAGCGATGCCCCCCAAGGATATTGGGAAACTACGACACTTTACTGCGTCGTCGGCTCTGTCAGCAGTCATCGACCATTCATATTTTAGAATATGTTGGTTGGGGTCGGAGTTTCCTTCGTACATGGGTAGAGTTGGCATCCGAAATCGCCGTGGGGGTTCAGCAGTAAGGAGATCGTCCGTAAAAGGAGTGTGACTTCGGGTAACCCCCCAATCGTCATTTGTGAATCCCTGGCTCTCACGGATCATTTGACGTATCATAGTGGAAAGATCCGGCATTTGCGCATTCTGTGCGGCTTGTGCCGGAGTATGATTACGTTCCATGCTTTGGGGTTGGATCGGATATTGTTAACGGTCCAAGTTTTGCCTTCTTGGCTCATAGTCTTCTGGGACGTATGGTTCAGGAGTACGTCCGTCACGACGACGGTCCAGGTCCGACTGATCTCGAACGTCGACCCCTGGTTCAGCCACAACGTCAGTAGGGCGGTATTCTGTAGTGTGGTGAGGGATGGCACCTCCTCGGGAGGAGGGTCCGGCTTGGAAACTGGCTGATGGACCTACTCTCAGTTGTCCAACGGTCATTGTTGGTTGACCTCCAGCGGCTGGCATACAATTCCCATCTAGTCGGGGTCGTGGAGATCGATTGTGATAATCAGAAGATGAAGAACTCTCTCTGGAGGAGCGAGACACGTGGTCTCTCTTGGATCTCTTTCGCTTCTGGCGATCTAACTTGTTGATTAGCTCGGCGTTAGCGCGTAGCTGTTCTTCTAGTTGTTGCCGACTCTGGGTCAGCTCTTGGAGGAGCGACTGCAACTCTTGTCGGGTAACCAGAGCTGAGAGTTTCGAGTGTGCAGTAGCATCTTGGTTAGATGGAGGTAGAGGTGCAGGATTCTGTCGATCCTGTTCTTCCTGATTGACAGCGTTTGAGGTGGTTCTTGTGCTAACCATCCTGAAAATTGAATTCCTTTCCTTAGACTTTTGCAAATCTGAATAGAATGGAAGGAATTTGAATTTAAAGACTTGGATCTCTCTCTTAGATTTATTCAATCCGGTATCGGTGACAGATCCAACGAGCAGGAGAAAAGCTGGGTTTTCTCAGTGAAAGCACCAAAGTGTTTGCACCGAAATTGGTCACAACACTCTTCGGGAGTCGTTGAAGAGATAATAATGAAGAATGTGAATTCAAAGCGGATATTATCTAACAAAAACTCCAATCAGCAGTAAAGAAAAATGCGTAGACAAGCGATTTATAGTGGTTCGGCGTTTGCCTACGTCCACTGTGAAGTTTTTTGATGTTTTATTGATTCTCTTTCGATGATTACAAGTTGTTACAGCGATCAACAGCAAGTTACAACTGGAAATTCGAAATCAACAGCAAAATTATGATGGAGATGTCGATCCGGTAGAGTCTGGGCGCTTGAGAGTTGGAAGATCCTGAAGGTCCTTTTTCTGTTGGCTCTGGGGCTCTATTTATAGGCGTAGGATGCTGATACTTCACTGAAAACTCGGGAGACCACTTCTGGCACGTGAGGGGGCCCACGCGCCCAGCCTCAGGAAGTATGGGCCCACTTTGGCATCGATTCAAACTCCATTCGAATCGATCATAAATTCTTCCAATCGAGGTGAAATTTAGTGTGGACATTCTTCAACATGTATGCAAACTTCTGTGAAAATTTCGTGGCATTTGGATCTGTAGATTGAGAGATATGATGGATTCGAAATGGGGTTTATTGCATGGCTGTTTGGTTCGAAACCATGGTTTCGAATCGATGGTTTCGAATCCATGGTAGCACGTGTCTTCGTGTTGACATGGAGCGCACACTTCGCCTCGATCTGGGTTTCGCTCCGAGTTGAATGCTTCGACTCCATATATCTCGGCGCATTCGAACCGATGGAAGACACGTCATCATGGTTGGTTGACCCAGTGGGTTCGAATGGAGCTACACAGGTGGGTTCGAACAAGGCTCCTGTGATGGGTTCGAACAAGGCTTCTGTGATGAGTTCGAACAAGGCTTCTGTGATGGGTTCGAACAAGGCGTCTGTGATGGGTTCGAACAACCGAAACTTAGTGGATTCGAACTTGTGTTCCTCTGATGGATACGAGTTGTGTGGCTTCTTCATGGATACGAGGCCCATCGATACGAACCCGATGGATTCGAATATGATGGATTCGAAGGTGATGGAGTCGTAGGTGATGAAGCCGAAGGTGATGGAGTCGAACCCGTGGTGGTTCGATGGGTTCAAAATCAATGGATTCGAAAGCGATCGGTTCGAACCACTAGTCAACGATGGGTTCGAAACCTAAGACTTCCCCTTCAAATTGAATCGATCATAACTCGAGCGTATGAACTCGGATTGACTTGAAACTTGAGATGCTGACTCCTATGGTCTTTCTTACCGTGTCCTATCAATTGTAGCTTAATCTGGACTAGGACAAAATTTGGTGATATCCATAGCGAAATGAAGTATGACCAACCTCTGAGACGAACTGTCCTTCATTTTCAATCGATCTTTTGGCATCGCGGCTTTGCTAAAAAGCGGGATAACACTCACGCATCTTCGACCTGGCATTATCGAAGCACCCCACCGACTACCAATCTCCTCCTCAGTACCGCTCTCCAGCGTTTACTAACCCCGACGTCTCCAACCTGTGGCCATCAAAACACTCCATCGGCTGACCTCTTCGTCGCAACAACTTGCCCGCATGCTTTCCCATGGTAGCCCTAACTCAAACCCATACACCATTTGCGCTTCGCCTTCTCCACCCAGATCTCACCCACTCGGCCGCCAGGAAACAAGTCACCCATAATCCGCAGCAAACACCCCGGCGCCGAACCCACCACTTTTTTTGTTTTTTTCCTTTTTGTTTCCAAGCTCCTCCGCGTAAACGCCTATCCTCTCCTCCTTCACCTCGTGTAGCTAAGCTCCATCTCACTCTCATCACCACTGTGCCTCTCCTTTCAGAACCACCTGTGCCACCAGCCGCATATATTTAGAGGTGTGCATATATATATATATATATATATATATATATATATATATATATAGTTATGTAAGTATACATTTGGTTGCAATTCATGTATTAGTGTGTATATATAAAAATATATATATATATATATATATAAAAGATTTACTCTGAAGTATTCATATTTGAAGGTGTATATATATATATATTTGAAATCTTGAAATAATATGTATGTTGTATATTTGTTAGCTTCGGGTCTGCATGTATATATTTCTAGTATTTATATATAATATGGTTAGATTTAACAAATTTTACAGTAGGGTATTATATATATATATATGGTATTATATATATATGTATGTATGTATTGTATTATATATATTATATCATGTAGTTTGGCTTATTGCTTCCTTCGTATGTTTAAAGAACAGAATGTACTATATATATATATATATATATATATATATATATATATATTAAGGTGAACTTGAGTCTGGGTTTCAGATCATATATATATTGAGGTGTAATTTTATACTTGATTTGAAATTTACTTTAGAGAGATTTTGTATATAGTCTGTTTACTAGCATATATTTTCTGTTGAGTTTTATAATTTGCATGTGTTTACAGATTCAAGTATAATAATATGTAAATCTATATATATATATATATATATATATATATATGTTGCTGAAACCTGTTTTAATATTTGAAGGAAATATACATTGCCTGAAACATATTTGATATTATATATAACATATATTATAGCATATATGTTTTCCAGGTTATGTTAGCTATATGTTGATTTATATAAACGTTTGGGTTTATATACATAAATTTATATAAGTACACTAGGTCCGAGTTTTTGATAAAGCCTATATACAAATGTTATAGTGTATATACATATGTTATATTATCTGTTGGAGCTTATATATTATTTCTATGTTAATTGTTCATACTCTATAAGTATATATATTTATATGTTAGAGTATATGTATGTGTTATTTATATATATTATATATATAGTTTTATATATAAGCTATGATATGGGTGAGTATATATTAATATATGTACATGGGTTTATACATAATGTGTGTAAAGTATATATACATGAGATTTTGAAAGGTTGGGTGTACAGTAAATATACTTACAGTATATTTCATTTTAGAAGCAGTATATTCATTGTTTAAAAGTATTGTTATACATTATATATATAGGCCATATATTTATGTACGTAAGTTGATTCTTTGATATAAATGTAAGTTTATCTTAGTTTAAAAGGTAGTCTATATGTTACGTGGGTATGTGGTATGTTTGTTATATATGTATATATTGATTTATTTATACAAGTATATGTAAACAGTTGTTCATATGTTGGTGTACAGGTTTATAATTTGTGTAGTATATATATGTTATATGCTATAAGGAAGTTGTTTGTTATATATATTAAGTATGTATTCTAAGTTGATCTCTTGTTATATAGTGTGTGTGTATATATGTTTTGAGTAATATATTTTATTAGTTATATAAATATATATATGTGTGTGTTTGACTTTAATATTTGAGTTTTAATCTAAACAATGATTTTAGAAACAGATGTGTGTGTGTATATATATATAATATGTGTTGAAATTAGAATATGATTTTGTATATATAAATAATTTTATATGTTATATCTATATCAGTTTACTTATATAACTAATCTCCATCAAGCCAGTTCTGACTTGATTTTGTCAATTCCTATTTATCAGCCTTGATCATCGAATCATATCCATCTAGCATTGCTTTGGAATTCGTAGCTCGTTTCTCTGTCAAATCTATCTAGCCTCGAAAGGTGAGCAATCACTCACGATTAACGTTCTTATATTTACTAAATTTGATCTCAATTGAAATGACAATTGAAATAGCTGCTGTTAGTTATTTACATTGTTATATATGTACCATTATATGTATCTGTTCACCTGTGACATCTAACACCATTATCTATTATTTATATTGATGATATATGCCTATTATATTATTATCATATCTATTCTTATTCCATAAGTTCCCTGTTAGTATAGAATTCCCTATGGGTTGAAATGATACATACTGAACGATCTTTAGCATAGGAGAAAATCGGTATGGGTTGAAATGATAAACCCAGGTGATTTTCATTAAATTTTATTTGGAATTGCATGTTAAAATGGTATATTCTCGTATATATTTAAATTACGGATTGAAATGATAAATATCCGTATCCCTTGACCACAGGATAGAAAATTATATACAAAAACCGTTAGTCTAAATATACACACAATTTAAAACGATTTCCAAAATTTTAAAAAGGAAATATATATGGTTTTAATAAATATAGGTTTTTGAATATACATTTAAATGTTATTTTATAAGGTTTAAATTTTAGATTTTAACATTTTATGTTTTGGAAATTCTAAAGTTATAAGTTAGTTTTGAAATTTACTGACTTTAAGATTTTACTTATAATTTTACTATTTTAAAATATATAAAATAAGTTTTGATATAAAATAAATTTATTTATAAGATTTGATTTATTAAAGTTTGATTTAATTAATATATAATATGTTAAAGTATTTATTTAAAAATTATATTTTCAAATATAGAGTTTATAATAATTTTTAATAAATTACAGTTGGAAAGAGAAATAGAAGTTGGTTTGAAATTATATTTATTTAAGAATTATACTCAAATAAGTTTGATTTGAAATTTATTACATTTGAGATTTTAAAAGATATGATTTTATAACTTGATTTCGATTAACGTGGTTTAAATGAATATTTTCAAATTTACATAAATTGAAATACGATGTTTAGTTTATTTAAGTCTGTAATTTGAAGTTTTATTTAAATGTTATTGAAATGATTAAGTAAATATTTCAAAACTAAATAACAGTAAAGTGAATTTGAGACATAAATGTAATTATCAAATTTAGTTTTGAAATATAGAATATTCAAAGCTTTGAAATATATTGAAATTAAAATGGTATATTTATGGTTCAAATCTGTTTTTGAAATCGATATAATTTCAAATGGTTTATTGAGAAACTAAACTGAGTCGAAATTGATGACTTAAGATTGAATTAAATTTGAATTTTGGAATTCGAGTTGATTTGATTCGATTGTGCAATTTGAGAAAACTATTTTAACATATAAAGTATTTTTAAATTATATTTAAAACTATTTATATATTTTACTTTATAAACTATTTTAATATAAAACTATTTGTAATATAAACTATTTTAATATTCTAATCATTTTATTTTATATAAACTATTTAATTTATAACTATTTTATATACAAATTATTTTTATTATATTAACTGTTTTATTTATAACTATTTTAATATATATACTATTATTAATATCTAAACTATTTAAGAGGAAAGTGTTATAGATTTCAAAATTATGATTTCCAAAGTGTTTTGATTTTAAAAGGCTTATGATTCCGAAAGTGTTATAACTTTGAAAGTGCTATGATTTTGGAAAAGGATATATTTTAAGTGAAATAGTATCGTATTGATATGGTTTTGGAATAGATATGATATTTTGAAATGACCGTAGTGTTATAATAATGTTTGGTTGTAAAAGGACAGGGATCAGATATTGACATACCCTCTGCCAATACCGAAAATCACTTTAACAACTGTGTACATGGTGGAGATTCTAGAAATGAAGTAAGATGGTTCGGCCAACGATTCTGTATGAAGTATGACGTAACCCTGACTCCCGTGAGTCAGCTTAGATGTGACTAAAACAGGAGCAATTGACGGGCCAAATAAGGTCATTCCTCCGATCGGGCACATTCCTACGATACTATATTCTGACTTTGTAATTTATTTGGTGGTCACCCTTGATTTTGAATGGGAGTGTGTCTTGAGGTGGGTGGTAGTTGCTGAAAGCGTGCCATGGATCGTGTAAAACGGATATATGATAATACAGAGTATAGTGATGATAATCAAACAGTAAATAATGCAAAATATGAAAGCAGTGTAATAAAGATGACACCAGAGATTTAATACTTGGCTCGGGGCTCCATCTTACGTCTAGTCCCAGACTCCTTCTGAAATTTCACTAAAACAATAACCCTTACATAACCCGGAGGAACGGATAAAACAACACCTGAACAGTAGAACAGGATTTTTCTGCCTCAACAGTCGAAGAGGACTTTCTACCTGAGCAACTGAACAGGGTTCTACTTGATACAGAAAACCTTGTCAACTAGTATGTTCTTGACAACACAGATATGTCTTGAAAGTACACCCTTCCTATAATCAAATCCACAAGGGTATTTATGTGTGTATTGATTGAAAGGAAGATAATCACTTAGAATCAAAGTATGTATATATTTACTCGAAGATTCAAGCGATATAGAGTTTATGATTGCTTTGAATTGCAAAGAATATAGAGCAAGAATAGATTTAGAGAATAAAGAAGAATTCGATGTTTGTGTAATGAATCAAAATATATTTATATAGAAGATATATAGATGCAATTATTCATGAAGGATCTCAATCAAAAGTTGCATCTGTTCCTCTTGAAATTGGATTGAAAACCCTTTGCGAATGATCGTGTCTTTTCAGTAAAATAGCCGTTATTTTTCATTCGGTCAACTAACTCAGAAGTGCCAGTTGACTGAATTTCAAAAATGTGCATGCTAGCACAAATATGCATGCACTGGCACAGGTCAATCGACTGGCTGATCTGAGTCAGTCGACTGACCGATGCTATATTGCACAGATCACACTAGAAATTTTATACTTTAAAATTAAAACCATTTGTGTGTGTGTGACTACTTGAGGAATGATTTTAACAATATTTTCACATAACTAAGACTCAAAATCTTGATAAATATACATACTATATTCTGAATTGAAATCTTGTCTTGTTTGTTTCTCTTTTTGTCGCCACATTACACCATCTTGTAATTTATGCTCGTCAATAGTTGTTGAAGTTCTTCGGCATGAATCAAAACCATGATTCAGCATTCTCCCCTTTTTTGATTGATGACAACATACATATTTGACGAAGCAAATAAATAAAATAATATTGGTTTTCTCCCCTGAATGAATGGCAATGATTTAAATCTGCAAAAAATTGTTAGTAAACACAACAATTTATCCCCCTTTGTCATCGACAAAAAGGAATACTTAGAGATAGCCAATGCACCATAATAATCATATATAAGTGCAAACAAACATAAACAACATAATCACATACACGTGCAGACAAATTAGACAATATCATTACCAAATTCATACACCACATCATAATATCACAATACATTACACGGTCATAGTCATACGAATTTAAGCAAACATCAAAGAACATCACGAATGTAGTTTTGAAAAAGCACAAATAGATCAACAAGGTTAAAACAAGATTGTTTTTGAATGAGTAAAGAGATAACTTACTAACCATGAAGCCAAAAGACCAAGTGCCAACTTTCTCGGCTTCCCAATCAAAGGGATCTTCCTCTTTCGATTGAGTCGGTTGCTTCCCTTTTTCAATGTCACGAGATATTCCACCAGTCCACTTGTGCTGGAGCTTGTGGCTTCGGAAGTAGACCATGAGAAAAGTGGAGCCGTCCTCTTACCCAGTCCAAATGTGAAGTTCCAGTAGAAGAAGTTGCACAAAAAATTACTTTCCATTAAGTTCTGAAAAACCCCTTAATTTTGTTAAGCTTCTTATCTATTTTATTGAGGTGAGAGTCAACAATAAGTTGGTTTTGCACGTGCAAATCAGTAGCTTCCCTTGAATTTTTGCCAATAACCGGACGACGAATAACTTCTTCTTTGGATTGTTAGATTGATGTGGTTTAGAAGAAGATTATCCGGGAATGTGGATTCCTTATCGCCTTTGAAGTTGTGTTGCTTGCCAATCTTGAAATGGAATAAATGGTTCTGGACATTCAGGTAGTTGCATGAGTCTTATGGTACGAATAATGTATAATCCGACTTCGGAGAATTCGAATTCGGGGGATTTTATACCAAAATCGTTTAAAAGGTGCATTATATGTTCATCAAATTAAATTACATTTGTTTTTCCTTGGTTAAAACTTAAGAATTCGTCCATAAGAAGTCGAGTCCAATTTACACACAAATTTCCCCAAATAGCATATAGAGCATGGAAATTATCGGGATATACTAATTCATACGACCCTGTTTGTGGAGTTATTGTTTTCAAAAGAAACTTGTGCATGAGTCTAGCTTTTGGCCGAGGTGACATAGATTTAACGTCTAAAGCATCATCTTCTAGGAATAAATGACTTATATTATAACGGGTTCTCATATCACAATTTATATCCCTAAGATTAATACCCCCAACACGTGTTTGAAGCAAATGATGCATACGTTCTATAGAAAGAAAAACTAGAATTCCACATACCGAAGTTCAAATGCAATTTGCTTGGCTCCTAGGTGCCAGTTCTTGAAGATTCAAGTTTGCGTAGAATAATTTGACCATTGTATGATTGATGACTTTGAGATTGTTCTTATTGTAATCGAGAAAAGTTTCTAAACCGCTTCGTTCTGAAAGTTCCCGAATGCCATAAGTGTTAAAGTCGGGGTAATGAACAAAGGAGCCTTCGAAAATATGGGAGTCTTGCATTTTAACACATCTTTGAATGGCTTTGTTATGAACAAGCCAAGAAGCAATTTGAGAGTCTATTGATTTAGAAGAAGAAGAAGCCTTTTTGGTGCGTTTTGATTGTCTAGGGGCCATGGAGAAGTAAGAAAAGTTGATAAAAAAGTGAAATTTGGGAATGTTGGAGAGGTAATTTTCAGAGTTTAGGGTTAAAAGAATGAAGATGGAAGTAAAAAATGGAGAAAAGGTGAGTTAAAAAATGGTAGGTAGGGGCAGTTATTATCCAGAAAACACGATTCGGTCGGTTGAATGTCCTGATTCAGTCGACTGAATCTGAACCCGAGAGTTTTTACACTCTGTAATCAGTCGACTGACTCAGATCATTTGACTGACTGGGCTTAATTTGAAATTCGTGACTTTTTGCTTATAGAATTTTAGGATAACTTATTGATATTATAATATTGAAGAAATAAAATCACTAATTATATAGGAGTAACACATATGTCATAAAAATAAGAAATTATCATGATAGTTGTTTATCTTCGAACTCTTTGAACATGGTTTAGCCGGAGTTGAAACATGAAAAGACATATTATTTAGAGGATGGGCTTGGAGTAGACTTTTCATTTTTCTTCGTTGGTGTCTCATTTTGAATTGGTGACCATCCTTGTCTACGTTCCCATGGGTTCGGTAATACGAGTGGTCGTTATAGGGTAGGAGACAAGGATTTGAGGTCGAGCAAGTTCTTGAACACTAGAAGAGGAGGAGCGATAAATTTTATGAGCTATTTGCTCTAGAAAAGATAGCCGTCGGGAGTTCATTTTCGGTTCATGCCACATTTCTTTTTGAAGAACAAGAGATTGTTGTTGATAGTGATGAATTTCATCAACCTTTTGTTTGGTGGATGGTGAGATGAAAAGTAATGAACGTTTCAATTTTCTTTGATGGAGGCGTATAAACGGTATGGTGGATCTCTAATAATGGGAATCGGTTAATGAATGGGAGTTGGAGTTTGAAGTGAAGGTGAATTTGGAGAATCGGAAGTTATAGAAATATAGGAGATTCTTGAGTCCGAGCTGTTTGTGTTCAAAGAGTTTGATGAGATTGTTGAGAAAGTAGATGTTTTTAGAGTAGTTTGGAGTTGATGATATATATAGATTTCGAGGTGTGAAGAGAAAGAAGAAAACTTGATAAATATATAGGTAGAGAGAGGCTAAACGAAGAGGGGACATGAAATTTCAAGAAATTTCTACCATAATTAAATAGAATAATTTTTGGTGGATAAAAAAAATGTTAGATTAAATAGGAGGCTCGGGTAATTTCAGGTATAACCGAAATATTTATATTAAACTTTATAAAGTTTTGGTCATAAAATTTATGAGAAAATTGAGTAAAAAATTATAAATCTTTAGATGAGATGATTCCAAGTTCTCGTCTTAATTTTATAAAATCATTTTCTATTAAAGGTTTTGTAAATATATCGGCCAATTGATGTGTAGAGGATATAAATTCGAGATTTATTAAATATTTTTCAATACAATCACGAAGAAAGTGATGACGAATGTCAATATATTTTGTTCATGAATGATTGATTGGATTTTTAGATAAGTTAATAGCACTTGAGTTATCATAATAAATTGTTGATTTATTTAAATTAAAATTAAAATCTTGAAGTGTTTGTTGCATATAGATGACTTGAGTACATGCCAAATCTACAAATATATATATTCTGCTTCACATGTCGAAAGTGAGATGCAATTTTGTTTCTTACTAAACCAAGATACAAGAGATCGTCCAATATAGTGATAGGTTCCACTTGTACTTTTTCTATCCGTCCGACTTCCTCCAAAATCAGCATCACTATATGATACTAATTCAAAAGGATATTCTTTCGGATAAAATTGTCCAAAGTCCTTGGTTTTACTAAGATACCGTAGTATGCGTTTCACTGCTTGCTTATATGATTCTTTGGGATCTACTTAAAATCGTGCGCACAAGAAAACACTCTTCATTATGTCAGGTCTGCTAGCTGTTAAATAAAGTAATGATCCAATCATACTTTGATATAATTTTTGGTCAACACTCTTACCACTTGCATCTTTATCAAAATGTATAGATGTACTCATAGGAGTAGGTTTGGTAGAAGTATTTTCCGTACCAAAGCGTGTAATTAAATTGTTACAGTATTTTTCTTAATTTATAAAAATACCATTTTCCAATTGTTTAATTTGTAAACCAAGAAATAATTTAATCCACATATATGTGACATTTCAAATTCTTTGGTCATTATTTTTGAAAATTCCTGACATAATTTTTCATTTGTGGAACCAAAAATGATATCATCAACATAAATTTGAACAATTAAAATATCTTGTTTATTTCTTTTAATAAAAAGAGTTTGATCAAACCTTTCCAATTTCAAAACCAGAATTTAGTAGATATCTTTTGAGACGATCGTACCAAGCACGCTGTGCTTGTTTAAGACCGTACAAAGCTTTCTTTAATATATAGACATGATTTGGAAATTGTTCATAAATAAATAAAAGTGGTTGTTCAACATAAACATTTTCTTTTATAAAACTGTTTAGAAAAGCACTTTTTACATCCATTTGATATAATTTAAAATTATGAAAATATGCATAGGCCAGTAGGATTCGTATTGCTTCTAGTCTAGCGACTGGAGCGAAAGTTTCTCCGTATTCAATCCCTTCTTCCTAATTATATCCCTATGGTACTAATCTAGCTTTATTTCTAGTTATATTACCTTGTTCATCTGCTTTATTTTTGAAAACCCATTTTGTACCAATGACTAATTTGTCACTAGGCCTTGGAACTAAATCCCAAACGTCATTTCTTTCGAATTGGTTTAGTTCTTCTTGCATAGCGATAATCCAATAATCATCAGTTGAGGCTTCCTTTATATTTTTAAGTTCTATATTAGAAAGGAAAGCTACATGGACCAATTGATTTAATTGATTTCTAGTTCTTGAATTTGAATTAATTTCTCCTATGACATTTTCTATGGGGTGATTTCTTAATATCCTAGGAGGAGATATTAATTCATTATTGTTATGGATAGTGTTTTCATTATTTTGAAAAATTGCAGGTTCCGTATTTGTGATTTTTTCTTCATCATCTTTAGTACTTGGAATTTGTTTAAAATCATTGAACAGTACATGAAGTGTTTCTACGATGATATTAGTTCTTTTATTAAAAATTCAATAAGCTTTGCTTCGTTCCGAATATCCTACAAAGATTCCTTCATTGGACTTTGGATCGAATTTGCCAAGCTGATCTTTTGTATTTAAAATAAAATAGTTTGAACCAAAAACTTTAAAATATGAAATGTTTGGTTTTCTTTCATTAAATAATTCATAAGGAGTATTCTTAATTAGTGGTTGAATAGAAACACGATTCAAGATATAACAGGCGGTAGCAATAGCTTCTGCCTAGAAGTGTTTTGGCAACGTGCTTCCATTTAACAAAGTCCTTGCACACTCTTGTAAGGTTCTATTTTTCCGTTCCACTACTCCATTTTTTTGAGGAGTTCTTGGAAATGAAAAATTGTGGATTATTCCTTTCTTCTTACAAAAATGCTCAAAAACTTCATTTTCGAATTCACCTCTATGATCACTCCTAATATTTTTAATTTTTAAACATTTAAAATTTTGAATTATTTTAACAAAAGATTTGAAATGATCAAAGGTATCACTTTTGTTTTTTATAAAAATTGTCCAAGTATATTCATCAACAATTACAAACACATATTTACTATGATTTATGGATTGTACTTGTGTTGGTCCAAATAGATCCATTTGTAGTAATTCAAGTTTTTGCATTGTTAAAATAACCTTTTTAGATTTAAAAGATGACTTAGTTAATTTACATTCATCACAAATATGGTCTACTTTAAAATTTATTTTTGATAGACCTTTTGCTAAATCATTTGTAGATAATTTTCCTATGGCTCTACAATTTATATGAGAAAATCTTTTGTGCCATAACCAAGGACCATTTTCTTTGGCTAATAAGCACATATTTGAATTATAATTTATATTCATATTCAAAACATAAATATTTTTATCTTTAAAACCTTCAAAAATAAGATTATTATTTTGATCAAAAATGCTACACTTATTTTTAGAAAAAGTGATTTTAAATCCTTTATCACACAATTAGCTGATACTAAGTAAATTTAGTTTCAAATTTTTAACTAACAAAATATTGGAAATAAGAGGTAGATTAGATCTACCGACATTGCTGACGTTGCCTTTTCAAGTGTCCATTTTCCTCTCTTTTTAAGTGGGACCTGTAAGAAAATAAAGAATATCATTGGTACCCACTTTTTAATAGGGTCCTAAGAGTTAGGTCTTAGGAAACCAAAATTTGAAAAATATAATTCTTATTTTTATGCACAAATTCAAAAAATGAATTTATATATTTCTTCTTAATCAAGCTATTGTTTGTTTTAGGAATCCATATTTTTATAATTTTTTAAAAGTTCTTTTGCAGTATTGGGTTTTAAATTATTTCTCGTTTTATATTCATTTTAGGTGGAGCCTTTGATTTCTTAACATAACCTAATCCCTTCTTATTTGAAGCAGGTTGTGAATTTTCAATAATCCTAGATAAATTTTCTCTCGCTTTATTAAAATTGGAAATATTTTTAGTAATGTCATCAAGCTTATTTTTGAGACTAGTGTTATCTAACTCAATAATTTTAATTTTTGTTTTTAACTCATGATTCTCAGAAGCTAGAGCATTATTCTTTTCTTTTTGAGCTTCTATTTCTTGACTTAATAGAGCTAGTTGAGAATTGTCAAAGAGTGAATCTTGAATTTTCTCAAGTTCTTCTTCGAATATTTTCTTCTTGTCTTTAAGCATATCTCTTTCGAATTCTGCTTTCTTCTGATTTTCCAGAGCTTCCTTATATTTTCTTTTGAAATTTTTTAAAGTGTCTAGAAGATCTGAATTTATTTCTATCATATCATCAGAAGTTAGATCACTAACCTCATTATCTTTTGCCATAAAGCATACATTTTCTTGTTCATTTTCATCGTCGCTTTTGCTTTCAGAAGATGAAGAATTTGAGTCATCCCATGTTACTGAATAGCTTTTCTCTTGAATTTGTCCTTATTTTTGTTGAATGCTGTCTTTTGTTCTAGACAATCTTTTTGTATGTGTTCATTTTGTGGCAGTTGAAACATTCTATTGCTGATGTTGATGTTTTTTGGAATTGTTGTTGAAGCTTCATTTTCCATTACTCTTGTTCCTTTTTCTATATTTCAAAAACTTTTTAAAGTTTTTGGCAGCAAATGCTAGGTCTTCCTCATCTGATCTGAGTCTTCTTCTTCAGCATGAAAAGATATATTCATCTTGTCTTGAGCTTGTACTCTTTTAGCCTGCAAATTTACTTCATAGGACACTAGATTTTCTATTAACTCTTTTGGTTTCATGGTAGAAAGATCGTTAGCTTCTTCAACGGCTAAGACTTTTCTTTCTCATTCATCCGTTAAAAGAGTTGAGGATTTTTGAAATAATATCAAAGTCGGAATATATTTCTCCCAGTCCTAATAAAGAGTGATGAATATCTTGAAATTTGGACTACATATCATTTATAGATTCATTTTGCTTCATCCTAAAATTTTGAAATTGATTCTTAAGCATAGATATTTTACTTTGTTTAATCTCAGTAGTACCTTCATGAGTGACTTTTAATGTTCTCCATATTTCATAGGCAGTGTTGCACATACTAACACGATTAAACTCATTTTTATCTAAAGCACAAAATAACATGTTCATGGCTTTGACCTTTGAAGCAGCATCATTTTTTTGTGTGTTTGACCATGTTGAATATTCAGTTGTGGGTGAATGAAAACTATTTGCTTGCATATATATATCTATATCTATATATATATATATATATATCACGCATTCGGGTAGCCCAATAATTATAATTCATTCCATTAAACAACGGAGGCCGTGCTGTGGATTGACCTTCTATAAAACTGGTGTTAGTGTTACTATCCATATAACTAAGATATCAAATAACTATGTGACGGTTATAGGATGACCTAATGCCCTGATGCCAAATGAAAGCGTGCTATGGATCGTGTAAAATGGATATATGATAATATAGAGTATACTAAAGATAATTAAACAGTAAATAGTGCGAAATATAAAAGCTGTATAATAAAATGACACCAGAGATTTTATACGGGTTCGGAGCTCTGTCCTATGTCCAGTCCCTGACTCCTTTTGGAATTTCGCTAAAACAATAAACCTCACTTAACCCGAAGGAACAGGTAAAACAACACCTGAACCACAGAACATGATTTTTCCGCCTCAGCAGCCGAAGAGGACTTTTTACCTGAGCAACTGAACAGGACTTCTACTTGATACAGAAAACTTTATTGACTAGTATGTTCTTGATAACACAAATATGTCTTGAAAGTACACCCTTTCTATAATCAAATCCTCAAGAGTATTTTTGTGTGTATTGATTGAAAGGAAGATAATCACTTTGAATCAAAGTATGTATATATTAAATCGAAGATTCAAGCGATATAGAGTTTGTGATTGCTTTGAATTGCAAAGAATGTAGAGAAAGAATAGATTTAGAGAATAAAGGAAGAATTCGATGTTTTCGTAATGAATCAAAACATATTTATATTGAGGATATATGGATGCAGTTATTCATGAAGGTTCTCATCAAAAGTTGCATCCATTCCTCTTGAAATTGGATTGAACACCCTTCGTGAAAGATCGATTCTTTTTAGTAAAATAGCTGTTATTTTTCATTCAATCAACTGACTCAGAAGTGCCAGTCGACAGAATTTCAAAACTGTGCATGTTAGAGCTAATATCTGTGCACTGACATAGGTTAGTCTACTGGCTGACCTTAGTCAGTCACCTGACCCATGCTATATTACACAGATCACACTAGAAATTTTATATTTTGAAATTAAAACCATTTCTCTGTGTGTGACTACTTGAGGAATGATTATAACAATATTTTCACATAACTAAGACTCAAAATCGTGATAAATATACATACTATATTCTGAACTGAAATCTTGTCTTGTTGGTAGTTACATTCTCTTTTTATCGCCACGTTACACCATCTTGTAATCTATGTTCGTCAATAGTTGCTGAAGTTCTTCATCATGAATCAAAACCATGATTCAATAGTTGCGGCTATGCGTTACCACCAGCTCGGAAGTGTAATTGGTATATCTACCCTGACATTGCCTAGTTGTGCCGTATTCACATGCCCTAGTGCGCCTTCTACGAGTTTGTTTTGTACCATACCTATGGAGTGCCCTCTGATAGGCCCAGTTTATGGGAAGTTATAGTACTGTATAGATTATGGGAATATATAAAATTGTGTTAAGGGGGATATAGGTCATGCCTTAAAGCTATTTTAATAGTTTACTTTACTATAGACATATTATGATAGCATATTATACTACATAGTAGATAGTTCCACGGATCCTTAGAGGATGGTTATCCCAAACATCCTTTAAGTTACTTGTATTTCAGTTGATATTTCACTTGAGTTGGACTCATTAATATAAGAATGTTAATCCTGACTCGAATATTTTGTGTTTTGCTTTATGCTTGGGTCAGACTGAGTGTCACAGCATTTGAGACTCACCTTTGGAGTTGGAGCTTCGCTTGGAGATCCATCTATCTATTCCGCTTGCAGTTATTCAGTTGACTCCAGTGATATATTTAGATCTTATTATTTGATTGTTGTATTCGAGATTCTGTTGTATCTTGTTTAACTCTGTTATGTATATGTAGTAGCTTCATGAACTACTATTCATTTGTTTCCATTGCTTATTGTTATATTACTCTGTATTAGTAATTCCGTGATTTATTTATTTATTGTATATGCTGAGTTTTTCCAAATATAAATTAACAATTTGATATTTTGGGCAATTCAAGTCCGACATGTGCAGATGCGAATGGTTGGAAATATCAAGATGTTAAATAAAATTGTTTCACATTCGTATTGTTAGTCCTTGAGATGATGGTCTTGATGACAACAAACTCAGGACTTGTTATAAAATATAAATACTAACATTATAGTTTAGATATATGTGTATATGCATGATATAAACATATAGGTACCAAGAATGAAGACTGTACAATATAGAGATTCAAGACTAAAGATATCAAGATTGAAGACTCATGAGTATCAAGATATCAAGAGTTCAAGATTTCAAGAGTACAAGATAAGTATTGAGTCTAGAATTATGTTAAAACTTCTTGAAAGCACTTACATCCTTATTCGAAATTTATTCGTGGAATGGAATCCACTTCGAGCCTGTTAAATGGATGGAACCCTAGTGGGATGGAACCCACGACACTATCTAGTGAAACATATAGTGTCCTATTTTAATATCCATTAATTTTATAAAAATGATTTTTAAAAACATATCTCTTGTTTTTTAAAAATGTTTTCAAAACTTTCTTTTCGAAAAGACATCTCTCTTGGTTTTAAATATTTTAGCCTAAAAACTATCTTTATCATTTTTTATATTTTGATTTCAAAATTATCCTTTTTTTTAAACCATCTCTTGTTTTAAATATTTAGCTTTTAAATATTTATATACTCAGATTTTAAATCACTTTATAGATTAAGATTATATATTAAAAATTACTTTCTAAATTCTTTTATATGTTTAAACTATATTCAAATATATTTACAAAGTTTAGAGATTGTGTTAACAAATTGTATAAACCAATTTTAATAAGAAAATCAAATCACCAATTTTTCCTAAAGCATGACGACATCCTTCAACCCCTCATGTCGACTTGGTGTTCGTTTGTGACGACCGCCCATGACTCCTGTACTGAACAAGGAAATAGTGCGCTGAAAGGCGTGTCAGGCCACCATGGACGACCGTCAAGGCAAGGTAAAACAATAAACTCTATCGTATAACTCGCAGCGCATGGATAAAATACAATAGAGAAATATATATAGTGAAGCTCCAAAAATCAGAATTTCATCAATTCACTTAACAATAGTTTGATACAAACATCAGAATAGTCAATACATCAAGCCTTACTACATATCACTCAGAGAATCATACAAATAGCGGAACACCCAGTACATATAGTAAGAAAACAATATGCAAAAGCCTCCAGCTCGTCTTCGTCATCAACAGTGTCAGTCACTAAGAACAGCACCTGTCACCTGCTACCTAGTCTGCTCATCCCAACATGGATGAACAGCCCAAGGTAATAAGAGTTAAACATAAAACCTTGAGTCAGACAAAAGTCTTAGTGAGCAGTAAATCAACTATCAAACATACCAAAAGAGCATAAAGGGTAAAAGGAATAGGAACCCAACCATCACATTCCACCTCTTTCTACAGTGATAGCCCCCAGACACACTAAGGAGAAGCAAACATAGCAATTCAGACATTCAAGCAAAGTAATTATCACTCGAGTCAAGGTCGGTGTTTTCCAAGTACAAACCCCCAAGGCCTAAACCAAGATCAGATAAGCACCCTGAAAACATCGCTCCTGACCCAAGCGACGATACAACCAAAACATCCAAACATCCATGACCCTGGTTATCACTGTTATCATTGCCTTGATTTCATCGTTAATTGAATGACCGGCCCATTATTTCATCCGTCCGCCAAGGGCTCATTGTAACTCCTGTTCTAGACATAACTCCGCACGTCATCGTGACCCGTGCCTAGGACTATCGAATCTGCCCAGAGTACTAGCATGTCATCGTGAACCGTGCCTGGAACGTCGTCGTGACCCGTCCCAACGTACTCTTGCTTTGAGCATGCTAGAACCTTCAACAACGATGAAATCTCAGCCTTCTAGTCATCCTCCTCGATGACTATTCTCATACTAGCTCAAGCGCCTCTCAAGCCAATCATTATCCACAAACTCGAACCACATCATCGAGTTATCAACATGCTTGGAAGATCCCGTCTGGATTAAACCAAGGCTTTCTCACATCATGCTTTGCTTCATCGCATCATAGCAAAGTCCCATCTCAATATCACGCTTTGCCTCATCGTATCATAGCAAAGTTCCATCTCAACATCATCATCAAATATATCCATATGAGCTTCAACATCCGCATCATATGCCACAAACAGCTTTCCTTATTCAAGAGCCTTTCCACTTAGCTTTTGAATCATCTCCGACCAACTTGTCCAAATTCAAACACTAATCAACCAATCAATCAAATTAATCATTAATCCAAGTAATCAAACATTCAACAAGATCTAAATAAACAGTTATAACAATAATGGCAATTTCATAAATAAAGAGTCCAAATCTAACAAGTAATCTAACAAGCATGAATCATGAATAATATCTCTACAACTTGATGAATGAACTTGCATAGGTGAACATGTAGTAAAATAGGTGTCAAATCATCATGAACCATAGATCTACATGCAGACTTAAGAAAATGCATGAAATCACTATCTTTAACACACAAACAAGCCACCGGTCCAATATACTCCTTTGGGTCCGTGTGAGAGATAACCACCACTCACCGAATCACCTAAACACCTCAAAATCAACTAACTCCAGATCTGGACAGCAAAGGATCTAGCTTGATCCGACAAGATTCCGCTTCAAATGATGAAATCTCTTTTCGATGGGTGAAGATCTTCAACTTTGGCTCTTGGATCTTCGATTTGATCTTCAATCTTGGATGGAAGGAATCACTAGATTAGAGTGGAGAAAAGAAGTGAAGAAGTGTTGTAGTCGAGCTCTCAAAGTGGCAGCACTTCGTCGCTTCAAAATCCGGTGCCAAAAAGTTATGCAAACCCTTCTATTTGTAGGTAGAAATTACTTAGGTCAGTCGCTCCTAGGTCGGTCATGACCTAACGATTCAACACACTCTGCCGACCCAACGACCTAACCAGACGCCGACCTAACGACTCAACTACATAGCCGACCCAACGACTTACAAATGTGGCCGATCTAACTGCCTAACGATCTAACCCTATGGCCGACCTAAAACCTAGCCGACCTAACGACTTACCTATACTGCCGACCCAACGATGTATCCGACCTAACACTATACACATGGTCTCAACGACCTACGACCTATACCATAACCCGTCCATGACCTAACTGTACTCACCCTTTCACCATAAGTAGCTTACGACTTAAGCCTGCAGGTCGTTAACTCCTATAGGTCGGTTAACCCTTAAGTCGTTAACCCCTTGGGTCGGCAACTAACTTAGGTTAGCTAACTTCCTTAAGTCGGCATCCTCTATGAATCGGCCTCTCCTTTAATCGGCCATACCTTAAGTCAGCCACAACCATGAGTCGCTCAACACCACTAAGTCGGTCCTCTATGAGTCGGCCATGCCTTAAGCCGGCCATCCTCTAAGTCATACAACCGACTTATCTCCTACACGACTCATCTCTTCATGACTTAAGCTCCAAACGACTTAAATTCTGAATGACTAAGTCAACACTAACAATCTAATGACAACAGTTCTATGATCTTTCGATCCGTAAAAATACGGGTCGTTACATTCTCTCCCCCTTAGGAATTTCGCCCCCGAAATTCCAAACAAACAAGAGCAATCAAAACTATTCTGCATGCCTACCATCCATAGCAATCAACAAACCATGCATCCAATTACTAACCTAGCATGCAGAATTCTAAGACTAGAACAAGTTACAAATTCATGAGATGTCACAACACCTTAGGGCCATACCTCGAAGAGTTCAGGATGAGCTGCCTTCATCCTCTCTTCCTCCTCCCATGTACAGTCGTTAACATCATCACTCCATTGTACCTTGAGCAACTTGACTACTTTCCTCCTAAGCTGCTTCGTGTCAGTTTCCACAACACAAAGCGGCTTACGAGGTCTTCTAACAACTGGATCAACTTCTAAATCTTCATAGCTATCAGCAGAAACCACTGTACTTGGGTCGTGCACATATCTCCGTAGATATGATACGTGAAAAACATTGTGCACACCCGACATCTTTTCCGGTAACTCCAACTTATAAGCGAGCTTTCCAATTCGCTCGACGATCGGGAAGGGTCCAACAAATCACGGAGTCAATTTCCCTTTCTTCCCGAATCGAATAACATTCTTCAGTGGAGAAATCTTCACAAAAACCATATCTCCTACGTCGAATTCCAAATCCTTACGACGCTTGTCGGCATAACTTTTCTGACGGTCTTGGGCTGCCTTCATTCGTCGCCGAATGATCTCTATACAATCAGAAGTCTGTCGAATCATTTCTGGCCCAAGTATCAACTTTTCTCCTGTTTCCAACCAACATGTCGGAGAGTTACACGGTCTTCCTTACAATGCTTCATATGGTGCCATACCAATACTTGACTGATAAATGTTATTATACGAAAATTCCACCAAATGAAGATGATCTTCCCATGATCCTCCGAAGTCCAAAAGACATGCTCTGAGGAGATCTTCCAAAACTCGGTTAACTCTCTCGGTCTGACAATCTGTTTGAGGGTGATAAGCTGTACTTAAACATAACCCAGTTCCTAAAACTTCCTTGAAGCTCTTCCAAAATCCACTAGTGAACAATGGGTCTCGATCGCTCACTATACTCTTCGGAATACCATGGAATCGAACTATCCACTTAACATACAACTCAGCCAATTTCGATGCAGACTTAGTTGATCGAACAGGAATGAATCTTGCACTCTTAGTCAATTGATCTACGATGACCCAAATCCCTTCATTTTCTGCTTTAGTTCTAGGTAACCCATCGATAAAATCCATCGATATTTGCTCCCACTTCCATGTAGGAACTTCTAATGGCTGAAGCAATCCACTTGGCTTCTTCTGCTCGGCTTTTACCAACTGGCAGTTCATACACTTGGAAATAAAATTTCCAACATCCTTCTTCATGCCTTCCCAGTAATAGGTTCTCTTCATATCCCGATACATCTTATTTCCACCTGGATGAATTGTCAACTTCGAATGATGACTTTCCTTTAAAACTTCATTTCTCGATTCATCTATATCGGGAACAACTAGTCGTCCTTGCTTCCGAAGCCAACCCTCTCGATCGACCTCGAATCCTTTATCCTTCTCTGGGTCCAATCCAGATTCCAAATCACGGATAATCTTGACAAGCTTATCGTCTCGCTTTTGGCCCTCGCCAATCCTTTCCACAAGAGTAGGTCTTATCGATAAGTTTGCCAACATCTCAGGTTCCAATTCACATCTAGGCCTGAAGTCAAATACAGCCAAATACTCAAGATTCTTCCATTCTGAAAACATGGCTCCCAATTCTGCATGTCTTCGACTTAACGCATCTGCCACTGCATTACCTTTTCCTGGAGTATAGGCTATACCAAAATCATATGATGCTAAAAACTCTAGCCATCGTTGCTGTCGTAGATTCAAATCTTTCTGGGAGAAAAGATACTTCAATGACTTATGATCTGTAAACAACTCGAATCGAACTCCCAAAAGATAATGTCTCCCCATCTTCAAAGCAAATACAATCGCCGCCAACTCCAACTCATGAGTCGGATAATTCCTTTCATGCGGCTTCAGTTGTCGACTTGCATATGCAACAACTTTATCCTTCTGCATCAGCACTGCTCCAAGTCCAGTACCACATGCATCGGTGTAAACCACCATCTCATTAATTCCACTTGGAATAGTCAAAACAGGAGCACTTATCAGTCGCTCCTTCAGAATTCCGAAAGCTTGCTCACACTCAGCATCCCATCTAAACACTTGGTTCTTTTTTGTCAATCCTGTTAATGGTGCAGCTATCTTGGAAAAGTCTTTGATAAACCGACGATAATATCCTGCTAATCCAAGAAAACTTCTCACATCAGATGCATTCTTAGGTCTAACCCAATCCTGGATCGCTGCCACCTTGGCGGGATCAACCGCTATTCCATTTCCAGAGATAACATAGCCTAAGAACCTCACTTCACTCTCCAGAAGTGACACTTTGAAAACTTAGCCCTCAGCTGTTGCTTCTGCAAGATTTCCAAAACAATCCGCAAGTGTGTCTTGTGCTCTTCTTCAGTTCTGGAATAAATCAAAATACCATCCACGAACACAAGTACAAACTTATTCAACTGATCCCTGAACACTCTATTCATAAGATCCACAAAATATGCTGGTGCATTGGTCAATCCAAACGGCATTACCAGCCACTCATAGAAACCGGATGGTGTCCTGAAAGCAGTCTTCGGCACACTATCCTTTGCCACTCTCAACTGGTGAAATCCCGTTGCCAAATCCATCTGAGAAAACACCTTAGCTTCGTGAAGCTGATCAAACAAGTCATCTATTCTCGGCAATGGATACTTGTTCTTCTTAGTCACTTTATTCAGCTCACGATAATCCACACACAACCTCAACAATCCATCCGCTTTGGTTGCAAACACAACTGGTGCATCCCATTCGGACACACTACGCCGAATGAATCCTTTCTGAAAAAGGTCACCAACTTGCACCTTCAACTCTTGCTGTTCCCTAGGCACCATCCGCCTAAGAGGCATCACAACAGGTCTGGCTCCCTCAACTAGATCGATACGAAACTCGATCTCCCTATGCGGCGGTAACCCTTTGACCTCGTCAAAGACATCCTCAAATCCATTCACAACAGGCACTGATGACAGTCCATCCCGTGGAACAACCAGCGAATACATGAAGCTCATGAAGACGCCTTCCTCATGCTTACATCGTATCACAACCTTTCACCCCTCCACATTCTCGACTGTCACCTCAAGCCTCTCACAATCAACCTTTGCCTCATACTTCCTAAGCCAGTCCATACCCAGAATAATTCCGAACCCCGCAAAGTTCAGAACAAAGAAATCACAAACAAAAGAGCAATCATGACTCGACACAACTAGACCACGGCATAACATACACAAACAAGACGAACCCCCAACTGGATTAGTCACAACCAATGGTCTATCAACAATATCTGGTTCCAAACCCAACCGGCCTACAAGTTCATTACAAACAAAAGAATGCGACGCCCCAGTATCAAACAATACTCTAACTGGAACACCACAAATGGAAAGAGTACCTTGAACCACCACACTCTTTCCTTTCTCTTCTACAATAGGAGCTTTCGAAGATGATGGAACAACCCACAAAGCATAAGCTTGCACAATCTGCTTGTCCTTCCTCGGTTCCGAACAATTCTTCTTAATATGCCCCAGCTTGTCACAGTTGTGGCACTTCACCAGCACTCTCGGATTCTTACAATCTCAGGAGAGATGACCCTTCTAATGACAGTTGTAGTAGGTCACTTCACCCTTCGGCTTCTTCAGGCCATCCTTACTCTTCTGCTGATGCTGCTTCCTCTTCTTGTTTCCACTTTGCTCCTTGGTCACAGCAACAACAGATCCTTCTTTAGGAAACAGATTCTCATGCCTGAGAGCTTTCTCCACAAGCTTCTCAAATGGATCGTCCAGATGATCCACCAACTGTCTCCCAAGATAAGTGTCCAAGCCTGTCACAAACTTCTCATTCTTCTGATAGGGAGAATCAATATACGACCGAGCATACTTGGACAAAGCTTCAAACTCAGAAACATACTCAAGGGCTGGTCTTCCACCTTGCTTGAGCTCCACAAACTTCTTAAACAAAACAGATTTTTGAGCTGTAGAAATGAACTTTGCCTCAAATCTAGCTTGGAATTGCTCCCAAGTAATCTCTTCCTCTGGGGTATCAATGGTGATAGAGTTCCACCAATCAGAAGCTCTTCCTTGAAGCTGTCTTGATGCAAGCTTCCTCTTAGTTGCATCCTCAATAACCAAATCACCAAAGATCCTTTTACAAGCATCAATCCATCTCTGAACTTCAATGGTTGATTCTGTTCCCAAGAAAACCTTTCCTCCAAGAGCAGTATAGTCTTTGCACAACTTAGCAAAATCTACTGGTCTTGGAGCTTGAACTTGAACTCCAACATCTACCGATGGCCCGGAGCTGGCATCCTTCTCATAATCGAAGTCATCATGGCCTCAAACATAGCAGCATAATCAGCAGTCCCTTCAGCAGCACGGCTTTCACTAGCAGCTCGTCTCTGTCTTCGACTCATCCTTAATATCTATAAAAAGAACGATTAGAACACCTTGAGAAACAACTACATAAGGAGTTCAAATCCTTCTAAGCTACTATATTATATATAGTAATCATCCATCAAAATACAATTACGTCTCTCATATGTAGTTACGTCAGCAAGCATTGGCTAAAATCGATTAACCAAAGCTCTGATACCAAATGTGACGACCGCCCATGACTCCTGTACTGAACAAGGAAATAGTGCGCTGAAAGGCGTGCCAGGCCACCATGGACGACCGTCAAGGTAAGGTAAAACAATAAACTCTATCGTATAACTCACAGCGCATGGATAAAATACAATAGAGAAATATATATAGTGAAGCTCCAAAAATCAGAATTTCATCAATTCACTTAACAATAGTTTGATACAAACATCAGAATAGTCAATACATCAAGCCTCACTACATATCACTCAGAGAATCATACAAACAGCGGAACACCCAGTACATATAGTAAGAAAACAATATGCAAAAGCCTCCAGCTCGTCTTCGTCATCAACAGCGTCAGTCACTGAGAACAGCACCTGTCACCTGCTACCTAGTCTGCTCATCCCAACATGGATGAACAACCCAAGGTAATAAGAGTTAAACATAAAACCTTGAGTTAGACAAAAGTCTTAGTGAGCAGTAAATCAACTATCAAACATACCAAAAGAGCATAAAGGGTAAAAGGAATAGGAACCCAACCATCCCACTCCACCTCTTTCTACAGTGATAACCCCCAGACACACTAAGGAGAAGCAAACATAGCAATTCAGACATTCAAGCAAAGTAATTATCACTCGAGTCAAGGTCGGTGTTTTCCAAGTACAAACCCCCAAGGCCTAAACCAAAATCAGATAAGCACCTTGAAAACATCGCTCTTGACCCAAGCGACGATACAACCAAAACATCCAAACATCCAAGACTCTGGCTATCACTGTTATCATTGCCTTGATTTCACCGTTAATTGAATGACCGGCACATTATTTCATCCGTCCGCCAAGGGTTAATGGTAACCCCGGTTCTAGACATAACTCCGCACGTCATCGTGACCCATGCCTAGGACTATCGAATCTGCCCAGAGTACTAGCACGTCATCGTGACCCGTGCCTGGAACGTCGTCGTGACCCGTCCCAACGTACTCTTGCTTTGAGCATGCTAGAACCTTCAACAACGATGAAATCTCCGCCTTCTAGTCATCCTCCTCGACGACTATTCTCATACTAGCTCAAGCGCCTCTCAAGCCAACCATTATCCACAAACTCGAACCACATCATCGAGTTATCAACATGCTTGGAAGATCCTGTCTGGATTAAACCAAGGCTTTCTCACATCATGCTTTGCTTCATCGCATCATAGCAAAGTCCCATCTGAACATCACGTTTTGCCTCATCGTATCATAGCAAATTTCCATCTCAACATCATCATCAAATATATCCATATGAGCTTCAACATCCGCATCATATGCCACAAGCAGCTTTCCTTATTCAAGAGCCTTTCCACTTAGCTTTTGAATCATCTCCGACCAACTTGTCCAAATTCAAACACTAATCAACCAATCAATCAAATTAATCATTAATCCAAGTAATCAAACATTCAACAAGATCTAAATAAACAGTTATAACAATAATGGAAATTTCGTAAATAAAGAGTCCAAATCTAACAAGTAATCTATTAAGCATGAATCATGAATAATATCTCTACAACTTGATGAATGAACTTGCATAGGTGAACATGTAGTAAAATAGGTGTCAAATCATCATGAACCATAGATCTACATGCAGACTTAAGAAAATGCATGAAATCACTATCTTTAACACACAAACAAGCCACCGGTCCAATATACTCCTTTGGGTCCGTGTGAGAGATAACCACCACTCACCGAATCACCTAAACACCTCAAAATCAACTAACTCCAGATCTGGACAGCGAAGGATCTAGCTTGATCCGACAAGATTCTGCTTCAAACGATGAAATCTCTCTTCAATGGGTGAAGATCTTCAACTTCGGCTCTTGGATCTTCGATTTGATCTTCAATCTTGGATGGAAGGAATCACTAGATTAGAGTGGAGAAAAGAAGTGAAGAAGTGTTGTAGTCGAGCTCTCAAAGTGGCAGCACTTCGTCGCTTCAAAATCCGGTGCCAAAAAGTTATGCAAACCCTTCTATTTATAGGCAGAAATTACTTAGGTCGGTCGCTCCTAGGTCGGTCACGACCTAACGACTCAACACACTCTGCCGACCCAACGACCTAACCTGACGCCGACCTAACGACTCAACTACATAGCCGACCCAACGACTTACAAATGTGGCCGATCTAACTACCTAACGATCTAACCCTATGGCCGGCCTAACACCTAGCCGACCTAACGACTTACCTATACTGCCGACCCAACGATGTATCCGACCTAACACTATACACATGGTCTCAATGACCTACGACCTTTACCATAACCCGTCCACGACCTAACTGTACTCACCCTATCACCGTAAGTTGCTTACGACTTAAGCCTGCAGGTCATTAACTCCTATAGGTCGGTTAACCCTTAAGTCGTTAACCCCTTGGGTCGGCAACTAACTTAGGTTGGCTAACTTCCTTAAGTCGGCATCCTCTATGAGTCGGTCTCTCCTTTAATCGGCCATACCTTAAGTCGGCCACAACCATGAGTCGCTCAACACCACTAAGTCGGTCCTCTATGAGTCGGCCATGCCTTAAGCCGGCCATCCTCTAAGTCATACAACCGACTTATCTCCTACACGACTCATCTCTTCACGACTTAAGCTCCAAACGACTTAAATTCTGAACGACTAAGTCAACACTAACAATCTAATGACAACAGTTCTATGATCTTTCGATCCGTAAAAATACGGGTCGTTACACCGTTAAATTCAAAATTCAAGTTTTCAAAAGAAGTGCCTATTCGTCGTAACCTTTCATGTAGAGACATGACAGTTGCTCTACTATATATACCTGTTGTTTTGAACGAATTTTAATCAGATTTCACTTGTTTTCTCTCCTCTTCATCTTCCATATTTATTCTAAAGAATCCCGAACTATACTCTACCGAAATACCAAGTGAATCAAACTTGATTATCTCTTGTTTGATTCTCTTCCACTCTCTCCATAAGATTTCGGTGCTATTTTGGGTTATAGGATCTTTTGTAAATCAAACTGTTGAGTAAAAGGTGCAGTTGAGCATTGAAATCAATTGGATATGATTGTCGCTTCGGAAATTAATTAGGTGATCTTGTAGTTTGGTCAAATCAAGAGAGTAGCCCTGAACTCGAATACAGGAGGGTGTACCTTGTAGCCTTGAAACCGAGGGTGTAATATGGGAGATTATTTGATAATAAATTCGTACGATTGTACGGGACTGGATGTATGGTAACTCTGAACCAGTATAAAATCCTGGTGTGTTCTTTCCTTTACTGTTTTTATTTAGTACTTACATCTATATCTGATTCTTTGATTATATCTATGTCTGTGAATTGCATTTTTTGTGATTAAATTACATAAGTTTCAAAAATGTTAAGAAAATCCACAAAACACTATTCATCCCCTCCCCTTTAGTCTTATTTCCACCTCAAGACCCGTAATTTGCATTTCTCACATTTGGTATCAGAGCATTGTTTTTCAAAGTTTTCATAATCTGAATTATGAAAAGTTTTAAAAATGGCTACCAGCATTGGTTGTATTAACACTATCACTAGTTCATTTGTAGAGGGTCGATCTACTGCTAGACCACCACTTTTTAATGGCAGTAACTAAGCATATTGGGCATATAGAATAAAAAAATATTTACAGTCTATAAGATTAGACACTTGGAATATCACACAAACTGAATATTCTTTACTCATAACTAGTCTTACATAGTGGACTGCTGAGCAAAAGAATATTGCACAGAATAATTCCAAAGCCATATTTTATTTTTTTCACTTGATAGGAATGAATTCAATAGAGTATCTGTTTGTAAGTCTGCATATGATATCTGAAAAACTTTTCAAGTTAATCATGAAGGAACAAGTAAAGTCAAACAGACTAAAATATCCATACTCACAAATCAGTTTCAATTATTCAAAATGAATTCTAATGAGTCCATTTCAGATATGTATAGTAGATTTCATGATATTGTGCATTCTTTAATATCATTAGGAAAAAGTTTTTTCGAAGAAGATAAAGTCAAAAAAATACTAAATTCTCTTACTCCGGAGTGGGATCAGAAAACTCATGCTATCGAAGAAAATGATATCAATACTTTAAAGATTGAAGAATTGATTGGAAATCTAATGTCATTCGAAATACAAATGCAAGGGAGAAGAGACAGCAAGGCATTCGAAAAGAAGTCAATTGCGTTCAACGCATTAACAGATGGATTAGACTCAGGAAGTGATGATGATGAAGAAATAGCTTTCATGATAAAGAATTTTTGAAAGTTTCTAAAGTACAGAAAGATGAACAACTTCAAACAGAATGATCACAAGAATTCTGGAAATCATAATCAAGTACCAAACCACGTCAAATGTTTCAACTGTGATGAACCAGGCCATCTCAAAAGAAACTGTCCGCATACTGATAAACAAAGTTCCATACAAGTAATGACTATACAAAGAAAAGGAAAAGAGCATATACTGCTACACTAAATGACATACACTCAAACACATCTTTTGTAATGACCCGCCCTTCATTCCACAGAAAGACGTATCATCAATAAGAAAGAAAGAGGTAGAAATAGAATAAATAGAAGAAAGAACTAAATAATATCAGAATCTCACAGCGGAAACGGAACAAAATATAATATATCACATAGATATTACATAGTTTTTACATCAGAGTTACACAGATTACATCAACATCACATTAGACAGTTATAAAGACCTGTCTAACCATTACATTCCAAAATACAATGGACAAAGACTTCACACAGCAGAAATAGATAGATATAGCTACGTCTGGACTCCTGCTCCAAACTTCAAAAATTCATCAAGTAAAACATGA
Organism: Allium cepa; assembly: GCA_030765085.1. Classification (NCBI taxonomy): domain Eukaryota; kingdom Viridiplantae; phylum Streptophyta; class Magnoliopsida; order Asparagales; family Amaryllidaceae; genus Allium; species Allium cepa. The sequence goes on along the minus strand of CM060940.1, from coordinate 889,249,454 downwards.
TCACTTGGGTACTCATAAAAATTGGAGAACCCAAGAGTTTAAGAAAAACATAAATAAACTCCGGGTCAGACATGGGTCTGGTGTTGGTAAACGGGTTAAATTTGTTTAACTTTAAAAATCATTTGAAAACAAAGGTATCACGTAAGTCTTCCCACACATAAACATGGGTAAGTTTTAACCTTACGCTAACCAAACATTTGATAGGAAATCCAGTGACATTATAACATGGTCTAGTTTTACAATATAAAATACAGAAATAGCTGGAATGCTTACATCTCACGTTCCAACATAGTTGGGCATAGTCAAAACATACGGCAATTATTGGAGATTGGATTCCATATAATGGCAGGGCTACTGGGGTACCGCCCGTCACAGTACGTGGCCTAGATCACCGTACCGAGGATCCACCCTAAATCCCCTGCAACACAAAGGCCGGAATTATCCCTTACTGGACAGTCCCGAATAAGACAACCCCACGGTTGTAGCTAGCAACCGCCCACACAGCCGAAATAAAAGGGACTCTAGACAGGGGTAAATCTTATCCTACTTGGGTGCTACCCAATTAGCCTTGCCGCACCTCCCCTGTTTTAGCCATTCCTAGTTGATGAGGCTTGAGGCTACGATTACCTTTAAAGAACACATCTTGAAATGCTCATCGTCCTCCGTTGACGAGGTTTGATAGCATTCATCCATACAAGTTCGTTCCGGGTTCGAACGAAACCGAATGCATTATCTCGTTGTACTCATTTTGGAATCACCCTCAGAGTTAACGACAATAACCCTTGCATTCTGAATCTCTATCTCGTACCTGAAAGCACTATTTTCGTTATACTCGTATTGGAATCACCCTAAGAGTTTTAACGAAAAATAGTTCTTACACTTTGAGTGTTCAACTTGATCTTCACTTGAATTCATGACCTAACGTTTAACTTGGATCGATGTAGTTTTAGGATAATCGGATCTGATATCCGATCTCGATCTAATCGAAATCCAAACGTTTCTTAAAGGCCAAGCTGTTTAAAGGTTTAAACAATTCAATTCAATACTTTGAATTCACACAGCATTCATCATAGGTAAATATCGCACACTTATCACAGATACATCAAATATCACATCATAGAATATAATTGATTATCATACAATAGATATCAATTTATCCAGACATTCTACACAAACACTCATCCATAAACAGGAATTATTAATCCATATCATTATTAATTTAATTAACTTAAATCAAATTAATTACTTAAGAATTAATTACTAGTTCTGCTTAATTAATCGCTAATTAAATTCAAACCATTTAATTATTGATCCCTTAATTACTTTTTAAACCAATTAATTCATCTTTAATCTCGGATTAATTATCTTTTAACTATAAATTAATAAACCTTAATTATTAATTAATATCCCTTAATACAAATTAATTAATCTTTAATTACTTTTTATAATCAATTAATTAATCTTTAATTAACTAATCAATTATCCCTTAATTATTAATTAATAAACCTTGATTATTAATTAACAAAACTTAATTACAAATTAATTACTTCTAAATTACCAGTTAATCAATCCTTAATTAACAGTTAACCAATCCTTAATTAATCTTTAATTACAGATTAATTATCCTTTAATTATTAATTAATAAATCCTAATTATTAATTAATAAAACTTAATTACAAATTAAGTACTTCTTAATTACCAGTTAATAAACCTCTAATTACTTAATTAATTAATCGCTAATTATAAAATTAATCATTCTTAATTACTTAATTAATTAATTCCTTAATTAACAATTAATTAGTCTCCAATTATAAATTAATTATCTCTAATTATTTAATTAATAATCCTTAATTACAAATTAATTAACCTTTAATTAATTAACTTATAACCCTTAATTATTAATTTATAAATCCTTAATTAATAATTAATTAAATCAATTAATTATGCTTGAATTACTTTATTAACTTAATTAATCTCAAATCATTAAAACCTTAATTATCCTTTGAGGTAAATCATTATCTTAATTAATGACTTAATTATCATTAACATTTTTAAAACATTTAATCCTTATAATTAACTCTTAATTAAATCATTCAATTAAGTTTGGAAATAAAATAATCATTTATCGTAACAAATTAGTGTTGCCAAAATCATAACTTCCTTTAAATAACTTTAAACATTTATAAATAATAGTTTAAACTAAATTCAATTTAAATTTTAAAACTTGCCTTTATAAAACCTTTAAAACTTTAAAAAACTATTTTTAAACATTATACCTTTAAATTTTAAATTTCATTTCTAGCTTAAGATTTAAAATAACTTAAAATTTTACTTAACAAAATTTAAATTAAACAAACTTCAAAACTTCTTAATCAAATGTTAAAGAAAACAATTATTATATATAAAGGAAATTTATATAAGAAAGTTTTAAATAAACTTATTTTTAAATTTCGAAAAAACTTGTTTTAATAACCTTTTAAAAACTGTTCAACCTTTGCTTCGGGATCAACCCGAAGACCACTCAGGTCTTGCCCCGAGTAAAACCCACCTTCATCTTTTCTTTTTTTACTTAGATTTTAGTTTAAGTTTCAAAACCCAAACACTCTCGTTCCCACTCGAGTATACACTCGAGTCACACATCCATATGCCTGAACCTTCCTTCGAGTCAATCCCTACCAAAACCACTGACACACCCAAAATCCACCATGCACGTGCACCGGCGTCAGAGTTGACTCCGACCTTCGATATCCTTCCGGCGCATCGACCATCGTCATTGCAAAACCAATCCCGATCACCAAAACACAATCATAAGCCCCCGATCGAAATCAAGGTTCACAGTCGTAACTAGAACAAAAACCCAAACCAGAAAAACTCCTCATCCAAGCTATTCCGACCACCAGAGGTAGATCAACTCCGGCCACACCTTGCCGACCTTCCACGCCACCATTTCCCAAAGTCTGATGCCACTCGATCAACCAGAACCCCTCGAAGACCACAATTCCGACCTTAAACTAAACTAGGGTTAAAAACTATTTCAACCCACAAGATTCCATGAATCGGCTTCAAAATCGTTGATTTGAGCGCACTCGAATAACCGAAAATGGAGAAAGGAGCTCACACTCAACTTCCAATTTCAAGAGGCACAAAGCACTCAAACAAAGTTTTATTCAAAAATCAACCTCCATTACAAATGACCCAACATCCCTATTTATAGGGGTACTACACAACGCTTACATCACAACTCAATACACGACCTAACATAACTTGCCGACCTACGACTAATACAACACACACGATTTACATACATGGCCGACCTAACCAGGTATGACCTAAGAGTTACGACCTAAGACAACAACATCATGCGACGTAACAAAGACCACATTACACGACTTAGCATTATGCAGCCTAAAAACAATACGACCTAACAAATCAACATAAATGTTACAACGACATAAGAAATAACGAGTTACAACAAATGACTCAACGACACAGCACATTACAACATTCATGCGACTCAATATGTATACAAGCGACCTAACACCATAGCACCATAAGATAAAGCGGCCTTGTTATCATACTGGGTAGGTCGTTGAGCGACTTAATTGTTGGAGCGACCTAAGGCCTCGCGACCTATGTCGGAGCGACCTAAGGCACGCGGCCTTTCACATTGCACTGTATCATTTAGCTCGTTAGGTCGGTTGTCTCGACTCGTTAGGTCATTTGGACGACCTACCAACATACTAGGTCGCTGCCCACTTAAATTCAATGTAGATTGCACTCGCGAGCGACCTTCACTAGGTCGTGATCGACCTAAGACCCTTGATCGATTCAAATCCAGTGAGTTTGTAGATTGCGTTGCGTCATCCTCCCCCGGTTGACAAGCATTCGACCTCGAATTTGCACCTTCCTCTTCATCGATAGGCTCATTCCCATGAAACGGAATCAAATGTTTAACGTTAAAAACATCGGCAGTATGGACATCATCTGGCAATCTCAACTGATACGCATTCTTATTAATCTTCTTCAATATTTCTACAGGGCCAATCTTTCGAGCTTTCAATTTATTGTAAGTTCCAACTGGAAAACGATCTTTCGTCAACACAGCGTAGACCAAATCACCTTCTTTGAAGTCCACACTTCTTCGCTTCTTATCTGCCAGTTGTTTATACTTCTCATTTGATACAAGCAATCGTTCACGAACAGTTTTGTGACACTCCTGCAATTCTTTCACAAAATCACAAACTCATTTAATAAGTCCTTTCTGAGATGGAACTATCGACAAATCCAACGGTCCCTTCGAAATTGCTGAATATACTACTTGAAATGGACTGAATCCAGTACTTCGATTAACAGCGTGATTATGTGAAAATTCCGCCTGACATAACTTCATATCTCACCTCTTCAAATTATCTTTCGCAAGACATCTCAACAAGTTTCCCAATGATCTATTCACCACTTCCGTTTGCCCATCTGTTTTCGGGTGATAGGCACTACTAAAATTCAGCTTCGTTCCAACCATCTTCCACAAACTCAACCAAAAATGACTTAGAAATTGAGTATCCCGGTCAGAAACATTGGACTCAGGTAGCCCATGTAGTCGATAAACTTCCTTAAAGAACAATTGAGCAACACGGACTGCATCAGCGGTCTTTTTACAAGCTATGCAATGTGCCATTTTCGAAAACCTGTCCATCACAACATATATAGAATCATTTCCCCTCTGAGTTCTTGGCAAACCCAAAACAAAGTCCATGCTAATATCTACCTATGGCCTAGTAGGCACGGGTAATGGCATATACAATCCAGCGTTCGTAGCTGTCCCTTTGGAAACATGACATATGTGACATCTCTCCACAAATCTTTCAACTTATTTTCTCATGGAAGGCCAAAAATATGATTGAGAAATCAAAGTACGATCTCTTCCCACATGTCCTTCCTCATGCAATTCTTTCAAAATCTTCATTCGCAAACTGCAATCCGATATACGTAATTGATTTCCCTTGAAAAGAAAACCATCCACTAACACGTACTCATCCGTCTTTCCCTCCTCGACTTTATCTACGACATTGGCAAAGTAAGGATCATCAAAAAATAATTCTGGCAACACATCAAACCCTGTCACTTCAACCCTCATTGTAGTCAACAAATGATTCCTTCTACTCAATGCATCTACCACATGGTTTGTAACTCCCGATTTGTGTTTCACAACAAATGTAAAATGTTGTAAATATGCAATCTACGAGGCATGCCTAGCTGCAATCTTGTCTTGTCCTTGCAAATGTTTCAACGCCTCATGATCAGTATAAAATACAAACTCCTTGTGAAACAAGTAATGTCTCAAATGTTTCACGCCTTGCACAACAGCATAAAATTCTACATCATAAGTATTATATCTCATCTTTGCTCTCGAAATATTCTCACTAAAATAAGCAATAGGACGGCCCCTCTGACTTAACACCCCTCCAACTCCAACCTTAGATGCATCGGTATGTAGCTCAAATAGCAACTGAAAATCCGGCAAAACTAGAATTGGTGCTGTCGTCAAAAGTTCCTTGATTCGCTCAAAAGCAAATCCTGCTTCCTTCGACCGTGAAAACTGCTTGCCCTTCATACAATCAGTATCAAGTACCATCACGCTACTGAAATGTGGAATAAACCTTCGGTAGAATGATGCTAAACCATGAAAACTTCTCACTTCAGTTATGGTCCTGGGCTGTGGCCAATTTCTGATTGCTTCAACTTTACTTTGGTCCACCTGGATACCTTCCTTGGACAATACATATCCCAAAAATAAAACACTATGCGTCATGAACACGCGTTTCTTCGTTGCAGCATAAAATTGCTCCTGTCGCAGTATCATCAACACTTCTCTCAGATGATGCAAGTGTTCTTCTGGGCTTCCACTATATATCAGTATATCATCAAAATACACCACCGTGAACTTCCCAATAAATGGTCTAAAGATCTGATTCATCACCCGCATAAATGTACTAGGTGCATTCGAAAGACCAAACGGCATGACCAGCCATTCATACAACCCCTCCCGTGTCTTAAACGCTGTTTTCAATTCATCCCCTGGACGAATTCGAATTTGATGATATCCGCTCTTCAGATCAATCTTGGAAAATATAGTAGCCCCATTCAACTGATCTAACAAATCATACAATCTAGGCATTGGAAATCTATATCTCACGGTAATCTTGTTCAGTGTCTGACTATCGGTACACATCCTCCATGTTCCATCCTTCTTTGGTACTAACAAGGCTGGTATTGCACAAGGACTTAAACTTTCCTGCACACGCCCTTGTTCAAGTAACTCTTCCACCTGCCTTCTCAGCTCCTCGTGTTCCTTTGGACTCATCCTGTAATGTGGTCTATATGGTAACACAACTCCTGGAACAAGATCTATTTGATGTTGTATGTCCCTCAACGATGGTAACTACGTTGGCAGCTCTTCAGGAAATACATCTTCAAATTCTTCCAACACTGGCTTTACTTCTTCAGGAATTTCAACCACTTCATTACTCTCACGTCCGATCAACAAAAACACTTCAGGCTCATCTTCTATTTCTTTAACAATCTGCTTCAACGATAGCAAAGTTTTCAGCTCTTCAATCTCCTCCAACTTGCTTTCCTTCTGTTGTTGCTTCTTAGGAACCAAAGTGAATTTAGTGCCTTCAAACATGAAACTGTAGCTGTTGGTGCGACCATCATGTTGCACAGCTCTATCATATTGCCATGGTCTCCGCAACAACAGATGACATACATCCATATCAACCACATCACACCAAATTTCATATTTATATTTCTTCCCAATCGAAAAAGTAACACAAGCTCTTCTACTAACCTTCACTTCACCACCTTTCCTTAACCAAGCTAACTTGTAGGGTTTAGGATGCTTTTCTGTCTTTAACGCCAACTTCTTCACGGCTTCTGTAGAAATGATATTATCACAGCTTCCCGTGTCGATGACAAACTTGCAAACCCTTCCCAAGATAGTGAATGTTGACTGGAGAATATTACTCCTCAACCAACTTGAATCATCCTCTTGCTTTGGTGTTAAACAAGATCTCCTCATCATCAAATTACGTCCCTCGTCTCCCGACAATGATTCTTCTACCTCCTCAACTTGTGGTGAATTAAGACATTCTGCTTCTGCATCCTCATCTTCCACCTCAGCAATCATTGCTCGTTTCTTAGGCTTCAGACATTCATTGCTTTTGTGACCAAACTCCTGGCAAATAAAGCATTTTATACTACTATTTACCTTGGTCTTGGAAATTTCATTGACAACCGGTTTAGTAACAGCCTTGGAAACATTCACATTGCTACTAGCCCCTTTTACTTGATTGTTGGAATTTGTAAACACACCAACTCCTCTTTTGCCTTGCTTTTCCCAAGCTAACGCCTTCTGGTGTGCTTCTGCAACGGATCTTGGATCAAACATATTCACCATATCCTGGATTTGCATTCTCAACCCTCCAACAAATCTAGCTGTCAACTGTTCCTCTGTCTCCATGATATCATTCCTCGCAATCAATTGATAAAATTCATCTGCATAATCATTCACCGACTTCATTCCCTGTCTCAAATTCTGCAAGCGTTGATACATAAGAGACTGATAATTATAAGGCAAGAAATTAGCTTTCATCAACTTCTTCATCTTCTCCCATGAAACAATCTTTGACTTTCCCATCCTTTCCCGTGTAAGTTTAGTTTGTTGCCACCATGCCATAGCTCTTCCTCTCAAACGAGTAGCAACCAACTTAACTCTACGATGCTCGGGGACTTCCTTAAAATCAAAAATCTCTTCAACAATAGATAACCAATCAAGGAATTCTTCCACAATCCTACCACCCTTAAATTCTGGAATTTCCATCTTCATCCCCGACTCCCATCAACGATCATCTTCTACATCTCGATATGGATTTCGCACTTGGTCTCGATCTCGATAATGAACACTACATCTATCACCATCCTCATCATAATCAAATGTACTTCGATATCGATCTCGACCATCAACATCTCTATGATCACGCATATCTCTTCGACTATGTCTTTCAGCACCATGAAATGGCTCATCTCCAAACTCACATGGGGTTCTTCTCTCTTCATGTCTATATTCATGGTGATCTCTCCTCGCTGAAACTGATGATTCTCTTCTATCTCGGTATGATTGTGGCGACACCCTCCTCGCTTCCGTAACCGATGGCGAAACCTTGTTTCCTCCATGGTTCGAGACTGGCGACCTTCTCCTTTGACTTTGATTCAAGTATTCATCAATTTCTCTAACTTCCCAATACCTTCATTAAACTTTTCATTGATGCGTTGTTCCATTTGCTTGGCTTCTTCTCTTCTATACAACACTTCAACATTTTGATGACGATTAGCTCTTCTCGGAGGCATGATTAATCTTTAACAACAATGTTCAACAAACCCGCCTTTAACTTCTTCAACTGAGATGACTTTCGGCCTTGATCAACTTAGCTCGGATCTGAACTTCCACTCTCGGCCTTGATCAAACAAGGTGATGCACAATTCCAACTTAAGCTCGGATCTAACTTGAACAAATCTCCCACAAACCTGAACAAGCTCGGCTCGTCTTTGAACAACTCTTCTCTTTGCTCCAACAGGCTCGGCTTAGCTATGATTGGCTAAGTCTAGCTCTGATACCAAACTGATGAAGCGGATTATAACGGTGACGACGAAATGAAGATTTCGTGTCAAGATAATCGATGAATCGATTAGATGAAACAATATAAATCGATGGATTGAAGATACCCAAAGGCCCAAATCCATTGATCTCGCGAGATACCGGATTCTAGCTATCTCCAACACGTTGATCGCACACGATACCGTGTCAAAAGATCTATGATTCTTCGATGTTGATCTTGCGCACAAGATTCCGTGAATCGGCTTCAAAATCGTTGATTCGAGCGCACTCGAATAACCGAAAATGGAGAAAGGAGCTCACACTCAACTTCCAATTTCAAGAGGCACAAAGCACTCAAACAAAGTTTTATTCAAAAATCAACCTCCATTACAAATGACCCAACATCCCTAATTATAGGGGTACAACACAACACTTACATCACAACTCAATACAGGAACTAATATAACTTGCTGACCTATGACTCATACAACACACACGATTTACATACATGGCCGACCTAACCAGGTACGACCTAAGAGTTACGACCTAAGACAACAACATCACGTGACGTAACAAAGACCACGTTACACGACTTAGCATTATGCGGCCTAAAAACAATACGACCTAACAAATCAACATAAATGTTACAACGACATAAGAAATAACGAGTTACAACAAACGACTCAACGACACAGCACATTACAACATTCATGCGACTCAATATGTATACAAGAGACCTAACACCGTAGCGCCATAAGCGAAAGCTGCTTTGTTATCATACCGGGTAGGTCGTTGAGCGACTTAATTGTTGGAGCGACCTAAGGCCTCGCGGCCTATATCGGAGCGACCTAAGGCACGCGGCCTTTCACATTGCACGGTATCATTTAGCTCGTTAGGTCGGTTGCCTCGACTCGTTAGGTCATTTGGACGACCTACCAACATACTAGGTCGATGCCTACTTTAATTCAATGTAGATTGCACTCGCGAGCGACCTTCACTAGGCCGTGAGCGACCTAAGAACCTTGAGCAATTCAAATCCAGTGAGTTTGTAGATTGCGCTGCATCATCTTTGCTTTCAAAACTGAATTAAAGTGGCTTGATAAATTTTATAGTTTGAGTTGAAATGTTTAAAGGCTTTGATCTGAGTTTTGATAATTGGTTATAGGCTTTGTTTACAGGTTTTTGAACTTCTATGTTTTGATTTTGAGTTTGAGAATTTGTTTACAGGGTTTATGTTTTTGATTTGATTTATTGAGAATGTTTTCAAGTTTGAGTTCTTGCTTTTGAAAAGAGAAGATAAGAAAAGAAATAGAAGAGGGGATGTATGTTTATATAATGTAAATTATGATTTATTAAAAATTAAAGAAAATAAAAATAAATTATGACACTAGTTCAACTCAGCAACATTTGTCATTACCATTATTTAACTCCTTACACATGTTAATAAAAGCATTAATAATCTAACACTTGTCATTATTCATTTTTATATTATTTTTAAATGATTTTAAAAGCTTTTATATTTAATTTCCTAATTATTAAATACATTTCTTAATTAATAAATGCTTTACTTAATTTATATAAATAAAACCTTTAAAAGAAAATAAAATGACAACCAATTATATTCTAAATAAAATCATATAAAATATATTTAAATTTTAAATGTTAATATAAAACTTTTGTATTTATTTTACTATTAAATAAATTCTTTCTAAATTTATATAAATAAATATCTTTTAAAGAAAATATTATAAAACAATTCTTTTTCTAATAAAAACCTTATTCATATATTTTTATATCCAAAATATTATCAACATATATATCCTTTTAAATTTCAAATTTAAATCCAAGTTTAAATTCAAATTCAAAAATTCAATCCAAAATCAACTTAAATAAATATGTATATTAATTTAAACAAACACATTATTAAAATAATAAATTTATTTAAAATCTATTTATATCTATATTTAAAAACATCATATTATTATTATTGTTTGAACTAACAAATTTTGCCAATTTCAAATAATTTAATAAGGAGATTATCACATTTTAAATTTCTTGAAATTTCGGGATATCACATTCCTCCCCCCTTAAAAGAATTTTGTCCCCGAAATTTAGAACAAAAGATAATCAAAAACCTTTGATTTCAAACAATCCAAGCATACATATCAATCATATACTATCAACCAAACAACAATTAACCCAAACAAACAATTTATTCAAATAAACATCACTAGCTATGCAGACACAATTTTAGATAAGCTTTCCTAAAACTATCCAGAGTTTCCCAAGACAAACTCTGGAATTCTCACTCTACAGAACCCTAACTAGCTATACCAATATGATCTAGAGCTTCCTCTTACTCCGATCTATATATCTGAATCAGATATCAGACCACACTTAAAACCAGCTCAACTATCAGAACCTTTTGAACTGCAGATCCCAACTAAGGTGGATCACACATGTACTCTCTCAGAGATACGTGAAATACAATGTGAATCCCAGCCACCGGAACTGGCAATTCAATCTTGTAGGCCACAACACCAATCCTCTCGAGCACTCGAAACGGGCCAATATACCTTGGAGCAAGTTTTCCCGTCTTCCAAATCTTATCACTCCTTTAATCGAGAAACTTTGAAAAAGTCTAAATCTCCAATCTTAAATTCCAATTGTCTTTTTCTCTTGTCCGCATATTTCTCTGGCGATCCGACGCTGCTCTCAATCGCTTCTTGATAAGCTCCACCTTCGCAGATACCTCCCGGATCAAAACTGGACCAAGAACAAGACGATCTTCCGACTCTACCCAACAGGATGGGAATCTACAAGATCTTTCATAAAAAGCTTCATAGGGTGCCATCTTGATACTTGCCTGAAAACCATGAGAATTCCAATAAACACAGATGGCCCTCCCAAAATCCATAAAATTCTAAACACAAGCCCTCAGCACATCCTCAAGAATTCTATTCAGCCTTTCCATTGGTCCGTCGGTCTGGGGATGATAGGCTGTACTCAAATTCAATCTCGTACCCAAAGCTGTCTGCAAAGCCTCCCAAAACTTGCTGGAGAAGATAGGATCACAGACACTATCAATGCTGACTGGAACACCATGTAGTTGGACAAACTCCTTCAAGAAAATCTCAGCCAAAGATGATGCAGAACGGGTTGCCATAACCGGAATAAAATGGACACTCTTGGTTAGCCGGTCTACAATCACACATATTCCTTCATTTCTCTTTTCGGTCCTTGGTAAACCGTCGATGAAATCCATAGAAATCACTTTCCATTTCCACTTAGGAACTTCCAAAGGCTGCAACAAACCTGCGGTCTTCTGCTGATCACCTTACACTTGCTGACAAATTGCACATCCTTTGACGAAAGCAGTTGCATCCTTCTTCATACCCTTCCACCAGAAGACTCTCTCTTTATATCCTTACACATCTTCGAAATCCCTAGGTGGATACTCAGCTTGGATTAATGACTCTCTGATAAAACTTCTAGCTTCAAATCCTTGAAATTCGAAACACAAAGCCTTCCGTCGATCCTCAATGTTCCTTGGCCATCAATCTCAAAACTAGAACACTGACCATTCTTGACTCAATCCATCCGCCTCTAGCACACACAAATGTCCGTGAAGACCTTAAACTTAATCTTTCCATCAAGAATAGCTAGCACAGGCGCACTGGTCAGCCTTGCCTTCAAATCCAAGAAAACCTCTTCGCACTTGGGTCCACTTAAACTTTGCTCCTTTTTGAGTTAACTTGGTTAAGTGCGAAGAAATCTTAGAATAATCCTTAACAAACTTCCTGTAGAACCATGCCAAACCCAGAAAACTACGGAATTCTGTCGGGGTCTACGGTTGCTTCTACTCCTAAATAGTAGCTATCTTAGCTGGATCCACACAAGTACCCTCACCAGAAACAATATGCCTAAAAATCTGACCTCCGATTTCCAAAAATGGCATTTCGAAAACTTAGCCTCTAGAACATGCCTCCTCAGAGTCTCTAACACTATCCCCAAATGCTGCTTGAGCTCCTCTTCAGACTTAGTAGACCAGAATATCATCGATGAAAACAAGAACAAACTTATACAACACATCCCAGAATACTTGGTTCATCGGATCCACACAGAATCTCAAAGACGCATCCGACTTGGTCACAAAGACAACGGCAGAACCCAAACTGGAAAATCAAACCTTTCTCTAAGAAATCTTGGGTCTGCCTCACCAGCTCTTCTCACTCTTCTACGGCGCCATCCTTCTACTAGGCTGAACAACAAGTACAGCTCCCAGAACTAAGACGATCCGAAACTCTATCTCCCGATAAGGCGGCAAACCTTTCACTTCCTCAAAAACATCCAAAACATCTCTAACCACTTCGATGGACTCTATGCCTTCTGGAGATGCCTCGATTCCATGCAGAAGATTGCTCAAATGAACTCCGGAATCATTGCAAGTCACTTTTGGGATTCTTCCCAACTCAGTCTCCAAAGATACAATCCTCTCTTCACAAACCAAACAACCTTATACTTATCCAACCAATCCATATCTAGAATAAGATCGAACCCTTTGAAATCCAATACAAAAGGGTTACAAGGAAAACTATGGGGAAGATAAGAAAGCCTTAAGCCTCTACAGAACTTATCAAACGTGGTTACCCTGCTTATAGGATTAGATACAAAGATAGGACGGTCAACCAAACAAAGAGAAAAGATGAAACTTCTCTAGTTTTCATGTTGGAAACCGGAACAGGTAACCCAACAAATTTAGATAGGTATATAGTTATATAAAAATTACAAATACGAGCTCTCAAGATAGACACTACTCTAGAGCCTAGGTATTATCTCAACCTATTGACCCGCCCTTCATTCCATAGAAAGACGTATCATTAATAAGAAAGAAAGAGGTAGAAATAGAATAGATAGAAGAAAGAACTAAATAATATCATAATCTCACAGCGGAAACGGAATAAAATACAATATATCATATAGGTATTACATAGTTTTTACATCAGAGTTGCACAGATCACAGCAACATCATATTAGACAGTCATAAAGACCTGTCTAACCATTACATTCCAAAATACAACAGACAAAGACTTCACACAGCGGAAATAGATAGATATAGCTTCGTCTGGACTCCTGCTCCAAGCTTCCAAAATTCGTCAAGCAAAACCTAATCACTTGGCTACTCATAAAAATTCGAGTACCCAAGAGTTTAAGAAAAACAAAAACAAACTCCGGGTCAGGCATGGGTCTGGTGTGAGTAAACGGGTTAAAGTTGTTTAACTTTAAAAATAATTTGAAAACAAAGGTATCACGTAAGATTTCCCACACATAAACATGGGTAAGTTTTTACCTTACGCTAACCAAAACATTTGATAGGAAATCCAGTGATATTATAATAGGGTCTAGGGTTTTCAATATAAAATATAGAAATAGCTGGAATGCTTACATCTCACGTACCAACATTGTTGGGCACAATTAAAACGTACGACACTTATTGGAGATTGGATTCCATACAATGGCGGGGCTACTGGGGTACCACCCGTCACAGTACGTGGCCTAGATCACCGTACCGAGGATCCACCCTAAATCCCTGGAACATAAGGCCAGAACCATCCCTTACTGGACAGTCCCGAATAAGACAACCCCACGGTTGTAGCTAGCAACCGCCCACACAGCCGAAATAAAAGGAACTCTAGACAGGGATAAATCTTATCTACTTGGGTGTTACCCACTTAGCCTTGCTGCACCTCCCCTATTTTAGCCATTCCCGGTTGATGAGGCTTGAGGCTACGATTACTTTAAAGAACACATCTTGAAATGCTCATCGTCCTCCATTGACGATGATCTGATAGCATTCATCCATACAAGTTCGTTTCGGGTTCGAACGAAACCGAAGGCATTATCTCATTATACTCATTTTGGAATCACCCTTAGAGTTAACGACAATAACCCTTGCACTTTGAATCTCCATCTCGAACCTAAAAGCATTATTTCCGTTATACTCGTATTGGAATCACCCTTAGAGTTTTGATGACAAATAATTCTTACACTTCGAGTCTTCAAATTGATCTTCACTTGAATTCAAGATCTAACGTTTAACTTGGATCGATGTGGTTTTCGGATAATCAAATCTGATATCCGATCCCGGTCTCATCGAAACCCAAACATTTCTTAAAGGCCAAGTTGTTTAAAGGTTTAAACAATTCAATTCAATTCAACACTTTGAATTCACACAGCATTCATCATAGATAAATATCTCACACTTATCACAGATATATCCAATATCACATCACAAAATATAAATGATTATCATACAATAGATATCAATTAATCTGGACATTCTGCACAAACAGTCATTCACAAAAAGGAATTTTTAATCCATATCATAATTAATATAATTAACTTAAATTAAATTAATTACTTAAGAATTAATTACTAGACCTGCTTAATTAATCATTAGTTAAATTCAAACCATTTAATTAATGATTCCTCAATTACTCTTTAAACCAATTAATTAATCTTTAATCTCACATTAATTATCTTTTAATTGTTAATTAATAAACCTTAATTATTAATTAATATTCCTCAATACAAATTAATTAATCCTTAATTACTTTTTATAATCAGTTAATTAATCTTTAATTAACTAATTAATTATCCCTTAATTATTAATTAATAAACCTTAATTATTAATTAACAAAACTTAATTACAAATTAATTACTTCTTAATTGCTAGTTAATCAATCCTTAATTAACAGTTAACCAATCATTAATTAAATTTTAATTACAGATTAATTATCCTTTAATTATTAATTAATAAATCTTAATTATTAATTGATAAAACTTAATCACAAATTAAGTACTTCTTAATTACCAGTTAATTAACCTCTAATTACTTAATTAATTAATCCCTATTTATAAAATTAATCAATCTTAATTACATAATTAATTAATTCATTAATTATCAATTAATTAATCTCTAATTATGAATAAATTATCTCTAATTATTTAATTAATAATCCTTAATTACAAATTAATTAACCTTTAATTAATTAACTTATAACCATTAATTATTAATTTATAAATCCTTAATTAATAATTAATTAAATCAATTAATTATACTTAAATTACTTTATTAACTTAATTAATCTCAAATCATTAAAACCTTAATTATCCTTTGAGGTAAACCATTATCTTAATTAATGACCTAATTATCATTAACATTTTATAACATTTTATCCTTATAATTAACTCTTAATTAAATCATTTAATTAAGTTTTAAAATAAAATAATCGTTTATCTTAACAAATTAATGTTACCAAATCATAACTTCCTTTAACTAACTTTAAACATTATCAAATAATAGTTTAAACTAAATTTAATTTATATTTTAAAACTTGCCTTTACAAAACTTTTAAAAATTGTTTTTAAACATTATACCTTTAAATTTTAAATTTCATTTCTGGCTTAAGATTTAAAATAAATTAAAATTTTACTCAACAAAATTTAAATTGAAAAAACTTCGAAACTTCTTAATCAAATGTTAAAGAAAAAATTATTATAGATAAAGGAAATTTATATAAGAAAGTTTTAACTAAACTTATTTTTAAATTTCAAAAAAACATGTTTTAATAACATTTTAAAAACTGTTCAACCCTTGCTTCGGATTCAACCCGAAGACCACTCGGGTCTTGCCTCGAGTAAAACCACCTTTATTTTTTCTTTTTCTGTTTTTCTTTTTTTACTTAGATTTTAGTTTAAGTTCTAAAACCCAAACACTCTCGTTCCCACTCGAATCACACATCCGTATGCCCGAACCTTCCTTCGAGTCAATCCCTCCCCAAAACCACAGACACACCCAAAATCCACCGTGCACGTGCATCGGCGTCAGAGCCGCCTCCGGCCTCCGATAATCCCTCCGACACATCGACCATCGTCACTGCAACCAATCTCGATCACCAAAACACAATCATAAGCCCCTGATCGAAATTGAGGTTCACGGTTGAAACTGGAAAGAGAACCCAAACTAGAAAAACTCCTCGTCCAAGCTATGCCAACCACTAGAGGTCCGGCAACTCCAGCCGTACCTTACCGACCTTCCACTCCATTATCTCCCAAAGTGCCACTCGATCAACAAGAGACCCCTCGAAGACCACAATTCTGACATTAAACTAAACTAGGGTTAAAAACTATTTCAACTCGCCGCCACCACCACGGTGATCTGGAACTCCACCAGATATTTTTACTGAAGCCACCTAACATCCTCCTACCTCCAGCCAAGTTCACGACCACCCCAAGCATTTTGATCACCATAAAAAACCCAAAAATCCATTTTTGGTCATCACTGAATTGCACTCTCGATACTATATTAAAAATTGTGATTTTCTTCTTAAAAGTCATATTTTACATAATCGATTCAAGTTATATATTTGAATATGCAATTTACAACATTTGATTTTAACATGTTTGTAAGATTTCTACTATAATATTTTGATCCCGGTAGATTTTCAATCCTATTATACTTGCACATATTTTTAAAACTTAGATTAAGTTTAAACTAAGTTATCTTGTTTGAAAATTAAACCCTATCAGAGATCAAAAGATGAGATAATGGATTTGATCTAGATTTTAGACCCTGTAACAAGAACATGGAATAACAAACAAAATACAGACATGCACACCTGTATACTATCTATATACATTCAACTTATATACAGGAATACCACTTATATACACAAGCAAGCATCATTCAACTCAAAACTTTCACTACTAACAGAATTTAATTTACTTAAGCTTTAATGTAAAATATTTACTCGCCTGTTAAAAAGGCAGAGAGCTTGAAAAATAGTATTTGAAAACTTGAATACTTTTGTTGTTCTGATCCCTGAAAACTATGAATTGCTTTGATTTCTTTAAAACTGAAATGCTTTGTTGAACTGGAAACTTGCTTAGTTGATTCAGATTGAATAAAGTTGAGTTTGCTTTAAACCTGAGACGAATGCTTGATGATCTCTGTTTTCAAAACTGAATTGAAGTGGCTTGATAAATTTTATAGTTTGAGTTTACAGGCTTTGGTCTGAGTTTTGATAATTGGTTATAGGCTTTGTTTACAGGTTTTTGAACTTCTATGTTTTGATTTTGAGTTTTAGAATTTGTTTACAGGGTTTATGTTTTTGGTTTGATTTATTGAGAATGTTTTTAGGTTTGAGTTCTTGCTTTTGAAAAGAGAAGATAAGAAAAGAAATAAAAGAGAGGGGATGTATGTTTATATAATGTAAATTTTGATTTATTAAAAATTAAAGAAAATAAAAACAAATTATGACACTTTTTCAATTCAACAACATTTGTCATTACCATTATTTAACTCCTTACACATGTAAATAAAAGCATTAATAATCTAACACTTGTCATTATTCATTTTTATATTATTTTTAAATGATTTTAAAAGCTTTTATATTTAATTTCCTAATTATTAAATACATTTCTTAATTAATAAATGCTTTTCTTAATTATATAAATACAACCTTTAAAAGAAAATAAAATGACAACCAATTATATTCTAAATAAAATCTTATAAATATATTTAATTTTTAAATGTTATTATAAAACTTTAGTATTTATTTTACTATTAAATAAATTCTTTCTAAATTTATATAAATAAATTTCTTTTAAAGAAAATATTATAAAACAATTCTTTTTCTAATAAAAACCTTATTCATATATTTTTATATCCAAAATATTTTCAAGATATACATCCTTTTAAATTTCAAATTTAAATTCAAGTTTAAATCCAAATTCAAATTCAAAAATCCAATTCAAAATCTACTTAAATAAATATATATTAATTTAAACAAACACATTATTAAAATAATAATTTTATTTGAAATCTATTTATGTCTATATTTAAAAACATAACATTATTATTATTGTTTGAAATAACAAAATTTTCAAAATTTAAATAATTTAATAAGGAGATTACCACATTTTAAATTTCTTGAAATTCTAGGATATCATATCTTCAAGCGATGATGATCAGAAGACAGAGAATTCAAATATGTGCTTTACAGCTATTCATGATGTTATCCCGCTTTTTGGTCAAAGCCGGAATATCAACTAAGTGGCATGGAATGATGGATATCAAGATTGGAGATCGATTGGAAACAAGGCTGCAACCGATGTCGTTAGAATTTGGTCGAGCTCCGATCAGGACGGAATCGATTGGAGATAATGATGAGGACAAGAAGAGGCTATATTTCGAGTTTCAGGTCAATCCGAGTTCGTATGCTCAAGTTATCATCGATGCAAATCGGAGGGAATAACCCTAAGTTCGAATCCATATGCGAAGGTACTGTTCGAATCCAGCGGTGCAACCTCTGCTCGAATCCAGTTGTTCGACTCCATCAGATTGCTTCGCCTCCATTTGCGTTCGCATCGATCAGAAGCGAGTTGGTCTCGCGCCTGCCCTGTTCGAATCCAACATGATGAAATCCTTCGAATCCACCAGGTCAAGGCGGCTAAAACCACGGATTCGACCCAGTCAACTCGGAGTGAAAGGCGGATCGATAGGAAGAAAGCGCGCCATGTCAACAACACCACGTGCAAAACCATCGATTCGACCCTATCGATTCGAAGGGGGTCGATTCGAACTCAACACGTTAACCGGAAATGCAATCTTGAATCGATCATAACTTGAGATCTACAAGTCCAAATGCCACGAAATTTTTACAGGAGTTTGCTTACATGTTGAAGAATGTTCTCACCAAATATCAACTCAATTGGATGATTTCTTGATCGATTCGAATGGAGTTCGAATCGATCCCAAAGTGGGCCCAATTTTCCAAGGCCGTGCGCATGGACCCCCCCCCCTCACGTGCCAAAAGTGGTCTCCCTGATTTTAGGCGAAATATCAGCCTCCTACACCTATAAATAGAGCCCCAGGTCATTCAGAAAAGGGGATCGAAATTCTGAAGCGCAAAGACTCTACCAGATTCAACCCAGGACTTCTTCATTGCGGTTTTATTCAAGTTTTCTTCATTGTAATCGCTGTAACTGATTGTAATCATCAAGGATAATTAATAAAAGGATAAAAAACTTTGGAGTGGACGTAGGCCGGAGATAGCCGAACCACTATAAATCGTGTGTCTTTGCTTATTATTTTTGGATTGTTGTTTGCTATTTGCTGGGATTTGTGATCTGTGTCTGGATATTGCTGATATGTATTCATACACTGGTGCTTTCACGGCTTTTGGGGTTTGTGACCAATTTTGGCGCAAACACTTTGGTGCTTTCACCGAGAAGGACTTGCACCCGCTACGTCGGATTGAAGTTCAGATTTGGAAGGCTAGAATAGTTTGGATTCAGAGGCAATGGCTCGACAGACAAGACAAAGAGCAGATAGAAGCCAACAAGGAGGAAGACAAGAGGCATCCTTTGGAGCCGGAGAAGGACAAGCTTCTATCTATATTAGCAGGGATGAAATGGAAGCTATGGCGAATTCATTGCACGAGAGATTTTTAAAGAGTCAACAGGACATGATGCAGACTTTCTTCGAGAAGATCAGAGCTACAGGAATACAGAACCTTGGACCTACTACAGCAACGGAGAATGTGGAACAAGGAGCTAGGAGCGCAGAACCCAACAGAGGACAGGATATGGAACCAGAGGACAATCAGCCAAGGCTTGGGGGCAGGCCCACGGGATCTGACACTGGAAGACCCTTGGAAGGAGTTCAACAGGCTAGAGCCAACGTTGCTGCTAATGAACCACATGAAGAGTATGTACCAGAATTCCTTTTGGGACACGGGGGGCAACCTTTAGCAAATAATGCTGGATTAGCTGAGATTATTAGGAGAACTATGCGTGGAGGTTTGGCCAGCAGAGATTTGGAAGGAGTAAACAAGAGTCCGTTTACACAGGAAATCAGAACAGCTCAGAATCCACCCAAATTCAAACTACCTAGCATGGAGGGATACGATGGCAAGGCAGACGCAACTGATCATTTGATGAGGTATACTAGACATATGGAGGTGCTGGGGGCATCGGAGGAAGTGATGGCCCGATGTTTCCCCTTGTACTTGATGGACCTAGCTGCGATGTGGTTCAGGCAGCTGGGAGAAGGATCTATCGGGACTTGGAGGGAATTGGTGGACAGGTTTATAGGACAGTTTCGGGTTCATATCAAGAGGCCGAAGAATGTGATGACATTGACATCAGTAAAACAAAGGACGGATGAATCTCTTAGAGCTTTTCTAACTCGATTCAGTGCGGTAGTTACTTCAGTGGATCGGCCGGATCCATCGATGGTTTTGATGGTGGCAGTATCAGGAATCAGAGAGGATTCAGATTTTAAGATATCGCTAGTACGAGACCCGCCTGAGGATATCGAGGAATTCTTTCACAAGGCTGATAGGTTCCTTCGGCAAGAAGACGCATGCATGGACTTAAAGATAAAGGAAGTGAATGCAGCTGGGGGTGGAGGACCATCCAACGGAAATTCAGATAAGGATAAGGGAAAGAGGAAGTTGTACGACGATTCTTGAAATGCAAGGAAGCGATGGAAGGATCCAAAGCTTTCCACTTACACAGGGTTAAACGAGACGCTGGAACGGATATACATGGAGACTCGGGATTGCCTTCCTTACCGAAGGCCGGCAAGGAGAGAACCTTCTGAAAGGGAAAGGGCATCAGGAAGGCATTGTCTTTTCCACGACTTAGATGGACATGACACCAACAACTGCAGGCACTTAAAGGATATAATTGAGGAACATGTGAGGAACGGGCAACTGAGGTAGTATGTTGGGGCAAGGAATGCAGCGGTGGAGCAGGAGCAACCACCGTCTACCTCTAACCGTGATGGTACGAGGCCCAGGGATGGCGGTCGATTGGTTATCAATTGACCTGGATAATATAAAATAAGTAACAAACCATCGGCAAGCGACTAAATCGTTTACACATGTATGGGGCCGGAGATAGCCCCTAGGCATGCTCTGAATGATGACAAACCGTGAAGCTATGGTTTGTGAAATCTGTTCTCTTGTTTTGGTTTGAACATTCGTTTTTCTGGTTTGGTTTTGGAGTTTGGTTTGAACTCCTGGTTTTTGTTTGCTTTCTGGTTTGGATTTTCTTTTGGATGACTGGTTTTTGTTTTGGATGGTGGCTTGGATTTCTGATTTTCTGGTTTTAACTTGGATTTTGGATTGAATTTTGATTGGATTTTTATCTGATTTTTTGATAAAAGGTCGTCGGGTATGGATTATGCCTGGCAAGGGGTGAGTCGCTTTGCCCGAACGCGGTAAATTGACTCATTCAGGTCGTCGAGTATGGACTATGCTCAGCAAGGGTCCGGAGTGACCAGGATTCGGCCTAGGACTTAGGCCCTATACTATCACTTATTATTTTCAGGTCGTTGAGTATGGACTATGCTCAACAAGGGTCCGGAGAGACCAGGATTCGGCTTAGGACTTAAGCCACGGCATTACTTGCGCCCAGGGACACTGGGCAACGGTCGTCAAGTGTGGATTGCGCTTGGCAAGAGCCCGAAGAGGTTATGGATTTGGATATCGACCCAGAGAGGCCCTGGATTCGGTTATTGGCTATTGGATAAAGATAGATTAAAACTCGATTATCGAGTTCAGATGGACATGGAATTGGCTATGGATTTTGGATATCGGATTCGGAGCTATTCAAAACACGCCTTCTTACAACAAGGCATGTTTTGGGGGGCAAATGTTATCCCGCTTTTTGGTCAAAGCCGGAATATCAACTAAGTGGCATGGAATGATGGATATCAGGATTGGAGATCGATTGGAAACAAGGCAGCAACCGATGTCGTTAGAATTTGGCCGAGCTCCGATCAGGACGGAATCGATTGGAGATAATGATGAGGACAAGAAGAGGCTATATTTCGAGTTTCAGGTCAATCCGAATTCGTATGCTCAAGTTATCATCGATGCAAATCGGAGGGAATAACCCTAAGTTCGAATCCATAGGCGAAGGTACTGTTCGAATCCAGCGGTGCAACCTCTGCTCGAATCCAGTTGTTCGACTCCATCAGATTGCTTCGCCTCCATTTGCGTTCGCATCGATCAGAAGCGAGTTGGTCTCGCGCCTGCCCTGTTCGAATCCAACATGATGAAATCCTTCGAATCCACCAGGTCAAGGCGGCTAAAACCACGGATTCGACCCAGTCAACTCGGAGTGAAAGGTGGATCGATACGAAGAAAGCGCGCCACGTCAACAACACCACGTGCAAAACCATCGATTCGACCCTATCGATTCGAAGGGGGTCGATTCGAACTCAGCACGTTAACCGAAAATGCAATCTTGAATCGATCATAACTTGAGATCTACAAGTCCAAATGCCATGAAATTTTTACAGGAGTTTGCTTACATGTTGAAGAATGTTCTCACCAAATTTCAGCTCAATTGGATGATTTCTTGATCGATTCGAATGGAGTTCGAATCGATCCCAAAGTGGGCCCAATTTTCCAAGGCCGTGCGCATGGGCCCCCTCACGTGCCAGAAGTGGTCTCCTTGATTTTAGACGAAATATCAGCCTCCTACACCTATAAATAGAGCCCCAGGTCATTCAGAAAAGGGGATCGAAATTCTGAAGCGCAAAGACTCTACCAGATTCAACCCAGGACTTCTTCATTGCGGTTTTATTCAAGTTTTCTTCATTGTAATTGCTGTAACTGATTGTAATCATCAAGGATAATTAATAAAAGGATAAAAAACTTTGGAGTGGACGTAGGCCGGAGATAGCCGAACCACTATAAATCGTGTGTCTTTGCTTATTATTTTTGGATTGTTGTTTTCTATTTGCTGGGATTTGTGATCTGTGTCTGGATATTGCTGATTTGTATTCATACACTAGTGCTTTCACGGTTTTTGGGGTTTGTGACCAATTTTGGCACAAACACATGATTTCTATAATCTCGGAGATACGGATCTAGAAAAAGGTAGACGTTTACAATATATTGGTTGAAATTGTTTTTCTTAAAATAGTTTGATTGTTTTGAAATTATATGTTATTTGAATTTTAAATTTTTTATTATTATGTTAATTTTTTAATATTATGATATTTTTTATTAAAAGAGTATTATTATATTTAATATTACTCCAGAAAATATATAGACATTAAAATAATATATATATATATATATATATTAAAGTATATAGGAAAAGATAAGTCACATGAATTCTCTGACCCATGTCGGCATTGCCCTACGCATGATGTCGACATCCCTGTCAAAAGGGGTACCTTTCCAGAACATTAGATTTGGTGATAAGGTGGAGGTGTGACGACCCGGAATTTTCAAGCATTTAAAATCGGAATATTTAATGGATTATAATTATTTAAAGGTTAATTATCAACTTAAATTACGAATATCATAATTTTTTTGACAATTAGATTATTGAATTAAATAATTTGAATTGGATAAAATATGAAACCTGAGGTTTTAAGCCTGTTAAAATATATAATTTGAAGGCTTATAAATTTATATTGATAGTCCTGAGGATAATGGAAGTTGTAAAATTTGAATTTACAGTGATTTGTTCAGTTTTAAAATTTTATCGTTTAAATTGAATTTAAATATAGCCTTCCGAGGCACAGTCTCGTAATTAGACGAAACTGGTTCCATTGAGTCCGTAATATTGAATTATTATCTGATTTCAAGTTTCATATTGATTGGAGTTAGGGGGTGAGTGTTCGATATGTAAACGCGCTGGACATCTAATTGTTATTAATCTAATGAAATTTATAAAACAAATAAAAAAAATAAAAAAAATATAAAATAAAGATAGAAGTCTTCCTCTATACGCCTCTTTTGATTTTTAATGACCTTCTTTTAGCTGGTGAACGAATTCCCAAACGAAATCAAATAAAAAAAAAGGGGCGACAGTCTTCTTCTCTTCCCCTCTTTTAATAAATCGAAACCGATTACGCATTTAAAAAAAAAAAGAGAAATCGCGTTCCAAATTCAATTCTCGGAATCGAGCTGATCCCCTTCGTTGCCGATGCAAGTCGCGACGCCCTTTTCAGTTTCTGGTTCTAAATCAATCGTGTCCCTCAAATCGACTTTGAGGGTATTCGAACTAGATGGGGTTGCGTTCGTATGGGAAGCGGCGGTCGGTGGTGGGTGTTTCGTTGGTGACGGGGTTTGCATCGATTACAGGGGTGTGACTGGGAAGGTCGTGGGGAGGCACGGCAGGCGGCGTCGTGTGGGGATACTCGCGGTGG
Source organism: Allium cepa (assembly GCA_030765085.1). Classification (NCBI taxonomy): domain Eukaryota; kingdom Viridiplantae; phylum Streptophyta; class Magnoliopsida; order Asparagales; family Amaryllidaceae; genus Allium; species Allium cepa. The sequence goes on along the minus strand of CM060940.1, from coordinate 889,224,558 downwards.
AGTTTCTGCGGCACGAACAAGGATGGATCTGGTTCGAAGGAGGTATTCTCGATTGGCTCGTTTCTTTTTTTTATCTTATTTGTTTTATTTTCAATTTAAATTGAATTTAAAATCATAATTATTTGTAGACAGGAAATAAAATTAAATAGAGACAATGAATATGCTTTGTTTTAAGTCATCCCTAAATTTAGTTAATTTATATAATATATACAGGAAGTTATTACAATAAGCTATGGTATTAGAAAAAAAAAAGAAGAAAAAAAGAAAAAAATGGGGTTTTCACAGTAAAGAAACAAACTCTGTTTTGTTTATTCACAGTAAAATAAATATAAATATCTTATATACGTATGTGTATGTACAGTAAAGGAAGTGTTAGTAAATATACACATACCTATTTAATTTGCTAGGTTTATTTTTAATAATGGGTTTGGTGAAAAAAAAAATTGTTTAGCCAACTCATTTTAATTATTTTAGCTACTAAATAGATTATTAAAGGAAATTTTTAGTTTAAACTAAATCATTAGTAAATTAAATTTATTAAAAGAAATGGATTGTTCAATTAGTTCGAATATTAATAAAACATTTAATATTTATACAAGGTCCAAATATCATGAAGGAAATAGTCGAGATGAAGTGGGTTGCAAAATCAAAAGGTGAGTTAATCTCACTCAGTTAAATTTAGATCTTAATGATCAAATTTAATTAATTGTTCGAACGGCTGAATGAATTGATGTGATAGAGTATGATTGGACTTGCTATATTATATTGTGCTGATGTTTGTGGATGCAGGGAAAACAAGTTGGAGGGATCCAACTGGATCCCTCAACAGTTATTTAAATTATTTAAATTCCCCTGTTATGATGATTGAATATTTTATGATGGATTATGTTGAATATTGAATGCTATGTTTCGATTGGTTAATTGGGTATAATGAATTTCCAGAAAATATATAACTTGGATGTTGGAAAGAAAGAAAGTGAATTTATAAGTAAAATAATTATGAACATTTGAATAAATTTAAGAATGAAATAAAAATAAAATAAAGTGATATAAGAATTCTAATTAATAAATCTTGAGTATAGAAAAGAGATTTTTTTGAATAAGTAGAAAGTTAATGAATTGGAAACTCCAATGCTAATACCTAAAAGAACAAAACATTTATTTTAAATTTAGGATTCTAAATTTTGAAAGAGTCAAAGAAGAAAATGGGAAAAGCCTGAAATTTGTATATTTCAGTTAAAAAAAAAATTAAAATCAAACAGCAAATAATAATAATAAAATAAAGTCCATAAGTAATGAATTTGAAATGAACCGAGCAAGTAAAGAAATTTATTTTAAATAGAATGAATTGGAAATCAATTCGGGAAATTGATTTAAGTGCATAAAGTTGGAATTCTCTCTGAATGGCCAAGTACACGTTTTTTTAAAAAGTAAATTTGTAAATATAAATTAAATGCTTTAAACTTGTTTATTTTAGAAAGCAAGTTTTGTAAAATTTATTATTTTTAATATTTAAATTCTATAGTAAGTATTTTCTCAAATCTATTATAGTAGTAATTATTTAAACCAGTGACTTAGTATTTTGTTTCAAAAGTGAAAATTTAGTTTATATTTTATTAAGTAACTTTATTTTCAAAAATTTATATAAGAATGTATTTTAACAAATTATTAAAGTAGTTTTACTTTAAATGTTTTAAAAGTATATATATATTTCAAAGTAAAGTGTTTAAAATTATTTTAAAAATTTATTTTTGTGCTTGGTGATTTCAGAGATGGATAGAAAATATTTGGGAAAGTTGATTCTGAAAAGAAAGGTGATTTTGAAACTGTTTCCAAAGGATTGAAAATAGAAATATATCTTGTGAAGATATTTTGAAGTTAATAAATAATTTGGGAAATTATTTATTGTGTGATGGATGTTGTGAATATTAATTGATAGTTAAATAACCGACTATCAATATTGGACAATGCGTTAATCGTTTCGAAGAGACCGGGATCGAGATTAATTTCTCGAAAACCACTTCGATTCGGTTTGTACGTTTCGCGTAAACGATTTTGGATTCGAAGATGGAGCAGTGAAGTGCAAGGGCTAGTCGCTACTAATCCTGAGGATATTTCCAAAATGGATGTAGTAGGAGTAGTGCCTTCGGTTCCGTTCGAACCCGGGATGGACTTGTATGAACGAATGCTTGCGAAACATCGTCAGGTGGGCGATGGGCATTCTAAGTAAAAACGTTCTAAAGGTAACGCTTAGCCTTAAGCCTCATCAAATGGGAATGACTGAAAATCAGGGGATATGCAGCAAGGTTAGGTGGGTCATGCCCAAGCAGGACAAGATATTTCCCCTGTCTAGATGTCCCTTATATATTCGGCTTAGTGGGTGGTTGGTCGCGCCAACCACAGGGTTTATCTTGTTCGGGACTGTTCAGTAAGGAATGGTTCCGGCCTTGTGTTGCAGGGGATGAAGGGAGTAGTCCTCGGTACGGTGATCTAGGCCCCGTACTGTGACAGGTGGTACCCCAGTGCCTAGTTATTGTTGGAAATCCATTCTCCCTACGAGCCTTGTACGAGTTTTGTTTGTATTACCCACTTTTGTGGCTAGTAGCTGGAATTTAATAGATGTAACAATTTTGGCTATTTTATAAGTATTTGTATATAGACCCTATTATAATATCAGAGGATTTCTATAAAAATTGTTTTAGCTATCGTAAGGTAAAAACCCGACATGTTTATTTGTGGCGTGGTCTTACGAGATGCTTTTGTTTTCAAAGGATTTTTGAAACTTTAATAATCAATTGGGTGTGATTTTCTCACACTGGTATTCCAGACTGACTCGGGTATTATTTAACTATAATGCTCGGGTCAGACCGAGTATTATAGAATACAGGATTTGCTGTGGAGCTCAGGAGACGAGCTGGATGATGATACGTACATTCGTACTTAGTTATATTTATATATTCCGCTGTTGAGTTGTTGTATATCCATTGTATGTTATTGATGTGAGCTGTGATTGATGTACTCTGATGATGTAATATATGTAAACAGATATATATTTTATTTTGAGTAAAGGTTATTTAATATCTATTATATTTTATTCCGCTGCGATGGTTAGATTCTGTTGTTGTTTTCTATTTTTCTTCTTCTACCTCTTCTTCTTTAACCCAAATGGTTCGTATTTCTGTACAACTTGAGTTGATTGTTGTAGAATAGTGCTAACTCAAGGGGTACGGATTTGCGGGCTGTTATAGTTGGTATTGGAGCTTAGGTTGGGAATAACCTTGGCTCTGGTGGGAATCCTACATAGAATAGAGTCTGTAGTACTCTATAATGAGTTTGAGCGTATTAATAGATATGAGTGCGTACTTGTTAGTGAATATAAAATTGTTTTATATTGTGTTGATTTATCGGTTGAGTGTTTATGGATTCTGGTCGATGTGTGGGACGCCATGTCATCGATAGGGATTTCTAAACTCTTGAACAAGATAAACCGACACAGTATTGTTTTAACCAGGGTAAATGAAATAATTTTACCCAAATTTATTTTATGTGTATATAAAAGAAAATGATTTTCTTAAGTATTATAGCTATACATGGATGTTTGGATGATAGAAGTGATAAATATTAAATTATTATCATTGTAAGATAACTGAATAAAGTTTGAAATAATAACTGAAAATAATAATAATTAAGGAATAAATTAACATGATAGGTGAAATTTATGAATGTGATTCATAATGGAATAAAGAATTGAATTCATAATTTAAAAACTAAGAAACCAATTCATATCAAATGAATTTGTAAATGTAAACCATAATGTAAATTATAGTGTAAGTAATTATTAAAGTAAGATAAAACTCCAAAGAAAAGTTTGAATTTAAATCTAAAGAGTTTGGAATTTGGAGATTTAAATTTCTTGGGGTTGGATAATGATTCTCAAAAGTTGGAAGGATAATATATTTTGAGAAATATTTTTGAATCGGATTTGAAATCTAGAGAGATTTGGAATTTAAAAATATTGGATGGATTTTAGAAAGAGAATTAAAGCATTGAACTCTTTTGGTCGCTAGAAAATAATTTCGGTGATGACTGCATCATCATCGATGTTCATTTTCGAGTTTCCAGAAGTGAAATTGCTACCAAATTGCTTTGAATTGAAATTGTTTGCAAAACTGGTTGAGTTTTGAAATTCAAAGAGATAAATTGAATTTATCAAACGAATTTTGGATATAGAAAGTTTTAAAGGGAATTTTGAAATGTTGAAGGATTGTTTAAACTTTGGAATTTGTTGAAAAACAAAATTTCAACGGTGTAAGTGAAACTGAGTACTGGAATTTAAAATTGAATTGTGTGGAGTTATGTGGAATGAGAAAATTAATCAGGAAGACTAATGACAATTAATGTTTGGAAATAAAATTTATTGGTTAAATAATGAATTGGTGAATGAATAAATGATCAAATAATGTACTGATAAAGAGGAGTTGATATTAATAAGAAGGGATTGAAATTTTTAATTCAGCAAATAAAATTTAACTTAAGTAAATGAAAATGAAGGGAATATAAGCTTTGAATAATGGAATTTAAATTTAAAAGGCAAAAATGAAATTAACCGGGTTTAAATTAATTTAAATAGGCTGGAATAATATCCAGTTGTATCCGAAGTAAATTGAAATCAAATTGAGTTAAATAAATCCGAGTCAAAATAAAATTGAATTGGAATATGAATCCAATTGAATTATTTGATGGAATTAGATTCACACCTAAGCAAATGGACAATTGAATAAGGATTAAAATTGAAATCCATAAATCAGAATAACTTATAGGAGAATTAAAAATCCCTAGAAATAAAATATGCTTGGGCTATGAATAAATAGAAGGCTTGAGTTAAAAATAACGATGAATATATTCAAGCTTATGATGAATGGAATTGTATAAAATAGTAAGTTGTGACTTATGAATTGGAAATGGGGTACAAGCCCAAAATTAATATTTGATGAATTGGAAAATGAAAAGAAAGTCCAAACTTGAATTATAAGGTATATTGAACTTAAGAAAATAAAATGAAGTGATATTTGGAATAAAAATTCAAGTGTTGGATTATAAATAAGGGAAGAACTAATTAGATAATAAATTAGTAAATGAAATTGAATTGTGGGTTTATGATGAAATTTGGAAATAAGCTCGAGGTATAAATTAAAATTTGATTTAAATTGGTTGGTAAATTAACTGTGAATGGTGGAATCAGAACTTGAGTTATAAATTGAAAATTTAGCTTGAAGTGTTAACAAATTAAATATAATTGGAGATGACCTTGTAATAAATTAAATGAGTTAAATCTGCAAAGTTAAATTTTATAATAATTAACCAAAGGAAATTGTGGATTTAAAATGAGATTTAATTGAGATGGAATCAAGTTGGATAAAAGAGAAAAATATTTATTGTGAAATGAAAATGAGCTTAAGTATAAATTTGAATACATTGAAGTAAATTGACTTAAGCTGAATAAATCGAAGAGAGTTGAATTTAATTCAACTTAAACCAAATTTAATGAAATTGGATTGAATTTAAATCAAGTAAAATAAATCTGAATTGGAAAAGAACTTGGTGGGTTGAAAATAATATTTAAGGTAACGAAAATTCATAATAAATTGTGTGGATAAATTAACTATATTAAATGAATAAATGGATCAACTATTGTACAAAGAAAGTGAAGAAAATATATTTGAATTTAACTTAGAAATAAGTTATATTAAATTGAAATTGAATTAATTGGATTGAAATAAAATTTAGCTGAGTATAGATAATATTGAATGGAATAAAATTCTACTCAAACAAATAAATGTAAAAATCCAAACTTGGGATATAAAATGAGATTGAACTCAAGAGGATTAAATGAAGTGATTTTTGAAGACAGAAATCAAATATTGAATTGGAAGTGAGGGTAAACTAATTTGGAATAAATTAGTAATTTGAGTAAATTGGTGAGATTTGGGAATGGAGCCTAATTTGGTAAAATAGAAGTTGAATTATGAAATAAACTCAGGTAAAAAAAAAGAAAAAGAAAAAAAAAACTGTGATAAAATCATTTTTGTGTCTTACTTTCACTCATAATTGATTGGGACAATTTAAATAATGAGTATAACAATTCCCGTTTCCTCAAAAATAATAAGCATAACAATAAAGCATCATTGATCCTCCATGAACATAAACATTTTGTAAATTATTATGAACCAACTACAAATTAAGTGCATTTTAATGACAAATTCCATACAAAGTAGGAAGTTGATAATATGGATGTAACAGGTAATCATATATCGAAGGAGCCTATATTGGCAATGTTCAGAAACTTTCATACACAACTTGAAATTAGTTTTCATTGTACTTGTAAACATATAAGGCAGAAAAAAAAAACCTGTGGCACAATATACTGGCAGCATTGTATATTATTTACTACTGTTTCAAACATAGTCATTACTCAAATGAAATTACATCAAGTTGTTTTTATTCTATTTTATAACTATGGGCTGACTTTATTTGTTGCAAACTGGAAACTTGTATTCATTCCTGCAACATATTATTTAATACATTAGCAACTGGAAACCTGAATGCATTCAGTAAACATCATTTAACACATCTGTTGTGAAATGCTGGCTGACATCAGTTAACACATTAGGGTCCATATACTCAAACTGATTCCTTTTAGCTCGCATATAGTAACGTAGCAAATCGCAGCTTACAATAATTTTAACTAAATATTATACTTGTAAATGCTTATATTAAACTTAGAAAACAAAATGGTGAATTCTTAAATGGAAATTATATAACATGCTTTATATGTTAAATCTATGTGTTTGCTATTGAAAGTAATTGAAATGTTAATAAATTGCATATATTTAGTACTTACATTTTCAAATTGAGTAAGTACAGGTACTTGGAAGCCGTATGGCTGGATTTGGGTTGCATTAACTGCTAAATAAATAAGCTGCTTGCTTAAAATGCTAAATAAGGTACGCCTACGCAATAAAAATAGGAAATATGAACTGTTTTTGGTTTTTCCGACCGTGTGGGTCGATGTATATATATTTATCTCTTTTGTCAAATTGCAAAAGCTCCTCCGTACAAAGGGGACTCTGCCAAAAAATTTCAGAAATTTTGGGAGTTAGAAAATTTTGGAAAATTTTGTTAACGACAAACAAATTCAAATTGGAAACTAAAATAAGTTAGTAAATAAAACTAATTGAAATAATGATATGAAATAGTGATAAATGATAAATAAAATTTATATATGCAGAGTTAAGATAAATTGAATTCATATGGAAATGAAAGAATCGATTTGAATAGAAATAGATATAAACTAAAGTCGGAGTGAAATGAATATAAGAAACACATAAAATACTTATACTAACTTAAGTATGAAATGGTGCAATTTTAGTTGGAAATTGGATATTGCAAATATATTCTAAGTTGATATTTGGATGAATAGTGACATTTGGTAAGAAAGTTGATAAAATATTTTTGGACTGTTGTGATTGGATATTAGTACTAAGCAGAATATGCAGGTATTATAAAAGGGAAAAGGAAATTGGATTTGATTTCAAGAGATAAATTTAAATTGCCCGACAAAAGGTACGTATTTAAATTTGGTATGGAATTTGATTGGGATTTGGATTTGGATTGAGCCACTTGGCTTTTTGTTTTCTTTTTGGATTTGGGAGGCCGTAGAGCCATTTTGCAGTTGTACCGAGTCAGCCGCGCAAAGGAAACGCTGGCGAAATTTTTCGGGAATCTAGGGAGTTAGAAAATTTTTGAGAAAATTTTGATAATTCAAATTTTGGTTTTAAGATTAAAGCTTGAATGGTTGGGCAAATATGATTGTTTGCAAATTAAGGAAAGATTTGGAAAGTTAATAAGAATAATAATGGGACTTTTGTAAAAAGATAATTGGTAAAGATGGTGAATTGCTAGAAACTGTTTGGTTTTGGGAAAAAGTAAACGGGTATTAGACCATTCTTCCTAACTAGTAATTTCGGGGACGAAATTCTTTTAAGGGGGGAGGAATGTGACGACCCGGAATTTTCAAGCATTTAAAATCGGAATATTTAATGGATTATAATTATTTAAAGGTTAATTATCAACTTAAATAACGAATATCATAATTTATTTGACAATTAGATTATTGAATTAAATAATTTGAATTGGATAAAATATGAAACCTGAGGTTTTAAGCCTGTTAAAATATATAATTTGAAGGCTTATAAATTTATATTGATAGTCCTAAGGATAATGGAAGTTGTAAAATTTGAATTTACAGTGATTTGTTCAGTTTTAAAATTTTATCGTTTAAATTGAATTTAAATATAGCCTTCCGAGGCACAGTCTCGGAATTAGACGAAACTGGTTCCATTGAGTCCGTAATATTGAATTATTATCGGATTTCAAGTTTCATATTGATTGGAGTTAGGGGGTGAGTGTTCGATATGTAAACGCGCTGGACATCTAATTGTTATTAATCTAATGAAATTTATAAAACAAATAAAAAAAATAAAAAAAATATAAAATAAAGATAGAAGTCTTCCTCTATACGCCTCTTTTGATTTTTAATGACCTTCTTTTAGCTGGTGAACGAATTCCCAAACGAAATCAAATAAAAAAAAGGGGGCGACAGTCTTCTTCTCTTCCCCTCTTTTAATAAATCGAAACCGATTACGCATTTTTTTTAAAAAAAAAGAGAAATCGCGTTCCAAATTCAATTCTCGGAATCGAGCTGATCCCCTTCGTTGCCGATGCAAGTCGCGACGCCCTTTTCAGTTTCTGGTTCTAAATCAATCATGTCCCTCAAATCGACTTTGAGGGTATTCGAACTAGATGGGGTTGCGTTCGTATGGGAAGCGGCGGTCGGTGGAGGGTGTTTCGTTGGTGACGGGGTTTGCATCGATTACAGTGGTGCGACTGGGAAGGTCGTGGGGAGGCACGGCAGGCGGCGTCGCGTGGGGATACTCGCGGTGGAGTTTCTGTGGCACGAACAAGGATGGATCTGGTTCGAAGGAGGTATTCTCGATTGGCTCGTTTCTTTTTTTTATCTTATTTTTTTTATTTTCAATTTAAATTGAATTTAAAATCATAATTATTTGTAGACAGGAAATAAAATTAAATAGAGACAATGAATATGCTTTGTTTTAAGTCATCCCTAAATTTATTTAATTTATATAATATATACAGGAAGTTATTACAATAAGCTATGGTATTGGAAAAAAAAGAAGAAAAAAGAAAAAAATTGGGGTTTTCACAGTAAAGAAACAAACTCTGTTTTGTTTATTCACAGTAAAATAAATATAAATATCTTATATACGTATGTGTATGTACAGTAAAGGAAGTGTTTGTAAATATACACATACCTATTTAATTTGCTAGGTTTATTTTTAATAATGGGTTTGGTGAAAAAAAAATTGTTTAGCCAACTCATTTTAATTATTTTAGCTACTAAATAGATTATTAAAAGAAATTTTTAGTTTAAACTAAATCATTAGTAAATTAAATTTATTAAAAGAAATGGATTGTTCAAATAGTTCGAATGTTAATAAAACATTTAATATTTATACAAGGTCCAAATATCATGAAGGAAATAGTCGAGATGAAGTGGGTTGCAAAATCAAAAGGTGAGTTAATCTCACTCAGTTAAATTTAGATCTTAATGATCAAATTTAATTAATTGTTTGAACGCCTGAATGAATTGATGTGATAGAGTATGATTGGACTTGCTATATTATATTGTGCTGACGTTTGTGGATGCAGGGAAAACAGGTTGGAGGGATCCAACTGGATCCCTCAACAGTTATTTAAATTATTTAAATTCCCCTGTTATGATGATTGAATATTTTATGATGGATTATGTTGAATATTGAATGCTATGTTTCGATTGGTTAATTGGGTATAATGAATTTCCAGAAAATATATAACTTGGATGTTGGAAAGAAAGAAAGTGAATTTATAAGTAAAATAATTATGAACATTTGAATAAATTTAAGAATGAAATAAAAATAAAATAAAGTGATATAAGAATTCTAATTAATAAATCTTGAGTATAGAAAAGAGATTTTTTTGAATAAGTAGAAAGTTAATGAATTGGAAACTCCAATGCTAATACCTAAAAGAACAAAACATTTATTTTAAATTTAGGATTCTAAATTTTGAAAGAGTCAAAGAAGAAAATGGGAAAAGCCTGAAATTTGTATATTTCAGTTAAAAAAAAAAAATTAAAATCAAACAGCAAATAATAATAAAATAAAGTCCATAAGTAATGAATTTGAAATGAACCGAGCAAGTAAAGAAATTTATTTTAAATAAAATGAATTGGAAATCAATTCGGGAAATTGATTTAAGTGCATAAAGTTGGAATTCTCTCTGAATGGCCAAGTACACGTTTTTTTAAAAAGTAAATTTGTAAATATAAATTAAATGCTTTAAACTTGTTTATTTTAGAAAGCAAGTTTTGTAAAATTTATTATTTTTAATATTTAAATTCTATAGTAAGTATTTTCTCAAATCTATTATAGTAGTAATTATTTAAACCAGTGACTTAGTATTTTGTTTCAAAAGTGAAAATTTAGTTTATATTTTATTAAGTAACTTTATTTTCAAAAATTTATATAAGAATGTATTTTAACAAATTATTAAAGTAGTTTTACTTTAAATGTTTTAAAAGTATATATATATTTCAAAGTAAAGTGTTTAAAATTATTTTAAAAATTTATTTTTGTGCTTGGTGATTTCAGAGATGGATAGAAAATATTTGGGAAAGTTGATTCTGAAAAGAAAGGTGATTTTGAAACTGTTTCCAAAGGATTGAAAATAGAAATATATCTTGTGAAGATATTTTGAAGTTAATAAATAATTTGGGAAATTATTTATTGTGTGCTGGATGTTGTGAATATTAATTGATAGTTAAATAACCGACTATCAATATTAGACAATGCGTTAATCGTTTCGAAGAGGCCGGGATCGAGATTAATTTCTCGAAAACCACTTCGATTCGGTTTGTACGTTTCGCGTAAACGATTTTGGATTCGAAGATGGAGCAGTGAAGTGCAAGGGCTAGTCGCTACTAATCCTGAGGATATTTCCAAAATGGATGTAGTAGGAGTAGTGCCTTCGGTTCCGTTCGAACCCGGGACGGACTTGTATGGACGAATGCTTGCGAAACATCGTCAGGTGGGCGATGGGCATTCTAAGTAAAAACGTTCTAAAGGTAACGCTTAGCCTCAAGCCTCATCAAATAGGAATGACTGAAAATTAGGGGATATGCAGCAAGGTTAGGTGGGTCATGCCCAAGCAGGACAAGATATTTCCCCTGTCTAGATGTCCCTTATATATTCGGCTTAGTGGGTGGTTGGTCGCGCCAACCACGGGGTTTATCTTGTTCGGGACTGTTCAGTAAGGAATGGTTCCGGCCTTGTGTCGCAGGGGATGAAGGGAGTAGTCCTCGGTACGGTGATCTAGGCCCCGTACTGTGACAGGTGGTACCCCAGTGCCTAGTCATTGTTGGAAATCCATTCTCCCTACGAGCCTTGTACGAGTTTTGTTTGTATTACCCACTTTTGTGGCTAGTAGCTGGAATTTAATAGATGTAACAATTTCGGCTATTTTATAAGTATTTGTATATAGACCCTATTATAATATCAGAGGATTTCTATAAAAATTGTTTTAGCTATCGTAAGGTAAAAACCCGACATGTTTATTTGTGGCGTGGTCTTACGAGATGCTTTTGTTTTCAAAGGATTTTTGAAACTTTAATAATCAATTGGGTGTGATTTTCTCACGCTGGTATTCCAGACTGACTAGGGTATTATTTAACTATAGTGCTCGGGTCAGACCGAGTATTATAGAATACAGGATTTGCTGTGGAGCTCAGGAGACGAGCTGGATGATGATACGTACATTCGTACTTAGTTATATTTATATATTCCGCTGTTGAGTTGTTGTATATCCATTGTATGTTATTGATGTGAGCTGTGATTGATGTACTCTGATGATGTAATATATGTAAACAGATATATTTGATTTCGAGTAAAGGTTATTTAATATCTATTATATTTTATTCCGCTGCGATGGTTAGCTTCTGTTGTTGTTTTCTATTTTTCTTCTTCTACCTCTTCTTCTTTAACCCAAATGGTTCGTATTTCTGTACAACTTGAGTTGATTGTTGTAGAATAGTGTTAACTAAAGGGGTACGGATTTGCGGGCTGTTACAGGAGGGAAGTTCAAAGATTTAAATTCAAATTTGAATCAAATTTGAATTCAAATCTTTGAAGTTCCCTCCACCTTATCACCAAATCCAATGTTCTGGAAAGGTACCTCTTGACCAGAGAACATGTCTATTGAATATCTATTTATTTCCATTATCTTATCATAAATTTTCACTTTCATTTTAAAATTCAAACTCTGTTTCGCTCTTTCAAACTTTCTACTCTCTTCAAAAATGGCTTCTTCAAGCACTCCATCCACAATGCGGCTGCCTAAAACCATTAAAGAGTGTCTCTATAATGATTCGGAAGCAATCAAGGCTTATATAAGCTATGCTAATTAGGGAAAAGTTCATACGAGAAAGTTTGCTATCTTTAGTGATTTCTCTACATATGAAATTAATACTCTTCTTGAAGAGAACCATATTCTTAGTCTTTCTGACAATTCTGAAAATGATTTTGTTTGTTATCCAAATCGTGCTAAAATGTTTTATTCGAATTTAAATCGCGGTTTTTATGAAGGAAATGAAAATGAAATTTGAAGTAATGTTAAAAGCACTAAAATTGTTTTAATTTGTGAAATTTTGGGCAACATTCTCAATTGCTAGAATTCGAGAATGAATCTTTTTACTATTAATATTGATGAACATGATCGTGAGACATTTCATTACATTTTCGAAGGAGATGACAACTTTGAATTTAAAAATCGTAACTTTCATCCGAAAGCATGTATTGTCAATCTTAATTTGCAATATACTATCACTCCTTGATCGGAAAATTTCAATAACCCAACTTTAAAAGTTTGTAAAGCTCTTTTTGCTATTTTTGATCATTATGACATTAACTTGGCACAAGTGATTATGGATGAACTTTATCCTAAGAATTTGAATATGGGTGAGAATACCTTGTACATGGAATCTATCTCACTCGGATTTTTAATTATTTTTATGTTGATTACAAAAGAGAAGAATTTGTTTCAAGAAAAGTGTTTAATCATGCCAACATTTCTCTTATGAAAACTCTTTTCATATTTCAACAATATAAATCTCTTGCCGAAAAGGATGAAAGATTGACACATGAAGATATGGAGGAAGAAAATGAGGAGGAAGAAGAAGAAGGGAAGGAAATGGAAATTGAAGAAGATAATAAAGAAACCTCCTTGGAAAGTATTGAATATCCTACCAATACTAACAATCCTTCCAACAAAACTCTCCTCAAAAATCAAAAGATCATAGTGGAAAATCAACGGATTCTCAAAAGATTTGTTAGTAAGAAAATGGATAAAATGTCCACTAATATGAATAAATTCTTTAATAAAGTTGTTCGGAGACTTGGCTTATCATCATCCTCCTCATCCTCTAGCACATTCTAAGAACTAGGTTATGATGAATTAGTTTGTTTTGTGTGAGCTTGTACTTTTTTTTCATATTATGTAGTTCTTACGTATCACCTCATATATTAATAAAAATCATCTATCTTATGCTTTTCTACCTTATCGTGTCTCTGGAATAAATGTTAGTATAGTATATAAGTTTATATATATACATACTTATTCACAAAATAAATAAGACACATAAATTAACATACCCATGTTGACATACCTCTACCCTCTATGTCGACATATAACGGTCTGATTTGGTTGTTATTTTTTCGAACTTAAAATAACTAACTTGTGTTTATTTATTTTAAATGAATTTCTACCAATTTAAACACTTGTTTCTTCCGGAAATTTGTAATCTCTTCATTTCTACTTATCTCTATTTGCATCTTTTAACTACTTATCAAAAATGGCTTCCACTTCTCGAACTCTAAATGATAATCTTGTAAAAACTATCAATTCATTAAAGAATATACTTACTTTTATTCTTTGCAATCAAAGGCACTTAGAACAAAGTCAAATACAGATGATAAAAGAACAAGAGAAGCATTTCGATTCCCTTCGTTGGATGATTTTTGCTCAAAACAAAGATGATCTCGATGCAAATCCTATAGGAACTTTGATTCAAGATAATGAAGATTAGGAAGATAATAAAAAGGATCCTATCTTTGAAGAAGAAGGATGGGTTGAAGTTCCTAGAAATATTTGACCTCCTTATGCTTTGAATTGCTTGTTTTCGAATTGTTTGATTTGATTAGATTTGATTTGGTTTGATTTTCTTTGATTAGAATTGATTTGGTTTGAATGGATTGTATAACATTATATGAAACATAGTATGTATTGGGTGTAAACTCATGTTATTTTATATATACCCTATCATAATTGTCACGGGTACTCCAGTATAAGACTAAGGGGGAGTTATATCAGTTTAGGATTAGTTTTTGTTGATGACAAAGGGGGAGAAGTATAAAATGTAGTTAGAGTAGTTAGGTTTAGATTAAGGGGGAGTTATTACTTTTAGGGGGAGTTATTGAGAAGGAGAAGTATATTTTATAAATATAGGTTGTCATCATCAAAATAGGGGAGATTGTTAGTCCTTGAGATGATAGTTTTGATGACAACAACCTTAGGACTTGTTATAAAATTCAAATATTAACATCATAGTTTAGATATATATGTATATGCAGGATATAAACATGCAGGTACTAAGAATGAAGACTGTATAGTATAGAGATTCAAGACTGAAGATATCAAGATTGAAGACTCATGAGTATCAAGATATCAAGAGTTCAAGATTTCAAGAGTACAAGATAAGTGTTGAGTCTAGAATTATGTTAAAACTTCTCGAAAGCACTTACATCTTTATTTGAAATTTATTCATGGAATGGAATCCACATCGAGCCTGTTAAAGGGATGGAACCCACGACAATATCTAGTGTAACATATGGTGGTCCTATTTTAATATCCACTAATTTTATAAAAATGCTTTTCAAAAATATATCTCTTGTTTCCTAAAAATGTTTTCAAAAATTTCATTTCAAAAAGATATCTCTCTTGGTTTTAAATATTTTAGCATCAAACTGTCTTTATCATTTTTTATATTTTGATTTCAAAATTATCCTTGTTTTTAAACCATCTCTTGTGTTAAATATTTAGCTTTTAAATATTTATATACTCAGATTTTAAATCACTTTGCATATTAAGATTATATATATATTAAAAATTACTTTCTAAACTCTTTTATATGTTTAAACTATATTCAAATATATTTACAGAGTTAAGAAATTGTTTTAAAAAATTATAGACACCAATTTTAATAAGAAAATCAAATCACCAATTTAGCCTTGAGCATGTCGACATCCTTCAACACCCCCATGTCGATATGTTTTCCGTTAAATTCATTATTCAAGTTTTCAAAAGAAGTGTCTATTCATCGTAACCTTTCGTGAAGAGACATGACAGTTGCTCTATTATATATACTTGTTGTTTTGAACAAATTTTAATCAGATTTCACTTGTTTCCTCTCCTCTTCATCTTCCACATTTATTCTAAAGAATTCTAAACTATACCCTGCCGAAATACCAAGTCAATCAAACTTGATTATCTCTTGTTTGATTCTCTTCCACTCTGTCCTTAAGATCTCAGTGCTATTCAGGATTATAGGATCTTTTGTAAATCAAACTGTTGAGTAAAAGGTGTGGTTGAGCCTTGAAATCAATTGGGTGTGATTGTAGCCCTGGAAATCAATTAGGTGATCTTGAATCCTGGTTAAATCAAGAGAGTTGCCCTGAACTCGAATACAATAGGGTGTACATCGTAGCCTTGAAACTGAGGGTGTAATTTGGGAGATTATTTTGAAAAAAATCCGCACGATTGTACGGGACTGGATGTAAGGTAACTCCAAACCAGTATAAAATCCTGGTGTGTTCTTTCCTTTACTACTTTTATTTAGTATCTGCTTATGTTTCTGATTTTGTGATTATATCTGTGTCTATGAATTGCATTTTTTGGTGATTAAATTACATTAGTTTCAAAAAGATTTAGAAAATCCATAAAACACTATTCACACCCCCCCCCCCCACTCTAGTGTTATTCCAGCCTTAAGATCCGTAATCCGCATTTCTCGTACGCATCACATAACCAAAATCATTTCCCAAGTACGGATAAAATATAAATATTACAATTTACGCTTAGAGAGGTATATGAAGATACCAACTCGATTGATTGGTGTCACATGGTCATAATAGGCCTAATACATAATAAGATAGCGGAAATTTCATTATAACATAAACAAAGCAGCAAATCCTAAGCGGCTATTTGTTGCCTCCTGCACCTCCGGTAGATTATTCGTTGACATCCTAAAACCTGAAAATGTCCTTAACCTCTAAACATACTCAAATTAATTTTGAGCACCGGAGAGTTTAAGAAGAAACATAAACTTCAAGTTAGACAAAAGCCTGGTATGAATAATAATATACATCCCGATTTAATTATGTTAAGTGAGACCACGCCGCTTAGCATTCCTGTCACTAACATTCTTTTTAAATCTTATCTTTGCAAATCCTTCCATATAACCATATATTATGCTCTGCATCAACAATGGTTAAATACTACAAAATAAACATTATGTAAACATACATAAATATCAGGTAAAAATGAACTATCTGTTCAAACTCAAAAATTTTGTTTGGATAATTTTTAACCTTTGGCTGACTTGGGCCTACCAGACAATATAATTAGAATTAACCTAACAGCTGTTAGTTTTTCATATTCAGGATTATCTATCTGTTTAACATTTTCCATTAGAATGGTCTGTCCTAAACTATCTGTTAAATATCTCATTTTTGAATGTTTTCCCTAACTTAATCATTAACTAGGTTTTCCTTAGCCTAATGGTTTTTTGCCCTCGCCAACAACCTAACTTTAAACAAACATGTATTCCTTTCGGTGTGTTATCATAATTTTGGTCTACCTATGATCAAGCCCTACACACTGGAATTTTGGAAAACAATTAACTAGGGCTATAAGCTAATGTATAGGGCATGATCCCATACTAGTCCCATATGGTTTTCTAATATCTGAGTCATTTATACTTAAGTATTCCATTATTTTCCTTAAGAACATTTTCAAAATGATTTAAGCCTTTAAACATAACTTTAAACAAGAAAAATAATATAATCTCTTTACTTTACTCAAATCATATTACCATATTAGATATATACTCTTTACTCAAAATTTAGTTGATGAAGACACTGACCTATTTGAAAGAACCTTTGTCCATACTTTGAGCTTATCACCTTTAAATTCATCATTTAAACCTTTCGAAATCATTCCACAAACCTTTCGAATCCATTCAAAGCAAACCTTACGGAAGCTATAAACTTTAGACATCCTTCTTTAAAATCTCTTTGAGTCATTGCCTTAGAAAATCTTTGGAAAACCTTTCTTCATAAACCTTTCAAAAATCATCTAAATAACCCTTCAAAATAGATCAGTGAACAACCCTTCGAATGCATAAAACCTTTTAAAACATAAACCTGTCGAAGGCATATTGCGTTCAACTTAAAACAATCTGGAAACCTTCTTTTAAAACCTTTCATCTTCATTAGACCATGCTTTCAAAAGCTTTAGGTTATATTTTATAAACAAAGGTAAACCTCCTAAGTCGGAAGCTTCCTTCCGAAACCATTGGAGAAACGACTAGTTATAAAAATCGATGAACCTTTCGATTGGGTCGAAAGGTTCAAAACAAAACCTTTACAAACAGCGGTAGAAATCCTTCGGCTATGTCGAATGGTTTCAACGAAAGCAGCAACCTTTCGACTACGTCGGAAGGTTTAAAGTATTTCATTTAAACAATTTAACCTGGCTGAAAGTAAACAAGTCGAAAGCGACCAAGTTAAAAGCTTAATTTCGAAAGCAAAGCAGGCGAAAGCTTTTCATTTATAAAACAATTCTATTCCTACCTCTTATGCCATCAACCTTTCGAACCTTTCGACCATATTCAATTCATTACGTACCAACATTTGATACCTTATGCACTAAACTTTGACCTGGCCGAAAGCTAACCTTTCGACTGTGATGAAAGGTCTGGGGCGGAAGGTAATCTACCGTATAGGTTGAAACGTGGAAAAAAAGTGTCATTTTTGTTTTTAAACTTAAATAGGAAACCTTTTCGACTAACCTGCCTTTATTTGAGAATTTCCGTTTAAAAACTTTTCAGAAATGTGCTGCCGCAATTACCAGAATTTATAAATCAATTTATTTTGCAGAATTCCCTTTCTCCTTTATAAATATATAAAACACTTAAGTCTCATACCTTAAATAATTTAACATATCCATCAAATGACTTAGGAAAAAATTGGAAAAATCCCAGAAAATCTATTTTAACATATTATCTAACATTTTAAAATTTAAAACCCAAACAATTATTATTTCATTCGAAAATAATTTATAACCCAATAAATAATTTTTTTATTAGAAAATAAATATAAAATTCATAATAAATCGAAAAATTATGAAATTCAAAAACCATCTCTAAAATATTATTCCAGACCTATATTTAAATTTTCAAAATATTCAGATATTATTAAATAGGGTTTTCATGATAAACACATCATAAAACATGAATGAACATATATAATTTCACCAACAATATATATATATATATATATCTATGTATGTATGTGTGTGTGTGTGTATGTATATGTATGTGTGTGTGTATGTATGTTGTATCTTTAAACATCAAACATGGCAATATTATCATCTAAAACCTTTTGGATCTATCATAAAATCAAAAACTAAAAGAATAAGGGATATAATAATCATCCACCTTAGCTTTTGAGATTATAAATGAGATTTTTGATTGTTGAATTAGTTGATTTCCTCTCTTCTCTTAAATCTTAGCTTTACTTCTTCTCTTGAGAATGGGAAATGTTGACCAGCCTTAGAAATTTAATTTTAATGAAATGAGGGTGAGTGAATGTGAGTTACTCTTCTCCTAAGGGTTTAGGGTATACGGTTTTACAATTTCCCATATTACCCATTTCATTTCCTAACACATTATCTATTATTATTTCATTTTAGTTAACCCATTTAACTCGGCACGACTACCTTTAATTAATCAATTCTAAACCTATCAATCTTCACATTATTTTGTTTAACTTAATTAATTAAATATCTTAACCAAGGTTATAAAAATATGGGGTGTTATAGGGTATAATAGAAAATAACATGAAAAGATAGATAATGACTGCCTTAAGCTTTACTCTTGCCATCTTCAAGCATCATCAATTCCTTCTCTGACCTGTGTTGTAATGAGAAGACAGTCAGAACAACAAGTCTGGTGAATAAAAATCTCTATCCTTACTATTTCAGTAGTTGGGCAGTATATTTCAAAATAAGAATATGTCTTACGTATTTTGAAACCATTTGATACTGCATATAAGGAAAGGAGGCGGATCTTCAAATAAGCTTGTTAATACCTTCCATTCTCGGGTAAGTTTCCTAATCCCATACCCATAACTAACATCATAAATATCTAATAATGCAAGAGATATATACCAAGACACTTAATATATACCTTTTAATGGAAATGGGCAAAATTTGATAGTTAAGCCCTTAATTGAGGTAGGCCCCCATCATTTAATACCTATTCCTAAAGCGGACTCCTTATAGGTATCTATCTGGTTGACATTGCATGGAAATCTCTTCAGACACTTAATACTTCCTATTGAAGCGAAAGTTTTTGAAATATCCTTAACCTGCCAAAATCCTATCCCGACCACTTAATACTTCATTTGGGGAAAAGGGGCAGGTCTTCAAACAACCACTTAACGCCTTCAGAACCCCGAAGCAAGTACTTAGCCTTATAATACGTACCCTCATGGTTACATCTGACATTAGCCTGACTATTTGTAAGTATTGGTAGATAGATTAGCTGGGCATATTTATCCTATAGAATTTGAAACTATCCTCATGTCATCGTAGTTACTTATCATAGACGATGTCTCATATCGGCCTGAAAGTCATACTAATATTAGCAAGAATAGATGGGCAGACTTCCACAAGAATTTTGACTAACCTCGCACCACTTACAACTTGGTCATATTTTACAATACAATATATATTATCACACATCTCACCGTGTCCATTAATTAGGCTATATAAGAATTTGTGACGACCCGCAAATCCGTACCCTTTGAATCGACAATAATTCACACATGTCCGACCCAAAAAGCACAGACTGACGGAAAGTCAAGAGAAAGAAAAGAGGAGAGAAGAAGAGAAGAGAAGAAAGAGAGAAGATGGAACCAAACAGAACAATACAGAATCTCACATCACAGCGGAAAAAATATAATATCATATCAATGATCTTTACAAAACAGAAACTGTATATACATACATCATTCAGAGTTCAACAATCAATCAGATTTATCAGCTTGAATAGTTTTAATAACCTGTCCTTACAAATGCCGATAATATAACAACAACTAAGTACATCGGATAATCAATCAAATACGGATGTACGAAAATAAAGATCTTCAGCTCGCCTGCTGAAGCTCCAAAAGCACCAAAGCATAACTTGTAGATATACTCGGTCTGACCTGAGCATTGAAAGGGAAGAACGCCCGAATCAGTCTGGTAAACCAGTGTAAGAAACACACTCAACTGAATTTATTAAATTACCAAACTTTTCCTTTATCAAAACAAAAGTATCTCGTAAGACAAGTCCACACATAAAGACGGACATGTTTTTACCTTACGATAACTAAAACATATCATACCAAATCTCATGTTATATTATAGTAATGTCTACTATATACAAATAATATTAATCATAGCCGAATTTGTTACATTGATCACATTCCAGCATATAGCTCAATAGGGTAATACAATCAAAATGGCAAACGCGTAGTGGAGTTTGGATTTCCATACAAATTACCAGGTGAAGGGACTACCTTCCGAAGGGGTACACCTCTAGATGGATGTCCCGAGGCACAGAACATCTGCCCTCTACCAACACAAGACCGACCCACCTCTATAACTAGATGGTACCGAATATGTCATCCTCCAGTCGTTACCGACCTTTACCGAGGGCCCTTTAGCATACAAACCACAATAATCCGATACACGACGTCATAGCGTGCAAAGATATATCTAGAAGAGGATGATTATACCATAATGGGAGCGACCACATAGGCTTGCCGCATCTAACCCTATTTTGGTCATATCCGGTTGATGAGGCTAGAGGCAACGATTGCCTTTCATAATCACATATCACAGCACTTTGAATGCCACACGGCCATTTCCGTTGACTACTAAATGCCTTCCACAAAAATACAACCCTTAAGCACATACGTCTCAAGGAGGGTGTTAAGCTAAGAGAAGTTGCCTTCTCCGCCACTAGTGATGTACGTTTGTAAAAACCAATGTACGCAATCTTTAGAAATGCAGTGTCAGACAAACATCCATACAAGTCGTCCAGGAACAGGACAAACTGAAGGTACTTTCCTACGACATCCTGTCGGGAAATCCCTAGGATTAGTAGCGAATAGTCCTCGCATTGGATATTTCATAATGAAAAGACCACTGCTACTGGATGTATATTAGGATTTTAACCCCAAACGATCAACTAGCAGTCCCCCACTATGAAACTCCGTAATATCAATAAGCAACTTGCACAAATCAACGCATATACGTTGGTCCGAAGTGGTTTTCAGATAAATCTAATCCCGGTCTCTTCGCACCAACAATGCAAAAGCGTTTCTCAACCTCACACAGCAACTAAGTCTCATAGACTTACCACGTCTCCAACTTTCAACTTGCTATCCTTCGGGCCAAGAAGAAAGCTCGATAGATTAGAGTAATACTCCACACTACACGAATCAACATCCTCAACACAAATGATAATCAAGCCCACACAGAAGGCAACGTACTAAGTGTACGACTAAATGGTTCCCACATCAAGTTGAGGAACTAAAAAATTTGGGCAATTTGATAGTCGGTTATTCAACTATCAAAGCAAACAAACAAATATTCAGCACCATAACAATCACGGGGCCCTTTTTATTAATCTTTTATTATTTAAATCATTTGCCAAATATTCACTTCAAATTATCTTTAAAAAGATATAATCTCAAAACATTTCAACTTCTATATTGGAAAACATTTCCATATACTTATTTAACAATAAGTAATTCACAAATCTCTTTATTTTCAATACTTAGAAAATATTCAATATACTTAAAACACGATTAAGTATACATTTTATTACATAAGGAAAACATTCTCTTAAACATCTTTATTCGGGTCAAGACGAATGTTGCGTAAAACATCGTTACGACAACCCAAAATCAATAGTGTAGGGATTCGAAATAAGATAGATATATAAACCCCAATACTATACAAAAACATTTCCTTTTGAAAATCATTTACTATAACAACAGTGTTATAGTCCATCATTTCCTTATTTCTCGAAAACGTCTATTTCGACAATGAATGTTGAAATCTATGGTTTCGATACTTAACACATTTCGAAAACATCTTCAAATCATTTAACTCCATTTAAAATATCACTTCCAAAACATTTGGTATATTATTCACTGTCCAAAATCGTGAATATAATTCGTTTACCAAATTCAATATTTCTACACCTTGAATTAAAGGATTATCCACTGTCCAAAATCGTGGATATAATTCCTAACCAAACTCTTCATTATTACAATATTTAATTTAAAGGATAATTCGCTGTCCAAAATCGCGAATATATCTCCTTTAATAAATTTCTATATTTAACCTATCAAATTCAATTGATTTCGGATTTATAAAACAATGTTTATAAATTCCTTATTTCTATTTTATAAAAACTTCAACTTATAAAATCATTATAACTCAATTACATGCCAAAAATCCAAATTATTAGTTAATAGCTTATAATTCTCTTATTTATAAAATTCATTCATTTATAACTTCACAAAAACATAAATCTTATTTATTCAAAAAATCCAATTATAACTCCATTTTAAAATTCCCAAAACTCCTTTATAATTCCTTCATTCTGATTTATAAAAATTCAATTTTATAAATCTTATATATAAACCTTTTATAATAAATTCAAAAATCACCATTTAAATTATTTTATAAAATAATCAACTTCATTTTTCCAAAAATCACCTTTTAACTATATTTCTCAAAACATCATAATTTTTATAAACTAAAAATTATAACTTTCATTTATTTAAAATAAATCAATTCACTTAACAATTCAAAATTCAGTAAAACGTCTATTTTCAAAATCACTTAAAAACCCTTTTAAATTTGGAAATTGTCACTTAAACATTTTTAAATTCCCAACATAGGCCCAATGCTGCAACAGCACTAAATACATCAATCACGGCATCCAAAACATCATATATCATATGATAACAGAATATATAATAATATCTGCAAATAAATCAATACTGTTGAGGAATCCAGTTGGATCCCTCCAACCTGTCACCTGCAACAAATATACAAATTAGAATATGTGTACAATATCCTCTTAAAGGCAGATGCGCGTATAATGGGTCATCCGCTCATACACGGGAACATATAGGGTCTCATCTGCTGTAATAGGCAGGTATATATCCAAATACCAATCAATATATCATATATCATCCAAACAATCATCAATCATCATATAATAAATTATTTCTCACTTATATAAAAATATCAGTGAGTCAGAAAGAGTGAGTTGTACTCACTTTGCATGTAGTCGCGATTTCAGCGTTTTATTCCGAACAAAATCAAACGAGCGTTTAATTTTACCCAAAATTCACACTAGCTTCAATTAGTTCTAATCTAACTCCAACACGTAGTGCTCTTCAATACGAAACCAACGCAATTCGTTTCGTGCGAAACAAACCTCGTATGAAAAAGTTACGCAGTTTAAAAGTTTACACGACTTTATAATATAGTAATTTCAACTTTTTATTTTATATTTTTAACGTCAGTTTAAATCTGGCCGTTGATTTGAAACCCTAGATCCTAGGCCGTGCGTTCCATCATCTTCTTCTTCTAGGTTTTCAAACGCACGCTAAACCCATATGCCGCGATTCTTTACGAATTTACACTCCTCCCTCGACGACATATACAACGATCAGCCACCTCCAATCGAACGACCACAAGCCCTCCCACCTTCGGCTGCAATAGCTTGAAGCTCGGCACCCCCTTTATCTTGAAAAACGCACACAACCGTGATGCCTTTATGACGAGATTCTCGTCAATCCGCTTCATCGTTTCCGATCATGACTGTTAAGAATATAGATCTCGATATCCTCTTCGATATTGTAGTTGAACACTTTACGTAATTGTTTATGGATTTATAGGTTTTGAGGGAGGAAAGTTAGAAGATTTTGGCCATTGAAATTGTTTGTGGCGGCTTGCCCTAGCCCATTAGGGTGTTGTTAAAATAATGAAAATTTATGGCCTTTTATAGAAAATTGCAAAACACTATTCATCCGAAATTTTTCCGAACTCGAAACGAAGCGTGCCGCCTAGCGTTTATAATGTTTTACCCCTATTTCGAACACAATGGAACATATATCGGGAGCCAATTTGATCGTATTTGGAAGATCGGTTTTCAAATCGACAAATTTAAATTTAAAATTCACTCAAACCGATTTCTATGCGTTTTAGCTTGCCCCGGACAAACCGTAAATCTGATTGACATGAAATTCAACGTTTATTTTCAAAATCACTTAAAAATCCTTTTAAATTTGGAAATTGTCACTTATACATTTTTAAATTCCCAAAATACGCCCAATGCTGCAACAGCACCAAATACATCAATCATGGCATCCAAAACTTCATATATCATATGATAACAGAATATATAATAATATCTGTAAATAAATCAATACTGTTGAGGAATGCAGTTGGATCCCTCCAACCTATCACCTGCAACAAATATACATATTAGAATATGTGTACAATGTCTGCTTCAATGCGGACGCGCGTACAAAGCCGCCCATACACGGGAACGTACAGGGTCTCATCTGCTCCAATAGGCAGGTATATATCCAAATACCAATCAATATATCATATATCATCCAAATAATCATCAATCATTATATAATAAATTATTTCTCACTTATATAAAAATGTCCGTGAGTTAGAAAGAGTGAGTTGTACTCACTTTGCTTGTAGTCGCGATTTCAGCGTTTTATTCCGAATAAAATTAAACGAGCGTTTAATTTTACACAAAATCACTAGCTTCAATCAGTTCTAATCTAACTCCTACACGTAGTACTCGTCAATACGAAACCAATGCAATTCGTTTCATGCGAAGGGACCTCGTATGAAAAAGTTATGCAGTTTTAATGTTTACACGACTTTATTATATAATAATTTCAAATTTTATTTTATATTTTTAACCTCAGTTTAAATATGGCCGTTGATTTGAAACCCTAGATCCTAGGCCGTGCGTTCCATCATCTTCTTCTTCTAGGTTTTCAAACGCACGCTAAACCCATATGCTTCGATTCTTTACGAATTTACACTCCTCCCTCGACGACATCTACAACGATCAGCCACCTCCAATCGAACAGCCACAAGCCCTCCCACCTTCGGCTGCAATAGTTTGAAGCTCGGCACGCCCTTTATCTTGAAAAACGCACACAACTGTGATGCCTTTATGGCGAGATTCTCGTCAATCCGCTTCATCGTTTCCGATCATGACTGTTGAGAATATATATCTCGATACCCTCTTCGATATTGTAGTTGAACACTTTACGTAATTGTTTACGGATTTATAGATTTTGAGGGAAGAAAGTTAGAAGATTTCGGCCATTGAAATTGTTTGTGGCGGCTTGCCCTAGCCCATTAGGGTTTTGTTAAAATAATGAAAATTTATGGTCTTTTATAGAAAATTGCAAAACACTATTCATACGAAATTTTTTCAAACTCAAAACGAAGCGTGCCTCCTGACATTTATAATGTTTTACCCCTATTCCGAACGCAATGGAATATATATCGAGAACCAATTTGATCGTATTTGGAAGATAGGTTTTCAAATCGACAAATTTAAATTTAAAATTCACTCAAACCGATTTCTACGTGTTTTGGCTTGCCCCGGACGAACCGTAAATCCGATTGACATAAAATTTGAAACCTTACAATAATATAACATTACGGATCCGTTGAAACTAGTTTCGTCGAAATCCGAGACTGTTTGAAAAATGAGTATTTTGACCCGTCAGTTAAATATTAAAATATTCAATTTCTACAAATTAACTTTTAATTCAATTTTAAAAGTTTACTAACAACATTCTAATTCAAATATGATTTAATTCAACTTCATAAATCATTTTTATTCATTTTAAATCCAAATATCAATTATTTCAGCAATTTCTAATATTAAATTATCAATTAATTATCTAATTAAATTGTTATATTCGAAATATAAGTTATTCGACTTATAAAATTTACTTGTGCATATTTAAAATAAATTAAATATACGATTTTCAAATGACTGAAATTCTGGGTCATTACATTCGCCCCTACTTAAAAGAATTTCGCCCTCGAAATTACCAAGTAAGAAAAAGTCACAAAATCCATTAACTTTTCAAAACAATTCGTTCAAATTAGATTACCAAAAGTTAAACCTTTTAACTTTTCTCAAAATCCATTAGTTAAACATCTTATAAAAACTTTTCTAAGTTTCAAATCCATTTATAGTTATCTTTCCAAAACCAACTAATATCGTTTAACTTTCAACTCAAAATCAAAATTTTAGTTTTCATAAATTTTTCCAATTTTCTAACGCCTCAAATTTTCAAAAAAATTCGCCATAGCCTCCTTTCGTTGTTCGATCCGAAAAAAATAACAATATATATATCCCAAATATGCATCTCATCATCAAGAATGAGACATCCCGAAGGGAAAAAAGTGTAAAAATACGATATGTAATCCGGGATATGTACCTTATATATTATTAGTGAGCATATATGGCTAATATAGCGCGAAAGCGAGCTCCAAATGCAAACCAAGCGCCATCCGCACCTACTAAACACTCAATACACAAGTGAGAAACATGTATATAGAAAGTAATATCAATATACAAATATATCAACACAACTACTACATATGCCAATATAGAAAATGCAACAAAAGGCAACAAATCCAACCATCAACCAACTATCATCCAACTAACATCCATAACCAAATCAATATACATTCACTTTTCATTAACATTCAATTGAATTGACTTTTAATTTAATCACATTTGATTCATTAACATTGGATTTACTAACATTCATTCATTCATATTCAATTAGTTTATATTCACTAATTTACATTCAAGTTGGTTCAATTCCAAATTACATCAAAATCAATTCTATTCAAATTTACTTACTTCCACTTTGAATTTAATTACTTTAGCTTTCAATTTTATTAATTCAATTCCATATGAATTTTTATAAAATCAACTAACAACCATCTAACAACCAATGCATAGCCAACATAACCAAATTTATTTACTTTACATTCATTCAATTTGGTTCAACACTTTTAATGTCAAATTGGTTTAACATTCAATTGACTTTCATTCAATTATTCAATTCACAACTTCGTAGGTTAAATTTTATTCAATTCTTAACAACAACATTTTCTAATCCATGTTTATTCCCTAATTCACTTTTACAAATAAAGTTGAATTTCATAATATAACTCAAGTTCATATTCATCACTTTACTTTATTCATTCACATTATTAATTTACTTTGATACCAAAATCAACTTCATTCAACATTACTCAAGTTACATTCCTTTTTATAAACATCACTTTATTTCACTTAACTTAAATTTCAATTCTAAAGTCAATTTTATATAACTTTTAGTTAAGTCAAATTCCATATCACTATTCAAACTCATATCTTGTTTTACTTAACAAAATAGTTTAACCATTTTAACACTTGGTTTTACTTACCTTATCTCACTTTGTATGTTATACAACTTATTTTCATAAACTTCCAAATTCATACTATGTAATCATTTACCATCATAAGTTTAATTTCCATTTCAATAATTTATCAAATCTAGTTAAAATCTAATCCAATTTATTTAACCTTCCTTAGTTAAATTTCAAATCATATATCTAATATGCTAACTCAATTTTATTATTTCATATTACAAGTCCAAAACTTGTTTTACTTTTATTTATCAATTAAAACTTGGATTTTAATTCAAATTTGTTTATCAAAACAAAACTTCAATTTCAATTTACATTGGTAGCAAATCCATCATACGGAAACTCGAAAATGATACTGATGATGCTGTAGTCATCACCCTTATTATTTCCTGCCAACAGTAGGGAATTCAGTGCTTTATATACTTTTAAAAATTTCTTTTATCTATAAATCACATTTAAAAATCTTTACTTATATAACTTCACTATTCACTTCACTTATACAAGATCCGTTCCAAATTCTTTTATCTTATTTAGATTTATAACAATATAACATCTTTAACTTTGAAAAACAACTTTCAAATATCAACAGAATTCAAATTTCCAAATTCTTAGTTTAAACTCATTTTTATTTGCAACTCACATTTATAAATATATTCAGGTTTTTTCATTTCTTATATAAAAGATTATTTCATAATTGTAAATCATATTAATTATAATTCCATACTATATAATTCATTTGCTTATATAATTTCATTCTTCTACAATTGTTGTTTTTATTTATACTATTCAAACAACTTTTTATTAACTAATATATATTTATATTTTCAACAACCAAACAATTCATTTAGATACACTATAGTAATTCCTGAAAAATTAATCCTTTATATATAAAATATAATCGAGGTAAAATTATTTCATTTACCCAATTTAAAATGATACTATGCCTGCCTCGTTTACGCATTTGGAAATCCCTATTGATAACGTGGCGTCCCACATCACGACCAGAATTCACAAACAGCTCAACGGATAAGTAAACACAATATAAAATATTTTATATCACTAACAAATACACGCTCATATATATAATACACTCAACTCAATCTAGGGTGCTACTGTCCCTATCTATACTGAGTACACACCAAAGCTTAGGAATATACAAAATCTAAGCTCTGGTACCAAATGTGACGATCTAGGCTTTTCAACCATCGACAGTGGATAAACTCCACCGTAGCTCACATGGGTACCTCACAATTTTCTTTTATGGCCAGCCTCTCGACTGTAAGGCAAACTACCAAACCAACCCCTCGATACTCGATCTCAGGGACATGTAGGAGTAAGAGTCATCCGTTCGCTACCTAACAAGAAGCGAGAACCCCTTATCATGTACGAACATCACTAAGCAAATCTGATCCCGGTCTCTTCGCACCAACAACGCAAAAGCGTTTCTCAACCTCACATAGCAACTAAGTCTCATAGACTTACCACGTCTCCAACTTTCAACTTGCTATCCTTCGGGCTAAGAAGGAAGCTCGATAGATTGGAGTAATACTCCGCACTACACGAATCAACATCCTCAACACAAATGATAATCAAGCCTACACAGAGGGCAACGTACTAAGTGTACGACTAAATAGTTCCCACATCATGTAGAGGAACTAAAATTTTTGTGCAATTTGATAGTCGGTTATTTAACTGTCAAAGCAAACAAACAAATATTCAGCACCATAACAATCACTGGGCCCTTTTTATTAATCTTTTATTAATTAAATCATTTGCCAAATATTCACTTCAAATTATTTTTAAAAAGATATAATCTCAAAACATTTCAACTTCTATATTGGAAAACATTACCATATACTTATTTAATAATAAGTAATTCACAAATCTCTTTATTTTCATACTTAGAAAATATTCAATATACTTAAAACACGATTAAGTATATATTTTATTACATAAGGAAAACATTCTCTTAAACATCTTTATTCGGGTCAAAACGAATGTTGCGTAAAATATCGTTACGACAACCCAAAATCAATAGTATAGGGATTCGAAATAAGATAGATATATAAACCTCAATACTATACAACAACATTTCCTTTCGAAAATCATTTACTATAACAACAGTGTTATAGTCCATCATTTCCTTATTTCTCGAAAACGTCTATTTCGACAATGAATGTTGAAATCTATGGTTTCGATACTTAACACATTTCGAAAACATCTTCAAATCATTTAACTCCATTTAAAATATCACTTCCAAAACATTTGGTATATTATTCACTGTCCAAAATCGTGAATATAATTCGTTTACCAAATTCAATATTTCTACACCTTGAATTAAAGGATTATCCACTGTCCAAAATCGTGGATATAATTCCTAACCAAACTCTTCATTATTACAATATTTAATTTAAAGGATAATTCGCTGTCCAAAATCGCGAATATATCTCCTTTAATAAATTTCTATATTTAACCTTACAAATTCAATAGATTTTGGATTTATGAAACAATGTTTATAAATTCCTTATTTCTATTTTATAAAAACTTCAACTTCTAAAATCACTTTATTAACCAATTCCATTTATAACTCAATTACATGCCAAAAATCCAAATTTTAAGTTAATAGCTTATAATTTTTCTTATTTATAAAATTCATTCATTTATAACTTCACAAAAATATAAATCTTATTTATTTACAAAATCTAATTATAACTCCATTTTAACATTCCCAAAACTCCTTTATAATTCCTTCATTCTGATTTATAAAAATTCAATTTTATAAATCTTATATATAAACCTTTTATAATAATTCAAAAATCACCATTCAAATTACTTTATAAAATAATCAACTTCATTTTTCTAAAATTCACCTTTTAACTATATTTCTCAAAACATCATAATTTTATAAATAAAAAATTACAACTTTCATTTATTTAAAATAAATCAGTTCACTTAACAATTCAACATTCAGTAAAATGTTTATTTTCAAAATCACTTAAAAATCCTTTTAAATTTGGAAATTGTCACTTATACATTTTTAAATTCCCAAAATAGGCCCAATGCTGCAACAGCACCAAATACAACAATCATGGCATCCAAAACTTCATATATCATATGATAACAGAATATATAATAATATCTGTAAATAAATCAATACTGTTGAGGAATGCAGTTGGATCCCTCCAACCTATCACCTGCAACAAATATACATATTAGAATATGTGTATAATATCCGGGGTCTCATCTGCTCCAATAGGCAGGTATATATCCAAATACCAATCAATATATCATATATCATCCAAATAATCATCAATCATTATATAATAAATTATTTCTCACTTATATAAAAATGTCTGTGAGTTAGAAAGAGAGAGTTGTACTCACTTTGTTTGTAGTCGCGATTTCAGCGTTTTATTCCGAATAAAATTAAACGAGCATTTAATTTTACCCAAAATTCACACTAGCTTCAATCAGTTCTAATCTAACTCCAACACGTAGTACTCGTCAATACGAAACCAATGCAATTCGTTTCGTGCGAAAGGGACCTCGTATGAAAAAGTTATGCAGTTTTAATGTTTACACGACTTTATAATATAATAATTTCAAATTTTATTTTATATTTTTAACTACAGTTTAAATCTGGCCGTTGATTTGAAACCCTACATCCTAGGCCGTGCGTTCCATCATCTTCTTCTTCTAGGTTTTCAAACGCACGCTAAACCCATATGCCGCGATTCTTTACGAATTTACACTCCTCCCTCGACGACATCTACAACGATCAGCCACCTCCAATCGAACAGCCACAAGCCCTCCCACCTTCGGCTGCAATAGTTTGAAGCTCGGCACACCCTTTATCTTGAAAAACGCACACAACTGTGATGCCTTTATGGCGAGATTCTCGTCAATCCGCTTCATCGTTTCCGATCATGACTATTGAGAATATAGATCTCGATACCCTCTTTGATATTGTAGTTGAACACTTTACGTAATTGTTTACGGATTTATAAATTTTGAGGGAAGAAAGTTAGAAGATTTCGGCCATTGAAATTTTTTGTGGCGGCTTGCCCTAGCACATTAGGGTTTTGTTAAAATAATGAAAATTTATGGTCTTTTATAGAAAATTGCAAAACACTATTCATTCGAAATTTTTTCGAACTCAAAACGAAGCGTGCCTCCTGACGTTTATAATGTTCTACCCCTATTCCGAACGCAATGAAATATATATCGGGAGCCAATTTGATCGTATTTGGAAGATAGATTTTCAAATCCACAAATTTAAATTTAAAAGTCACTCAAACCGATTTCTACGCGTTTTAGCTTTCCCCGGACAAACCGTAAATCCGATTGACATAAAATTTGAAACCTTACAATAATATAACATTACGGATCCGTTGAAACTAGTTTCGTTGAAATCCGAGACTGTTTGAAAAATGAGTATTTTCACCCGTCAGTTAAATATTAAAATATTCAATTTCTACAAATTAACTTTTAATTCAATTTTAAAAGTTTACTAACATCATTATAATTCAAATATGATTTAATTCAACTTTCTAAATCATTTTTATTCATTTTAAATCCAAATATCAATTATTTCAGCAATTTCTAATATTAAATTATCAATTTAATTATCTAATTAAATTCTTATATTCGAAATATACGTTATTCGACTTATAAAATTTACTTGTGCATATTCAAAATTACTTAAATATACGAATTGCAAATGACTGAAATTATGGGTTGTTACATTCTCCCTTACTTAAAAGAATCTCGCCCTCGAAATTACCAAGTAAGAAAAAGTCACAAAATCCATTAACTTTTCAAAACAATTCATTCAAATTAGATTACCAAAAGTTAAACCTTTTAACTTTTCTCAAAATCCATTAGTTAAACTTCTTATAAAAACTTTTCTAAGTTTCAAATCCATTTATAGTTATCTTTCCAAAACCAACTAATATCGTTTAACTTTCAACTCAAAATCAAAATTTTAGTTTTCACAAATTTTACCAATTTTCCTAAAATTTTCTAACGCCTCAAATTTTCAAAAAATTTCGCCATAGCCTCCTTTGTGCGGTTCGATCCGAAAAAAATAAATAAATAAATATATATATATCCCAAATATACATCTCATCATCAAGAATGAGGCATCCCGAAGGGAAAAAAGTGTAAAAGTACGATATGTGATCCGAGATATGTACCTTATATATTATTAGCGAGCATATACGGCTAATATAGCGCGAAAGTGAGCTCCAAATGCGAAGCAAGTGCCATCCGCACCTACTAAACACTCAATACACAAATGAGAAACATGTATATATAAAGTAATATCAATATACAAATATATCAACACAACTACTACAAATGCCAATATTGAAAATGCAACAAAAGGCAACAAATCCAACCATCAACCAACTAACATCCATAACCAAATCAATATACATTCACTTTTTATTAATATTCATTGAATTGACTTTTAATTTAATCACATTTGATTCATTAACATTGGATTTACTAACATTCATTCATTCATATTCAATTAGTTTATATTCACTAATTTACATTAAAGTTGGTTCACTTCCAAATTACATCAAAATCAATTATATTCAAATTTATTTACTTCCACTTTGAATTCAATTACTTTAGCTTTCAATTTTATTAATTCAATTCCGTATGAATTTTTATAAAATCAACTAACAACCATCTAACAACCAATGCATAACCAACATAACCAAATTTATTTACTTTACATTCATTCAATTTGGTTCAACACTTTTAATTTCAAATTGGTTTAACATTCAATTGACTTTCATTCAACTATTCAATTCACAACTTCTTAGCTTAAATTTTATTCAATTCTTAACAACAACATTTTCTAATCCATGTTTATTCCCTAATTCACTTGTACAATTAAAGTTGAATTTCATAATATAACTCAAGTTCATATTCATCACTTTACTTTATTCATTCACATTATTAATTTATTTCGATACCAAAATCAACTTCATTCAACATTACTCAAGTTACGTTCCTTTTTATGAACATCACTTTATTTCAGTTAACTTAAATTTCAATTCTAAAGTTAATTTTATATAACTTTTAGTTAAGTCAAATTCCATATCACTATTCAAACTCATATCTGGTTTTACTTAACAAAATAGTTTAACCATTTTAACACTTGGTTTTACTTACCTTATCTCACTTTGTATGTTATTCAACTTATTTTCATAAACTTCCAAATTCATACTATGTAATCATTTACCATCTTAAGTTTAATTTCCATTTCAATAACTTATCAAATCCAGTTAAAATCTAATCCAATTTATTTAACCTTCCTTAGTTAAATTTCAAATCATATATCTAATATGCTAACTCAATTTTATTATTTCATATTACAAGTCCAAAACTTGTTTTACTTATATTTATCAATTAAAACTTGGATTTTAATTCAAATTTGTTTATCAAAACAAAACTTCAATTTCAATTTACATTGGTAGCAAATCAATCACACGGAAACTCGAAAATGATACTGATGATGCTGCAATCATCACCCTTATTATTTCCTAGAAACAGTAGCGAATTCAGTGCTTTATATACTTTTAAAAATTTCTTTTATTTATAAATCACATTTAAAAATCTTTACTTATATAACTTCACTATTCACTTCACTTATATAAGATCCGTTCCAAATTCTTTTATCTTATTTAGATTTATAGCAATATAACATCTTTAACTTTGAAAACAACTTTCAAATATCAACAGAATTCAAATTTCCAAATTCTTAGTTTAAACTCATTTTTATTTGCAACTCACATTTATAATATATTTAGGTTGTTTCATTTCTTATATAAAAGATTATTTCATATTTGTAAATCATATTAATTATAATTCCATATTATATAATTCATTCGCTTATATAATTTCATTCTTTAACAATTGTTGTTTTTATTTATACTATTCAAACATCTTTTTATTAACTAATATATATTTATATTTTCAACAACCAAACAATTCATTTAGATACACTATAGTAATTCCTGAAAAATTAATCCCTTATTTATAAAATATAATCGAGGTAAAATTATTTCATTTATCCAATTTAAAATGATACTATGTCGACTTGCCTGGTTTACGCGTTTGGAAATCCCTATTGATAACGTGGCGTCCCACATCACGACCAGAATTCACAAACAGCTCAACGGATAAGTAAACATAATATAAAATATTTTATATCACTAACAAATACGCGCTCATATATATAATACACTCAACTCAATCTAGGGTGCTACTGTCCCTATCTATACTGAGTACACACCAAAGCTTAGGAATATACAAAATCTAAGCTCTGATACCAAATGTGACGATCTAGGATTTTCAATCATCGACAGTGGATAAACTCCACCGTAGCTCACATGGGTACCTCACAATTTGCTTTTATGGCCAGCCTCTCGACTGTAAGGCAAACTACCAAACCAACCCCTCGATACTCGATCTCAGGGACATGTAAGAGTAAGAGTCATCCGTTCGGTACCGAACAAGAAGCGAGAACTCCCTATCATGTACGAACATTACTAAGCAAATCTGATCCCGGTCTCTTCTCACCAACAACGCAAAAGCGTTTCTCAACCTCACACAGCAACTAAGTCTCATAAACTTACCACGTCTCCAACTTTCAACTTGCTATCCTTCGGGCCAAGAAGGTAGCTCGATAGATTGGAGTAATACTCCGCACTACACGAATCAACATCCTCAACACAAATGATAATCAAGCCTACACAGAAGGCAACATACTAAGTGTACGACTAAATAGTTCCCACATCAAGTTGAGGAACTAAAATTTTTGCGCTAATTGATAGTCGGTTATTTAACCATCAATGCAAACAAACAAATATTCAGCACCATAACAATCACTGGGCCCTTTTTATTAATCTTTTATTAGTTAAATCATTTGCCAAATATTCACTTCAAATTATCTTTAAAAATATATAATCTCAAAACATTTCAACTTTTATATTGGAAAACATTTCCATATACTTATCTAATAATAAGTAATTCACAAATCACTTTATTTTCAATACTTAGAAAATATTCAATATACTTAAAACACGATTAAGTATATATTTTATTACATAAGGAAAACATTATCTTAAACATCTTTATTCAGGTCAAAACGAATGTTGCGTAAAACATCGCTACGACAACCCAAAATCAATAGTATAGGGATTCGAAATAAGATAGATATATAAACCCCAATACTATAAAAAAACATTTCCTTCCGAAAATCATTTACTATAACAACAGTGTTATATTCATTCATTTCCTTATTTCTCGAAAACGTCTATTTCGACAATGAATGTTAAAATCTATGGTTTCGATACTTAACACATTTTAAAACATCTTCTAATCATTTAACTCCATTTAAAATATCACTTCCAAAACATTTATTTGATATATTATTCACCGTCCAAAATCGTGAATATAATTCGTTTACCAAATTCAATATTTCTACACCTTGAATTGAAGGATTATCCACTGTCCAAAATTGTGGAAACAATTCCTAACCAAACTCTTTATCATTATAACATTTAATTTAAAGGATAATTCACTGTCCAAAATCGCGAATATATCTCCTTTAATAAATTTCTATATTTAACCTATCAAATTAAATTGATTTCAGATTCATAAAACAATATTTATAAATTCCTTCTTTCTTTTTCATAAAAACTTCAACTTAGAAAATCACTTTATTAACAAATTCCATTTATAACTCAATTACATGCCAAAAATCCAAATTATAAGTTAATAGCTTATAATTCTCTTATTTATAAAATTCATTCATTTATAACTTCACAAAAATATAAATCTTATTTATTTATAAAGTCCAATTATAACTCCATTTTAACATTCCCAAAACTCCTTTATAATTCCTTCATTCTGATTCATAAAAATTCAATTTTATAAATCGTATATATAAACCTTTTATAATAAATTCAAAAATCACCATTTAAATTATTTTATAAAATAATCAACTTCATTTTTCCAAAAATCACCTTTCAACTATATTTCTCAAAACATCATAATTTTTATAAACTAAAAATTATAACTTTCATTTATTCAAAATAAATCAATTCACTTAACAATTCAAAATTCAATAAAACGTTTATTTTCAAAATCACTTAAAAACCCTTTTAAATTTGGAAATCATCACTTAAACATTTTTTAATTCCCAAAATAGGCCCAATGCTACAACAGCACCAAATACATCAATCACGGCATCCAAAACATCATATATCATATGATAACAGAATATATAAAAATATCTGTAAATAAATGAATATTATTGAGGAATCCAGCTGGATCGCTCCAACCCGTCACCTGCAACAAATATGCCTATTAGAATATGTGTACAATGTCCTCTTCAAGGCAGACACGCGTACAATGGGTCATCCGCTCATACACGGGAACGTATAGGGTCTCATCTGCTCCAATAGGCAGGTATATATCCAAATACCAATCAATATATCATATATCATCCAAACAATCATTAATCATCATATAATAAATTATTTCTCACTTATATAAAAATATCAGTGAGTCAGAAAGAGTGAGTTGTACTTACTTTGCTTGTAGTCGCAATTTCAGCGTTTTATTCCAAATAAAATTAAACGAGCGATTAATTTTACCTAAAATTCAACCTAGCTTCAATCAGCTCCAATCCAGCTCAATCGCGTAGTGCTCGTCAATATGAAACCAACGCAATTCGTTTCGTGCGAAACGGACCTCTTATGAAAATGTTATGCAGTTTTAAAGTTTACACGACTTTATAATATAATAATTTCAACTTTTTATTTTATATTTTTAACCACAGTTTAAATCTGGCCGTTGATTTGAAACACTAGATCCTAGGCCGTGCGTTCCATCATCTTCTTCTTCTAGGTTTTCAAATGCGCGCTAAACACATATGCCGTGATTCTTCACGAATTTACACTCATTCCTCGACGACATCCACAACGATCAGCCACCTCCAATCGAATAGCCACAAGCCCTCCCACCTTTGGCTGCAAAAGCTTGAAGCTCAGCACCCCCATTATCTTGAAAAATGCGCACAACTGTGATGCGTTTATGGCGAGATTCTCATCAATCCGCTTCATCG
The DNA here is from genome assembly GCA_030765085.1 of Allium cepa. Classification (NCBI taxonomy): domain Eukaryota; kingdom Viridiplantae; phylum Streptophyta; class Magnoliopsida; order Asparagales; family Amaryllidaceae; genus Allium; species Allium cepa. The sequence goes on along the minus strand of CM060940.1, from coordinate 889,186,349 downwards.
TTTCCGATCATGACCGTTGAGAATATAGATCTCGATGCCCTCTTCGATATTGTAGTTGAACACTTTACGTGATTGTTTACGAATTTATAGATTTTGAGGGAAGAAAGTTAGAAGATTTCGGCCATTGAAATTGTTTGTGGCGGCTTGCCCTAGCCCATTAGGGTTTTGTTAAAATAATGAAAATTTATGGCCTTCTATAGAAAATTGCAAAACACTATTCATCCGAAATTTTTCCGAACTTGAAACGAAGCGTTTATATTGTTTTACCCCTATTCTGAACGCAATGGAATATATATCGGGAGCCAATTTGATTGTATTTGGAAGATAGGTTTTCCAATCGACAAATTTAAATTTAAAATTCCCTCAAACCGATTTCTACGCGTTTTAGCTTTCCTTGGACAAACCGTAAATCCGATTGACATGAAATTTGAAACCTTATAATAATATAACATTACGGATCCGATGAAACTAGTTTCTTCGAAATCCGAGACTGTTTGAAAAATGACTATTTTCACCCGTCAATTAAATATTAAAATATTCAATTTCTACAAATTAACTTTTAATTCAATTTTAAAAGTTTACTAACATCATTCTAATTCAAATATGATTTAATTCAACTTTATAAATCATTTTTATTCATTTTAAATTCAAATATCAATTATTTCAGCAATTTCTAATATCAAATTATCAATTTAATTATCTAATTAAATTCTTATATTCGAAATATAAGTTATTCGACTTATAAAATTTACTTGTGCATATTTAAAATTAATTAAATATACGAATTTCAAATGACTGAAATTCTGGGTCGTTACAGAATTCCTTCTTATTTTCCTTAACAAATCAATTGCTTCCCAAAGGGGGATTTAATTACATGATTAACTAGTTAACATGTAACGGCCTGGAATTTTACCGCATTGATATGTGAATATTTATTAAATTTTAAATTTTCAAATAATAGATTTTATAAATATAAATCTTTTAAATGATAACAAATGATGGTAAAATCGTTTTATAACGCCCGAGGATTTTACCACTTTGAAATAGGTAATTTAAATATATATTTTTAATCAGTAAATGGATTTTTATTAGCAAGTAAACCTATTTTAATTATTTAATAAAGATGATCAAATAGTTTTCAAAATTTTTTTACCAATATATATAGTTCAAATAAAAATAGAAAATGTGACCAAGAACATTTTTCGAATTTTCTAATTTTTGGCACCGAAAAGTTACCAGGAAACGTTATGCACATTTGTATTGAACATGCACACTCATAAACTAGGATTGATCAAATTTGCAAACAATATACATGCATATGCATGTATGCATACATGAATACTTATATACATATATATTCATGATAATGCATATTATATACTTATATATAATATAACCCAAGTTAGTACCTAAACATCACCTAAAACATCTAGGTTAGTGCATGAAAGTGTGGACGGTGGGGGCGAACGTGTGGAACAAGAGGGAGAGGAGAGGTATGGGTGCATGCATGCATGTATTATTTTATTAAGACCACTTTGTTTATATTTTATTACTTTCCTGAGCTTATAAATACCACCTCCCTTTCATAATTTTCATTTTACAAATCCTATTTTTTTTTCTTCCCTTCTTTGCTTCTTGTTCATGTCCACTTTAATCGCATCCATTTCCAAATTTCTAAGAGAAAAGTTAGTAAAAACATTTCAAAGCATAGCTTAAATCACTTCGTTTGAATTCCTAAACTCTTCTCTTTATAAAATAGGCTCCATCACCTCAAAACCACCATGGTCGGCCCAAAATTTCCTATGATCATGCCTATTGTCCACTAAGCCGAGCCATTTAGCCTTTAAAGTTTCCACATCTTCACTTTGTTGAGCTAGGAGCAAGTGAGCTAGAAGAGAGCAAGTTTAGTTTGATTTAGTGGAAGTTTGGTAAGTAAAGCTCGTGTTTTAAAACTAAAGTTACTAACATTTTGAAGTTGTAAAATCTATGAGTTAATTGTTGCTTAAGTATGTGGTAATATTATATGTTATGTGTGCATGCATATATGTTGATTTGGAGTTGACTACTTATGTTGAAGTTTGAGTAGGTGATAAAGATTATACCCTGAATATTGGTAAAATTGATTAGTATTTGTGAAGTAACATTCTTGCTTATGATCGTGCTATAATGCTATGTCGTGGTATTATGATTGAATGTTGTATTTTTTTATGTGGGTCAATGACACAAAGGTGGCGATTCATTGATCAAAAGCGACGTAGAATTCTGCTTTTTGTTAAAAGTTTGATTTTTGTTTCAAAGTGAAAAGTTTCCAAGTTTAAAACTTTGGTTTTGGTTTTCTTATTTTTATTTTCATGTTTAAAGAGGACAAGAGTTCAAAGTTGACATTTTCAAAGCTTAAGAATCAAAATTTCAAAAAGTGAAATTATGGGTTGTTTACCCGAAGTCGTTATACGCACTGTTCGGAAATTTAACTAGTTTTCTAATCTAAACTTATTTTCACTTAGAAATCTTTTTGGAAATGTTCTTTAAATTTAATTAAGTAGTTACAAAATAATATTTGAATTATTTAATTAATTATTTAGTTATCGATTATTTATCTACTGATTAACTAACAAAGGTAATTAGTACTTAATCATTCGTTAAAAATGGTATTTATACTTAATTGTTAATCAATTAAGTTAATCATGAATTGCTAGTTAATTAAAATTAATTATTATTTAATTAAGGATAAATTAATTATTAATTAATTTTTCATTTAAGGAATTATTAATTGATTATTATTTTAAAAAGGGTTTTATTTAAATTACTCTTTGATTAAAGTTACTTATGTTTTAATAAGGTATAATTTCCTTTAATAAGATTTAGTTACTATTAACAAGGATTTGATTCTCATTTACAAAGATTCTAATTTATTTTAAAATCGCTTCGATTTCGATTGATAAGTTTTGTTTTCGGAGGAAGATGGGTGTGTAGCGTGGCACTACATAGCCGGTTATGTAAAAATTATATATATATGCCGGTCAACACGCCTGACCGGTGGCGATACATGCTACTGTAAAGTTCACGAAAACTATACAACAAAGATATAAAGGAAAACATCCAGCAACAAGCAGCATAAGCAAATATACACGAATGATAAAGCAATTAGCGAAGAGAGAAGAAGCTACGCTAGGAGCCAACAGCTGCAGATGACGAACTAGGCTAGGGTTGAGGAGGGAACGCCGAGCTGCTACCCACTGATTCGGTAGGGGAAGAACCACTGTGCGGAAGACGGAGTTTGAAAGGGGCCGAATGACTGCAACCTGAAATAGAGGTGAATAAATTAATAATACGTCGACAAACTCCTTCAAACCGAGAACTCGGTTTGTTAAACACCAGAGCATTGTGTTCCTTCCATAGGTACCAACAGAATAGAGCAATAATACATCTAGAGGGCGATTCGGGGGGTTATACTGCCGGTGTTCAAAAATGATGGGCGGGTCAGGGATGTGACCGAGAAGGTAAGCATAAGTTGCGGCCCAAATCGAGAAAGCGAAGTCACAATCCCGAAATAGATGAGTGGTATCTTCCACATGATCTGAGCAAAAGACGCAAGATGGATCGACCTAGTACTGGAGACGGAGGAGCCTCGATTTGGTGTTGATTCTGTCGTGAGAAAGACACCACTGAAAGAAGGCTATGCGGGCGGAACAGGGCATTTCCAGAGTCTGGGGAAGGAAAAGAGACGACCAGGGTTAAGGAGATAGGAGTAGCATGAAGCAACGGTGAAGCCCTTATCTGGCGCAAGAGCCCAGATAACACGATCAGGTCAGGAGGTGAGGTGAAGAGAGAGAAGCAGATTAGAAGCGGAGATGAGGTTGGAAAAAGCATCGGAGTCAAGGAGGGCTGGGGGACAGAGGAATTCTGGACCAAAGCAGACACAGTCTCTGACCGAAATCAAGGGGGAATGAGAGAGGGAGAAGAGATGGGACAGAGATTTAGAAAGAGGAAGCTGGTTGTGCCAAATATCTATCCAAAAAGCACAATTTTTGCCATCTTCAAGAGCAATATGAAAAAGGGATTTGACACGGGGAAGGGAACGAAGCACTCCAGCCCAAAACGGAGAAGGTCTGAAACGCGGGGGGAGGTGAAGGACAAGGTGGTTGTTAGAACAGTAATGAAGCGAAAGGATCCATCTTTCCATATGAAGTTGCCGGGGGAGAGAATTCTCCTGATCCACTTGGAGAGAAGCACGGTATTAAACGAACTGAGATTGGTGATGCCAAGATCACCTTGGTTTAGTGGCAGACAGGCAGTGTACCAGCTGACTAATCTTTTGGCACCGCTACCATTCTAGAGAAAATAACTTCTGATTTTATCGATACGGTTGATGACCCAAGAAGGGAGTTTGTGAAAAGACATCTAATAAGACGGGATTGCCGATAGATCGGATTTGACTAAGATGAGACGACCAGCCGCGGAGAGGGAGCGAGCTTTCCAACTAAGGAGCCTTGATTCAATCCTGGATATTAAGGGGGTCCAATCAGATCTATGAAGCTTGGATGGCCGGAGAGGAATACCGAGGTAGGAAAGACGAAAATCAGAGAGGCTACAGTTAAGCAAAGATGAAACGAGGGGTCCAAGGTGGTCGGAGTTACCCAACATGATGCCCGAGCTTTTGTTAAAGTTAATGGAGAGGTCGGAAATAAGCTCGAAGGAGTAGAGGGCCACTTTTAAACAGTGCAAATGCTCAATCTGGGGAGATGCGAATAGCAATGTGTCGTCTGCAAATTGGAGGTTGGAAACAGAAGAAGAGGAATTGGGGAGTCTAATGCCAGAGAAAAAGAAGTTGGCTGAGGCTAATTTTATCATTCTGTTGAACACATCTCCAACCAGGACGAAAATAAGAGGGGAGAGGGGATCGCCCTGTCTAAGACCACGTGCCGACTTGATGTGACCTCCTGAAGCACCATTGATCGATATGGAAGATAGGCTGGAATGGAGAATGTGCGTAATCCAATTGCACCATTTGGGGGAAAAGCCTCTATTTCTCATGAGGTCAATAATGAAGTTCCAATTCACCGAATCAAAAGCTTTAGAGAAATCGATCTTTAGCAAAACTCCTGGGGTCGACGACTGATCGCAATAAGAAATGGTTTCCTGAGCGGATGCTACACAGTCCATGATATTTCTGCCAAGAATAAAGGCTGATTGCTCGATTCCGACCAGTGGGGCAATTACAGATTGAAGACGGTTAGCTAGAACTTTTGTGATAATTTTGAATGTTGTGTTGAGGAGGCTGATGGGCCGAAAGGAGGAAAGGGAGTTGGCACCAGGAGATTTGGGGAGGAGAATAATACTAGCATAGTTTAATCTGGAGATGGAAGCGGGATCAGATTGGAATTCAGCGCATAATTCAAGTACATCAGATTTAACTGTATCCCAGAAGTGTTTGAAAAAGAGAGGGCCAAAACCATCTGGGCCGGGTGCTTTGTCATCGGACATTCCTTTTAAGGCGGCCCAAATTTCTTCTTCAGAGAATGGATGATCGATGGAGATGGGGGAGGGGACAGGCTAAAGGAGGGACCAATCGATGGCAGGGAGGGGAGGGGAAGGCTTGCCAAGAATGCCTCTAAAGTGATTAGTGAACAAGCGGAGGTGGTCAGAGAGGTCTGTATAAGTGACGTTATTGTGGATAATCTCGAGAATTAAGGTGGATCTGCGGCGGCCACTAGCAAGACGGTGGAAGAAAGAAGTATTCATGTCTCCCTCATTCAACCACATGGCTTTAGAGTGCTGTTTCCAGCCAATCTCCTCCTGCTTAACGAATCTATCTAAATCTGATTCCAGTGTAGACAGGCGAGACCGCTCGACGTCAGTCAGCGGTCGAGACTCCTCAAGGATATTAAGAACTAAAATCTCGTCTTGTGTTGCTGAGATACGAGCTCGAAGAGATCCCCACACAGATTTGGCCCAAGGTCTGATGATTTTCCTAAGGGACCGAAGCTTAAAAACAATTCTGGCCGAAGCCGATTGAATTTGTGAAGGTTGGGCCCGGACCTGCTTGATGAAATTGTCAAAAGAGGGTTTCAAAAGCCAAAGACGCTCGAATGTAAAGGGGCATTTGAAATCGAGGAGAGAACCAGTGTCCAAAATAATGGGACAATGGTCAAAGATGACTGAGGCAAGCCCGAAGACCGAGGAAAGGGGGTGAAGGTCGTCCTAGGCTGGATTAAAGAGGAACCTATCCAGCTTAGCTAAGGCAGGGTTAGCTCGACGATTCGACAAGGTGAATTGGCGGTTGTTGATAGGCGGGTCAATGAGGAAGAAATCGTCGATGAAGGAGTTAAAAGAGTCAGAGTCAAGGGGATTCAGTCCAGAGTTGCGTTCATCAGGGAATCGGGTGGTGTTGAAATCCCCTCCAACAATCCAAGGACCATTGAGATAGGAGGCGAAGGAGAAACAGTTGGCCCAAAGCCCATTCCTCTCAAGAATATTTTGAGGCCCATAAATATTTGTAAAGAAATAAATTATGCCCGATTGAATATGGCGGAGAGTAACATGTAACGCAGAAGGGTGAGCAGAAGTATGACAATGGGACCAGACAGCTTCATTCCAAGCGGTGATAATACCTCCTCTAGACCCATCAGCATTGATGTGGGCCCAACCCGTAAGGGTAGACCCCCCATGTGTCTAATTAAGGATTGCGGCGGGTCAGACAGTTTAGATTCTTGCAGGAAAAGAACGTCTGCTTTATGTAGGGATAGAGTGAGACTGACGGCATGTCTCTTTGATGGGTCCCCCAAACCCCGCACATTCCAGGAGATAATTTTCATTGGGAAAGAGACAATCTCTTCAATTCTAGGGCCTGCATGGCGGCGTAGTGACTATCACTTAAATTAACGCCCATGCTACATGCCATTTTTTTTATTTAGTCTTTTATTGGCTGAAGAAAAAATAACAGTTTTATAGAAACTACCGAGGAGAGAGGCCGCTCTATTGATTCTGGAACTCCGACGTACAGAAGCTGGAGTGAACAGGGAAGGCCTAGGCCACTGTTGCTGAGGTGGAGGAGAGGTTGCCCAGACAATAGCAAGGGAGGGTTGAACATTTGATTGCGGTTGAAGGCAGACAAGTGGTGGAGCGGAAAGGTCGATGTCAACAGGGGAATCATCACGCTGATCTACAGGCCAGGCTTCCCAACACTGAGGGCCAGCCTCCTCTCGAGGAGGGCTATGAACATGGGCCTCAATAGGACGCGGGGGGGGGGGGGGATATCTGGATCAAATAGCGTGGCATCAAATCTCGCATAATCCGAATCGTCCGAGGAGGGGTTCATCCAAGCAACTGAAGTCATTGTCGTAGTCAACACCCAAGAATATTGTTTCCGGCCTACGGGTGGGATGAGCATGCTCCCATTTTTCCACTGTAAGGAGGTGGTCTTCACTGTTTAAGCGTGCAACAAAGGAACTGGGTGAGCTCACACCCGTGAAAAATTGCATTTTGACATACAAGTACCGATGATCGAAATTAGCCCAAACACAGTCATCAAAAGCAATGAATTGTCCTAAGGGGCCAAGAGCACTCTCAACTGCTTGCGAATTGTTTCTGAGGAATTCTGGGAAGCCGTGCACTCGAGCCCAAACTGCAGGTTCAAGAGCAACTGATTGGTGCTCAAATTCGGACCATTGCTGCAAAAGGATCGAACCTCCAGGCTTCGATAACGACCTCATCTGAAGGGCCTGCTCCAGGATAGAGATGGAAGGGCAACAAACGATGAAATTGTTTTTGGAAAAAATCCAAATTGGCCATTCACGGTGGTTAAAGTTCAGCGAAAGGGCTAGGTGAAGGGATTCGATGGACCAAAAACCATCGATAATAGTTGCAATGAGGTAGTGGGTAGAGTTAGCCATGGAAAAAATTTGAGAAGAAGAAAGTTCAGAGTGAGGGGGAAATAATTTAGAATGAGAAGAAGGGGAGGGAGAGAAACGAGGCGACTTTTGAAGTGAAGCCTTCTGAGTAGTGCCTCGATTCGCGGGAAGGAATGATGGTGGTGGGGATTTGTCCACGTGGGAAAGATTGTTTTTGGATTTATTCGAAGTGGGAGGTGCAGAGACTTTTGTTTGAGCAGAAAAATAATAGTTGGGTTTCTTGGAACAATGCGTGTGAGCATGCCTAAAAAATCCACATAGATAGCAAATCTTAGGGTCCCTATAGTTTTTTGCCACGTGTCCCAGGCCAGCGCACCTGAGACAACGAATCTTTGATTTCAGAAATTCAATGGTAGTTCGAGCGTTTGCAAATGCAGGCAGAGTACGATGACGACGATGAGAACGAGGGAGGTTAGGAAGGATAGGGGAAAAGGAGTTTAGCACTTGCGCATAAGATTTTTTGGAGACAGATGGGTCAGCTGGGGGGAGCTTGGTGGTAGTAGAAACACTAAAACTACTGGGTTTTGAATGGATGAGAGGGGGCGGAGGCTGGGATAAGGAGGAGGTCAGGGAGTATGGCGCAGACTTGTAGATATTGGGAACAAAAGCAATGGACGGAGGAGGAGAAACAGGTTTTGAGACGGGATGATGGGAGGGAAAGATATGATGGTGAGATGATATGACAGTAGAGGACGCCATTAAGAAGTTCTTAAGTAACCGACGAGTGATAAGTTTTGTTTTAAATTATTTTTTAAATTTGTTTTAAATCAAGGGAATTTTTGTATAGCTTATCCTTAAGTGACCTCATATGATTCGGAAAATTAAATGGCATATATTAGTAGAACAAAACACCATTCTACTATTATAATTAACTTGGACATTTATCTTATTTGATTGATTGTTATATGATGATTCCTTATACATTTGTTGTTATGTGATGCCATGTTAGACTGGATAAGTAAAACCAAATTAAAAAGACTATTGTGGTCATTAAGCCTTTGTTTGATTTTGTAAGGGTAAATATTTCATTTTATTATTGAAATGGTCAAAATTATTGCATTTTGAACAAGGTATTTAAGAATTATTTGACAAATGGTTTTACTAAAGATGTTTTTAACTAATGGGAATAGTTTTCCATGTTATAAAAAGGAGTTTTTATAAAGAGTTCTATGAAGGAATTTGAAACTTTATAAGGTATTTTTGGGTAAATGGATTTGAGTTCTTAAGCAAAGAAGATTTTATAAATAAGGGAGATCTATAAAATGGTTTGCTTATTAAAGGATGTTAATTTGACTAAGGTTATCTAAGAAGTTGTTTAAAGATGAAAGATTTGTAAAGAAGTTTTATAAATGATTTTAGGGTATTTATAAAAGAATTTTTAGAAAATAATTTATACATTAATAATAGGAGTTTACAAAAAGGTTTGAATATTTATAAGAAATTTATACAAAAAGTTGGATATCCATAAAAGCAATTTATATAAATCGTTTGAATATTCATAAAATGGTTTTACAAAAGAATTTGGAAGTTCGAACATTCTGAATGGATATGGATTTCAAGTAAAAGAGATTTCATAAATGAAATAGATTTGATTAGAAAGGATTTATTAAAAGAAGGATAAAAAGAATTTGAGATCTGGGTTTCCTAAACTGACCTTTTAAAAATGATAGCATGGAATGTTGATTCCATACTTAACAACGAGGGAATAATGCTTAGGATTGTCCTTACCTTTAATTGAAACAACATTTGTTTAATACTTTTTCATGATTGGAAGTAAGAATTTATTCACAAATGTTTTGTGAATATACTTATGTTAGAGAGATAAATATATGAACATTTTAGACAAAGGTTTTTAAAAAGAGATTTAATAAATAATGATTTGTTTTGGGGCTTAATGGTTGATATGGATAAATAAATCACAAATGGAATTGGTTGTTATTTGTTTATTTGATATTTAAATTACCGACCATCAAATATGGACCCAAAATATAACATTGGAAATATCTAGGAGAACATGTGTGTTATATGGCACAGTCATCCCCGATAATGTTGTATTGTGCGTATAAGTCTCGTTTCATTCACCTAGGAAAAATGATAAGGAAATCCATCTAATAACAGTTAGGAGGTGACCTCCGCTCTTATATTTGACTTCTTATTTCTTGAAGAGCCGGGGTTGAGTTTATCAAAAATTATCAAATGTTGTTTCAAAGAGACCGGGATCAGATATGTTATCTGAACACCACTTCGACCCATCTCAAGCATTTCGAAGTGAAGACATCTTGAAGATGAAGATGTTTGAATTGCATGGTCTGATAACTACTAATCCAGAGGGTGATTCCAAAATGTATGTAGTAAAAATAGTTTCTTTAGTTCGTTCATCACCTGAACGACTTGTATGGATGAATGCTGACATTGTGTCATCGAATGGAAGGCAATGTAGAATTCTAGGTGGGATGTGATATATAAAGGTAAACTGTAGCCTCAACCCTCATTAATCGGGAAATGAAAAAATCATGCATGCAGCAGGGCCATATGGGTCGCTCCCATCAGGGTATGATAATTCAAAATCTGGATCAATAACTATCTACTCATGTATGTTTCAATGTCTAAAGTAGGATGATCATATTTAGTAATACTAGTTAAGTGGTAGGCAGTTCTATGTTATAGGGGTACAAGATGTTTTTTCCAAACTCAAGTATGGAATTTGTTCTCCAATACATGCCTTTACGGTTTTAGATGTACCCAACTATGCTGAAATGTAAGATGCAAGCATTTTAGCTATATTCGTATTTTACTTTATCCCCTAGACGTTGTTATAATGGCACGAGATTTAGATACAAATGTTTTGGTTATCACAAGGTAAAAACTCGTCCGTGCTTATGCATGGCGTGGCCTTACAAGATGCCTTTGATTTAAAGGTTTTTATAAAGTTGAAGACTTATGCTTTACTCACACCAGACCTATGTCGAGCTCGGAGTTCATTTTCTAGTGCTCAAATTTTTATAGGCAGCTAAGTAGTTCAAATTTCCACAAATTAATCTTGGAGGAGCTTGGAGCATATGGATTCATCGATAGCTAATTATTTTCCTTATTTCCAATGTGTTATACGTATATTGTATCATTTAGTGAGGATATGATGTTATAACTGTGCTTGGTAGAATTTGCATTAGTATAACTATGATGTAACATTTTGAAATGACCTCGCAATATATTATGTTGAGTAATATATATGTTTCATTGCGTTGTGAGATTCTATGTTGTTTAGTTTCTTCTCTTTTATCTTTTATTTATTTCACCCCTAATAACCTATATTTTAGACGACTAAATGATCAGCAGACGAATGTCGAGGATGTATTAAGCGTTGTCTTTGGTAGTACGAAAGGCGGATCGTTATAATTGGTATCAGAGTTTAGGTTGAGTACCTAGGCTTTGGTGAGGTAAAGTTATTATTGATAGGGTTAATAGTGCCCTAGAAGGAATCTTTTGTAATATATATACATCTGTGTTTGTGTGCGTGTGTGTGTGTGTGTGAGTGCGTATTTGCATGTGAATACAAATGTTTTATATTATGTTGTTTGACCAGTTGAGTGACTTATAAGAATTCTGGTCGATGCGCTTGATCGACGTTATCGACAGAGATTTCCTAAATACTTGAATAAGTTCAATTGGCATAATATTGTTTTAAATTTGGAAAATGAAACAATTTTTCCTAGGAATATATTTTCAATATATAAAAGGGATGACTTTCAAATCTATGAAGTTATCTACAAGAAGAGGGTTAATAGTTAATAATATTTAAATTATTAGCATTTAGGGTTTAACCAGTCGTGCCCGTCCAGCTTTAAGCATCGACTATTATCAGATTTAGTAGTAAATTTCCTTTTTCCATCATGAAATGGGTAGATAGAATTTGCAGGAACATTGATTCGAACACCTTATGAGTTAAATTTCTCAATTTGACTATAAGGCGTTTGATGATACGTAGGGTTAAAATTTTAATTTTAATAAAGGTGTATTAAAAGAAAATCTTCATGTAGTTTTATAAGATGAATTAAGAGAGATGATTTTACAAATAAAAACTATTAAATCTGTTTTAAAAATGAAAAGGTTTTGAAAATGTTAAATCCTAAAAGCTTTGATAAATTCAAAATGATTTTGGAAAATAGCAATAATCTTTTTAAGATATTGTTATTTTAAAATGAACTTGGAGGGTAAGGTTTTATTTGGACGGTTCGGGAATAAGTCTTGATCTATTTTGTGATGCTCAGAATAATCTTCTAAGTGATAATCAAATATTTTCTTAGGCAAATATGATGGTGCACTTAGTAAATTATCCTCTTTGTCATTGTACAATCGATATGAATTCAAACCTTAATGAATCCAAAACAAGCGGATGATTTTATTGTAAACCATTTTGTCTATAAATAGTACTCTTTTGAGAAGAAATTTGGCAAAAAAAATATTTTTTGTTAACTAGTTCGAGTATCTCAGAAATGACTAAAAATGGACAAAAGATGTGTTTGGATGGCAAAAACTTCTCTTGAATTGCGCTTCTTAGTAAAGGGGTATATGATACTATTTGGTAGCACCAAGTTCCTTGACATCGTTTTGGAGTTACTCATGGTATATGAATATTTTCAAAAGGTTTTTGAAACAAAACATTGGTATTGTTTTCTTAGATCCCTTAAAAGGAAAACAATTGAAAATAAAAGGATATTTTGAGGTGGATTAATATATAAAGTTTTAATTAGGTTAAATTTGATAAGGAGGTTTAATAAACTTTGTTTATATTAGCTGTGTCTTTTGATTTCAACATCTAGGATTTGAAGAATTATTTGATATTATTAGGTCGTCTAATATACATTTTTTACTTTAGTAGTGTCCAAGAAATAGTAGAATCTAGGATGGAGTTACCAACGTCCTACCCTCCTTAGCTACTTATTAGACCAATTAGGGTAAGGGGTTGATTTGGTCGACTTAGTTTCAAGAGCCAAATTAATTTTGGCCTGTATCTAATGATTAATATTAAATAGAATTAAAAATCAGATGTTCGTATATACTCTTAGGATGTATAAGAGAGTTATACAAGTTAACAAATTTAAAAATTGTTTCTTATGAAGCAAGGTGGAGGGTAGAAGTAGTAAGATAGTAAGAATCGTTAGATCAGTATGCAGGTTGTATGAAGATCATTTATCCTTTTCACATAGTTCTCTATCTGAAGTTCAAGTATATGACTGGAGGTGTTTTACACCATTCTGATATGTATTTATCACTCGATTTTTGATGACGAGCGTTGATGAGGGTTCTCACATGGAACCAAAAGTCGTTTATCATAGTTTATTGTTGTGCAAGGAGAATAGACATTTCTAATTGAGAGGCCAAATCAAAGTCCGCACTAGGAAGTCGGGTGAGCGATACTAGTTCGGAAGTAAAGTTATGTCTTCGAATGAATGATCAAATCAGATTTTATATAGGAATGGTCTATATACATCATGCAGATTGATGAACAGTTTAAGTGTATTTTGGAATTAGATTATGGTACAATTTCGGGGACGAAATTATTTTAAGAGGTGAGAGTGTAATGACTTGGAATTTTACCGCCTTGATTTGAGAATATTTAATAAATTTTAAATATTCAAATAATATGTTTTATAATTAAAATATAACTCTTTTAAATAATAACAAACAATGGTTAAATAGATTTGTAATAACTCGGGATTTTTCCACTTTGAAATAGGTTATTTATTTATTTTTAAATCAATAAAAGGTTTTTTATTAACAATGTAATGCTTGGGTTAGACCAAGTATTGCAGATTTCCAGATAATGATGTTCTAGAGTTTAGGAGGCGAGCGGATGGCAGGAACACATAGAGTGTAACCCGCTGAGTATTATTGATTTGCATCTGGATCATGTTGCTTGTCCAGTGTTTTGTGAAATGTTGTAACTCTGATGTATTAAAATGTAAATTGACTGTATAGTTTTCCTTTGTATAAATTCTATTTTATTTGATATTATATTTTGATCCGCTGTGAATGTGAGATTCTCTATTTCATTTCTGTTTCTTCTTCTATCTCTTTTCTTCTTTTCCTAACTATCTGGAATTTTCGAGATCGAAAATTCCGGGTCGTTACATAAACCTGTTTTAATTATTTAATAATGATGATAAAATAGTTTTCAAAATTTTCTTACCAATATTGATAGTTCAAATAAATAGAATATGTGACTGAAGAATGTTTTTTGAATTTTTGACTTTTCGGCATTGAAAAGTTATTGGGAAACGTTGTGCACATTTGTGTTAAGCATGCACATGCTTATAAACTAGGGGTTGATCATATTTACAAATAATATACATTCATATGCATGTATACATACATGAACATTCATGATGTGACTATTTACGCATATTATATATATATAACCTAAGTTAGTAGCTAAACATCATCTAAAATATCTAGATCAGTACAGGGAAGTATGTAAGGAGAATATGTGGAATAAGCGGAAGAGGGAAGGTATGGGTGCATGCATGTATGTATTTTATTAAGACCACTTTATTTGTATTTTATTACTTGCCTAAGCCTATAAACACCACCTCCCTTTCATAATTTTCATTTCACAAATCCTATTTCATTTCTTGACTTCCCTGCTTCCTTTTCATATCCACATCAATGGCTTCCATCTCCAAATTCCTTCGAGCATAGGTTTGCAAAACATTTCAAACCATAACTTAGACCACTCCGTTTCAATTCCTAAACACTTCTCTTCACAAAACAAGCTCCAACACCTCAAAACCACTATGGCCGAGCCCAATCTCCCCTATGGCCATGCCTATTGTTCACTAGGCCTAGCCCATTTAGCCTTCAAAGGGTCCACATCTTCACTTTATTAAGCTAGGAGCAAGTAAGCTAGGTCGAAAGCAAGATTAATATGATTTAGTGAAAGTTTGGTGAGTATAGTTCGTGTTTTTAAAACTCTAATTACTAACTTTTTAAAGCTATAAAATATATGGGTTAATATGTTGCTTGAATAAGTGGTAATGTTATATGTTGTGTATGCATGCATATGTGTTAATTTGCAGTTGATTGCTTATGCTGAAGTTTGAGTATGCGATAAAGATTATACCATGAATATTGGAAAAGTTGGATAGTATTTGTGAAGTAATATACTTACTTATGATTGTACCATAATGTTGTGCTGTGATATTGTGATTGAATATTGTATTTGTTGTATGTGGGTTCATAACACAAAGGTGGCGATTCGCTAACCAAAAGCGATGTAGAAATCTGATTTTTTTTTTTTAAAGTTTGATTTTTGTTCCAAAGTGAAATTTGAGAGCTATTCGAGCTAACTATTTGGATGTGTACCGATCCAAATAGTTGGGTGATTTTGGGAAAATTCCATCCCACTAGCTTCCTTATCTGCTTGCGAGGCTTCTCTTGTAATTTCATGACTTGTTAGGTTATTTTAACGATGATTCACTGGTAGGTTAGATTAAACTATAACTCGAATCAGATAAGTCTTCATTTCTTCAACTCAGATGCTAAGAATGCTATCAAACTTTGTCGATAGGCTTAGAAGAGATGTAGGAACAAAATGCTTGTGGATTGGAACATTTACAAGCCAATAATTTGGACCGATACCAGTCTAATTGAACCGGATCAATGATGATTCAAATACTTGGCTTTTTTGACTTTAAACTTCTTGGGTTCCTTTGTCACATGCTTCTAGGTATTCTAGTCACGTTCTGAGTCATTCCAGCTTTGTTTGGATATTCTAGATCCTTCTGACTTCTGCTGGGTTAAAAACCCAATTAACATTTTCCCTCAGAGCATGCTTCAGTTGGAAATAAGGCTTGCTCAAGAATTATTCATCTTTTAGGTTCCATTTCATGGAGCTTTATTGGTCATACCTAAGTTCCTTGATTAGCTGCCCATGACATTTTGGCCTGCTATTTAGTCCTTCGTGGGAATCTTCATTAATCTTTTTTGTGTAGCGATCTTAACTCAATAACTTTCGCAATGAATACCGTCATCAAGTTGGGCAAAGTTGGAAAGTTTGAAGTCATTCGAAGGAAACAATTCGGATCAGTACCGATCCAAGTACTTAGAAAAAATTTTAGCTTTCCTTTCTCCTTTTTTATATATGGGATTGGATCTCCTGTTCCTCTTTTTCATACTTTGAGCCAAGCCGATCCAAACGATTCCAAACTCAAGCCGATCCAAATGCTGCCATCAGAACGCCGCCAGTGATCTCGACCTCTAGCGCTACTAACCATCACCTTAAGGAGCTTCTTCCATAACTTCGCTTGCCCCAACTATCACTAATCGAATCGTTGCCGATCTAAAGCACCATGTTCGAGCTATCTTGGATTAAAGACCTTATTATCCTTTTCTTAATCTCAAAGGTTGGTGAAATTGATTTTGTAGTTCAATGATTGATTTGTGATGGAATGGCATTGGTGATGGTCCTAGTTGAAGATTCGAGTAGATTACAATTTTGTGGAAGGGAATAATAAATCAAGTTTTGGATTTTCACAAAATGAAACTAGGGTTTACCCAGGTGGTTGACATGTTTTGCTATTTCCATCCGCAAAATCAAAATTGACTTGCATCGAGTCACAAAGTTGATCTCGGCATTGGTTCTTGAAGATTGATTTTTGTTTTTCTAGGTGATGATAATGAGCCGGGATGGCGTCATGTATGCAGCTTAGTTTGTTATCATCTTCCAAGAAACTAAAATAGACTTATGTTGATAATTTCCCTCCTGATTCGGATCCATTAACTCATAATCACTTGATTTAGGCTGTTCTTGTTATTACACGGTCATTTTTGAAGATCTTTCTGTGTCGCTTTCGATAATAGACCCATTTTTGATCGTTAATCTATAATGGATAAGTGTAGAAGAAATAATATTAGTAGCTAATACAGATTTCTTTTCCTGGTGTGGATACACGGAATGGTCTGCTTGCAGCGTTTAGGACACCATGCCTTTTCTCACATTGATTAAGCATCACACGCACTCACAGTTAATGCTTTTAGCCTTATTGGTGATTGATACACATCGATCATCTTCCGAATTCGAAGTATCATATGTATTAATGGTTTATAGTTTAGAAATTATGCGCACTTAATCGTTTTGAACACAAGCTTTCTTGTATAGAATGACGTGTAAGTCTTTTTCTCGTAAGCCTTCCTATCGTAAGTCAATCATGGGGAGCTCACCTGCTTTCGAAGCAAAGTCGTCATTGATCCTGGATGGACCTGCTAGCACTATAACTTGAGGACAGTATGGCCGCCTAATTCTAGTTGGGCCCTTTGTTGACCGCACTCCCCCAACTTCAGGTTACTGCTGGACCTCGGAGAAAGCCTCCTCCATTCTTACATACAGGGCATTGTGAAGCATTTGCTCGCAATACAGCATTCCGAAGGACGATGTACTTCTCACATCAGGGGGTCAATATGCTCATCGGCTACCTTTTGGGTATGTGGCCTGCCATTGCTATATTTGCATGTATGATGCAGTTCCCCCGTTTAATCATTTTCTAATGGCGACCCTTTAGAATATGGGGCTGGCCCCATTTTAGATTCTCTCAAATGGCTATGCCATGCTGACCTACATATGTGTTTTGTTTATGCGAATGCTCAATCGTGCTCCAAACTTTGTCAAGTTGTGGTATCTTCTGCTATTTAAAAAGAGGAAGACTAATCCGTCCCTTGTTTATATAAAGGTGCAACGTGGTCGAAAGCTTATACTTGACCTTCTTAGCAAAGTCCCTCATTCAAAAATCAATTTTTCTTTGCCAAATGTCCAGAGGGGTTTACGCATCTACGGACTACGGGGGGTAGGTTTTCCTTACTATGCATGGGATTTCTTTTTACTGCTAGAAAGTCTTCTGAACGATAATCTATTCTTTTAAAGTCCTTCTGAAGATCAACAAAGACCCAACACTCAGCCTCATTCTTAGTGCCCTCAATTGGTCAATGCTCAAGAGCATAGGATTATGTTTCTGCTTACGGATGACAGTCTCCACCATTGTGGACTTTTACATATCGGTAGATCCATCGATTTCGTTAATGCTCCCTCTCATTCCCGAATCTAGTCTTGCTCCGTCACCTCTTCTCATGATTCTGATGAATGTGACGATGAGATGATGAAGAAGGAAGTGAATTGGCTGGGGAATCGGAGAAAACTCCTGAAGAGGCATAAGTTTTGGTTGAACCTGATAGTCCACCCAAGATCCCTCTGATTTCGAAGGAAAAAAGAAGAAGAGTTGGTTCACTGATAGGCAAAGCACCTTTTTTTAAAGAAAAGGAAGAAGGATAAATTGGTGCGAACCCCCCCAATCGAAGAGGAAATTAAATAGGATACAGACATGGTCGAACGCAATGTCAAATTAGGTGACAATGCTCTAAGTCAAGTCCCAAGCATACTCCTTTACCTCCTTCAAGAGAGCATTTTGAGAAAGCTTCTCCCAAAAATGATCGCGTTCCCAGCCTCTCATTGGGAAGTGCTGATTTAGACCTAGGAGATACGAGTGATATTTTTGAAGATGTAGGTGACCTGATGAATGGCTTTGCTTCAAAAAGGTTGCCTTCCCAGCCTACCCGGATCATTCCTACGATGATAAATGTCAATGTTAATTGGTGATTGATCCGGTTAGTATCCCTTGCTATGACCGATAAGCTTTAGCACTCACTTTAATAGGCTATGCATTTTACCGCCACCCCTAAGACAATTTCATCCATCTAATGCCTTTTCTTTAAAGTCATTCTGTTATTTGCTGCAGGGACCATGTCTCGTGGCTTCCACGGTGATCTTTGTCGAGCACTTAAGTCTTAGCGTTCACAAAATCATTCGTCCATATATTACTCCTCCCATGAAACCGACGAAGAGAGAAGGAAGTGAAAATACAAGGAGGTAGAAGAATGCCGTTAGTCTGAAAAGAGTTAATACGTGACAAAGGAAGCGGTCAAGATAAAAGAAGAAGTCCGATTGAGCAGGGAGACTCATCAAAGAAGCTAAAGAAAGATCACAAACATCTTCCCAATGTACTGCCTCCTATCTCTACTAGGATTACCATTCCTGCTTCCAGAGCTATGACTTCCTCCACTCACACTGTTGTTGCTCCTCTTCCCATTTCAAGGCGAGCCCTCTACATTTTTTCTGCTGGTCCCCGCTTCTACAGGTCGCATTTCCCCACTTTTTCTTATTGGGGTTTACCTTCGACAACCCCAACTGGAAGTTGGTTCAAGGAGAATCTTACTTACCACTATCTTCAGGTAATTCAAAGTGGCTTAGAGTAGGCCAAGGGGTGGGAGAAATTGTGCATGCAGCTTTCTACTATTAACCGAAATAATTACCAGGAAATTATCTTATTTGAGTGTGAAAAGGATGAATTCGAGAAGCAGTTCGTGGACTACGACTTTGAGATTGAGAGATTGAAGAAGAAGGGGGATGATGTCTTAAAAGAGAAACTAGGAGTGCATCTTTGTTCATAAAGATGAAATAATCTACTGATAGAGCCGCTCTCATATTCAAAGATGAAATAAAAAAAGTGCCACACTTATGTGGTGGATTTGAAAGAGAAATCGAAGCCAAGAAAGATGATGCTCGGGATGGAAAGGAAAGTTTTCACTGAGCAAAGCCAAGAAATTGCTTCTCTATGCGAACAAATTTTGACTTTGGAAGCCGAGAAAAATCAATTAGCCCTAGAGAAGGCTAGCATAGAGACTAGCTTGTCAGAGCTAAAAGAAACTTTTGCAAGACAAATGGAAGGATTGGATGCCATATCTTAGGTTCTATGTTAATTCTGTGCTTCATCAAGGTAGCCTTAGTTATTTGAGTCCATCATTCCCTCGCACGCTCACGGTGGTATGGTAGGAAGTTCTGGCCCAGTTTGAAGACATGGGTGGAGGGTATATCGAGGAGAAGCTGGTCTAGGCCTACTTGAATGAGGAATCCCGCCTAGCTCTAGTAGAAGGTCGAAAATCTTAAAATTAGGGGGAGAGAGAGAGCGTGAATCCACCTTTCTCATGACCACCACTGAGGCTGCTCGTGAATACTTTCCTTCCGGCCCATGTGAGCCATCATCACATATTTGTACTGATGAGATAATCATTTCCACTTCTTCCATGATCATGAAGTCGTCGAAGGAAGGTGACAGTGAAGGCTTCATAGTTATTACACATGACCAAACCCCTACTGTAGGTAACTTTCTCCTCTTTCTCATGCTTTAAGATTTTCAATTCACGCCTGATGAAATTGCTGAATAACCGCCCTTTATTATGATATTGTAAATCAACCTCCTCTTTTCGATGGATTGCCTTCTCAACACGACGTTGGGTCGGCCACTATTTTAACTGCATCAACCGTTGCCTTTGTTTCTGACTCGCAGCCTGATCCTATTTCTAAGAAAATTGGGGCTCTACGTGGTTTGGATGACCCTTCTGTTTCTCAAGAGGAGAGCTTGGCAGCTACTGATGCACAAGAGTAAGCAGACCAAGGCCACCAACCAAAGAAATCATAAATGGAGCAGCCAAAGACCGAGGAACAGATGATTGCGGTGAAAAATGAGAAGTTTGAAGCACAGAGGAAGTCCTCAAAGGGCTCTTATTGACTTTACAAGCATAATGGGAAAGGAGGTTCTCCTAGTGGTCATGCTTCGAAGAGTGAGGATGCCTTAGGTAAAGATAGGCCTGGGAAATTGTAAATTAGAGGTGGGAAAGGAGACCAGAGCAACACTGAGAAGATGACTTAATTTATCATTTTCCCCTTTGCTTTTTTGTCTTTGATCGCCTTTTTTGTCTTTGATCAAGTATTGTACAAGTGCATAGTCTACGCTTAATATTCTTTTGTTGTTTTCATCATGATATTTTGTGTTTTTCTACCTTCAAGCCGATATTGTGTGGCTATGGTCTCCATGTTTTGACTTTGTATAAAGAATGTTATAAGTAATACAACGTTGATATTTTGATTGTACCTTCAATTGTCCACCTCTCTATGTTTCATGCACTTATGTCGATTTTATTCATCACTTATTTTGTTTAGTGTTGTAATCATTGCCAAAATTCATTGTTTGGAGTAATAGAACTGTGAAGTATTTGATTATTTATTTATTTACTTGAGTATTGATGTGTATGCCCCTAGTTCATGGGGCTGTTACTTCAATCACCGAATTTCAAATTGGTTGATCCGAGTGCTTCCTTGGATGTTGCCATCGAGTCTATTTTGTAGTTACTATCTTTGGGAACTCGCATTTTGGGAGATTACACTCCACTGGATTCATATGTCTTTACTTCTGATGGTGGGAGTGGATTCTCATAATTTCTCAATATATGAGTTTCTCGACATTGCTGAGGCAGTCTGGTACTAAAGAATACACATGGCTTATGAAATGTGTTGCTTTTAAGATCGATATGACCCGTCGACCTAAAACGGTTTAGAATTTCTCGATGATACCAATCTTTAGGTAAGTAAGGACTTCATGCTTCGAGAGCGTGATTTCATGGCTCAAGAAATGATGCACGGCTTTTGAGGATGCGTGGTTTTTGGGGATGCACATCTTAGAAATTTGTGCTTGTTTGGATGTGATTCCACGGTCCAAGAAGAAATGCATGACTTACGAGATGTCCGACTTTGATTTAGGCCTTACCAGTCTTACCGGAGCAAAATTGGCTCTTAGAAGGTGAGGATCGGGTTCTGCCGATCCAACGGTTTGAGTCCATTTGCTTTTGACGACTCGATGGGTAAATGAGGCATACTTAAGCATGGTTTCACTATCCCAAGCACCAATTGGATGGTTTTGAGCCGATTTGATCCCATCGACTCAACACCGACCTTTATGAACATAGTTTTATTGGTTTAGAATGCAAAGCAATTTTAATAAGAAAAATCGGGCAAGTTTTGCGTATATACAATGTCGTCGGTATTCTGGGATGGCTTATTTGCTGAAAAAAGAAGTACATAAGGTAGTTTTCAATAAATTTTGGATACAGTGATCCACTATTCCATGCTCTGGGAATTCGGGTTCCATTAATAGTTGTTAGCTTGAACGTGCCATCCTCTTGCTTCTGACTGATCGCACATGGTTCTTCCCTGTTTGGCCCGAATGCTCCTCGTATAGGGTAGATCGTCTTGAAGACAAGGTCTCCCACTTTGAAGGTATAGTTGTGCACTTATGAGTTAAAGTACCATGCAACCCTTTTTGGTGAGTAGAGGTCCTTAACTCGCCTTCTTGCCTCTTCTTGTCGATCATGTCGAGCGACTCGAGTAGGAGCTGCTTATTTTGCCTTAGATTGAAATTCTGCCTTCGATGAGAGGGGTCTTCTAGTTCGATGGGAACCATTGCTTCTGAACCATATGCTAAGGCAAACGGATTATGCCCGATCACTGATTTGTATATTGTTATGTAAGCCTATAGTATGAGTGGAAGCTCATCAACCCAATTTCCTTTAGCTTTAGTTAGCCGCTTTTTAACGATGGACTTGATGATCTTGGTCACTGCTTCCACTTGCCCATTTGTTGGAGGATAAGCGACCACCGAAAAGCTCTTCTTGATTCGGAAGCATTTGCAAAAGTATTTGAACTTGGCACTTTCAAATTGAATTCCGTTTTTAGTGATGATTTTTTGTGGCACACCAAACCTGCAAATAATTTTTTTAGTAACAAAGTTAGTTACTTTCTTGATCGTAATGTGGCCAGCGGATCTGCTTCGGCCCACTTAGTGAAGTAGTCAACGAAAACGATAGTGTATTTTGCGTCTCCTTTCGCCATCGGTAATACACCAATCAAATCGATTCCACATATTGTGAATGACTATGGACTGACCATCTACTTAGCTCTGCTGATAGGGTTCCTTTGATTTTGTTGAATCTTCGACGTTGGTTGCATCGTCTTGCACAATCTGTCACATCGCAATTCACTATTGGCTAAAAACACCCATATCAAAGAATTTTATTTTTTTGCTAGGGTTTGCCCCATGGTGTGATCTATAGGGTGGCCTTCGTGAACTTCTCTCAGGATCCTTCGAGCTTCGTTGTCAGTCACACGTCTGAGCAAAGGGTAGAGAATCGTCTTCGATGTAGTATCCCATCTTGTATTATGCATCGCGGTGCCTTCTGAAATCTCAAGCCTGGTATTTTCCTTTCACTTGATAGATAACTAACTGAGAGTCACTATAGATGTGTATGGATCTTATCTATAGCCCTTTCATAATTTTCAGCCCAGCTATCAATGCCTCATATTCTACTTTGTTATTTGTCGTTGGGAATTCTAACCTTAAAGATAGCAAATGGCTCATCCTTCGAAGTCTCGAGCACTACTACCATCACCGAGCAGAAGTTGTTAGATGCACCATCGACAAAGAGCTTCCATTGTGTTTCCCTTTTTGGAGTAATTTCTTCTTCAACGTCCTGCATGGTAAATTCGACAAAGAAATCTGCCAATGCTAGCCCGTTATCTGCCCTTCAAGAATGGTAAGTGAGTTCATATTGACTTAATTCGATGTTACTTTTGATAAGCCACCTAGAAGTCTCGGGGCGGTGTAATACTTGCTTTAAGGTTTGATCGGTCAATGCTCTGATCGGCTGCGCCTAAAAATATGGTCGTAACTTCCTAGATGCGATCAAGAGATAATATGCTAGCTTTTCAAATTTTGGGTAATTTTACTCGGCTCCAGTGAAGCATTTACTAATTTCGTATATGGGTCGTTGGCTCCATATATCATAGTAACTCTTTGGATGTAGTTTGACACGCCTCATTCCAATCGAAGTTCTTCTTTCCTTCCTTTAGCTGTCAAAGAATAGTATACACTTGTCGGTTGCTTTTGAGATGAACTGGCTTAGCCTGCTGCCTTTCCATTCAAACTTTGTAACTCCTACTTGTTCTTTAGGGCTTCAGCTTCTCGTAGGGCAGTAATTTGCTCTGGATTTACTTCGATGGCTCTGGCACTCTCTATGAATTCTAAGAACATTTCAAAGGCTACCCCAAAGTGACATTTAAGTCGATTGAGCTTCATCCCATATTTTTGGAGTAGTTCAAAATTTCAGCAAGATTATCCAAGTGATTGGAAGCTATTCACTATTTAACCAACATGGCATCTACGTAGACTTTCATGGTTTTCTCGATATGACGCTTGAACATGGAGTTTACGAATCGTTGATAAGTTGCCCCTACATTCTTCAAGCCGAAAGGCATCACATTATAACAGTATAAACCCAGATTGGTAATGAAACTAGCATTTTCGAGAACTGGTTTGTGCATTATGATCTAGTTGTATCCCGAGTATGCGTCCGTTAATGATAACAATTCATGTCCAGCAGTCCCGTCTACAAGCTAGTCAATTCTGGGCAAAGGAAAGTTATCTTTCGGGCATGATTTGTTTAAATCAAAGTAATTGATAAATGTTTGTCATTTCCCATTGGACTTTTTGACTACTGAGTTAGATACTAATTTGGGGTAGGTCGCATCAAAGATAAGACCATTGGCCATCAACTTGTCTACTTCCTCTCTCAACGCCTTGGACTCTTCAGGGCCCAGGCTACGCCTCTTCTGCTTTACAGATGCATACTTGGGATCAATGTTGAGTGCGTGGCATGCAATTTCTGGTGATATCCCACACATATCGGAATGTGTCCAAGAGAACACATCTAAGTTGG
The DNA here is from genome assembly GCA_030765085.1 of Allium cepa. Classification (NCBI taxonomy): domain Eukaryota; kingdom Viridiplantae; phylum Streptophyta; class Magnoliopsida; order Asparagales; family Amaryllidaceae; genus Allium; species Allium cepa. The sequence continues at coordinate 889,161,786 of CM060940.1, read as the reverse complement.
CGCAAAGAAATTTAATGAATTCCAATCACATCTTATTTCCAAGGTGCGATCCAATTTTCAAGACCCACGTTGGGTCATCCTTGTCGATTGGGACAGACACCGTCAATTCTTCCCTACTGCTCGATACACTCTTGAACTCTTCTTTCTAGGCTTCAAAGCCTTGTCAAATCAGCTATGGTCCCCAAGCCAGGTGCAGCTCTGTAGTTGCTATTCGGCAGGTCCGCAAATATGGAGGTTCTCCCTATATTCTTCCCCTTTTCATTTCTTTTAGCTTCATGTAGCTTCGCGATATAGCATTCCCTAGTAGCAATTTGGTCTCCATTTTCCATAAGAAATTTCATAGTTAAGCACCGCTGGGCTAAAGAAATCCAGAACTCTGCTGGGGTAGGCCATTCTAGGAAAGCATTGTCAAGGTTTTAAATCTCCCCGAGATCAGCCGAGATGAAAATCCGAGATATTAGCCAAAATCCGAGATTTGGCAGCTTGGTTAGTTATAAGTGTTTTAAATATCGCCCGAGACAGCCGAGATATTTTCCCGAGATATTGGCCAAAATCCGAGATTTGAAACCTTGAGCATTGTAGGCTGACATTTCGTCTACGATCACGAAGGTATGGATGAGGCTTTCTCTTCGGACGCCTTCTCCGAGCTCTACGGATAAGTCAATCATTGCAACGGGCAGTTTGGGCTAGCTAGTGAACCCCTGAATCTTGGTCCGACAAGTGAACAATCCTTCATACCGATTTTCAGGTGCATTTGAAGAGGATATTCATAGAGCTGCCACTGTCTTCTAATACACGCCAAGCCATGGCGGTCTGATTCCTACTGTCTTAACCAAAGGGTCAATAGTTGGAGCCTCTATCTCTTAAGGGTCTCGACTTCGGAACACTATATCATCACTTAAGGTCCTCTACTGCTTGGAAGGGGTCCATCATCGATCGCAAAGCATGTATATTTTGAAGCGTGCTTCAATGAAATTGCATACCATTCCATTTCATCCGAACTCCTTTGCGTAGGATGAGATCCTCTAGAGATTGTTCCAATAATTAGTCTCTGGTCACTCCTCCTGGTTCCCTCTTCGTTGGTTCCCACTTGGTTTCCATAGTCTCAGGGAGCCTGGGGTTCCATAGGTTGATCAAGTTTTTGCGATTTCCTCACATACCGCTAAAGCTCATTTCCCGGATCAATTCTTTAATCAGGTTCTTCAAGTGTCGACACTCATTTGTGTTATGAGTTTCAAAAAATGACAATACTTCTTGAAGCACTTTTACTGTTCAATCCCCTTTTTCTTAGGAGGCTTCCTATGCTCCTCCATACCATGTGTTGCGAGATAGATGTTTTTTGAAGTATAAATGAGAGGGCGGTAATCTTCGGGCCTGAAGCCTTTAAGCCACTAACCGTTACCATTTGTTTGTTGGAATTTTGATTTTTCCTTTTTTGATTTCCATCTTTTTCCTACATTTCCTTCAGTGGTTTCGAAGGTATTGTTGTCCTACTTCATATTAAATCACCCTGTCCAATGTTCATCGGTTGTAAGCTAGCAGATTTTCGTTATAATTCTTGGACCTCTTCTAATCTCAAGTATTGACTCGCCTTTTGGTTGAAGTCTTTCTTAGTGGTAGGTTGTTTCATTTTGATCCATTTTCCAAATTCAGTTTTGGGGTGGATGGCGCGTACCAAGGCCATAAACACCATATCCTTGTTTGGATTTCTTACTTCAATCACCAAGGTGTTGAAACGATTCATGAAAGACTTCAAAGATTCATTTCATCCCTAGAATAGATCGAACAAGGACATCACATCTTTAGGCAACGCCATGTGAAGTCTGAATTATTTAAGGGCTCTTATTATTAGTTGATCGAAAGTGGAGATGGATCTTAGCGGAAGCCTAGTAAACCATATGGAAGCAATTCCCTCCAGAAAAACCAAGAAACATCTACATTGAACAACATTCGAATCATTCACTCCGTCTATGTATCAACTGCACTTATATAAGTGTGGTTTAGGTCTCTTGTTCTGTCATAAGATGGAATAGTTGGCATAGTGAACTTTTTTGGGTACCGCTCATTCAAAATCTCATCAGTGAAAGGAATCTGACTTGGAGCAGATCCCCATTCATTATTTCTTCTATCCTTATTCTTATCCATCAGTCGCTTGACCATATCCGCGATATACGCCTTAGATGTCTGGTAATCCAGGGGTCGGCCGTTAGTAACTACACCAAGCGTTTGGCTTTGCAAATGATCTTGGTGAGTGGGTTGAAGCCTAGGCTCTTTTTTTTGGATAAGCTACTCCCTTGGGGTTGCATTGGCTTGCGGTTGGTCGAATAGGAGCAGTCTAGATCTTCTTAGAGTTGTTGAATGCACTGGCATTTCCTCCTAACTTCATTGTCAAATTGTTTATCATATTTTGGTTCAGAGAGATCCATCATTATTTCCTCACATGGGTTTTTTGCTCCAAGATTTAAGTTTGCAGTCGGTTTCCTTGCAGTTCATGTAGTACTTTCATTTCATTCCAAATCAGTTCCTACAGTTCTACCTGTCACTCCTTTCTCCAACTATTTTTCGTTTCTCTTGTTGTCCGAGACGGACGAATTCTCTTGTTCCATGATAGCCGTAGGTTCTGCCATGGTTTATAGAGTAGGATGTGATTGTAAGGTCAAGAGGGCATTAAGTTTGTTCATAAGAGCTTTCTAACCGCTTTCCATCTTAACCATCTTATTCAATTCATCTCAAGTAACAACTTCACACTGATTAGAGGATCCTGGCACATAATCTCCTACATTGGCGCCATTGACTTTGATTTGTAGATGATTTGCCTCCTCTCTAGAACCTACCACCCTTATTGAACTTCCATAAGTAATTCTCTTTCTTTTTGGAGCCATTGATTCTTAACAACAGATCTTTTGAATAGAGATTAAGGATCTAACTTTTGAATCTATTTGATCAAAAGAAGATAGCTAGATCTTAGCCTAAATTGGGCTCTCAGTGAAAGTACCAAAATGTTAACCTAGAAAATGGATCAACACCATGTTCTAATTGTGAAAGCACCAGCTATGTTTATTAGGACAAGAAAATAGACTAAGACACTCCCCAGATTACAGAAAAACAAAATAAGATAAAGGAGCACATGATATTTATAGTGTTCAGCTATTAATGAAGCCTACGTCCACTTTATAAATTTTGTTATTGGATTGACTATTTATCTATAAATTGATTACAATTATAATAATTGAATAAAGAGATATCATACCACCATTGATGGAGACAAAAGGAAGGATCTCAATTGTCCCATGGCAGCCATTATGAGGGAGAAGAAAGTTGAAGAATCTTCATAATATAGTTGCTTTAGTGATCTGAACAAACTGTCCCCTTTTGTTGAAGGTAGGCTGGTATTTATAAGATTATGATAGTCATTGGTAGGAGAAAGCATGTAAATTTTGGGAACTATCTGAACTAATTTTTTTGGATTGGTATAGATCTGAATAGTTGGGTGATTTTTGTGCAATTCTCATCCTAGGGGCTTCTGCTTGTGAGGCTTCTCTTGTAATTTCATGACTTGTTAGGTTGTTTGGACGATGATTCACTGGTGGGATAGATTGAACTATAAGTCGATTTAGATAAGTCTTCATTTCTTCAACTCGAATGCTAGGAATATTATCAAACATGGTCGATAGGCCTAGGAGAGATATTTGAACACAACGCTTATTGATTGAAACACCCACAAGTTAATAATTTGGATCGATACTGATCCAATTGGATCGGATCGGTGTCGATACAAATACTTGCCCTATTTTGACTTCAAACTCCTTGAGTTCCTTTATCATGTGCTTCTAGGTCTTCTAGTCAAGTTCTGAGTCATTCTGGTTTAGTTTGGATGTTCTAGCTCCTTTTGACTTCTGCTAGGCTAAAACCCGGTTAACAGTCGTTATATGCGCAGTTCGAAAAATTTAACTAATTTCTTAATACAAACATTTTTTCACTTAGAAATTTTTTTCGAAATGTTTTCTAGCTTTAATTAAGTAATTAGAAAATAATTTTTTAATTATTTAATTAATAAATTATTTAATAATTATTTAATCGACTAATTAATTCATAAAGGTAAGTAGTATTTAATTATTCGTTAAAAATGGTATTTATACTTAAATGGTAATCAATTAAGTTAATCATGAATTGCTACATAATTAAAATTAATTATTATTTAATTATTTAATAAAGAATAAATTATTTATTCATTTAAGATAACTATTAATTAATTATTATTTTAAAAAAGGGTTTATTTAAATTACTCTTTGATTAAAGTTATATATGTTTTAATAATGTTTAATTACCTTTAATTAGAGTTTAATTACTATTTAAGAAGGATTTGATTATCATTTATAAGGGTTTTAATATATTTTAAAATCGCTTTGAGTTTAAGTAATCAGTTTTGTTTTAAATTGTTTTCTTTTCCAATTAGTTTTGAATCTAGGGATTTCTCTATCGCTTACCATTAAGTAAATTCATATGATTAGGTAAAATAAATGACACATATTAGCATAACAAAACATCATTCTGTTATTACAATTAACTTGGACATTTACTTAAGCTGACTGATTATTATGTGTTGATTCCTTATATACCTGTTGTTATGTAATGTCATGTTAGAATGGATAAGTCAAACCAAATTAGAAGCACCACTGTGGTCATTAAGCCTCCTTTTGATTTTGTAAGTATTTCATTTTCTTTTTGAAATGGTTTCAAAGTTATTGCAATTTGAACAAGATATTTAAGAATGATTTAACAAACGGTTGTAATAAAGATGTATTTAACTAATGGGAATGGTTTTCCATGTTATAAAAAGAAGTTTCAATAAAGAGATTTATAAATGAATTTGGAAATTTATAAGGTTTTTCGGGTAAGTGGATTTTATTTTTTAAGCAAAGAAGATTTCATTAATAAGGGAGATTTATAAAAGTGATTTCATATTAAAGGAGGCTAATTTGATTAAGGTTATTTAGGAACTTGTTTAAACAAGAAAGGTTTATGAAGAAGTTATATAAATTATTTTGGGGCATTTATAATTGTTGACCTAAAAAATGGACCAACATCCTGGTTGGAGTTTGAAAGCACCAACCATTTTCTTATAGACAAATATTACAGATAACATATATGAAAAGAAACCGTAAAAGAAAATAAACAGAGAATTTTTGTAGTGGTTTGACTGTTAATGTAGCCTACGTCCACTTTATAATTTAATTATAGACTGATTGTTATTACAAGTGTTATTAGATTACAATGCTTTGACTATTTCCTTGTTAGATTGAATCTATAGAGTTAGAATCCATTGGAGAATCATGGTGTATTTCTCTTGAGATTGTTGTAAGGGAGGTAAGGAGTGAAGTTAATTCCAATAGAGCTTTAGCAACCTGTCTAGAGAAGTCCCTCTTTATATAGCAGGTGGCATGGTATTTATAGAGGTTGGATGGCTTCTAGGCAAGGCCTGCTATCATCGGCTTACAAGTGGATTGTAAGCAATCTATGGGGCTTTGTGTTGCATAATGAACCAGTACCGTGGGTCACTGGCGACCCATGGCCCATGTGTCGCTGGTGACCAATAGACTTGGTTCATTTTGTTGACTAATTTTTGCCTCATTTCTTCGTATTCCACAACTCGTCTATTTGAAGTCTTGGGGAGGTGCATGAGTCTTTGACAATCCGACCACACAGGATTTTTCTAGAGTCCTGAACTAGAGTTGTTTTCTTAGCACTTCATTATTGTCGTTACGTGTCAATGGTGAATCACTTGCCATTTATGTTCAATTACTTATTAGGCTATGGGAATGCTGGTCTCTCAGGTTTGTTGGTCCCAATTATCGCCTTAACCATATAGCTTGGCTCTTGTTGATCTCTAGTCCTAGCTTCTCTGGTTAAGTTCTCAAAGTCCTGAACCATCCTGCCTACTGAAGGTTGTCTTGTTTTCTATTGGTATCTATCGTGTTAAAAACCTGGATAACATTTGCCCCGCAGAGTATGTCTTCATTGTAAACAAGACGTGCTTAGGATGTTATTTTCTTCTGTATCCGTCTGTTGATTTTCAAGCGAATGGATTTGAGCTCTACTCGTATATTTGCCTAACATTATCGGCTCTCGGACTTTGCTTCTAGTTGCTGTTACTTGTCACACTCCATCCTATTTCTGCTTGCAGCTTTCCAGCGTGCCTTGGAATGACACACAATTATAATCGATCGAGTTTGAGATGAATAGGCGAGGCCTTCTTTCTCTAAACATATATATGGTATTTCTTTCTTCTCTTTTTTTGATGGGTTTCTAAAGATCCATGTGAAATGGATTATTGACGACCTATCTGTATAGAGCATTTTTCAAGGTCGGTTCGCTTGCGACCCATGATGGGTTATGTCACTCATGACCTGATTACTTAGCAAAATTTTCTGGCTTTTTCTTTGCTTATTTATGAAAGTGTATAGGACCGTATAATATGGATAAACAGTAATGTAGGGTATAGATAGAAAATAATGAAGAATATGAATGTAGTAAGTAAAATGACACCAGATATTTTATACTGGTTCGGAGCACCATCCTACGTCCAGTCCCAGACTAACTACTGGCTTTAACTAACAATACCCTCACTTAACCCGGAGGAATAGGTCTGAGCAGCGGAACAGACACCTGAGCAACAGAACAGGATTTTTGCCTCAGCGGCAGAAGAGGACTTTCCCTTGCCTTAGCAGCAGAACAGGACTTTAATAAAATATGAAAGTAGTTGACTAAGTGTGTTCTTGATAACACTGATTTGTCAATTAAGATTACAAACTTCCTATAATCAATTCCTCAAGTATATAAATAGTATGTGAAGATTTGAGAAGGAAGAATATTGCTAAGAATCAAAGTATATAGAGTATAACTCAAAGATTCAAAGCAATTGAAAGTATGAGAGCACTTAGAATAATCACAAGAGAGAATAGAGAGTTAGAATTAAGAATTTGTGATTTATGAAGAAGAGAGAACTCCTATATATAATTATCAGAAAGCTGCAACCCTTGGTGAAGAGTTTCAGCCAAGAGAGACAACTTTTGATGGGTTGCAACTCTTCATGGAAGAAGATGTCTATTCAGAAATTTTGCAGTTAAAGCCGGTTCAGTCGACTGGAGATTGTGGTCAGTCGACTGGTATTTGAAATTTAAAAACCATGTACGTTTTAAAATTTAAAGGTGTTCACGACTGTGCATATGCACAGTCAGTCGACTGGCATAACCAGTCAGTCGACTGGCTGTGCATATTTTGCACAGTGAATTTCTTTTTTAAAGAAAAATTGAAAATGTTGAAAACTTGAGGATTGATTTTAACATATAACTAAGACTCAACAGAAATAATAGTTACTTTAAGCATAGAGTTGTAGCCTTGATCCTTTGTTGTCTTTCTTTTTGTTATGTATGAATGTAAATTCTTTTCTTGGCCTCTGAACTGATTTGTCATGAATCAAAACTAGTGATTCAACATTCTCCCCCTTTTTGATTGATGACAACCTGTATATAAATTTTTCTCCCCCTGAATGTATGATATCTTTTTCCTGCATCAAATATGTTAGTGCACATACTTTTCTCCCCCTTTATCATCGACAAAAAGGAGACACAACATAATATATAAATGTAAAGAGAAAAATATAAAAAGCGAGACTATTTAGTACAAGTCTCAATATTTAAATAAATTATGAGTTTTAAGACAAGATTCAAATATGTTCGAATTAAAAACTACAGATAGATAATGCATACCCTACTTACTCATCACAAAAACCTACTCATCAAGATGTCAATCGAAATCTTCCTCTGGTGCAGGTTCTTTCCAGGCCTAGAAGTTCCATGAGCACCGCTGCCTGTGCCACTAGTATCACTACTAGTATGCTCTTTTGAAGTTGACCATGTAAACCTTGGTTCTGGTCGTTTACCATGAGCTATGGAAGAGGCAGTTGTGGAAGTGGAACATGAAATTGCATCCCAAAGAATAGAGAAGAATCCTTTTACTTTGTCCAATTTTTTATCCACTTTCTTCAAGCGACATCCTAATATTTGTTGATTCTTAGAAAGAATTTCAACGGATTCTCGTAAACTAGCTGAAGTTGCAAGACAAATTTCTTCGTCTTCTTCGAGAAGAGAAGTACGTTCTCGAATAACTAGCCTGCCTGATGAACGTTGTTGTTGCTGTGGATGCCATTCTTCAAAGGAGGTAAAATTGGGTGGAGCTGATGGTAGTTTCATGAGGCTTAATGTGCGAATATTGATAACTCCTATGGAAGAAGTTTCGGATTTCGGTTGAGGAGTACCCACATTTAAAAGCAATCGCATGATATACTCTTCGAAATAAATTGTTCTCATATTACCATTGTTGAAAGTGAGAAACTCGTCCAATATTCTTCATAGCCAATTTACCTGAATTCCTCCCCAAACCACATATAGAGCTTTGAAGTTTTCTGGCTAGATTAGTTCATATGACCCAGTTCTTGGTAATATACTCCTCATGAGAGCTTTGTGAACAACTCTCGCTTTTGGACGAAGGAAACTAGATTTCAGTTCCGTCATGTTATCTCCCATGAACATATGGCTAATTCGATCCCTTTGTCGAATATTACATTCGACATCATCAAGTGGAATTCCATGATTAGGAGTTTGAAGAATATGTGCCATTCGATCTAAAGAAAAAAAAATACTTGTTTTCCACATACTAAACTCCAAACACAATCATTTGTGTTAGATCGATGTTGATGAGGTAGATTTAAATTGGCATAAAATAATTTTACCATTAGGTGGTTGATCTTGTGAGAATTTGCATTCAAATCAAGTAGAGACTCCAATCCGGATCTACGCATGAGTTCTTGTAATCCATAAGCCACGAAGTCGCTATAAACCATGAATGAACCCTCAAATATCCTCGAATTTTTCATCTTGTTCCATATTGTTACTGCCACATCATTGTATAACCATTGTGCGATTTGAGCATCGGTAGGATCGATGGATGAAGAGCCTTGTCTTTGACGTTTTGGAGGAGCCATTTGAATAATTTTTTATGAAGAAATTGAGTGGAATTAGGTATATAGGGTTTGTGGGCGAAAAAATTTGGGTAAAAAAACTGAGAGGAGTGAAGTAAAAAATGGGAAGGAAGGAAAGTAAATAGGGAAGACAAAGGGTAACTCGTACAGCCAGTCGATTGGAAAAAATAAACCAGTCGACTGGTACACATAAAAATTTAAAAGTTTTGCTTAGTCAGTCGACTGATTATTTAGGTCAGTCAACTAAATGGTTTCCCAAGAGTTTGGAGACCCTGACATCAGTCGACTGACTTAAATTTCCAGTCGATTGACTGGGAGTAAATAATGCTGTAAGGCTTAAAAAATGAAAATTTATTAAAGAAACAAATACAAATTCGAAATACAAATATTTAGGAACAATAATACACAAGAATCGATTATTATTTAGGGGTCTTAGGAGATGATTCTTGTGGTTCAACTTTTGTATTCTCAACATAAGGTTGTAAAGGCGACCAATAATTTGGCGTTCCCATGAATTTGGAGATGCCTGATGTTGAGGTGAAGTTTGTTCCCATTTGTTCCATCCAGAAGAGCTTGGCTGATGGGATGATGAAGGTTGAACAACATCATGCTTAGCCGATTTTCCACAAAATTTAAGAGCGATTGATTCAATAAGACTAAGGCGATTTGAATTCATTCGCTATTCATAGAACATTTCTCTTTGTAGATTAACTTGCTCTTGTTGATAATGATGTATTTCATCAATTTTCTCTTTAGTTTTTGGTGAAAAGAACAAAGATCTTCTAGACTTCTTTGGTTTATGTGAAAATCTGGTGTGATGTCTTCCCGATTCATGAACAGGGGTAGGGGTTGGCAATGAAGGTGTTGAGCTGCTGGATGAGTTATAGCTACTAGAGGAAGTTGGAGTAGCAAAGGACAGTTTTGAATTTGATGAATCATAAGAGTTTTGAGAGTCCATTGTTGAGGAGCTTGAATTTGCAAAGCTTGTTTGAAATAAATTTTAATGTGAATAAGAAATGTGAAGAGAGCAGTTTATATAGTTGCAATTGAGTTTAGAATGAATGGTTATAAGCAATCATTGGTTAATAACCAGAGATCAAAATAGTGGATGAAAATTAATTTTAAAAATAAACGGTTTAAAATGAATGAAAACATGTGGTTCAGCAGAAAAACGTGCATAGCTCAGCTGGTAATCTATTGAACTATTAGCTAGAAGACCCGAGTTCAAATCCTGGGGGCTACGTTATTCTATTTTTGTAAAAAAAAATCAGAACAAATAAAACCAAACTTCTAGGTGAGACAAGAAATACTTATAGCTCAAACGGTAGAAGTATGTGAACATATAGGAGAGGTTATGAGTTCAAGTCTTGCTAGAAATCATAAAAAATTTATTTTTATTTTGATAAAAATTTGAGTGAATATATATATAGGCATATATGAAAATATATATTTTTTTGAAAATGTGAAAAAAAAAATATATATATATATATAGTATGTATAAAATCTATAAATTTTTAAGAGAAATAATGCCAAGTTCTCGTCTTAAATTAGTGAAAGTATTTTCGTTTAAAGGTTTTGTAAATATATCTGCCAATTGTTTATCAGAGGAAACAAATTCTAGATTTATCAAATCCTTTTCAATATTATCACGAAGAAAATGATGACGAATGTCAATGTGTTTTGTTCGTGAGTGATTAACAAGATTTTTAGATAAATTAATTGCACTAGTATTATCACAATAAATTGTTGATTTATTTAAATTAAAACCAAAATCTTGTAGTGTTTGTTGCATGTAAATGACTTGAGCACATGCCAGAGCTGCAGAAATATATTCTGCTTCACAAGTCGATAATGAAACACAACTTTGTTTCTTACTAAACCAAGAGACAAGAGACCGTCCAATGAAGTGACAAGTCCCGCTTGTACTTTTTCTATCTGTCTGACTTCCTCCAAAATCAGCATCACTATAGGATACTAATTCAAAAGGACATTCCTTTGGATAGAATAGTCAAAGTCCTTGGTTTTGTTAAGATACCGTAGTATGCGTTTCACCGCTCGTAAATGTGATTCTTTGGGATCTGCTTGAAATCTTGCACATAAACAGACACTCATCATTATATCAGGTCTACTGGTTGTTAAATAAGTAACGATCCAATCATACTTCGGTATAATTTTTGGTCAATACTTTTGCCATTTTCATCTTTATCAAGATGTATGGTTGTGCTCATAGGAGTTGGTTTGGTAGAAGTATTTTCCATGCCAAAGCGTTTAATTAAATTGTTACAATATTTTTCTTGATTAATAAAGATACCATTTTCTAGTTGTTGTATTTGTAAACCAAGAAAATAATTTAACTCACCCATATGAGACATCTCAAATTCATTGGTCATTATCTTAGAAAACTCTTGACACAGTTTCTCATTTGTAGAGCCAAAAATTATACCATCAACATATATTTGAATAATTAAAATATCATGCTTATTTCTTTTAATAAAAATAGTTTGATCAACCTTTCCAATTTCGAAACCAGAATTTATTAAATAATTTTTAAGACGATCGTACCAAGCACGGGTTTTTGTTTTAAACCGTATAAAGCCTTTTTGAGTTTATAGACATGGTTAGAAAAATTTTCATGTATGAATAATGGAGGTTGTTCAACATAAACATTTTCTTTTATAAAACCATTTAAAAAAGCACTTTTGACATCCATTTGATATAATTTAAAATTATGAAAACATGCAAATGCTAGTAAGATTCGTATTGCTTCTAGTCTAGCAACTGGAGCAAACGTTTCTTCATAGTCAATTCCTTCTTCCTGATTATAGCCTTGAGCAACTAATCTAGCTTTATTTCTAGTAATATTTCCTTGTTCATCTGCTTTATTTTTAAAAACCCATTTTGTACCAATAACTGATTGATCACTAGGCCGTGGAACTAAATCCCAGACGTCATTTCTTTCGAATTGGTTTAGTTCTTCTTGCATAGCAATTAACCAATTTTCATCAGTAGATGCTTCTTTAATATTTTTAGGTTCAATAAGAGAAAGGAAGGCTACATGACCCATTTGATTTAATTGACTTCTTGTTCTAACAGACGAGTTTAGTTCTCCAATAACATTAACAGAGGGATGATCTCTTAATACTATAGGTGGAGATCTTAATGCACTGTTATTGTCAGCAATGTTTTCATAATTTTCAAAAGTTGTAGTTTCTGTATTAGAGCTGTTTTAAGGAAAATCTTCATCATCTTTTATTATTTGAACTGGTTTAAAATTTTCATCGAAAGATACATAAAGTGTTTCTTCGATAATATTTGTTCTTTTATTATAAATTCGATAAGCTTTGCTTCGATCCGAATATCCTAAAAAGATTCCTTCATCGGATTTTGGATCAAATTTATCAAGCTGATCTTTTGTGTTTAAAATAAAACATTTTGAACCGAAAACTCTAAAACAAGAAATATTTGGTTTTCGTCCATTAAAAAGTTCATAAGGAGTATTCTTAATTAGTGGTCGAATAGAAACAAGATTCAAAACATAACAAGCTAATGCAACTGCTTCAGCCCAAAAATGTTTTGGTAACGTACTTCCATTTAACAAAGTCCTTGCACATTCTTGTAAGGTTCTATTTTTACGTTCTACAACCCCATTTTGTTGTGGAGTTCTAGGAAACGAAAAATTATGGAATATTCCCTTTTTCTTACAGAAGTGTTCAAAGGCTTCGTTTTCGAATTCACCTCCACGATCACTTCTTATATTTTTTATTTTTAAATTTTTAAAGTTCTGAATTCTTTTGACAAAAGTTTTAAAACTATCAAAGGTATCACTTTTATTTTTTATAAAAATAGTCCAAGTATATCTAGAAAAATCATCAACAATCACAAACACATATCTACTATGATTGATGGATTGTACTTGTTTTGGTCGAAATAAATCCATATGCAGTAATTCAAGTGGTTGTAAAGTTGAAATAACCTTTTTAGATTTAAAAGATGATTTTGTTAATTTTCCTAATTGACAAGCATCACAAATATTTTCTATTTTAAAATTCATTTTAGGTAGACCTTTTACTAAATCATTTTTAAGGGGCTTATTTATTGTTTGAAAATTAATATGACAGAAGCGTTTGTGCCATAACCAAGGATCATTTTCATTGGCTATTAAACACATATCTGAATTATGATTTATTTTCATATTTAAAACATAGATATTTCTGTCTCTATATCCTTCAAAAATAAGATTTTGATTTTGATCAAAAATACTATATATTTTTTCAGAAAAAGTGATTTTGAATCCTTTGTCACACAATTGGCTTATACTAAGTAAATTATGTTTTAAATTTTTGACGAGTAAAACATTTGAAATAAGAGGTAATTTTGGAATACCATTGTTGCCCACATCGCCTTTGCCGATGATATATCCCTTGAAGTTGTCTCCAAATGTGACAGAGCCTCCATCTGAGTACATAATGTTTGATAACATATTTTTGTCTCTTGTCATGTGTTTTGAGCAACCACTATCGAGTATCCATGTTCCTCTTTTCTTGAGTGGGACCTACAAAAAATAAACGATAATATTGGTACCCACTTTTTGATAGGGTCCTAAGAGTTAAATCTTAGGAAACCAAACCCAAGAGGGCTCAGTATCCCATTTAAAAATGTAATCCTTATTTTTATGAACAGTTTCAAGAAAAGTGTTTATATATTTCTTCCTAATTAAATTGTTGTTTGTTTTAGGAACCCATATTTTTATACTTTTTGAGAAAGGATTTTTTTGTTTGTATTTTAGTAGGATTAACATTTCTCCTAATTTTCTTTCTAGGTGGAGCAGTTGTTTTCTTAACATATCCTAATCCTTTCTTACTTGAGATAGATTGAGAGCTATCAATAATTTTTGATAAAGTTTCTCTTCCTTTATTAAAATTTGAGACATTTTTAGTAATGTTTTCTAACTTAGTTTTAAGACTAGTATTATCCAATTCTATCAATTTTACTTTTGTTTTTAGTTCATGATTTTCAGAAACAAAAGCGTCATTCTTTTCTTTTTGAGTTTCAATTTCTTGACTCAAAAGAGTGAGTTGAGAATTGATATTAGAGAATGATTCTTGTAATTTTTCAAGTTCTTCCTCTAGTATTTTTTTTCATCTTTAAGCATATCTCTTTCGAATTCTGCTTTGTTCTGAAGTTCACGAGACTCTTTATATTTTCTTTTGAGATTTTTCAAAGTATTATTTAGTTCTGAATTTATCTCAATCATATCATCAAAAGTAAAATTACTAACCTCATTTTCAGTAGCCATAAAGCAGACATTAGCTTGCTCGTTTTCACTGTCACTACTGTTATCTGATGAAGAAGTATCTGAGTCATCCCAAGTTACTGAGAATGCTTTCTTTTTCTTGTCTTTTCTGCCCTTGACATATTTTTTCTTTAACTCTGGGCATTCCTTCTGAATGTGACGTTTCTTATGACAATTATAACATTCTAGAACTGAAGATGATGGTTTGATTGGAAAGTTCCTTTTTCCATTATTTTTGTTAGTTTTTCAAAATTTCAAGAATTTTTTGAAATTTTTAGCAATAAATGCTAAATCTTCTTCATCTGAATCTTCATCCTTTTCTTCTTCAGCATGGTAAGCTATGTTCTTTTTGTCTTGTGCTTGTACTCGCTTTGCCTGCAAATTTACTTCATAGGACATTAGATTTCCTATTAACTATTCTGGTTTTATGGTAGAGATGTCATTAGCTTCTTCAATAGCCATGACTTTTCTTTCCCATTCATCTGTTAAAGAGTTTAGGATTTTTGATATAATATCAAAATCAGTGTACTTCTCTTCTAATCCTAATAGTGAATGATAAATATCTTGAAATCTAGAGTACATATCATTGATGGTTTCATCTTGTTTCATTCTAAAGTTTTGAAACTGATTTTTGAGCATGGAGATTTTGCTTTGTTTGACTTTGTTAGTTCCTTCATGAGTAATTTTAAGTGTTCTCCATATTTCATAAGCAGTTTGACACATGCTAACACGATTAAATTCATTTCTATCTAATGCACTGAATAACATGTTCATAGCTTTTGCATTGGCAGTAGCATCTAGTTTTTGTGTGTTTGACCAAGTGGAATACTCTCCAGTAGGAAGAGTATATTCATTTTGAGTGATATTCCATGATTCAAAACTATTAGATTACATGTAGATTCTCATATGAGTAGACCAATAATTATAGTTTAAACCATTAAAGAATGGAGGTCATGCAGTGGATTGACCTTCAACAAAACTATTGTTAGTGACAGTGTTAGTGGAAGTGCTGGTGTTATTTTCCATATTAGCAAGATATCAGATAACTTTGTAACGGTTATATGATGCCTTGCTTTGATACCAAATGAAAGTGTATAGGACCGTATAATATGGATAAACAGTAATGCAGAGTATAGATAGTAAATAATGCGGAATATGAATGCAGTAAGTAAAATGACACCAGATATTTTATACTAGTTAGGAGCACCGTCCTACGTCCAGTCCCAGACTAACTTTTGGCTTTAACTAACAATACCCTCACTTAACCCGGAGGAATAGGTCTGAGCAGCGGAACAGACACCTAAGCAACAGAACAGGATTTTTGCCTCAGCAACAGAAGAGGACTTTCCCTTGCCTGAGCAGCAGAACAGGACTTTAACAAAATATGAAAGTAGTTGACTAAGTGTGTTCTTGATAACACTGATTTGTCAATTAAGATTACAAACTTCCTATAATCAATTCCTCAAGTATATAAATAGTATGTGAAGATTTGAGAAGGAAGAATATTGCTAAGAATCAAAGTATATAGAGTATAACTCAAAGATTCAAAGCAATTGATAGTATGAGAGCACTTAGAATAATCACAAGAGAGAATAGAGAGTTAGAATTAAGAATTAGTGATTTATGAAGAAGAGAGAACTCCTATATATAATTATCAGAAAGCTGCAACCCTTGGTGAAGAGTTTCAGCCAAGAGAGACGACTTTTGATGGGTTGCAACTCTTCATGGAAGAAGATGTCTATTTAGAAATTTTGCAGTTGAAGCCAGTTCAGTCGACTGGAGATTGTGGTCAGTCGACTGGTATTTGAAATTTAAAAACCATGTACGTTTTAAAATTTATAGGTGTTCACGACTGTGTATATGCACAGTCAGTCGACTGGCATAACCAGTCAGTCGACTGGCTGTGCATATTTTGCACAGTGAATTTCTTTTTTAAAGAAAAATTGAAAACATTGAAAACTTGAGGATTGATTTTAACATATAACTAAGACTCGACAGAAATAATAGTTACTTTAAGCATAGAGATTAGGCCTTGATCCTTTGTTGTCTTTCTTTTTGTTATGTATGAATGTAAATTCTTTTCTTGGCCTCTGAACTGATTTGTCATGAATCGAAACTAGTGATTCAACAATTTATACTCTTTTAGCCGACCCACACTATCCATTCAACAGAGCAGCTTCAACTCCCTTAAGCGATCATCTATTCTGGTGATTCAAACTCAACAGCGATTTGACCTGCTACCCTACTTTGTTTGATTCACCCGTTGTTGATCCATGTGCTAACTTGATTTGCCTCCCACATAAATCCCTAGCCGATCCACTTGTTTGAATTTGAGCACTAGTCTACTTGTTGCATCTGACCTATTATTAGCTTACCCATGACCTGATCCGTAGCTCACCGAGCTTAACTTGCGAATCTTCTTGTGCCACTAAATCAATTTGAGATGGATTCGCTTGGTTGTGTTGCTAATTGCTATGTTGGTGTAATGGTTTAATGGCCAGCCTTTTGCTTGTCACGTTGACTGTAAGATTTCGTGTTGATTGCAGTTCTTTGGAGGAAGATAGTAAATCGAGTCTCAAAGTCATCTCTTGGATCGACATTCGGGCTTTAGCCTAAGGCTTGACATGTTTTGCTATCTTCGTCCATCGAACCAGAATTGGCTTGCTACCAATTTGTGGATGTCACTTGCATGATGTTTCATCAGTTGACCTTGATTCTTTTGAGAACTTGGGCTTATCTTGCTTACCTACTACATGCTTGGTGTCCCTTTAGTGAGAAGAGTTTTCCATGTCGCTTCAGACGAAGGATCCATTATCGATCATAGACCGATAACAGGTAAGTGCGCAAGCACTACAAACAAAAGCAAAAAGTGAAGATACATGAAAATTTCTTTTCTCCTTCCGCTACGAGCAAACTATCTACACATGATAAAGCTTTTGCAGCGCTGGATACAAAGTTTTACCCCATATAGATAGCATACTACACTTTCCACAGTTCATACTAGGAGTCTGACATGTTAATCCCAAGTTAACGTTTCTTTAGAAATTAATCGTGATAGGGAAACTTATGAAAATAGGATAGATTTACATGTCCATTTTCAGGCGCAAGTTCTGTTATTTAGAATGAGACATCAATCCACATGCCACAAGCCAAGCGGACGTAGCCCAACACTCTCCGAAGCTGAATCATCATCCACTCTCAAGCCCAGTTATGTCAATTAGTCTCGGTTGGGCCCATCGTAGATCGCACGCCTCCCAACTTTTGAGTCCTGCTCAACCCACCTGAAAAAGACCCATCAATGATCTCTGCCAAGGTTCTTCATATATATTTATACAACATGGAATTCCCAAAGAGGACGTGTTCCTACCGATGAAAGATGAGTCCGCTCACATGTCTCCCCCGGGGTTCATATCTTGTCATCGATATATGTGTTTGAATAGAGTCGTGCCCGCTTTTAAAGACTTCCTGCACGAGACACTCTCAAACTTGGGAATCGCCCCATTCCAGCTTCATCCAAATGGTTATGCCATTCTTACTTGCCTGCACATTCTTTTCGTGCGGACGTTTAGTCGCGCTCACGGTTTTGATGAGTTGCATTACTTCTTGGCATTCAAAAGCAGAGATGACTGCCTCTCTCTGATCACAATCGAGTACCAACGAAACCGAAAGATTGTCTTCCAGTTGTAAACCAGCTTATCGCAGTTCAAGATGCGGTATTTCTTCGTAAGGTGCATTGAGGGGTTCACATGTCGATGGATGATAGGGAGTACGTTTTATTTCTTTCCCATTTGTCGAACTTTGAAGTGCTATAGTAGAGTTCCTAACAGATTGTGTATTCTATGCAATTATCTTGAGGCCGAACAGGGACATAGCTCTTAATGAAATCTGCCAAACTCTAAAGGCCATTG
Source organism: Allium cepa (assembly GCA_030765085.1). Lineage (NCBI taxonomy): Eukaryota > Viridiplantae > Streptophyta > Magnoliopsida > Asparagales > Amaryllidaceae > Allium > Allium cepa. Next base: position 889,143,545 of record CM060940.1, on the reverse strand, counting down.
ATGCCGAGGAGAGGTTTTCTAAAGTTTTGCTAATTAACGTGAATTTGCGCCAATATGGACTGTTAGCTTTGGGTAGATTAGTTGCTCAGATTGAAGCTCCCTCTCCTGGTCGAGCCATGCTAGACCTTCTTCTTCTTCACACGATTCTGATGAGGGTCGAAAAATAGGTGGCCCATCTAAAAGATCACATGACGAGACTCATGAAGAGGACATCATGGCTGATCTAAGTGGTTCAGCTAGAATGTCTCCAATCCAGGAAGAAATGGAAGTCGAGTCCACACATAGAGAAGGGAAGCCTTGACGGTGTCATGACCCGTTTTTCTATCTCCAGAAAAACGCATCATGATTTAAGAAAAAAAGGGATAGAAGAAGATAAGATAAGAAAGAAGAAACTCAACAACATCAGATACTCACAGCGGAACGAATGAAATATAATATATCACATAAAATATTACATAGTATCATATACGTCAGAGTTACACAATCTATACAACACATATTAGACAGTTATAAACATCTGTCTAACTATACAACTCAAGATATCACAAGATACAGACACAACATAAACACAACGGAACCATAATATATCTACACGATGAAGCCTCCTGCTCCACATCTCCTCCAGAATTTGTCAAGCTAACTTGAATCCCTCGACTATTTATACATAATATGAGAAGTGTTTAATAAAATAGAAAACAAACACTCGGTCAGACAGGGGTCTGGTGTGAGTAAACGGATTAAAGTTGCTTAACTTTAGAAAACCTTTGAAAAGAAAATGTATCACGTAAGACTTCCCACACATAAACATGGAAAAGTTTTTACCTTACGCTAACCAAAACATTTGATAAGAAATCCAGTGATATTAGAATAATGTCTAGGGTTTTCAAAATAAAATACAGAAATAGCTGGAATGCTTACATCTCACGTTCCAACATAGTTGAGCACAATCAAAACCGTACAGGCACTTATTGGAGTTTGGATTCCATACAATGGCAGGCTACTGGGGTACCTCCCATCACAGTATGGGGCCTAGATCACCGTACCGAGGAGCCACCCTAACTCCTCTGTAACACAAGGACGGGACCATCCCTTACTGGACAATCCCGAGTAAGATCACCCCGTGGTTGGCACGACCAACCACCCACGAAGCCGAAATAAAAAGGGACATCTAGACAGGGATGACCTCACCATGAAATGGTTGCTAGCCACCTAGCCTTGCTGCACCTCCCCTGTTTTAGCCATTCCCGGTTGATGAGGCTTGAGGCTGCGATTACCTTTATAGAACACATCTATCTTAGAATGCTCATCGCCCACCAGACGATGTTCTGAAAGCATTCAATCCATACAAGTTCATTCCGGGTTCGAACGAAACCGAAGGCACTATCTCGTTGCACTCATTTTGGAATCACCCTCAGACACAAGGACCATAGCCCTTGCACTCTGAATCACCATCTCGAACCTGTAAGTACTATCCCCATCAAACTCATCTCGGAATCACCCCTAGAGCTATACTGACGAAGAATAGTTCTTACACCTCGAGTCTTCACTAAGCTCCACTTGGATTCACGACCTAACGTTTATTCTGGATCGATGTAGTTTTCGGATATCCAAATATGGAAACCGATCCCGGTCTCATCGAATCCAAACGCCATTTTAATGTCCAAGTTGTTTAAGGGTTTAAACAATTTAAACTTATATTCAGGATGATATAACAGAAAGATGAATCACGTTATCACAATAGATAATTCATATCAACTGTTCATCTCACAAAGCAGCATATATCAAAGATATCACACCCAATCATCCAATATCATTCAACATCCAATATCAACCATCCAATATTAATCTATCATCCAATATTAATCAATCATCTAATATCAACCATCCAATATTAATCAATCATCCATAAGCAGAATTGATTAACTCTTAATCAATTGGATTACCTTAATCCTTCTTACTCAATATTAATTAATTACAAATTAATTAATTAATCACTCTTAATGATCTTCCTTATTTAATCTCCCTTGATTACTTATCCTTTAATTAAATTCAAGTAATTAGCCTTTAATTAATTAATTAATTCCTTCACCATATATAGTAATTAACCTTTAATTATTATCATTAATTACATTAATTAATGATCCTTCATTTGCTTCCATATTTAATCAACTATGATTAATTACATTAATCCTTTATTAATTACAATTAATTAATCATACTTTAATTAATCACTTTTATTAATTAATCTTGATTAATTCATTAATTATATTAACTAATGATCCTTATTAATTAATTAACCCTTTAATTAATTAAACAATTAATTTGTAACTAACCATCTCATTAATTAGTCTTAATTAATCATAAGCAGTAATTAACAAACTTGTAATTACCTATCTTAATTAATTAACTTCTTAATTAATTACATTAATCTTTGATTAATTATAGTAATTAATTACTTTTTAATTACTTCATTAAGTAATTATTAATCAATTAAATTAATTAATAATCCTTAATTAATTACTTCATTGATTAATCACATTTTAATTAATTGCACTTAATAATTAAACTTAAATTAATCACATTCATTAATTAATTAATCACATTAATTTATTAACCAAATTAACTTAGTAATTAACCCTTAATTACTACCATTAAGTAATTATCCTCTAATTACTTTCATTAGTTAATTACTCCCTTAATTAATTACCTTAATAAGTAATTAATTCCACCATTAATTAACCTTAATTCTTTAATTAATTAACCACTCCTTAATTAATTTCTTTAAATCAATAATGTTAATTAATCCTTTAATTAATTACATCAAGTGATTATCCCGTAATCACATCCATTTAATTACTTCCATAAGTAATTATACACTAATTACTTCCATAAGTAATTTCTCTTTTCTTAATTACATTCAGTAATTATCCATTACTTCATTAAGTAATTACACTTAATTGATTCATAATTAAGTGATTATTTAAAATTAAACACACAATTAACTAATCATTTAAAATTAATTAAATAATTAGTTAACTTCTTATATTTTAAAATCCTTAATTAATTAAGAAAATCATTTATCTTAATTAACTTTTACTTATAAACAAATCAGATTAATGAAGTATTCTTAAGTTCATATCAAAAATAATTTAACCTTATTTATCTTCACAAATTAATTATTTGAATTAATCCAAATCTTAATAACTTAAGGACAAGTCATTTTATTGGTTTACAACATTATAATATCAACATTATTTGAAAATAAAGCATTTAGAAATCAATTAGAAATTTAAAACAATTTAATCATCTAATTTAAACTTATTTATTTTTTAAAAAAAATTGAAAACTTAGTTTTTAAACATTACTTAAAAATTTACTTAAAACTTAAATTCAAACACTCCTTTAAATTAAAATTCAAATTTAATTAAGTTAATTACTTGCAAAAGCAAACATCTTAAACATTTTAAATTTTGAAAATAAATTCAATTAACACTTTAATAGTTTGATTAACATTTACTTTAAAAGAACAAGTTTTAAAATTTGTAAATTAATTTCCTTTTATAAAAACTGTTTTATAATTTAAACTGTTTTATAAAACCAGGTTTGCATACACTTAAACCCGAGTCTGACTCCTACGAACCCCGTGCTCGCCTCGAGTCACTCACCCACCCTCATCTGCTTCAAGTTGACTACAGGAAAACACGAAAAACACTTCGAGTCACCCTTCATCTTCCCCAAATCCATTTTCCAGCGCACACAAACGTACACGCGTGTACGTGTGCGACCCAACCAACCTTCTTCGACCAACTATCTGATCGCCGACCAACCACAAACGACCTCGACAACCTCTACCTCAACTCAGATCGAACAACCAACACGAGAATCAAAATTCGACCTCAAGCTCGAAAATCTGCAGCAACCTCGACCACAAAACCCCCCAATGCCGACAATCACGATGCCGTTACACCTCATCGACCTGCCTGAAGATGTGCCACACTTCGTCGAACAATATTCAAACCTCGTGAATCATTCCGATCCTCACTGGCCAACACAATTGCCTTGCAAAACCCCTCGTTCTCAAAGGACCACCGATCCCTAGTTCGATCGAATCCAAACAATACAGCTATAGGAATAATTCGACAACATTTTTCCCCTCATCAGCATCACGAAAACTAGCTTCGACCAAGAATTCAACTCCAATCATCGAGTTGATCGTCGACAATTCACCAAATTGCCGAAACCCTTCAACTCAAAATTCCCAATTGAATATCAACTTAAAAATTTTGAAATGCATGTTAAAAATTATAATTTTTAACTACAAATCCATCTATACAATCCAAAGCAGGAATTAAAGTTATCGATTTTTGACATGAATAAAAAATTTACAGTTATTCCTAAACTTAAACATATTTACTGAAATAAAAATCCTGAAATGATTTTAAATACAATCATCATCCATTAACAAACATCTTTCATTTAATCATCAAAGCCAAATAATGATGTTATTGGGAGATTAGAATTTTTAAATGAAATTCTGGTCTGAAAACAATAGATAACAGAGTGTTTGTATATACAGATTTATTTACACATATATACATATCCATAAATTTAGTAATATAAACACTGGAAGATTTTTATGCAACACCAAGATCAAATCATAGATTATCACATGCATTAGAGTCAAAATCAACTTAAACTGTTTTTAAAAAAAATTACTCACTAATTTCTTTGAACAAGGCAGAGCAGTTTTAAAAAAAAAAATCTTTTCCAGGCTTTGCTGTTGGAACTCTCTGCATGCCTGTTACTTGATGTTTTAAAGATTGAAACTTTCTGTTGATCTTGATCTTCCCTTTTGAGTTGCAGGTTTGAAGTTGCAAATTAATTTCATATTTGATTTGCTTTTTTAATTTCAAATTTCAGGTTGAAGAATTTTAGAATGAAGATAGAAAAGAGGGTAGAAGAGAAGGAAAGCATGTTAATATAGGATTTAAATTCTTTTTTATAAAAACAAAAGAAAAATCAAAGTTAAAATGACACTTGTTATTTAAAACTTACATTTGTCATTCATATTACTTAATTGCCTTACATATATTGTTAAAATGAGCTAATATGTTTACACATGTCCCTAAGTATTTTTAATTAAGTTTTACATTTAATTTAAATGTTAATATAAGCTTACTTACTTAATTTACTAAATTAATAAATACTTATATATGTATATATAAATTTATTTTTAAAGAAAATATTATAAAACTAATTATAATACAAACAAATTTTTATACATGTATTTTAAAATCTAAAACAGTTATCTTTATTGTTTAAGAGATAATTTTTAAAAAGCAAGCTTATTAATAACTTTATATATACATTTATATAACCATTTTAATTTAAGCACTTTTAAAAGAAAACAAAATAAAACTTTGATTAAATCTTATTTAAACTATCACACTTTAAAAATAAACGATTAGTTATCTTATACTTTGAAAATAATTGAATTAATCTTAAATTAACTTTTGAAAAATATTAATTTTAAAACAAAGCTTCAAATTACAATATATTCATACCTATATATATTATCAATAGATTATATTAATTTTCAAAACAACTTCAAATTATAACATATACATACATATATATATTACAATTTGAAAATTCATTTTTTTATTTAACAAAAGACCTCCTATTCACAATATATATACCAAATATATATATTATAAATAAGAATAAAATTTTATTAGCTTTGAAAAATAATAGAAAGATATTGACCAATATTGCCAGATTAAATATTTATTAACCTTTAAAAGATTAAATTTACCAATTTAAATTAAAATCAATAAGGAAAATTATCAAATCAATTTAATTATTAGTTCAGATTATTAAATTGATATTGCCCAAAATTCCGGGTCGTCACATTCCTCCCCCCTTAAAAGAATTTCGTCCTCGAAATTTAAAAGCAAAGATAATTTAATAATCCAGCAAAGATTTTTAATTTCAAACAGCAAAGCATACCTATCATCCAGTTACTAACAACCATAGCAATCAAATAAGCAAACAAACAAACCTAACTATTTATCCTGACACAAATCAGGATAGATCTTACTAACGCTATCTAGAGTTTCCCAAGTATAAATCACTGGGAGACTTGCTCTACAGAAGCTAACCATACCACTATGATCCAGAGCTTCTCTCTTCTCTAGATCCATCAATCTGAACAGAACATCAGACTATACTCAAGTCTAGCTCAACTTCCAAATCCATCAGAACTACAGATTCCATAACCAACAATGAATCATACACGTACTCCCATAGAGATACGTGAAATACAATGAATCCCAGTTGTCCAAACTGGCAATTCAATCTATAGACAAAAGAACTTAATCTATCAAAACACAGATAAGAAATCCCAAATACCTCAGGACTAGCCATCCAATCTTACCCAATTACTGCTCTCTTAACCAGAGAAATCTTAACAACATGAAGTCTCCAACTTCGAATTCCAAACTCTTTGTCTCATATCTGCATAACTCAACAGATAATCCTGGGCTGCCCATCTTCTTGATCAGCTCAACCTATGCTGATGCTTCCAGGAACCACTAGACCAAAGCAAACCAGTTTCTGGATCCTATTCATCAAAATGGTCTTCCAAGAACCGTCGAAATCCAGAACACAAGCTCTACTTCCCAAGCATAGCAAACTGAACTTGCTTTCTTCCTCGCAGAGCTGCTACCTTACTTCTGCTGCACAACTCTGATTCTGAAATAGATGAGAATGCTGCTGATGAACACGAGTACAAAATTATCCAATATATATCCAAGAAACTTTGTTCATTAAATCCATAAAAACTTAGTGACCCATCTGACTCGGTCACGCAACCTTACAGCAGAATCCAACTCAAAAATTAGATCTGACCAATCCAAATTCCAAAAAATTTCTGAGCTGCTACACCAACTCTTCCTTCTACAAAAACCATCCTACTACCAGGCTAACCACCAGTATCACTTCTAGAACCAAATCAATATGGAACTCAACTCTAGATGCAGACAAACTTCTGATCACATCAGTAGCTCCTACCTCTACATGAGAACTCTCAGTCTCAAACAAAAGATTGCCCAAGATAAATTTCCAAATTAATCGCAAGCCACTTTTGCGATCTACCTAGTTCAGATTCCAAATAAACTGTCCTCTCTTTACTAACTAGAACAGTTTTAAGCTTTTCCAAACCAGGTTAGCCCTTTTTTGAAGACCTTGTCGAAGTGAAGTATGTTGGAAACTCGTTGAAGTTTCTGTTGTCATTTTATTGTAGTATCATAATGTATCACTCCGATATTGGTGATCGATGTTGTAATGGATATTGTATCAAGATTGTATCTGTTTGTGATCAATGATATTCATTTTTCCGCTGTTTATTTTCATCTAACGTTGTTATAAGCTCCATCCGAACTTGAGTTCAACGTTTGAATCTCCGGCAGTCGAATACAGGTGAGGTATTTGATGTCGATTTTCAATCGCTGAATTTCAAGTCGTGACACTTTGTGTCCACTGCTTTATTTGGTCTGTTTTCCATTTTGCGATGATCATGGTTGATTTTGGTTTGGTCTTGTTTCTCTTAACCATTTTATTGAACTTGTACCTATGTTGAATCCAGCTTAAAGCTCGGGTTTGACCTTGTGCTCAATATCATGACTTAATATTTATTTCACTTGAGCTAAACCCAGCTTTTGATTCGGGTTTTACAATGCTCTTACCTGTCCCTGTAATTTTATCATGTGTATATCAGTATGCACGGCCTTGTGGTACGTAAAGTGATATGCCGTGCATGTCACAAGTTGTTCGTGTAGAACAATTAAAAAATTAAAATGATGATGAACAACCCAAATACCTGAGGCAAGTAATATTTTCAAAATACACATTTTATTTTACGCAGCAAAATATTTTATTTTCAATTTTACTGCATCATTTTTTATTTTACAGATCGCTCAGATGTTGGATTCAATCCGGAATAGAGTCGATGAAAAATTATGAGTGAACAAGTGATATGTAGTGAGGTGCATATGTGAATTGAAAATTATGATGTAATCAAATTGTATTGTTATTGAATTTGTGTATATATAGTGAGAGCTCAAATTTACGCTATTCAAAATTGTAATAAATATTTGTTTGAATAAAATAACTGTTTGAATTTAAATTCTGTGTTATTTACTTTATTCAGTAAATATTTATTTAATTAGGTGAAAACTAAAATAGTACATCAACAAATACATTTAAATGAATATATATATATGTTTGTTATCATCAAACAAAAATCATAGACTAGCATATTTAACATTCTCCCCCTTTTGATGATAACAAACATATATTTAAGATTTTGAATTTATTAAATGTATTTGATCATTCAATTCGCTCCCCCTATTTGAATGCTCCCTCTCTACACAAAACTCCCCCTTTATATATGCATTAAAAATGCAAATGAACCTAGATGTAAATAGAAAACACAAAATAAAATATTTGACCTTTACTTGCCAAAATCTTAACTTTTCTCTCCCCCTTTTGTTATCAGCAAAAGAGTAATAGTGTTATAAAAATAGAGATAAAGTGATAGGCATTCATGCAATATTAATTCCCAATCTAGTATAAACATTAAATTTCAATAAAAAATCTAACAAAAATCATAAATACTCTTTTAGGCACCTATTCCACTTTAGAATGATAGGAATGATGTCATCACATAACACCATGTAGTTTTGCCTATTTGTGGTATATTTATATCAGGAATTTGAATTACTACAAACCATGCATAACGGTTAGGACTTTTAAATAAGATTAGTAGTATTCCCAATTTTTAATAAAAAATGAATTTCAAGCATCTTCTAACCACGCATAACCGTGAGGACTTTTGAATGGGATTAGAATCAACTTGTTTTTTTAATCAATCAATTTTGATATGCTTCTGTACATACATAACCGTGAAGACTTTTAAATTAGCATGAAAGCGTATAATAAAAAATGCCAAGTAATTCACCCATGCATAACCGTGAGGACTGTTGAATGAGAGTGAATACTTTGGATGTTTTTTATTGCTAAAAATATAATAAAATGGTAGCACATAATTTCCTGTTTAAAGTACCATATATTGATGTAATATATATTGAATTTTGATGAGTGATGGTCAATAGAAATATGATAGAAATAGAAATGGTCATCGAATTTTACCAACAATAAGTTTTTATAACTCTTGTTTGAATTTCTAAAGAAATTTACTAATCATACTGTCTCAAGTTATAATATTTGATAAATATCAACACTCATCACTTTTTCAATCATACTATTTATCTTTTCAATAATCAGTAGGGAGTCAGATTAGTTAATCTGAAACAAGGTCAACCTTGAAGGGGTTTTATAAGAAAAATGTCTGCTAATTGAATAATTATTTGAAATGAAAGATATGCATATATTTTCTTTGAAAATGATGCAACTGTTGAATATCTCAACATAAATCACTTTTCACTAGTAATTTTTTATCAACTAGATTACCATTGTAATTTGCATCTGAATTATCCTTTGACTCAAGATTATCATTCGATGAAAGTCATAGACCAGACCATGAAGTGTGCAACACAATATCTTAAAATCACTTTCAACAACTTTTAAATGAAATTGTAGTGAAGTCGTGCAAATCAACAAATCATCGAATATAGTGACAGGTCTCAAATTAGTCAAATAACCAAATATATCCATGAGTATATTAAGCAATCATCAATCAATAAAAAGCCATCATTAGTTCAAACAAATTTATATGAACTAGTCCAGAGATTCTAGATGTACTTATAACATTCTAGGCATAAAAAATATAATTGGCCAATAATTTTGAAAAAGTCAGAATAAAAATCATCATTTATTTCTTTAACACAAAACTGGCTGAATTTAATCAAGTTATGGTGTAGATTTTCACATATATCGTTCAAGATACTTTACCTATTTTACCTTTGTGAATAATTTTTCATTATTGTTCATTGTGATTCTGTCATCTTCGTACTAGCTAAGGAACTTTGATTGTCGCCCTTTGTGTGTCTGGAACAACCAGAATCTAGATAGCACCATTGCTGTTCCTTAGCCTACCACCTCACCAACACAATAAAAGATTTTTGTGGCCTATTTATTTTATAGGTCCATGGTTGTTAGTGCAACGGGTTTTGAAAATATCAAAGTATTTTTCTCAGCTATTCTATCACACCCATTTTCACTAATATCCCAACATTTAACATTAACAGATTTTAAATAAAATTCCATTTTTAATTTCCAATTCAAAAAATCTATTCCGTCAAAACAGGAGGAATAATATTAGACCGACCCTCAACAAAAGCATTATTAAAAGAAGCCATTTTTAAAAATTCAAATTTGTAATAAAAAAATTTGGTCTTTGAAAAATCAAAATTTTAAAGACAAAAATGGCTTTTATTCCTTGCTCCGATACCACTTGTAAGATCGATTTCACCCTAAAGGGGGGTTAATATGGTGATACTATTAAGTATAAAAATTTATTGCAAAAGTATATAAATAATCGCAGCACTGATCATAGCAGAATAATAGCAGCACGGATCGACTTCGGCATTGCTTTGATATTGAACCGCAGTTGTCTTTGACTTGGTTTGAGTTTAAAACTCGAAATCTGTAGCTTTTGGGAATTTGGCTTTGATTGTTCGATCACTATCCTTATTTTTTATGACTGTAGTTCTTTCATTTTTTCTTACGGTCTTGACTTTTTTACTCCAACCGGTTGCTGCTGGTTTCACTGCATATGTATATATATGTTCAGGTTGGCATTTGCAGTCTTCTGTTTAGTTTCTAGGTCTAGTTGCTTCACTTGCATATTGAACTGGTTGCCTCAAGTACATATGTATATATGATGTTTGTTTCACTGTTGACAGTGTATATTGATGTCACCTCTGTTTGTTGATTTTCTGTCCTTCACTTGATATATGCTGCATCACTATTATCCTTGTTTCATATCTGAACATGTCTGCAATGTTGTCATATGTGTGAACTTGAAGTTGTACATTAGTGTCTTGTGTATGGACAAGCTCGAGTTGGTCTGGTTCACGAACTTGGTTGATCTTTCCAGTCTAGTAGTTTGCTTGTAGTTGTGCATGCCTTGGTTCTGGTTACATGTGCACTGCTTTCTGTTGCCAGTTGAGCTCTGGTAGTACTTGAGTACTGTGTACATTTGTCTGCACTTTTATTCATGAGTTGGTCCGACGCAATTTCATTGATACTTCACTAAGTGTGCTGTATTTTCATTCACCACTTTGCACTGTTTTTATACATATTATACTTGAGTCTGAGTACATTTGTATATATGAAATTGTGATGAGTTGCATTGAGCTCTGTCCACTATTTGACTTGGAGTCCGGTCCTGGCTTCTTGATGCAGTCTTGTTTTATGTAAGATTTGTTGCATCATATAGTAGCCTTTGTATCCACTGCTCTATTTGGTATGTTTTCCTTTTTGTGATGATCATGGTTGATTTGGGTCTGGTCTTGTTTCTCTTAACCATTTTATTGAACTTATACTGTATTGAATCCAGCTTAAACCTCGAGTTTAACCTTGTGCTTAATATCATGACTTAATATTTATTTCACTTGAGTTGAACCCGACTTTTGATTTGGGTTTGACCTTGTGCTCACTTGTCCCTGTAATTTTATCATGTGTATATCGGTGTGCACGGCCTTGTGCCATGTATACATGTCACAGTTGTTCATGTACATGAATTCAAAAGATAAATGATGATAAACAACCCAAATAACTAAAGAAAATAACATTTTCAAAATACACATTTTATTTTACATTGCAAAAATATTTATTTTCAATTATACTATGTCAGTGTTTATTTTACAGATCACTTAGATGCTGGATTCAATTTCAAATAGAGTTGAAGAACAATTATGAATGAACAAGTGATATGCAACGAGGTGCAAATGTAAATTGAAAATTGTGATGTAATCAAATTGTATTGTTATTAAATTTGTGTATATATAGTGAGAGCTCAAATTTGAACTATTCAAAATTGTAATAAATATTTGTTTGAATAAAATATCTATTTGAATTTAAATTCTGTGTTATTTATTTTATTTAGCAAATATTTATTTAATTATGTGAAAAATAAAATAGTACATTAACAAATACATTTAAATGAATATATATATATATATATGTTTACTATCATAAAAAAATAATCATATATTAGCATTTTAACACGATACGGGGAGATATCAATACGAACTAGATCGACAACCACGGATACGAACGTGACAGCCCATGGCGAATCCAACTTGGATCGATCATAACTTGGAATCTATAAGTCCAAATTCCACCAAATTTTCACAGGAGTGTGCGTACCACCTTAGGAATGTCCATGGTCGATCACGACCCAAATGGAGCCGTTTTGGATCGATACGAAATTAATACGTATCTATCGAGGATCGTTTCCAATCCACCTTGAATCGATCTGGTGGGTTCACCGGCATAAGAGAAGGAGTCTTTCGAGATCTCAGTCATATTTTTCTATACTATGCCTATAAATAGCAGCCCAATGCCTCCAGAAAAGGGATATTTTTGGCTCTTCTAGACCGTTACTCTACTGAACTTCCTTGTGTTTCGGATACTATCAATTGAACTCCTGTAAGTCAATTGAGAGTCATCAATAAAATAACAACTCTACAAGATGGATGTAGGCTATAACGCCGAACCACTATAAATCTTGTCTTTCTATTGCTTTCCTTTTAATTTTTTGAGCGTTCTTTATATTTAATTCTATTGCATACAATCCATCTGTGATATGTGACTTTGATTTGGTGCTTTCATCTGCAATCGGGAATTTATGGCCATGTTTGGTGCAAACATTTTAGTGCTTTCACCGAGAAGGCTAGCACTCTGAAACTTTACAACTTGGATTTTGGATCCGAAAGCCTAAGGACTTGGATATGGAGAGCTATGGTGAATCAATCAACAAAGGAGACCAATAGCAGAAAGGAGTCAGCACGAAGGAAGTTAGGAGGATTCCTCAGGAGCGAATCAGGCCTTAGTCTTCATCACCCGAGATGAGATGGAGATGATGATGGAAGTTATGTAGCAGGGAATGCTAAAAAGGAAAGAAGAGATGATGTAGAACTTACTCCAGCAAATTGGACAAGCTAGAGTGCAGAATCAAGAAAACTCCACTACAAGGGGTGCTAGAGATAGGGATCAGGAACATGAAACAACCAGGATTCAGAATAGAGCAGGACCATCAGGAGCAGCCCATGTGCTAGGAGGCACTCCCCCGGAGCGTGTTGATCCAATCCCAGGCAGGATACCAGGCAGAACTATTCAACATGGCATTGATGAAGGAATGGATGCTCATAAAGGAGAGCAGATTCCAGCATTTCCTCATGATCTCGAGGAGGCGGGGGGCAGATCGAAGGCAATGAACAAGTACTACATCTTGGCGACAGTGATAGATTGGCGGAGATGGTCAGACGAGCCATAAGATGCGGATTAGTGAATTGAGATCTGGAAGATGTGAACAGGATCCCTTTTGCTCCCGCAATTACGTAGGCCAGGAACCCACCTGAATTCAAACTACGAACACTGGAGACATATGATGGGAGGACAGATCTTGCAGTTCATCTGACAAGGTATACGAGGAACATGAAAATACTAGGGGCATCAGAGGAAGTCATGGCCCAATGTTCCCCATGTGTTTGACGGATATAGCAGTGTTGTGGCTTAGACAATTGGAAAGCAATTCGATTGGAATGTGGACCAAGTGGACTAAGAAGTTTATGAGGCAATTTAGAGTTCACATTTTGAGGCCTAAAAATGTGATGAGTTTGACAGCACTAAAGCAAAGAATCGGGGAATATTTGAGGAGTTTTCTGTCACGATTCAATGCAGCGGCAACATTGATGGATCGACCAGATCCATCCATGGTTTTGATGTGTAACAACTCTGGATTTTTGGCCCCGGTTATTTTAATAAATATTTAATCTAATTTAAATTGATCATATTATTGGAAATACTGTCAATTTATTTATTTAAATTGTATTTTTAAAAGGGAATTAGACTTTGAGAATTCAAAATAAAATCTTTTGATAATATTTACAATAAAATTTATCTTATATGATTGAATTACAATACTTTGTCTTATTAACATGTGATTAATAAATATATTGATCTGAATGATAATGTTTAAATAAAATTAAAGTTGTCAATATAACATATAAATATTAAATATAAGTAAAACTTAAGAATATAATGTAAGCATTGATAATCAAAACATAGAATACAAATATAAATAAGAAAAATATTGATAGCTAAAATACGAATATAAACCAATATAAGTAACTAACCACATGAACTTTTTAAGCCAGAACAAATATCTTTATATACAAAACTATGGTCAATCTGTTAAGTGTAGAGCCAAAAAAAAATATACAAGTATAAAAATAAAGCAAGGACAAAGTATATCCGTAAAATAAAACCAAACTGTAAGACCCAAACACAAACATATGCATATAAACTATTTCTACTAGAAGAAAAGAACAAAATGTTTTCATATAAGATATCTGCATCTATCTGACCATAGTTTAAACTGACAATGACAAGTTGAATATATGTATGAACATGCCTTCATTCACAAGCTTACCTAAAAGTTCATATCTTTATACATATATAAGACTTCTTTGTCCAGTGAAATTTATAAACTAATAAACTTGCCTCTATTCTAAAGACCAAAGTCAAAAATAAAATAATATATATATATATATATATATATAAAACATAACATAAATCAATACCTGTCAGAAGTGCATGTGAATCAACTATTTGACTAAAAGTAATAAGGAAGTGCTTACATACAAATAAGGCTTCATTTGCAAGCTAAGTGATTGCCTGAAAATTTATGACTGCATACAATATTTATGTACAAATGAACATAATAAGTATGTTAACATAATTGAAGACATATTCAATAGCGTTAGTACACAATTAGTCATTTCAGGTAACAAAACAATGTTCCAGCCGAAATCTCAGTATTTGGTTCATATTGCAGGTAGTATCTTTACACAGCAAAACAATTAATAATTGTGTTAACATATTATAAAATAAAGTATGTACTTAATATCAGCTCAAAATATTTTTTTCTAGATTTGCTCATATCAAAACAAAAATGAGAAAAAGCCTAACTGGTTATTACCTACCTGCTTTCAGTCCTTTTCTCATTTATATATATAGATACAACTGGCCAAATTAGTTCGTTCAGTAAGAAAATAAATTAGCAAACCTGAAAATAAAATAAAGGAAGAGAAAGTTCAAAATTTTAATTCAAAAACAAAAAGAAGCAGAGAGGATCTTAAGACAGTTCAAACTTCTGTTTCAATCAACAAGGTTCCAACTCAATGCTTTCTGTTTACATTCAGGTGAGTAAACAAAAAGTTTAAAAGCTTTAAGTTTGATAGAATAACGATTCAGAGGATTGTTTATGGTATGATTGTTTATGCTTTGATTTCGAATATTGCTGGGTTGCTCTGTACTACTCTGGAAAAATGATACAGGTTGAATATTGTTCAAAACAAATCACATATGATTCACATTAAATCATTGCTAAGTTTTAATCTTTCAACCAAACATAATATTTAAACTTGTAATTAAGATTTTTAAATGCTAATTTAAACCCTGGTTTGTAAACATACACTGTAACTTTATTTTACAGGTAAGCAAGCATAAACTGGATAATTGGATTGATGTAAAGTATTAAATTTAGTTCATAGCTTGAATCCTTACCACAAAACATGATTTTTAAAACTAGAATGAAAAATTTTAACACAGTATTTCCAAGGCAATTTATATTCGAATCAAAATGGTACTTTTGCAAATTTCCTGTTATTTAATCAATAATAAAGGTTGAAATTTGGGATGAAGCAAATATAAACATATGTGATTACAAGAAAATTATCAGAAAATTTTTATGTTGTTCGAGATTAGAATACGAAATCAATTTAGGGCTCGAGTTCCAGAATTTTTCCATGTCTGTAAAGGGTCGAGATCGCCTTCATCAAGCAACCGAGTGCCAGGAAATCGTGGTGGAGGGTTACTTGGTGAGATGACGTAGTGTGGCCAAGGTTCGAGTGCCTCCAGAGACCGGTACGTCGAAGACGAGGTGATTTTGTCAGTAGTGTTATTGGCTGGTTTTCGTTCGATCTACTGTTTTTTTTCTTTCGATTGATATGAGACAATCTGGGCTTGAATTTCGAGTATGGAGGTGGATTGTGACATGTCGGTTGTGTCGGAGTTCACCGGAGCTGGATCGTGCCGCCGTGCACGTGCACGGCGGCGGGGTTGGTGTCAGTACTGTAAGGGGAAGGTCTGAATCGAGTCGCGCACGAATGAAAATGGGGGATGCTCCGGGTTTTATCGCGTACGAGAGATGATCCTGTTGCTAAATTAATTTACATTAAACTAAAACATATTTCTGAGAAAAATAAGATAGGGAAGAAGAAGAAGGATGCGTACAGGGACAGCTCGAGGAATTTAGGGGGAAACTCGAAGTAACGCACGAGATTTGAATAGGGGAGGTCTCGGGTTGACTAATTGCAGTTTTCCAATAGTTTTGAAAATGAGTAAAATTTGGTTTCCATAATTTTATAGTACTATGAAGGCTTTGGATTCAAGTTGTGATGATTTAGTTAATACGTAACAATGTTTTTTAAAATACTTAAATATTATTTTAATTAAGCAATTAATCTAAGTTAAGTACAAGTTAACTAATATTTAAGTTGTGTAGTGGATAATGAATTGATTTTCAAGTTAAAGGAAATTTTTTTATGTGAAGTAAGATGAATAATTAATATTAAAGAATAAATTTTCAGAAAGTAATTGGGGTAATTACTTTATAATTATAACTAGAGATCGGTTAATAATTGAGAAATGAGGTAAATTGTGATCAACAGCATATGCTAAATTATGAATAATTAATTAATCGAGTAATTTAATTAAAAATAAATAAATGGTTAAGTAAGTAATTAGCAGTAATTAAATGGGTAATTAAGTTTAATTAATAATTAAGACTATTACTTAAATAGTTAATTAAAGTAAATAGTTGGGTTAATGAGTAATTAAGTAAATGATAGTGTGAAATTAAATAATTATGTAATTAAGACTTAATGATTAATTAAGAAATCATTAATTAAACAATCTGAAATGGAATAAGTAATTGATAGTTAATTAATAATTAATTAAATAGAGTTAAGTGATTAACTGTAATAGCCCGCAAATCCGTACCCCTTGAGTTAACACTATTGTACAACAATCAACTCAAGTTGCACAGAATTACGAACCATTTGGGTTTAAGAAGAAGAGGTAGAAGAAGAAAAAACAAAATCAACATCAGAATCTAACCATCGCAGCGGAATAAAATATAATAGATAATATATAATCTTTACTCAACAACAAATATTTCTGTTTATATATTACATCATCAGAGTACATCAATCACAGCTCAACATCAAAATCATACAATGAATACACAACAACTCAGAATACACAACTCAAACAGCGGGATATATATAAATATAACTAAGTACGAATGTACGTATCATCATCCAGCTCGTCTCTTGAGCTCCACAGCAAATCCTGTATTCCATAATACTCGGTCTGACCCGAGCATTACAGTTAAATAATACCCGAGTCAGTCTGGAATACCAGCGTGAGAAAATCACACCCAATTGATTATTAAAGTTTCAAAAATCCTTTGAAAACAAAAGCATCTCGTAAGACCACGCCACAAATAAACATGTCGGGTTTTTACCTTACGATAGCTAAAACAATTTTTATAGAAATCCTCTGAAATTATATTAGGGTCTATATACAAATACTTATAAAATAGCCGAAATTGTTACATCTATTAAGTTCCAGCTACTAGCCACAAAAGTGGGTAATACAAACAAAACTCGTACAAAGCTCGTAGGGAGAATGGATTTCCAACAATGACTAGGCACTGGGGTACCACCTGTCACAGTACGGGGCCTAGATCACCGTACCGAGGATTACTCCCTTCATCCCCTGCAACATAAGGCCGGAACCATTCCTTACTGAACAGTCCCGAACAAGATAAACCCCGTGGTTGGCACGACCAACCACCCACTAAGCCGAAATAATAAAGGGACATCTAGACAGGGGAATTATCTTGTCCTGCTTGGGCATGACCCACCTAACCTTGCTGCATATCCCCTGATTTTCAGTCATTCCCATTTGATGAGGCTTGAGGCTAAGCGTTACCTTTAGAACGTTTTCACTTAGAATGCCCATCGCCCACCTGACGATGTTTCGCAAGCATTCATCCATACAAGTCCGTCCCGGGTTCGAACGAAACCGAAGGCACTATTCCTACTACATCCATTTTGGAAATATCCTCGAGATTAGTAGCGACTAGCCCTTGCACTTCACTGCTCCATCTTCGAATACAAAATCGTTTACACGAAACGTACAAACCGAATCGAAGTGGTTTTCGAGAAATTAATCTCGATCCCGGTCTCTTCGAAACGATTAACGCATTTGGCCAATATTGATAGTCGGTTATTTAACTATCAATTAATATTCACAACATCCATCACACAATAAATAATTTCCCAAATTATTTATTAACTTCAAAATATCATCACGAGATATATTTCTATTTTCAATCCTTTGAAAACAGTTTTCAAAACCATCTTTCCTTTTAGAATAACTTTCCCAACTATTTTCTATATCCTCTGAAATCACCAAGCACGAAAATAGATTTGTAAAATAATTTAAAAACACTTTACTTTGAAATATATACTTTAAAACGCTTAGGATAAAATTACTTAAATAATTTGTTAAAAATACATACTATATGAATTTTGAGAAAATAAGGTTTCTTTATAAATTATAAAACCAGGTTTTCACTTTTAAAACAAATACTAAGTCACTTTTAAATAATTAATACTATAATATATATTAAAGGAAATGCTTGTTTTAGACATTAAATATTACAAACAATAAATTTTACAAAAAAACTTGCTTTCTTGAAAAACAACTTTAAAACATTTAATTTATATGTACAAATTTACTTTTAAAAATGTGTACTTGGCCATCCAGAGAAAATTCCAACTTCAAGCACTTAAATCAATTTCCCAAATTGATTTTCCAATTTATTCTATTTGAAATTAAATTTCTCTACTTATCAGTTTATTTCAAAATTCATTAATTATGGACTTTATATTTTTTTCAGTTTGATTTTTAAATCCTTTAGCTGAAATATACAAATTTCAGGTTATTCCCAATTCCTTCTTTATTTTTCTTAAATAATTTAAATCTTAAATTTAAAATAATTATTTTATTCTTTTAAACAGTAACATTGAAGTTTAAGTTTTTCTTAACTTTTTGTTTATTCATAAATTTCTTTCCACACACATAATTAATTAATTAGCATTTTGAAAACACTAATATTCTTATCCAATTCATTTTAGTTTATTCACATTCTTTATAATTATTTTCTTAAAAATTTACTCTTTTTATTATTTCCTTCTAAAAATCCAATGCTATATAATTTGATAACTCAGAGTCCAGAATATATTCAAGCAACTATAGCATTCAATATTTCAATATAATTCATCACAGAATATCCACAAAGCATAACAGAGAATAAATAAACAATATATATATATGATGAGGGACCCATTTGGATCCCTCCAACCTGTTTTTCCCTGCATCCACAAATGTCAGCACAATATAATATACCAATTCCAAATTATCATACTATATCTCATCAATTCATTCAACCATTCAAACAATTGTTTAAATTTAATCATTTTAAATTTAATTTTAAACTGAGTGAGATTAACTCACCTTTGCATTTCGTTTCGCAATCCATTTCCATCTCGACTATTACTTTCCAATTTTGAACCTAGTATAAATATTTATATGGATTTGTTAATATTTGAAACAAGTCAGGCAACCAATTTCTATTTAAAAATTTATATACTAATGTTTTAGTTTTAAACAAATTTTCTTCTTTTGTAAATTATTTTCCTAGTGACTAAAACAAGTGAATAAGTTTTATTAAACAAATTTCTGCTTTTCAAATCTTACAGCAAATTTCTTTTATCATATACGCAGTATTGTAAATATATCCAAATCAAAGAAATGACAAGCGATTACCTCACTAGCTTCAACCGAGTGTCGCTACGCCAGGGAACACCCATCGCGACGAAGTCGCAAATTCTGCTTCAACCTCCTTCCCGGCCTTTGATTCTGATCAAGAATCAACTTCTTCGAGCGCGAGCTTCTTCCAGATTCACCATCGAACTTGCCTCGAGGTTCGCGACTGCCACCCCTGCCCTTTTCTGTCGCGACGACGTATCCAAATCGCACGAGCGACCTCGACTCCCAAATCTACGAACCTTAGCTTGTAAACGCGGCTCCTCTCTCCCCTTTCTTTGATGATGATACGATTTCCTCGCGTGTTCGAGCACGCGAGTTTTCCCCCCTCGTTCCGCCATTTTTTTTATTTATTTAACGAATGCTGTTACGATTTGGAAAAAAGAAGAATAAGAAGACGCGAGAGAGGGGAAGGGTAAGAGCTTCGGCCATAATCGAATTTGATTTCGATTGGTACTGAGGAAGAGATCTAGAATTTATTCATGGCTTTTGTTTTCGAATGGAAGAAGAAAGAGGGGAGTCTCGGTTCCAGTTTAAAGGAAAGAATTGGCTTCTGAGGGAAGATAGAATAGCGTGCTTGAAAACGCCTTGTTACAGTGTTCTTTTTTTTTCTTTTTTTTTTCAACTTCGAATAGATTTTTATCCATTAAACTTTCAACGCGTTTATAAACCATACACTCATATACTAACTCCGATTAACACGAAATTTGAAATCCGACAATAATTCAATATTACGGACCCAATGGAACTGGTTTCGTCAAATTCCGAGACTAAGCCTCGGAAGGCTATTTTTAAATTCAATTTAAACGATATAAATTTTAAAACTGAACAAACCATTGTTACATTCAATTTTACAACTTCTATTATCCTCAGTATTATCAATATAAAATTTATAAGCCTTCAAATTATTTTTAATAGGCTTAAAACTCCAGATTCAATAATTTACCCAATTTCGCTTATTTAAGTCAATAATTTAATTATCAAATAATTGGTGATATTTGAATTCGAGTTAAAATTTATCATTTAAATATTCAAATTCAATTGAATATTCCAATTTCAATTGCTTAAAAATTTCGGGTCGTCACATTCCTCTCCCCTTAAAAGAATTTCGTCCCCAAAATTACTAATTAGGAAAAATGATCCAATACCCGTTACTATTTTTCCCAAAACCAAACAGTTCTAACAGTTCAACATTTTACCAATTATCTTTTATAAAAGATCCATTATTATTCTTATTAATTTTCCAAACCTTTCCCTAGTTTGCAAACAATCCCTTTTGCTCAATTATCCAAGTTCAATCTAAAACCAAATTTTGGATTACCAAAATTTTCTCAAAATTTTTCTAACTCCCTAAATTCCCGAAAAATTTCGCCAGCGTTTCCTTTGCGCGGCTAACTCGGTACAACTACAAAATGGCTCTACAGCCTCCCAAATCCAAAAAGAAAACAAAAAGGCCAAGTGGCTCAATCCAAATCCAAATCCCAATCAAATTTCATACCAAATTTAAATACATACCTTGGTCGGGCAATTCAAATTTATCTCTTGAAATCAAATCCAATTTCCTTTTCCCTTTTATAATACCTGCATATCCTGCTTAGCACTAATATCCAATCACAATATCCCAAACATTTTATCAACTTTCTTACCAATGTCAATATTTATTAATCCAAATATCGACTTAGAATGTATTTGTGATATTCCATTTCCAATTAAGAATGCACCATTTCATACTTAAGCTAGTATAAGTATTTTATGTTTTCTTATATTTATTTCACTCCGACTTTAGTTTATATCTATTTCTATTCAAATTGATTCTTTCATTTCCATATGAATTCAATTTATTTTTAACACTAAATATATAAATCTTGTTTTTCATTTATAACTAAGTTATGTCATTATTTTAGTTAATTTCATTTACTAATTCAGTTTAGTTTCTAATTTGAATTCGCTAGTCGTTAACACAAATTTTCCAAAGTTTTACTAAAATTTTCTAACTCCCAAAATTTCTGAAAATTTTTGGCAGAGTCCCCTTTGTACGGAGGAGCTTTTGCAATTTGACAAAAGAGATAAATACATATACATCGACCCACACGGTCGGAAAAATCAAAAACAGTTCATATTTCCTATTTTTATTACGTAGGCGTACCTTATTTAGCATTTTAAGCAAGCGGCTTATTATTTTTAGCAAATAGCTCAACTAAGTCCAGCCACACGGCTTCCAGGTACCTGTACTTACTCAATTTAAACTTGTAAGTGCCAAATATAAGAAGTTTAACAGCATATCATTTATTTGCAATAGTTAAAACATATAAATTCTAAAAGAAACTCATACCAAACATTTTTCTGTAAGCAACTTATATAGTTCCCATGCCAATTCAACTGTTTCAATTAATTTATAAACATTTTCATTTGATTTGAATGGTCTTCAATCCATTCGTATACCACTTCATCAATTCGAATGGTTTAAAACCCAATTGCTTACATTTAATTCATTTCTATTCAAACCGAGCTCATTTTTAATCCAGCTGTTCTCCAACTCAATTTATTTTACTCATATCAATTCATAGCATTTATTTAATCTCGGTTCGTCCCATGACAATTTTATTACTATACAAATTGACAATATTTATGTGAATAATTAAGCACTTGAGTTTTAAAATCAATTGAAATTGATTCCGGCTCAACTTACTCTTAATTCTATTCCATTTTAAATTTATTCACAATCCATATATCCTCATTTTCATTGCATTTCAAATTTTAATCCATTCACTAGCATTTCATTTTATTTATCAAATTAGTTTATTCAAAACCATTTACAACCTAGGTTCATCTTAATTGCCAATTAAATTTCCCCTTTTATTTTAATCCATCCTCAATCATTTATTTAGCTCAACACATTCCATTTAAATTTTGTTCACAATTCATTCATTTACATTTTATTCCATATTTGTTTATTCCAACTATTTTATTTAGCTCAAAACAACCCAAGCTATACCACTTCTCAACTTATTTAAACTATATTTCATTTGGTTCTTATTTATCCCATCATTTATTTATTCAATATAATTAGTTTATCCACATTCACTTAAACCATTTCTAATAAACTCAAAACATTCTATTTTCCTTATTGTCTCAAGTTATTTCCATCCCTTACTAATTTAAATGGTTTACAATTATTTATTTAAGCATTTTCATTCCATTAAATATTATCGGCAACACACCGAATTTTTATTTCAATTAAAATTTATTTTCACTTGATTTAAGGCCAGTCCAATATCATTAAACTTTGTTTAAGTTGAATTCAATTCAACTCTCCTCCATTCATTTAGCTTAAGTCAATTTACTTCAATTTATTCAAATTTTATACTTAAGCTCATTCTCATTTTGCAAACAAAGTTCTCTTTTACTCAACTTAACTCAATTAATTCCAAGGCCATATCCAATTTATTTCCACTTATTGGATTTCATTTGCACATTCAAACCATTACTATTTTAATCCATTTACATTTTTATTTTATACATCTCAAATTATATTTACTTTGTTAACACTTCAAGTCTAATTTTAATTAATAACTCAAGTTCTGATTCTTTTATTCACTTTTAATTTACCATCCAATTTATTAACCCACAATTCAACTCCATTCTCAATTACTTTCACTTCATCAACAATTTGAATCAGCTTTAATTTATAACTTGAGTTTATTTCCAAACTTCATCATAAACTCACAATTCAATCTCATTTATTAATTTATTAACAAATTTGTTCTTCCTTTATTTATAATCCAACACTTGAATTTTATTTTTATTTTTTTTATTTTTCCAAATATCATTATTTCTTAAGTTCAATATACTTTATAATTCAAGTTTGGATTTTCTTCTCATTTTTCAATTCATCAAAATATTGATTTGGGCTTTGCATTCCATTTTAAATTTTATAAGTCACAACTTATATGTCATACAATCACACTCATTCTAGGCTTGAATATATTCATCCATTATTTTAACTCAAGCCTTATGCTTCTTTATAACCCAAGCATATTTTATTCATGCATTTTAATTCTTTTATAAGTTATTCTGGTTTATTTATTTCAACTTAATTCTTATCCAATTTATTTCTTATCCAATTTATTTTCTAGTTATCCAGGTAAGAATCAATTCCAATTCAATTTATTCAATTGAATTTCTTTATTCCAGTTCAATTTTACTAACTCAATATTTACTTAACTCAATTCAATTTCAACTTGACTTCTAATACAACTGGATATTAATTTCAGCCCATCCAATTAATTTCAATCCAGTTATATTTGTATTTCATCAATCCAAGTTAATTTCATTTTAACTCTTCACTTTAGATTTATATTCTATTATCCAACGCTTAAATTTCTTCCTGATTTAAGAATCATTTCCAAAACTTTGGTTTCAAATTATTTTGAAATCTCCAACATTTCAAAATCACACTTCTCAAAAATTAAACCAACCCTGGTTTTATTCCCAACAAATTTCCTTTGAAATTTTCAAAAACAACCAGTTTTCTGAACAAATCAATTTTTGGCAGCAATCCATCACTTAGAAATTCGAAAATGAATACTGATGATGCGGCCGTCATCATCAGAATTATTTTCCAATAATCCAAGTGATTTCAATGCTATTCCACTTCCAAAATCTTTTTTTTTAAATAATTTCCATTCAGAAATACTCCCAAAACAATAATGTTATCGTTTATCTTCAAAACACTTCGATAACATTCCCAAAATCTCTGAAATTTTGAATTTCCAAATTCTGCTTAAATAAATTTTTAACTATAATTCATTTGCACAGCTTATGTTCATACAAATTCTCATTTGATTATATTTCAATTCATAAATTACATCTATAATTCATATTTATAAATTTCATTCTATAATGAATTTATCCCTTAAATTTTAATTATATTTCAATTTCTAATTAAATTTTCACTTAACAATGATAATACTTTAATATTATCATTTCTAACATCCAGGCAACCATATATTAGCTAAAATAGTTTACAAAAATTTTCTTTATATCAAAATATATTTTTGGGTAAAATTATTTCATTTACCCACATTTAAAACAATATCGTGTCAATTGTTCTATTCAAGTGTTTAGAAACCCCTTCGATACAGTTGCGCAGACTGTGTCGACGAAGGTTCATATGCCACTCAATAAATCAATCAACACAATATTAAAACAATTTATATTCACTAATAAGTACGCGCTCATATCTATTATTACGCTCAAACTCATTCTAGAGTACTATAGACTCTATTAATAATGAGTAATTCCCACCAGAGCCAAGGTTATCACCAACCTAAGCTCTGATACCAAGTGTAATAGCCCGCAAATCCGTACCCCTTGAGTTAACACTATTGTACAACAATCAACTCAAGTTGCACAGAATTACGAACCATTTGGGTTTAAGAAGAAGAGGTAGAAGAAGAAAAAAAATCAACATCAGAATCTAACCATCGCAGCGGAATAAAATATAGTAGATAATATATAATCTTTACTCAACAACAAATATTTCTGTTTATATATTACATCATCAGAGTACATCAATCACAGCTCAACATCAAAATCATACAATGAATACACAACAACTCAGAATACACAACTCAAACAGCGGGATATATATAAATATAACTAAGTACGAATGTACGTATCATCATCCAGCTCGTCTCTTGAGCTCCACAGCAAATCCTGTATTCTATAATACTCGGTCTGACCCGAGCATTACAGTTAAATAATACCCGAGTCAGTCTAGAATACCAGCGTGAGAAAATCACACCCAATTGATTATTAAAGTTTCAAAAATCCTTTGAAAACAAAAGTATCTCGTAAGACCACGCCACAAATAAACATGTCGGGTTTTTACCTTACGATAGCTAAAACAATTTTTATAGAAATCCTCTGATATTATATTAGGGTCTATATACAAATACTTATAAAATAGCCGAAATTGTTACATCTATTAAATTCCAGCTACTAGCCACAAAAGTGGGTAATACAAACATAACTCGTACAAGGCTCGTAGGGAGAATGGATTTCCAACAATGACTAGGCACTGGGGTACCACCTGTCACAGTACGGGGCCTAGATCACCGTACCGAGGATTACTCCCTTCATCCCCTGCAACACAAGGCCGGAACCATTCCTTACTGAACAGTCCCGAACAAGATAAACCCTGTGGTTGGCACGACCAACCACCCACTAAGCCGAAATAATAAAGGGACATCAAGACAGGGGAATTATCTTGTCCTGCTTGGGCATGACCCACCAAACCTTGCTGCATATCCCCTGATTTTCAGTCATTCCCATTTGATGAGGCTTGAGGCTAAGCGTTACCTTTAGAACGTTTTCACTTAGAATGCCCATCGCCCACCTGACGATGTTTCGCAAGCATTCATCCATACAAGTCCGTCTCGGGTTCGAACGGAACCGAAGGCACTATTCCTACTACATCCATTTTGGAAATATCCTCAGGATTAGTAGCGACTAGCCCTTGCACTTCACTGCTCCATCTTCGAATACAAAATCTTTTACACGAAACGTACAAACCGAATCGAAGTGGTTTTCGAGAAATTAATCTCGATCCCGGTCTCTTCGAAACGATTAACGCATTTGGCCAATATTGATAGTCGGTTATTTAACTATCAATTAATATTCACAACATCCATCACACAATAAATAATTTCCCAAATTATTTATTAACTTCAAAATATCTTCACAAGATATATTTCTATTTTCAATCCTTTGAAAACAGTTTTCAAAACCATCTTTCCTTTTAGAATAACTTTCCCAACTATTTTCTATCTCCTCTGAAATCACCAAGCACGAAAATAGATTTGTAAAATAATTTAAAAACACTTTACTTTGAAATATATACTTTAAAACGCTTAGGATAAAATTACTTAAATAATTTGTTAAAAATACATACTATATGAATTTTGAGAAAATAAGGTTTCTTTATAAAGTATAAAACCAGGTTTTCACTTTTAAAACAAATACTAAGTCACTTTTAAATAATTAATACTATAATATATATTAAAGGAAATGCTTGTTTTAGACATTAAATATTAGAAACAATAAAGTTTACAAAAAAACTTGCTTTCTTGAAAAACAACTTTAAAACATTTAATTTATATGTACAAATTTACTTTTAAAAACGTGTACTTGGCCATCCAGAGAAAATTCCAACTTCAAGCACTTAAATCAATTTTCCAAATTGATTTTCCAATTTATTCTATTTGAAATTAAATTTCTCTACTTATCAGTTTATTTCGAAATTCATTAATTATGGACTTTATATTTTTTTTCAGTTTGATTTTTAAATGCTTTAGCTGAAATATACAAATTTCAGGTTATTCCCAATTCCTTCTTTATTTTTCTTAAATAATTTAAATCCTAAATTTAGAATAATTATTTTATTCTTTTAAACAGTAGCATTTAAGTTTAAGTTTTTCTTAACTTTCTGTTTATTCATAAATTTCTTTCCACACACATAATTTATTAATTAGCGTTTTGAAAACACTAATATTCTTATCCAATTCATTTTAGTTTATTCACATTCTTTATAATTATTTTCTTAAAAATTTACTCTTTTTATTATTTCCTTCCAAAAATCCAATGCTATATAATTTGATAACTCAGAGTCCAGAATATATTCAAGCAACTAGAGCATTCAATATTTCAATATAATTCATCACAGAATATCCACAAAGCATAACAGAGAATAAATAAACAATATATATATGATGAGGGACCCAATTGGATCCCTCCAACCTGTTTTTCCCTGCATCCACAAATGTCAGCACAATATAATATACCAATTCCAAATTATCATACTATATCTCATCAATTCATTCAACCATTCAAACAATTGTTTAAATTTAAACATTTTAAATTTAATTTTAAACTGAGTGAGATTAACTCACCTTTGCATTTCGTTTTGCAATCCATTTCCATCTCGACTATTACTTTCCAATTTTGAACCTAGTATAAATATTTATATGGATTTATTAATATTTGAAACAAGTCAGGCAACCGATTTCTATTTAAAAATTTATATACTAATGTTTTAGTTTTAAACAAATTTTCTTCTTTCGTAAATTATTTTCCTAGTGACTAAAACAAGTGAATAATTTTTATTAAACAAATTTCTGCTTTTCAAATCTTACAGCAAATTTCTTTTATCATATACGCAGTATTATAAATATATCCAAATCAAAGAAATGACAAGCGATTACCTCACTAGCTTCAACCGAGTGTCGCTACGCCAGGGAACACCCATCGCGATGAAGTCGCGAATTCTGCTTCAACATCCTTCCCGGCCTTTGATTCTGATCAAGAATCAACTTCTTCAAGCGCGAGCTTCTTCCAGATTCACCATCGAAACTCGCCTCGAGGTTCGCGACTGCCACCCCTGCCCTTTTCTGTCACGACGATGTATCCAAATCGCACGAGCGACCTCGACTCCCAAATCTACGAACCCTAGCTTGCAAACGCGGCTCCTCTCTCCCCTTTCTTTGATGATGATACGATTTCCTCGCGTGTTCGAGCACGCGAGTTTTCCCCCCTCGTTCCGCCATTTTTTTTTATTTAACGAATGCTACTACGATTTTGAAAAAAAAAGAATAAGAAGACGCGAGAGAGGGGAAGGGTAAGGGCTTCGGCCATAATCGAATTTGATTTCGATTGGTACTGAGGAAGAGATCTAGAATTTATTCATGGCTTTTGTTTTCGAATGGAAGAAGAAAGAGGGGAGTCTCGGTTCCGTTTTAAAGGAAAGAATTGTCTTCTGAGGGAAGATAGAATAGCGTGCTTGAAAATGCCTTGTTACAGTGTTCTTTTTTTTTTCAACTTCGAATCGATTTTTATCCATTAAACTTTCAACGCGTTTATAAACCATACACTCATATACTAACTCCGATTAACACAAAATTTGAAATCCGACAATAATTCAATATTACGGACCCAATGGAACTGGTTTCGTCTAATTCCGAGACTGAGCCTCGGAAGGCTATTTTTAAATTCAATTTAAACGATATAAATTTTAAAAATGAACAAACCATTGTTACATTCAATTTTACAACTTCTATTATCCTCAGTATTATCAATATAAAATTTATAAGCCTTCAAATTATTTTTAATAGGCTTAAAACTCCAAATTCAATAATTTACCCAATTTTGCTTATTTAATTCAATAATTTAATTATCAAATAATTGGTGATATTTGAATTCGAGTTAAAATTTATCATTTAAATATTCAAAATCAATTGAATATTCTAATTTCAATTGCTTAAAAATTTCGGGTCGTCACATTAACTCTCAAGTAATTAACTACAAATAAGACTGAAAGTGACTTCTTATGGACGGTTATGGTTGAATACTTGATTGTGATATTTATGTAGTGATATTCTGTGATACTCTGTGATATCTTGTGTTATACCTATGATGCTTGTATATGTTTTATCTGTGATAAATGCTATGTTAATTCAATTGTTGAATTTAAATTATTTAAATTGTTTAAGTTAATTAGACAACTTGGCCCTTAAAATGGCGATTGGATTCGATGAGACCGGGATCGGAAGAATCAAATTTGATTCTCCGAAAACCACATCGATCCAATTTAAACGTTAGGTCGTGAATCCTGGAATGAAGGTCGAGATGGTGTTTTCAAAATGCAAGGGTTATCGTCGTTGACTCTGAGGGTGATTCCAAAACGAGTGTAACGAGATAATGCCTTCGGTTTCATTCGAACCCGGAACGAACTTGTATGGATTGAATGCTTTCAGCACATCGTCAGGCGGATGATGAGCATTCTAAGAAATATGTTCTATAAAGGTAATCGCAGCCTCAAGCCTCATCAACCGGGAATGGCTAAAACAGGGGAGATGCAGCAAGGTTAGGTGGGCCATGCCCAAGCAGGACAAGATATTTCCCCTGTCAAGATGTCCCTTTTATTTCGGCTTAGTGAGTGGTTGGTCGCGCCAACCACGGGGTTTATCTTGTTCGGGACTGTTCAGTAAGGAACGGTTCCGGCCTTGTGTTGTAGGGGGTCGGGAGTGATCCTCGGTACGGTAATCTAGGCCCCGTACTGTGACGGGCGGTACCCCAGTAGCCCTGCCATTGTTGGAAATCCATTTTCCCTACGAGACCCTACGGTTTTGATTTGTATTACCCACTTTTGTGGCTAGTAGCTGGAATTTAATAGATGTAACAATTTCGGCTATTTTCTATTTACTTGAAAACCCTAGACACTATTATAATACCACTGGATTTCCTATGAAATATTTTGGTTAGCGTAGGTAAAAACTTACCCGTATTTATTTGTGGGGAGTCTTACGTGATACCTTTATTTTCAAAATGTTTTTCAAAGTTAAACAACTTTAAACCGTTTACTCATACCAGACCCATGTCTGACCCGGAGTTTATATTTTGTTTTTCATAAACTCTTGGGTACTTAAATTTTCATGAGTAGCCAAGTGATAGGTTTTGGACTCTGAATTCTGGAAGAGCTTGGAGCAGGAGTTTCCAGACGTATGTAGCTATCTATCTAGTTCAGCTGTGTCAGTAGTGGATGTATGATGTACCTCTGATGTATATAGTGATAGATGTATATATGGTTGTCATATGTATTGAAATTGTATAACTCTGATATATGTAAAAACTATGTAATATTTATGTGATATATTATATTTTGTTCCGTTCCGCTGTGAGATTCTGATGTTGTTGTTCTTTCTTCTCTTTCTTTTCTATTTCTATCCCTTTCTTTCTTAATGATGAAACAACTTTCTGGTAGTAGAAGGGCGGGTTGTCACATGATGGTAGCTGTGTCTAGCATGCTGATGGAACAAAATTCAAGAATTCATTGACAAGGGATCCACTCATGTATCTAGGAGAGTTTTACCACAAGGAAGAAAGGTTTCTATGACAAGAGGATGCAAATGCTGAAAGAGAGGAAGGAGAGGGAGTTGAAGTATATGCAGTCAAAAGCGGAGACCTGCCCGGAAAGGATTCAAGCAAGGATAACGGAAAATGGAAAGCAGAGGATAGCTGTGATGAGTCAAAGTGGCCATGGAAGGGACCAAGATTCACCTCTTATACGGAGTTGAATGAGACTTTGGAACGAATCTACCAAGACACTAGGGGGCAGGTTCCTTATCGAAGGCCAATGAGGAGGGATCCGACTAACAATGAAAAGAAATCAAACAAGTACTGCTTATTATATGAGCTAAGTGGCCATAATAAAAATGACTATAGACACTAGAGGGATGAGATCGAAGGACATATCCAGAATGGAATGCTTTTGCAGTATGTGAAGAGGCGAGCAGCAATGGTGGAGTAAGAACGACCATCATCAACATCTGCTAGGGACAGATCAGGATCGAGGCATCAGATTGTCATCAACTGATTGAAATAATGACGAATAAGTCACAAACTCCACCTAGTGCAGTTAAGTCGCTTACACATGTACAGGATCATGAACGGTCCTCACACGTGTTCTGAGACGACTATCAACTGCATTTTGGTTGTACGACTCATTTTGAATGTTAATCTAGCATTTGTAATTCCATAGCTGCTAAGTCACGTACACATGCACAGAATCACGAACGGTCCTCAGGCATGCTCTGAGATGGCGATAAACTACAGTAAAAAATTCAATAACTCACTCGAACGTGAAATCTGACATTAATAATACCAAGTCTCCCCGGACATACACAATTCCCCTCGAATAGCACTCGACCATGAACAGTCACCTTTCGCCTTGAATGGCACCTGACCTCGAACGGCCACAATTCGCCTCGAACAGCGCTCGACCACGAACGGTCAACTTTCGCCTCGAACGGTCACAATTCGCCTCGAATGGTGCCCGACCACGAACGGTCACCATCCACCACGAACGACATATGACTTCGAACGATCACATGCCGCTCCATATAGCATACGATCTCGAACAATCATTATTTATAGTTTGGTAAGATTATCAATCTCTTCATAGGTTATTCGAACATCCAGCTTATGGAACTACAAAACACACCTTTATATCGCATGTTTCGGAGGGCAAAGTGTTAACCCACCTTTGGGCAAGGCAGCATAAAGGTGGATTTAATCCACTCAACTGCATGACGATTGGAGTTTGACTATCACAGATGTTAAACAAACGCCATAAGATGCTTAAAATATGGTCTCGACAAACATCGATTCATTTCAAGTTGCTTGGAGTCTCCTCCGAGTCATCTTCATGATTGCTTTGGGTTTTCAGGTATGTTGCTTTGGGCCAAAGAGGTGTTCACTTCGGGTTTTTGAGGAACAAGCCAAATCGAGTCATCATAGCATTTATTTCGAGTCAAAGCCATGGAATGATCGACAACCAAAGTCTCCACCAATCTCGTATCCAACCAAGTTTGTATCCATCAAACTTCGCCCATTGCCTCGTATCCTTGTGCTTCATGTCAATCATACTCACGCACTATGTACCGATCCTACTCCAACATGTTTCGTATCGATCGGTTAATTGATCGATATGAAGCAAGGGGCTAAGTATGGTACGAAGCTAAAAACAAAAGGATCAATATGAAGTCCTGCTTGCATCGTATCAGTCATATTCGAAACTAATACCAAACAATCGATATGAAGTAGATGGAATTCAACTGCTTACTT
Organism: Allium cepa; assembly: GCA_030765085.1. Lineage (NCBI taxonomy): Eukaryota > Viridiplantae > Streptophyta > Magnoliopsida > Asparagales > Amaryllidaceae > Allium > Allium cepa. Next base: position 889,110,653 of record CM060940.1, on the reverse strand, counting down.
CGTATTGATCCTCCAATGTGATACATGTCGATCAATCAAATGATTGATACAAAATCAACGACCATTTAATCGATGCGAAAAGAAATCATAAGTTGTTTCATATCGATCAGTTTCGTACCGATCAATATGAAGGAGTGGGTCAAGTGATGAAACGTTTAACATGGATCGAGGCATGAAACTAGATCGATGCGTAATTGGTGGACAATGGAATATGGCCATGATCGATACAGAGTGATACCGATACGAACTAGATCGACAACCATGGATATGAACGTGACAGCCCATGGTGAATTCAACTTGGATTGATCATAACTCGGGATCTACAAGTCCAAGTGCCACCAAATTTTCATAGGAGCTTGTGTTCTACCTCAGGAATGTCCATGATCAATCTCGACCCAAATGGAGCCATTTTGGATCGATACAAAATTCATACATATCGATTAGGGATAGATCCCTATCCACCTCGGATCAATTTAGTGGGTTCACATGTGTGAGAGAAGGAGTCTTACAAGATCTCATTCAAATTTTTCCATACTAGGCCTATAAATAGCAGCCTGATGCCTCCAGAAAAGGGATCTTTTGGCTCTTCTATGTCGTTACTCTTCTGAACTTCATTGTGTTTCGGATACTATCAATTGAACTATTGTAAATCAGTTAAGAATCATCAATAAAACAACAACTCTTCAAAGTGGATGAAGGCTACAATGTCGAACCACTATAAATCTTGTCTTTCTACTGCTTTCCTTTTAATTTTTGAGCATTCTTCATATTTAATTCTATCGCATACAATCTATCTGTGATCCGTGACTTTGATTTGGTGCTTTCATCTGCAATTAGGTGTTTATGGCCATTTTTTGCGCAAACACAAAAGGCCAAACAGAAGGGTGGACACAGGTCGACCCACACATGCTCAAGATCGACCGTGACGGTCGACCCTCCAATAGTCGACCATCAAGGTCAACCTGGAAGAGTCTATGGTCGACCTGAACGCGAATTTTATTTCTTCTACAACTGCAGGCTATGAACTAACTTTTGATCCTTATTTCAACATAGTTAGAGATCAAATTCAGACATAAATTTCGTCTTATAAATGAAGCAACTTGCGGAGAATAGTCCAGAGAAATTTTGACATGGATTCATTGCAAAATAAAGGACCAAAAGACTCACAAAACTGATAATAGGAAAATAAAATTACAGTAACATATAGCACATATTTGTTACTGTAAGCAAGAAAATCAAAGATTATCAACATGCAAACTTTGTTTGAGTTAGAAGTGTGAGTTAATACTCATTTAGCACAAAATTAAAGCAAATAACGAGTAAAAAGTCAACTTTAGCTTTGAGTAAGAGTTAGGAACCTAAAAATAGAAGGAAGAACAAGCATACAAAAGAAAAAACAAAAGTTACAGACATTATAGTTCCTATATTTAAGAAATTAATGAAATAAATCCACGTTTTGGGATGATTACCTATTAAGCTTTCAAGCTCACAAATTATCTTTGATTTTTGTTTAGTTTGGGGAGGGATTTTGCAATTATAGAGAAGTTGTTAATTTTTATTCTAGGAGAAGAGAATAAGAGGAAGAGTGAAGAGAGAAAAATGAACGTACTGGATGTTCTTTTCCTCTTCGGCTCTTTCCAGAAATTGGGTAAGTGGGGGTGGATTTGGTCCAAAACTCTACCCATTAAGCACATGTGATAATTTAAGTTTTAATTTAATGTATTTATCAATATATTAACACATAATATCAACATTTTATTACACTATTTGCATGATTAACACAGTTTCACTTTATTTAGCCAAATAATTTGCATGACTTAAGTTTTTATGCCTTATAGTATATTAATTGACATATAAAAATTATTCTAATCATTTAAAAAAATTAATTTCCATCATTAAAATTCTATTTTCATTAAATTCTTTTATTTACATTTTATTCACACAAATTGACACAACCATTGTTTGGCAATAATTTACAAAATTATTGCATTTCAAAAAATTAAAATCCTCTAATATTCTTTTGCATCACAAATTAACATCATAAAGTTCTTAAGACTTTATTTTCTCCATTTTATACTCACTCAAACACAAATGTTTGAATTTAACTCTTTTATTCCTTTACTTACACAAATTTACAACTAAACAACATAAACTCTATTTTATTTTTGCCAAATCCCATAGCTTATTTAAAATAATCAATTCTTAGTAATTTACTTATCCAAATATGTATTTTTTTTCCCCATTTCGAATTTAAAATCACTATTATGATTTATTTACAGGTAATCACAAAACCAGGGTCGTTACAATATCGAATTTAAGTACTCGAATACTGAATCAGGAACAGTTACGCGAATAAAACAATCGATGTACAACTATGTATTTATCCTATTGGTTTTTTAACTACACTGATTCCTTTTTAATCACATTCATTTATATAATTAGTATTTCATTTATACTAAAACCATTAATGAAATATTTCATAGAAACTTAACTTCAGGTTCACCAACATTTTATAACGTAAGTTCGTACACATATAATATTCCATTATATCTTAAGAGCATATAAAAAGATTTAATTTATTTTACTTAACAAGTATGTTTAACAAATTTAAACTAGTTTTTAACTTACAAGCTTCTAAATTCAAGTGCTATATAAACTCAACTTTATATTTTTAAAATCACTTAGTTTCAAGTTCTATAACAAATCGGAAGTTCCCGACTATCCGAAATCGTCAAAAATTCCATTTCATTTTAACAAGTGGAAACTACCAAGCAAAATATCATACATGATGCAAGTAACATGCTTTCCTAATGCATAGGCTACATATGTCCATGAAATAAGTTAACAAGAGAACTTTAGAACTAAACATCGTTTTCATTTTAAATCATTTTGAAATAAGATATGTGTATAAATTTTGAATATCAAACCTTACTTTGGGATTAAATCAAAATCTTTTTTATAAAACAACTTTGTAGCATCTCATACTTAGAATCTTTAAAAGAAATGTCGATGATGCCGCAGTCATCATCGAAATTATTTTCAAGCTATAGAAGTGAGCTTAGTACATATAAACCATACTTTTGGTATTCAACCAAAATCAGTTTAAAGTAGTGCCAAATACTTCATATAATAATACTAAGTATCATAACCTGAATCTCCTAAACCAATTTTCCAAATATTTACTTTGAAATAATACTGTTATATTTTCGCTAAAACTTGAAAATTATTTTCAATGACATCAGGATTAAGTTCTCAAATTCTTTATTTAAATCCTCTTTATTTACAAAGTATATTTTATGAACTTACTTTTATAAATTTACTTTCTTATATAAATCTTTTCACAAATATTTATTTTCTAAAATATTCTATCTTTCATTTTGATTGTATAACATCTTTTACTAAATTTTAACTTCTAAACCAACATTATCACCAAATGCCTTATAGTCAAACCATGAAACTTAATTAATAAGGTGTTCGTTCAATGTACCCACAATCACTATCTACCTACCCCATGATGCAGAAAGGTAAAGTAATGCTGAAGAAAGTGCAAAAGCTCTAGGTTGTTGTCCTATTCGAAGCATCGGAGAGCTCCTAACTATATAACCAGGCAGATGGCAGTTGTAGTAAAACCTCGATCCCAGTTGCGCTTTGGCCATTAGTGGCTCAAACTTTGGTAATTTAGCAATCGATGCTTTAACCATCTGGCCTTCTCCATCCAACCTACATATCGTAGCAAAACGACCCTTATGTCTACATTTATGGCAAGTTAAACCAGAAATATATCCCAATAGTTGAAACTTTGCTTATTGCCTCTGGTCGGTGCAAATTTAGATGGCTTTTGAGCCGAACCCTTGAATCGAAAAGCCTTCCAATTATATCCTTAAATGCTCCCCGGATGTGATTGGTAATATCCTTGCATACCATGTTGCATAATCTAATCCAAGCCTAGATCTCAATGATATTCTTGATGTAATTAAACCTCTTTCTGCTTAATACCTAAACCTCGCGCTACATTTAAGCAAAGTCATTCCATGGTCGAGCATGTACCACTTCTTCTACTTCATCCTTTCCAACGTTAGAAGCTCTAGTATCCATAGTTCTTACTACCAAATAGAAGGAAATAGCTTTAGTATATTAAAGGATGAGTTATCTCAAAGAAGGAATTACTTAAAGGAGATACTCCAAAGGAATAATTTTAGAAGTCTAGTTTTCTGAATACAAATACACGCTTATGTGTATAGTAAACTCGACTCATTCAAGGGTGTCGCTTACACAATTTCCAATGAGCCATACCCAACTAAAGCCGAGGTATTTGCTCAACCTTGTGCTCTATTACCAAACATAGTGACCCAACTTTTTGACCCTCGAATGTGGACACTAAATACATTCGTGTGTCGAGTACCCAAGTGTCGGGAAGATAGAAAGGTAAGGTAAAACAAAAAAAAATAGAACACAAAATAAAAACACAACATCGGAATCTCTCAATGGAATGATAATATATAATATCAAAGGAATAATATAAAGGATTAATTGAATATATAAATATCAGAGTTACTAAAATCTAAGTATAATCATCAGCCTGTGCAGTTATAACAACTTATTCTCACATATATTGATACATCAAATAATAAGGCAGAAGAAATGAGAATACTACAGAGGATAATCATTCAGCTCTTCTCAATAAGCTCTAAGCATCTAAAGCTAAATTTGAAAGCATACACAGAGCTAACCGGGCATTATAAGGAAATAACACCTAGAATAGTCAGGTAAATCAGTGTGAGAAACTCAAGAAATAAGATAACATATAATAACACCTTTTTGAGATTGTATGGATTACCATAATGGTTTTCCCCTCAATTAAATCAACCATTCATTACGTTTAAAATATAGTGATATGATAGATAATGTCTAATGTGTAGCGCATAAATCATACAAAATAGTTGTTGTGTGAATGCCATAATAGTAATAGGGATACAATAAATATTGCTAAGGCACGTTCGTAAATGGATAGTTTTCGATGAAGATGCCCTCGGTAAACTAAAGCAGATCTCCATGACAAGGATTGCAATTGCCTTCCCAGCATCGTATATCTCTAGATATGATATATTCTAAGGTACGCATATAACTAAATCCAGTACCCAATAATCGAAAACATACTCTAGATCTGGATTTGATGCATCCTGGCGGGTTAGTAAACCAGAGATTGTGCATCCTACTTTGGTTTTAGTCATTCTCGACGTCGAGGCTACATTCGGCATCTGTCACATGATTCTTCATCACTCGAGTAGTGTACGAATTCCCAATTGGATTCCTTTATCATGAAAATATCATGAATCGCTACACGAATTTGAGCATCTTGAACAGATCTTGAACCCCCATATAGGTTCCTTGCATATTTTCTCTGATGGATGCTAATGATGTCCTCTCTCTATGGTAGTATGGTTCAAAATGTTAACGCTAACCTTTCCCTTGGACTTAAACTTATGATAGACAGTTCAACTTTATAAGATTCCACTTCACAACTGCTTCCAGAACATAGATCGTGTATATGGTTTTGAAGTGATTACCGGTTTAAGTCTTCTCATATAAGTACACTCTTCCCACTTATTGGACTCTTCAAAACCAATCAATGAATTCCCGGTTAACTCAATTTTAGTTCTCTCAAAAGTAAGCAAAAGTTGGAGACCTTTCATTCCAATACTCCACCCTAGGGGTTATCATTGGCATGAAATCTTGAAGCCTTTTATAACTTCTAAGTCAATATTAGGTCAAGGTTAATAATCAACTAACTAATTATCCAGTCAAAACAATTGCTTGTACAAAGCAATATTCATACGCATAACTTGTTTGTTACATTCCAACTTAACTATTCCTCAACCAAGAGTGAAGCCAGGTAAGTTAGAGCATGGTTTCCGTGAAAGCCTTGCCTAGACACTTCATTCTTTAATCTCACAAATAGATAAGTTTACCTTGTCGACTCTTAGTGTTATATATAGTATATAATGATTTTCATATACAAGCAAGAAATCAACATGTTTAACACGTTTTCAACATTTTCTGGCTTACTATTCCTTGGTTAAGAGGGTAGCTGGTAGATCAGTGCACCATTGCTCTATCCTTACTCGAACATCAATCTTAACTCTCATAAATAGATAAGCCTTACTTCATTGGCTCAGTATGTTAAGCATAGTTAATTACTTTTCAAACAAGTAACCAAACAATTAACCATTTGGCCATTAATCAATCCTAACCCTTTCTAAACCTTTCAATTATACATTTATAACCCTTTTTAAAATAATATATGTGTATGTAATTTATTTACCAAAAATTGATATATAGATAAACAAGTCAAAATTTATTTTATACCACAAGATATAAAATAGTCGGCATATTTTATAAAAATATATATACTTAAAATGCTGTTAAAATACTTTATAATGTTATAATAGGTTTTAAAACATTTATCTGAAACATTACTTGAAAATAACAACTTTATAATTTACAAAAAAACTTGAAAATACAAGCTTTTATTATAAAATCCCCTTTTTTAAAATTTCACAACTAATTCTTAAAGATTTATAAATATCTCAAAACATTTTTGAAATATCTAATATGATTTAGTAAATGCTAGTAAAAAGAATGAAAAAAAACACTTGAATTTAATATCTTTTCAAACGTTTAAGGTCCAAAATCAAGGCTAAACCGGGCAGTTTTGCCCAAGTAAAATTTTGGCCATTTTTTGAGAATTTAATTAACCTTTTATTGTCTAAGCTTTTAGTAACAATAAAAAAATAAAACATTATAAATATGGCAAGAAACCCTTAAGGATATCTCTATAAAGTTCCGTAAAAAAACCAATAACAAGGAAGCATTTATAGCAACTATTGCCATAAGTGCACTTCCAAATCCGAGTCTATTCTAAACCAAAGTCAGGTGAAAACCTATATGTTTTGTTTCAGGATCTTGTTAAGAGTCATAAAATTCCATTCATATGGATTACATACTCTTTTGTTTTCAAAACAAGAATCAAACCAATGTTTTTAATAGTATTGATAACAGTTGAACAACTTAGATACAATCATAACACAACATATGTTATATTTTCCATTCAAAGACATGTGCTAACTCACCTTTAACCCAATAATAACCAAGATCCAAGCAACCAAAGTCCAACTCCACCTTGCAACACATTCTTCCTCATCCTCCTTACTATGCACTTGCTTTTGGCCCTCCCATCCTCAAATATTGCTCACGGCCTCCTCCTCCAAAGGGAGAATTGCTTCACTTCATCAACTTCTAACTAGGTGGAAGGGTTACAACATTTCCGCAACGCTTCACTCTAAATTTGAGATTATTTAGATAAGATATGCAAATATTTCCTTTAGAATATAAGAGAAGAAGAAGATGACCCTAAAGAATCTTGGTTTTGGTTTGTGAATTTGTGATTTATTCTAAAGGTATGCCCCTCCTTACATAGGATCAAAATGGTGCTCTTTAAGCATGCTCTCACCCACCCACCCACCCCCCCCCCTCAGCCATGCTATGGAAGCCCTACCTCCCATCACTTCTCCTTTATGTCACTTCTTCTTTTTGCTAATTACACTTATGCCCTTCTCATGATAATACCTTCTATCTATTAGGACATCTAGAACCTTCCAAGCTTTATGAAGAGAGGGATGTACTAATTAATTGCTAATGTGTTCGTTTGATCATTAGATAAGTGCACAAGAGTTCAAACAACTTATATCAATCGAAAAGTTGTTTATTGATAAGCCGATTATTGGCCACATTATCGATTTTTCTTTAAAAAATATATTTTGTAAACAATTTTCATAAATAAGTTTCTTTCTTATCATTATTCATTAATTATATGACGTCTAACAAAGTTATAAAATAATAATAATTATAACATTTACATATTTCAAAATGTTACGATATTTGATGAAGTGTTTGAATTTTCAAGTTGCTACAAAACCTATGATATTTTACTTCTCTTAAAATAGATAAAAAAAATTGGGTCAATCCTTTAAAGAAAAATTGGGTTTCACTAAACCTTGATTTTTGCAAAAAAAACAAATACTCATTAAAGAAAATGGATATATTTAAGCTTAATATTTTAATATTTAATTGTCCTATACATACATATAAACGGTCTCCCTATGATTTTGTAATATCTTTGTACTTACCCAAGTTTTTAAGGGAATGCTACTGATATGGGCCTTTCTTCTATGATTGCTTATTAACTTAGTGTAAGTTTTAAAATAAGCCTTTTCTATTATCTCTAATTATAACATGTGTTATAATTTTACTTGCAATTGTTACTTCTATATTCTTTTATAATCTACATTTATAAATATAATTACAAGTGTCTCTTTTTTATTCTAGTCTGACTTCTTTTATTATGATATTGAATTCTTTTTAGTTCTCTTATATTACATGGCAATCTTGGCTTGGGACAACGTACGACTATCACAAATTTACTTATCATAATAACTGCTTTGTTTTTATTCTACTATCTACGCAGTAAATGCAGATCTAGGCATATTTCTATTTACTGTTTATAGTTTTTGTTATCCCACCTTTTGGCAAGGCCGTGCCACCAAGGATTTGGCTGAAAACCACAGACAGTCCGTCTCGAGGATCAGGTATGCACAGGTTCACTATAGATGCTGGTAAATTTTGCCCAAGTCCGGATTGAGCTACAATTGATATGACACGACAATCAAAGCTATAAAAGCCAACATTCTAAATCTCAAGTCAATCGGAGTTCATAAGCTCAAGATATGATCGATGAAAATCAAGCGGTGATCTCATTCGTATCCATCTAGGGAAACTCATTCGTATTCACAAAACATCTGTTAGTTCGAGTCAATCGGATATGTTCCACTTTGTATCCATCCATACTCATATTACTTCACATCCAATATTCCCCAGCTTGTTCGTATCGATCCACCCGCATCTACTTTATATCCATCGAAGCCATAAAAACCCATCATTTCGTATCGATCCACCGATGCACCTTATTCGTAACGATCGGCTAGTGATCGATGGGAATAATGCAAGATGGACCGATACGAATGACACCCTCAATGATTGATACGAAATGGAGCAACAATCATCGATACGAATAGCGTAGCAATTAATGAATACGAACTAAGCCATATTAATGGACACGAATGACATGGATATGAAGCAACTGAATGAGAGCGATACGAAGAGAACATATAAAGATGGTTGACTCAGTCGCTTGGCATGAAAAGTGGATCGATCGTAAAAGTTCACGTTGCGTCATCGGACATCACATGCCCAGAAGCGATGTGAATGGAACCAATGTGAACTCGACAACCTTCAACAAATTCGAACTTGCATCCATCATAACTCGAGATCCACAAGTCCAAATGCCACCAAATTTTCACAAGAGCTTGTGTACAACCCTAAGAATGTACCTGATGAATTTCAGTCTCAAAGGATCATTTATGGATCGATACGAACTCAATTCATATCGCTCCCAGATCGAGCCGAAATCACCTGAACTCGCTCCCATGGGCCCACTCACGTGAGAGAAGAGGTCTTTCGAGATCTGGACGAGATATTTGCTGCCTATGCCTATAAATAGTGACCTTGGACCTACAGAAAATGGATATTTTGGCTCTTCTACATCTAGACTCTGTCGGAATTGCTATTATACTCGGATTATACTGTTGTAACTCTTTGTTACCAACAAGCAAAAATCAATAAAAGTCAACCATTTCATAGTGGACATAGGCCATACGCTGAACCACTCTAAATCTGTGTGTTTCTATGCATTTTTCCTGTTATTCAATTGGTGTGTTTATTAGGTCTTCCTCATTTTACATTTACTTTATTCATTTTATCTCTTCAAACACATCTGAAGAGTTATGTACCTAATTTTGGTACAAACACTTTGGTGCATTCATTGAGAAAACCTAGTTTTTCGCCTGCTCATTGGATCTACTGCCGATATTGGATTGCGAAAATCTAAGGAGAAGATCCAGATTTCAAACTTAGAAGTTCTTCCATCCTATTCAAATTTGTACCAAGTCTAGGAGAGAGCTTCATTATCCACCATGGTCAACACTAGGACTGCCTCAGTAGCTGTAGATCTAGAAGGGAGGAACAGACAGAACCCCACACAACTTCCTCCTACCGACCAGAATACTACCAGACCCTCAAATCTGCAAGGCACTGTCACCAGGGTAGAGTTCCAACTACTAACGCAAGAGCTGAATCAAAGCCGTCAACAACTTACTCGACAACTCAGTGCTAACGTGGAATTGACCAATCGACTGAATCATCAAATATGAAGGATATCCAGAAGGGATCGGGCTTCCTTTTCATCCACTGAGAGTTCAGACTCTTCCGACTACAATCACCGGTCCACGTGCCCACGAATGGATAGAAGCTATACACATGCTACTGGAAATCGGAGCACCCTGAATCTTGGGGAACCGAGAGTTGGCCCTTCAACCAGCCATCAGACCGAACCCTCCTCTCAAGGAGGTACTATCCCTTATCACACTACCGACAACCGTGCTACTACCGCTACTATTGAGTTAGGAGTTGACACTTAGAAACGAACGGATCCGAATCACCGTCAACGTGATTATACTCCTGAGCCTTATGTTCCTGATGACCTAGAGCCGAAGAGGTGAGATATGGACCGTCGACCGCGACTGGCCCATCCTCACATTGTATAACCTGACCACACATTGGCTCAGCATGCCCAGAACGTACAGATGCCAAACATCCTGACAATGATCTATCAGATGATCCGTGAAAGTAAAGACCTCACCAATTACGACTGGGGAATCTCCCAGAGTCATACTCCTTTCACCAATGATATACTCTATGCTGAACCGCCTCGACGATTCAGAATGCCAACTCTACCCATTTATGAAAGGAGCTCTGACCTAACCAGCACATTTCAAAGGACGAATGGTTGATGAATGTTGCACGAGTCGATGATGCGGCCAAGTGCCGAAGTTTCCCGATCTCCCTAGGGGGCATAGTAACTATGTGGTCTACTCATTTACCATCTCGATTTATCTCATGTTTTGACCAGTTGGCAACAAAGTTTGTTGAATAGTTTCACATGCATGTTACAAGGCCGAAAGATGTTAATACCTTTTCTAGTGTCACTCAAGCTCCTAGAGAGACACTCAGGCGTTATCTGGAGAGCTATCATGCTACATGCGCTGAGTTTAGTAATCCTAATGATAACTCAATTCTCATGGCAATAACTAAGGAGATCGATAACGATTTTGAATTTGGCAACTGGTTAGCTGAAAATCCTCCTACGTCATTAGACCATTTCTATTCCAAGGCAGCTCAGTTCTTGAGAAGGGAGGATGCGAAACAGTCTAGAAAAAAGGATGACGTAGGGCCTAGTGTTGAAGGAATCTAAAGCAATGTCGCTGTAAAACAAACCAAGGAGAGTTCCGAAAAGGTGCAATTGAACATACGAAATAAACAGAATCAACAGAAAGGCGATGGAAACTAAAATAGGAAATGGGATCAGAATCGTGGGCCGCGACGTACGGCTCCTATGTTTCACACTTATACTCCTTTAAATGCGTCGCTAGAAAATGTGTACTTGTAGACCTACAATACTATTCAATATAAGAAACCTGCTCCGAAGTGTTCAAAGGGGAAGTTTTGGGGATTACACGATAGTTATGGTCACAACACAAACGATTGCCGTCATCTACAGGATATTATCAAGAAGTTGAAACGAGAGAGAAAGTTGGAGAAGTTTTTTTGGGCACCGTAGTCTAGAGGTGCAGGCACATTGAATCAAAACCAAATACCAAATCAGGTGAGACTAGAGGAACTCGATTGTATCGGTGGGAGGTTGGTGATTAATACTGTCAGTGGTGGTCCTTATCTAGTAGATCGGAGCTGGAGGAAAATGAAGTCGTATGCCGACTCTATTAGGCATGTGAGCTTCGAATGTTGTAGTAATTTGGAAGATAAGGCTCTGGCCAAACAACATAAAACAATGACATACGATATCATATTTCGAAATAGGGATACTAATAGAGTCGAAGCCCCAACCATTGATCCATTTATCATTTCAACTCAAATAGGTCTTGTTGGATGAAGAGGATCTTAGTGGACAGTGGAAGTTCAGTCAGCATATTGTTTAAGCAAGCCTATTATGATATGAAAATGGAAACGAAAGATTAGAAGCCCTGTCAATCACGTATTCATTATATATATGAAGCAATGCTACAGAGATAATGGAACTGCAATGGGCCGAGCATTGAAAATGTTTCAAAACCAAAGCCAAAAAGAAATATGCAGTTCAACATCAAAGTCAGTTTTGAAAACGATGCCAACAGAGAAAATAACTAACCAAGCAAAAGTAGTCTTGGACAAAGTAAAAGCAAGGTGTAACCAAAGCAAAGTTAAAGACAATTTTTTTTATAAAACTGTCAGAGAAGCAAATGAAAATCATCAAGCCGTGGATACCAAGGAATCAACAATTTCAAATTCCAGTTTCACCAAAGTCGAGCAGGTCAGAAATCGAAACCGTGGTGGCTGTAAAAATTCAACACCAATAAAATCAAGTCGAAGCCGAAGAAAACGAAAACAAAATAAGCAAACGAGTTCAACCAATTTGAATTAGATGTGAGTGATAAGAAATCACTTGCCTTTTCCGATGCAACCTGGAGAAGGCGAACGATCGGCGAAGCTACACACGAATAATCTCTGTATCGATCAACCAAAGGCGCTGCTTCGATCTTTGAACTTCCCTAGCTTCGAAAAGAGGATGACGAGAACGAGCAGCCATAAATTTTGAAGCCCTAGCTTCGAAAGAGGAACGAACGAGAGAGGCCTCCATTTCTTTCGTATGCTTTTAATTTAGGGTTGCGAATGAAAAATGAAAGGGGGGAAAAGAATGGGTATTAGCCTTGCAAATTTTCATGGCCTCAAAATAAAACATGGGCCACAATTTCAATTTAAAGCCCACAAAACTCTTCAACAGATTTCAAACGAATTTTAACTAATTTAAAAACTCCAAATAACATCAGCTACCAAACACAGTCGTCTAATGACGATAATAGATTAACAACAAAACCCCGGGTTGTTACAGACTCCCCTCCTTATAAAAATTGCGTCCCTGCAATTTTCATAATTAAGGTCATCTACAACAATTATTTTTCTAACATAAACTGGTTAAGCTAGAAAAATAAAGGTCAAGAACACAAATGCCAAAGAAATCTTTTAATTCTAATAAAAAAAATTCACAAATTCTCAACAGAATCTAACTATCAAATAGATAATCAGAATACAACAAAACTGAATAAAGGCAATTATCAACAATATTCAATTATCAATTAGATAATTAGAATACAGAAATCACAAAACAGCAATATCTAATTATCGATACGATAATTAGAAAACAGCAAAATCTAATTATCAACAAAGATAATTAGAAAACATAAACCAAAATTCGCAAATCTGCAGTTATCTAGTTATCAACCAGAAAATTTAAAAACAATTCTTATCTAATCACCAAACAAAAATCAGAATTCTCAAATCAACAAATATTTAATTACCAAAAACGATAATCAAATTTCAAATCAACAAATATTCAATTATCAAAAATGATAATCAAATCTCAAATCAACAAATATTCAATTATCAAAAACGATAATCAAATCTCAAATCAAAAAATATTCGATTATCAAAAACGATAATCAAATCTCAAATAAACAAATATTTATTATCAAAAATGATAATCAAATCTCAAATATCTAATTATCACAAGCGATAATCAGAAACATCAAATATTTGATTATCAAAAACGATAATCAGAACTCATATCAACAAATATCCAATTACCAAAAACGATAATCAGAAGCAATAAACATTCGATCATCAAAAACGATAATCAAAATCAAAAGATATCTGATTATCAAAAACGATAATCAGAACTCATATCAACAAATATCCAATTACCAAAAACGATAATCAGAAGCAACAAACATTCAATTATCAAAAACGATAATCAAAATCAACAAATATCCGATTATCAAAAACGATAATCAGAACTCATATCAACGAATATCCAATTACCAAAAACGATAATCAGAAGCAACAAACATTCGATTATCAAAAACGATAATCCAAATCAACAAATATCCGATTATCAAAAACGATAATCAGAACTCATATCAACAAATATCCAATTACCAAAAACGATAATCAGAAGCAACAAACATTCGATTATCAAAAACGATAATCAAAATCAAAAAATATCCGATTATCAAAAACGATAATCAGAACTCATATCAACAAATATCCAATTACCAAAAACGATAATCAGAAGCAACAAATATTCGATTATCAAAAACGATAATCAAAATCAACAAATATCCGATTATCAAAAACGATAATCAGAACTCATATCAACAAATATCCAATTACCTGCAGATACTTGGAAACAACAAATGTCTAGAAATCAATTAAGATACTCTAGAAAATCAACATAAAAGGTGGATCGGTCCCATCATATGGCGAGTTTTAACTACGCTGCACGTGCATCTCATATGGCCGAAGTCTACCAAGTACCGTCATCATAATTTTGGCGCCCATCATATGACCCAAAGGTCCAACATATGACCCTAAGGTCTGGTACTAGTATTTGACCCGAAGGTCCTCATATGACCCGAAGGTCCTCATAGTGGCTCGAAAGCACACGAAAATCATCAAATATTTCAATTAACTAGTCCGGAATTAACTAAAATAGCAAACGCACATGTCCCATTCCATGTGTTTTACTAAATCGTTTGATTCTCTTCATCGTTTCCTTGAAAGTGCAAAATCATCAAAATCATAAAACAGCAAATGTTTCAATTAACGAGTCCGAAATTAACCGAAATAGCAAACGCACATGTCCCATACCACGTGTTTTACTTAATCATTTGATTCTCTTCATCGTTTCCTTGAAAGTGCAAAATTGTATATTCCAAAAATAACATTTCACATTCTCAAACGGACAAGTCCGGAATTAAGCGAATCAGTAAAAGAAAGGGGTCATAATCCTCGATTTTGCTGAAACGTTTAAATCGCTTCCTCATTCTTTTGAAAGCGTAAACTGCAAAACTTCTGAAAACAATTTCATTTATTTATAAAAGTAATAATTTACATTCTCAAACGAACAAATCCAGAATTAAGAGAATCAGTAAAAGAAAGGGTTCATAGTCCTCGATTTTGCTGAATCGTTTAAATCGCTTCCTCATTCTTTTGAAAGCGTAAACTATAAAAAATTTGGAAAACAATTTTATTTTTAAAACGATTTGCAAATCCGTGATAAAAAAAGCAGCATTAATGACAATTTCGATAAGAAAATTGTACTTCTCAAAACACCGTAGAAACGGATCTCAAACTAAGCATTGCGGGATAACCGCTTGAAAATCCACTTTAAAATATGATGGATACTGAAGTCAAAGCGACAGTAATTTTTAAACGTCAAAATCTCATCAAAATAATTTGCATCAAAATATAATATCAGTGAATTTTCATTCATTAAAATGTCAACAAAACACCGGGCTTCAAAAATTTAGCAGTGTAAAAATCCCGTTATAAAAATAACGGCAACAAAATACATTTAAAACCAAACATCGGTTCAACGTAAAAATAATGCAGTAACGTGCAACATAAATTTGCACGTATATCGCAAAATGAACAAAGAAACCATTCAAATATATCTTCAATGAAGATAATTCAAAACAGCAGAAATCTCAACAAAATCACATAACTGCAATCGCTTCGAATCCTCAAATCTGATTCGAAATTTTCAAAGAAAACAAATTAAACACAACTATGTAAACAACAAATGAAATTTATTTCAACTTCATATTTTGATTTTTTTTTTTAAATCAAAAAAGTTATCAACTGTACTCAGCGAAGACAGTCTCATTGTTTGCGTTACGCACTCTGATAAACAGTCACAAATTAATCAATCAACAAAACACAATTTACTTTTATTTTTAAATAAAGATATTTAAAAATTTCATCCAAATTTCAAAACTTTAGTTGACTTATAGCAAAACTAAAAACATCGACAAATAGTTGTAACATATGTTCCATCTAAGTTATGTTTTATATTATGTCCATAAACCCCAAGCTCTGATACCAACTGTGATGCCCCACCTCTATGCTCACAATAACAAAGAGTATTAAAGGAAATACTGTCTGTTATTACGAAGAATAAGGCTGGATAGGAGCGGCCATCCGTAGTTATGCCTTACACTAGTATTGGTTATCTCGATAGGAGTGGTATATATTTTTATTTTTCATCTCTTATTTATTTACTCTCATATATATAATAATTGATGTCAGTTACAATACATGTGATACAATACATATGATACAACTACAACTGTCGACTCAGGAAGTAATATACACAAGTACATTATCGTGAATAATATACATGAATATACAACATCCTATACAAATACACTAACTACTCTAAATGACGACGACTACTCCAAAAGTATGAAAAGACTTCAAAGATCTAGCAGCAACCCAAAGCAAGATATCTACAACCTATAATAACTCGGTCCGACCCGAGTATTACATTCAAAAGAAAATAATACACGGGTCAGTCTAATTCAAACTCAGTTATTAATGCGCAGAAGCAATAATAATTAAATAATCAAATAGACGACAGTCACAATAAATTTACCAACCCGATTCTTAAATAAAGAAATCGGATAACGGTAAATATAAATCATAACGGTGTTAAACAACAAATTCAAATTATTGAATTGGACACACGAAACAATTCAAACAATTGAAACATCAATTAAAAGGTCAACACGTGTAGGGCTGCAGTACACGCATGCGTGTACTGCCTTTCCACTACAGCCTCTGGAATACGCAAAAGATTAATAAATCAAAAGCAAATAGAATATTAATAAAAGCAATACCGTGTGGCTGCAGTACACGCTTGCGTGCACTGCCTTGCCACTACAGTGATGATGTACACAAAAGATCAATGAACTAAAATCAATGAAGATTCAAATATGAATGCCATGGACTCAATGGTCAAGGCAGACAAATGTGCACGTATGTACACAACGAAAATTCACAAACGAACACAAGGTCAAACCCGAATACCAGATTCAACTCAAGTGAAATTAGAGAAAAACAATTCCAAATGAAATCAAGTGGTCAAGATAGCTAATTCATATGCAAACTGCCTCAACGCAACTGTAAAGCAACTCAACTCGAATGACCAAGTGCACAAATATGCAACACTTCAAATATCTATGCCGATGCCCTTGAACAGCAGGCCAAAGTCAACATAGCAACAACCAAAACGTTTAAGCATATGAATGCAAGTAAATGTCACTGAGAAACAATGTTTAGCATACATATAAATCAATTTCATATGTACAACAAACACAAAGGACAACTCAGCAATGCAAAGAAATCACCAAAGATCAAGGCACAGCCGAGTTGATCAATCACAGTGCAAAAGAAAATAAATGCATCAGTGCACATGAGAATTGACTCAGTGCTTATTGAAAACAAAATGCATCAGTGCACAGTAAGTGTGCAACTACAACCTGAATATAAATGCAACCAGTCTCGAGTAATTATACTAGAGGCTACAAAGAAACCAAGTCAAGTTACAGGTCAAAGCCACCATATTCAAAACTTCACAGAAACAATATCATGAAAAACAGTGAAATGACAATGTAACTATCCTATAAATATATATACATATATATATATATATGCATACGTATATACACATACAGATAGTGCTAACAGGTACAACAGGCAACAGTACACATGAGAATTAACTCCGCGTAAATGAAAATACAATGCACCAAGATGGAAATATCACAGGAATTGTAACGAATGCGATTTTTCCCGTTCGAAAATCGACATCCATACTTTACATCGTACTCGAATGCCGCAGATTCGACCGTTCAAATTCGATTCGCCGGAGCTTATAACACAATTAAGTAAACAACACAGCGAAAGAAATAATGAATATCAATATACAACATCTGATATGACATCCTGATACAACAGATGATACAATAGATATCGATATACATCACAGATACGATACAATAAAATAGCAGCGGAAAAGAAAATAGATAACACTAGCAGTGGAACAAATAACTCGGATAGTCTTCAAGGCAGAACTCCAAACTGCAACTCCATCTCCAAGAACCAATCCAAAAATAGCTCGAACACCCAATAACGATACACCAAGCTAAGCAAGGTCAGTCATGTCTAAAGACTGAACTAGCTCCAGATAATCCACTGAACCTAACTATCTGAAAAACCCAACTCTAGACTGCTCGTGTGGAAAATAGTGAGCACCCAGAGTTTAGGAAAAGAACAATAAACTCCAGGTCAGTCATGGGACTGGTGTGAGTAACAAAAACAGTTTATCTTTTAAGTAAAACAAAATTTATAAAAGAAAATTCGATATGCTTTTTAGAAAATGAAACTACCATAAGACCTCCCGCCACACACACAATGCAAACGCAGAATTGGAGGTGATTTCTTCTTATGATAGTCAAACATGCTTAATACGCAGAAAATTTCTTTGATATTATTATTGTAAGTGCACAGTGCAGAAAACATTTCGAAAGTAGAATATAAATCCTAGCCAGCATAGGCATTCCGCACTTATGTCTACTATAGCTACCATGTTCAATAGCAGGTTACCACCACATTCCATGGCAGGTAATACAACTAAAACCGTACAAGGCGCGTATTGTTTTGATTGGATTTTCCAACAAATGTTCAGGCTAAGGAACTTCCTACTGCCACATGGGATCGCCTCTGGCGGGACGTCCCGAGAACCTAACCGGATCTCTGCCAACACAAGGCCGGGTTACCTCTGTAACTAGGTAACTACTACTCGAGCAAGCCATCCCCCGGTCCTTTGGGACCTTTATCCGAGGTACCTCTAAGCAACAACCACACAGTAAATGAGATTGGAGCAACCACATAGGTTAAATATCAGGGCTCCATACCTAATATCACCCTTTACCAGAAGGGAATGACACACCCTAAAGGGCGCGACCCTCATAACCTTGCCGCATCTTTCCTGTTTCGACCATTTCCGAGGTGTGAGGTCCTGATGCAGTCTCGTCCACAAAGCTACGCTTTATACAAAAGCCATGCTCTGATCACAAACGATCAACAAATGATCATCAACACACAGCAGCACTTAGCATGCCACACTACCAGATTGGGAGTATATCGCTGATAACCATCAACTACATAACCTCTGAGCTCGTACGTCTCAGAGAAGGGTGTTAATGCTAAGAGAATAAATTCTCCGCCACCAACAGAAATGTATTTGAAAGAAATCTGCTTTATATCTCAAAGTGTAGTGTCAGACATACAACCATACAAGTCTGTTCCGGGTTCGAACAGAACGGAAGGCACTTCCGAAGAAGCCCTTGCAATCCGGGTATTCACAATCTCGATCGGACTTCCCATCACTTAGGGAATCTCTATACCGGAGCAACTCAGTGCAGAGACAATCGATAGGTCATCCTATCGTTCTCGCAAATACCCGGTCTTCAACACCAGTCTTCAAATGCCATCCATAACGTCGTATCACTATTCGGAATGGGTTATACGACACAAAGGTCCTCTCCCGGCTAAACTGAATAGTGAGCGCAACATTTAAAAACATACGGATATGGGATTTCAATTAAGTCACAACTTAGTAATTCAAAACTTTCCTTCAAATGGTTTAAACAAATTACCATTTTCAAATCTTTTAAACAAAAAGATTTATTCACTAAGTTCACCCATTTTCACAAAGATCCTTTTACGGATTCCAAATCAATTTCTATTTCAATTGGATTAACTCACTAAATCTTTAAATTAAAGATTTAACTTATAGCCTTCAAATCGTTTCCATAACTGGGAAAATCATCTTTAACTTGAAATCCTTTTAACACAAATTGGACGTTCATTACTTAAGTGAAAGCTTTTATTATTTGAAAACAAATAATTTTCATTTCAGAAAGATCCAATTATATTTACACGAGTTAAAGTCTTTGAATTTAAATTCAAATTTCCAAATCAATATCTTTAAACTACTTTAACCCATATAAACTGGTATAACATCTTTAGTCCCTAGTTTCCAGATCATAGAATTCAATTCCAAATATTGAATTCAAATTTAAATCAAAATATTTAAATATCAAAACTCAATCGAGTTATTCAAAATATATTTCATCTTTGAAATTCTATTTCAAAAGCTTTTCACTTTAAATCCAATCCATTTTCAAAATATTTAAATTTAAATATTCAACTTTGAAAACTATTTCAAATCTGTGACTTAATCGATTTCCTCGTGAAATCCATATTTGTGTGTGTATAAGTGTGGTCCAGGGGTTTAACACAATAGTGCAACACCATTCAATCATCACAGATCAAATACAGCAATATATTTGATAAGCGATATAAACTATAACGCTTATCGTCCATTCACAGATTCACAGATAATATACAATGAATAAATCATACACGGCACAAACCACAGAACAAAATATCACAGATCAGATAGGACAATCAGTTCAAGGTATCTCATACAATACAATCATTCATAAGTAAGGTCAAGCATTCAATAAACATTTATAAGAAGGATTAATGGCTTAATCCTAACTAATTCAATTTATTTCCAATTAAATTTAATTACTTATGAATTAATTTTCATATTCTGATTAACTAATTACAAATCATTTGATATAGATTAATTTATCAAACACTTATCAATTTATCAAATGATTCCTTAATTAATTGACTAAATTAACTTAAATTAATCATACTATCAAAATTAATTACAATAAATAATTAATCCTTAATTATTTTCATCAAGTAATTATACTAAACCGATTTACAAATGATTAACTTAATTAATTAATCTAATTAATTAATAAAATTTATCTCATTAATTAATTATTAATTAATCCTTAGTTAATTATCTTCTTAATTAAATCAATTAATACCTTAATTATTTCTAATTAAAATTTATTTCTTTATTAATGACTTAATTAATATTAAAGTGTAGAACATTACACTTTTGAATTTAAATTAAAATTACATTTTGAATTTAAGATTCAAAATGATTTATCATTTAAAACTTTAACAAAAATTTAAATTTAATTATAAAACTCTTAAACAATGTAAGGTATATTGTGTACTTATATATGAAGCTCATATAAGAAATTTTTTAAATTTGATTACTTGATTTTTATTAAAATTAAGCTATTAATTATTTAACTTGCAAATTCAAGTTAAAACAAATCATATACTTTCATTCAAAAAACCCCTTTTATAAAAAGAAGTTTATCAATATTCAAATTTAAACATTTGTTTGAAACAAATTTACATAAAAAAAACTATTTGATTTAAACTTGATTTAAAAACAACTGGTTCAAATTCCCAGATTTGGATTCAAAAATGATTTTGAATCCACTACTTTAATTATTTGATTTGAAAACTGACTTAACTTTTAAATTTAAACCACCGTTTAAATCTTATTTTCAGATTTTAGATTCAAATTTAAAAATCTGGAAATCTGCAGGTTTTAAAAACCTGAGCCCTCTTTGAAATAATTTAAAACTTTTTAAGATTCAAAATCATTTGAATCTAAACTTCAGCTAGATTTATACTTGTTTAAAACAATCTCACAACTTTAAATTCTATTTAAATTTGGTCAAATTTCAAGTTTACTAACAGGTTTTGAAAAACCTGAAGCAAAACAAACTGACTCGAGGAAATCAAGCTTGCTTCGAGTCTTGCCTCGCCCTGCTTCGAGTCGAGCTCTTGTATAACCCGAGTCTTCCCCGAGAAAAAACTGCACACCCAAAAAAAACCCACCAGTCCTCAAAAATGCACGGTGCACGTGCACCGTGTCTCTGACCACCTCCGGCCACCCACCAGAACTGCAACCAATCGCCGACCATCACCTGAACACATCACGACCACCGGTCTTCCAACAACAACTCGAAATCGAATTCGAGTTTAAAACTCGAAACCTGGAAACTTACACAGCCACACCCTTTAGAACCTGTCAACGTCAAGTTCTCCGAGCTCCGACCACTGTTCGCCACCAAACTCCGGCAATCCACTCGCCGTACTTCCCTCTACTATCCCCCACAGGCGTGTCGAACTCGATGCTTCCCATAGAACGAACGAATCAAAAGTTTCCGGCCTTAAAAACTAGGGTTTAAAACATTAAACGTTCGCCGCCGCCGTCACTTCCATCACCTCCAACTATTTTTTCTAGGACCCCCGTAGGCTTCTCCGTCCCCGTGCAAATCCCCGAGCAACACGAATCGATGGATCACCATGGTTTGATCGAAGTTCAATTTTCAAGCAAAATCAAACTGCTCTTAAACCCCTTGCTTAAAAATCACCAAATTCACTTTAAAAATCATGACTTCAAGCAAGGATTCAAGCTATATATTTGAATCAAGATTTTATTAAATTCGAAAGTTTCAAAATTTTGAGTATCCTCTGTAAAAATTTAAATTTTTCTTCCTATATACGTTTTTTACTTCGTGAGATTATTTTTAGAACAAAGTTCTTACTTAAATACACCTTTTTGCTTTAAACATCAAAGCTTGAAAATGAGTAGAAATGGAGAGATCGAATTGTTTTCAATTGGGTTTCATCCTAACTATAAACTGAGAAGAACATCTCAGTTCTGTCAAATTCGAATACATACACCCAGTGTTTAAACTAAGAAGATATCCCAACATCCATATTTAACATGAATCATATAGTGATTAAAATTAATCCAATTTGTTTACTCACATGATTTTCCAGAAAGAACAAAGAAGAACAGAACTTGTTTTTATGTCGAGACAGGCCTGAGAAATTGCAAACTGAATGCTTCTCCTTTGTTTCTCTGGTTTGGTTTAATTGAGGTGTTGTTTAAATTGAAGTTTTGTTTCAGTTTCTAAGATGATGTTCATATCAGTTTTACACAGCTAAGAATGAACGAGACTGAGATGGAAAGCTTAATATAAATAAAAGAGTTTACAGGATGTATTATTTTGTACAAGTGAAATAATCATTGTTTGTACAATGGGTAACATTATTATTTAGTTTGTGTATTGTAAGCCAGAGATATTTTGTTTGGTGGCTGAAACATCATATGGTGGCTGATGT
The DNA here is from genome assembly GCA_030765085.1 of Allium cepa. Lineage (NCBI taxonomy): Eukaryota > Viridiplantae > Streptophyta > Magnoliopsida > Asparagales > Amaryllidaceae > Allium > Allium cepa. Next base: position 889,087,451 of record CM060940.1, on the reverse strand, counting down.
ATATATTTGCATTAATTGCCTTGTACCATTCTACTTGCTTTTACAAGTTTTTGTTTTATCTTCTTATGCAAGCTTCATATACTTGAATGTTTATATGTTTACATACTTGTATTAATTGTTGTTGTCTTATTACTTTACACTATGAATAAATTTCTATTTTAATATGTTGTTATAATTTTTTTAGCTAATCTGTTTCTTTATATTTTAATTTGTTTACAACTTCAAACCGGCTACATGCTTTTGTATGTATTAGAGATGACATTCCTTTACTTAGTTTGATTTTATACTTCATGTATATAAATATAAAGCTATTTTACTTATTGTTATATAAAAAAAATAACTTCTTGTTGATTTAAAATAATTTATAAAAGAAATTGTTTTCTTATTAATAAATAACACAAACTATTTGAATTTGGAAAAACTCCAATCGATTATCATTTAATTTCACAATTTTAAATCAAAAGTAAATTTAATTATCAATTTAAAATAAATTAAAATTCGGGATCGTTACAGACTTCCCCCCTTAAAAGAAATTTCGTCCCCGAAATTTACAGGCACGAAAATAACCAAGATAGAGAAACAATTTTCCAAATCAATCTGGATATCTATTCTGCATTTGGCTTACCAAATCAGAATATCGATAATAGATATAGGAACGAATCTATTAAATTTTCCATAAGATGTTCGGGTCATCCAGATCTACGAAATATGCAGTGGCATTAGTTAGTTCGAAAGGATAACTAACCATTTGTAATATATATCTGGACCCAAATATTGACAGATATATGGATACAATTTCAAAATGTTGAGTTAAAAAACCAATTTATACCTATCAACCATAGCAACCAAAGCAAACAAAACAACCAATACATCCAAACAAACAATTTTGGTCTATCCGGAGTTTTGTCCCATACTAATATAACAAATCTTCTTCCTGGATCTACCAGGAACCATCAAAGAATTGAAAAGAGATGCTGAAAAAAAGAGACAGATTTAATCTTATACAATTTTTCAAATACTAGGAATGGATTCAAATCGGAACATCTCAAAATATATATATAATTTGTCCCTCTTCGGACTTCGATCAAACCCAAGAAATTATAATAGAATTTCAAATTTGGTTTTAAACTAAATCATTTTATTGATATAATTTAAATTATCCTTCATATTTTATTAATCAATTTAACTCAACTTAAAATTTCCAATTTATTCAGAATTTCCAAATTAAGTTTAAATCAAAAACTGATAAGAAACCGATGAAAATGCGAAGGAAAAATTTTCTACAACGATTTGTAAGGCCATCATCACACCGAAACTTCTTCCTGAGCTGTCATGAAGCCATCAAAATAATTGAAAAGACGAATCAAAGGAAATTGATAAAAAAAGATTGTTTCCACTGTTGCAGGGCATTGACCATTTATAGTCGTATTTCCCTGTCCCCTATCTCGTTCTCTTCTTGCACTCATACTCACTATCAGTGAATAGTAAGAGAATTTACAGAGGCATTCGAACGGATATCTTAGGGATTACTCATTTTAGGGTTTACTTCACCCTATCTCTAATGAGTTACTTAATGTGTTATACTCCTGAGCTAAAGTTTAACCCTCAGCTCTGATACCAAATGTAACGAATGCGATTTTGCCCGTTCGAAAATCGACATCCATACTTTACATCGTACTCGAATGCCGCAGATTCGACCGTTCAAATCCGATTCGCCGGAGCTTATAACACAATTAAGTAAACAACACAGCGAAAGAAATAATGAATATCAATGTACAACATCTGATATGACATCCTGATACAACAGATGATACAATAGATATCGATATACATCACAGATACGATACAATAAAATAGCAGCGGAAAAGAAAATAGATAACACTAGCAGTGGAACAAATAACTCGGATAGTCTTCAAGGCAGAACTCCAAACTGCAACTCCATCTCCAAGAACCAATCCAAAAATAGCTCGAACACCCAATAACGATGCACCAAGCTAAGCAAGGTCAGTTATGTCTAAAGACTGAACTAGCTCCAGATAATCCACTGAACCTAACTATCTGAAAAACCCAACTCTAGACTGCTCGTGTGGAAAATAGTGAGCACCCAGAGTTTAGGAAAGGAACAATAAACTCCGGGTCAGTCATGGGACTGGTGTGAGTAACAAAAACAGTTTATCTTTTTAAGTAAAACAAAATTTATGAAAGAAAATTCGATATGCTTTTTAGAAAATGAAACTACCATAAGACCTCCCGCCACACACACAATGCAAACGCAGAATTGGAGGAGATTTCTTCTTATGATAGTCAAACATGCTTAATACGCAGAAAATTTCTTTGATATTATTATTGTAAGTGCACAGTGCAGAAAACATTTCGAAAGTAGAATATAAATCCTAGCCAGCATAGGCATTCCACACTTATGCCTACTATAGCTACCATGTTCAATAGCAGGTTACCACCACATTCCATGGCAGGTAATACAACTAAAACAGTACAAGGCGCGTATTATTTTGATTGGATTTTCCAACAAATGGTCAGGCTAAGGAACTTCCTACTGCCACATGGGATCGCCTCTGGCGGGACGTCCCGAGAACCTAACCGGATCTCTGCCAACACAAGGCCGGGTTACCTCTGTAACTAGGTAACTACTACTCGAGCAAGCCATCCCCCGGTCCTTTGGGACCTTTATCCGAGGTACCTCTAAGCAACAACCACACAGTAAATGAGATTGGAGCAACCACATAGGTTAAATATCAGGGCTCCATACCTAATATCACCCTTTACCAGAAGGGAATGACACACCCTAAAGGGCGCTACCCTCATAACCTTGCCGCATCTTTCCTGTTTCGACCATTTCCGGGGTGTGAGGTCCTGATGCAGTCTCGTCCACAAAGCTACGCTTTATACAAAAGCCATGCTCTGATCACAAACGATCAACAAATCATCAACACACAGCAGCACTTAGCATGCCACACTATCAGATTGGGAGTATATCGCTGATAACCTTCAACTACATAACCTCTGAGCTCGTACGTCTCAGAGAAGGGTGTTAATGCTAAGAGAATAAATTCTCCGCCACCAACAGAAATGTATTTGAAAGAAATCTGCTTTATATCTCAAAGTGTAGTGTCAGACATACAACCATACAAGTCTGTTCCGGGTTCGAACAGAACAGAAGGCACTTCCGAAGAAGCCCTTGCAATCTGGGTATTCACAATCCCGATCGGACTTCCCATCACTTAGGAAATCTCTATACCGGAGCAAGTCAGTGCAGAGACAATCGATAGGTCATCCTATCGTTCTCGCAAATACCCAGTCTTCAACACCGGTCTTCAAATGCCATCCATAACGTCGTATCACTATTCGGAATGGGTTATACGACACAAAGGTCCTCTCCCGGCTAAACCGAATAGTGAGCGCAACATTTAAAAACATATGGATATGGGATTTCAATTAAGTCACAACTTAGTAATTCAAAACTTTCCTTCAAATGGTTTAAACAAATTACCATTTTCAAATCTTTTAAACAAAAAGATTTATTCACTAAGTTCACCCATTTTCACAAAGATCCTTTTACGGATTCCAAATCAATTTCTATTTCAATTGGATTAACTCACTAAATCTTTAAATTAAAGATTTAACTTATAGCTTTCGAATCGTTTCCATAACTGGGAAAAATCATCTTTAACTTGAAATCCTTTTAACACAAATTGGACGTTCATTACTTAAGTGAAAGCTTTTATTATTTGAAAACAAATAATTTTCATTTCAGAAAGATCCAATTATATTTACACGAGTTAAAGTCTTTGAATTTAAATTCAAATTTCCAAATCAATATCTTTAAACTACTTTAACCCATATAAACTGGTATAACATCTTTAGTCCCTAGTTTCCAGATCATAGAATTCAATTCCAAATATTGAATTCAAATTTAAATCAAAATATTTAAATATCAAAACTCAATCGAGTTATTCAAAATATATTTCATCTTTGAAATTCTATTTCAATAGCTTTTCACTTTAAATCCAATCCATTTTCAAAATATTTAAATTTAAATATTCAACTTTGAAAACTATTTCAAATCTGTGACTTAATCGATTTCCTCGTGAAATCCATATTTGTGTGTGTATAAGTGTGGTCCAGGGGTTTAACACAATAGTGCAACACCATTCAATCATCACAGATCAAATACAGCAATATATTTGATAAGCGATATAAACTATAACGCTTATCGTCCATTCACAGATTCACAGATAATATACAATGAATAAATCATACACGGCACAAACCACAGAACAAAATATCATAGATCAGATAGGACAATCAGTTCAAGGTATCTCATACAATACAATCATTCATAAGTAAGGTCAAGCATTCAATAAACATTTATAAGCAGGATTAATGGCTTAATCCTAATTGATTCAATTTATTTCCAATTAAATTTAATTACTTATGAATTAATTTTCATATTCTGATTAACTAATTACAAATCATTTGATATAGATTAATTTATCAAACACTTATCAATTTATCAAATGATTCCTTAATTAATTGAACTAAATTAACTTAAATTAATCATACTAACAAAATTAATTACAATAAATAATTAATCCTTAATTATTTTCATCAAGTAATTATACTAGACCAATTTACAAATGATTAACTTAATTAATTAATCTAATTAATTAATAAAATTTATCTCATTAATTAATTATTAATTAATCCTTAGTTAATTATCTTCTTAATTAAATCAATTAATACCTTAATTATTTCTAATTAAAATTTATTTCTTTATTAATGACTTAATTAATATTAAAGTGTAGAACATTACACTTTTGAATTTAAATTAAAATTACATTTTGAATTTAAGATTCAAAATGATTTATCATTTAAAACTTTAACAAAAATTTAAATTTAATTATAAAACTCTTAAACAATGTAAGGTATATTGTGTACTTATATATGAAGCTCATATAAGAAATTTTTTAAATTTGATTACTTAATTTTTATTTAAAATTAAGCTATTAATTATTTAACTTGCAAATTCAAGTTAAAACAAATCATATACTTTCATTCAAAAAACCCCTTTTATAAAAAGAAGTTTATCAATATTCAAATTTAAACATTTGTTTGAAACAAATTTACATTAAAAAAACTATTTGATTTAAACTTGATTTAAAAACAACTGGTTCAAATTCACAGATCTGGATTCAAAAATGATTTTGAATCCACTACTTTAATTATTTGATTTGAAAACTGACTTAACTTTTAAATTTAAACCACCGTTTAAATCTTATTTTCAGATTTTAGATTCAAATTTAAAAATCTGGAAATCTGCAGGTTTTAAAAACCTGAGCCCTCTTTGAAATAATTTAAAACTTTTTAAGATTCAAAATCATTTGAATCTAAACTTCAGCGAGATTTATACTTGTTTAAAACAATCTCACAACTTTAAATTCTATTTAAATTTAGTCAAATTTCAAGTTTACTAACAGGTTTTGAAAAACCTGAAGCAAAACAAACTGACTCGAGGAAATCAAGCTTGCTTCGAGTCTTGCCTCGCCCTGCTTCGAGTCGAGCTCTTGTATAACCCGAGCCTCAAAAATGCACGGTGCACATGCACCGTGTCTCTGACCACCTCCGGCCACCCACCAGAACTGCAACCAATCGCCGACCATCACCTGAACACATCACGACCACCGGTCTTCCAACAACAACTCGAAATCGAATTCGATTTTAAAACTCGAAACCTGGAAACTTACACAGCCACACCCTTTAGAACCTGTCAACGTCAAGTTCTCCGAGCTCCGACCACTGTTCGCCACCAAACTCCGGCAATCCACTCGCCGTACTTCCCTCTACTATCCCCCACAGGCGTGTCGAACTCGATGCTTCCCATAGAACGAACGAATCAAAAGTTTCCGGCCTTAAAAACTAGGGTTTAAAACATTAAACGTTCGCCGCCGCCGCCGTCACTTCCATCACCTCCAACTATTTTTTCTAGGACCCCCGTAGGCTTCTCCATCCCCGTGCAAATCCCCGAGCAACACGAATCGATGGATCACCATGGTTTGATCGAAGTTCAATTTTCAAGCAAAATCAAACTGCTCTTAAACCCCTTGCTTAAAAATCACCAAATTCACTTTAAAAATCATGACTTCAAGCAAGGACTCAAGCTATATATTTGAATCAAGATTTTATTAAATTCGAAAGTTTCAAAATTTTGAGTATCCTCTGTAAAAATTTAAATTTTTCTTCCTATATAAGTTTTTTACTTCGTGAGATTATTTTTAGAACAAAGTTCTTACTTAAATACACCTTTTTGCTTTAAACATCAAAGCTTGAAAATGAGTAGAAATGGAGAGATCGAATTGTTTTCAATTGGGTTTCATCCTAACTATAAACTGAGAAGAACATCTCAGTTCTGTCAAATTCGAATACATACACCCAGTGTTTAAACTAAGAAGATATCCCAACATCCATATTTAACATGAATCATATAGTGATTAAAATTAATCCAATTTGTTTACTCACATGATTTTCCAGAAAGAACAAAGAAGAACAGAACTTGTTTTTATGTCGAGACAGGCCTGAGAAATTGCAAACTGAATGCTTCTCCTTTGTTTCTCTGGTTTGGTTTAATTGAGGTGTTGTTTAAATTGAAGTTTTGTTTCAGTTTCTAAGATGATGTTCATATCAGTTTTACACAGCTAAGAATGAACGAGACTGAGATGGAAAGCTTAATATAAATAAAAGAGTTTACAGGATGTATTATTTTGTACAAGTGAAATAATCATTGTTTGTACAATGGGTAACATTATTATTTAGTTTGTGTATTGTAAGCCAGAGATATTTTGTTTGGTGGCTGAAACATCATATGGTGGCTGATGTATATATTTGCATTAATTGCCTTGTACCATTCTACTTGCTTTTACAAGTTTTTGTTTTATCTTCTTATGCAAGCTTCATATACTTGAATGTTTATATGTTTACATACTTGTATTAATTGTTGTTGTCTTATTACTTTACACTATGAATAAATTTCTATTTTAATATGTTGTTATAATTTTTTTAGCTAATCTGTTTCTTTATATTTTAATTTGTTTACAACTTCAAACCGGCTACATGCTTTTGTATGTATTAGAGATGACATTCCTTTACTTAGTTTGATTTTATACTTCATGTATATAAATATAAAGCTATTTTACTTATTGTTATATAAAAAAAATAACTTCTTGTTGATTTAAAATAATTTATAAAAGAAATTGTTTTCTTATTAATAAATAACACAAACTATTTGAATTTGGAAAAACTCCAATCGATTATCATTTAATTTCACAATTTTAAATCAAAAGTAAATTTAATTATCAATTTAAAATAAATTAAAATTCGGGATCGTTACAGGAATGCACAACAACGTATTATGATCCAGACACGTACACATGCCATTGGCACACTAGAACGACCCGAGTACAATAAATGGAGATGCACAGTGAAACTGGACAGTGCTAGCTTCCAAAAACATCAGGCTCGAGCACAAAAGAATGTAACTACCCTCGAATACCAGTGAACAACCAAACTGTACAGACTCAAAAACCCAATACAATACATCACAGTCCAATATGATATGGACAGTGGAAAATACAACACCAAGCTCAACAAATTCGAGTGCAAGCAACACAAATTCGAACATACATATATACACATATATCTATATTAAATGAAACAGGGTAACAATCAATCGTGTATGTACATACATGAATGGATATATATATGAATCAATGCCATAGAGATAATGGAACTGCAGTGGGCCGAGCATTGAAAATGTTTCAAAGCCAAAGCCAAAGCCAAAAAGAAATATGCAGTTCAACATCAAAGTCAGTTTTGAAAACGATGCCAACAGAGAAAATAACTAACCAAGCCAAAGTAGTCTTGGCCAAAGTCAAAGCAAGTTGTAACCAAAGCAAAGTTAAAGACAATTTCTTTTTATAAAACTGTCAGAGAAGCAAATGAAAATCATCAAGCCGTGGATACCAAGGAATCAACAATTTCAAATTCCAGTTTCACCAAAGTCGAGCAGGTCAGAAATCGAAACCGTGGTGGCCGTAAAAATTCAACACTGATAAAATCAAGTCAAAGCCGAAGAAAACGAAAACAAAATAAGCAGACGAGTTCAACCAATTTGAATAAGATGTGAATGAAAAGAAATCACTCACCTTTTTCGATGCAACCTGGAGAAGACGAACGATCGACGAAGCTACACGCGAATAACCTCTGTAACGATCAACCAAAGGCGCTGCTTCGATCTTTGAACTGCCCTAGCTTTGAAAAGAGGATGACGAGAACGAGCAGCCATAAATTTTGAAGCCCTGGCTTCGAAAGAGGAACGAACGAGAGAGGCCGCCATTTCGTTCGTATGTTTTTAATTTAGGGTTGCGAATGAAAAATGAAAGGGGGAAAAGAACGAGTATTAGCCTTGCAAATTTTCACGGCCTCAAAATAAAACATGGGCCACAATTTCAATTTACCCATAAAACTCTTCAACAGATTTCAAACGAATTTTAACTGATTTAAAAACTCCAAATAACATCAGCTACCAAACACAGTCGTCTAACGACGATAATAGATTAACAACAAAACCCCGGGTTGTTACAACTTCTATCAAAAACAATCAAACATGGTTTTCAACTTTGCATTGTTTATCTACACTATGGCCGGATCATCCTTAGACGAGCCTTCCTCTCATTACTCGTCTGGATTTTCTTCAATTAATTATGAATCTCCAAGTTCAGGGTCTTCAAAACTTCCAACTCCGAATCCTGCTTATATCCCAATATGTCCACCGCAAAACCATCATACAGGATATACGCCAGAAAATAAACGCACGCGAAGAAACTTATTTCCATCTCCGACAACTAAAGAAAAGATTGATGACTTGCATCACTATCAGAGGGAAACACTTGAACTTCAGCGTGAAATGTATTATGAACAAAAGAGTCATGGTAGGAGCTTTAGTTTTCTTGAACGATGTGCTGCAAAAATATGTGGTTCATCCCCCATCAACACGAACACACATATTCACTCACCTCAACGCCCTCATATTTCGTCGAATTCATGGGAATGTGGAGGACGAGCAACTCACCGATTCAAAAAGAATGTTCACCTATAAAACTATTTGTTGAAAATAGAAAAATTGAACCAAGAGAAGAATCGGAAGACTCACACTCTCATTTCTAATATTGTATACACAAAAACTAGTATGCTCATTTTCTTTGTTTTAAAATGTACTTATGTTCATAAAATAAACTTGTATGTCTTCATGAAAAATAGTTCAAAACCTGTTCTATAATTATTTCTTACAGTCAGTTGACTGAAATTCAAAATCAGTCGACTGTTTATAGGGAAATCAAACTCTCGGGAAACCAGTCAGTCGACTGACCTAACACGATCAGTCGACTGGCTGTATAAAATTTTTGTTTTCTTTTTAGTACACCAGACGACTGACTTCTTTCGTCTAGTCTGTATGTAATTTTTTTATCCCCTTTTAAGTTACTTTTTACTCCACTCTCACTTTACCATTCTCAGTTTTTTTCCCAAATCCATTTCGTAAAAAATCCTAAATCCCAAATCAATTCAAATTTTTCACCAAATCCTTGATCAAATGGCTCCTACAAAGCAAAATAGGCAAAGCTCCTCTTCCGCCGGACCTACCGATACCCAAATTGCACAATGGCTATATAACGATGTAGCGATAGCAATATGGCATAAAATGAAAAATTCACGGATCTTTGAAGGTTCATTTATGGTCTACAACGACTTTGCGGCTTACGGATTACAAGAGCTTATGCGTAGATCAGGATTGGAATCACTACTCGACTTGAATCTCAATTCTCACAAGATTAATCATCTCATGGTGAAACTTTTCTATGCTAATTTAAATCTTCCTCATCAACATCCATCAAATAGAGATGATTGTGTTTGGAGTTTAGTTTGTGGACATCAAGTTTTCTTCTCCTTAAACCGAATGGCACACATACTTCTATCGCCTAACCAAGGTATTCCTCTAGACGATGTCGATTGTAATATTCAACAAAGAAATCAAGTTAGCCATACGTCCATGGGTGACAATATGACGGAACAAAAATCTATTTTTCTTCGACCAAAAGAAAGAATTCTTCACAAAGCGTTCATGAGGAGTATCCTTCCACGTACCGGGTCTTATGAACTTATCTACCCGAAAAATTTCAAAGCACTATATGCGGTATGGGGAGGAACTCAAGTTAATTGGCTACGTAAAATATTGGATGAATTTCTCACCTTCAACAACAGTAATATAAGAATCATTTACTTCGGAGAATATATAATGAGATTACTTTTAAATGTGGGTACACCTCAATCTGAATCCGACACTTCTTCCGTTGGAGTTGTCAACACTCGCACCTTGAGTCATGAAACTACTGTCAGCTCCTCCAGCATTTATCCCATATGAAAATGGCATCGCCAACAACGACAACAACAATCAGGCGGACCAATCATTCAAGATCTAACACCTCATCCCGAAGAAGACGAAGAAATTCATCTTGCAAAATTGGCTAGTATACGAGAATCCATAGAGATCCTTTCTAGAAATCAACAAATACTAGGAACTCGTTTGAAGAAAGTTGATAAAAAATTAGACAAGGTCAAAGGATTCTTTTCTATACTTGCGATTTCATGTTCTTCATCCACGACTGCTTCTTCGGTAGCACATGGTAAGCGACCAGAACCGAGATTCACATGGTCTACTTCCGAGGAACACAACGGAAGCGATACTAGCGGACCAAGTGGTAGTGGACAAGACACATCAAGGCCTGGAAAGAAGCATATGTCTGAAGAGGAATATGACTGGGATCATGATGAGTAAGCTTCTATCTATTGTTGGTAAGATTTGATGGAATTTGTTCTTTGTTCAAATAAATTACTTTGCAAACTACTCTAGTAAACATTATGAGACCTATAGAGTAGTCTCATTATTGTTGTTTATGTTTTTATTCATCTCATGTACTATGATACTCTGTTTTATCTATATGTACTGTTCTGTGTCTGTTTGTGTGTTGTACACTACAATTTATTTAATCTGTCTCCTTTTTTGTCGATGACAAAGGGGGAGAAAAAGTATGTGCACTAACATATTTGATGCAGGAAAACGATATCATATATTCATAGGGAGAAAATTTTCTCTAAGGTATATACAATTTGTCATCAATCAAAAAGGGGGAGAATGTTGAATCACTAGTTTTGATTCATGACAGGACGATTCAGAAGCTAAAAAAGAATATGCACTCATACATGACAAAAAGAAGACATCAGAGGATCAAGACTACAACTCTATGCTTAAAGTAATTATTATTTGTGTTGAGTCTTAGACATATGTTAAAATCAATCCTCAAGTTTTCTAGTTTTCTATGTTTCTTTAAAAACAAAGTTCACTGTGCAATATATGCAAAGCCAGTCGACTGGCTATGCATGCCCAGTCGACTGACTGTGCACATGCACAATAGTGTACTCTTTTTCTAATTTTAAAACGATCAAATATTTTAAAATTTTCAAATTCAGTCTATTGATCGAAATCGACCAGTCGACTGATCAGGCTTCAATTGTCATAATTCTGAATGGACATCTTCTTCCATGAAGAGTTGCACTTCGTGAAAATATGCCCCTCTTGGCTGAAACTCTTCACTAAGAGTTGCATCTCTCTGAAAACTATATATAGGAGTTATCACATACTTCATAATCACTATTTTCTGATTCTAATTCTCTCTTGTGATTATTCTAGTGCATTCATAATCTTCATTGCTTTGAATCTTTGAATTATATTTCATATACTTTGATTCTTAGCAATATTCTTCCTTTCAAATCTTCACATACTCTTTATATACTTGAGGAATTGATTATAGAAAGTTTGTAATCTTAAAGACAAATCAGTGTTATCAAGAACACATTGAGTCAACTACTTTTATATTCTGTTAAGTCTTGTTCTACTGCTCAGGCAAGGGAAAGTCCTCTTCGGCTGTTGAGGCAAAAATCCTGTTATATGGCTCAGGTGTCTGTTCTCCTGCTCAGACCTATTCCTCCGGGTTAAGTGAGGGTATTGTTAGTTAAAGCCAGAAGTTAGTCTGGGACTGGACGTAGAACGGGAGTTCGAACCAGTATAAAAATTCCTGGTGTGCTTACTCTTATTTACTTTACTGCTTTTATCTGCTTTCGAACTTAGTTTAATATATATTCCATATCTATCGATCCACACATACTTACAATTAGAAATTTAGTTATGGCTGTTTGGCATATTTTTAATCATCCTCTCGGTTAAATTAAATTTACTGAGTTGAATTGTTATTTAATTTATTATTGCATATAAACTTCAAGTTAAATTATTATTAAATTTATTATTGCATATAAACTGCTAGTTGAATTGTTATTTAATTTATTATTGAATATAAACTGCCAGTAAATACCTGTTATTTATTATCTGTTCTATATTGATGTTATTAATTAAATTGGATGATGATTGTGATAAATGTTTGATGATTGATATTTGATGAATGGACGTTGTATTTTATAATTGTTATATACTGTAAGTTGTTACGGATTTTTTACATTCGGGATTGCAGTTTGAAACGAAATACAACCGTATTTATAATTTAAATTACGGATTGAAATGATAAGTATCCGTATCACTTGACCATAGGATAGAAAACCATATACAGACACCGTCGGTCTATATATAAATAATTTGAAAATGATTTCTATGGTTTTTAGAAAGAAATATATAGTTAATTAAATATGGATTTTTGATGTTATATAAATATTTTTTTATATATAGTTAAATTCTTGAATTTAAGCTATGTATAAATTGTTAAATAAAAAAATAAGTTTAATAATAGAGTTTGATTTTCTTAAAATATAATGTGGGTAAGTATTTAAATTATATTTTAATATAGAGTGTATAATGATTTAAATAAATTAAGGTTGGGAGATAAATTGGAGATTTCTCTGAAATTGAATTTATTTAAGAATTAAACTCAAATGAGTAAATTTGAAATTAATAAAATTTGAAATTTTAGAAGGTATGATTCTTGTAACTTGATTTTTTGTTTAAGGTGAATTTAATGAATATTTCAAGTAAATAGATTGAAGGAAATATTTATTTATTTGTGATTTGAGCTTTATTTAAATGATAATGGATTTATTATGTAAAATATTTCAAAACTAAATAATAGAAAATTTAATTGTTGAATCGTAATTACCAAACTTAGTTTTGAAATTGTTGAATACTTTAAATTTGGACTATTTTGAATTTGAAATTGTTTATTTTGTGGATCAAATCTTTTTTGAAATCGATAAATTTGGAATAGTTTATTTGGGAAACTAAATTGAATTGAAATTTATGATTTGGGATTTGGTTAAATATAAACTATAGAAATTCAAGTTGTGTTAGATTTGATCTGTGAAATTGAAGAAGCTATTTTGTTATATAAAGTATTTAAATATTTAAACCATTTAAGTGATGGAAGTATGTTTCAAAGTTATGAGTTCAAAGTATTATAATTTCAAAGTGTTATATTCTAGTGTTTTGATTTTGAAATGTTATAACTTTGAAGTGCTATGATTTTGGAAAAAGGATATATTTGAAATAAAATGATATTATATTGATTTGGGTTTTTAAAAATAATATTGTATTAAATTGGTTTTTGAAACGGAAATGATATCGTATTTATATGGTTTTGAAATGGATATTATATTCTGGTTTTGAAGTATAATTATTTTGAAATGATCGAGGAGTTATAATAACGTTTGGTTGTTAAAGCGACTGAGATCGGAAGTTGTCATACTCTCTGCTAACTTCGAAAACCACTTTAACAACTGTGTACGCGGTGGAGATCCCAGAATGAAGTAGGATGGAGGAGGCGTTCATTTGAGGTATAGACGTGGACTCGACTCTCGTGAGTTGGCATAAGGTGGCTAAAACAGGAGCGATTCTCGGGCCAAGGAGGTATCCCCTCTTATCGGACACCCTCCTTCGATATTATACTCTGACTTTGGATTGATTTGGTGGCCACTTTTAATTTTTGATTTTGGGAATGTGGCTCGAGGTGGGCAGTAGTAACTGCTACGCGTTACCACCAGCCCGGATGCGTAATTGGTATATCTACCCTGGCATTGCCTTGTGTGCCGTGTCACCTACCCTAGCGCGCCTTATACGATTTTGGTTTTCTACCATACCTATGGAGTACCCTCTGACGACGCCCAGTACAGGGGGAGATTATGGTACTGTATAGACTATGGGAATATAAAAGTGTGTTAAGGTGGAAAATGTAAAGCCTTAACGCTATTTTAATTTATATTATACTTTACTGTAGACACTATCATAATAGCATACATTACTACATAGTAGATAGTTTAACGGATTCTTAGGAGATGAAAATCCCGAGCATCTCTTAAGTTATTGCACTCACGTTAGACATTGGATAGGAGGTGTCAAACCCCGTAAACATCTCTGACGCCGTTTACACTCATATTTATTTACCATTGATTTAACTCACATAAGATCTTTTAGTTCTGACTCAAGTGTTTTGTCTTTTTAATTCGCTCAGGTCAGTCTGGGCATTTCAGGGGTTGAAGACCTTATTCCTGGAAGACGAAGACGAAGATTGTATTACCGTTATTTATTATATCACTCCACTACATTTATACTGTTCCACTGCATTGTTATTTATTATTCTCTCGTATGTGTATTCTGATTCTGTATTGTATAAGTGTAATCAAATGTTTTTGTAAAACAGCTTCATGAACTGTTATTTGATTATTATATTTAGTCATTCCACTGTGAGATTCTGTTTTGTTTTCTTTCTTTCTCTGTTTTCTTATTCACTCCAATAACAATCCACTCTTTTGTATGGTTTGAGTCTAACGTGTGTGGTTTATCATCGATTTAAAATGTACAAAAAGGCAGGATGTTACATCTGGTATCAAAGCTTTGGTTTGGCTATAAACCTTAGCTTTGTAGGCTCTGACTTTTTATTAATAGGGTAGTAATACACTATGATGAGTCGTTGAGTGTATATATATATAAGAGAGCGTATTTGTTAGTGTTATAAAAAGGTTCTGAGATTGTGTTAGTTTGTTCTATTTCTTATTTATAAATCCTGGTTGGTGCATAGGACGCTATGACATCAATAGGAATTTCTAAACACTTAATAGGACAGACCGACACAATATTTGTTCTGAATATAGGTGAATGAATTAGTATTGCCTATTATATTTTTTGTATATAAAGTAATAAATTCTATAAAGGTTATATTTAGTTGTTATATATTTTTTATTAGGCTGTGAATTTTTTTAAATATTGGTTGAGAAATAAAATTTACAAAGAAAATGAATATGAAATTTGAAAATTTTAGAACTTAAGTCCCAGGGTTTTGAAAATTTCTTTCGAATGATTATGGGATATAATAATAATATTAATAGAAGTATTTTCTAATATAAATATTTCAATATAATTTGAAAGAATTGTTTTAAAAAAACTTTGGAAAGAAATAAGTCATGTACTCCCCTCTCTATCGTTGGAAAATAATTTCAGTGATTAATGCACGCATCATCGACATTCATTTTCGAGTTTCGAAGTGGGAAGGCCACTGTAGTAGTTTTACTACAAACTTATTTTAATAAACAAATATAAATTTCAAATTGTTTTAAATATAATTGGATATATAAATTGTAAATGTATACATCTATCTATTATTTTTAAAATGATTTGAAATTTAACCCGGTATTTAGTTCTTAAGTTTTGTTAATTAATGGTTTTAATATCGTAGTGAAATGGAATGTAACTTATAATTTATAATCTATAAAAGCAAAGGATATGATTATTGAACATTAGACTAATTAAAAGAAATAAGATAAACTTGTGTAATTTTCAATTGCATTCTTAAAAACATACATATAACTTACCAAGAGATTTAAAAAGTTGAAGTGTTTAATAAGAAAATGTAATGGAAAATTGGACAAGAAAAACTTATATAATGAAAGTGTTCAATGAATCACTTTAATAAATAAGAATTTGATGTTGTAGTTGCTACAAACTTATGTTACGATTGAAATATTAATATAAATTTTTTTTGATAGAAAGTAAGTATTATAAGAAAGTAAGTAAAAACTTAAGTAGATGAATTGATATGCTAAGAAATTTGAATTGAACATAAGTAATATAAATAAATGAATGTAAATAAATGAAGTTATGCAATAATGAATGTAATGCAATAAAAAGGAAATTTATATGATATAAATAAATAACAATGAATTTATGTAAGTATAAGTGCAAATAAGCGAAATAAACACTGAATCAATGGATGGAAATTGAAAATTTGCAAGAAATAAATGTAAATAAAAAGATAAATCATTGTATAAATAATAAGGAAATCAAACGACAAATGTTATGAAATGAAATTAATAAAAATGAACTTGATCTATTGGTTGAAACTGTTGTTTGTTTTGGTTTATGTGTGTTTGGGGTAAAGAATTCTTTTAATTGCTTAGATGTATGGATAATCTATTGAGTTTATCTAAGACTGTTGAGTAAGTGGAATACTTCATAGTTATTTGTCATTTTATGTGATTTAAAGTGTCTTAACCCGAACAAATCAATTGTTTGTCTTGCTTGGATGGTTGATCTGTATTTGATGTGTAGGCTGTTGGTTGCGAATGATTGTTTGTTAGTAGTTGAAACAACTTTAAATATTTCATTTTATATAATTATTAACTCTTTTGGATTATATAGTGAAAATATAGGTTATGGAAGCAATTGCTACTGCTTTTGATTTCATAATTAAGCGTTGTTTGCCCGACAAATAGGTACGTTCTTGTTACGGTTTATAGCGTTATTATATTGTTTTTCCTATGTTGGGATATATATTATTTTTGGAAATATATGTTCTATATTGTTATACTTCATATTATATTTTCTCCCGAGCCTCTTCGTACAAAGGAGACTCTGTCGAAATTTATCGTAAATTTTGGACTTAGAAATATTTTGAAAAAGGTTCTCCAAACTTTATTAATTTGAGTATAAAAAGATTTAATGGTTGTAAACTGATAAATTTATTTAAATTATTAAATTTTGTAAATTTATTTGTTTATAAAATTAATATTTTGAATAAGATGTATTGACTACTTAATTCTTTCTTTTCCCCATCTTTTTCCTTTTCGGGGACGAAAACTTTGAGTGGGGGAGAGTGTAACGACCCATAATTTTCGATGTTTAAAATTTGTTAATTTAATGAGATTTTGTAATTAAATCAGGAATAGATAAAATTTGTAATTTGTTAATGAATTAATAACGGCAATGAAATGTAAGAATGTCAATGCAAGTTAATAAATAACTAATTTAGTGCAAACCTGATTAATTGAAACAATTGCAAAGTCATAATTGATTGTAAATAGTAAATTGGGAAATAAAATTTAAAGTATATTAGTTGATGAAATAATACGTAATAAACTGTAATTTGATAAAATCAATGTTAGATAAGTAATTATAATATTTGTTGCTTGATAATAAAATACGAATGGGACTAAATTAGGCAAATGGTGATAATCATTACTTGTTTACCCATTTATTTAATTTATTGAATTAGATTTAAATCCATTGCAATTAAACGTAATTAGAAACTAATATGAATCTAGTTGATGATTGTGAAAGTATTAGGGTAATTGGATACATACTAATGTTAAATCTATCCAGAAGATGATGATTGACTGAATAAAGAGATTGAAAAAAAATAGAATTAATTTAATTGAAATTAAATTATAATTTGTTTGAATTTACTAAAATTGAAGATAAACACTATAAATTTTGCAATAAAGCCTTATTTGATTGATATGGAAATTTTAGTTAATGAATTAGAAGTTTATTTGTAGTCAGAAATGATAGAAATGGTAAATAATTAAATTTGGATTGAAGAAGTGATTAATTAAATTAATATTAAATTATTTAATTAACTAGAAAATAGCCATTTTGGCCACTGACTCGGATTTCGACGAAACAAGTTTCATCGGATCCGTAACGGTGAATTATTGTAGGATTTCAAGTATCATAACGATCGGGCTTGTCGTTTGATCGTACGGGCTTGAAATGCCTAGAAATCAATTAAATTGAAATCAATTTGGAATAAACTGATTTTAACGTAACTTCTTCATACGATGGAATTTCGACTTGAAATCTGTTTCATTGCATTTAAAATATTTTAAAATACCTATTTTGATATATGGCTTGACCATTTTCGTTCCGAAGTCAAATCGGGCTTTTTGGGTCGTGTATCGTTCAATTAATCTGGTCTGTTCTTTCTGTTTCAGCTATGTCTATATATATCCAGTTATAAATCATAGCAGCCTTTCTATTTATCATTTCTATACGTACAGAAATTTCTGTTGCTCCTCTTTCTCAATGGCAGACAACCCTAAATTCCACAATCCAGTTTCAATGCAAATTCAACCTCAAAAATTCAAACTCCTCAATACATATCAAATTATATATCGATCTGAAGCACTCGACGAGCGCATCACATATTTGAAATTCATTTTCCAATTCAAACCTCTATCTGTTCAAAAATAGAAGAACGATCCATAGCCGTTCATCGTGCCACTATCAACTGTGTCAGATCGTCAAATCGAGGTTACAATCGCATGGAGGGGGACGAGTGGAGTGCATCTGTGTCGTGCATCGTGTTGATTGACGGTTGGATTTTCCGCATAATTCGACTAGGGTTTCAAATAGGCGCGGCGGTTGCTGCAGTTTGGGGCGTCGATCGCCTGGGGGGTCGCCGCGAGTGAGGTGACACGTCGCAGGGAGGTCGGAGGTCCGATGGGCCGCAGCCTGGCGTAGGCGGCGCGGTAGTGCTCGCGATTTTCTACAGTGGCTGCGGCCGATCTTGGTTGCGTGACTGGGTTCTCGTACGCGTGCTTCTGGGTGACGACGTGTAGGGTTTGGTTATTTTAATTTATTTTATTTTATTTTTATTTTTAACTTTGTTTCAAATGTTCTAATTCGTGTAACTTGTGCATACGAGGTCCGTTTCACGTGCGGTTTTCTTCGCTGTGATCCTAGTAAAATTCTGAACATTTGGCACTGGTTTGGTTGGATTCTGTCGCTGTTTGAATTTTGGATTTAAATTCAATTTAAATTCAAAAGGAGAGTATTTTAATCCACTCACAATTTCTAAAATTTCTTATGTTTGTTAAATTGATTTTTGATGTGATTAGAAATTTATTTATGGCTGTTTGGCATATTTTTAATCGTCATCTCGGTTAAATTGAATTTATTGAGTTAAATTGTTATTTAATTTATTATTGCATATAAAATGCCAGTTAAATTATTATTTAATTTATTATTGCATATAAACTGTCGGTTAAATTGTTATTTAATTTATTATTGAATATAAACTGCCAATAAATACATGGTATTTCTTATATGTTCTGTATTGATGTTATTAATTAAATTGGATGATGATTGTGATAAATGTTTGATGATTGATATTGGATGAATGGATGTTGTATTTTATAATTTTCATAAACTGCAAGTTGTTATGGATTTTTTTCATTCGGGATTACTGTTTGAAATGATATACAACCGTATTTATAATTTAAATTACGGATTGAAATAATAAGTATCCGTATCACTTGACCATAGGATAGAAAACCATATACAGACACCGTCGGTCTATATATAAATAATTTGAAAATGATTTCTATGGTTTTAGAAAGAAATATATGGTTAATTAAATATGGATTTTTGATATTATATAAATATTATTTTTATATATAGTTAAATTCTTGAATTTAAGCTATGTATAAATTGTTAAACTAAAAAAATAAGTTTAATAATAGAGTTTGATTTTATTAAAATAGAACGTGGGTAATTATTTAAATTATATTTTAATATAGAGTGTATAATGATTTAAATAAATTAAGGTTGGGAGATAAATTGGAGATTTCTCTGAAATTGAATTTATTTAAGAATTAAACTCAAATGAGTAAATGTAAAATTCATAAAATTTGAAATTTTAGAACGTATGATTCTTGTAACTTGATTTTTGTTTAAGGTGAATTCAATGAATATTTCAAGTAAATAGATTGAAGGAAATATTTATTTATTTTTGATTTGAGCTTTATTTAAATGATAATGGATTTATTATGTAAAATATTTCAAAACTAAATAATAGAAAATTTAATTGTTGAATCATAATTACCAAACTTAGTTTTGAAATTGTTGAATACTTTAAGTTTGAACTATTTTGAATTTGAAATGTTTATTCTGTCGATCAAATCTGTTTTGAAATCGATAAATTTGGAATAGTTTATTTGGGAAACTGGATTGAATTGAAATTTATGATTTGGGATTTGGTTAAATATAAACTGTAGAAATTCGAGTTGTGTTGGATTTGATTTGTGAAATTGAAGAAGCTATTTTATTATATAAAGTACTTAAATATTTAAACCATTTAAGTGGTGGAAGTATGTTTCAAAGTTATGAGTTCAAGGTATTATAATTTGAAAGTGTTATATTCTAGTGTTTTGATTTTGAAATGTTATAACTTTGAAGTGCTATGATTTTGGAAAAAGGATATATTTGAAATAAAACGATATTATATTGATTTGGTTTTTTTTAAAATGATATCATATTAAATTGGTTTTTGAAACGGAAATGATATCGTATTTATATGGTTTTGAAGTGGATATTATATTCTGGTTTTCAAGTATAATTATTTTGAAATGAACGCTGTGTTATAATAACGTTTGGTTGTTAAAAAGACAAGGATCGGAAGTTGTCATACTCTCTGCTAACTCTGAAAACCACTTTAACAATTGTGTATGCGGTGGAGATTCCAAAATGAAGTAGGATGGAGGCGGTGTTCCTTTGAGGTATAGACGTGGACCTGACTCCCGTGAGTTGGCATAAGGTGGCTAAAATAGGAGCGATTCTCGGGCCAAGGAGGTAGCCCCTCTTATCGGACACACTCCATCGATATTATACTCTGACTTTGGATTGATTTGTTGGCCACTTTTGATTTTTGATTTTGGTCGGTGTGGCTCGAGGTAGGCGGTAGTAGCTGCTACGCGTTACCACCAGCCCAGATGCGTAATTGGTATATCTACTCTGGCATTGCCTTGTGTGTCGTGTCACCTACCTTAGCGCGCCTTATACGATTTTGGTTTTGTACCATACCTATAGAGTGCCCTTTGACGACGTCCAGTACGGAAGAGATTACGTACTGTATAGACTATGGGAATATAAAAGTATGTTAAGGTGGAAAATGTAAAGCCTTAACGCTATTTTAATTTATATTATACTTTACTATAGACACTATCATATTAGCGTATATTACTACATAGTAGATAGTTTAACGGATCTTTAGGAGATGTATATCTCAAGCATCTCTTAAGTTATTGCACTCACGTTAGACACTGGATAGGAGGTATCAAACCCTGTAAACATCTCCGACGCCGTTTACACTCATGTTTATTTACCGTTGATTTAACTCACATAAGATCTTTTAGTTCTGACTCGAGTGTTTTGTCTTTTCAGTTCGCTCGGGTCAGTCTGGGCATTTGAGGGCTTGAAAACCTTATTCCTGTTCCGCTGCATTGTTATTTATTATTCTCTGGTATGTGTACTCTGATTCTGTGTTGTATAAGTATATTCAAATTTTTTTGTAAAACAGCTTCATGAACTGTTATTTGATTATTATATTTTGTCATTCCGCTGTGAGATTCTGTTTTGTTTTCTTTCTTTCTCTGTTTTCTTATTCACCCCAATAACAATCCGCTCTTTTGTATGGTTTAAGTCTGACATGTGTGGTTTATCGTCGATTTAAAACGTACAAAAAGGCAGGATGTTACAAAGATCATGTTGTATAATTTGAAATCTAGAATACATTTCTATGCTACTTTCATTTGGTTTCATTTTGAATGATTGAAATTGAATATTTTAACAAGCTAATCTTGGTTTGTTTAACCTTGGTTATATCTCCATGGATGACTTTAGCATTTTCCAAATTTCTTTAGCGGTTTTACACATCATAATTCTAGAAAATTCATTCTTATCTAATGAACAGTATATATAACACGTTCATTTCTTTAGCACTGTTGGAAGCAGTAGTCTTTTGAGCATCTGTCCATGCACTCATTGCAGTAGTAGGTGGTTCATACTAAGTTTGAATGGCTAGCTAAATATCGACCACTAGATTGAATTAACACTTTCATACGTGTAGTCCAATATATACAATTAGATCTGGTAAAAAATGGGGGACGAGCAGTAGATTGACCCTCTTGAAATGTGTTAAAACTCATATTTGCCATAATTTTTTTGAATTTCGCTACGATTTTGAAAATTCCTTGCACTGATACCAATTGAAATGTACTAGTGGATCGTATAGTAGAAGTATGTCTAATTAAACTAAGCTAATAATAGTAATTATGCAAAGTAAAGTAAATAAAGGAAACTAGCCAAGATTTTATATTGGTTTGGAGAACCTCTCTTACATACAGTCCCTAAGCATCTCTTAGAAGTTTTACTAGCCATGCCCTCATTTAACCTAGAGGAATGGGTATAATACAAATCGTGTTGACCTTAAGCTTGGAGATCTCCAACACAACTTGATATAATAAAATAAAAGAAATCTGACTTTCTGTGTTCTTGAATAACATGCATGAGTCGATGTAGTACACTCTTCCTGTAATCTCTATAATACGATGATTTGAATGTGCTAATATAAGAAATTGAAGAGTTGAATGCTCTTTAAATCATAAGTATATAGAAAGTATAGAGTTTGTAAGCAAGTAAGAATTTATTAGTTAAAAACATGAATTTCAACTCTATACATAGAGTTGAATAGTACTTATCGTAAGGTTGTAGCCATTGAAAAAATTGCAAACCTTACAAACGAAGATATCTCTTCAAATTCTGATTTTCGGTGAAGTGACATTTCTTTTCATTCAGGTCAGTGGCTAATATTTGAAATCCAGATGGCTAAAATTATTCAGGAATAAAATTAGAAATTTTAAAGTTCGAAAATAATGTTTTCATATGTTTGAAAATAAAATTTAGACGGTTGAAATTTATTTCAGATGTTTGAAATTTAGTTGCAAAAGACTGAAAGTGCACAAAAGGAAACAAAAAGTTGCCAGTTCAAAACTAGAGTTTTCAAACGTCTGAATATAAATTTCAGACAAAGGAAAATAATTTCAGACATTTAAATTTTATATTCAGATGGCTGAATTTACCTTTTCAGGTGCCATTTATTTTGCCACCTTACTCATTTTGAAATGCTTTTGAAAAACATTTATTTCTAAAAAATAGGAAAATATATCTTTCATAAAAAATTATTTTTAAGGCTATATTCTTGTGTAGGTGTGAAGTCGTTATACGGGAGATTGTACAAAACAAAATATAAGACTAACTTGTTTTGCATCTCCAATCTTCTAGCTTGATTCTACTATTGATCATTGTTTTTCCATATGTGATTCCTACAAGTATATGTATATGTATGTGTGTGTGTGTGTATGGAAATGTATAGTTGTCTTATTAAAACTTATAGGGGAGATCAAACACAGTATTCGTTGTGTAGAAGATGGAAGTGATGGAGGCACAAATTAGTACCAAATGAGTTTCGCTATGCCTTTTCCCAGGAACGACTTGAAGTGTAGCGACCATGTGCCTCATGTCATCACTATCTACTCTTAGAGGAATAGTTGCACTGGAATAAAAACGCATTAAGCAATTTGGATGAAGCAAAAACCGAATAAAGCAAAATTCTAATAGATGGCGAGATACTTAATCCGGACAGCCATTTCTCGATGAAGTTGGTAGGGCATCGAACAAAGAAATATTCTTCTTTGAAGTACTTGCTCATGTTGTGTAAGTCGATGACCACTTGATAGCCTTGGAAAGCTTCCAAAAATATCAAGGAAAGGTTAGATGAGTGATGCTTGAAATTAGTGGTGCTTGAACTTATATAAGTATCTAGTATCAACTATGTGACGACCCAAACTCGATGTCCAATAAACGACATCAAATTCGCATCGCCGGAGCTTATAACAACAATTAGATGAATATAAAACAGCGGAACAGAATCAATATCATAAATAACATCACTGTTACAACATCAACATAATATCCATACTATAACAGAGTACATAGTACATACACCACAATCTCTAAATACAACATCATGATAACATAACAGTGATCACATATCCAAAAGTTCTCAAGTGAAAGAGGTGATAACAAACTCCCAAGAGCTAAACACCTGTAATCTTCAAAAGCTCCCAATATATCTCCAAGATAAGAGTTCCAAATACTGCTACTCCAAAATAACCTAAACCTGCTACTAGGCTGCCCGTGTGGAAATAATGGGCACCCAGAGTTTAGGAAAGAAAACAATAAACTCCGGATCAGTCATGGGACTGGTGTGAGTAAACAAAACAGTTGCATTTAAATAAAACAAGATTTATAAAAGAATTTTCGGAATGCTTTTAAAAATGGAACTACCATAAGACCTCCCGCCACACACACAATGCAAACGCAGAATTGGAGGAGATTTCTTCTTATGATAGTTAAATATGCTTGATACGAGAAAAGAAATTCTTTGATATTATTACTAGTGCATAGTGAAATAAATCATTTTGAAAATAGAATATTAATCTTAGCCAACATACGACCATTATCGTATGCCTACTATAGCTATCATGTTTTTGTGGCAGGTTACCGCCACGCTGCATGACAGGTTTTACAACTAAAACCGTACAGGTCTCGTATTGTTTCTTTGGATTTCCAACAAATGGTTAGGCTAAGGAACTTCCTACTGCCACATGGAATCGCCTCTGGAGGGACGTCCCGAGAACTTAACCAGCTCTCTGCCAACACAAGGCCGGGTTACCTTTGTCACTAGGTAACTACTACACGAATATGCCACCTCCCGATCCTTTGGGACCTTTATCAGAGGGCCCTCTATCCAAAACAACAACCACACAGTAAATGAGATTGGAGTTACCACACAGGTAAATATCTGGGCTCCATACCATGACATCACCTTTTTCCAGAAGGAAATGACATACCCTAAAGGGCGCGGCCCTCATAACCTTGCCGCATTTTTCCTGTTTCGACCATTTCCAGGTTGTGAGGTCCGATGAGGTCTCGTCCACAAAAACACACTTTATACAAAAGCCGTGCTTTGGGTCAACAAATGATCATAGAAATGATCACCAAGATAGACGATCAAACTAATGATCCTATCATAAACGATCAACACAATGATCATTTCACAGCAACACTCAACATGTCACATTACCAAATTGGGATTATATCGCTGATAACTTCAACTACATAACCTCTGAGCTCGTATGTCTCAGAGAAGGGTGTTAAGCTAAGAGAATAAATTCTCCGCCACCAACAGAAATATATTTGAAAGAATCTGCTTTATATCTCAATTTGTAATGTCAGACACACAATCCATACAAGTCTGTTCTGGGTTCGAACAGAACCGAAGGCACTTCCAAAGAAGTCCTTGCAAATCCGGATATCCACAATCCTGATCGGATTCCCCATCACAAATGGAGAACTCTATACCGGAGCAACTCGGTGCAGAGTCAATCGACAGGTCATCCTATCGCTCTCGCAAATACCCGGTCTTCAACACCGGTCTTCAAATGCTATCCATAACGTCGAATCACATATTCGAAATGGGTTATATGACACAAAGGTCCTTTCCCGGCTAATTCGAATAGTGGGTGTCAAATTTCAAAACATGTGGATGTCATCCACAAATATTCACAGGTTCGATGTGGGTTTCGGATAACCAACTGAAATCCGATACCCTGTCGCATCGAAGTTTAAATGCCGTTTTACGGTCAACAGGGTTTTCATATCAATATAGAACAAATCATAATCACAGTGCAATAACATAGCAATTACGTCATACAGAATTACAAACAGAACAGAGATATCAATGTAAGTTAACAACAATAGTTAATTACTTTCCAATGTGATTTAAATACATTTACCACTGAATTAATTAAATTTAACGATAAGAATCTGGATAAATAAATTACATTTTGATTACTCAATTTATTGTTTCAAAATTTACAAATTCTTACTTACAAATTTATTTAAACATTTAATTGTTTATAAATCAATTAAATTACAAGTTTGTAAATCATTCTTAAATTCCTTTTCAAAATCATTGATTAATGACAGTTATTCACTTTAATTATCATTTAAAACTACAATTCAATTAGATCTCAATTGAATATATTAATTTATTATTCCTTAATAAATTATTTTAATGTAACTATCAATTTTGAATCAATCAACTTCAATTATCAATTTAACGATTCTTAATTTACAACTTTAATTTTTGATTGCTTTTATTTATTTATTATTATAAATTATAAAGTAATTTTAAATCATAAATTATTTAATCATTGTTTAATTTAACTTCACATTTCATTAACAATCCTTATTTCATAAAGAATGCTTATAAAAATAGTTTAGACTTAAATTGTCTACAAATGTCATACTGGAATATGGTTCAGGTGGTCAACCCGAGACTTCCCCCGAGTCACGCTCGAGTTAAAACACTTCCTGCTTCGAGTTTCTGCCCAATTCTACCCGTGTCAATAAAATTTTTCAAAATTTGTTTAAGTCAAAACTTTTACATGACTCAACGCTGAAACTCCCCCGAGTCTCCCTTCGATTTCTCCCCAGTTTTCCTCGAGTCGTGCTTCGAGTACAACCCCTAAGAAAACCCAAACTGAAATGCTTCAGGCAATAACCTTTCTGATCATCAACTTGTGCACGTATACGTGCACAACCGGAATCGCCTCCTCTGGTCGAACTTCTGGTCGTCCACACGTCATCGACGACGTGCTCATGCCTCTCAAACACTCACAGGTTCGAACCCATCAAAAATTCAAAATCTCGTTCTCGAACCCAAAAGCCTGAACGAACCACCCCTGAACAATTTGCCTCGCCCCAACGCCTGACGCCGCCAGAAACCCAGCGACTCCGTCCATGGCTCGATAACACCCCTAGCTACCCTTCCTCAAATCATCGTGAAGCTCGGTCAACTCAAAAGGGCGAAATCCTCTTTTTTCTAAGCGCGTTCAAAACTGGAAGAAAAACCCTAACACGATCTCGTATTCCCAATTCATGCAATGGAAAAATAATTTTGTATTTTTCCCAACATTCTTGAGTATTACATTAGCTCGACGCGAAATCTCAACATTCAAAAGTCTTTTGATTTACAGGAATTGACTTAAAAGCCACATTTGCTAAAATACAAACTGCTCCTAAGATACCCAAGTAAAAATCATCATATTTAGTTTAAAAATCCCATTTTTGTATACTTACTCGAATTATGCAATCAAATCAATGATTAATCACACTTGAATTTATCACTATTTTGATTTACTGTAAGGTTTGAGGTTGCACAGCCAAAAAGTTTCACTTCAAACTTAAAATAAAATTTTAAAACTGTGTTTTAAGTTTACACAACAGATTTTGGTTTAAGATTTTTATTACCTAACAATGTTTCAATGTAAATGAATCTAATTCTTTGAATAATGATCAAGTGCTGTGATAGTTACAGAGAAATGAAATACAGAGCATACAAAATCCTCTTTATAAACTGAAGCATATATATAAACAGCTTAAAAAAAATTAAACTGTTTGAATGGATTCAAGCTTTTAAAGATTATTTTACTCATTTGTTTGTTTTGAAACAAAAAGTACTATGGTTTCTTTACAACAGATTTGCAGAAGTTTGCAGATGTTTTGCAGAGCATACAAAATCAGGTTTTCATTTTTTTTTTTTTTTTTTTTTCCTGAAACTAAAACAGAAAATGAATTTTGTAAAATCAACATGCACAATCTTACATTCATCATTCACTCAATGTTTTTGTGAGCAGACCAAGGACTAACTTCACTACAGGGTCCAAGCATACACAGCAACAAAGAAAAATTAAAAGAAACAGGGGTTTACTCACTTGTTTGTTTTGAAACCTGCAGGTTTTTTTTTCTTTTTCTTTCTGATTCTTTTGTTTGGTTGTATATCTCAGCTTTGAATTTACAAAATAAATGCTTGCTTTTGTTTTTAGGCTTTGCTAAGATTTGCTGGACAACTATAATAAGTTGCTCGTATATATAAAAGTTTGTATGCAAGCTAAAGTGTAGGTAAGTACAAGATAAATAAACCCATGCTGGAAGTAAAAGCATTAAATGAAGTATGTTGCTTGTATTTAATGCAGTTATGCTTCTTTGTAGATGCTTGCATTTAATGAAAGTATGTAGTGTTTCATGCTTGTATATTTTCCAGCATGCTGTCTTGTTTATTTATTTGATCATAGGTTTATTTATTTGTTTGTTTATTCTTTTGTTCCTTGTTTGTTCTTTTACTTTGCATAATTTCAGCCTTTTATGTTTTTTTTTCCTACCGTTTTGTTATCTTGTTTGTTTATTTGTTCATTTATTTATTTGTTTACTTGTTTATTTTATTAAGCGAAAATGTTTGATTTAACATTTAATTCATCATATATTTTATTTTAGTTTATTTTTATAACTTTTCAATTTAAATTTCAAAAAAGTTCAAATATATTACTAAATTTTAAATTCAAAATTTTCGGGATGTTACAATATCCCCTCCTTAAGAATATTTCGTCCTCGAAATTGAAAGAGAGAGAAACTTAAACAAAGAATAGATGAATTTATAAATAAGGAATTGACTTACAGTTTTAAGTCGAGATGTCAATTCTGCATTTGGGATATGATTTCTTCATATTATCTTCGGTCTCCCAAGTACAGTCCTTTGGATCGCCACTCCATTGAACTTTGACTAGTCTCACAATCTTGTTTCTTAATCGCTTCTCATCACGATCTACAATTTTTATCGGTTCCCTTCTAACTGCCAAGTTTGGAGTGATTTCAAGATCCTGCTGAGCAGCTTCTTCAATAATATCATCTGGATCGTGCACATATTTCCGAAGATTAGAAATATGGAACACATCATGTACGCCAGACAACCAGCTGGGTAACTGCACTCTATATGCTAGAGAACCAATCCTTTCCAGAATAGGAAAAGGACCAATATAACGCAGTGCTAACTTTCCAGTTTTCCCGAATCTCAACACTCCCCGCATCGGAGATACTTTCAGAAATACAGAATCTCCAACTTGAAATTCCAAATTTCTCCTTCGACGGTCATAATAGCTCTTCTGTCGGCTTTGGGCAGTTAATAACTTCTTTCGAATAGAGTCTACCTTCTCAGTAGCTTCTTTTATCATATCTGGTCCAAGAACAAGTCTATCACCTGATTCGATCCAGCATGTAGGTGATCGACACGGACGACCATACAAAGCTTCGAAAGGAGCCATTTCTATACTGGCCTGATAGCTGTTATTATATGAGAATTCAACCAGATGCAAATGGTCTTCCCAAGAACCACCAAAATCATGAACACAAGCACGCAGTAGGTCTTCTAGAATTCGGTTGACACTTTCAGTCTGCCCATCAGATTGCGGATGATAAGCAGTACTGAAATTTAATTTCGTTCCCAATGCATCCTGAAACGCTTCCCAAAACCTACTAGTGAAGATCGGATCACGATCACTCACTATACTACTGGGAATACCATGGAGGCGAACAATTTCCTTTATATAAATACCTGCCAAGTTTGCTGCAGTCCGAGTAGATTTAACTGGAATGAAATGAGCATTCTTGGTTAGACGATCCACAATAACCCAAATCGCTTCATTGCCTTTCTTGGTACGAGGCAATCCATCGATGAAATCCATCGATACTTGATCCCACTTCCATTTCGGTACTTCCAAAGGTTGAAGTAAACCGGCCACTTTCTTTTGGTCGCTCTTGATTTGCTGACAAGTAGCACAACGACTCACATAAATAGATATGTCTCTCTTCATCGTTTTCCACCAGAATGTCCTTTTAACATCTCGATACATTTTGTTGACTCCTGGATGGATGTTGAATTTTGATTTGTGGCATTCATCCAATACTTCATGTTTCAGTTCTGGAATGTCAGGGACACAAATTCTGCCCTTCATCCTTATAACTTCTCTATTATCTAATTCAAAAGTAGTATTCTCCCCTCGATCTATTCTTCTACGCATTTCTCGAAGAAACTTGTCTTCAGTTTGCTTGCTCGCGATCTTCTCAAGGAGAGTAGGAGTGATAACAAGATATGCAAGAACAGCATGTCTCCTACTTAAAGCATCAGCAACCACATTGGCTTTTCCCGGCGTATATTGGATATCTAGGTCATAAGATGCCAGAAATTCCAACCAACGTTGTTGTCGCAAATTCAAATCCTTCTGGGTAAAAAGATATTTCAAGTTTTTATGATGGTGAATAATTCGAATTTTTCACCTAAAACAAAGAGAGTTTATTAGGTATATTTCTTTAGTTAATTTCGCAAATTATTAAGAAAGCTGAAAAGATTCTTACCCAGAAGATAGTGTCGCCAGATTTTCAAAGCGAAAACAACAGCCAAAAGTTCCAAATCGTGCGTTGGGTAGTTCTTCTCATGTGGACGTAATTGTCTACTTGCGTAGGCAACCACCTTTCCATTTTGCATTAATACTGCACCTACCCCTTCACCACTTGCATCAGTATAGACAGATAAGCCTTGGTTCCCATTAACAATAGTGAGAACAGGAGCAGTGGTCAATCTCTTTTTCAACTCTTGAAAAGCTTCCTCACATTTTGAAGTCCAATCAAATTCTACATCTTTCATTGTTAGCTTAGTCAATGGGCTAGCCAACTTAGAAAAATCTTGAACGAATTTCCGGTAATAGCCTGCTAAACCCAAAAAGCTTCGAACTTCTTTTGGAGTAGTGGGTTGTTTCCAATCAAGAATAGCGGAAATTTTGCTAGGATCTACTGAAATTCCTTCTTCGTTAACAATATGGCCAAGGAATTTGACTTCATTGACCCAGAAGTGGCATTTGGAAAATTTTGCATATAGAACATTTCTCCTCAAAATTTCTAAGACAATTCTAAGATGCTTGGCATGCTCATCTTCAGTTTTGGAGAAAATTAAGATGTCATCAATGAATACAAGCACAAATTTATTCAGAACTTCCCGAAACACACGAGTCATGAGATCTACGAAGTATGCTGGAGCATTGGTTAGTCCGAAAGGCATAACTAACCATTCATAGAACATATTAGGACCTCTGAAAGCGGTCAGATGTACACAATCTTCGGCGATTCGTAATTGATGAAATCCTTGGGCTAGATCCATTTTTGAAAAGAAACGAGCGCCGTGCAACTGATCAAATAAATCATCAATCCTGGGCAGTGGAAATTTATTCTTGAGAGTTTGTTTATTTAGATCGCGGTAATCTACACACAATCTCAAGGATCCGTCTGATTTAGCAACAAATACGACGGCTGAGCCCCATTCAGAAACACTGGGTCTAATTAATCCTTTTGCTCGTAGCTCATCAGTTTGATGAACTAATTCAATCTTTTCCCTGGGTGCCATCCTGCGATTTGCGTGAACAACAGGACGAGTATTAGGTACAAGATCAATTCGGAATTCTATTTCTCGATGAGGAGGTAAAGATTTCACTTCTTCAAATACGTCGGAAAAATCCCGAACAACAGGTGTAGACTCCAAACTGGGTTCAGGATAACCCAAATTATACATCAACCCTTCCCTTTTAGGACTAGGGTCCTCACAAGAAATTTCGATGAAATCCCCAAATTCGGTTTTAATCGAAATCAATCGATTACTGCAATCCAATCTGGCTTCATATTTTGTTAGCCAATCCATTCCGAGTAAGACTTCAAACTCGTTAAAATCTAGAACGAAGAGACCAATGGGGAATTGATAATGAGAATATGAGATAGGAACGTCTCTACATCGAAGACAAAGATTCGCAGGACCTCCAACTGGATTCCTTACGCATATAGGTTCATCAACAAAATCAGGTTCAAGATTCAATTCCTTAATAGCTTGTTGAGAGATAAAACTATGTGTAGCGCCCGTATCAAATAGAACTCTAACAATATTATCATAAATGCTAAGATTACCTTCCAGAACTTCTTTTCCTTTTGCTGCTTTGGAAGTTGCAGGTTGGTCCTTGACTGCGTATACCTTTGCTGTTTGAGCTTGTTTCATGGTTGGACAGTTTTTAACTTCATGCCCCACCTTCTGACAGTAATAGCACTTCCTAGGTTGTTCTTGAGCGGATTGACTGACTTGTTTCTTAGGCTTCGTACATCTGCTCGAATAGTGGCCCTTCTCCAAGCAATTATAACAAGTAACATTTTCTGCCGCGCTTCCCTGAATGCTCTTCTTCTTCTCATTGCCTTGCCAAGGTTTCTTGCCTCCGAACTTTCGCTTCTTCCAATTTTGGTTGCCTGAATTACCTTTCCCCACAGTTGCTTCCTGTATATCAAGAGTAGCGTACCTGTACCCCATATCTACTAAATCTGAGAAAGATTCTTCAACATGACCCGTCATTCTTCCATGATATTTCTGGTTCATACCATGGATAAACCTTTCGTTTTTCTTCAGAGGTGTATTTAGCAATTCCGGGCCAAACCGAGATAGTTCACTGAATTTATTCAAGTATTCTTCAAACGATAAACTTCCTTGTTTCAAATCCAGAAATTCCTGATACATTCTAGAAACTCCCGCCGATGGCATGTAACGTTTCTCAAACACTTCTTTAAAACGATCCCAAGTGAATTCTTCCTCGGGTTCATCTACAATGATGGTTTCCCACCAAGCTGAAGCTTCTCCTTGGAGTTGCCAAGAAGCTATAAGTCTTTTCTGCTCATCCTGCAATTTTAGTCCTTTAAAAATCTTTTCACACGATCTTACCCAAGCTTGAGCGTCAATAATTGACTCTTTGCCAATAAATGGTTTGCCACCAAGCTTTTCAAACTTCTTATATAATTCAGCCAAGTCTGGCTGCTGCTGAATTTCTATTACTGCTTCTGCGGCTGTGGGAATTTGATTGGGTGCTGCAGCATTGCCTTGACCCCTAGTTCTTCCTCTGCGTCCACTCATTTTCACTATCTGAGATTAGTAAGAAAATTGATTTAGACATACAGGCGAAATATCTTAAGGAATATCAGCAGTAAAAAGAATTAGACTAAGAAAATTTTAAAGTTTCAGTCTTGGTTATACTCATTCTAGGGTATACTTCACCCTATCTCTAATGAGCCATCTAATGTGTTATACTCCATAGCTAAAGTTCTTACTCAACCAACAGCTCTGATACCACTTTGTGACGACCCAAACTCGATGTCCAATAAACGACATCAAATTCGCATCGCCGGAGCTTATAACAACAATTAGATGAATATAAAACAGCGGAACAGAATCAATATCATAAATAACATCACTGTTACAACATCAACATAATATCCATACTATAACAGAGTACATAGTACATACACCACAATCTCTAAATACAACATCATGATAACATAACAGTGATCACATATCCAAAAGTTCTCAAGTGAAAGAGGTGATAACAAACTCCCAAGAGCTAAACACCTGTAATCTTCAAAAGCTCCCAATATATCTCCAAGATAAGAGTTCCAAATACTGCTACTCCAAAATAACCTAAACCTGCTACTAGGCTGCCCGTGTGGAAATAATGGGCACCCAGAGTTTAGGAAAGAAAACAATAAACTCCGGATCAGTCATGGGACTGGTGTGAGTAAACAAAACAGTTGCATTTAAATAAAACAAGATTTATAAAAGAATTTTCGGAATGCTTTTAAAAATGGAACTACCATAAGACCTCCCGCCACACACACAATGCAAACGCAGAATTGGAGGAGATTTCTTCTTATGATAGTTAAATATGCTTGATACGAGAAAAGAAATTCTTTGATATTATTACTAGTGCATAGTGAAATAAATCATTTTGAAAATAGAATATTAATCTTAGCCAACATACGACCATTATCGTATGCCTACTATAGCTATCATGTTTTTGTGGCAGGTTACCGCTACGCTGCATGACAGGTTTTACAACTAAAACCGTACAGGTCTCGTATTGTTTCTTTGGATTTCCAACAAATGGTCAGGCTAAGGAACTTCCTACTGCCACATGGAATCGCCTCTGGAGGGACGTCCCGAGAACTTAACCAGCTCTCTGCCAACACAAGGCCGGCTTACCTTTGTCACTAGGTAACTACTACACGAATATGCCACCTCCCGGTCCTTTGGGACCTTTATCAGAGGGCCCTCTATCCAAAACAACAACCACACAGTAAATGAGATTGGAGTTACCACACAGGTAAATATCTGGGCTCCATACCATGACATCACCTTTTTCCAGAAGGAAATGACATACCCTAAAGGGCGCGGCCCTCATAACCTTGCCGCATTTTTCCTGTTTCGACCATTTCCAGGTTGTGAGGTCCGATGAGGTCTCGTCCACAAAAACACACTTTATACAAAAGCCGTGCTTTGGGTCAACAAATGATCATAGAAATGATCACCAAGATAGACGATCAAACTAATGATCCTATCATAAACGATCAACACAATGATCATTTCACAGCAACACTCAACATGTCACATTACCAAATTGGGATTATATCGCTGATAACTTCAACTACATAACCTCTGAGCTCGTATGTCTCAGAGAAGGGTGTTAAGCTAAGAGAATAAATTCTCCGCCACCAACAGAAATATATTTGAAAGAATCTGCTTTATATCTCAATTTGTAATGTCAGACACACAATCCATACAAGTCTGTTCTGGGTTCGAACAGAACCGAAGGCACTTCCAAAGAAGTCCTTGCAAATCCGGATATCCACAATCCTGATCGGATTCCCCATCACAAATGGAGAACTCTATACCGGAGCAACTCGGTGCAGAGTCAATCGACAGGTCATCCTATCGCTCTCGCAAATACCCGGTCTTCAACACCGGTCTTCAAATGCTATCCATAACGTCGAATCACATATTCGAAATGGGTTATATGACACAAAGGTCCTTTCCCGGCTAATTCGAATAGTGGGTGTCAAATTTCAAAACATGTGGATGTCATCCACAAATATTCACAGGTTCGATGTGGGTTTCGGATAACCAACTGAAATCCGATACCCTGTCGCATCGAAGTTTAAATGTCGTTTTACGGTCAACAGGGTTTTCATATCAATATAGAACAAATCATAATCACAGTGCAATAACATAGCAATTACGTCATACAGAATTACAAACAGAACAGAGATATCAATGTAAGTTAACAACAATAGTTAATTACTTTCCAATGTGATTTAAATACATTTACCACTGAATTAATTAAATTTAACGATAAGAATCTGGATAAATAAATTACATTTTGATTACTCAATTTATTGTTTCAAAATTTACAAATTCTTACTTACAAATTTATTTAAACATTTAATTGTTTATAAATCAATTAAATTACAAGTTTGTAAATCATTCTTAAATTCCTTTTCAAAATCATTGATTAATGACAATTATTCACTTTAATTATCATTTAAAACTACAATTCAATTAGATCTCAATTGAATATATTAATTTATTATTCCTTAATAAATTATTTTAATGTAACTATCAATTTTGAATCAATCAACTTCAATTATCAATTTAACGATTCTTAATTTACAACTTTAATTTTTGATTGCTTTTATTTATTTATTATTATAAATTATAAAGTAATTTTAAATCATAAATTATTTAATCATTGTTTAATTTAACTTCACATTTCATTAACAATCCTTATTTCATAAAGAATGCTTATAAAAATAGTTTAGACTTAAATTGTCTACAAATGTCATACTGGAATATGGTTCAGGTGGTCAACCCGAGACTTCCCCCGAGTCACGCTCGAGTTAAAACACTTCCTGCTTCGAGTTTCTGCCCAATTCTACCCGTGTCAATAAAAATTTTCAAAATTTGTTTAAGTCAAAACTTTTACACGACTCAACGCTGAAACTCCCCCGAGTCTCCCTTCGGTTTCTCCCCAGTTTTCCTCGAGTCGTGCTTCGAGTACAACCCCTAAGAAAACCCAAACTGAAATGCTTCAGGCAATAACCTTTCTGATCATCAACTTGTGCACGTATACGTGCACAACCGGAATCGCCTCCTCTGGTCGAACTTCTGGTCGTCCACACGTCATCGACGACGTGCTCATGCGTCTCAAACACTCACAGGTTCGAACCCATCAAAAATTCAAAATCTCGTTCTCGAACCCAAAAGCCTGAACGAACCACCCCTGAACAATTTTCCTCGCCCCAACGCCTGACGCCGCCAGAAACCCAGCGACTCTGTCCATGGCTCGATAACACCCCTAGCTACCCTTCCTCAAATCATCGTGAAGCTCGGTCAACTCAAAAGGGCGAAATCCTCTTTTTTCTAAGCGCGTTCAAAACTGGAAGAAAAACCCTAACACGATCTCGTATTCCCAATTCATGCAATGGAAAAATAATTTTGTATTTTTCCCAACATTCTTGAGTATTACATTAGCTCCACGCGAAATCTCAACATTCAAAAGTCTTTTGATTTACAGGAATTGACTTAAAAGCCACATTTGCTAAAATACAAACTGCTCCTAAGATACCCAAGTAAAAATCATCATATTTAGTTTAAAAATCCCATTTTTGTATACTTACTCGAATTATGCAATCAAATCAATGATTAATCACACTTGAATTTATCACTATTTTGATTTACTGTAAGGTTTGAGGTTGCACAGCCAAAAAGTTTCACTTCAAACTTAAAATAAAATTTTAAAACTGTGTTTTAAGTTTACACAACAGATTTTGGTTTAAGATTTTTATTACCTAACAATGTTTCAATGTAAATGAATCTAATTCTTTGAATAATGATCAAGTGCTGTGATAGTTACAGAGAAATGAAATACAGAGCATACAAAATCCTCTTTATAAACTGAAGCATATATATAAACAGCTTAAAAAAAAAATTTAAACTGTTTGAATGGATTCAAGCTTTTAAAGATTATTTTACTCATTTGTTTGTTTTGAAATAGAAAGTACTATGGTTTCTTTACAACAGATTTGCAGAAGTTTGCAGATGTTTTGCAGAGCATACAAAATCAGGTTTTCATTTTTTTTTTTTTCCTGAAACTAAAACAGAAAATGAATTTTGTAAAATCAACATGCACAATCTTACATTCATCATTCACTCAATGTTTTTGTGAGCAGACCAAGGACTAACTTCACTACAGGGTCCAAGCATACACAGCAACAAAGAAAAATTAAAAGAAACAGGGGTTTACTCACTTGTTTGTTTTGAAACCTGCAGGTTTTTTTTTCTTTTTCTTTCTGATTCTTTTGTTTGGTTGTATATCTCAGCTTTGAATTTACAAAATAAATGCTTGCTTTTGTTTTTAGGCTTTGCTAAGATTTGCTGGACAACTATAATAAGTTGCTCGTATATATAAAAGTTTGTATGCAAGCTAAAGTGTAGGTAAGTACAAGATAAATAAACCCATGCTGGAAGTAAAAGCATTAAATGAAGTATGTTGCTTGTATTTAATGCAGTTATGCTTCTTTGTAGATGCTTGCATTTAATGAAAGTATGTAGTGTTTCATGCTTGTATATTTTCCAGCATGCTGTCTTGTTTATTTATTTGATCATAGGTTTATTTATTTGTTTGTTTATTCTTTTGTTCCTTGTTTGTTCTTTTACTTTGCATAATTTCAGCCTTTTATGTTTTTTTTCCTACCGTTTTGTTATCTTGTTTGTTTATTTGTTCATTTATTTATTTGTTTACTTGTTTATTTTATTAAGCGAAAATGTTTGATTTAACATTTAATTCATCATATATTTTATTTTAGTTTATTTTTATAACTTTTCAATTTAAATTTCAAAAAAGTTCAAATATATTACTAAATTTTAAATTCAAAATTTTCGGGATGTTACAAACTAGGTGCAGCTGTCTACCTAAATTGTGGATGGAGATCATGAAGAGGCTCAAGAGTAGTGCATAAGAATTTGTGTGTAATCGAGATGAAGCAAGCCTCATTGAATGGAGAACGTGGCATAGAAAGTGGTTGAAAGGAGGCACACCACGGAAAGACAAGTATCAATTACACACAATGTAACCGATTGGAGGATCGTGAGCTCTCTCGTATGGCAACAGAAGCCTAATCTCAACAAGAGGAATATCATGCATATCGCAAATGCGTTGGGATTTGATAATGGACAGATTAGAAGTGGAAGAGTCAGAGAGATTGTTTAAATCCATATCCCCATTTATAGCAACATCTGAGGGGATTTCTTTGTGTGACTCCTTGATTATTATAATAAGATAGACATAGACCAGTGGCCGGTGGCTTGAGAGAACTTTGAGGATGAGATGGTCTGGTAGTTGCAGCGGCAGTGAAATAGGTGCTGAGATGGAAGCCGTCGCGGGTGACGTGGGAGAAGAGAGGTTAGGGAAAGACACAGGAAACACATGCAATTCATAACTTAACTAGAAACCTTGGGTGATGAGAATGATCAAGTAAGTTTTATTAAATTTATAAACTGGTGTATACTAGTAAATAGCCC
The DNA here is from genome assembly GCA_030765085.1 of Allium cepa. Lineage (NCBI taxonomy): Eukaryota > Viridiplantae > Streptophyta > Magnoliopsida > Asparagales > Amaryllidaceae > Allium > Allium cepa. The sequence goes on along the minus strand of CM060940.1, from coordinate 889,048,830 downwards.
TAGAGTGGATGATGTACAACATCTAACAGATATTTCCATGTGTTGGCCCATTGGATTATATGGATCGACAATGGGCATTGTTTGTGCCCTATGTAGTGTGTATATCATGTTTCTTATGCAATGTGTACGAAAGCACTCTAGGTAGAAAGCCTACTCTTGTCGGCAAATGAGCTCCAACATACAATGGAACTATGTGTCAGATATTACCCATTAATGTAGGAATTATGTTGGTACTGGATGATCCTAACGTGCACTAGAACTCTAACTCTTGACTAGGGAATCACGGGGACGTTGCAATCTTCATGCAATAAAGGATTCTTGATTGACGAATTCGAGTGTTGACGAGACTCATGTCACAGGACATGTCAATACCCAAATCCATCAAGGTGTGACTACATCTCCATGGAATATTTCTTGAAATCAACTTTACCATTGCCAACCTGACCTCACTTCTATCCATCATCTCCTTAACCCACCAAAACGAAGCTACTTTTTGGCCAATCATCTCGACTTTAATCCAATCCACGAGAATTGATCGACGTAGATCAATGGGTGGATCGACGACAGTTTTAGATAGGGTGGCGACTGACCACGACCGTGGAAGCATGGGTCAACAACAATGAGGGTGATGGTATAAGGTGAAGTGCAGCAGAAATTGGCAATCCTACCTTGGATCGATGATTGAAATTTATGGCAGGAGCTTGAGAATGAAGATCGTTAGAAGCGCTAGTTTGTGTTCATTGAGTGCAAGGAAGATCAAAAGACTTGAATGCTATGTTAAGCGGTGGAGTAGAATTTTTCTAAATGTTTATTATATAGGGTGAAGGAGTATGAATCGGTACTGATCCATTAGTTACCAAAAAAAATGATTATAAAATGGACATATCTACCTAGCCATGATCTAAAGAAACTTTCATACAATTATAAGTGTTGAACACTAGGTGGCAAACTGCAACATTATATCAATCGAAAAGACGTGATTTTCCTACTGTATGGAAAAGGGATGTTTGAATTCTGGGTGAAGATAGGATGTTTTTTAGAAACAGATCGAGTGATGGAAGTGTTTATGCAGATTTGGATTTGGTTGCTTGTCTCGCTTCAAAGCATACTTAGCTAACAAGAAGCATGCTTTTGGGGAGATAGTATAATCCGAAGCATACTTTGGGGGGGAAAGTGTACTCCATACATTACCAATGCAGCACATCGGTGGAACCGAAGTACGAAGTGATGAAGAAATGGGATCTAGACTTGAAGACGATCAAATATGAAGAGCAAAAAAAGGAGGCAAAATTAGTTAAGTTCATAGACCAATACCGATCCATCCAATCATTCTAAATGACCATTTTTCCCATCTAAACTCAAGAGTTGTGGATCTCTACTATATATTGATGGAAATAATAAGTATTTGGACAAGGGTGATGGATCAACACTGACCCATCCCAAAGATGATTTTGCCCCTTTAAAGCTCTAAGGACCATGAAGGCATCAAGATATGAAGCAAGATACAAGTTTGAACCATGGTCGGTACCGATCTATTTACCTTGAGATTTGGTCTACTTTTGATTGGATTTCTTTCCTACTATACTGGACCGGCTTAATCGACGAAGTTTGCTGAAATCTGACGAACTTAAGCCCTCCAAAACAACCCATTTTAGCTATAAATAGAAGGAATAAAGCAATATCGAATTTTTGCAACTCTATCATTTTTGCAACTCGGATAGAAATATCGAATCATCTTCATAATTTTGGTAGATCCAGTATGAATAAAGCAATAAAACATCAATACATTTGACATAGGTCTGAGATTTTATTGAACCACTATAATAATCGTATCTTCCTTCTCTCATACTACTTATACTTTCTACTTTTTAATTTATTAGCTAATTTGATATCATTAGATACAATTTTAGTATCCAGAATCATTATCAAAATCTTATCAGTTGGGAGTGTTAGACCAATTTTTTGGCTAATACCAGTAAAATCCATCTTCCATTTAAAATTTTGTAGTTTTTGTACCTGAAAATTTCGGATCTTCTAGCATCTTCGTACAAATTAACAGGAAATGATATGTAGCATACATTTACTTTGTTTTGTTGTACATGAAAAACCTTCATAGATTATGAAAAAAAACATATCTTTCAATTAAAATTCAAGTTTCTTTGCTTGTGTAGATATAGAAAGCTAACTTTCCATGATATTTAACTAATTTATTTCGCTTCCATTTAAATTTATTGTCGTAGATATTTGTATCTACCCCTTATTTTCAAGTTCGATATACGAAAAACTCTTCTCAAAAGCAAGTTTTAAGTTATACCCATAAATTTATTTTCGATAAACTTTTCATCTTTGTTTTTTTGAATTTTTGAAATTAAATTAATAATTGATTGTGGGTTACTATAAACAAAATAAACCTTTTTATTTATTGAAATTTTTGTTGTTGCAATACAAATATTTGTATCATATACTGTAGATATTTGCAGTTTGACCGAAATAAAAAACAATGATGTTTTTAATGACAAGTTTCTAACAAGGGACGGCGCTATATTTTAAAACCTAAGAAGGGTGTTTTCAAAATTTTCCGTAATTTTTTCCACTTATATATTCATTATTTCAGTCATAACTTCATAGGTTTCACATATGATGCTTTCACAATTCACTTCTACATCATGCCTCGGGTTGTTTTTTCTTCAAAATAAGTTCAATATCATGTTGCATATTTTTAACTTTTTCGATGTAAATGCCAAGTAATTAAAACACTTAGCGGTTCCATAACAATACAGGCACAAAAGGTTATAGCAGGGATAAAGCGGGGATGTAGTAGAAAATAATGTAGGTGCAAAAAACTTCATTGGATGTGAAATCAAATATTTAAAGTTAACATATTTTCATTCTCACATCATTTATGCAGTAAAAAAATATTATTTAATTTAAATAATAATATCGAAGAATATTATTATTTATACGATCTAAATTTGATTACTACAAGACATTTCTAACTTATATTCAACACTTAGCCTTAAAATTGAATTTTACCCTAACTTTGTCAACTTAGTCCAAAAGAGAATTAGTCATATCAGCTTTTTTATATTAATATCATTAAAGAGAATGCTAAAATGCCTTGATTTAGCGCATGTAACGGAAAATAGCCAGACCCAAAATGGATTCACCGTGTAACAGCGCTAACTTGAAAAGGTGTAACGATCGAAAAATGCTATGCGCGATTTTAGCTTTAACTGCACAATGTAATTGCATAACTGTGAGCCTCCGCTATACAACAAAATATTTTTAAAGGAAAGACAACCTAAAACCTAAAACATTATGTTCCACAACAAAAGTCATGCTAGTTGCACGCGAAAAGCCAGTATTATTCGTTTTACCATCGAAAAATGTAAACGTTGTTTGATCCTTGGATTCGATGAGTTTCAAAACGGAACTTCCTAGTATTATATATTTTTTATTGATGAACCGAAATTCTCACAAGATAAAATAGAAACTATCATCATACTTTCCCAACAAGCCAAATCTCAGCTTTATTGTTCAACTGACAATAAAAAATGCACGATCAAACCACATAGCAATAGCGCTAGTATCATTAAGCACATATTAGTAGAAATGAATGCACAACAACACAATAATAAAGTATGTAATTGTAAACCCAAGTTCTTTACAGCATACAAATTGAAATGAATAAGTTCATTGCATCTCAGGTCTCGTACATCTGCTCAATTAATAAGCAACAGTGCATTCAATGAACACCATGTATGGAATTTTCCACTTTCCTTCACCAATTTTGCACTTCTTTTATGGTTAAGCCTGCACCAAAAACAACCAAATATAATATAATCAACCTTGTAAATGAAATTAATGAAACCTTCTACACAGATAATATAATCAATCTTGTAAATAAATTAATGACACATTTACACATCGGACAAACCCGTTTTAGCAAGTGTGAACATACCCAAAAAAACAGCTTGAAAATCCACCATCCGAGCCCATAGTAAGCCGTTTCTTTGGATTTTCCATATTATCCAACAATTATGAACCTAATACGCAAAAAAGAACGTTAAAAACTAAAAATAAATTGCAATAGGCAATCCAATCGTCTAAAAAAGGAGATGAAAACAAGATGCTAGCCATTTGTTATGAATAAAACAAACCCAAAAAATTACTAAAATGATGTGTCGCCTTGCAAACGCTTCCCAAATTGCATTTATAGCGACCCCCTCGAGCTCTCAGTAATCAGTAGGCAGCATTGCTTTTTTTAACTCTATACATAAAATTTAATCAAATTTAAACCATGAGAAACTTTGGAGTGTTCGATCCTGTAGTAACAGATGCAAATGAAGGAGTAGGAGAAGAGCTTATGGATGCATGGAACCAGATCCGGAAGCTCGTGATAGTGCCGGGTTTAAGGATCGCAGTGTACGTCTGTGCAGTGATGTCGCTCATGTTGTTTGTGGAGAGGGTTTACATGGCCTTAGTGATACTGTGCGTGAAGGTTTTAGGAAGGAAAAGGTACATGAAGTACAATATTGATGCTGTGATGGACGAGATGGAGGTTAATCGAAGCCATCCTATGGTTTTGGTTCAGGTTCCCATGTATAATGAGAAAGAGGTACTTTCCATAATAATTCTTGTTTAATTGTAGCTGTGAGAATTTCCATATAGATATGATCCCGAAAATTTATATAGTTAATAGTTTGTTTGTTTTTTTTGGCAAAATGTTGATAAATATGTTATGAATTGGTAATCTACCATGAATTTCTTGATGCTAGGTGTACAAGTTGTCGATTGGGGCAGCATGCAGGCTAAAATGGCCAACTGATCGGATCATAATCCAGGTGCTCGATGACTCGACCGACCCTGCAATTAAGGTAATCAATTGCAGATCCACCTTTTTTTATTGTAGAATAACTGATATCTTGAATTTTTAGATATTAAAACAGCGAGCAATACAATCTTCTTTCGTAACATTGGAATTTATCACATTAAAACGGTGTAAAATAACACAGACAAAGGCGAATTTACATGTATTTAAGGGGGGTCAGCTGATCTCCCTCAAGTTTCAAAAAAGTGCTAGAAGCATTGAATATTGTACAACAATGACATCTCTGAGATTATAAAAATACTAAGGGAGCTGTTAGCGAATTTTCACTCGTCTTCATTTCCAAAAGCTACTGCCACTCTAGCCTTATTTGTTGCTTATTTCGTTGAAGCAGAAGCAAAGCTAAATGATTGATGATGAAATACTTGCATTTAAGTGCTATATATTATTGAAATTCGGTATTTTCAGTGTTCTTTTCTTAATTGTTGATAATTTTAGTGAGTATTCGTATATGCTATTTAAATGTGCAAATCCGCGGTGAAGGAAAAATGTTACAGATATACTAGTACGCTAATATAGTAAATTTTTATTGATTTTGAATTCTCTCCGACCCCTCTAGAAAAAGATTCTGGATTCGCCCCTGAACATAGAGATAAGACAGTCTTATAACGCATGGATCTACATATGCATGCAATTCAGGGATCTATTATAGTGTATGTTCTATGTCGTGAAAATTTAAATGCTCTATAACGTAAATAGTAAAAATTGATAGCTTTCTCGGCTATGAATGGTGTAAAGTGAAAAGCTGGTAAATATGTTATGTATGAATTGTGATCCATCGTCCCACAGGAATTTGCTAGTGTTATAACATAGGGATTTACAGTGTTATAAGACAGAGATTCACTGTGTTTTGAAATAATAGTTTTATAACAAAAGGATATACCAGTGCTATAACACAGGGATTTACCGGTCATGTAGGTCCACATATATTTAACTCAGGGAATACTAGCGTTATAAGTTATAATACAGGAATTTGGCAGTGCTGTAACACAGGAATTAACCAGTGTTACGAGTAATGTTACACGGATCTGCACATATTTAACTCACTGAATTACCAAAGATTAACCGATGTCATAACTTATTACTTCGATACCTATATAATACTAATATCTTATAAGTGCATGAGCAATACCTATCTTATAACACATAATTTTATGCCCTCTAATGCAGACTGTACTGACTAATTATGTTTTGTTACAAATCATAATAGAATTTGGTGGAGCAAGAGTGTAAAAAATGGGCAAACGAGAACCTGAATATCAAGTATGAGGTCAGACCTAACAGATATGGGTACAAAGCTGGAGCTCTCCGCGAAGGACTGAAAAAACATTATGTCAGACAATGCGATTATGTCGCGATTTTTGATGCAGATTTTCAACCGGATCCTGAATTCTTGGTTAAGACTATTCCATTCCTTGTTAGCAATTCTGAGCTTGCTTTGGTTCAAGCTCGATGGAAGTTTGGTGAGCATGATATATTTAATGGGGCTGCCAGTGTCAGTTTGACTGAGGACGAAAATTGGTTTTTCAGTTGCTACAAGATCAAAAAGGGGAAAAAATAATAAAAAATAATAATAAAACAGACTCGTTTCAGTAATTTGAACCAAAAATAGGCAAAAGTTTTGATGACTTGTATCAAAAAATTTGGTTCTGCTCATAACCAGGCTGCCCTTTAGCAAACTGACAGCAACCCGTATTAAATTATACTATCTGAATATTTAGCATTGAAATTGGTATGAAAAATCTAAAATATATTTTTTGGAGCAGTGAACGCAAATGACTGCCTAATGACGCGGTTGCAAGAGATGTCTTTGGACTATCACTTTAGTGTGGAGCAAGAAGTTGGGTCTTCTACATACTCATTCTTTGGGTTTAACGGTAATTCTTTAAGACGACGAAGACATGCTTCGACTTGGATAAGTGAAACAGTGTCTCACATGTTAGAAATAGGGCGATACAAAAGTATCACTCTTTATTCATAATGAGTAGCATCACCTGGCGCCCAACTTTTATTTTTTCATTGGGGGTAAGATAATCACAAATCGGTACTTTTCTCCAGGAACTGCTGGAGTATGGAGATTGCATGCACTAACGAACTCTGGTGGGTGGAAAGATAGAACAACGGTCGAAGACATGGATCTTGCAGTGAGAGCAAGCCTTAAAGGATGGAAATTCCTTTTTGTTGGGGATTTATCGGTAACTATATTTTTATTTAATTAATCATACATGTAGCACAAAGTACAAAGTCTTGGCCAGAATCTCAGGATTCTGATCATCTAGACTCGTTTAATGATTTAAAATTACCATGAACTTATGTTTGAGATCAAGACTGGAACCAAGCACTTGATGTAGACACCTATTTTTTCGACTGTTCTATGATTTTAAATGTTTTTAAATTTCCATGAAAATATAGGTGAAGAATGAACTACCAAGCACATACAAAGCATACAAGTTTCAACAGCATAGGTGGTCATGTGGCCCTGCCAACCTCTTCAAGAAAATGTTTAAAGAGATAATACTATGCACTGTATGATTTATTTGCTTTTTCTATTTTTTCTCTTAAAAGTCCTATAATTCAATGAAAACTAACACGTTCATAATGTAGAGGGTGACCATGTGGAAAAAAATCCATGTACTATATGCATTCTTCTTTGTGCGGAAAATAGTGGCGCACCTGGTTACCTTCTTCTTCTATTGTGTGATCTTCCCAGCTTGTGTTTTAGTTCCAGAAGTTCGCATTCACAAATTCATTTCAGTCTACGTTCCTTCGACCATTACCATTCTCAATGCTCTGTACACTCCAAGGTATGCACATTGAATAGCAAATTAGTAGAAATAGGAGGATTTTTAAAATCTATCTCATAGTCAATGGTTCTGTTTTGTTAAGAAATTTGCTTTACCTGCAAAATATAAAGTAAAAAGAGAAATGTATGGAAATCAGTTTTGTACCAAGGTCTTTGGTTCACTTACTAACCAAAAGTCACTAAAAATTTACTAACAAGAGAAAAATTGACATGTAAACGTTCACAGCCCAGTTAAATCACACATGTCGTGATCTCTTATCAGTAGAATCTTACTGACACTTCAAATTAGTGAAGGGTCATCTCATTACTCTAAAGTTCCTTTTTAAAAGCAAAAGTCGAAAAGTAAGTTTGGATGAACCAAAAACAAACGAATTCTAAAAGTTACTTATTGACTTAATTTGATTTTTTTTTTTTTTTTTTTGCACTTTTGAACTTTAATGATAGATCTGGCTAATGATAGTTAAAAAAAAATTAGCTCATAAGTCCAGTGTTTTGTCGAGTTGACTTTCTGCCTTTTGATAAGCAAAAGGCCATTTGACAAAAGCAGAAGCAATTCTACTTTGATTGCCAAAGACCCCCCAAGTACATCATTTTTGTCTGTACTGAAAGTTTAACCAAGTAGTCTGTAACATAACCGAAAACTGCATTAAACTTGAAAGAAAGAGGTTGTGCCACAAAGGAAAAACAAAGAAAACAGTTCGCAGTTTTCATGTAAAAAGTGATAATGTGGTGTATTTGCAACAAAGCAATTTATTGCTACATTCAATTGTAGGTCACTCCATTTGATCATATACTGGATACTGTTTGAGAATGTGATGTCTATGCATCGCTCAAAAGCTACAATCATTGGACTTCTGGAAGCAAGCCGAGTGAATGAGTGGGTCGTAACTGAGAAACTAGGAAATGCTTTGACTAGGTTGAACAGACAAAGAGGCGAAAACAGAGCTAGGAGATCTTTTATAGAGCGTATTAGAGAAAGGTAAAAAAACTAATTAAAATGCAGTCAAAGAATTATCATCTTCGGGCAAAATTTGATACATACACCGATTACTTATTCTTTCTTTTCAGTATATGTAGAGTTCATTGGTTGGAGATGTGCATGGGATTTTACCTCGTATATTGTGGAATCTTTGATATAATGTATGGCCGAGATTACTTCTGGGCCTACTTATTCCTGCAAGCTGGAGCTTTCTTTGTGGTCGGCATCGGCTACATTGGCACGGTTGTTCCAGCTTGAAAAGAAGAAAACTGTAAAAAAATGAAAGGGTGTGGCTTTCTTTCTATTTGTAGAAGATGTGTTTGTAATAAAAGAAAGAAACTTTGTATTTCATCTATGTGCAAGAATGAAGGGTGTAGACCGAAGTAGTAATTAATGATATGAAAATTTCCCAGAACAGCTGTGTTTTCTATCTATAGAATATGTATTGCAACAAAAGAAAGAAGCTTTATATTTGATCTATGTCCAGAGGAGTCGTAAATTAAAGAAGAAAATCAAAATCAGTAGAAGTTTACATTGATAAACAAATATTCATTACATTAGTATATTACTTTCAGTTATTATCAACAACAACAAAAAAACAAAACAAAAAACTTTAATCTATAGAAAACGTCAAATAGACTATCGCCCTTTTAACAGTTGTCATGGAACTGATTTAACGGTATACTAACCAACAATATAAATTTTACAAATTAAATAAACTATCAAAAACTATCATATTGACGTATACATTATGTTCTCTAAATGAATTAGTTAAACATGTAATATACTAAATAGTTAGAATAGTTAAAATAACATTGATGTGTCATTATTCTTCAAAAAGTAGAAAGAAAACTGGGTTCCCGATTTAAAAGGACCAGTGTGTGTAAATAAACAACTTCATTAGAAGTAGCTCATGGAAAAGAAGATAAATGGAAATTTCGGAAAAGCTGCTTTGCAATTTAAATTTACGCACATGCACGCACCCATGTATATGCGCGCGCGCACACATTTAATTCTTCTACCAGTTTGTAAAAACTTGAGGGGTGGGGGCCAGCTTATCACCACCCACCCCACCCCCCACCCACTAAAAAAAACCATGCCTCTGCATTTGCACCAGTATACGTATAACAGGAAAAAACCATATATGAGTGTGAAATCAGAGTCAATCAAGTAACTTGTTGATTGCAACTTCCGTACAAATGCAACACATTTTCAAAAACAAACATTCCATAAGGCTTCTATGTTCACTTTGAGGAACAAAACTAAATTCTGACGTGTACTAAAAAATAATTTAACAATTAATATCTACATATGGAAACCAAGTGAAATTCATAATAGCCCTTACTACCTGAATAATAATAAATAGCGCGCGCGCACACACGTATTCACATTAAGTCTATGAACCTTTATATGCTCCTCCAAAAATGTATTTTAAGACTCTAGGTGTGTTTTAGTGTGCCGTGGGTTTTGTGAGCGCGACTTGAAAGCACTGCAACAGATTACTATGCTTTTTTTTCCTTCCATCAACGTTAAATAAAAAGAAAATTATCACTTACTACAAAGTTAATCAATCTATTATGATCGTCCAAGAAATGAAGTAATCTTCTCTTTCTAGTGGAAAAACTATCACTATGCAAATTAATTATGCAACAACTTCATATTTATTTATTTATTTACTTTAATAACAACCATTTAGAAATTCCAAAAATATCAACCTAATAAGTTACTCCTGGATAGTCCAAAAATGTATTTTAACACTCTAGATGTCAATGCGAGATTAAAACCCTACATACACTTATCTTGTCCGAAATGTCATCCAAGATACCATTGGTAGAAAATTCCGAAACGAGACGTGATCGAAATCCAAGATTTGGAATATTGTTCTAAGCAAACAAATGAATGAAAATGCATAGAAAAAATTTATCTTAATTACTTAATCTGCAAACTAATGAAGCCAAAAAAGGATATATACAGTTGTAAGTTGCTTTCAACACCAAAACTGGAATTTTTTTTCCACTGGTATACTAAATTACTAGCAAACCATAATGTGACTTATCCTCCTTATGAATATTCTAAAGAAATGAAAGGTTAAAATAAAAAATACGTCCGTTTATTTATTAATTTGTAACATAATAACATAACCTTCTCATATCATACAGCTTCAAATTTGTAGTGCTTGTGTAATGATCGTTTTATTATGTGTTAATGCGCTTTTCAGGTTATGTTTCTTTTAAACTAACTCTCTCTTTGTTCATTTTTTATTATTTTTATTTTGCGAATGAATAATAAAAGATCTTGAGTTCCTTGAAGACATGTATTATATTCATATTCAAAAAAAAAAAACTTTCGCTTCATACAACCAGCTACAAAAACACATGTTTGAGAAATATATAAAAAAACATGCTACGTTCTACCAACCTATTTAATCACCTTAGTATATATTTTTATTTAGCATTCAAATTATCTGGAATTGTTATTGGTTCTGTAAATTGGCCAAAACGTGTGTGTAAAATAAGCATGAAATAATGAAAGAACTTGTAAACATCAAAATCAATGTAGACTTATTATTTGACACCTGTGACGTGTGAGCTTTCTTACAAATCACAGTTCTCATATGCATGCATGGATAATAAACGTAAACACATATAGAGGTCGAAGTTCACGACAAAGGAACCAAACCAATCGACAGAGATGATACTTTTTTCTTGAACATGGTTCATTATTGCCAACAAGTGTCGATCTCGAGGATCGAACACGTGACCGGCTAATCTCGTAGTCTGAATTATCAACCAACCGAGCCAACAATGTTGGCTAGAGATGATACTTTTGTATACTACCACAAAAATCCATCTGACGCGCCGTGCTTTGTGTTTGGATGTGTTCAATAGAGATTTAGTCAACTGCCAACATAAAGTACATATTAATGAGCATAGAAGTACGAAAACTTATATATTGTTAAAGGTGCGTGTTCGATTTTAATTATTTGCCACTTGATACATGGCTACAGTTTGTGCACATTAAGCGTCATGCAATATTTCCATTTGGAAATAAAGGTTGGACTCAAAATAATTTATAAAAAATTATTCATAAAGTTTTTTTTTTTTATGAAACTCATATGCATGCATTGAGTGTCAAATGATTGCTTTCATTAATAAGAAAACAACTCAACACATGACTACTAAGAAAGTTGTGAAAACTACCTTACAAGGCGATTGTGGATCAAGCAGGAAAAAATGAATGCCTATAGCATTTTAATAAGTAATTCAACGATTAATGCGGTTAATATGGGTAAGTAAAGATTAATAATGTGAATGGTTACATAATGTTAAAGATATACATGACTTGTAATGAAGGAAAGATCTAACAGCATGCTTGTAGGCCAAATAATCGGTATATAGACATGTGTTTCGTATGAGTAAGACAAAGTGATCAATACAATATGCAGGCATTCCACACTTAAAAAGGAAAATAATACAAATGTAATAAGCAGTATAACGTCACATGCTCCATGCAAAGGAGATTAAATGTTATAGTTTGAGTCTAGAAAATTGTGGAGAAGTGTAATATAAGCTTATATGGTGGTTCAACGCATGTTGAATATTGTTGTAGCCACTGTTTTTCGTCCTCTTTCCAATCTTAAGAGCAATGTCAATAGAAAAATGATCATATATGGCAAAGTTGAAAGTATTTTTAATGGATATTTTATTGTAGCTCTCCACGCTAATTAGAGTATCAAAATAAGCAGTATTGTTCATTTTATTAGATTTAGCTTCATTATTTATCGTTTTATCAATTGGTAAAAAGAAAATTATTTTAGATGAGAATTGTTTACCATATATTTAAATACATGTCAATATTTTCAATTAGTTTGTACACATGCGCATGTGGAAAAAAAATATTGAAGTAAATGCATATTTAATTGACTTTCGCATGTAGTATCTCATCTTTTATTTGATAATAAAAAATATATAGTTAAAATAGATTTCATAATATTGAATTTTAGAACATAAAAACAAAGATACATACACATATACTGAATTATAGAACTTATAAACAAAGACACACACACATAAGGGTATAAATGCATAAGGGTATAAATAGAGGAGAGCATACTCCGTTGTATCTTGAATATGAATTTATTAACTCAATGTACACACGTGAGGCGAACATCGTTGCAAAGAAACAACATGGTAACGTGTCTTACAACATCTACCTTATCATTGCCACCATAATCGTCGTCGTAGTTTCATACGTTCATCAACACCACCAAATTCACAACCAAAGCTTTCCGGCATTCATGAGCGGCTTTGAGAGTGAGGAATTTTATAATTTGACCTTGTGTTAGTAGTCTACAAGAAGAGTGAATTTGGTTGTGTCACGGATTGATATATTTTAATTTGGGAATCCATGTTGACATGAGGACGAAGGAGTGTATGTATTCATATAGTGGATTATGAATGTTGACGTGTTTGGTAATTTGTAATCGCATCCGGTTCATAGAATATTAGGATTAAGAAACATGTCGTCGCAACACTACACTTAATGGAGGACCCAATGGATGATTCCAAAAATCAAATTGCTAAATAAACTAAAAAAAAACTTCGAGAAATTATATCACTTGCTCTGATTAAATAATTGATATAATTTAGCAAATATAATTTTGCTAAAAATGCACCAAGTGCTATGGCTAAAATTTTAACAACCCAAGTACTCCTCCCTTGGTTTCAACTAGAGCATTCGGTCCTCAAAGTACATGAATATGTTTTATAACACGAAATTTTCCGTGAAACGTAGTTTTCTTTAAAGCATGTATCCTTGTAAAGTTAAAATTTGGAATGGTGGCCGGTGGGTATTTTAGCTGGAATAACTATAAAAACAACTCAATAACAACACGAAATTTTATATGATATAACAAAGATTTTTTTCTTTTCTTTTCTCTCTCTTTGCCCACAAATGTCTATCTTCTAGATATCTTTCAATTTATTCCTTAAAACTTTAGGAATTCAAGTTATGGTATGAGTGCGGCTGTACGCTATTTCATGTCATTGCTTATTAACGAATGACTGTCCACTTCTAAAAAAGCTACATTTTTAATTGTATCTTCCCAAAATATAAAATCCTAAATGAATGTTTTAATTACTTCTACTGCACACCAGAATAATTAAAGTTTATATGGCCCACAATTGGTCTAATTTCTACCATCTCGATTCCAATTCAGCATTATAATAAGACATTTCAACGATTTATTAAAAAAATAAATTTTTTTAATCAATTGCTTGATTATAGTAACAACGTCAACTTTTTAGCTCATAAAGCAAGCACTGTTTGGTGTTAAATTTAACTATATCACGCGAAATTGTACAAATATAACATTAAAAAAAATTCAGAATATAAACTTCCAAATTAGAACTGATAGGGAGTAAACTTGAGCTTATTATGTAAAAACGTGAATTGATGAATACTTTTCTTAAATTTTTTTATATCTAATTGTTCGTTCTGAACATGCATATAATCAGACAATAAAATTCAGTGTCAATATAATAGTCTTGTATTCGTAATTTTACCTGTGGGAGTCGATTGATGCATGACTGCTCTAATATATTTGGCTCTTTGTTATTTGTCTAGGTACTTGAGAAAAGTAATAAAGACTTGAATCAACTTAATAATCCATAAAAATAAAATACAAAAATCAGACTCGTGATATAATGCGTCTGATGAATTAGTAGCATAATTCTTCTCCTACGTATCATAAAATATTTAACAAACCAATAGACAGTTAAGCTCAATAATTAGTTTGCACTTCATGCTAAAAAAGATTGATTATATGTTATGTCTCACATCGTCTGGTATGGGATATGTGATGCGTATAGAACATATTAGGTACACTTCCCTTACAAGCTAGCTGTAGGGGTGATAGGGGTGAGTTCTACCTAATTAGGTTCGTTACAAGTGGTATCGGAGCAGATCGCCACTGACGAAAGTTTGAGTCACGAGAGGGGCGACCTGATTTGTTTTCACTTCTTTACGGTCAAAATAAAGTTCATTTTTTTTATTTGTCTTTCCAATCCCTTCTTAATTTGTTTTATTGGGTCGAGAATAATATTTTGGTGAGATGAGCATCAAGCAGGTTTAAACTATATTTGAAATTTAGCTCACCGAATTGCAAAAAAAATAGACGTCGAGAGAGATCTCGGTGAAATAAGGAGATTTCAAACTGTGATGCTAACAGTCTGGTATCAAGCCCTTATCCTTGACACTTAAACTATTGCATGTTTATTGTCTTTTGGCATTTCTGAAAGCTTCTGATTTAGCAACTTGAAGTAGCTTGAACGAGGGAAGAATATAATATTAAAGATGATAGAAAGTAGGTTCAGAATGACCCATTGAATAATCCAATTTCTCAATGATGCTTCATATTCTTACTATGTTGGAAATTTTGTTTGAAGTGAATTGTTAAAAAAATGGCTAAGTGGAAATTGGCTCCTATATTTGAATAGTCCCACATTGTGAGATTATATGCAAGAATCAAGTATTTATACTTGATTCTTAGAGGCTAAGTTGGGCCCTTTGGGCACCCAATGATGCTCTTTTGTGAGGAGGGAGGCCATGCTTGACCACCACACGCGCGCGCGCGCCGACCGACCGACTCGACTCGACTCGACCCGACCCGGGCTCGGGCTCGGGCTTGGGCTTGTAGTGGTGTACCACTTATATTTTTGCTATAAATTTATTAACAGTTTTTTGACCGGGCTGGAACAGTTATTTAAGCCCGTGTTGAAGAACGTTGAGCAACGTTCATTATTTGACCTATTATTCTCAGATCCGTTTTTGTTGCCCACGTCCCCCAACCAGTAACGTTCTTTTACACTGCTCCGTCTTCTTAATTGATAGAGAAACGGACGAAAAAGAGAACTACATCTCAGTTTTCATTAAAAAAAAAACGAGCAATTATTTTTTGAAAGTGCAAACAGATTCGCTTCGTCGGTGCAACGAATCGATACCGTGAATTCTTAGAGAGGCTGTTTTATCCTAGAGGCGGCGGTGATAATTACGAACTGCTAGCACCAACCGGCAGATCGCCGAAACGTCTTCAAGAAAGTGACGTAGTCCACGACTCAGCCAACGTTAGCCATTGTTTCCAACATATTGAAGACGTTCGACAACAATGGCCTCTGCTGCAGATCTAGATGCCGCCGCTCCCACTTCCTTCTTCCAGCTCCCGGTCGTCTCTGCTGCTCCCTTCAGATTCGAGGGGCTCCATTTCAAACGCTGGAGACAGAAGATGGAATTCTTCCTGACCACCAGAAAAGTCGTGGCTGTGCTGACAACCGACAGACCGCAGCTACCCAGTAGACCAGACAACGAAGCAGATGCAGATCAGATGCGAGCCTGGACAGAAAAATCAAACGAGTTGCAGAACTGGACAGAGCAAGATTACATGTGCCGAAACTACATACTCAACGGCCTCAGCGATGACCTGTACGACTACTACAATTCTGACAAGTCAGCCAAAGAGATCTGGGAAGCCCTGCAAAAGAAGTACGATACCGAAGAGGCTGGAGCGAAGAAATATGCAGTCAGCCGCTACCTCAAGTACCAGATGACAGATGACAGGTCAGTAGAGATGCAGTCTCATGAGCTTCAGAAAATTGCTCATGAGATCATCTCCGAAGGTATGAGCTTAGATGAACAGTTTCAGATTGCTGTTATTATTGATAAACTGCCCCCAGGTTGGAAAGACTTTAAGAATGTGCTTAGGCACAAGACTAAGGAATTCTCCTTAGAGAGCTTGATCACTCGCCTCCGAATTGAGGAGGAGGCTCGGAAACAGGACCAGAAAGAGGAAGTGCTTGTTGTCAACAACAACAACACTAAAAAGTCCAAGCCAGCAGTTCTGAAAGCAAATCCGAAAAACTTTAAGAATCAGAACCGCCACCGCAACAAACAGAATTGGAACCCGCAAGGGAACCAAAGAGGACAGCAGAAACCGACCCAAAAGAATGACTCTGGGCAGTTGTTTCTGTGCTACAACTGTGGAAAACCAGGTCATATGGCACGAAAGTGTAGGAACAGACCAGGCCCTGCACCGCAGGCTAACCTGGCTGAGGAGCCCTTGACGGCTATGATTTCTGAGATTCACATTGTTGGTGGATCAGAGGGTTGGTGGGTAGACACTGGTGCATCTCGCCATGTCTGCTATGATCGTGCTATGTTTAGTACATACACGGCTGCTGATGATCAGAAAGTGCTGTTGGGAGATTCTCACACCACTACAGTTGCAGGCATTGGAAATGTGGAAATAAAGTTTACCTCTGGAAAGACAGTTCTTCTGAAAGATGTGATGCATACTCCAGAGATGAGAAAGAATCTGGTTTCTGGTTTTCTCCTTAATAAGGCTGGTTTTACTCAAGTTATAGGGGCTGATTTGTATACTTTGACTTATAAGGGGATGTTTGTAGGGAAGGGTTATGCTTGTGAGGGTATGTTTAAACTGAATGTTGAATCTAATAAAGTAACCAGTTCTGCTTATATGTTGTGTGACTTTAATATTTGGCACTCTAGATTATGTCATGTAAATAAGCGTATAATTCATAACATGATCACATTAGATTTGATTCCTAAAATGTCACAAACTGATTTTGATAAATGTGAATTCTGTAGTCAAGCAAAAATCACTAAGAAACCTCATAAATCAGTTGATAGATTTTCTGAACCCTTAGACTTGATTCATTCTGACATATGTGAGCTAGATGGTACTTTGACTAGACATGGACACCGTTATTTTATCACTTTCATAGATGATACCTCTGATTTCACTTATGTATATCTTATGAAAAATAAAAGTGATGCATTTGATATGTTTAAATTATTTAAAACTGAAATTGAGAATCAATCTAATAAGAAAATTAAGAGACTTCGTAGTGATAGAGGAACAGAATATGAATCTAGTTCATTTCTTGATTTCTATAAATTGAATGGTATAATTCATGAGAGAACTGCACCTTATTCACCTGAAATGAACGGTAAAGCTGAAAGAAAGAATAGGACCTTTACCGAATTAGTTGTAGCTATTTTGTTAAATTCAGGTGCAGCAAAACATTGGTGGGGGGATATTTTGTTGACTGTATGCTATGTATTGAATAGAATCCCTAAATCAAAAAGTAAGACTTCACCTTTTGAAATTTTAAGAAATTATAAACCGAATGTATCTTACTTTAGAACTTGGGGATGTTTGGCATATGTTCGTATACCCGACCCTAAGAGAATAAAATTAGCAAGTAGAACATACGAATGTGTATTTATTGGCTATGCTATTAATAGCAAAGCATATAGATTTTATGACCTAAATACACATAATATAGTAGAATCTATTGATGCTGATTTTTATGAAAGTAAATTTCCTTTTAAATTGAGGAATAGTGGGGGCACGTCAAATAACACCGTGCCTATTAGAACAGAACTTAATGAATCTTCTGAAACTGAACCTAGAAGAAGTAAAAGAGCAAGAGTTGATAAAGATTTTGGCTCGGATTTTTGCACTTTTACTATAGAGGAGGATCCAACAAACCTCCAAGAAGCCTTATCTTCTTTAGATGCCGATTTTTGGCAAGAGGCTATAAATGATGAGATGGATTCCTTGGAATCCAATAAGACTTGGCACTTAGTAGATTTACCACCTGGTTGTAAGTCTATAGGTTGTAAATGGGTACTTAAAAAGAAATTAAAACCTGATGGAACAGTTGAAAAATATAAAGCTCGTTTGGTAGCTAAAGGTTTTAGGCAAAGAGAAAATATAGACTTTTTTGACACTTTTTCACCTGTAACTAGAATCACATCCATTCGAGTACTAATTTCATTAGCATCTATTCATAATTTAATTATACACCAAATGGATGTTAAAACTGCCTTTTTAAATGGTGAATTAGAAGAGGAAATTTATATGGACCAACCTGAAGGCTTTGTTATTCCTGGTCAAGAACATAAAGTTTGCAAATTAGATAAATCATTATATGGTTTAAAACAAGCACCAAAACAATGGCATGAAAAATTTGATGATTTAATAATTACAAACGGTTTCAAAATTAATGAAAGTGACAAATGCATTTATTATAAATCTGAAAATGACATTTGCACTATAATATGTTTGTATGTAGATGATCTACTTATCTTTGGATCAAACATTCATGCCATAAACACTGTTAAATCTTTGTTAAGTGCCAATTTTGATATGAAAGATCTAGGTGAAGCGAGTGTAATTCTTGGTATTAAGATTACTAGGTCCGAAAAGGGACTTTCTTTGGATCAATCTCATTATATTGAGAAGATCTTAAAGAAATACAATTACTTTGACTGTAAACCTGCATGTACACCATATGATCCTAGTGTAAAACTTTTCAAGAACACCGGTGAAGGTGTAAGACAGTCTGATTATGCGAGCATCATTGGCAGCCTTCGGTATGCCACTGATTGTACTAGACCCGACATTGCCTATGTCGTGGGATTATTATGTAGGTTTACTAGTAGACCTAGTATAGAGCATTGGCACGCTATTGAGAGGGTTATGAGATACCTAAAACGAACCATGAACCTTGGATTACATTATGAAAAGTTTCCAGCTGTTCTTGAAGGTTACACCGATGCAGACTGGAATACTTTATCTGATGACTCAAAGGCAACTAGCGGCTATATCTTTAGCATTGCTGGAGGAGCTGTTTCTTGGAAATCCAAGAAACAGACTATTTTGGCTCAGTCTACTATGGAGTCTGAGATGATAGCACTAGCCACAGCTAGTGAGGAAGCAGAGTACTTAAGAAATCTGCTAGCTGAGATTCCCTTATGGGAAAAACCGATACCAGCTGTGTTGATCCATTGCGATAGTACCGCGGCTATTGCAAAAGTTCAGAACCGTTATTACAACGGTAAGAGACGACAGATACGTCGTAAGCATAGCACTGTTAGAGAGCTACTCTCTTCAGGAGCTGTTAGAGTGGATCACATACGCAGTGATGAGAATTTGGCAGATCCTTTGACGAAAGGACTGGCCAGAGAGAAAGTCCTTACGACTTCTAGAAAAATGGGACTATTGCCCTTAGACTGTTGAGTCACGCACAATGGTAACCCGACCTAATGACTGGAGATCCCAAGAACTAGGTTCAATGGGTAAGAACAAGTTGTGAAGTGATATGAGTTGAACATGCTATTTTTTCATATATATAGAAGCATGTGTTCCTGAAGTGAATAGAGGATGAGTTAATAGAAACTCTTAATGAGATCTATACTCCATTTGGAGTGGAGTACCTACCTTCAGGAGTACTCTTGATAGACTCACCTGTGTGAATGTGGAAATTTGGCCGTTTCCTATGGAGTTTTGGGCAAAACTCCTAGAGCATTCACTAAACTGGGATAGACGTGCATGGCCATAAATGCACGGGCTTATTTGATTGCACTCTAGAAGGATTGTGTGTGGTCTGATGTCAGGAATAGAGTTCAAGACTACGTGTCACTCTAGTAAAAACTGAATCTTATTCACTATGCAAAGGTTCAAGTCTAACGACACCTTTGTTTATGCACAATCTTATGTTTTCAGAAATTGCTCGAAAATATTTTTTAAAAAATTCAAGTGGGGGATTGTTGGAAATTTTGTTTGAAGTGAATTGTTAAAAAAATGGCTAAGTGGAAATTGGCTCCTATATTTGAATAGTCCCACATTGTGAGATTATATGCAAGAATCAAGTATTTATACTTGATTCTTAGAGGCTAAGTTGGGCCCTTTGGGCACCCAATGATGCTCTTTTGTGAGGAGGGAGGCCATGCTTGACCACCACACACGCGCGCAGCGCGCGCCGACCGACCGACTCGACTCGACCCGACCCGGGCCGGGCTCGGGCTTGTAGTGGTGTACCACTTATATTTTTGCTATAAATTTATTAACAGTTTTTTGACCGGGCTGGAACGGTTATTTAAGCCCGTATTGAAGAACGTTGAGCAACGTTCATTATTTGACCTATTATTCTCAGATCCGTTTTTGTTGCCCACGTCCCCCAACCAGTAACGTTCTTTTACACTGCTCCGTCTTCTTAATTGATAGAGAAACGGACGAAAAAGAGAACTACATCTCAGTTTTCATTAAAAAAAAAACGAGCAATTATTTTTTGAAAGTGCAAACAGATTCGCTTCGTCGGTGCAACGAATCGATACCGTGAATTCTTAGAGAGGCTGTTTTATCCTAGAGGCGGCGGTGATAATTACGAACTGCTAGCACCAACCGGCAGATCGCCGAAACGTCTTCAAGAAAGTGACGTAGTCCACGACTCAGCCAACGTTAGCCATTGTTTCCAACAGGAAATATTATCAAATCATCTGAAATTGCATTGCAAACTAAAACTAGATAAATACTATCAAATACCAATTATATTTTTATTTTTTTATATAAATGGATGTAACTTTTTCTACTTCTTATATAGGAAGTGTGGGAACCAAATATCGAGGAATTACCGCATACATATAGTAGTAACAACTAACAAAACAGAAAAAAAGACGCTATACGAAGCAACTGCCAATAGCTAAAATTAGGTCTCAGTTATCAGCGATAATTCAAACTGCCCCAAAACGAAATTAAACAATTATAAATAAAGTGTATCATGGGATGAGACTTTGGGTGATGCCACAGAAAACAAGCTAATGCAATAAAGTAATGAATTTCGCGACTCATCCCCTAATAATTCAGCTTCTGGAAAATAAAAGATATAGACAAGATCATAGTAAATATACTTGAAAATAAAAGATTTAAACAAGATCGCAGTAAACATAATACAAAATAAGCTAAACAATCACACAATCAAAATCACAAGAAGCAATAACTGTTGATTAAATCCAGAATCACCTGATTTGGGGGAAAATTTCAATGAAAATGAGCGAAGAATGAAACGGTGGTTCTGTTCAAAGTGCGGTGATTTTCTTGGATTAGCTTCGGACACCGCGGCCGGCCACACCCAGGCGGTAGGCCGCCTACCGCGGTGCCCGGACCTAGTGGCGGTGAACTTAGCACTGCACTTTTGGAAATGAAAAGAGCGTGAAGTGTATAAATATACACAATAGTGTTTTAAGCGTGCCAGGAGCAGGATTAGGGATCTGTGGGGCAAGACTGATTAGCTTAGTCCAACTTACAACAATTAAGCATTGTTTATGCATAGTGTTCCATCAACATAAATTATTTCTAAGGGGAAAATAGGTGGGACTTATACATACATATATATACATATGTATGTATGTGTGTTGTTTTGATATTTTTATTCTTTTTTGTATTTTCATGACCATAAAAGTTTGAAGTATGTGCGTTTCAAAATTCATATTATATCGGTTGTTACTGGAACGACACACGTAATTTAAATAGGAAAGATGTATTGTCTTCATTTATAGTATGAAAATAAATGAAGATGGTTAATAATGAAACTTTATTTTCATGATGTGAAAAGTGTAAAACAGAAAGTTGGTAAATCCAAAGTATAAATTTTACCCGAGACTCTTTTCTTAGAGTTTGGTATGTAGGTTATCAACTACGTATTTCTCCATAATAGGGGAATGGTTCCATGGAGCAACATTGGTTGATTTAATTAAACCCGGATTCTTGTTCATTGTATTTGTTGTGTTATATTAATAAAATTATCAATTTTAGGTTCGAACTAATATTCAGTAACTGCAATTTTGTGATTGTTTCAATCTTTTGTTTTTCTTGTTGTTAAACAAATTGTGTGGTTGTTATTTATTTTGTATGTATTTGATATGAATTTGCTAGTACAATATCCTTTGTTTGGTGTTTGTATTCATACTATTTTTTTCTTTATGTATTATTCCTTGTTCTTTAAATGTATCCAATCTTCTAAAATGTGTTATATAAAACTTGTATAAGCTTGATTCTTGTTAGATGATACATCTAATTTTCTTTATATGTTTACTTTTGGAAGTAGGTGGGGAGAAGGAATTGTTTTAGTTTATAGTATGAAAATAAATAAATAAACATAAAACAAAGTTGTGTTTTCTTGGCAGGAAAAGGGTAAACAGAAAAGAAATCTAATAAATATACCATTAATTATAATCTAATGTTAAATTTCTTAACGCTATATTCATAGGTTACCAAATGGAGTACCATGGAAGCTAAATGATCGGCTAATGGAGACCCAACTACTAAGGAAATCAATTACACATTCATAACATTTTAGATAACAAAATTATCTATTCAAAGAACATTCATATTTGTTAAGAAAATGAAACTTCCTAAGGACGTATTTAGTTATGGAAAAGTTAGAGTGACTAGTGCATAATTTTAAGCAAATTAAAATTTTGACACTTATCCAAATTACACTCAGGATTTGTTCCCTAACACCCTGGCCATGAATACTTTTCTTCGTGATATTTACTCATCAAAATACACTCACCATATGTACTTTGCTCTTTCTTCTAACCAGATCACTCTCGATCCAATACAAAATCTATTTACCCACATTTATACTTCTTTTATACTTCATATTCATTTGATTTTTAATCGGTTGGGTTTGTTAAGATTTATTGAGAAATAGAACTACACAGGTTATTTGGAGTTGTTAAAACACTATGTAGCTCAAAAAGCTTTAAACTACATCGAGTTATTGGTTTTGCTTTAATCATCGTGCTTAAGAGTTATCGAACATACGAAGAAATTATTTTCAAAAAAATAGTGAAGGAGCAGTTTCAAACAAATAAAAATTATCAAATGAAGTTGTAATAATTATCATCGGCTTTTAGTGTTAAGTTAATATTAATTATTTTCATAAACAAGTAAAAAATTAACACGATTAACATGTTTCCGACATTTTCTGACTTGCTAATCCATGGTCAAGTGGGAAACTGATAGACTAGAGCTCTATTGCTTCATCCCTACTCAAACATCAATATTAACTCTCACAAATAGATAAGCCTTACTTCATCGACTTTTTGTGTTAAGCATTGTTAATTACTTTTCAAACAAGTAATAAACAATTAACCATTTGGCCATTAAGCAATTGTACCCCTTTTCTAAACCTTTTTTTATAGTTTTAAAACCCGTTTTGAATTGATGAACATATGTATAATAATATATTTACCAAAACTTGTTATGTAAATAAACAAGTCAAAAGATATTTTATTCGTAAGATATAAAATAGTAAACATATTTCCTAAAAAGCTATACATACTTAAAATGTTTTTAAAATAGTTATATTTCTTATAATAGGTTTTAAAACATTTATCCAAAACATTACTTAAAAATAACAACTTTATAATTTTCTTAAAATATTGTCGTCAAATGAAGTTTTGGCAACTTTTCGAGATGTTACTTAACCTTTTACTATCAAAGCTTTTAATAACAATAAAAATACATATAAAACATTATAAAAATGGAAAGAAATCTCTAAGGATCTCTCTACAAAGTTCCATATAAATAGCGAATAACAAGGCAATTCCGAACTGTATTTACAATGACTATCGCTATAAGTGCACTTTCAAATCCGAGTCTAATCTAAACCAAAGTCCATCTATAACCAATATGATTTGTTCCAAGGTTTTGTCACAAGTCATATAAGTCCATTTAAGCCCATTCCAAATCCATTCATATGGATCAAATATGCTTCTTGTTTTCAAAGCAAGAATCAAACAAATGTTTTCAACAATATCGATAACAATTCATCAACTTAAACACAATCAAAACACAAACATATATATGTTATATTTTTCATTCAAAGAGGAGTGTTAACTCACCTTTAATGCAACGACAACCAAGATCCAAGCAACCCAAGTCCAACCTCACCTTGCAACACTTGTACTTCCACCCCCTTACTTTGCACTTTCTTTTGGTCCATCCCATCTCAAATATTGCTCGTGGCCTCCTCCTCCATGAGAAGCATGGCTTGACGTCTTCAACTTTTAACTATGTGGAAGGGGTTATAATATTTCCCCAAGACTTCACACTAAATTTATGATTGTTTGGACAAGATTTGCAAATATTTTATTTATAACAGAAGAGAAGAAGGAGAAGAAGAAGCCATTAAAGAAGCTTGGTTTTGGCTTGTGAATTTTTGATTTATTCCAAGGGTATGCCCCTCCTTACTTCGGATCCAAATGGTGCTCTATTAGCTTTCTCTCATCCCCTCCCCCAGACAATGCCATGGAAGCTTATTACCTCCCACCACTTCTCCTCTACATCACCTCTCTTTTATATTAATTACACTTATACTCTTCTCATGATAATATCTCTTATACATAAGAACATTTTAGAACCTTTCAAGCTTTATGAAGATGAGGGTGAGTTAATTAGTTTCCAATGTGTTCATCTGATTATTAGATAAGTGCACAAGAGTTTGGACAACCTATATCGATTCAAAAGCTTTTATCATAAACCAATTTTCGGTCACATTATCGATTTTTTTTGAAGAATATATTTTTGTGAACAATTTTAAAAAAATAAGTTTCTTATCATTATTCATTAATTAAATGATGTCTAACAAGGTTATAAAATCATATTTATAACACTTATTTTATTTCAAAACGTACGATATTCGAAGACGAAGTGTTCAATTTTCCAAGTCGCTACATTCTCCCCCATTTTGAACATTTTTTCCTCGTAATTCAAACAAGAATGAAATTAAAGAAGATGGAAGAAATAAGATACATATATAGAGTATTACTGAAACTATATACAAACTAAACTACAAACCCAAATGCATACTAAGCAACTCTGGTGAGTTATGATACAAGATAAAAAGGAATCCTATTCTATAAGCAACTCTGGATGGATCTCCTTCGGACCATCCTCTATTTTTTGTACCATCTTGAGCATCCTTGCTCCATGGTACTTCTGACCTTAACATTGGAACAGGCACACAAATACTCAAATAGTATTCACAATTACTAGGAAACAATGCTCATGGTTTGCTTAGGTTCAAAACTCTCTCATCGTCCGGGACGATAAACAATCTACTAAGCATACCTCACGCTCAACAGCCTCAAGTCATTACTTAGACGATTATTCGTGCCACCACATAATAAATTGAAGAGTCATTCGCCAAACTATTCATAAGCCAATAACTTATCATACAAATGTACTAAAGCCCGTACGATGCACATGAACCATCTGTGCACAATATCCGATCTGATCACTTACTCAATCTTAAATTTCACTTCCACACTAGTACAGATCACTTGACATCTTTAATGCAGACTCTGATTTGGTCCCTTAATTAGTAACCTCCGTTCTCCTTGCATAGTCGCATATTATGATAGAAAACATTGTGATGGTATCACGAATCCATATAAAGTGTTCTCATCAAGAATTGGTGAAAAATCCTTCTTCGGACCAGCGTTAACCACCTCGAAATCGTGTACTCGAATATCGGATCAAGATTAATTACGCAAATAAAAGTATTTACGTACGACTTACATATTTATCCTAGTTTCTTAGCTATACTAATTCCTTTTTAATCACATTCATTTATATAATTAGTATGGCATTCATACTAAAACCATTTATGAATCAATGCATAAAAACCTAACTTCAAGTTTACCCACATTTAATGATTTAAGTCTATACTTGTATAATACTCCTTTGTATCCTAAGAGCATATATAAAGCATCACTTTATTTTACTTAACAAGTGTGTTTGAAAATTTTAAACTAGTTTTTAACTTACAACATTCTTAAATTCAAGTGTTATATAAACTCAACTTTATATTTTTAAAATCCCTTAGTTTCAAGTTCTATAACAACTGCAAAGTTCCCGACTTTCCAAAATCATCGAAAATTCCATTTCATTTTAACAAATGGAAACTACAAAACAACATATTACACAGGATGCGCTAACATACTTTCCTAATGCATAGGCTACATATGTCTATGAAATAACTTAACAAGAGAACTTTAGAACTAAACATCGGTTTTCATGTCAAATCATTTTGAAATAATATATACATATAAATTTCGTGTATCAAATCTTACTTTGGGATTAAATCAAGCCCATTTCACCAAACAATTTTGTAGCATATCACAATTAGAAACCCAAAAATAAACGTCGATGATGCTGCAATCATCATCGAAATTGTTTTCAAGCAACAGAGGTGAATTCAGTACATCCAAACCATACTTTTGGTACTCAACCAAAATCATTTTAAAGCAGTACCAAATACTTCGTACAATAATACTAAATATCACGACCTTAATCTCCTAAACTAATTTTCCAAATATTTACTTTGAAATAATACTGTTATTATTTTTGCCAAAATCTTGAAAAAACATTTTCAAAGACTTCGGGGTTTAAGTTCTCAAATTCTCTATTTTAATCCTCTCTGTTTACAGAGTATATTTATAAACTTACTTAAATGAACTTACTTTCTTATATAAATCTTTTCAAAAATATTTATTTTATAAAATATTCTACCTTTCCTTTTTATTATAGTAAACATCTTTTACTAAATTTTTACTTCTAACGCAACATTATCTCCGAATGCCTTATAGTCAAACCGTGAAACTTAATTCACAATTTTCATTCAATGTACCCACTATTACTGTCTATCCAACCCATGATGTTGGAAGGTAAAGCTGCTCATAAACTAGTTGAGCACAAATCAATAACAAACAATACACAATGTTCCTAACATGCCAAGCATGATTTAAAAAATCATCAAGGTTATGGGATATAAAACTATGAGAAGCACTAATATCAAACCCAAAAAAAATTGATAAACTATAAACATATAGTATACCCTCAAGAATATGCTTTCCATTTGCAGCTGTAGAAGTGGAAGGTGCTGAAGCAAGTGTAAAAAGCTCTAGGTTGTTATCCTATCTGAAGCATCAGACAACTCTTAACTATATGACTAGGATGATGGCGGTTGTAGCAAGTCCTCGATCCTAGTATGCATGGGCAGTCAACGCTCAAACTTTGATACCTTAGAAATTGGTTCTTTAACATCTGGCCTTTTCCAATCAACCTATACTTCCTAGCAAAATGACCTTTCTGTCCACACCTTTGGGAAGTCAAACCAGAAATATATCTCGATAGTTGAAACTTCCGCTTATTGCCTCCGGTCGGTGCAGATATATATGGCCTTAGAGCCGAACCCTCGAATCGAAAAGCCTTCCTAATTATATCCTTGAATGCTTCCTATATATGATCAATCATATCCTTACATACCATGTTGCACAAACTAATCCAAGCCTGGATCTCGATGATGGTCTTGATGTCGTTGAACCTCTTTCTGCCTAACACCTCAAACTCGTGCCATATCGAAGCAAAGTGATTCCATGGTCGAACCTGCACCACTTCTTCTACTTAGTCCTTTTCAGCATTAGACGTTCGGGTATCCGTACTTCTTACTACCTAATAGAAGTGAAACAGCTTTAGGAAATTAAAGGATAGGGTTATCTCAAAGAAGGAGTTACCAGAAGGAGATAATTCTAAGGAATAATTTTAAAAGTCTAGTTTTCTGAATACAAATACACTCTTATATATTTAGTACACTCGACTCATTAAAGGGTGCTGCTTACGCTATCTCCAATAAGCCATACCTAACTAAAGCCAAGGTATTAACTCAACCTTGTGCTTTGATATCAAATGTAATGATCTGACTTTTCAACCCTCGAATGTCGACATTAAATACATCCACTGTATTCGTGTGTCGAGCACCCAAATGTCAAAAAGACAGAAAGTTAGAATAAAACAAAAAAGAAATACAATGGAATAAGAAATAAAGAACACAACATCAGAATCTTTTAATGGAACGATAATATATAATATCAAAGGAATAATACAAAGAATTACTCTGAATATGGAAAGATAAGAGGTACTAAAACCTAAGTATTATCATCTGTCTAGATAGTTATAACAACTTAACCTCACATATACTAATACATCAAGTAGTAAGCTAACTGTAATGACCCACAATTTTCAATAATATTAAATTAAATAAGATTTTGGAATTTAATATTGGAACAAATTAATATCTACGATTTATTAATGAAAAAAATAACTAGAAAGTAATTTAATAATGGTGATTAAATTAATTGATAACTATTTTATTGTAATTTCAATCATTTGAAATAATTGTAAAGTTAATTTGATCATATTTTGTAAATAAGGAATTAAAATCGGTAATTAATGGAATTATTGAAATTGAAATATTATAGTTGATATGGTTGTTACCCAGTTGTTTGACCCGGTAACGAGAGGCTCGGCATACAGGTACTGCTCGGCATAGAGGGCTCGCTCGGCATAAACACCTCGCTCGGCATACAGGCTTCGCTCGGCATAAACGCCTCGCTCGGCATAGAGGCCTCGCTAGGCATAGATGCCTCGCTCGGCATTCGAATGTTGTTTGGCAGGGATATCCCATTCGGCTTAGGTACCGTTCGACATTGCTTCATCACTCGGCATTCTTGAGTCATTACTCAATTGCTCGGCATTCATGAGTCATTACTCAATCGCTTGGCATTCTCTAGTTCGGCATCTATCGTTCGACAACTTTCTTTGACAACGTCGTTTATCAAAGATTACTCAGCAAGGTCGTTCGGCAACTGCCGTTCGGCATGCCTGGCCCGATGCGTAGAAGTCATCTACTGTGGGTCGAGGTACTTTGTTCCTGGGCCCATGAGGGAAGTCCAGCCTGTCTTCGCTTATAAATAGAAGGGCAGGTGCATAGTGAAAGGGACCTTTTTTTTAGAACACTGAGGAGACTCTGCTGCTTTCAAGACTCGTTCTTTTCCAGTTAGCATTTGCATTCGAGTAGTTGGTGTACGGATTGTATCTGTATTCAACTGTTTAGAAAAGCAATAAAGATTAACTACAAGTGGACGTAGGCAGTTACGCCGAACCACTATAAATCTGGTGTTCAAGTTTTTGCAATTAATTCTGCATATATTCTTCTATTTTAATTTTATATCTTCATTAATCTCTCTACACAAATCTTTCTTTGGGTGTTAGTGGCCAATTTAGGTGCTAACATTTTGGTGCTTTCATCGAGAACGCATTCTCACGTTATTAGGATCTACTTTGTAGCTACTGGATTGAAGAAATCCCCCCGAAGGAGATCCAAGTCATTTACATGAAGCCCGTTGATTCTACTCAGAGTTCCTACCAATAACTCTACAATGGGAAGGCCTCGTACCAGATCAGCCTCGCATAACGTAGACGTCAATGAGACAGCTAGCGTCCAACACATAAGACCAAGCAACCAGCAAGTTAATCTAGGCTCAGGGACTGTCGCAGCCCAAAGCCAGATGGAAGTTGTCATTAGAACAGAGTTCAACGACCTGATGAAAGAATTCATGGAAAGCAGAAGACAACTTAACTAACAAATTCAAGCCAAAGCCAACCTTATGACTCAGCTTACTCAACAACAGCATCAGAATGCGGGAGGTAGCCCCTCTCCTTACTCCTCATCTGACAGTTCGACTTTGTATGATGAACCTCCCAGGTGTAGACTACGCAAAACTGAAGCAATACAAGTAGGTGTCGCAGATCGATCAACCAGGGATAGTCCAGATTCCTTTCCTAGAGCTATGGTGCCTCACTTACATCAAGGTAATCATACCCAGGCTAGAGCAGGAAACTTAGGATCTGGAGCGCGAGTGGAAGCTAGACGCCCGGCTCACCAAGGCCGTAATGAAGCTGGTCCCCAAGATACACGTTTGGTGGATCGCCAACAGAGGAGACATCAACCCGAACGATCTTGTAGAACAGATTCCAACCTGTCATCTTCCATACAAACCCCAGACCTATCGGCTATGGTCAGACAACTGATGCGAGAAAATCAAGGCTTGACTAATGATGATTGGGGGATATTCAAGAGTCATACCCCATTCACAGATACTATTCTACAAGCAGAGTACCCTAGGAAGTTTAACATGTCAACTATCCCGGCCTACGAAGGGAAGACTGATCCCCGATAGTATGTGATGAGATATGAATGGATGATGGATTAAGCAAGGGAAAATGATGCAATTAAATGTAGATGCTTCCCAATAACTTTATCCGAATTGCGACCATGTGGTTCACTCGACTTCCTCCACGGTCTATATCCAGCTTCGATGAATTGGAGACGAAATTTGTAGAACAGTTCAGGATACATGCCACTCGTCCTAAGGACGTGATGTCCCTATCCAGCGTAATTCAGGCTCTAGGGGAGTCATTGAAGGAGTACTTACAGAGATTTCACATTGCGGCTACTGATGTTAGCAACCCAAATGACCATGCAATTTTGATGGCTATGATGCGAGGAGTGGATCCGAATTCGGAGTTTGGAGATTGGTTGGCAGGAAAGCCTCTTACTACGCTAGAGCATTTTTATTCAAAGGCTCATCAATTCATAAGAAGAGAGGAAGCCAGGTGGACAAGACAAGATAAGGCACTAGGGCCTGGACAGGAGACTATGAAGAGCAACATTGTTGTAAAGCAATCCGATGACAGCTCAGGGAAGGTTCAGGTCAATGTCCAGAACAAGCCTGAGAAATCTAAAGGGTCTGGAGGAGGAAATCCCGAAAAGAAAAGAGAAGCAAGAAAATGGAAGCCAAGGATTCCAACTTACAATGAATATACTCCTCCGAATGCATCTTTGAAAAATATTTACCTGTCAACTTGTAATACATTTCAATACCGAAAGCCACGCCCAAAGGAGTCTACGGAGGAACAAAAGCGAACCAGGAAGTACTGCTGCTTCCATAAGACTTACGGGCACAATACCGAAGAGTGTAGACACCTCCACGATGCCATAGAGAAGCTCGTTCAGTAGAAAAAGTTGTAGGAGTTAGTCGAAAACCCACAGAAAGGTAGACAAGGAACATCAGACCCCAGACGCTGGCAAGCTCCATGCCATCTAGAGGAACTGCTCGAATTGTGGGTAGACTAGTCGTAAACACGATAGTTGGTGGACCTCACCCTACAGATAAGAATTGGTAGGAAATGGAGCGATATGCTAATTCCCTTAGGTATGAAAAATTTGAATGTTGTTCAAATACGGAGGACGAGTCCCCAGCTATGCAACATCGAACGATGACGGACGATATAGTTTTCAAGAGTAGAGATGCTGATCAGGTGAAGGCTCCTACTATTGACCCGATGGTCATCTCCACGACAATCGGGCCAACATCTGTGAAAAGAATTTTGATTGATTATGGAAGTTCTATTAACATCATCTTCAAGAAAGCATATGACCAGTTGAAGATGGAGACTAAGGATTTAAAACCATTTAAAGCCCGTATCCATGGCTTTAATGGTACAACAACCGATGTAGTGGGATATGTTGAATTACCAGTTGAACTTGGGCATAGAGAACGTAGGAGGGTGCAAATCTTGCTTTTCATTGTTTAGGATGTCGATTCTCCGTACAATGTGTTCCTGGGTCGACCAGTCTTGGCGGAGTTCCGGGCAGCTTTAGCCCCTTGGTGTTTAACTTTGAAATTTCCGACAGACAAAGGAGTTGGTGTTGTGCATGGCGATCAGACGACTGGTCGTGCATGTTATGTGGCTGACCTGAGAGAGGCCTGGCGAAGAGAGAAAGGAAAGGTTGAGGACAGCTCCGTCCGCACCCGGATCATTGAAAATTGACAAGTAGTGCCCAAGCCCTAGCTTGGGCAACACGATCGGATCTATAGAGACATAGATCCGAGAGACGACGATGAGGAACCCAAGGAAGCAAAAGCAGTACCGGTTGAACTGACGATTGACATTCCAGTCAGCCTAGATGACCCATCGCGAGTGCTTAAGATTGGGTCACAACTCGACCCCTCGATGACCGAGGATCTCACTGATTTCCACTGAGTGAATCTGGATGTTTTTGCTTGGACACATTCTGATATGTGTGGGATTTCTCCCACCGTTGCGAGTTATATGTTGAACATAGACCCACGGTACGTGCCAATAAAGCAGAAAGGAGAGGCATGGACCAGGAGAGGTCCGCTGCTCTCAGAGAGGAGGCGGACAAACTCAGAGCCAATGAGTTTGTCCACAACGCCCTCTACCCTAAATGGGTGTATAACCCCGTGCTAGTGAGAAAAGCAAACGGAAAATGGAGAATCTGCGTAGATTACTCTAATCTGAACAAAGAATGCCCTAAGGACAGATTTCCTTTACCTAGGATTGACCAGCTGGTCGACTCAACGGCAAGACATGAGTTATTGTCATTTATGGATGCGTATTCGGGATATAATCAAATCTCGATGCACATTCTAGACCAAAAACACACCAGTTTTGTCACAGACATTGGGCTATATTGCTATGTAGTGATGCTTTTCGGATTGAAAAATGCAGGAGCAACTTATCAGTGTCTGGTGAATCGAATGTTCAAAGACTAAATAAGTAGAACAATGAAAGTCTATGTGGATAACATGCTCGTGAAGTCACGGCAGTCAAATGACCACATTCGGGACTTAGTGGAAATGTTTGATATACTCAGATATTATGGAATGAAAATCAATCCTTTGAAGTGTTCCTTTGGCATCGCGTCAGGGAAATTTTTGGGTTTCATTGTTAATGCGTGGGGAATTGATGCTAACCCAGAAAATATTCAAGCTATTCGAGACATACAAGTGCCCAAAAATATAAAGCAAGTACAAAGCCTGAACGGGAAAGTGACCGCCCTGAGTCGATTCATATGCAAAGCCACAGATAAGTGTATTCCCTTCATTGATGTAATAAAGAAAGGAAAGAGAAATATTGAATGGACGTCCAACTGTGAGGACGCATTCCAAGCTTTGGTAAGGCATTTGGAAAGTCCCTCGGTGCTGTCGAAGCCTATAGACCATGAAGTATTGTACGTGTACTTAGCTGTATCCCAGCATGCTATTAGTACGACTTTTGTTCGCGAGGAGGACCGAGTTCAAAAGCCTGTTTACTATGTCAGTAAATGTTTAATGGGGGAAGAAAGAAATTACCCTAAGATTGAGAAACTGGCCTACTGCTTGATGATTGCATCACGCAAGCTTCGTCCGTACTTTCAGGCACACTCGATCAGTGTTTATACCGATCAACCCTTGCATCAGGTACTCCAACGACCAGAAACCACTGGAAGGATGTTAAAACGGAATATCGAGTTGAGTCATTTTGATATTACCTACATGCCACGAAGGGCAATACAAGGGCAAGCGCTAGCAGATTTCATCGTTGGATTCACTGTGTTAGACGAACCAAACAGTCACGATGTCATCCCCCCATTCGATGCAAACTTTACACCGATGGGGCATCTAAAGACCGTTACTCTAGGGCTGGTATAGTTCATGTAACTCCCGAAAACCGATCAATTTTTACGCTTTGAAGCTCAATTCCCAACTACAAATAACGAAGCCGAGTATGAAGCATTGATTGCTGGCTTGAAACTTATCAAGGAACTGGGAGTAAAATCGGTTGAAATCTTTTGTGACTCACAATTAGTGGTGTACCAGGTGCGGGAAGACTATCAAGCAAAGGGACAGAGACTTGCCCCATACGTTGCTCAGGTTCAAGAGCTGTTAGCAGATCTAGAATATTATGATATTTCGCATGTCCCGTGTGAACGAAACAAAGAAGCCGATTCATTGGCCAAATTTGCAAGTATTGCCGATGCACAGAAAATGGGATTGTTTCCCGTCAAAACCTTACATGCTCCGAGAATAAATGTGATCGAGATAGATGTCGTGTTAGAAACAAAAATCGAGAAGGAATCATGGATGACCCTATTCAAGCAATACTTACTACACTGGTCAAAGTACAGTGATGATCATGATTGTACTTTGGAGATGGAGGAGAGCATTCGTGCTTCGAATCCGGAATTGTTTATTCTAGGTACTGTTTTGTTTTTTCTATTTTGTTTTTCCTTATTTCCTTGTTTCCGTTCTTTTCGAGGATGAAAAGGTTTGAGTGTGGGAGAGTGTAACAACCTAATATTTTGAAATTTATTTCTTATTGAATTTATTTCACTTTGAAAATGTTTTATAAATTATTTTACTTAAAATTTTGTTTTTAAATATTTTTAAAAGTGAAGTAGGAATTTTCTAGAGTTAATGGTATTTTTGGTAATTTTCATGCGTTCTTTTCAATTTTTAAAACAATTTCTTTAGTTCTTTTTCTATTTTTTCTCCAATTTAATTATTTATTTCATTTTAGAAATGATAAATGAATTATTTTATATCAAATTTTTGCTTTATAATATTTTTAAAATGAAGTGGATATTTTTCCAAGGCTAGTGACGATTTATTTGTAAATTTTGAACCCTATTTTGAAATTTTAAGCAATTTCTTTAATTCTTTTTCTATTTTCTTTAAATTTAATTAATTATTTTCGTTTTATTTTTACTTTTTTTTATTTTTTAAATTCATTTGTTGATTTTTATTTTGTTTTATTTGATTTAAAAGAAATGGTAAATTGAAGAGACAACACTCTTTCTTTTCCTATGACTTTTCAAGTGCTTGACTTTTCATTTTTTCCGAAACTCCTCATTTACTTTGTTTGGCCATGT
Source organism: Allium cepa (assembly GCA_030765085.1). Classification (NCBI taxonomy): domain Eukaryota; kingdom Viridiplantae; phylum Streptophyta; class Magnoliopsida; order Asparagales; family Amaryllidaceae; genus Allium; species Allium cepa. Next base: position 889,013,671 of record CM060940.1, on the reverse strand, counting down.
ATTTTCTTATGATTAGCCGTGAGTTTCATTTACTTATCACGGACAAAAAAAATACATCTCATTTACATTCACGGCTAGGAGAAATTATTGGTAATGGCCTCCTTTATTTTCTACGTTTTCTTCTTATTTTTCATATGTTTTGCCTTGTTTTCTCATGTGTATTGCTCGGCCTCCTCTTGCTTGTCACGGCCACCACCTCCTATATTTCCTCCTTGTCACCATCACCACCTACCCCTCAGGTCTTGACCATGGCCGAGACCCCTATGATGCAAAAACTCCCTAAATTTACAACTTATGCCTTAAAACCTTCATAGCCAAGCCACTTTGCTTCATCACCTCCATCCACCACCACGACCACCACCATAGGCCGCCACCACTTCATTGTCCAGACCTCCTCTCACCACTCCAGCCACTGACCAGACCCCACACCCACTGTCCGAGCCAATTGCCTCCATGGCCGAGCCCAATGTATGAACAAAAACCATGCTATGTTGCCTAGCCTCTTCACCTTCATGCCTTGTAACCTCCCCTACATTCTATCCTTTATGCCATGCACCCTTGTGTCCAACCTGACCCAAACCATGGTCAAACCCGAGCCAAATGCACCCCTAGGCCGTAAAAACAAATGTAGAAAGCAAGGCAAAAATTTGTGTGTTCAAATTGTTTTTCATTTCAAAGTTATTTAAATTGAATGTTGTATTGAAACCATAATTTTATTCTGTTTGTTTTGGGTTGTGACACAAGATCTATAGCTTGGATCTCGCTCTCCACTCGATTCCGTAGTCTTTTCATCGTGTTTTGGAATCCATTGTGTCAATTGTATTCATATCTCCAGCATAAGAGGTGAGTAAATCTCACACGACATTATTTACTTATGCAAATGTGAAGGGATAACAATTGAATGTGTAGAATTATATATGATGTTATAACTGCCTATGATTATTTATATATGATGTTAAACCTGTTAAATTACCTGTCACCTCATCTGTTATTGATATATGTTGTTAAACTGTTTATTTTATCTGTTTCTCACACTGCAAGTTCCCTGTTAGATTAGAAATCACTATGCGTTGAAATGATACATACCTGAACGGACTTTAGAATAGGGAAAAATCATTATGGGCTGAAATGATAGGCCTGAACGGTTTTTATTTATTTTATTTTTACTTGGGACTACGGGTTTGAAATGATAGAACCTGGATTTTTTTGTAAACCGTGGATTGAAATGATATATATTCATATTACTTGACCTAGGTTAGAAAACTATATACAGGCCCATGGTTAATTGTATAAAGTATTTAGAATATTTTTAATTTTTTTAAAAAAGTGTTCAATTATGAAAATTTGATTTAATTGGGTTTTAAATGTTTTAATAAAGAAATTTTGATTTTTCTGTAAGTTAAAATGTAATTTAAATAAATGGTAAAAGTGAATTTTTGGAAATATAACTTAAGTTGGAAAATTTGGAACTTTGGTTAAAAATGAAAATTAAGTTATATAAATAAAATAGAAATTTAATTATATTGGAAAATGGAAGAAAAATATAAATGTTAAGTTTATTTATTAAAAAGTGAAGAAAATAAAATGTTGCACTTGAATTTGTTAAGTGAAATTATTGAAAATTTTGATTTGATTATAAGAAATTTATTTATAAAAATCATAAGTTAAAAGTAATTTAAATGAACACTTTTAATGTTAAAATATGATTTTCATGATGTTTAAAGGGTTTAAATTAAAGTTTATTATTTGTTGGAAATACACTAAAATCTGGAAAATATTTTTTATAGCATTCAGAAATGCTATGATTTCTGTAAATGAACTAAAACTGAATAAAAGAGGCTATTACAGCAGTTCTGAAATGCTGTAGTTGCTGTAGTAAATTTTAAAGGCTAAAACTTAATAAAGACCTATTACAACAGTTTTGTGAATGCTGTAGTGGTCTGCTATCTTTGCTGAAATTGATAAAAACCTTAAACTTGAAACCTGAGCTATTACAACATTTTTGGAAATGCTGTCTTTACTGTTTTAAACTAAATTTCAACTAAAACTGAGTTTTAACAGCAGTTTTTAAATGCCGTCTTTGCTGAATTAAAGTGTTTCAAGTATAACTTATAACAGCTTTTTTCTAAATGCTGCGAAAGGCTGAAATTTTAAATGTTTATGGTTTTTGACTTAGTAAACGAGCTCAGAATGGTTTGAAACTTTGGAAATTGAATACTTGACTTGAAAGAATAATAACTTCACTTTAAAATGATTTAAATGAATAAATTTAATTGGAAAATATATCATTTTAAAAGATGATTTGAATTGAAATAAAAGAATGTTATCTTTGAATTTTAAAGGTGATTTGAATTGTAAATCTTTGAATTTAAAAGGGTATTTAAATTTGATATTTGTATTTGAATTCAAATAATGATTTGAAAAAGGTAGTTTTGAAGATATGATAATTTGGAGTATTGAAATGATTTGAAAATGATTTAATCTTTATTTTGACAAAGGATTGGATTTGAAATGATATTTTATTTTGAAGTATAAATTATTAGTTTTAAAAGTTATAACCATGGGTTATAATAGCGATCGGTTGTTAAAGAGGTCGGGATCAGATACGGACATACTCTCTGTCGATACCGAAAACCACTTTAACAACTTTGTACGCGGTGGAGATTCCAGAATGAAGTAGGATGGTGGCAATGTTCTTATGGTTTGTTACGTGGACCTAACTCCCGTGAGTTGGCTTAAGGTGGCTAAAACAGGAGCAATATCAGGCCAAAAGGGGTTGCTCCCCTGGTCGGACGCATTTCTTCGATACCATTCTATTACTTTGTGATTGTTTGGTGGCCACCCTCCGATTTGGGAATGTGTTCCGAGGTGGGCGTATGTGGCTGATGCGTTACCACCAGCCCGTGTGCGTAATTGGTATGTCTACCCTGGCATTGCCTCGTGTGTGGTGTCACCTAGCATATCGAGCCTTTACTACGAGTTTCTATTTGTGTCGTACCTATGTAGTATCTTCTCATAGTCTCCCGATCAGGAGATATGCAGATACTGTATAGACTATTGGCATTATTTGTGTTAAGGGGAATATTGGATCACTCCTTAACGCTATTTTAAAGTAAGTTTATTTTACTGTAAACATTATTATAATAGCACAATATACTACATAGTAAATAGTTTAACGGATCCTTAGAGGATGGGCGGTCCCAAGCATCTTCTAAGCCACTTGTACCTTTACTACAGTTCACTTGAGTTGGTTTACATTGGATAAGTATGTATGTCCTGACTCGAGTGTTTTTGTTTTATTTACGCTCGGGTAAGCCTGAATTATTCACAAATTTGGATTTCCACTCTCTGGGGGTCTGGAATCGCTGGAGATTATCAGCTTATATAGTTTATCTATATTCAGTTCTATTGTTCTATTTCAGTTCCGTTGTCAGCTTTGTATTACTGGACTCCTTTGTATTTGGGATTTTATGTTATATCTGTTTTCAGACTGATATTATGTATTTGGGTTTTGAGACTTTGTGATAGTAGCTTCATGAACTACTATGGTATTTTATTTTCCACCATGAGATATTCTGATGTTTTGTGTCTATGATTCTATGATTTGATTTGATTTGCTCCAAATTTTTATTACAATCTGTTATTTTGTACTATTCAAGTCCGACATGTGTGGATTATTGTCGATTTGAATGGTGGAAAATAATGGGTCGTTTCAGTTGGTATCAGAGCTTTGGTTTTTTAGGCAAACCTTAGCCTACAGAGCAAAAAAAAAACTCATTAGAGATAGGGTAGAAATACCCTAGAATGAGTGAAATCAACTTCAGAATCATTTCTTTATGAGAGAACATATTTTCAAAGTATAAAATGATTTTAAATGATTTTCAAAGGATTTTTCAAAGAATATTTTGATATTAAAATTTTCTTATCTTAAAGCTAATTTTTCTAAACTTGTTTCCTTTCGTATCTACCTTGTTAGAAATTTTTGTAATTAGGATGTTCATCCAATTGAATTTATCTTGTCTTATCTTTATCTTATCTCTACCTTTGTCCTAGTTTTCATTCTTGAATTTTCAGTACGAATCGTAGGAATGCTAGAGGTCAGGGTCATGGTGCTGCCCCAGTTCCAGCCCCAGCTCCTGTTTGTTTCATTGTTCTTTGCAAAGAATTTACTTAGCTTAGTGGTGCCAAGTTCACTGGTTCTGAGTCTATCATTGAGGCTCAACAATGGCTGAGGAGTATCTAGAGGATATTTACTAGTCTTGAGATTACTGATGCCCAGAAGCATCAGTTAGCCGCATGGCAGTTGTAGGAGGCTGCCCAAGATTGGTGGGAGTCTGTTACGGCTAACACCGTTGAGGCTGATCTTACTTGGGAACAGTTCAGGTATCTTCTTGTGTTTCTTTGAATTTTTTTTCTATCTTTTCGTGCCTTTTCTAAGCTTCTGTATCACTCTTCTCAAGGAGGCTTTTGTTGCTAAATGGATGCCCGAAGCTGGGAAATCCCAGCTTTATAGAGAATTTATGGACCTCAAGCAGGGAAGCATGTCTTTTTCAGAGTACGAGAGGAAGTTTAACTAACTTTCTAAGTTCAGACCTTGTCTGATAGACACTCCTCTAAAGAATAATGAGAAGTTTATTGCTGGTGCTCGTCCCAAGTACTATAGTCGTCTCATTTCTCATGTTCATGGCACTTTTACCCAGCTTATGGATATGGCTCTTCGTTATGAGAACCCTACTTCTAAGGGTCCTGCTTCAGTTGGTGCACCTTCATCTCAGACTTCTTCTGCAAATTCTAAGAAGAGAAAGCTCAGTTTCCAGCAGCAGAAGAAGAATTGGCTCAAGAATCTGTTGGGATCTTCATCATCTGGTCCATCTCAGAGGAAGCAATTTACCTTTCTTCCATCACTTGCTTTAAGTGTGACCAGAAAGGACACTATGCGAACAGTTGTCCTACTATTGTTGGTGATGCCATTCCTCCCCCTGCTCAGTCAGCTAGGTGTGATCTTTGCCACATCTGTCTCCAGCCTGGCCATTTCAGGAAGGATTGCCCTACCCAGCAGAAGGGTAAGCCTTCTGGTATATTTGCTGTCACCTCTACCTCTTCTCCAGCTTCTCCAGCTCCTAGTGATGACCAATGTACTCTTCAGGGCTCCTTTTCTTTATTTCAGCATCCTGTTCGTGTTTTATTTGACACTGGAGCTTCCCACACTTTTATATCTGTTGATTCATGTGATAAGTTAGAGCATCTTCTTTCTCCTGAGTATGATTCTGTGCCTTTTTGTGTTTCAAATCCAATTGGGGGTCCTGCAAACCTTAATCGAATTTGTAAGCATATGGAACTTATATATTCTGATCATTGCTTCAGTGGTGATTTCTATGATTTAGGCTTTGATGCTTTTGATTTGTTGCTTGGAAGTGATTGGCTTAGTAGGCATGATGCTCATATCTCTTGTAAAGCCCGGTCTGTTTATCTTGAGGATGATCTGGGTAATTCCTTGACTATTCAGTGCCGCATGCCTCAAGATTTTGCTGGCAGTTTTATATATTTTCTGGATTCTTCTCCTGGTGATTTTCAATCGACCCGTGTGGTCAAATTCTATCCAGATGTTTTACGTGAAGTCATTACTTTGCCTCCTAAGCGGGAGATTGATTTCCGCATTGATCTTATTCCTGTAGCTCGACCTGTTGTTCTTCCTCCTGGAAGAATGGCACCCCACGGGAAGGTTGAGTTAGCAAAGCAGATTGAGGACTTGTCATCCGAAGGTCTTATCAGACCTAGCCATTCCGAATGGGGAGCAGCAGTGGTCTTTTTCACTAAGTCAAATGGTTCATTGAGGATGTGTGTTGATTATGGGGAGCTGAACACGCTCACTATGAAAAACAAATATCCAATGCCTCGTATCAATGATATGTTTGATCAACTTTATGGTGCCACTTATTTCTCTCAACTTGATCTTGCCACAGGTGTCACCAGCTCAGAGTTGCTGAGGAAGCATTCCCAAAACTTCTTTCCGTACCGAGAATGGATTTTATGAATGGTTAGTCATGCCTTTTGGTTTGACTAATGCTCCTGCTTTCTTTGTGGATCTTATGAATCATGTTTATCATGCTGTGCTTAATAAATTTGTTCTAGTCTTTGTTGATGATATCCTTGTCTTTTCTAAGACCAAGGCAGAGCATGAGTCGCACTTGAAATCTGTTCTGGAGATTCTTAGAAGTCATCAATTGAAGCCTAAATTTTCTAAATGCCATTTCTGAAAAGATGAAGTCTGATTCCTTGGACATGTTGTTTCTAGTAATGGATTTTCTGTTGATCCAGCAAAGATCGCTACGATCAATGTAAGTCTTTCTTTCTCTTTTCCTTCGTCATTTAATTATTCTATCTCTTCTGTGGTTCTTATTTTCCCCATTTCTGTTAGAGGATTGGAAAACTCCTAAGACTCCTTCTGAGATTCGTAGTTTTCTGGGTCTTGCCGGTTACTATCGGAGATTCATCGAGAATTTTGCTCGGACTGCTGCACCTCACTGCTTTGATTCGTAAGAATGTTAAGTTTATTTGGGATAAGAAGTGGGAAGTGGAATTCAACGAGTTAAAGAGCAAGTTAACTTCCGCACCAGTTCTTACCGTTTCGAAAGGAAGTGAGCGATTGACGGTATATACTGATGCTAGTCCTGAGGGATTGGGTGCCATTCTCATGCAGGATGGTAAGGTCATAGCCTATGCCATCCGTTAGTTGAAAACCCATGAGGCTAATTATGCTACTCATGATTTAGAGTTGCTTGCTGTTGTCTTTGCTTTGAAGCTCTGGAGGCATCATCTTCTTGGAGCTAAGTTTGAGCTTTTCACAGATCATCAGTCTCTGAGATATATCTTCACCCGGAAGGATTTGAATCAGAGGCAAGTTCGTTGGCTTGAGTTTCTGGCTTCTTACGACCTCGATACTAGCTATACTCCCGGTAAAGCTAATGTTGTGGCCGATGCTCTGAGTCGGAAGAAGGCTTTGTTGTGTTAGCTTGTTATTTCTTCTCCTCTTCTGCATCGTATCAAGGCTAAGGAGGATGAGGATAAGATGCTTAGATTGATGAAGGAGAGTGTTCGTAGCAGGGTTGGTAGTAATAGTGGTAGTAGTGGAGCTCAGATTGATGATAGTAGTATTTTGAGGATTAATGGGAGGATTAGTGTCCCGAATGTTGATGGATTGAGGCAAGAGTTGCTTCGGGAGAATCATCGATCCAGACTTTCTATTCATCCTGGTGTGTCGAAGATGTATCAAGATATGAAGAGGTTTTATTGATGGAGGGGGATGAAGTGGGATGTCTCTATCTTTGTTAGTAGGTGTACGACTTGTCAGCAAGTCAAGGCCGATCATCAGAAGACCCATGGTTTGTTGCAGCCTCTTGAGATTTCCAACTGGAAGTGGGAATAGGTTTCCATGGATTTCATTGATGGATTGCCGAGGTCTAGGAAAGGAAATGAGAGTATCTGGGTTATTGTGGTTAGGCTGACCAGATCCACTCATTTCATTCTGGTCAAGTCTGCCCGTTCTGCTTCTAGCTTGTCTGAGATCTACATGAGGGAGATTGTTCGTCTCCGTGGTGTTCCTCTTAGTATTGTTTGTGATTGTGATGCTATCTTTGCCATCCAGTTCTAGAAAGCTTTTCAGGAATCTTTGGGTACTCATCTGAATCTGAGCACTGCTTACCATCCCCAGACCGACGGTCAAACAGAAAGAGTGAATCAAATATTCGAAGATCTTCTTCGTGCTTGTGTGCTTGATTATGGTGGATCTTGGGAATATCATTTGCATCTTGTCGAGTTCACCTACAATAATAGTTATCAGGTACAATCTTATCTTTTGTTTAAGCTTATCTTAATATTTTATCTATCTCTTTGTATCTTTGAATTCAGGCCAGTATCAAGACATCTCCATTTGCTGCTCTATATGGACGACCTTTTCGTTCTCCATCTTGCTGGATTGAATCCGGTAATCATCTGGTTCTTGGTCCTGATATGATTTTGGAAGCTTCGGAGAGAGTTGAGGAGATTAAGAGAAGGTTGAGAGTTGCTCAGGATCGGCAGAAGAAGTATACTGATAGGCGTAGGCGGAGTTTACTGTTGGTGATCAGGTTTTCCTTAAGGTCTCTCCCTTAAGGAATGTTCTTCGCTTTGGTCGTAGAGGGAAGCTTTCTCCTAGGTTCATTGCCCTTTCCGCAGTATGGAAAGAGCTGGTTCCTTGGCTTATCGTCTGGAGTTACCCGAAAAGCTTTCTGGAGTGCATGATGTATTCCACGTCTCACATCTTCGCCAGTATCTCCATGACCCATCTCTGCTTATTCAACCTTCTTCTCTTGACAGCTTGGATATTGAGCCTAATCTGACTGTCGAGAGGAAGCCCCTTCGTATTGTCGACAGAGGTACGAAGCAGCTAAGAAGAAAATCTGTTAGTCTGGTCAAAGTACAATGGAGTACTGATGATCGTCATTATACTTGGGAGACCGAGGAGAGCATTCGTGCTTCGAATCCGAAATTGTTTATTCCAGGTACTATTTTGTTTTTTCTATCTTGTTTTTCCTTATTTCCTTGTTTTCGTTCTTTTCGAAGACGAAAAGGTTTGAGTGGGGGAGAGTGTAACAACCCAATATTTTGAAATTTATTTTTTATTGAATTTATTTCACTTTGAAAATGTTTTAGAAATTATTTTACTTAAAATTTTGTTTTAAAATATTTTTAAAAGTGAAGTAGGAATTTTCTAGAGTTAATGTTATTTTTTTTGTAATTTTCATGCCCTGTTTTCAATTTTTAAAACAATTTCTTTAGTTCTTTTTCTATTTTTTCTCCAATTTAATTATTTATTTCATTTTAGAAATAATAAATGAATTATTTTATTTCAAATTTTTTCTTTATAATATTTTTAAAATGAAATGGATATTTTTCCAAGGCTAGTGATGATTTATTTGTAAATTTTGAACCCTGTTTTGAAACTTTTAAGCAATTTCTTTAATTCTTTTTCTATTTTCTTTAAATTTAATTATTTATTTTCATTTTATTTTTACTTTGTTTCCATTTTTAAATTCATTTACTAATTTTTGTTATGTTTTATTTGATTTAAAAGAAATGGTAAATTGAAGAGATAAAATTTTTCCTTTTCCTATGACTTTTCAAGTGCTTGACTTTTCATTTTTTTCATAACTCCACATTTACTTTGTTTGGCCATGTATTTTCTTATGAATAGTCGTGAGTTTCGTTTTCTTCTCACGCACAAAAAAAATTGCATCTCATTTTCATCCACGGCTAGGAGAAATTATTGGTAATGGCCTCCTTTATTTTCTACTTTTTCTTCTTATTTTTCATATGTTTTGCCTTGTTTTCTCATGTGTATTGCTCGGCCTCCTCTTGCTTGTCATGGCCACCACCTCCTACATCTCCTCCTCATCACCATCACCACCTACCCCTCAGGTCTTGTACCATGGCCAAGACTCCTACGATGCAAAAACTCCTCAAATTTACAACTTATGCCTTAAAACCTTCATAGCCGAGCCACTTTGCTTCATCACCTCCATCCACCACCACGGCCACCACCGTAGGCCGACACCACTTCATTGTCGAGACCTCCTCTCACCACTCCAGTCACTGACCATACCCCACACCCACTGGCTGAGCCAGTTGACTCCATGGCCGAGCCCAAAGTGTTAACAAAAACCATGCTAAGTTGCCTAGCCTCTTCACCTTCATGCCTTGTAACCTCCCCTACATTCTAGCCTTTATGCCGTGCACCCTTGTGTCCAAACCCGATCCAAACCATGGTCAAACCTGAGCCAAATGCACCCTTAGGCCGTGCAAACAAATATAGAAAGCAAGGCAAAAGTTTGTGTGTTCAAATTGTTTTTCATTTCAAAGTCTCCACTCGAGTCCGTAGTCTTGTCATTGTGTTCTGGAATCCATTGTGTCAATTGTATTCATATCTCCAGCATAAGAGGTGAGTAAATCTCACACGACATTATTTACTTATGCAAATGTGAAGGGATAACAATTGAATGTGTAGAATTATATATGATGTTATAACTGCCTGTGATTATTTATATATGATGTTAAACCTGTTAAATTACCTGTCACCTCATCTGTTATTGATATATGTTGTTAAACTGTTTATTTTATCTGTTTCTCACACTACAAGTTCCCTGTTAGATTAGAAATCACTATGCGTTGAAATGATACATACCTGAACGGACTTTAGAATAGGGAAAAATCATTATGGGCTGAAATGATAGGCCTGAACGGTTTTTATTTATTTTATTTTTACTTGGGACTACGGGTTTGAAATGATAGAACCCGGATTTTTTTGTAAACCGCGGATTGAAATGATATATATTCATATTACTTGACCTAGGTTAGAAAACTATATACAGGCCCATGGTTAATTGTATAAAGTATTTTGAATATTTTTAATTTTTTAAAAAAAGTGTTCAATTATGAAAATTTGATTTAATTATGTTTTAAATGTTTTAATAAAGAAATTTTGATTTTTCTGTAAGTTAAAATGTAATTTAAATAAATGGTAAAAGTGAATTTTTGGAAATATAACTTAAGTTGGAAAATTTGGAACTTTGGTTAAAAATAAAAATTAAGTTATATAAATAAAATAGAAATTTAATTATATTGGAAAATGGAAGAAAAATATAAATGTTAAGTTTATTTATTAAAAAGTGAAGAAAATAAAATGTTGCACTTGAATTTGTTAAGTGAAATTGTTGAAAATTTTGATTTGATTATAAGAAATTTATTTATAAAAATCATAAGTTAAAAGTAATTTAAATGAACACTTTTAATGTTAAAATATGATTTTCATGATGTTTAAAGGGTTTAAATTAAAGTTCATTATTTGTTGGAAATACACTAAAATCTGGAAAATATTTTTTATAGCATTCAGAAATGCTATGATTTCTGTAAATGAACTAAAACTGAATAAAAGAGGCTATTACAGCAGTTCTGAAATGCTGTAGTTGCTGTAGTAAATTTTAAAGGCTAAAACTTAATAAAGACCTATTACAACAGTTTTGTGAATGCTGTAGTGGTCTGCTATCTTTGCTGAAATTGATAAAAACCTTAAACTTGAAACCTGAGCTATTACAACATTTTTGGAAATGCTGTCTTTACTGTTTTAAACTAAATTTCAACTAAAACTGAGTTTTAACAGCAGTTTTTAAATGCCGTCTTTGCTGAATTAAAGTGTTTCAAGTATAACTTATAACAGCTTTTTTCTAAATGCTGCGAAAGGCTGAAATTTTAAATGTTTATGGTTTTTGACTTAGTAAACGAGCTCAGAATGGTTTGAAACTTTGGAAATTGAATACTTGACTTGAAAGAATAATAACTTCACTTTAAAATGATTTAAATGAATAAATTTAATTGGAAAATATATCATTTTAAAAGATGATTTGAATTGAAATAAAAGAATGTTATCTTTGAATTTTAAAGGTGATTTGAATTGAAAATCTTTGAATTTAAAAGGGTATTTAAATTTGATATTTGTATTTGAATTCAAATAATGATTTGAAAAAGGTAGTTTTGAAGATATGATAATTTGGAATATTGAAATGATTTGAAAATGATTTAATCTTTATTTTGACAAAGGATTGGATTTGAAATGATATTTTATTTTGAAGTTTATATTAGTTTTAAAAGTTATAACCATGGGTTATAATAGCGATCGGTTGTTAAAGAGGTCGGGATCAGATACGGTCATACTCTCTGTCGATACCGAAAACCACTTTAACAACTTTGTACGCGGTGGAGATTCCAGAATGAAGTAGGATGGTGGCAATGTTCTTATGGTTTGTTACGTGGACCTAACTCCCATGAGTTGGCTTAAGGTGGCTAAAACAGGAGCAATATCAGGCCAAAAGGGGTTGCTCCCCTGGTCGGACGCATTTCTTCGATACCATCCTATTACTTTGTGATTGTTTGGTGGCCACCCTCCGATTTGGGAATGTGTTCCGAGGTGGGCGTATGTGGCTGATGCGTTACCACCAGCCCGTGTGCGTAATTGGTATGTCTACCCTGGCATTGCCTCGTGTGTGGTGTCACCTAGCATATCGAGCCTTTACTACGAGTTTCTATTTGTGTCGTACCTATGTAGTATCTTCTCATAGTCTCCCGATCAGGAGATATGCAGATACTGTATAGACTATTGGCATTATTTGTGTTAAGGGGAATATTGGATCACTCCTTAACGCTATTTTAAAGTAAGTTTATTTTACTGTAAACATTATTATAATAGCACAATATACTACATAGTAAATAGTTTAATGGATCCTTAGAGGATGGGCGGTCCTAAGCATCTTGAATTTGTTAAGTGAAATTATTGAAAATTTTAATTTAATTATAAGAAATTTATTTATAAAAATCATAAGTTAAAAGTAATTTAAATGAACACTTTTAATGTTAAAATATGATTTTCATGATGTTTAAAGGGTTTAAATTGAAGTTTATTATTTGTTGGAAATACAATGAAATCTGGAAGATATTTTTTATAGCATTCAGAAATGCTATGATTTCTGTAAATGAACTAAAACTGAATAAAAGAGGCTATTATAGTAGTTCTGAAATGTTGTAGTTGCTGTAGTAAATTTAAAAGGCTAAAACTTAATAAAGGCCTATTACAACAGTTCTGTAAATGCTGTAGTGGTCCACTGTCTTTGCTGAAATTGATAAAAACCTTAAACTTGAAACCTAAGCTATTACATCATTTCTGGAGATGCTGTCTTTGCTGTTTTAAACTAAATTTCAATTAAAACTGAGTTTTAACAGCAGTTTTTAAATGCCGTCTTTGCTGAATTAAAGTGTTTCAAGTATAACTTGTAACAGCTTTTTTATAAATGCTGCGAAAGGCTGAAATTTTAAATGTTTATGGTTTTTGACTTAGTAAACGAGCTCAGAATGGTTTGAAACTTTGGAAATTGAATACTTGACTTGAAAGAATAATAACTTCACTTTAAAATGATTTAAATGAATAAATTTAATTGGAAAATATATCATTTTAAAAGATGATTTGAATTGAAATAAAAGAATGTTATCTTTGAATTTTAAAGGTGATTTGAATTGAAAATCTTTGAATTTAAAAGGGTATTTAAATTTGATATTTGTATTTGAATTCAAATAATGATTTGAAAAAGGTAGTTTTGAAGATATGATAATTTGGAATATTGAAATGATTTGAGAATGATTTAATCTTTATTTTGACAAAGGATTGGATTTGAAATGATATTTTATTTTGAAGTTTATATTAGTTTTAAAAGTTATAACCATGGGTTATAACAGCGATCGGTTGTTAAAGAGGTCGGGATCAGATACGGACATACTCTCTGTCGATACCGAAAACCACTTTAACAACTTTGTACGCGGTGGAGATTCCAGAATGAAGTAGGATGGTGGCAATGTTCTTATGGTTTGTTACGTGGACCTAACTCCCATGAGTTGGCTTAAGGTGGCTAAAACAGGAGCAATATCAGGCCAAAAGGGGTTGCTCCCCTGGTCGGACGCATTTCTTCGATACCATCCTATTACTTTGTGATTGTTTGGTGGCCACCCTCCGATTTGGGAATGTGTTCCGAGGTGGGCGTATGTGGCTGATGCGTTACCACCAGCCCGTGTGCGTAATTGGTATGTCTACCCTGGCATTGCCTCGTGTGTGGTGTCACCTAGCATATCGAGCCTTTACTACGAGTTTCTATTTGTGTCGTACCTATGTAGTATCTTCTCATAGTCTCCCGATCAGGAGATATGCAGATACTGTATAGACTATTGGCATTATTTGTGTTAAGGGGAATATTGGATCACTCCTTAACGCTATTTTAAAGTAAGTTTATTTTATTGTAAACATTATTATAATAGCACAATATACTACATAGTAAATAGTTTAACGGATCCTTAGAGGATGGGCGGTCCTAAGCATCTTGAATTTGTTAAGTGAAATTATTGAAAATTTTAATTTAATTATAAGAAATTTATTTATAAAAATCATAAGTTAAAAGTAATTTAAATGAACACTTTTAATGTTAAAATATGATTTTCATGATGTTTAAAGGGTTTAAATTGAAGTTTATTATTTGTTGGAAATACAATGAAATCTGGAAGATATTTTTTATAGCATTCAGAAATGCTATGATTTCTGTAAATGAACTAAAACTGAATAAAAGAGGCTATTACAGCAGTTCTGAAATGCTGTAGTTGCTGTAGTAAATTTTAAAGGCTAAAACTTAATAAAGACCTATTACAACAGTTTTGTGAATGCTGTAGTGGTCTGCTATCTTTGCTGAAATTGATAAAAACCTTAAACTTGAAACCTGAGCTATTACAACATTTTTGGAAATGCTGTCTTTACTGTTTTAAACTAAATTTCAACTAAAACTGAGTTTTAACAGCAATTTTTAAATGCCGTCTTTGCTGAATTAAAGTGTTTCAAGTATAACTTATAACAGCTTTTTTCTAAATGCTGCGAAAGGCTGAAATTTTAAATGTTTATGGTTTTTGACTTAGTAAACGAGCTCAGAATGGTTTGAAACTTTGGAAATTGAATACTTGACTTGAAAGAATAATAACTTCACTTTAAAATGATTTAAATGAATAAATTTAATTGGAAAATATATCATTTTAAAAGATGATTTGAATTGAAATAAAAGAATGTTATCTTTGAATTTTAAAGGTGATTTGAATTGAAAATCTTTGAATTTAAAAGGGTATTTAAATTTGATATTTGAATTTGAATTCAAATAATGATTTGAAAAAGGTAGTTTTGAAGATATGATAATTTGGAATATTGAAATGATTTGAAAATGATTTAATCTTTATTTTGACAAAGAATTGAATTTGAAATGATATTCTATTTTGAAGTATAAATTATTAGTTTTAAAAGTTATAACCACGGGTTATAATAACGATTGGTTGTTAAAGAGACCGGGATCAGATATAGACAAACTCTCTGTCGATATCGAAAACCACTTTAACAACTATGTACGCGGTGGAGATTCTAGAATGAAGTAGGATGGTGGTGACATTCTTGTGGTATGTTACGTGGACCTAACTCCCGTGAGTTAGCTTAAGGTGGCTAAAATAGGAGCGATCTCGGGCCAAAAGGGGTAGCTCCTCTGGTTGGACGCATTTCTTCGATACCGTCCTATTACTTTGTGATTGTTTGGTGGCCACGCTTCGATTTTGGAATGTGTTCCGAGGTGGGCGTATGTGGCTGCTGCTTTACCGCCAGCCCGTGTGCGTAATTGGTATATCTACCCTGGCATTGCCTCATGTTCTGTGTCACCTACCATATCGAGCCTTTACTACGAGTTTCTATTTGTGTTGTACCTATGCAGTATCTTCTCATAGTCTCCAGATCAGGAGATATGCAGATATTGTATAGATTATTGACATTATTTGTATTAAGGGGAATATTGGGTCACTTCTTAACGCTATTTTAAAGTAAGTTTATTTTACTGTAGACATTATTATAATAGCGCAATATACTACATAGCAAATAGTTTAACGGATCCTTAGAGGATGGGCGGTCCTAAGCATCTTCTAAGTCACTTATATCATTACTACAGTTCACTTGAGTTGGTTTACATTGGATAAGTATGTATGTCCTGACTCGAGTGTTTGTGTTTTATTTACGCTCGGGTCAGCCTGAGTTATTCACAGATTTGGATTTCCACTCTCTGGGGGTCTAGAATCGCTGGAGATTATCAGCTTATCTAGTTTATCTATATTCAGTTCTATTGTTCTATTTCAGTTCCGTTGTTAGCTTTGTATCAGTAGACTCCTTTGTATTTGGGATTTTATGTTGTATTTGTTTTTAGACTGATATTATGTATTTGGGTTTTGAGACTTTGTGATAGTAGCTTCATGACAACTATGATATTTTATTTTCCGCTGCGAGATATTCTGATGTTCTGTGTCTGTGATTCTGTGATTTGATTTTATTTGCTCCGAATTTTTATTACAATATGTTATTTTGTACTATTCAAGTCCGGCATGTGTGGATTATTTTCAATTTGAATGGTGGAAAATAATGGGTCGTTTCAAATGTGGTGACCATATTGGAGGGCAGACACTAACAAAGAAGATCCTCCGCTACGGATACTATTGGCCAACTATAAGTCGGAATGCTGCACACTACGTAAAGAGATGTGACAAATTCCAGAAGTATGCAAAAATCCCAAGAGCTCCACCGACGGAACTCATACAAATGGTTAGTCCCTGGCCGTTTGCAATGTGGGGGATCAATATAATTGGTTCTTTACCCATATCCAAAGGTGGTGCAAAATACCTAATAGTTGCGGTCGATTACTTTACCAAGTGGGCAGAAGTAGAGCCCTTAGCCACGATCACTACCAGCAAGGTCATTAATTTTGTTGTACGAAACATTATATGCCATTTTGGCCTCCTACGGACTATCATTACAAACAACGGAACTCAGTTCGAAAGTAGGGAGTTCAAAGAATTTTGTTAAAAGTATGGCATTGAAAAAAGGTTTGTAGTAGTTGCTCATCCAAAAGCCAATGGACAAGTAGAAGCTGTGGACAAAATAATCAAGCGCATATTGAAAAAACGTTTGGAAAAGGCTAGAGGCAAGTGGGTAGATGAACTTCCAACATCACTTTGGGCTTACAGAACCACCCACAAGTCCGTGACTGGCCACGCTACATTCGCATTGGCATATGGCACGGAAGCTGTTATACCCGTGGAACTTGAAGTTTCTTTACATCGGGTAACTCATTATGACCCTAAAACGAATCAAGATCTTTTACTGGAATCACTAGACTTCGTTGTTGAAAAACGTGAGGAATCTTATTTAAAGGCTGCTGCATATAGGCATCGAGTCGCTCGATATCATAATGAAAAAGTATGACCGAGAATCTTTGATGTGGGCGATCTTGTTTTGAAACGAGTTTTCCCGATCCCATCGCATATGAATCCCACATGGGAAGGTCCATACGTCATTGAACGGTGGCTTGGAGAGGGAACTTTCAAGTTAGCGACTGTTGATGGCGCGACACTCCTCCAAGCATGGAATAGCGAGCATCTGTGGCATTATTATACTTAGTCTATTTCTTTCATATTTTAGTTGCAATTATTTCCAGTATATTTTTATTTCGTTGATTCTTAGTTTTCGGCACGTAATAAGACAATTTAATTTGTTTTTATTAATAAAGGCTTGAAGCCATCTTTTCCATGAATTATTAATGTTTCCATGTGTGATAATTCTATGGAAAAAAAACTAAAGTTACAATATTCCATCTGGCATGAACGCGCACAATTCCAAAAAATCTCCAAGTCCCTAGAGTGCGGAGTAGAGTATTCTGAGTCCCCGAAGTGCGGACTAGAGTATAAACGACTTAAAATCTCTAAGTTCCCAGAGTGCTGATTGGAGTACTCTGAGTCCCCAGAGTGCGGACTAGAGTATAGACGACTTAAAATATGCAAGTCCCCAAAGTGTGGACAGGAGTACTCTGAGTCCTCTGAGTGCGGTCTAGAGTATAAACGACTTAAAATCTCCAAGTCCTCAGAGTGCGGACTGGAGTACTCTGAGTCCCCAGAGTGCGGACTAGAGTATAAACGAATTAAAATCTCCAAGTCCCCAGAGTGCGGACCGGAGTGCTTTGAGTTGCCGAAGTGTGGACTAGAGTACAAAGGACTCAAAATCTCCAAGTCCCTAGAGTGCAGACTGGAGTAATCCGAGTCCCCGGAGTGCGGGCTAGAGTATAAATGACTTAAAATCTCCAAGTCCCTAGAGTGCAGACTGGAGTACTCCGAGTCCTTGGAGTTCGGACTAGAGTATAGACGACTTAAATATCCAAGTCCCTAGAGTGCGGACTGGAGTACTATGAGTCTGTAATGCCCCAAAATTTTGAGGAAAATTATTTTAATAAAACAAATTTATTTTAAAAATATTTGGATTAAATATTGATGGAATTTCTGAATTGAATGATGTGCAGTGATATGTGTGCACATGCACACTGGAAATGGCACAAGGAAAGGATTTAAAATTTCTGGAAAAAAAATGATGATAATAAAATAAATAAACAAAGAAAGGAAGCATTTCAAATATGATTTTGAAATGTGAATTATTAATCAAATTAAATATGTTTTTTTGTATACATTGAAATTAAGTATTCTCTGTGAAGTTGAATATGAATACATATAGAGATTAAAAATATAATTGTATACTGAAATTAAAAATATGAAACATATGCATATGAATAATTTTACAGGAAGTAAGAAAGAATTAAAAAAAATACATATATGTCTATGCACAGGTACATTTTCTTTGAGTAGAAATATATTGGAACTAAGCAAGAAAAAAATAATAATAACATTAAAATGGCATGAGATATAAAATAAGCAAGTATGTTATGTATAGGCAAAAATAGGAAAAGGGGGATTTCCAGAAATAAACAAATGTGTAAATGTAGCTAAGTCACACCTTTAACATGATTTGGGTAGACTGGCCATTTTCTGAAAAAGTAAAGAAAAAGGAAATGCTGCCTGTAACAAAGTAATATGGCCGGGGTAATTAAGAATAGGAATATGAAAATACAAATACAAAATGCATGATATTAGTCAGGACAAAAATGGAATTTTGTTTTGATAAAACCCTAGTAAAAATGCTTATAAATAAGTAGTTATAGCCAGGGGAATCAGTTTACCCGAGATACTTAAAATAAGAAAGGAAGAAAACATTTTAAAGGAAGGAAACAAAAATATACTCAGGGATTTTCTGGATCAACTAGAAGGGGATACTTAGGTGAGTAACCTCACCAAATTCATGGCATTAAGACCTAAGACGAGGCAGCCAATTTTTATATTGCTATTTACTTATTTCTGGTTTTGTTGAATATGATTTTATCAATGCTCTTTGGATGTTTTTGGATCTGTCATGATTTTATTATGGATGTTTTTGATATTTGATCTGTTGTGATGTTTGTCTTTGGATGTGCAACTTACTGTTTTATTTTACTCAAAAAAGTTAAGGCATACAACCTTAAAATCAAGGCAAGAATACTCACAACTAATATGGATCTATGGCATGGAAATTTTAATAGAAGAAAATATTATGAGCTGCATTATACTTTGTATAAGTGCTGAGGCTTAGAACAGGGTATTAGGGGTGTACTTGAGTGCTGAACCCCTGATCAAAAAAAAAAGAAAGAAAAAAAAACCCACAAGTTAAAATTATGGTTAAGCTAGATTGTGGATCTGGTTAAACCATAGTTACTTGCAGATCAAAATTAACTTAACATGCCATATCTTTATTTATAGTTGTAAATATTCTTGTATTAAATTAAGATCCAGATATCTTTTGACAATATCCTTGAAAATGATTATTTATTTGTTTCTGGAAATTATGCTTGCAAGATGCATATGATGTTTTCATGTATGCAGTGGCATTTTCATCTAAATATATGATGATAAAACCAAACAAATACTTCTAGTAGATAAACTAGGAATGGTGAGCCAAGAAGGCTGCTGGAATGCTTGTCATATTTGAAGTATGCAAGTTGGCACATGGTTTGTTTAAGCCCTGAGATCTTTGTGCAATGACGTGAATTAATTCATTGCAATGTGTCCCAGTGATTCCTTAATAGCAGATGAGGCTAGAATATAAATTGATATGTATATGTATAGGTAACACATAAATCAGGAAACAAGGACATGAGTATTTCTTAGATTTGTTGAAGTGGAACCATGGTTATTCCAGGGCATCTAAGTGTTGCAGATTAATGTGAATGTTTGTATAATTATGTTTGTGCAAATAGTTGATTTATGAAGTTATTACACTTGCATAACAATTCACCTGGAATATAGAGTATAGTGATTTAATAAATTACTCAAGCAACTGGCTAGAACTCATGTATCATTCATTTGCTTAATATCATGAATATAATGAAGTTGTTCATACCAGATCATAGATCTGGCCCTTGTTTTCTCATGGCATATGGAGGTGTCTCATTTTTGAAATGAGGCCGCCACTAATGCTCTTTCAGGAAATGCAGGAACTAAGTAGAAAATGAAGTTATGGCTAATGTGAAGAAGTGAATGAACATGCTTGTTAGTTTTAATAAGAGCCTATGATGATTTTATCTGCATGTATTCATGAGAGAGTTATGTTTGAATCTGCTGATATGTACTAAACTTCCTATGTTTGATT
The DNA here is from genome assembly GCA_030765085.1 of Allium cepa. Classification (NCBI taxonomy): domain Eukaryota; kingdom Viridiplantae; phylum Streptophyta; class Magnoliopsida; order Asparagales; family Amaryllidaceae; genus Allium; species Allium cepa. The sequence continues at coordinate 888,993,471 of CM060940.1, read as the reverse complement.
AAATCAGTTGTTGTCTGTTGACTTTTGCTATGTATTAGGAATTGGAAATCAAAAGATCATTTGAGTTGAACTAGGAGATAGGCTTAAGATATTACCTATGAAAATCTGGGAAAAGAAGTGTATTCATATTTAAGTAATTTTCATACAAAACCTATAATATGTAATAGCCAGGCTTGAATCATTTAAAATCAGTGAGCTTTGAAATAAAATCTGACTTCAAACTTGAAGTATATTTCAAGCATTCAGTTGTTTTATTAAAGTATTTCGTAAAAGAGTTCAAGCTCATTTGTGAGTTGCTTTAAGAAATGAATCTATCTGAAGAAAGTTTTTAGCACTTGGCAACTAAATGGCATTTCAATTGTCATGATCAAAGTGTTTGGTTAACATGGCCACATGGTTCAACCAGCTTCAAAAGAGTGGGGTCTTGGTTGATCATGTTGGTCTGCAATTTGAAAATAAAATGCATTTTAAAACCTTTTGTTAATTTAGCAAGTGTTATGTTAAAATCCCCTTCAAATACTAATGGCAAACATGCAATTTTAACTGACTGGTATTATCAATCCATGAAGTATTTTGAATTCAAAACCTGGTTCATTTAAAACATAGAGGTTGTTCATTTTTTTCTTAAAAACATTTTTAAAACAAGTACTTTCATCATAGAAAACTTAGAAAGAAATAATTAAATGATTTACTTAAGTTTTTTCATATTGTATAAGTCAAGAATAAGAGAGGCTTCAAAGAAAATACATAAGTTGAAAATGATAATTGTAAATATCATTTTCTGGTACTTAGGCAAATATCAAACATTTGAACTATGCAAAAAAAAATTCTCAAGTATTTTGAGATTATCTGCCTAGATAAATAACAGAAAAATCATGGTTTGTATGATCAAATCCAGTACAAATAAATATAAACAGGATCTACTTATATAATGCAAATATCAAAGAACATGGAAATTTTAAATTATGAGTATATTAATTTCAAATTCAAATCAAACAGAACTGGCTGTTGTTTGCAAATTTAAAAAAAAATGCTCTGATTTAAACAAGAGAAACACATACATCATCATATGTATGTGCATATCTCTATGATTGAACTGATATATTTGTATTGGTAAAGATTTGGATCCTGGATAATTGATTAAAAAGGAAAAAATGACTCTGAGAATTTAAATCAAAATTTAACTGAGCAAATGTATATGTACATACATAAAAGAAAAGAAATCCTATGAATAATTAAGGTAAAACCAGAGAGTCATTTCAGAGTCTCCAGAGTACGGATTAGAGTATAAACGACTTAAAATCTCCAAGTCTCCAAAGTGCAGATTGGAGTAGTATGAGTCCTTTGTAGGATCGATTTCACCATAAAGGGGGGTGAATAGGGTGATACTATTAATTATAAAAATTATTGCGAAAGTTTATAAAATATTCTCAACAAAGATATATCAAAATAGCAGCACATATAATAGCAGAATAATAAATGCAGAAATAGAACGACACAGAATTTACCCATCTTCGACAAAACCCTGCCTACGTGCTGCCCCCAAGGTTTCTACTAGAAATTAAGCAGTCAGACGCTTACACACATCAACTCGCGACACCCGCTATCGACTAGCCTTAACTTTATACTCAAAATCCTGCCACAACTCAGCCACTGAGTTGCGAATTCTCAAACTACGCGATGTAGTTTGTCCCCTAGTCACACGACTAGAATTTACACGAGTTTAAAAAGGAAATACAAATTTAAAATAATAATTTAAAAACAAAACCCTAATATAAATCAAGCCTAATAACCAGGCCGGCCCACAAGTGATAAAATTAAACCCCCTTTTTCATTTTCTTTTGTATTATAACTTCGGCCATGTTTGCTCCAAAAAGAATGTCGGCCTCGTTGCTTGCTCGAAAATTAGGGCTTTGAGAAATTGAACGCGTCGCTTCAATTAATCATTCGAATTTATGATCTTGCGATGCCTGGTTTGTCGAATAATCGCCTCTTCGATTTTGCATATGGCTGCATCAATTTCGTCGAGTTCGGTTCAAAGAATCTGGTATGTAATTTATGCTTTCTGCTTTTCTTGTTAGCTTCCTTGAACTCGATTAGTGATTCGAGTTATTCATATAATCTTCTCTGTTATTGCTTGAACTCGAATTGCATATCTCGGCCGATGATGAATGGGTTTATATAAGGTACGAAACCCTTCATTTTCTTTCGTATACATTTATTTGAATTCGTCAATTACTTTGTTTCGGCCGCTTGATTTTGTTTTGATGCTGATGATGATTTCTGACTTCTTCAGTTTGTATATTTTTGATTTGAACAAATTCGTATATTTTCTGGTAGCTTGATTCATACGGCTTCGATTGAGAGCTGTATCATTCCTTGTCAACCATTGAATTATTTGGACTTTTGACTTCGGTTTGAATTTTTCTCTGCAACTTGAATTCGGCCAATGCTTTGATATTGAACTGTAGTTTTTTACTTGATAATTATGGCTTTGATTTGTATTGTAAAACCTGCTTCCTGACGATATTTGTAACGCCCCGAAAATTTTCGACTTTCGAAAATTCAACATCGATACTCACTTTATCGACTGCCGAGAAATCGAAGGCCGGAAACACGGAATGTTATGGTTTAAGAAAAAGAAAGAGGTAGAAGAAGAGAGAATATAGTAGAAAATAGAGGGAACAGAAAGAAAACACAACAAAATTTTAAAATAGAACGGAAAGAAAACAGAGAAAGGAAATAAGAATGGGACAGAAAGAAATAACAGAACAAATAGAACAACATCAGAATCTCACAATTCGCAGCGGAACAACATATAATAATAAATGAATAATCTTTAAACAAAGAACTATATCAGTTATTACATTACATTTCATTTCATTACATCATATCATCAGAGTGTACAACATCATACAACAACAACAAACAGCAGAAAAGAAATACTATATACTGGTAATACGCCATGCCATCCAGCTTGCCTCCAGCAACTCCAGAATATCCAGAATATCCTGATAAACCTTAACTCTAACTGTCCGTGTGGAAATTGGTGGGCACCCAGAGTTTAGGAAGGAAAACAATAAACTCCGAGTCAGTCATGTGACTGGTGTGAGAACTCAAAACAGTTTATTTATCTTTAAAATCAAAAATAGAGGAATATTTTTAAATTCAATTCGCAATGCTTTTTAAAAATGAGACTACCATAAGGCCTCCCGCACACACACACATGCAAACGCAGAATCGGAGGAGATTTCTCCTTATGATAGTCAAAGATGCTTGATACGCGTTTAAAATAACATTTGATATTATTATTAGTGCATAGTGTAGGAAAAATTTATTTCGAAAATAAAGATATAAATCTTAGCCAACATAGACATTCCGAACTATGCCTACTATAGCTACCATCCAAACAGTGTTGCGACACCATAAGTGAATGATAGGTTCTACAACTAATACCGTACAAGTTTCGTATTGTTTCTTTGGATTTCCAATAAATGGTCAGGCCAAGGAACTTTCCATTGCCACATGAGAATGCCTCTGGATGGACATCCCCGAGAACCAAACCGGATCTCTACCAACACAAGGCCGGGTTACCCCTAACTGAGTAACAACTGACCGAATATGCCATCCCCCGGTCCTTTGGGACCTTTATCACCGAGCGCTTGTAATCAATTCACACAATCATAAAGTGTTTTCAACATGAGTAAGTATCTGGGCTCCATAGCATGATACCACCCTTTTCCAGAAGGAAATGCACATATCCTAAAGGGCGCTACCCCTCATAACCTTGCTGCTTCTTTTCTGTTTTGACCATTTCCGGGATGTGAGGCTCGACGAAGTCACGTCCACAAAAACATACTTTATACAAAAGCCATGCTTTGGGTCAACAAATGATCATAGAAATGATCACCAAGATAGACGATCAAACAAATGATCCTATCACAAATAATCAACACAATGATCATTTCAGCATCACTCAGCATGTCACATTACCAAATTGGGAATATATTGCTGATAACCTTCAACTACATAACCTCTGAGCTCGTACGTCTCAAAGAAGGGTGTTAAGCTAAAAGAATAAATTCTCCGCCACCAACAGAAATATATTTGAAAGAAATCGGCTTTATATCTCAACTTGTAATGTCAGGCACACAATCCATACAAGTCTGTTCCGGGATCGAACAAAACCGAAGGCACTTACAAAGAAGTCCTTGCAATCCGGATATTCACAATCCTGATCGGATTTCCCATCACTTATGGAATCTCTATACCAGGAGCTACCCAGTGCAGAGACAATCGACAGGTCATCCTATCGCTCTCGCAAATACCGGTCTTCAACACCGATCTTCAAATGCAATTCACAACGACGTATCACATATTCGGAATGGGTTATACGACCCCATGGTCCTTTCCCGGTTAACCCGAATAGTGAGCGCTTATTCAAAAATAAATGTGACATTCAAATTCAAACAAATCACATCAAATACCATTCAAAGGGAAATATTGATAGTCGGCTATTGAACTATCAATGGATATGCATACATCACCAGATTCCAAATAATTTTCCAAATTATTTATTTTCCAAAATATCTTTACAAGATATATAATTTCAACAATTCAAAAATAAATCAATATTTATTTTTAAACCAATTTCACTTTCTTTTATAAATTCCTTAGTGAATTTATATTCCAAAATATCCATGCATATACGATTTCAATTTATCCATTTTCAATTTATCTTCAAAAAGATAAATTCTAAATATTCACTTCATATTGGAAAACGTTTCCCTACTTATTCAATAAGTAATTCACAAATTTTATTTATTTTCAACCTTTTGAAAATATTCAATATACTTACATCCAAATTAAGTATATATTTCATTCTTTAAGGAAATCATTCTCTTAAACATATTTATTTGGGCCAAAACGAATGTTACGTAAAACATCGTTACGACATCCCAAAATCACTAGTATAGGGATTCGAAATTAAAATAGATATATAAATCCCAATACTATTCAAAACATTTCCTTTCGGAAATCATTTACTATAACAACAGTGTTATAGTCCACATTTCCTTTTATTCCTCGAAACATCTATTTCAACAATAAATGTTGAAATCTATGGTTTCGAATCTCAACACATTTAAAACATCGTTAGATCGTTTTAATTCTATTCAAAACATCACATCCTAAACATTTCTTTAACATATTATTCACTATTCAAAAACGTGAATATATCTTGTTAACAAAATTTCATCATTTCTATACTTTTTATTTTAAAGGATTATTCACCGTCTAAAACGTGAATATAACTCCATTTATAAGTTATAAAAATTAACTTATCAAAATAAGTTGTTTGCGAATTTATAAAACAACGTTTATAAATTCCATTTCTATTTATTTTATAACGACTTCCTTTTATAAATTTCTTTATTAACCTATTCCAGTTCATAACTCAATTATAAACTAAAAGTTCATATTACAAGTCAAATGCTTATAAAACGATTATTTTACAAAATCGTTCCTTTAAACTTCATAATCATAAATCTTATAACCTATAAGATTCAATTATTTATCCAAAACCATTCTTTTAATAACTTTATAAATTTTATAAACCTACTGTTTATAAAATTCCATTTATAATTTAACCGTTTATAATTCTATAAATTTCATTTAATTTATGAAATTCATTTTCACTTCATTCAAACACTTATAAAAACTCGTTTTATAATGTCAATATTTCAATTTATAAATATCCATTTATAAATTTCTTAATATAAATCAATTTATATTATTCTTTAAAACATCTTTAAATTCCTTTAAAAACTTCATCATTTTGATTTATAAAATAATCAAATTTTATAAATCCTATATTTAACTTTTTATAATAAATTCAGAAATCCCAATTTAACTATTTTATAAAATCATAAATCCATATTTCTCAAAAAATCAATCTTTTAACTGTATTTCTCAAAATCATAATTTTTATAACTTTAAAAATTATAACGTTTATTTATTTAAAATAAATCAATTTCCAAAAATATTTAATATTTTCAAAGATCACTTCAAAATCATTTTAAAATCCCAAAATTTGGGTCCAATGATGCTACACACCAAATAGTCAATCACGACAAACAACGATATCATATATCGATATGATAATCCATCAAATATCAAAATATCTGAAATCAAATAAATACTGTTGAGGAATCCAGTTGGATCCCTCCAACCTGTTTTCCTGCATCAAAAAACATTAGCACAATACCAATTTCGCTCCAGTACGAAATTATCGCGGTATATGTTTTTATTAAATATTATCCGCTTAATAACGGCGCAATAGGGTCTCATCTGCTAAAAAAAATGCAGGAAATCAACAACTGCAATATATACATATGCCAATATATATATATTGATATTATATATAATACCAATTTCACTGTTTATGAAATATTCGCGGTATATGTTTTTAATAAATAACATCCGCTTACTAACGGCGTATAATGTCTATTTTAACAATCAATAAATATCAATCATCATTCAAACATGCATTCAAATATTTTAAATCTAACTATTTAAAATAAAATCGAAACTATTCGATTGAGTGAGAAGTTCTCACCTTGATTTTAATTTCGTTTTAGCGATTTATTTCAAATAAAATTAAACGCGCGTTTAATTTTACCCCAAATTCTCACTAACTCCAAACGACTCCAATCCAACTCCATAGCGTATTGCTCGTCCACACGATTCCAACGCTTCCTGTTTCGTAATTTTTCGACCTCGTATGACAAAGTTATGAATTTTTAAAGATTGTACACGATTTTAACTTAAACTAATTACAACAATTATTAAAATTTATAACCTAAATTAACATTGGCCACTGGATCCAACGTGCTTGCATCAGGGCCGCACATGATCTTCTCCTCTCCCACTTCGTTTCCATCTCCAGACATACACGCACAAGCCGAACCCATATCATATGAATTAGGGTTTTAATTTTGCACCTCTTCGAGCGACTAAACTCCATCAAACTACCACCATCGCGAAGCTCCCAACACAAGCTACCCACGGCCAGAAGGGCACAGAGCTCGGCCCCCCCATTTGCGCACGAATCGAGAATGAACGCGCGGCCTTTGAGCCTCGATTTCGACCACTACGTTGCTCCAATCTAGATCTTGACCGTTGGATAGATGGATCTTGGCATGCTCTACAATTTTGTAGTTGTAAGTTCCTTGAATCGTTGAGTGGATGAAGAGATAAGAGGAGAAGAAGTTGGGAACATTTCGGCCGTTCATGGAGAGGGTGGCGGCTAGGTTTAGATATTAGGTTTTTTTTTTTTTTAATTTATGAAGGGGTAAGGGCCTATTTATAGAAGAACGAACGAACACTATTCATCCGGAAATTCCGAACTCCGATTTACGTGCCGAAACTGACATTCCTAGGGTTTATCCCGCGTTTCGGACACAATGGAACAGGTTTCGGAAGCTAATTCGGACATCTGTGCGAGTTATGGCAACAAACGTTCGATTTAAATTAAACCGATTTAAACGATTTTCTAGGCGTTTTAATTTGTACCGGACAAACGGTAAATTCAATTGACACGAAATTTAAAACCTTACAATAATATCACATTACGGATCCGATGAAACTGGTTTCGTCAAAATCCGAGACTTTTTGAAAAATGGCTATTTTAACTCGCCAAATTAATATTAAAAACAATTCGATGCGTTTCGAGCTGCCACGATCAAACGATAACTCCGATTGACACGAAAATTGAAATCTGGTAATAACTAACTATTACGGATCCAATGGAACTAGTTTCGTTCAATTCTGAGACTATTCAAAAATTGGCTATTTTCACTAGTCGATTAAATATTAAAATATTCAATTTTCACAAATTAACTTTTAATTCGATTTTAAAAGTTCTAAAATATCATTCTAACTCCAACATGATAAAATAAAATTTTACAAATCATTTTCTATCATATTTAACCCAATTTTCAATTATTTCTATAATTTAACATATTAAATTATCGATTTACTTATCCAATTAAATCCAATAATTCAAATTAAAATTTATTTGACTTATAAATTCACTTATTAATATTTAAAATTAATTAAATATTCAAATTTTAATTAATAAAAATTCTGGGTCGTTACAATCTTCCCCCCTTAAAAGAATTTCGTCCTCGAAATTACAAGTAAGAAAAGTTACAAAATCTATTAATTTTTCCAAAATTCATAGTTAAATTACTTACAATAACTTTACTAAGTTTTCAAATCATACTTAGTTATCTTTTCAAAAACAACTACTATTGTTTAACTTTCAATTCAAAAATCAAAGTTATAGTTTTCAAAATTTTCCCATTTTTCTCAAAATTTTTCTAACGCCTTAAATTTTCGGAAAAATTCGCCATAGTCTCCTTTGCGCGGCTCGATCCGAAAAAAAAAATGACAGTATATATATCACAAATATACATCTCATCAAGTAATGAGGCATCCCGAAGGGAAAAAGTATAAAAGTACGATATTTAATCCGAGATATGTACCTTATATTTTATTAGCAAGCATATACGGCTAATATAGCGCGAAAGCGAGCTCCAAATGCGAAGCAAACGCAATCCGCACCTACTAAACACTCAACAAACAACATGAGAACATGCATATATGAACAATAATATCGATATACAACATATAGCAACATAATAATTTATATATGCCAACATAGCAATGCAGTAAAACATCAAATGCAAACATCAACCAACTATCATTCATAATCAAATGAATATTCATTCATATTATCATTAATATTCAATGAAATGGGTTCCAATTTTAATCACATTTGATTCGTTTACATTGGATTTTACTAACATTCATTCTCAATTAGTTTATATTCACTAATTCATATTCAATTCTATTCAAATTTATTTACTTTCAATTTGAATTCAATTACTTAGCTTTCAATTTCATTAACTCTTAATGAATTTTATACAATCAACTAACAATCATATATCAACCAAAGTATATTAATTTCAACCAAATTCTTTTGCTTATATTCATTTAATTTGGTTTAACACCATCACTTTTTAATTGGTTTAATTTAATTGATTTTCATTCAACCTTTCAACTTCTAATAACATTAGATTCTAAAGAATTTACACTTTCATTCATTATTCCATATCAACTATTTACATTCCATTGATTAACTTTCAATTCATTCATTCAATTTAATTATAAAAGTTGAATTTCATTTATATAACTCAAGTTCATATCTATCACTTACCTTTATTAATTTAGTTTGATATCAATATCAACTTCATTCAACAACTCTTAAGTTATATTCCATTTAACTTTAAATTCATTTTTACTTACAACTCATATTCATAACTATATTCATATAGTTTCACTTCTTATATATATAAGTTTATTCACAATTGTAAATTACTTTAATTATAATTCAATTCTTATAATTCTTTTGCTTATACAATTATTCTTTAATTTAGATTATTCAAACAACTTATTCAACAACCAAACAATCTACTTATATACACTTTAATAATTCTGAAAAATTATTCATTTATATATAAAAATATAATCAAGGTAAAATTATTTCATTTACCCAATTTAAAATCAATATTATGTCGAATTGTTCTATTCAAGCGTTTAGAAACCCCTTCGATTCAGTTTCGAAGCTGCGCCGACGAAGGTTCATATACCACTCAACAAACCAATCATCACAATATAAAACAATTTCATATTCACTAACAAATACGCTCTCATAGCTATTATTACACTCAAACTCATTCTAGAGTACTACTGACTCTATCTCTAATGAGTAATACCCAACAGAACCATGGTTGTCGCTTAACCATATGCTCTGATACCAAATGTAACGCCCCGAAAATTTTCGACTTTCGAAAATTCAACATCGATACTCACTTTATCGACTGCCGAGAAATCGAAGGCCGGAAACACGGAATGTTATGGTTTAAGAAAAAGAAAGAGGTAGAAGAAGAGAGAAGATAGTAGAAAATAGAGGGAACAGAAAGAAAACACAACAAAATTTTAAAATAGAACGGAAAGAAAACAGAGAAAGGAAATAAGAACGGGACAGAAAGAAATAACAGAACAAATAGAACAACATCAGAATCTCACAATTCGCAGTGGAACAACATATAATAATAAATGAATAATCTTTAAACAAAGAACTATATCAGTTATTACATTACATTTCATTTCATTACATCATATCATCAGAGTGTACAACATCATACAACAACAACAAACAGCGGAAAAGAAATACTATATACTGGTAATACGCCATGCCATCCAGCTTGCCTCCAGCAACTCCAGAATATCCAGAATATCCTGATAAACCTTAACTCTAACTGCCCGTGTGGAAATTGGTGGGCACCCAGAGTTTAGGAAGGAAAACAATAAACTCCGAGTCAGTCATGTGACTGGTGTGAGAACTCAAAACAGTTTATTTATCTTTAAAATCAAAAATAGAGGAATATTTTTAAATTCAATTCGCAATGCTTTTTAAAAATGAGACTACCATAAGGCCTCCCGCACACACACACATGCAAACGCAGAATCGGAGGAGATTTCTCCTTATGATAGTCAAAGATGCTTGATACGCGTTTAAAATAACATTTGATATTATTATTAGTGCATAGTGTAGGAAAAATTTATTTCGAAAATAAAGATATAAATCTTAGCCAACGTAGACATTCCGAACTATGCCTACTATAGCTACCATCCAAACAGTGTTGCGACACCATAAGTGAATGATAGGTTCTACAACTAATACCGTACAAGTTTCGTATTGTTTCTTTGGATTTCCAACAGATGGTCAGGCCAAGGAACTTCCCATTGCCACATGAGAATGCCTCTGGATGGACATCCCCGAGAACCAAACCGGATCTCTACCAACACAAGGCCGGGTTACCCCTAACTGAGTAACAACTGACCGAATATGCCATCCCCCGGTCCTTTGGGACCTTTATCACCGAGCGCTCGTAATCAATTCACACAATCATAAAGTGTTTTCAACATGAGTAAGTATCTGGGCTCCATACCATGATACCACCCTTTTCTAGAAGGAAATGCACATATCCTAAAGGGCGCTACCCCTCATAACCTTTCTGCTTCTTTCCTGTTTTGACCATTTCCGGGATGTGAGGCTCGACGAAGTCACGTCCACAAAAACATACTTTATACAAAAGCCATGCTTTGGGTCAACAAATGATCATAGAAATGATCACCAAGATAGACGATCAAACAAATGATCCTATCACAAATAATCAACACAATGATCATTTCAGCATCACTCAGCATGTCACATTACCAAATTGGGAATATATTGCTGATAACCTTCAACTACATAACCTCTGAGCTCGTACGTCTCAAAGAAGGGTGTTAAGCTAAAAGAATAAATTCTCCGCCACCAACAGAAATATATTTGAAAGAAATCGGCTTTATATCTCAACTTGTAATGTCAGGCATACAATCCATACAAGTCTGTTCCGGGATCGAACAAAACCGAAGGCACTTACAAAGAAGTCCTTGCAATCCGGATATTCACAATCCTGATCGGATTTCCCATCACTTATGGAATCTCTAACCAGGAGCTACCCAGTGCAGAGACAATCGACAGGTCATCCTATCGCTCTCGCAAATACCGGTCTTCAACACCGATCTTCAAATGCAATTCACAACGACGTATCACATATTCGGAATGGGTTATACGACCCCATGGTCCTTTCCCGGTTAACCCGAATAGTGAGCGCTTATTCAAAAATAAGTGTGACATTCAAATTCAAACAAATCACATCAAATACCATTCAAAGGGAAATATTGATAGTCGGCTATTGAACTATCAATGGATATGCATACATCACCAGATTCCAAATAATTTTCCAAATTATTTATTTTCCAAAATATCTTTACAAGATATATAATTTCAACAATTCAAAAATAAATCAATATTTATTTTTAAACCAATTTCACTTTCTTTTATAAATTCCTTAGTGAATTTATATTCCAAAATATCCATGCATATACGATTTCAATTTATCCATTTTCAATTTATCTTCAAAAAGATAAATTCTAAATATTCACTTCATATTGGAAAACGTTTCCCTACTTATTCAATAAGTAATTCACAAATTTTATTTATTTTCAACCTTTTGAAAATATTCAATATACTTACATCCAAATTAAGTATATATTTCATTCTTTAAGGAAATCATTCTCTTAAACATATTTATTTGGGCCAAAACGAATGTTACGTAAAACATCGTTACGACATCCCAAAATCACTAGTATAGGGATTCGAAATTAAAATAGATATATAAATCCCAATACTATTCAAAACATTTCCTTTCGGAAATCATTTACTATAACAACAGTGTTATAGTCCACATTTCCTTTTATTCCTCGAAACATCTATTTCAACAATAAATGTTGAAATCTATGGTTTCGAATCTCAACACATTTAAAACATCGTTAGATCGTTTTAATTCTATTCAAAACATCACATCCTAAACATTTCTTTAACATATTATTCACTATTCAAAAACGTGAATATATCTTGTTAACAAAATTTCATCATTTCTATACTTTTTATTTTAAAGGATTATTCACCGTCTAAAACGTGAATATAACTCCATTTATAAGTTATAAAAATTAACTTATCAAAATAAGTTGTTTGCGAATTTATAAAACAACGTTTATAAATTCCATTTCTATTTATTTTATAACGACTTCCTTTTATAAATTTCTTTATTAACCTATTCCAGTTCATAACTCAATTATAAACTAAAAGTTCATATTACAAGTCAAATGCTTATAAAACGATTATTTTACAAAATCGTTCCTTTAAACTTCATAATCATAAATCTTATAACCTATAAGATTTAATTATTTATCCAAAACCATTCTTTTAATAACCTTATAAATTTTATAAACCTACTGTTTATAAAATTCCATTTATAATTTAACCGTTTATAATTCTATAAATTTCATTTAATTTATGAAATTCATTTTCACTTCATTCAAACACTTATAAAAACTCGTTTTATAATGTCAATATTTCAATTTATAAATATCCATTTATAAATTTCTTAATATAAATCAATTTATATTATTCTTTAAAACATCTTTAAATTCCTTTAAAAACTTCATCATTTTGATTTATAAAATAATCAAATTTTATAAATCCTATATTTAACTTTTTATAATAAATTCAGAAATCCCAATTTAACTATTTTATAAAATCATAAATCCATATTTCTCAAAAAATCAATCTTTTAACTGTATTTCTCAAAATCATAATTTTTATAACTTTAAAAATTATAACGTTTATTTATTTAAAATAAATCAATTTCCAAAAATATTTAATATTTTCAAAGATCACTTCAAAATCATTTTAAAATCCCAAAATTTGGGTCCAATGATGCTACACACCAAATAGTCAATCACGACAAACAACGATATCATATATCGATATGATAATCCATCAAATATCAAAATATCTGAAATCAAATAAATACTGTTGAGGAATCCAGTTGGATCCCTCCAACCTGTTTTCCTGCATCCAAAAACATTAGCACAATACCAATTTCGCTCCAGTACGAAATTATCGCGGTATATGTTTTTATTAAATATTATCCGCTTAATAACGGCGCAATAGGGTCTCATCCGCTAAAAAAAATGCGGGAAATCAACAACTGCAATATATACATATGCCAATATATATATTGATATTATATATAATACCAATTTCACTGTTTATGAAATATTCGCGGTATATGTTTTTAATAAATAACATCCGCTTACTAGCGGCGTATAATGTCTATTTAACAATCAATAAATATCAATCATCATTCAAACATGCATTCAAATATTTTAAATCTAACTATTTAAAATAAAATCGAAACTATTCGATTGAGTGAGAAGTTCTCACCTTGATTTTAATTTCGTTTTAGCGATTTATTTCGAATAAAATTAAACGCGCGTTTAATTTACCCAAAATTCTCACTAACTCCAAACGACTCCAATCCAACTCCATAGCGTAGTGCTCGTCCATACGATTCCAACGCTTCCTGTTTCGTAATTTTTCGACCTCGTATGACAAAGTTATGAATTTTTTAAAGATTGTACACGATTTTAACTTAAACTAATTACAACAATTATTAAAATTTATAACCTAAATTAACATTGGCCACCGGATCCAACGTGCTTGCATTAGGGCCGCACATGATCTTCTCCTCTCCCACTTCGTTTCCATCTCCAGACATACACGCACAAGCCGAACCCATATCATATGAATTAGGGTTTTAATTTTGCACCTCTTCGAGCGACTAAACTCCATCAAACTACCACCATCGCGAAGCTCCCAACACAAGCTACCCACGGCCAGAAGGGCACAGAGCTCGGCCCCCCCATTTGCGCACGAATCGAGAATGAACGCGCGGCCTTTGAGCCTCGATTTCGACCACTACGTTGCTCCAATCTAGATCTTGACCGTTGGATAGATGGATCTTGGCATGCTCTACAATTTTGTAGTTGTAAGTTCCTTGAATCGTTGAGTGGATGAAGAGATAAGAGGAGAAGAAGTTGGGAACATTTCGGCCGTTCATGGAGAGGGTGGCGGCTAGGTTTAGATATTAGGTTTTTTTTTTTAATTTATGAAGGGGTAAGGGCCTATTTATAGAAGAACGAACGAACACTATTCATCCGGAAATTCCAAACTCCGATTTACGCGTCGAAACTGACATTCCTAGGGTTTATCCCGCGTTCCGGACACAATGGAACAGGTTTCGGAAGCTAATTCGGACATCTGTGCGAGTTATGGCAACAAACGTTCGATTTAAATTAAACCGATTTAAACGATTTTCTAGGCGTTTTAATTTGCACCGGACAAACGGTAAATCTAATTGACACGAAATTTGAAACCTTACAATAATATCACATTATGGATCCGATGAAACTGGTTTCGTCGAAATCCGAGACTTTTTGAAAAATGGCTATTTTAACTCGCCAAATTAATATTAAAAACAATTCGATGCGTTTCGAGCTGCCACGATCAAACGATAACTCCGATTGACACGAAAATTGAAATCCGGTAATAACTAACTATTACGGATCCAATGGAACTGATTTCGTTCAATTCTGAGACTGTTCAAAAATTGGCTATTTTCACTAGTCGATTAAATATTAAAATATTCAATTTTCACAAATTAACTTTTAATTCGATTTTAAAAGTTCTAAAATATCATTCTAACTCCAACATGATAAAATAAAATTTTACAAATTATTTTCTATCATATTTAACCCAATTTTCAATTATTTCCATAATTTAACATATTAAATTATCGATTTAATTATCCAATTAAATCCAATAATTCAAATTAAAATTTATTTGACTTATAAATTCACTTATTAATATTTAAAATTAATTAAATATTCGAATTTTAATTAATAAAAATTCTGGGTCGTTACAATATTGATTTATTTCATCTCTATAGCATGTTGGAATTTGACTTGTTGATTTCTACTTGTCATCCCATGACTGTTGTACCATGATTTTTGAAATTGTTCGAACTTGCACCCTGGTTGTTGATTTTTGCCTCGGTGACTTTTGGTGACTGCGGTACTGTCACTGACATTACTGTTTCATGACTTCGGTCATGGTGACTTTGTGTTGATATTTTGAATTCCGTGTCTTTGGCACTGTCACTGCTAGTATGACTTCGACCACCATCGTTGCATTGATATTGCTTCTAGTCATTGCACATATACCATTCGAAATGTGATACTAGTTATTACTACATAAAACGTATATATGTACACACATTCATATTTGTACTTCACGTTCACTGTCCTGTGTCTTGTTACATGTGATGTTCATTTCACTTGAGTTGTTGCTTTGTTGGTCTATCTGATCCTGTTAGTCGATTCATCCTATTGCCTATGTAATTTGCTTGAAGTTTGGTCTGCACTTCAGTAAAAATTGCCTCTGGTCATGATTTTTTGGTTTTATGCATATGCACTGCTTTGTCTTTGACATTGCCTGACCATATGTATGCATCGAGGCAGTTTGCATATGCTTTCATGATGCAGTGTCTTCATGTTACATTATATAGTCTCCACTTTTGAACTTTATGTGTAGCTGCTGTCTACATTCATGCCTTTCTGATTGATATATTTTGAAACTGCACCATTCACTTGTATCATTTTGAAACTGCTGCTTTTCTGGTTGATATATTTGTTTACTTTACTGAACTTCGAGTCATGTAGTTCATGTGCAGTTTGTAGTTTACATTCACTTGTGTACATTTGTTTGGTCGACACTTGCTGTTGGTCTTTGGTGCACTTGCTCATCTCTGTTGTGCATGCTTGAACTACTTTGTTCATGTATTGCTTGGGCTTTGCTGATTTGAGAGCCTATGACCTTTGTACTGCTGTATTGAGTTGCACCCGTTGTTGTATTGTGTCTGGTCTTTGTTTTGAAGTCTCTGATTAACTTGATTCATGCCATTCTTCTGTTTATTATTGGTGCACTTGGTTTGCATACAGTCTTTAATGTGTAGCCTTGCTCATTGATCATTTGATCCATAGTTGTTTCTTGCATTTGTTTTCATCAAATCTGCACTGTTCTGTTCTTTTGGCACTGTTTACTGGTCCATTTTCATTGTATTATACTTGTAGTCTTCATTCATGTACTTTGGTTGTCATGTATGTGAAGCAGTGTTGCATTCCTGGTTTGAACCGTGACTTGATTCACTGTATATTGATTCTTATCGGTCTGCATTCAAGTTTACATCCGAATTTTTGGTCGAAGATATGTTGTATGGGCTGTATTTGAATTCTTGTGCTCGACAGTTTTGTGATATTTTGTAGTGCACCTGAGTTGAATCCAGCTTGGAGCTCGGGTTTGACCTTGTGCTGATATTGTGACATTATTTTTTATTGCACTTGAGTTGAACCCGACTTTTCATTTGGGTTTGACCTGTGCTCACCTGTCCCTGTAATTTTATCAAGTATATATATTGGCGTGCATGACCTTGTGGCATATACAGTGATACACTGTGCATGTCACAAGTTGTTCGTGTATGTTGAATTCAAATTTAAATGATGACGAACAACCCAAATAACCGAGGCAAATAAAATTTTCAAAATCACATTTTATTTTACACTGCAAAAATATTTTCTTTCCAATTTTACTGCGTCAAAATTTATTTTTGCAGATTGCTCAGATGTTAGATTCAATCTAGAATGAATTTGAAGATAAATTATGAGTGAATGAGCGATATGAAAGATTGTGATGTAATTGAATTTGTTTTGTAATCAAAATTGTATATGTATAGTGAGAGCTTGAATTTGTACTATTCAAAATTGTAATAAATATTTGTTTGAATAAAATATCTATTTGAATTTAAATTCCGTGTTATTTATTTTATTCACCAAATATTTATTTAATTATGTGAAAAATAAAATAGTACATTAACAAATACATTTAAATGATTATATATATATATGTTTATTATCATCAAATAAAAATCATATACTTGCACATTCAACAATCTTCCTCTCTTGATGATAACAAATATATATTTAAGATTTTGAATTTGTTAAATGTATTTGATCATTCAATTTGCTCCCCTTATTTGAATGCTTCCTCTCTACACAAAGCTCCCCCTTCATATATGCATACAATTAAAAATATGCAAATGAGCCTACATGCAAATAGAAAATATTTGACCTTTACTTGCTTTTATTTGACAAAATCTTAACTTTTCTCTCCCCCTTTTGTTATCAACAAAAGAATAATAGTGTTAGAAAAATAGAGAAAAAGTGATAGACATTAGTACAACATTACCACTCAATCAAATATGAATATTAAATTTCAATAAAAAATCAAACAAAAATCATAAACACTCTGTTAGGCGCATCTTCCACTTTAGAATGATAGGGATAATGTCATCATATAAAACCATACAGTTGTGTCTATTTGTGGTATATTTATTTCAGGAATTTGAATATCTACTAACCATGCATAACCGTTAGGACTTTTAAATGAGACTAGTAGTATTCCATTTTTTTTTAAAAATGAATTCAAGTATCTTCTAACCACGCATAACTGTGAGGACTTTTAAATGGGATTAGAATCAACTTGTCTATTTAATTAATCAATTTTATTCTGTGTTCCATACATGCATAACCATGAGGACTTTTAAATGAGCATGGAAGCACATAAAAAAATTCCAAGTAATTCACCCATGCATAACCGTGAGGACTTTTAAATGAGAGTTGGATTTTTTAAAAAAAAAATATAAAATGAAAAACGAATGATTCCTGTTTTAATCACCACATATTGACGTACTATATTGGATTATGATGAGTGATGGTCGATAGAAATATGATAGAAATTGAAATGATCATGGAATTTTTACCAAAAAAAAGTGTTTATAAATCTTGTTTAAATTTCTAAAGAAATTTACTAAATATACCGTCTCAAGTTATAATATATGATTAATATCAACACTCATCACTTTTTCAAACACTATTTATCTTTTTGATAATTAATAGGGAGTCAGATTAGTCAATGTAATAATTTAAAATCAAATCCAAAAATAATTACAAAACCAAATTTTCCAAAATGACTAATATGAAACAAGGTCAAAAATGATTTTCTAGAAGGGGTTTTATAAAAAATATCTGCAATTTGAATATTATTTGAAGTGAAAAATATGCAGATATTTTCTTTGAAAAACGATGCAGTTACTAAATGTCTCATCATAAATCACGTTCCACTAGTAATTTTTCTATCAACTAGATTACCAGTGTAATCTGCATCTGAATTTCTTTTCACTCAAACTTATTATTAGTTGAATGTTACAAACCAGATCATGAAGTGTGCATCACAATATCTTAAAATCAATTTTAACAGCTTTTAAATGAAATTCTCTTGAATTTGAATTTGAAGCTGTGCCAATCAACAAATCAGTGAATATAGTGTCAAATCTAGAAGCTGTAGGATAAACATATATATTTACGTGCACCGAGAGTAATAATTAATCAATAAGATACCATCATTAGTCTAAACAAATTTATATGAAGCAGTTCAAAGACTCTAGAGGTGCATGTAGTGTTCTTGGTATGAAAAGTATAATTGGCCAACAATTTTGAAAAATTCAGAATCATTATCATCATTCATAACATAACTGGCTGAATCAAATCAAATTATGATGCAGATTTTCACATATGTCGTTCAAGATATCTTTACCTATTTTGTCTTTGTCGATAATTTTTCATTGTAGCGCATTGTGATTCTGCCACCTTTATACTAGGCTAAGGAATCTTTGCTTTGTCGCCCATTGTGTTCCTAGAATAGCCAGAATCCAAATAACACAATTGTTGTTCCTTAGCCTACCACCACATCTATACGTTAAAAGATTTTTGTGACCTATTTGTTTTTATAGGTCCATGGTGTTAGTGGCAATAGGTTTTGAAAAATAATTTTGTGGAGACCCAAAGCTATTTATATATGTTCCTTTCGACACCCAGATTTATTTAACTTTGAGGGATTTTATATTTGTGCCTTTTGGAATCCAAATTGGAATGGTTTTCACTTGTTGGGGTCTATACCAACAAATATTGTGATTATGTCCAAATTTTCCACAAATTGTGCACTTGAATTTGACTTGATTAGTTTTTCTTTTAACACGTTTAGAATGATTATACCCAAGTCCTTGTTTATCTGTATTGACAGTTTATTTCCCTAATAGCATATTCATCGATTTTTCACTTTTGGAAAATTTTCTTAAAGTTGTAGACAATTGTTGGACTTGTGTTTTGATTGATTCATTTTCGTTCAATAATTCTATGCACTTTTTAATAGAATTTTCTCTTCTAGTATTTTCACTCTCTTTCAAAATCAGAATTTCATTTTCAAGCAATTTAATTTTAATTTCTGATTTTTTAATTTCTTCTTCGAGTGATGGACCTATGACACTTAGGGATCCTGCTTTGATAGTTTTTAACTAATTGGTCAAGTTTTTTATTTGATTCCATCAGAGTATCTCTTTGTGATTCAATTTTAGCATATCTCTCCCTAAGTCGTTCAAAACAGCCATTTACTTCGTGGAAATATATAAGTAATTTAGAGTGAGTAAGTTTTGATAGCTCGCTTGGCTCGTCTTCATCGCTATCAGTTATATCAATTCGAAGGCACATATCTGCTTTCTCACTCTCACTACTAGTTCTTTTATAATCTTCATCACTTGTATTCCACGTTGCTGCAAAATTTCTCCTTTTTGATTTCTTTTCTAGGCCGTGTTGATTCTGAGAAAATTTGGCTTGATGTGTCCGGGTTTGTTACACTTGTGACAGATGATCTCCCGTTCTTCTAGGTTGTCTAGTGCTTTGGCTATTCTGCTTTTCAATTTCTGATTTAGAGCAGCATTTCCGTATTTATGATTCCACTTTTTGAATCTCTTCATTAGTAATGCCATCTCAGCTGCTCCATCTTCATCATCCTCATCGCAACTGCCTTTTACCAATCCTCTTAAGAACATTTCTTTAACTTAGTCAGTTGTGGAGGATTTCTCATTGCTGTTGACTTTTGCACCATATATTGTTTCAAAAGTAATCCAGATTTCCTATGCATTTTCGCAATGAGAGATGAAATTAAAATTATCTTGATTAATATGAGAATATAATATATGCATAGCAAGAGCATTAATCGAGATAATTTTTTCGTCTGTTATATCATACCCATTTTCAATAATATTCCAACATTTAATATTAATAGATTTTAAATAAAATTCAATTTTTAATTTTCAATTCAGAAAATCTGTTCCATCAAAAATAGGAGGAATAATATTGGAACGACCCTCAGCAAAGTAGCCATTTTAAAAATTCAAATTTGTAAAAAATTGGTCTTTGAAAAAATCAAATTTTTAAAACAAAAATGGCTTTTGTACCTAGCTCTGATACCACTTGTAGGATCGATTTGACCCTAGAGGGGGGGGGGTGAATAGGGTGATACTATTAAGTATAAAAATTATTGTGGAAGTTTATCAAATATTTTCAACACAGATATATCAAAATAGCAGCATAGATAATAGCAGAATAATAAATGTGAAATAGAACGAGACAAAATTTACCCAGCTTCGGCAAAACCCTGCCTTCGTGCTGCCCCTAAGGTTCTACTAGAAATTTAGCAGTCAGATGCTTACACACGTAAACTCATGACATCTGCCATCGACTAGCTTTAACTCTACGCTCAAAACCCTGCCACAACTCAGCCACTGAGTTGCGAATTCTCAAACTACGCCATGTAGTTTGTCCCTTAGTCACACGACTAGAATTTACACGAGTTTAAAAAGGAAATACAAATTTAAAAACAAAACCCTAATTTAAATCAAGATCAATAGCCAGGCCGGCCCACAAGTGATAAAATTAAACCCCTTTTTTCTTTTTCTTTTGTATTATAACTTCGGCCTGGTTTGCTCCAAAAAGAATGTCGGCCTCGTTGCTTGCTCAAAAATTAGAGCTTTGATAAACTGAATGTGCCGCTTCAATTAATCATTCGAATTTATGATCTTATGATGTTTGCTTTGTCGAATAATCATCTCTTCGATTTTGCATATGGCTGCTTCAATTTCGTCGAGTTCGGTTCAAAGAATCTAGTATGTAATTTATGCTTTCTGCTTTTCTTGTTAGCTTACTTGAACTTGATTAGTGATTCGAGTTATTTATATATTCTTCACTGTTATTACTTGAACTGGAATTGCATATCTCGGCCGATGATGAATGGGTTTATATAGGGTTCAAACCCCTTGATTTTCGTTCGTATACATTTATTTGAATTCGTTAATTACTTTGTTTCGACCGTTCGATTTTGTTTCGATGCTGGTGATGATTTCTGACTTCTTCAGTTTGTATATTTTTTATTTGTTCAAATTCATATATTTTCAGGTAGCTTGATTCATACGGCTTCGATTGAGAGCTGTATCATTCCTTATCAACCACGACTTTGAATTATTTGGACTTTTGACTTCGGTTTGAATTTTTCTCTACAACTTGAAATCGGCCAGTGCTTTGATATTGAACTGTAGTTGTTTACTTGATAATTATGGCTTTGATTTGTATTGTAAAACCTACTTCCTAACGATATTAATTTATTTCATCTATGTAGCATGTTGGAATTTGACTTATTCGATTTCTACTTGCCGTCCCATGACTGCTGTACCATGATTTTTGAAATTGCTCGAACTTGCGCCCTGGTTGTTGATTTTTGCCTTTGTGACTTTTGGTGACTTTGGTACTATCACTGACATTACTGTTTCATGACTTCGGTCATGGTGATTTTGTGTTGATATTTTGACTTCCGTGTCTTCGGCACTGTCACTGCTAGTATGACTTCGACCACCATCATTGCATTGATATTGCTTCTGGTCATTGCACATGTACCATTCGAAATGTGATACTAGTTATTACTACATACATCATATATATGTACACACATTCATATTTGTACTTCACATTCACTGTCCTGTGTCTTGTTACATGTGATGTTCGTTTCACTTGAGTTGTTGCTTTGCTGGTCTATCTGATCCTGTTAGTCGAATCATCTTGTTGCCTATGTAATTTGCTTGAAGTTTGGTCTGCACTTCAGTAAAAACTGCCTCTGGTCATGATATTTTGGTTGTATGCATATGCACTGCTTTGTCTTTGACATCGCCTGACCATATGTATGCATCGAGGCAGTCTGCATATGCTTTCATGATGCAGTGCCTTCATGTTACATTATATAGTCTCCACTTTTGAACTTTATGTGTAGCCGCTGTCTACATTCATGCCTTTCTGATTGATATATTTTGAAACTGCACTGTTTACTAGTATCATTTTGAAACTGCTGCTTTTCTGGTTGATATATTTGTTTACTTTACTGAACTTCAAGTCATGTAGTTCATGTGCAGTTTGTAGTTTACATTCACTGGTGTACATTTGTTTGGTCGACACTTGCTATTGGTCTTTGGTGCACTCTCTTATCTCTGTTGTTCATGCTTGAACTACTTTGTTCATGTATTGCTTGGGCTTTGCTGATTTGAGAGCCTATGACCTTTGTACTATTGTATTGAGTTGCACCCTCTGTTGTATTGTATCTGGTCTTTGTTTTGAAGTCTCTGATTAACTTGGTTCATGCCATTCTTCTGTTTATTATTGGTGCACTTGGTTTGCATACAGTCTTCAATGTGCAGCCTTGCTCATTGATCATTTGATTCATAGTCATTTCTTGCATTTGTTTTCATCAAATCTGCACTATTATGTTCTTTTGGCACTGCTTACAGGTCCTGTTTCATTGTATTGTACTTGTAGTCTTCATTCATGTACTCTGGTTGTCATGTATGTGAAGCAGTGTTGCATTCCTGGTTTGAACCGTGACTTGATTCACTGCATATTGATTCTTATCAGTCTGCATTCAAGTGTACATCCGAATTTTTGGTCGAGGCAGTGTTGTATGGGCTGTATTTGAATTCTTATGCTCGATAGTTTTATGATATTTTGTAGTGCACCTGAGTTGAATCCAGCTTGGAGCTCGGGTTTGACCTTGTGCTCATATTGTGACATTATTTTTTATTGCACTTGAGTTAAACCCGGCTTTTCATTTGGGTTTGACCTGTGCTCACCAGTCCCTGTAATTTGGGAAGTAACATCCGTGGAAGGAAGAGGAACTTCCAGTGGTCTGGACCCACCAGGGAGAATGACCTTCAAAGGCCTATTCAAAGGGTCATCTAGTTCCACTACTTGGGGCTCGACCTTGATCTCAACTTTCTTCTTTTTCTCCTCCGCAAGTTACTCCTTCATGCTCACTTTTGAAGTATGTTTGGAGGCGCCTGTAATCTCAACTTCGTAACTTTCTTCGACGAGTGGTCAATTTTCAGACTTGTCCTCGTCATGCGCCTCAATCACTTGAGCATCAGGACCGGGAATCTCTCCCTCTTGAATGGCCTCACTCGTCTTCTCCTTCTTCTTCGTGGCGTCATCGATCCTTGGAGATGGCTCAAGATCAGAATAGCCTACACGAAATCATAGGAGACGAATGTCAGAATACATTGACTACTCGCCAAAAACGGTGGCCCACCGAACTTTAAGAAGAAAAGTTATGTACCGGTTTCTGGCTGGCTCTCAACCGTCTGGGGAGTTTCACCCTCTGGAATGGAAGATAGAACATGAATATCAAGGCCAGGATCTTCTGGGTTGTAGTCAACGTGCTGCTTAAAGGAATCAAGTGCTGGGCGACCAGTTGGTTGAGTAGGGGGGAGCTGGAGACTCGGTTCTAGATGGACCAGCAATGTTGTTCTTTCCTTTTGACAAGGAGGAATCTTTGCTATAGACAGCCTTCGCTAAAGACAAGTTCGAAGGCTCATTCCACTGGAGAAACTCCTTTACTAAAGCTTCTTCGTCAACCTCTTCAGTGCTCGACTCAAACTTTTTGATCTTTATCAAAGTCTCCCATGCTTCGGCCAAAGATTCGAGGTAACCCTAGCTGAGAAATGTAAGGTCAGGATGCATGAGAACTCGAGCATTATACTCGGCTATAAGCGGATCAAACATGCACTTGATTTCCTCCCTTCCAGCCATAGTAGCCGCCTCAAGGCGAGAATCAATCTCCGTGGATGCTATTCTTTTGCCACTTCACGGGCTTCATCCTTCAGCGTCTCAACTTTGGACGGTTCGTCATCGAGCTTTGTCTTCAGTAGTCACGTAGCAATAATCTCATCGCAATATCATTGCGACTCCTCCTGAGCAGCAGCCTTTTCCTCTTTCTCTTTGAGAAGTAGCTCTTTCAACTCTTTGACTCGCTGAGCGAAAACATCCCTCTCCTTCTAAATGGACTCTTTCTCTAAAGCCAAGGCGCCATAGTGTTGAACCGCTTCATCGATCTCTTTCTTATGTGTGGCCTACAGACGATTAACTGCCTCAGCTGTGTCTTTAGCATTTTTTTGAGCAGTTTCATGCTGAGGCTTGTATGAGAGAAACTCTTCATCCTGAGCTTTAATGATGTCTTTGTCATGGATGGCTTTGAGTTTCAGACGATCAATTTCACGTTTGCGTTCGACAGAAAATTCTGACACTTTCTCTGCCAAATGAACAAATGCGTCGTGTTTAACATAGACATCATTGTTACAAGCGATGGCACTTTGTTTGACGTGCCTCGGAATATGATGAATCGCTGGAAGAAGCTTCAGGCCATCAAAGCATATTTTTGGGAATGTGGCCTTAAGCTCGATTAGACTTTCCGCTATCGACGGATCATGTGTGGGGGCAGAAGGAGTTTGTCTAGGGACTACGGGTTTTTTGTGAAGTTCCCGAGATTGCCTGGTGCTGGATGAACCCAAGTGTTGGTCGCGGGGAGTATCATACTGGGACCCATTGTGACCATATTTCTCCTTGCCTTGCTTCGGGAGAGTGGGAGGATCATGGTGGAATGAAGACCGATGATAAGTTTTCCTTCGAAATGATGAGTTCCGGGAGTGATAGTCCCTATCACTGTTGTCATCTCTATCTCGGTGTCTACCGGAGCCCGAATCCCGGCCAGAATGATGAAAAATAGATGACCTACGAAGGCAATCGATTCCATGGGAGCATCCAATATCGCCTGCATAGAAATTAAGTAAACACTAGTTAGCCAAAATCACATGATGACTGAAGTTTAAGTGCAAGGTGAAGTGTAAGTGTCATTATGTGTGTCTTAGTGTTTCCCCTCAACGGACCAGTTTCTTTGGCTTTACTTATTGGAATTTTTTCTCTATGATTATGGGCTTGAACGCCTTCACTGCCTCTCGCGGGCGAATGAAGTTTTAGGGCTTTTGGATCATCGAAGCATAGTTGAGCAAGTCGTCAGGAATAGTGAGGTCAGATAAGCCTTTCAATGGACCCTCTAAGTATTGTGGAGATGGCTCTCTTTCCATTGGAGTGATCGTGACCTTTGAGGTTCCGCCTATAGTCTTTTTCCTCAATTTGTAAGCCAGATTCTTTTTTCCCTTCGAAGGGGGAGGCATTACATAAGTATTGTGTGCCCCATCCACTGGTTCTAGAGATGGACTTACATTTTCACCTAGTGTTTCTAACACCTCGGTTTCTCTAATCTCGCCTTCCTCGGGTGTGTCGGGGGCACCACGGGTTGAAGGCCCAGCTTGCCTTTTGCCTTTGTCCAAGGCATACCTAATTATAGTGATGCCGTGAGGAAAACTTATTTGGCGACCTTCCATCAACAGCCCAAATTTGAAGAGCGATTCATTGAAAATGATAGATCTGATATCCCAGTCTTCCGTGGGAACTACTCAAATAGCTTCAATGACCTAAAAGTACCCGAAGCCTTCGGGACGTGGGCTAATACCTATAAAAGTAGAGAAAGGGTTTAGAAAGGATGCACTTTTCGACGAATACAAGTATTGATCTAGAAAAGGAAATTACTCCCCTTCAGCCATTTCCTTGCAAAGCCAGAGGGACAACACACGTAGAACCATTCCTGCTTATACTGGGCGAATTTGCTCCACGCTCCAGTCAGGATTTGGCACTTGGTATGCGGCTCAAGGAATAAAAAAGATGGGCTGTCGGACCGCCTCTTGAAATGATAAGTGTAACGGATGTTGTCGGGAGTGGGGAGCCTGAATAGAATGCTCATAAAAAGAATACACGTGCCATATACAAATGCATAACTGTTGGGATGTAACTGTGATGTAGCGATCTCAATATACTGTAGCAGATCACAGAGGAAGGAGTTGAATGGTGGCACGCTACCCACCCAACACATAAATTTGTTGCAGGCCGTATATCCGGCTGGGGGCAAGTGAGGACGATCTTGTCCTGATGGAACCGGTACATCGTCAAAAGGAATTCCATGGATTGAGCACAGTCGGCGAAGAGCACTCTCATTGATTCTCGAAGCTTGAGAATCAACCGGATTGTCTAAGATGATAGTTGCTTCTAGGGCATCAGGAGCTAAGTCAACAGATGCAATCATTGGACTCGGGATATTCTGTCTAGGAGTTGTCGATGGATTTGAAGTTCCCACTACTTTGTTGAAAACTTGGCTCAGGTTTGTCTGAGACTGTAGCAGAGCTCGTCTTTCTAGACATCTTCAATAAGCGTCAAAGATTGAATAAACACCTGTTTGAACTATACTTGAAAGACAATCAATATTAGACATAGGACGAAGGTGCCCCTTCCCCGCTTGGTGTGTGGACTAGTGCAATCGTTCGAGTGCAAATGTAAAAACAATTAAAAGTCACAAAGCTGATAAAGTAAAAGTTAAACATTGAACTGTCATCTTCGAAGACCGTCATCGCTGACCGTCTCCAAGAGCCTTCCCTATGACGGTTTTAGTTTTGAACTCGGACATTGGCACTATATGTGGAAGGCTATTGTTTGTTTTAATCGAGTTAAACTCAGGATTATAGTTGTTGAAACTGGGAAGTTATCAGCCCGAATTAGTTTGATATGCTTGTTTGCTTAAGTTCTTGTACTTATTTGTTGTCATATGGTTAGGCATGGGGGTTTATTCGTATCTTTTGAGTGTCGCTCGGCATTGAGCCTTGAAGTCGATAACGACAGTCAAAATTATCCCAATTTGCCACAACACATGCCGACCAACTCGCTCAACTCTGTCACACTTCTCTCCTGCACTCCCTCTTCACCGTTCGGTATGCGGGATTCATACCAAGCCGCATCCACTAGGTACATCGAACAAGACTCACACTTCTATCCTACACTCTCCTTCATACAAAACGATACCATGCCATAGCCGAACGTTCTCCTCTAACTCACTCCTTTGAATAACCTAAACACCCTTTTAAGCAGCTCGCCGAACGTCACTTCTACTCATACCACGTTCAACCAACACCTCCTAATATCGCTAATTCCTACCGAGCCAAACACACTTCCTCTTCCCACACTCGGCAACCCAATAGGTACTTACGTCCTAAAAGCCTCCAGTATCCTCTTTCTTCCTCCTCTCCATCTGATCCTAAGGCATTTTTAAACCTCAGATTCACCCTCCTCACCTAGACGACTTCTACCGTCCGTAGTTTGAAAGAAAGTCATGAATTTAAATCTTGTACAAAACCCCTAATTGGGAGAGTCGATCAAGTGAAGGGTTCATACCTAGGAGAATGGGTCGAAGCTTAGGGAAATGCTTTATTTGGAATTGAAATCCATCCAGGTTCGTTATTGAGAGAGGTTGTAAGGCAAACGAACTGGACTCAGGAAGAAAGAGGAAGATTGAGGTGCTAGCGGGAGTTTAGAAGAAGGCAAGTAAGAAAGCCCTATGGAATGGAAGTAGAAGTAAAGAGAAGAAAAGAAGAAGTACTGTCTTATATAGGAAAGAGGGGAAGTGAACAGGCATCAATCAGTGGAACCGGTCAAGATGCCACGATGGTCCGGTAAGCAGTCATACCGAGCGGCACAAGACCTGCCGAACAAGTGGTTCGGCATCCATATGCCGAACGGCTCACTACTTATGTGTAGAAGAAAGGAGAGAAAGGAATAGCCTCAGGGCTGCAGTGCTCCGACCTTCATTGAGCACATTCAACTTCTAGTAGCAGGAATTGGATATTGGCTCAAAGCGTGTTGGGTTGCCTCAGAAGACGCACTTTAGGAGGCAAGCGTTACCCGGTTGTTTGATCCGGTAACGAGAGGCTCGGCATATAGGTATTGCTCGGCATAGAGGCCTCGCTCAGCATAAACACCTTGCTTGGCATAGAGGCCTCGCTCGGTATAGATGCCTCACTTGGCATTTGAATGTTGTTTAGCAGGGATATCTCGTTCAGCCTAGGTACCGTTCGGCATTGCTTCATCGCTCGCCATTCTTGAGTCATTACTCAATCGCTCGACATTCTCTGGTTCGGCATCTACTGTTCGGCAAATTTCTTTGACAACGTCGTTTATCAAAGATAACCCAGCAAGGTCGTTCGGCAACTGCCGTTCGGCATGCTTGGCACGGTGCGTAGAAGTCATCAACTGTGGGCCAAGGTACTTTATTCCTGGGCCTGTGAGGGAAGTCCAGCCTATCTTCGCCTATAAATAGAAGGGTAGGGGCACGGTGAAAGGGACCCTTTTTTTAGAACACTAGGGAGACTTTGCCGCTTTCAAGACTCATTCTTTTCCAGTTAGTATTTGCATTTGAGTAGTTAGTGTACGGGTTGTATCTGTATTCAATTTTTTTGAAAAGCAATAAAGATTAAACTACAAGTGGACGTAGGTAGTTATGCCGAACAACTATAAATCTGGTGTTCTAGATTTTGCAATTAATTCTACATATATTATTCTATTTTAATTTTCTATCTTCATTAATCTCTCTACACAAATCTTTCTTTGGGTGTTAGTGACCAATCCTGGTGCTAACCATGGTAAAAGATGATAATTGTAATATGAATGTAATTAAATGTAAACTAATATTAATAATATTCATAGGGTAATAGTTCATTTAATAATAAAAGTAAGGACCAAAATATAAGAATTTGATTGAAATTAAAATATTATCAACTGAGGTTTTATTTCAATTACAATTGAACTTTGAAATTAATGTAATATTTAAATAGTGGATTTAACATGGAAAATTCACTTTTGTAGGTTATTAATTTCTATGTAATCAAGAATGATAAAAATTGTTAACTATTTAATTTAAATTTAAAAGTGATTAAATTAATTTGGTAATAATTTATTTAGTTAATGTGAAAATAGCCATTTTGGCCACTACCTCAGATTTCGATGAAACTATTTTCATCGGATCCATAATAGTGAATTATTATAGGATTTCAAGTTTCGTAGCAATCGGACTTATCGTTTAATCATGCAAGCTCGAAAACACATTGAAATCATTTTAATGAATTTGATTAATATACTTTGATTTTAAAAGCTAACTTCTATATATGATGGAATTAGGTTTGAAACTGGTTCCATTTAGTTTAAAATTATCGAATACCTATATTTTGATATATTGGATGATCCATTTTCATTTCGGGAATGAAACGGGCTTTTTGGGTCGTTGTTGTCGTTTCGATCCAAATCGATTTGGTCGACACATTTCTATTTCAGCTCTGCATATATATAGGCTATTATAAACCCCTCATTTCATTATTTCTATACATACATTTCCTTCTCTGTTCCTCCTTCTGAAACGTCAGAATACTAAAACCTAATTCTCAATTTCAAATCAAAATCAATTCCAAAATTTCAAACTCTCCAAACTATATTGAACTATACATTGTTGGAAAGCTCTCGATGAGTGAAATCTGCTACTACTGTTCTTTTTTCGTTCTGAATCATGGTTGGGCAAAAATTGATGATTTATTCTCAGCCATCCATCTTAGGTTTTCGATTTCAACGGTGGATCGTCAATTTTACGACGATCGGAGGTTGCTGTGAGGTAGAGGATGATGAGAGGAGTGCATCCATGGGTTCGTTATGGCCAGAAGTGCCACGATTTCTCCATAAATTGAATTAGAAGGCGGTGGAGGCATGGTTACTAGAGGCGACCAGAGATGGTCAAACCATCATAGACAGGCGTGGCCTTGAACGAGCAACGTAGTGGCATCATCTGATCGTGGTGGATGGGTTCGTAGGTGGCAGCATTTGGGAGAGAAAGGTGGTGACTGCTGTGAAGGGTTGCGTGTGTGACATCATATTCGAAGCTAAGGTCCCTGAGAGCGCGTGGAGGTAACGTAGGTGACGTGTTCCCCTTTTTATTATATAATTGATTTTAAAATATAAAATGTATAACTTCTAATTAGCATATCTTTTGAGTATAAACTCTGATTCATGCGTAGTTTTTTTATTGCAATCATATCAAAATTTCGGACATTTTGAAATTGGTTTGGTCGAATTCTGAGATTGTTATATTTCGGGCTTTAAATTATTTTAATCGGCTGGAAATCAAAGGTGAGTGTTTTAATCCACTCACAAATGATAAACCATCTTATGTTAGTTAAATTAAATTTATGAAGTGATTAGAAATTGACTGATTTCTTTTTCGTATACTTAAATTGTCATTCACGTTTAATTTGAATTTATATTGAATTTAATTGCCATTTAAATTAATATTGAAATTAATTTCCAGTTAAATACCTGATAATGATAACCAGTTTAATTGTTGTGATTTATTGGTTGATTTGAATGATCGTGATGGATGCTTATTTGTTGATACTTTTGGATGATTGGATGTGTATTTATTTATATGTTGTTATCACACTGCAAGTTCCTTTAGTTTTTGTTAGGAAAAATCACTATGGGTTGAAATGATACATACCCGAATGGTCTTATAAATTAGGGAAAATCGTTATGAGTTAATATGGTTAACTCGAGCGATTATATAGATTTCAAATTTTACTCGGGATTGTGGGTTGAAATGATATATATCCAAAAAAAATTAATTTATTTTAGGTTGAAATGCTATATATCCGTATCACTTGACCATAAGATTGGTTAAATTAAATGAATTTAAATCCTTAAATTTTGAATCCTGTTAAATGATATTTTGAAAAAAAAAAGATTTATATGAACTGAATTATTTTCAAAATCCCAGCTTTTAAATGTTTAAATTGAAATTGGTTTAAATGAACTGTTTAAAGAATTTGAATTGGAATCTTAAAGTTGAGTTTTGAAAATATAAATGAAATTTATCAAATTGAGTTTTTGTAAACATTTGAATATATAAACTTTGAAACCTACTGAATTTGAAGTGGTTTGAATTTGTAGTTCAAACATGGACTTGAAATCTATATAAGTTGAAATGGTTTTAATGAGAATTTGAATTGAAACCTTTAGCCTTTTGAATTGAAATCGGTGAACTAAGATTGATTTGAATTGATTTGTGAAATTGGAAGAATTATTTCTAATTTGAAACTATTTTCGATATAAACTCTTTTAATATACAAACTCATTTAACATATAAACTATTTTTCTCATATAAACCATTTGGATCTGTTAATAATTTTTAATACATTAACCATTTTAATATATAACCTATTTTAATATATAACCTATTTTAGTATATAAACTATTTCTAACATATAAACTATTTTAAAACTTTAACCTTTTTTTAAACTATAAACTATTTTAATATATGTTATTTTAAATTTATAAAAAAATTCTAATATATATTATTTTAAATTTATAAACAACTTTTAATAAATAGATTTTAATATCTATACTATTTTTAATGTATAACTATTCAAATATATAAACTAATTTCAATGTTCAAACTGTTTAAAGTTGGAATTGTTATGATTTAAATTCACCTGAGTTAAACGTGAATATTCTAATATGATGGTTTAACCTATTCTTGTGGTTATGATTTTGAAAACGAGTATGATTTAAAGTGAATATGATTTTGAAATGATTATAATTTGGAAGTGAATTAGATTCTGAAGTAAATAATGATTTCGAAAGTAATATGACTTTGAATTGAATATGATATTTTGATATCAATAAGAATTGGTTTTGGAAATGTAAAGAACCAACCGGTGTGAAATAAGAGTTTGGTTGTTAAAGAGACCGGGATAGGATATTGTCATGCTCTCTGCCAATACCGAAAACCACTTTAACAACTATGCACGTGGTGGAGAATCTAAAGCAAAGTATGATGGTTTGGTGAATGCTACTGTATGAGGTATGAACAAAGCCCTGACCCCCTGGGTCAGCTTGATATGACTAAAACAGGAGCTACTCCTAAGCTAGGTGAGGTCGCTCCTCCGATCGACCATGCTTCCCCGATACCATATCTATTACTTTGTGACTGATTTGGTGGCCACGTTCGATTTGATTATAGGTATGTGTTCTGTGGTTGGCGGTAGTAGCTGCTATGCATTACCACTAGCCCGATTCTGCAAAAAAGTAGCAGTAGTATCCTACCCTGGGAATTACCTCGCATGCCTTGTCGTATGCCTTATTGTGTCCACTACGAGTTTGGTTTGTATCATACCTATAGAGTGCTCCCTGAGTATCCCACCGGTTTGGTGGAGCTCACAGAATCCATCTAGACTATAGTATTTATATTAAAATGTGTTGAGGAGGATATAAGTAATTCCTTAATGCTATTTTAATACTTTACTAACAGACATGTTATAATAGCGTATTATACCATGTATATAGATAGTTTAACGGATCCTTAGAAGATGGAAATCCCGAACGCCTCTTAAGTTGTTGCACGCACGTTATACACTGGATAGAAGATGTAAAATCCCATAAACATCTCTAAAGCCGTTACACTCATATTTATTTACTATTGATTTAATTTACATAAGATCTTTTAGTTCTGCCTCGATTGTTTTGTCTTTTCATTACGCTCGGGTCAGCCTGAGCATTTCAGCATTGAAGACCCTATTTCTGGAGGACGAAGACGGAGATTTGTATAGTATTTGTGTATATATATATATATATATATATTCCATTGCATCATGATTTTCCACTGCATTATTTATTTATTCCTGTTGTATGTATACTCCGATTGTATTGTAAAGTGTAATAAGATTTTATTGGTAAAATAGCTTAATGACTATTTATTTGATTATTGTATTTTGTCATTCTGCTCTGTGATTTTGTGTTTTGTTTTTCTTTCTTTTCTCTTATTTTCTTATTTAACCCATTAACTATCCTTCCTTTTGAATGGTTTAAGTTGACATGTGTGGATTTAAACTGTCTAAAAAGGTGGGTCGTTACACCAACGGAAATAAAAATACTACAGAAGTTAATCATCCAGCTCTTCTCCATAAGCTCTAGGCATCTAAAGCTATATCTGGAAACATAACGGGCTAACCTGAGCATTATAAGAAAATAACACCCATATTAGTCAGGTAAACCAGTTTGAGAAACTCAAGAAATAAGAGTGACATATAACAATACCTTTTTGAGACCGTACGGATTATCATAACGGGTTTCCCCTAAAATGTAACCAACCATTCATTAAGTCTAACATATAGTGATATGATAGGTAATGTTTAATGTGTAGCACATAAATCATATCAATTAGCTTATGTGTGAATGCCACAATAGTAATAGGGATACAATCAATATCGCTAGGGTGCATTCATGTATGGATAGTTTTCCACTGAGACGCCCTCGACAAACTGAAGCGAATCTCCATGACAAGGATCAGAACTACCTTTCAAGCATCATATATCACTAGATATAATATACTTTAAGGTAATACAATTGGCCCAATGTTGAACTGCATGACACCAAGTATAACCAACTCTCGATGTCCAATAATAAAAAATATACTTTAGATCTAGAGTTGATATACCATCATGGGTAAGCTAAACCTAAAATTGTGCATCCTACTGTGGTTTTAATCATTCCCAATGTCGAGGCTACATTCGGTATGTCTTACAAAATTCTTCATCACTTGAGCAGCATACAAATACCCAATTAGATTCCTTCATATTGAAAAGATCATGAATCACTACATGTATTCGAGCATCTCGAATAGATCTACATAAATCCCTAGATGAATGCTAAGGATGTCCTCTCTCTTGGAATACTCCTCAAGATAGACAATCCCCCATGGTAGTATTGTTTGAAATGTTAACGCTGACCTTTCCCTTGGGCCTGACCTTAGGATAAACAATTTAACTTTATAACATTCCACTTCACATCTTCTTCCACAACATAGTATATGATTTTGAAGTGATTACTGATTTGAGTCTTTTCGTATAATTACACTCTTCCCACTTATTTGACTCTCTAAAACCAATCGATGAATTCTTTATTAACATAATTTCGGTTCTCTCAAAAGTAAGTGAATGCTAAAGATGTTTCATACCAACTACCTAAGGGTTCTCATTGGTATGAAATCACAAAGCTTTTTATAACTTCTTAAGTCAATATTAGGTCAACATCGTAATAAACTAATTGATTATCTAGTCAAAAGAATTGCTTATACAAATCAATATTCATACTCTTAACTCGCTTTTGACATTCAAATTTGACTATTCCTCGTCCATGAGTGAAGCCAGGTAGTTAAAGCACTAGATGCATCAAAACCTTGCCTATACGCTTCGTTCTTGAATCTTACAAATAAATATGTCTACTTCATCGCTTTTAGTGTTAAATATAATATTAATATTTTCATAAATAAGTAAGAAATCAACATGATTAACACGCTTTCTAAATTTTCTGACTTATTTTTCCTCGGTTAAGGGGGAAGCCGGTAGGTTAGAGCTCTATTGCTCCATGTATACTTGAACATCTGTAACGACCCGCCTTTTTAGACAGTTTAAATCGACGATAACCACACATGTCAGACTCAAACCATTCAAAGGGGAGGATTGTTATGGGGTATATAGGAAAATGTAAGGAAAGAAATAAAAAAATATAGAATCTCGTAGTGGAATGACAAAATATAATAATCAAATAATAATTCATGAAGCTATTTACAAATAACATTTGATTATACTTATAAAATTCAAAATCAGAGTTACTTACAACAGAGATAAATAACAATGCAGCGAAACAGTATGATGCAGTGGAATAAATCGACTAAATAGTAATAGTATACAAATCTCCATCTTTGTCCTCTAAAAAAACAGTCTTTGATACGTGGAAAATCTCAGACTGACCGGAGCGAATTGAAAAGACAAAACGCTCGAGTCAGAACTAAAAGATCTTATGTAAGTTAAATCAATAGTAAATAAATATGAATGTGACGATATCAGAGATGTTTACAGGGTTTGACATCTCCTATCTAGTGTCAATGTGAGTGCACTAACTTAAGAGATGTTTGGGATTTACATCTCTTAAGGATCCGTTAAACTATCAACATGCATAGTAAAATATTCTATTATAATAGCGTCTATAGCAAAGTAACATATTAAAACAGCGTTAAGGCGTTACCCATATCCTCCTTAACACATTTTATATATTCCCATAGTCTATAAAGTTTCGTAAGCTCCTCTATGAGGTTTACTCAAAGGGCACTTCATAAGTATGGTACAAACCAAACTCGTAGAAGGCGCGATGTGACATGTCAACATGGCACTCGAGGTAATGCCAGGGTAGGATTCTACCAATTGTGGATCCGGACCAGTGGTAACACATAGCAGCTACTATCGCCCACCTTGGAATAACTCCCATAATCGAAACAAAGGTGGCCACTAAATCATCACAAAGTCATAATATGGTATCAAAGAATTGTGTCCGATCGAAGGATTGACCTCACTTGGTCTGGCATGACTCCTGTTTTAGTCACATCTAAGCTGACTCACAGAAGTCAGGGTCACGTAAATACCTCATATGGCATCGTTCGCCAAACCATTCTACTTCATTTATGGAATTTGCACCATGTACACAGTTGTTAAAATGGTTTTCAATATTGGCAGGGAGTATGAAAATATCTAATCCCAGTTTTTAACAACCAAACGCTTATTTCACACTGGATGGTTCTTTTAAATTTCTAAAATCGTTTCATAATTGATATCAAAATATCATATTCAATTCAACCATATTACTTTGAAATTATATTCACTTTCGAAACCATATCGACCAAATAGGTTAAATCCTCATTTCAAAATCATCATACTGTTATTTAGATCCAACTTTTGTTATAATGTCATTTAACCTCATTCTTTTAATATAAATCATCCCATTTTACCCAGTTTGAATTTTAAACAGGTTAAAATAAATTAATAATAGTATAAAATAGATTAAAATGATTGAAATGGTTTTCTTAGATAGTTTTCAAAATAGATTTTAAATAGATTAAATAGAATTAAAATAGATTTTTAGATTAATATACTCTAAATAGATTTAAAATAGGTTAAGATAGGTAAAGATACTTTAATTGGATTAAAATAGATTAAAATACTTTAACTAGATTTAAAATAGATTAAAATAGATTTAAATACTTTGTATGGATGTAAAATAGGTTAAAATAGATTAAAATACTATAAATATATTAAAATAGATCAAAATACTTTATATAGATTTAAAATATGTTAAATAGAATTAAAAAAGTTTTTAGATTAATATACTCTAAATAGATTTAAAATATATTAAAATAGGTTAAGATATTTGTTGGGCGAATTCTCACCCAGAAGATCTCGAGACCGAGAAGCGTCAGGTTTGCAACCTCCATTCAACACTCGGAACCCCTGAGTTCATTCGGCAAAGCCCAACCTAGAGTCCATTCGGCAATTCAAGATATACTCCATTCGGTCCATGCATACTTTCCTCCAAGACCATTCGGCACAAGGCCATCCTCCGTCCGGTCGAGCCGCATCCGGTCAAACCTCATCCGGTCCTCACACCAAAATAAACACCGAACCAACATACCATCGGTCCAAGCTCCAACCCCACCCAACACCGAATCAAACATCTCCTACCACCAGACCAACATGCTACCGGTCCATCTCACCTCCGAACCAAAGCCACTATTGCCTACACAAAGCTTCACCA
The DNA here is from genome assembly GCA_030765085.1 of Allium cepa. Classification (NCBI taxonomy): domain Eukaryota; kingdom Viridiplantae; phylum Streptophyta; class Magnoliopsida; order Asparagales; family Amaryllidaceae; genus Allium; species Allium cepa. The sequence continues at coordinate 888,956,004 of CM060940.1, read as the reverse complement.
CCGTCGGACCATCATCACCGAACCAGGTGACCACCGGTTCATATCTCCAAGACCTCCACCAAGACCGGACCAAGCTCGCCGAACCAGAACGCTGCCAGGCCAGATTGCTTCAGCCCAGGCCCACCAGCAGCTATATACATCCAAGACCCCTGCCCCCAACCTCACTCTATAAATAGAGGGGCAGGGGTACAACAATGGCAGACAAGTTTGAGAGCTCAAGCACGGAAGGAACTTTCAAACTACTTTCATATACTTGTATACAAAGCTTTGCACTTGTAATCGGAAAGAAAAAGGATAATAACATATAAAGTGGACGTAGGCACGTTCTGGCCGAACCACTATAAATCTATGTGTCTTTTACATTTTAGCCCCTGCTTTTTTCATATTTATATAACTCATCCAAACCATTGAAAATCACATATAATCAACTAAATAACACGACTTGGAGGTGTTTGCCCATTTTTTGTGCAAACATTTTTGGTGCTTTCACTGAGAGCAAGAGCTCGAAGCTTCAGCTTCTCCCACTCAACCTTCTTCCTAACAACATCGTTCGTCGCTTAGAAATCATGCCTTCCAAGCAGAGGAAGGATGTTAACAAAGAAAAGAACATCGCAACTAGCAGCCTTCCAGATCCAGCAATCATAGATCAACCCATTTCAATAGCAGTACCAGATGAAAATCAGGGAAATCCGACGGGCCCCGCCACGGAACAACGAATCACTAGGGCAGATCTGGACAGGGTTGTGACTGAAGTAACTAACCGCTTCACATCCCAACAAGAAGCTTTGGTGGACCAACTCATGTCACGCTTAAGGGATGCTGAAGAATCCAACCGCAACACTGAATCATGGGGTGAATCCCAATCCGGAGGATCTCGGAGACAACAAAGGTCTTCCCTCTTCGAAGAAGCTATCAACAGGAACAACAATGATAGGGGCCGCGCCCGGACTCAGCCCGAACTCCGACTCGAGGAAGCACTTGGAACCGAACCCAGTGGGGGAGGCGCCAGGCGAGGGTCGGATGTAGCTGAGCCAGTCATGCCACCTAATCATAGAAACCCCGCTGAACGGAGCCGAGCTAGAACCCAGCCCGAAGTTGACCCCATGGAAATGCTCCAAACAGAACCCCAAGGGGGAAGATCAAGGCAGGGGCCAACTGTAGCTGGTCCTAGCATGCATCCGAGCAGCCAGAGACAGCCACTGGATAACGCCAGAAGTGATAGACTGTACCATCCCTACAGGTCATCTGGACGAGATCGATCCCGCAGGAAAGAGCCAAGCTCATTTTTGTCAGCTCCAAATTCTGATGAAAGAATGGCACGATTATTCAGGGAATGCGTCCAACGGGAACAACGGGACCGGGGAATAGGCGCTAGGGTCACCAGCCCCTTCACCCGCAATATCGAAACTGCCATCACTCCCCGGGAATGGAAAATGCCAACCATGGAACCTTACAAGGGAACCTCTGACCCCGTCGTACACTTACAGAGATACACCCAGCATATGCTCATGAGCGGAGCAACAGAAGGGGTGTTGTGTAAATGCTTTCCGCTATTCCTAGCAGATCTAGCTAACTCCTAGTTTTGCCATCTACCCCTAGGATCTATCAGCTCATGGGAGATGTTGAAAGAAAGGTTCATTAGCCAGTTCCGCATCCATGTGGAACAACCCAAGGATGCTTATTCTCTATCCAATGTCAAACAGAAATCCGAAGAGACACTGCAACAATATCTAACCCGGTTCAACGCCGCAGCGGCCGCAGTTCAAGATGCCGATGAGAAGCTCACCCTAATGGCCCTCTGTAGTGGTGTGCACCCAGATACCAAGTTTGCCAGAAGACTAACTAAGGAAAAACCAGCTACTTTACCTGATTTCTTCCATGAAGCTGGAATGTATATGAGACTTGAAGACGCCGCCAATGAGAGGCAGTCAGGGCAACAAGGTAAGACAGCTCCGGACAAGGTTCCCGCTGCAGCTAAGGACGCTCGAAGAAATGAATCTAGAGACAATGCTGGGGGCAGGAAGGTTGAAAAGCGCCAGTATCGACCAGGACCAAGATTTGACTCCTACACTCCTTTGAATGAAACAATCGAAAACATCTTCCTAGCCACTCAGGGCGAAGTCGAATACAAGCGCCCCCCGCACAAGAAAGAGTCAGATAACGCACTCAAGTCTGGAAAGTTCTGTCGCTTCCACGAATCCCACGGACATGACACCAATGAATGCCACCATCTCCGGGACTTGATCGAAGAACACATTAGAAGAAGAAGACTGGAACGCTATGTGAAAGGTCAGAACAGGACTCCAACTCCTGCCAATGAGAACTCAAAGCGACCCCTCCCAGAAGTAGGCGGAGGAAATCGCAACACCAGTGGCTCTAGTCAAGAGAAGATAGTGGTCCATACCATCTCGGAAGGACCACACATCGCCGACAGAAGCTGGGCAGAGATGGAAAGATACGGCAAGTCACTTAGAAATGCTGAAGGCTATGTTAACTCCATTATGGAAGAACGCCACCCGAAACGAAAAGAGAGTGACGACATCACATTCAGTAGGCGTGATCTAGAGGGAAGACAGTACCCACACATGGACCCTATGGTCATATCCGCCTGGTTCGGTCCAGCCAAAGTTTTTCGAATTTTAATAGACACTGGAAGTTCAGTAAATATCCTATTCAAGCATGCTTTCGACAAAATGAAGCTGTCAATGAAGGATGTATCTCCCTGCAACAAACCACTACATGGTTTCACTGGAGATGCAAAGTTACCCCTCGGGCAACTGGATCTCTTTGTTGAAATAGGCAGCCACCCCCGCTCTGCCATGCAAAAACAAACGTTCGTGCTAATAGAAAACCACTCGGCCTACAACGCCTTCTTGGGAAGACCAGCCTTATCTGACTTCCAAATTGTCCTAGCCCCATGGTGCCTGAAGATGAAATTCCCAACAGATAACGGATTAGGAGAAGTTGAAGGAGACCAAGACGCTGCTCGAGATTGCTATGTAACCGAACTTCGCAATTACCGCAGAAAGGATAAAGGGAAAGATGCAGAGACTACTCTCTGCATAAAAAGCCTGGAAGCATAGCAACTAAAGAAAGCCCCTCCTCTTCGATATACCAGCGATCCCTTTAATGAACTAGACCCCAGGGACAAATAGGAGGGAGCCACCGCCGAGCCTGCAGAGGCTATGGAATTCGTATCTGTAGACAAACATGACTCGAGTAGACTATTGAAGATCGGATCTCAACTAAAAGGAGAGTTAAAGGATCAACTCATTGATTTCCTTCGCCACAACATGGACGTATTTGCATGGACGCACGCCGATATGACAGGAATCTCCCCAGACATAGCATGCCACATGCTGAACATCGATCCCACCAAGGTACCAGTAAAGCAGAAAAAGAGAAGCATAGGGGCAGAACGATTAGCAGCCCTCGATGAGGAAGTAAAGAACCTACTTGCTAATGACTTCATACGAGAAGCCATCTACCCAGAATGGATCGCTAACCCGGTACTAGTAAAGAAAGCCAATGGAAAGTGGCGAACGTGTATGGACTTCTCCAACCTGAATGACGCTTGCCCGAAGGATTGCTTCCCACTTCCCCGAATCGACCAACTTGTGGACAACACAGCCGGGCACGAACTCTTATCTTTTATGGATGCATACTCCGGATATAACCAAATTCCCATGCACGCTCCCGATCAAGACCACACTAGCTTCATCACTGACCGAGGATTATACTGTTACAAGGTCATGCCTTTTGGACTCAAAAATGCCGGAGCTACCTATCAACGCCTAGTCAACAAGATGTTCGCGGAACTAATAGGACGAACTATGGAAGTGTATGTGGATGACATGTTGGTAAGGTCCAGGAAAGCCGACGACCATGTAAGCCACCTAGGCGAGATGTTTCAGGTACTTTGCCGATATGGAATGAAGCTGAATCCTCTAAAGTGCTCCTTCGGAGTATCATCGGGAAAATTTTTAGGATTCATCGTCCATGCCAGAGGAATTGAAGCAAACCCTGAACAAATCCGGGCTCTAAAAGAAATAAGGATACCTTCCACTCGAAAAGAAACGCAGAGCCTAAAGGAGAAAGTAGCCGCCCTAAGCAGATTCATCTCTAAAGCAACCGACAAGTGCGTCCCTTTCTTCGAAGCTCTCAAGAAAGACAAAGGAAAGTTCGAGTGGACCGATGAATGCTTAAAAGCCTTCCTTAACCTGATCGAACACCTTCAGAGACCACCGGTACTCTCCACTCCAAATGAAGGCGAAGAGCTATATCTATACCTCGCTGTATCATCTCATGCTCTAAGAGCCGCCCTGGTAAGGGAAGAAGACCGCACGCAACGCCCGGTATACTTTGTAAGCAAGAGATTTACAGGGGCAGAAGCCAAATATCCTAAATTGAGAAATTAGCATATTGTTTATTAATCACATCACGAAAACTGCGACACTACTTCCAGTCTCACTCCATCAGAGTTCTGACCGATCAACCGCTAAGACAGGTGCTCCATCGTTCCGACACTTCTGGGCGACCCCTCAAATGGTGTATTGAACTAAGTCAGTATGATATCACCTACCATCCACGCACCGCCATCAAGGGACAAGCCATGGCCGACTTCATTGCCGAATTCACTACCAACGAAGATAAGGATCAACTCGAAATAGCAAAAAACATCAAGTGGAACCTCTTTGTAGATGGAGCATCAAACGAACAAGGCTCGGGGGCAGGTATTGTGATAATCACCCCCAGGGGAAGAAAGCTGTACTATGCCTTAAGATTGGAATTCGCCGCCACCAACAATGACGCGGAGTATGAGGCAGTAATAGCCGGATTGGAACTTGCCTTAGAAATTGGAGTCAGCTCTTTATGTCTTCATAGTGATTCTCAACTTATCGTAAACCAAGTACTAGGTGAGTTCCAGACTCCAGGAGAACAGCTCACGACATATCTAAAGAAAACCAAGCTGCTGCTCGATCAATTGGACCACTATCTAATCAAACACATTCCTCGAGAAGAGAACCAAGAGGCCGATGAACTAGCAAGGCAAGCTAGTATGAAGAACAGCACCATTTCCGGAGCATTAACCATCTCAAGACAGCTAGCCCCAAGCTTCGAACAAGTGAATCTGATAACTGCAATCGAAGAAGAAACTTGGATGACTCCTATCCGGAAATATTTGCAAGATGGCACGCTACCAGACAAACGTGATGAAGTCAGGAAAATTTTGAGGAAAGCTTCCCACTACACAATACAAGAAGGCATCCTCTATCGGCGTGGCTTCTCTAGCCCCTTATTTAGATGCGTCGCTGGAAGGGAAGCCAAGGAAATCTTATTCAACATCCATCAAGGAAGTTGCGGAGATCACACTGGGGGGCAGACTTTGGCAAAAAAGATACTCCGATATGGATATTACTGGCCCACCTTAAACATAGACGCCTTAGACTTCGTCAAGAGATATGACAGATGTCAGAAATTTGCCAAGATTCCTCGACTACCCACGAATGAGATTACTCAAATGACCAGCCCTTGGCCCTTTGCTGTATGGGGAATTGACTTAATTGGCGAACTGCCAACGGGCCGAGGCGGAGCCAAATATGCTATAGTGGCAGTCGATTATTTCACCAAATGGGTGGAAGCGGAACCCCTAAATAAAATATCTTCATCAAAAGTTATCAACTTCTTGATCAAAAATATTCTATGCAGGTACGGAATCCCACTTAAGATCGTATCGGACAACGGACTTCAATTTGACAGCGTAGAATTCGCCGACTGGTGCCAAGAGCATGGAATTCACAAAAGCTTCTCATCAGTAGCTTATCCTCACGCAAACGGACAAGTCGAAGCTGTCAACAAAATTCTCAAAACCCTAATCAAGAAGAAACTTGAAAAGTCAAAAGGCGCTTGGGTGGACGAACTTCCTACGGCACATTGGGCCTACCGCACATCTTTCAAAACATCAACAGGGCATACTCCCTTCTCTTTGGTATATGGATCGGAGGCAATGCTCCCAGTTGAGACTATTGTGCCTTCCCACCGTATGATCCACTATAACCCAGAAGAAAACGAAGAACTCCTCCTCATGTCTTTGGATCTGATTGAGGAAAGGAGAAACGATGCAGCACTCAAAACAGCAGCTCACAAACAAAAAGTGGCAGCACTATACAACTCCAAAGTCAAGCATCGCAGCTTACAAGAAGGAGATCTTGTCCTCAGGCGAATCTTTCCGCGCCCCGGGGCACTGGACCCCATCTGGGACGGACCATATGTAATTCATAAAGATCTCCGCAACGGAGCTTATATTTTGTCAACAGTGGACGGAGAGGTGTTCCAGAGGGCATGGAACATCCGACACCTCCGTCGATACTTTTCTTAACTTGTACTGGCCATATGAAGTGAATTAACAAAGAGAATCAGTGGACGTAGGCATTTTCGTGCCGAACCACTTTAAAAATCTTGTCTCTTTTTAACTTGTTCCTTTATATCTTGGCTGCTTGTTAAGCTTTATCCTTTTCTGTTGAACAAAATCCTATGGCATCTCCACTCAAGACGCACCACAACACAACTCCACCTGGACAGAACCTAACAGGTACGCTACGATTCTATGCACTCGCCAATGAGACACTTTTGCTCCAGCATCCCTCTGCTGCGGGTTAACTCATTGCTCGCGACTGCCCTCAAAGCCAACTGTAATGAGCCGATTATAAGTCATCATAAAGGCCGACTATAGCCGATGGTAGCTCATTACGGCGTTCGGCTCGCCGGCAACTGTGAACCTACTTTAAGCCCCAACATAAGGTGTGGCCAGCCAGGGGTAGTTCACGGCCAACGGCACCCACGCTAGCCGGCCACAGTAAATCGAATAATACCCATGATTACGGACCATAATGGTTCGGGTAGTTACCGTGCGCGATCTCGGCTCCGATGTGTCTTAAGTGCGGCTGTGGTAAAAAAGAAAACTCCCCGCAGAGGCGTAAGATGGGTGACAAATGTCTCCAAGACCCACAGCTAGGGAAAGTGACTACAAAGCCCGTTTGCCACGAACTTAAGCACATCGACGGCCTTCCGTGATTGGAAGTTTTACTTTTTCTATATTTCCATTTAAGTACTTTTCTCCTATTCTGTATAACGGACTCTAAAGTATAGGGAACCAAATAGGAGGCATTCGCTCATGAGAATTTAAGCCTGCATACTGGGTGGCAAGGTACTCAGCTATATCCGTGATCAGTTACACAAGACGCTCAAAGCTACCCCCTGCAACTAAAACATGAAGGGCGGTACTCTCTTCTCTTGTACATAAACATGTAACTATAACTTATTCATACGCCACACTAACATTGCAAAACATGAAATTATATTTCAAGCAAAAGCTTAACATCAAACACAACTAAAATCACAGGCATATACATAGTTATACTTCTTACGCAGCACATCAAAATGACAACAACATTCAAACATAACAAAATCAGCTTATGCATAACAAAATCAGCTTATGTTATAAAATCACATAAAGTCATTCTTTGCAAATAATATTACTACAGTCACATCAATGTTTTGGACTAACATAAACAGCGATAAAAGGAAATCAAAAGGTGGCCGAATCCGGACAAGGAACCAGCTGCGTCCACACTTCGCTCTCATCCTACCAACTCCCCAAGCCTACTTGGCCGCAGGGTCGGAGCTCCCAGCATGTTGATCGGAAGTTCCACCTGTCCAATTCAGAAGAGGAATTCATTAAACAAACAATAAACGATCAAGTTATGGAAACCCAGAAAGAAAAGAAAAAGAGAAGAATAACTCACCAGCGTCCGCCGCTTGATCCTCATCCTCCAATTGCACACCCGCTTCCTCCGCAGCAAGCAGCCGCATCCCCTCCTTCACCGCCGCTCGCTCCTCCTTCGAGAACTGAGCAGTAACTACATCCAGACTAAAGGCCGCTCCATCTTCCTTAACCGCATCGATCCTAGCCTCCTCTAAAGCCCGAAGATATACCTTGGCCATGACCCGGGGATAGTCATCCATCCAAGACAAGCTGCCCTCCTTCCAAGTGCGGAAGTACATGTCCTGCAACATCTCGTCCATCATCCCCTCATTCTCCTCAAACTCCCTCACCCAGGCCTCGGAAACCTGCAACTTAGCGACAGCAACATCCCTCTCTGATCGATATCTCGAGCAGTCAGCCTGGAGAGACCTCCTCATTTCCTCCATCTCTTCCTTTAGCTTGACTTGAGCCATCTCTGCGGCCTCAAGCCTCCCAGACAATTCCTCAACCTGCTCGAGATCCGCATTCCGAACCTCATCCACTGTCGCAATGGCCATATCAATCCGCTCCTTACAGGCGGCCTCCATCTTTCGTAGTTCTGCCCTACTAGCCTTTTCCATAGTCTCCTTCAGCCGCCTGGAGGATTTCTCGTGCTGAGAAATCTGAATGGCTTGATCGGCAAGCTGTTTGGCCTGATCGGCAACCTTTAGCCGCAATCGAATATTAGCACTCCCAATCTCCTCCCCGACCTTGACCAGTCGAGCATGATGCTCCATTAACTTCTTGGTCTCTTCAGCCACCCGATCAATATTAGCCTTGGCTTCGTCCCCCATGGTAACTATTCGAGTGGTAAGCAGATCAAGATCTAGGGACTTGGCCTCATCAAGCACTCGTACCATGGGGTTGCGAGGAAGAAGGTGCTCACCCGTGGCCTCATCAAATGAAATATCGTGAGAGCTTGGATCTAAATCAGGATGACCGGCAAAGGGATCACGAGGCACGTCAGGACATTTTATACGGATAATAGTGGGATTCCTGGAAGGATGTGGAGAGAGGACAAACTCTGTGGTCTCCTCCGTGGTATCTCGGGGAGGCTGAGTAGGAGGCTGAGGACCGGATGGAGAATCAAACAAAGAACGCTTCCTCTTCCTCTGCTGGCTACCCTCCTCGATAACTCCAAGGAGAGGGCGGTAGCTGACTACGTCCCCAGGATGACCAGTAGAGGGCTTCGGCTTGGCAGAAGCTCTCATCAACTTGAATTGTTCGAGGCGGTGTCGAACATCTGACGTTTTAGCCACCTGGCCTGCCCCTGGAATAAAGAGCAAGTGTTACGAACATACAATGATCCATAATTCAAGAAAAATGTTAAGTTAAAAAGAGTGAGAAGGCACATCTATTATACAAACCCTACGGAGGAGTGGGATACTGCAATAAGTCCCGAATCTCATTCCAGGACGGAAGTGAACCATAAAATATTCCTAAGTCCCTATCGTAAATGGAATCGGCAGAAGTCAAAAGTTCACCTTGCACCGCCGGAGTTACCCTAGCTAAGGAACCCTTAGGGGATGGATCGGCACCAGCCCCGGCCTTGCCAGTCTTCTTCGCCTTCTCCGCTTCTGATTCTCCCTCCGATTCCCCGAAAGCCTGACGGAGAGCCTCATCCGTCCACTCTTGAAGCTCCCCCACTTGCCCGGAGGTTAAGGCGCCAGCACCACTACCGCCCTGTCCGTCGCCATCACCATTGCCATCTCCATCTCCATCGCCATCTCCTCCACCCTCTGACTCTCCTCCTACATTGCCTTCTCCCACACCTTCCTCCTCCGGAATAATCGGGCAAGTGCTAGGAGAGGGGCCATCAGACTTCTTAAGTTTCTTACCTCCAACGACGGGATGCTTTGTGAAAGGCTCCCTCTTACCACTCTTCACCGTGGCCCCTTCCTTGGCTTTGGCAGCCTTATCCTCAGCCGTGTCCCTCTGCTTCACCACGGACTGGTGCGGCAGGATCAAGTTGTACTCCAGGATAGTAGCATTCCTGATCAGGAAAGAAGCCGACCTGTCCCGTGCCAGAATGGCCTTTATTTCCGCAGCTATCTGGACCAAGGAATCGCTCTCTACGACTGCAAAGCCACCTGTCGCTAGCAGGAAATAGAAGCATATCAGAAGAAGCACTGCAGTAGGAACAAGGAAATTGTAAATAAAGGTCAACTTACAGCCAGAAGTGAAGAGGCGGAAGGAAATAGAGTCATCCCTAATGAAAAACCATTCCTTCTTGAACATAGTGAATTTTGAGTATAAATCCAGAACAGGTTTGAAGGGCACGGCTGCTTCCAAACTGATATATGGAGACCCCTTCTTATAGCCTCTCAAATTGTACAGATACCGGATCTCCCGGTTGGAAGGGGGACGCCCATATTTCCTTTGAAAGATGACGAAAAGACTCACCAGAATGGCGTAGGAGTTAGGCTGAAGCTGGAGTGGAGCCACTTTCAGATATGTGAGGAAGCTGACTATCCAGGCATTGATTGGAGGAATAGCCCCGCACATACAGTGGTATCGGCTGTAAGCGAAATATCCTTGAGGAGGATCATATGGCATGACCCCCTCTCCCGGCAACAGCATAAGAACCCTGTCAATCCCGAAGGAACGAGAAATGACATCAAGCTGCTCCTCTTTGAGGGAGCTCGTAAAGCAATCGGGAGGAGAGTTCAGAAGCTCTTGGGGACCATACCCATCCACTAGCGACCTCGGGGCAGGTCCATGTCGCGCCGGTTCTGGTTGGGCTGGGGGCACGGAAGAAGATTCTCCTCTATCCTTGGACTTCTTACTATCTGATCGAGTTTCCACTTTGCGAGACATTTTGTCTACATACACAATAGAGAAAGACGTGTTGTTAGAACAAGAAGTACAGAAATATAAACAAGCAAGCGTATACAAGTCGAAGATTTCATCCATAACCCAAGTGCAAAAGCCCATTCGGTATTAAGTAGTTTAAGGTTTCATTCGGCAATATGAAGCAAAGCCTCATTCGGCATTCAAAACACACTGATCCATTCGGCATTGATAATGCCAAGGTTCATTCGGCAATCAAGATTACGAGAAAGCATCCGGCATTAAGAACCTTTCGTGTTTATTCGGCAAGAGGACACATACCTGGTTCGGCACGAGATCGATTCGGCAAAGGTTTGATTCGGCTAGGGATTGATTCGGTATAAGGTTGATTCGGCTCTCGTTGATTCGGTAAAGACTAACAAAGGGGGTGTAGCCCCTATATATAGGCGAGCGTGGAAGCACCGGTCCAACCGGTTCGGCATACCGGACCAACCAAAAAACCGAATGAAGCTATCTCAATCAGAAAAAACCAGATAAGTACCGAGCTCTAGGGTCTACTGATAAAATAGAAATTATGATAACGATGAACAAGTAGTAAATCTCTCACCAACGTGGGTTAATCATTTACGCATGTACGAGATCACGAACGGTCCACAGGCATGCTCTGAATGTCTATTAACCCTATCGCCGTAAGAATTTACACTTTGACATCCTTTTACAACTCATTGGTTGGATGGATATTTAGTTCTGATAATTCTGAAATGGCTAAGCCACTTACACATGTACGGGTTCGCGAACGATCCTTAGGCATGCTCTGAGATGGCGATAAACCACCTTGACGAATGATCCAGGAACCCACTCGAACGTGAGCCTGGCATCGATAATGCTAAGCCCCCCCGGGGCACGCTTACTCGCCTCGAACGGCGCCCGACCTCAAACGGTCACATCTTGCCCCGAACGGCACGATTCACTTCATCTCGAATATTTCGATCCCGAACGGTCGTCATTTGAAATCACTTGAAACTGTAAATTCCTTTGCAGGACATCGACAGGATATGAACATCCAGCTCATGGCATTACAAAACACGCCTTCCTACCGCATGAAAACAAAACGCGACACATGCAAGCACGTGCCCCCTTTGGGGGGCAAATGTTGGGCGAATTCTCACCCAGAAGATCTTGAGACCGAGAAGCGTCAGGTTCGCAACCTCCATTCAACACTCGAAACCCCTGAGTTCATTCGGCAAAGCCCAACCTAGAGTCCATTCGGCGATTCAAGATATACTCCATTCGGTCCATGCATACTTTCCTCCAAGACCATTCGGCACAAGGCCATCCTCCGTCTGGTCGAGCCGCATCCGGTCAAACCTCATCCGGTCCTCACACCAAAATAAACACCGAACCAACATACCATCGGTCCAAGCTCCAACCTCACCCAACACCGAATCAAACATCTCCTACCACCGGACCAACATGCTACCGGTCCATCTCACCTCCGAACCAAAGCCACTATTGCCTACACAAAGCTTCACCACTGTCGGACCATCATCACCGAACCAGGTGACCACCGGTTCATATCTCCAAGACCTCCACCAAGACCGGACCAAGCTCGCCGAACCAGAACGCTGCCAGGCCAGATTGCTTCAGCCCAGGCCCACCAGCAGCTATATACATCCAAGACCCCTGCCCCCAACCTCACTATATAAATAGAGGGGCAGGGGTACAACAATGGCAGACAAGTTTGAGAGCTCAAGCACGGAAGGAACTTTCAAACTACTTTCATATACTTGTATACAAAGCTTTGCACTTGTAATCGGAAAGAAAAAGGATAATAACATATAAAGTGGACGTAGGCACGTTCCGGCCGAACCACTATAAATCTGTGTGTCTTTTACATTTTAGCCCCTGCTTTTTTCATATTTATATAACTCATCCAAACCATTGAAAATAACATATAATCAACTAAATAACACGACTTGGAGGTGTTTGCCCATTTTTTGTGCAAACAATATTTTAATGAGATTAAAAATTGATTAAAATAGATTAAAATACTTTATATAGATTTAAAATAGGTTAAAATATATTAAAATACTTAAAAATTTGATTTAAAAAAATTCCAATTCTAACCTTCAAGCTTGGATTTTCAAAGTAATTTAATTTATACAAATCAATTTCCTTCAAATATCATTTAATCCAATCCAAGATTTAAGGGTTTTAAAATCGTTTAATTTAACAAATCCTGTGCCTGTATATAATTTTCTACCGTATGGTCATGTGAAACGGATATTTGTCATTTCAGTCCACAATAAATTTTATGGGTATATATTATTTCAACCCACAATCATTTATGAAATCGCTAGAGTCTATCATTTCAACCCATAACAATTTTTCCTAATCTATCAGATCGTTCGAGTATATATCATTTCAACCCATATGGAAGTTGCAGTGTTATAGCAATATAAAAATATAACATCCAGTCATCCAATATCAACAATCAAATATACATCACAATCAACATACAATCAACAAATAAATAACATCAATCACCTAATATCATTAACATGAATTAATTGACAATTACATTCAATATTAAATTAAATGACGATTAAATGCAATAAAAGTCATATGTAAATGGAATAACAATTTAAATATACCAAACATCAATCTATCAATTTCTAATCACATCATGAATTTAATTTAACTATCATAAGATAATTTAGTAGTTGTGACAGGGTTAAAATGCTCACATTTGATTTCAAATCGATTTGAAATCAAAAATAAGGTACAAAATTGAAAAGTTTCAGAATTCTCCAAACCAGTGCTAAAATGTTTAGAATTTTGATACGATCCCAACGAATTAAACCGTGCGCAAATTCGAGCTCGTATGCGAAAGTTATTAAAATTAGAAGTTAAACGATATATAAATATAAATAAATAAATAAATAAAAATTTAAATTGTACACGTCACCTTGCCAATCGTTCATGCGCACCCCGCTACGTTTAAGTACATAGTGACAACGCTCTGACTACCACTCCTGATTGCCTCCAGCCACCAGAGAGTCCCCAACCCCTCCCATGCACTCGCCCATCCATTCCTCCCCCACCAGAGGCATCGTGGCCTCCCCATGACGTCATGCCGCTGCCGTTCGAATTAGGGTTTCAAAATCCAAATTCATGAATTTTTCTCGCCCCGGGTTGAATTGGAGGAAACGACCTCAATCGATAGCCTCCTGACACCGCTCTCAACAAAACCCACATATCAACTTTGCCAATTGATGATGAAATTCAAAAATCCCAATTTTCAATTTAAGCTTTCGCGATTACGGCCTTTAACCGCGATTTTTGGTTGATTCGTGCACTTTTATGGAAAAGAAACACTTGCCATAGATTCCATTCATCGAGATGTTTCCAATGATATATAATTCGATATAGTTTGAGGAGATTTAATTTTTCGATTCGATTCGATTCGAGTTTGGATTTGAGGAAAAATAGAGTTTCTGCCATTGAGAAGGAGAAGCCAAAGAAAATTGTATGTATGGTAATGCGGAATGAAAGGATGCTAGGGTTTATAAGAATCTATTTATATTAACGAAGCCCAACAAGAAATAAGCACGTATTGAATTAGTACGAACGATAATAACACCCCCAAAAGCCCATTCTGCCTCCGAAACGAAAGTGGATCATCCCATATATCAAAATAGATGTTTTGCAATTTTTTTAACTCAACGGAATAGGTTTTCAGTCCTAGGTCCATCGTATGAAGAAGTTGGCTTTAAAATCAGCTTATTTCAAATTGATTTTTACGCGTTTCAAGTCCGTACGATTAAATGACAAGTCTGATCGCTTCGAAACTTGAAATCCAATAGTAATTCACCATGACAGATCCGATGAAACTGGCTTCGGCGAAATCCGAGACAGTGGCCAAAATAGCTATTTTCACGTTAATCAAATAAATTGTTATTAAATTGATTAAATCACTTTTCAATTCTACTTTTAATAACCAACAATTTTCCTTATTATTGATTACTTGGACATTTACAATAATTTAAAACAAATTTACATATCGATTTGGTATTAAATATGACACTAATTACAGTTATCAGTTTCAACTGCAATTAAATCCAATTAATTATAACTTAATTCTAATAAACTGTTTGAATTTGATTTCAATCTTTTTATTCAATCAATCATTACTCTATAGACGTAGCTAACATTGGTTTATATTTTATTACATTAATATTCTCTGGTTATCATCTTTTAGCAAATTCATTGCAATATTCCAATTATATTGAATTTTTGTCAATTTTCACATTAAATAAAATTTTAAATCCCAAAAATTTAACTTATCTTGGTTTCAATCTTTTTATTAAATAAATTATTGCCGTATGCGTATAATTGACATTTCTGTACATTTTATTGCATTCACCTTTTACGGTTATCGTCTTAACTCACATTAACGTAACATTCAATTACATTTATTTTTAGTTGATTAAATAAATTGGTAATAACTAATAATTGTCATCTTTTCAACACTTAGTAACATTTGTAAGTTTGTTATCTACACACTAATATCATAACTACTTACACACTAATATCATAACTACTTACATAACACTAATTTCACCCAATTACAATTTATATTATTTCATTAATTAATACCACATTTAAATTATCAATTAATACACACCTTATTACAAAAATTTACAATCTATAACCAATTATAACTTTTTTAATTATTTCAAATAATTTGAGTTACATTAAAATAGTTAGCAATTACCTTAAATGAATACTATTACATTTTATTCTAGTTTTTTCTTATTACTAAACCTTAATTTTTCTTCTATTTTTATATTTTTCACAAAATCAAACTCCAAAAGTTATTTAATCTAATAAATTTAATTATAAAAAATTATGGGTCGTTACACTCTTCCCCATTGAAAACTTTTCGTCCTTGAAAAGGGAAAGAAGCAATCAAGGAATTGATATACCTTATTCAAAATATTAAATTTATAAACAATTAATTTACATAAGTAAATAATTTAAATAAAACATATCAATTTACAAACAATTAAATCCTTTCATATTCAAGTAAATAAAAATTTGGAAAACATTTCACAAAATTTTTCTATGTCCAAAATTTACGGAAAATTTCGGCATAGTCTCCTTTATACGGAAAGGTACGAAAGAAGTAATAATACCAATAATAACACATATATATATATATATATCATATTTTTAAAAATAAAATATCCCAAACCACGGGAAAAAATATATAATATCGCTATAAAAACGTAATCTGAAAGCGTGCCTGTTTGTCTGGCAAACAACGCTAAATTTATGAAATCAAAAGTAGTAGCAATTGCTTCTGCAACCTGTATTTCACTCAATAATCCAAAAGAGTTAATAATCATATAAAACGATATATTTACGTTGTTTAATCAATAGAAACCAAACCAACACAACATAGTAACAATTGTTATCCCGCCTTTTGGCAAGGCCGAGATACCAAGGAACTGACTGGAAAATAAGGGTCACACGTCCTCAACTTTGAATGATTGTTGGTTTACTACAAAAATCGATGGATTTTGCCCGAGTCCGGATCGGGCTACAATTGATACGACATGTCAAGCAAAGCCGTGGAAACCAACGTTCCAAATTTCGAGGCAATCCGAGTTCATATGCTCGAGTTATCACTAATGGAAATTGGAGGAAATAGTCTTTTCTTCGAATCCATAAAGCAAGGCCTTGCTTCGAATCCATCCTCCTGGAGCCTTGCTTCGAATCCATGAGAAGTTCCTTTGCTTCGACTCCATCGGGCAAGCCCTCACTTCAAACCCATCCTCGCATGTCTATGTTCGAATCCATCCAAAACCTTCCCTAGTTCGAATCCATCGGAGTATTCCTATCTTCGAGTCCGTCAAGCTGAAACCCTTCGAATCCATGTAGTTGTAGGGACTTCGACTCCATCAGATGACTGTCTTCAAATCCACCCTGTTAAGACAAATTCGAATCGATCAATGGTGACTTGCCCTGATCGATTCGAACAAGCATTGGTTCAATTAATTCGAAGGAGGCACGTCTTCGAATCGATCACCTCGAATCCACCAAGTCCACGCAGCTAAAACCAAGGATTAGACCCAGTAAACTCAGAGGAAAAGGAGGATTGACCCGGAGCACACGGACCACATCATCATCTTCACATGTAGAAGCATGGATTCAAACCTATGGATTCGAACCATATCGATTCGAACGAATCCATAGGACGAGGAGCACCATCTTGAATCAATCATAACTTGAGATCTACAAGTCCAAATGCTATGAAATTTTCACAGGAGCTTGTCTATGCATAAAAGAATGTTCACGCCAAGTTTCACCACGATTGGACGTTTCCTTGATCGATTCGAACCAAGGGTCGAATCGATCCTGATGTGGGCCCGGATCTCCAGAATTCGGCCGCGTGGGCCCCCTTACGTTCCAGAAGCGGTCTCCCTCAATTTTAGGCGAAATATCAGCCTCCTACACCTATAAATAGAGCCTCTGGTCATTCAGAAAGGGGATCGGAGAATTTTTAGAGAAAGAGTACGCCCGGACGCTGCCAAAATTACTTCAGAGCACCACCGCTGCCTTTGATTTCGAATTTTGGCTTACTACCTGTTGTACTTTGACATAAAAAAGTGGTATTCTCCGAATATCAAGTAATAAAATAACAAAACTACATAGTGGACGTAGGCAATACGTCGAACCACTCTAAATCGTTGTCTCTCGTGCAATTTACTTTCTGTTATTTGGAGTTTTTGTTAGATAATCCACATTTTAATTTGCTTTCTTCATTTATTATCTCTTCAAAAACTTCCGACGAGTGTTGTGCCCAATTTTGACACAAACACTTTGTGGTGCTTCCATTGAGAAAAACCCAGTTTTTCTCCTGCTCCTTGGATCTATCCTCGATACCGGATTGCATAAATCTAAGAGAGAGATCCAAATCTCAAGTTCAGATTCCTTCCATTCTACTCAGATTTTCGAAGATCTAAGGAAAGGATTCTATTTCTCAAAATGGTGAGCACAAGAACCACTTCCAACGTTGGTGATCTGGAAGGTCGGGATAGGCAAAATCCCGCACAGCTGCATTCAACCAACCAAGATGCTGCTGGACATACGGATCAGTCAGGTCCGGTCACAAGACAAGAGTTCCAGGCGCTACTCCAGGAACTATCCCAAAGCCGACAACAGCTAACTGAGCAGTTGCGTGCCAACGCTGAATTGACCAATCAACTAAACCGTCAAAGGCGAAGAAGACCCAGAAGGGATCAAGCTCCTCATTCTTCCACTGAAAGCTCTGCTTCATCTGACTACAATGGCAGATCTACCCGTCCTAGGCTAGACGGAAACCATGCGCAAGCTGTTGAATATCAACAGGCATTAACCGTTGGACAACTAAGAGTTGGCCCATCTACCAGCTTCCATAATGGACCCTCCTCCCGAGGAGGCACTATTCCACAATACACTGTAGATGATCGTGCTGCCACAGCCGCTGCAGTTGACATAGGAGTTGATACTCGAAATCACTCCAATCAGGATTACCATCAGCAGGGTCATGCTCCAGAGCCATATGTCCCAGAAGACGTCGAGCCAAGGAGGCGAGATACGGATCGTCGACGGCGCCCGATCCCACCTCGCACTGTGGAACCCGACACACCTTGGCTCACCACACACAGAATGTTCCGATGCCAGACCTCTCAGCCATGGTACGCCAAATGATTCACGAGAGTCAAGGCCTAACAAATGACGATTGGGGATTTCCCGAAGTCATACCCCGTTCACTGATGACATATTGTATGCCGAACCTCCTCGGCGATTCAGGATGCCAACCCTGCCCATGTATGAAGGGAATTCCGACCCGAATCAACATATTATGAAATACGAATGGTCGACGACTGTTGCGAGAGCTGATGACGCAGTAAAATGACGTAGTTTTCCCATTTCCTTAGGGGGAATTGCGACGATGTGGTTTACACGACTACCACCACGATCTATTTCTTCATTTGATCAGTTAGCCACCAAATTTGTTGAGCAGTTTCGTATGCATATTGCTAGACCTAAAGATGTTAATACCTTATCAAGTGTCACTCAAGCTCCCGGAGAGACACTTAGACGATATTTGGAGAGATTCAATGCTGCATGCGCAGAGATCACCAACCCCAATGATAATTCTATCTTAATGGCTTTAACTAAAGGAATCGACCCTGATTTCGAGTTTGGAAATTGGTTAGCTGGAAAGCCTCCTGCATCGTTGGACCGTTTCTATTCCAAAGCCGCTCAATTCTTGAGACGAGAGGATGCGAAACAGTCTAGGAAGCAGGACGATGCAAGGCCCAGCAGTGAAGGCATTCAGAGTAATGTTGCGGTTAATCAGTCTGGCGAAAGTTCAGGAAAAGTCTAGTTGAATATTCAAAATAAACAGACTCAACAACCGAGGAACGGTGATAACCGGAGCAAGAAGCAAGACCAGAATCGTGGTCCGAGGCATAGAATCGCAATGTTTGACAGTTATACACCACTTAACACGTCGCTGGAAAATGTATACCTACAGACTTGTAATACTATGCAATACAAGAAGCCTGCTCCGAATCCATCGTCGGAGAGGCAGATTCAAACAGGAAAATTCTGTAGATTTCATGAAAGTTATGGACATAACACCAATGAGTGTAGGCATTTGCAAGACCTCATTGAAAAGTTGATCAGAGAGAGAAAGTTGGATCAGTTTGTTCGGGCACCGCAGTCCGGTGGGGCGGGCCCATCCAATCAAAATCGTACGCAGAATCAGGAAAGGCAGGGTGAACCCGCTCATACAGGCGGGAGGTTGGTTATCAATACAATAAGTGGTGGTCCCCATCTAGCAGACAGAAGATGGAGGGAAATGGAGTCATATGCTAGCTCGATTAGGCATGTGGACTTTGAATGTTGTAGTAACTCTGAAGGCGGAGCACCGGCTAAACAACAGAAGACGATGGCTGACGAAATCGTATTTAGAAATCGAGATGCCGATAAAGTCGAAGCCCCCACAATTGACCCACTGGTTATATCCGCTCAAATTGGTCCTACTTGGATGAAAAGGATCTTGGTAGACAGTGGGAGTTCTGTGAACATACTGTTTAAAAGAGCATATGATTTAATGAAGATGGAAGCTAAGGACTTAAAACATTGTCAATCACGAGTCCACGGCTTCAACGGAAGTGCGACGGTACCAACCGGAATGGTTGAATTGCCGATGGAGTTGGGAGTGGGAGAATGCCGAAGAGTTCGGATGTTGCAATTTGTTGTCTTGGATATTCCTTCTCCATACAATGCCTTTTTGGGCCGACCGGCCCTTGCTGAATTTAGGGCTGCTATTGCTCCATGGTGTTTAACTCTGAAGTTCCCTACTGACCACGGGATAGGAGTTGTGCAAGGAGATCAGGCTGCTGTAAGAGCCTGTTATGTTGCCGAGCTGCGGGAGGCGCAGCGAAAAGAAAAAGGAAAGGGCGTAGAGGAATCTCTCTGCGTCCGTTTCACTGACGATTGACAATTAGCGCCTGGGCCTCGGCCTGGGCACCACAACCAATTCCAAAAGGATCTTGACCTAAGGGACAATGATAATAAAGAAGAGTCTACGGAGAGTCAAGCTTCTCCGGCTGAGCTCACCATCGATGTCCCGATTGACGATGATGACAATGACTCGAGAATGTTGAAGATTGGGTCTCAGCTGGACCAAGAGACACAACAGGAATTGGTTGATTTTCTCTGGACGAATCTCGATGTATTCGCCTGGACGCACTCTGATATGTGTGGAATCTCGCCGGACATCGCGAGCCACACTTTAAATATTGACCCGCAGTATATCCCGGTCAAACAGAAAAGGCATGGTATGGATCCAGAGAGATCTGTCGCCCTTAAGGAAGAGGTCGAAAAATTGAAGACGAATGGGTTCATTAGAGACGCTTTATACCCGGAGTGGGTGTCCAATCCCGTACTCGTCCGGAAACCAAATGGGAAATGGAGAACGTGTATCGATTACTCTGACCTGAAAAAAGCCTGCTCGAAAGACAGCTTTCCACTTCCTCGAATCGATCAACTTGTAGATTCAACCATTGGACATGAATTACTATCCTTCATGGATGCTTACTCAGGTTACAATCAGATACCCATGCATGTACCCGACCAAGAGCACACAAGCTTCGTAACCGACTTGGGATTATACTGCTACAAGGTCATGCCTTTTGGATTAAAGAATGTTGGCGCAACTTATCAACGCTTAGTCAACCGAATGTTTGCCGATCAGATTAGGAAGACTATGGAGGTTTATGTAGACGACATGTTGGTGAAATCACGATACTCCGTTGATCATGTCAAAGACTTGGAGTCAATGTTCAATATCCTCCAGAAATACGGGATGAAGATTAATCCACTAAAGTGTCGTTTCGGAGTCGCATCCGGAAAATTCCTTGGGTTCATCGTCAACGCCCGAGGAATAGAGGCCAACCCTAAAAAGATCTGGGTTATCAGAAATCTTCAGACTCCGAGAACCATAAAGTAAGTTCAGAGTCATAATGGGAAAGTTGCAGCACTGAGCAGGTTTATCTCGAAGTCAACCGACAAATGCATTCCCTTCTTCGATTTGATTCGAAAAGGGAAACGAAACTTTGAATGGACTGCAGAATGTGAAGGCGCATTTCAATCGCTAGTCCAACATCTTTCCGTACCACCAATCCTTTCAAAGCCTGTGGATTATGAACAGTTATATCTCTACCTTGCGGTATCTGAAAATGCAATCAGTGCTGCGTAATTCGGGAGGAAGACCGAGTGCAAAAACCGGACTACTACGTGAGTAAATGATTGACCGGAGCCGAGAGAAATTATCCAAAGCTTGAAAAGTTGGCATATTGCCTAGTCATTGCCTCGAGGAAGCTCCATCCATATTTTCAGGCTCATCCTATTACTGTGTACACCGATCAGCCGTTACGACAGGTCCTTACGCGGCCTGAGACGTCTGGTAGGTTACTAAAATGGAACATCGAACCGAGTCAATTCGACATCAATTATACTCCGAGAAGGGCCATTCACGGCCAAGTCTTAGCAGATTTTATAGCCGAATTCAGTGTTCCTGAAGACTTGCTCGAGACCAGCAAATCTCCCGAATACATCTGGAAGCTGTACGTCGATGGTGCGTCAAACGATCGGTGCTCAGGGGCTGGGGTAGTGCTTGAAACCCACGAAGGACGATCCATATGCTATGCTTTAAAGTTCGAGTTCCGCGCAACCAACAATGAAGCCAAGTACAAAGCTCTACTTACCAGACTAAAGCTTGCCCGTGATCCGAAAATCATCGCTGTAGAGATCTACTGTGATTCCCAGTTGATAGTATGTCAAGTTCGAGGTGAATATCAGGCCAAAGACCAGAGATTGGCCGCTTATCTGACCCGAGTTCAGGTGGTGCTTGATCAGTTCGATTACTATGCCATTTTCTACATACCCCGAGAGCACAATCAGAAAGCTGATTCGTTGGCAAAGTTAGCAAGTACGGGCGAAGCTCAGCAGTTGGGGCTCGTTCCGGTCGAAACCCTATCCTCCCCGAGCATTGATCGAAAGGAGACCGATTTCACATTTGAAGCTACCTCCAATAGGGAGTCGTGGATGACTCCTTATCGAGATTATATCGAACATGGTGTATTAACCGAGCGTCGAAGCGAGAAAAGACAAGTTCTCCGAAAAGCCTCACGATTTGTTATTCAAAATGGAGTCATGTACCGGAGCGGATACTCTATTCCTCTTCTCCGGTGTATCGCGCACGATGAAGTCAAACGAGTGTTACACGATGTACACGAAGGAGAATGTGGCGATCACACTGGGGGGCAAGCACTTGCCAAGAAAATACTCCGATATGGGTATTATTGGCCTACTGTTAATCGCGATGCTGCAGACAATGCTAGAAAATGTGACAAGTGCCAGAAACACGCTCGAATTCCCAGAGCCCCGCCTACTGAGATAACCTAAATGGTCAGTCCTTGGCCATTTGCGGTATGGGGAATGGATATCATCGGCACATTGCCTCTGGCCAAAGGTGGCGCGAAGTACACCATCGTCGCAGTTGATTATTTCACCAAATGGGCTGAAGCTGAACCTCTTGCAACAATTACGACAAAGAAAGTAATCAACTTTGTGATACGTAACATCATCTGCCAGTTTGGTCTCCCACATACTATTATCACCGATAACGAAGCCCAATTCGATAGTGCTGAATTCAAGAATTTCTGTCAACGATTCCACATCCATAAGAAATTCTCTGCAGTAGCGTACCCTCAAGCAAATGGTCAAGTCGAAGCTGTTAATAAGGTTATCAAATCCATTCTAAAGAAGCGACTGGAAAAGGCCGGGGGCAAATGGGTCGATGAACTTCCTATGGCTTTATGGGCCAACCGAACGACTCATAAAACTGCAAACGGTCATACTCCATTTTCTCTATCTTATGGCTCTGAAGCCGTTATTCCAGTTGAAATGGAAGTGCACTCTCATCGTGTGACATATTATGATCCAAGAACGAATGCTATACTACTTGCCGAATCCCTGGATTTACTCGATGAGAAGCGCGAAGAGGCTGATTTGAGGGCAGCCGCGTATCGGAGTCGAGTCGCCCGAATTTACAATGCCAAGGTCCGCCCGCGAACCTTCGAACTCGGCGATCTCGTACTCAAAAGAATTTATCTGGTTCCTTCGCACATGAAGCCAAATTGGAAAGGTCCGTATGTGATTTCACAAAAGCTCGGAGATGGCACGTTTAAATTATCGACCGTTGACGGTCTTACTTTGCCGAGAGCTTGGACTAGCGAAAGCCTTCGTCGCTACTACATACGAAAGACTTTACTTATTTATTTTTTGTCAATTCATTCCTTTGCATTTTATTCTAGAATTTCGAGATTTAAATTTGTAATAAGGCAACTAACTTTGCCATATTTTCTCGTTTCAGCAATAAAATGCCATCTCTTCGAGCCAGAGCTGTGATTTATTGAGTATGACGTATAATATCACGACGCACTGAGAGCTAAGTTCCATCATGCGGTGGAATTTATTCAAATAGGGAGTGACTGTGATACGACCGGTCACTCGCTAAGTGAAATCCGAGCTCGGGGGCAGAACACTACACCAACATTCACAGGGATTGATACACGACAATCCCTCCTCTAACTCCAAATTCCCAGAGTGCGAATTGGAGTACAAACTTCAACTCTCGGTTCCCGGAGTGCGAACCAGAGTATAAATCCATCGCTCCCAGAGTGTGAGCTATCTCCAAATTCCCAGAGTGCGAATTGGAGTACAAACTTCAACTCTTGATTCCCGAAGTGCGAACCAGAGTATACATCCATCGCTCCCAGAGTGTGAGCTAACTCCAAATTCCCAGAGTGCGAATTGGAGTACAAACTTCAACTCTCGGTTCCCGGAGTGCGAACAGGAGTACAAACCCATCGCTCCCAGAGTGTGAGCTAACTCCAATTCCCAGTGTGCGAATTGGAATATAAACCTTAACTCTCGGTTCCCGTAGTGCGAACCGGACCATAAACAATAGACTCCGGATCCCGGAGTGTGAATTGGAGTATATTCATCAAACTTTTGGTTCCCGGAGTGCGAACCGAAGCGTGGACATAGAACTAAAAGATTCCCAAAGCGCGAATTAAAGCATAAAAATCAACCCAATTTCCCAAAACATGAATTGGGATACAAGTATCAAAAAAAATTCCAAAATTATGTTAAGTCCCCGGAGTGCGGACGCGTGTTCACGACTTGTGACATATGATCATGAGCCAATCAGTGCAACACTTAAACAAAAGAAAAAAAAAGAGTTGTATTCCATTTCATCAACAAACAAAAAAGGAGTTTGATTACATGGCCAAGCAAAAAGTTTCTATTAAGTGGAGGCCAAATCCACACTTATACACGGCTCTAAAAAGGAGAAGTAAAAAGATTGCTAATAACATCTACAGCCATGAAACTCAATCCTTCTTCTTCCGAGACTTCTTCCTTGGAGTCGAGCCGCCAGACCCACTACCGGATTTCCTTCGAGACTTCCGGCTCTTCTTCGGTTCGTCTTCAGGATCCGGCATGATATCAATATCCTCTTCAGAGCTAGAAGGGACGGAGATTCTCTTGGAAGGACGAACCGTAGGCAGAGGAGCCGTAACAGGTGGTGGAGCTTCGACACTTGAAGTCATAACTATGCCGCCAGGAGGAATAACCATTAAAGGAGATAAGCTTGGTGGAGCAACATCACCTCCGGAACCACCAACCGTTGTCGCCGCAGCCATTTCAGCACTTATCTCGGCAAGGATCTCTTCCTCTCGGGAAGACCGAGCAGCGCTAGATACCGATGGATGGCATAAACGAGCTAAAAGTTGGAGCAACTCCACCCATTGCGAAAGAAGAATCGGTAAAAGGTTCACAGGGTTGCTTGAGAAGTTCCTCAATCATCTGAGCATCAAGCGACATTGAACTCCCCTCTCCAGTCTCGCCGGTTACGGCGGTAGTCATAATGGCCTCAGTAATGACAGCTCCTTGCATTGACTGCGAAACTTGTGGTACTGAAGGTGCTGGCACATCACTTTCAGTCACTGATCAAAAAGAAACGAGAATAGTCAGTCAAACGATCTGTTCCAAGTTCGTCATTCTAAAACACTTAAGGAATATTTGAGATACCTTCTTTGCCTCGGCTCGGTGCTGAGACGAGTTCGGAAACAGAAGTTGTACCGAGAGATAGTTCTGGTTGATCCGGGTTATAAGCAGGAACAACATGTGGACCAACTGTAGCAGTAGCTCCAGACAAGGTCGGGGCAGCAACTAAAACATCCTCACTACAATGTGCAGCTCCAGAACCCTCGCCAGTCTCCACATAGTGAAAACCAAGTCTCTCTCTCTCAGCAGAAATCATCGCTTCATGGAGAAGTTTCCTTTCCTCCTCGCTCAACAAGCGAGACTCGAGTTCAAATTCATCCACGGCACCTTCGGGGAGAGATGCTTTCTTGCTTGCCACCAATTTTCTCCAAGCATTGAGTAGAAGCATAGAATAATCTTCGAGCCACGAGAGATTCCTGTGCTCAAGCACATTAGCATTATAAGTGTCAAGGATCTCATCAAACTCAGCTTCTACCCTGAACAGCTCTGCCTAGACTCTCCCCTCCACTTCTGCCTCCACCGCTTTAACTCTAGCGACCGCCGCGTCTCGCTCAGCTCGGAGAGACACAGCTTGCTCACACACCTCTTGTGCGGCCATATTAGCATTGTCTTTTTCCTTATTTATATCGGCAAACTTAGCCTTTAATTCCTCTAGTTCTTTGACTGCTGCATCCCGCTCAGCCTCAACATTTTTGTACCGGTGGTCCAAGTCTTCAACTAAAGTGCAATGCGCCTGTTGCATCTTTGCCATCTCAACTAATGTCTCATCAACCTTTTTTAGCGACTCAACTTCGACCTTACGGGAGGATTCCGCCTCAGATTGAAGTATATCAACAATACGGTTCTTCTGAGCCAAGTCGGCTTCCAGTTTCTCAATAATTTTGGCTCGATCGAAGGCTACTTTTGAAGCTTTAACAGCCGCCTTATACCATTCTTTGTACTAAGCATAGAAATCGCGGGTATAACTGAGGACGGTGTTCACAGCCTCTTCGGGAATTGTTTTGAGATTGGGAGGAAAGATATAAGCGTCGAAGCATATTTCTGGAAAATCTTTCTTCAGATGGGCAATTCTCGTAGCCCCTTCACCAGATGGTTCGAGAGGGGCATCCTCCACAGTTATGGTCGTAGCCGTATCAGTCCTAGAACGATGTGGACCAGGTTTTGAGATCTGTAAAGACGGCTATTGTCGCAAAGGTTCAGGTGCAGGAGCATGGCTTCTGGGTGGCGGAGGAGAACGAGAGGGTGAACGGTACCTTCGGTCCCTATCAGAACGCTCCTGGCTAGAATAATATCGAGAATAGTCCCTCTCACGATGCCCTTGCTCATAATGCCTCCGTTCACGATCGCGATCAGAGTCCCTACGACGAGATTCATAATAAGATGAAGAATGATGCACTCGCCGAAGTCTGTCCAGTGTAGAAGGGCGGTCCGACATAGCACCTATAAAGAAGAAACGATTCGATTAAGCACCAAGGAAAAGCACTACAATGCATGTGGAAGTCGTGTAGTGTTGTGAAAGTGTATATAAATGTGTAAACCCCCCGACCAACCAGAAGTGTCGATTACACTAACGGGTAAAGACTCGCTTATATCTAGCGCTTCCCGGAGCTCTTCCAACCCGGACCCGTGGTGGAGAGATACGTAATACGGGATGGGAATATCATCCAACCCTCTAAAGATATCTCCTGGTTGATGAGGAACGGTGTCAGAGATAGTGATCCCGGGAATGGGACGAGATACGACTACAGATTTCCGTCTCTTTAATTTAGGAACAACAGCCTTGCCTTTCCGTCCTTCTTCTATTCGGGAGAGGTCGGCCGCTATCTCGGTATCTGTGGGCGTTCTTTCATCGTCACTTGTTTCTCTTATTACTATACCAGGCTTTCTTTTAGCGACTTTCTTCTTCTTTTTCGCGGCCGGTTTCGCCAACCCTTTAATGACTATGCTTTGGTTTATGTCGATTAAGCCCAGTATCCTTAAATTATCGTCGGTTAATACCGAGTCGATATGCCTTAAATCGCTCGGGACCTCTTGTAGACTCCAGACAACGCCTTTATAATGTCCACCATCGAGCCTCGAGATGATAGCTGCAAGAAGAACATGATGTTAATACAAGTATCGATAGCGACTGTCTAAAGAAATCTTGAACAATTTACAGCACTTACGTCTGGACAACCATCGCCTAGCAAACCCTGGGGGGCATCGAACGAAAAACCATTCATTTTTGAAATAACTAAGTCTAGTCCAGGCTCCCGTCACAATTTGGCAATTCCTGACTGCTTCCAAAAAGGTGAAAGATGGACTATCGCCCCTGCTCTTGAAGTTAAATATGTGCCTAATCTCGGTCAGCCTTGGCGGGTGAAAGAGATGGTCCATAAATAGGACAAAAACACTGTTCAACAATGCATGTCCTTTGGGATGAAGTTGTGAGGGGGCAATTCCAATGAACGACAGCATCTTTCTGATATACTGGTTAAACGGAGGGAGAGTTCTAGCCGCGCAAGCATGGCGATAAAAAGCAGTATATCCTTCGGGCGGATTGTGAGGTCTATCGTCAACACCCGGTAGCAAAACATTGTTCAGAGATATGTTATGTTTCAAACATATCCGACCTAATAATGCTTCGGAGATATTAGACTGGACAGAGTCAACAGGGTCCTCGATAAACAAAGCCTCTGGTAACTCATCCGGAGCCGGATCTATAAATTCAGGAGGGATTTTCGGAATCTCAAGAACTGGAGGAGGCGAGCTTTGTACTTCTTGTTGTTGAGAACTCGAAGATTCCATAATTAACTAACTCACCAGAAAGCAGCGTTAAATACATAAAAAGCCCGTGCATTCCCCCAATGTAAAGTGCATGAATGTGTCGTGCAATGCAAGTGTTGTGCATTACTTAAGCAAATTTTACAGGTTGAAACAGGATATCCGAGTGACAAAACTTTGGAATTTGAGAATGAAAATGACCATCATCGCTGACCGTCACTTCCACACCATCCAGATGCTACTGACCAATTCAAGTATAAATTTGTTATATTTTGGTTAAGCCATGGTGCCATCGACGAGCTCCAAAAGGGAGGTCAAGTCAAATTCGATTATGCAAGGCCGAAGCACGCCGAAGTCAAGTATGCTAAAGTTCAGTGAGTTCGTTAAAGTTCAACTTGAAATTGGTCGTAGTTTAGATGTTGGAGCAAATTAGAAGAGTAGGATTCCCAGAAGCAAGGACGTTCGAATCGATCGACTCGAATCGATACGAGTCGAGTCGATGAACTTCGAATCGGTACGCCTCGACTCTGTGTAGTTCGACTCGATGAAACCTTGGGACAGAGAAGCAATTCGAATACATGAGCTCTGCATAACTTCGAATCGATCAAATTGAACACCTTCGAATCCATCAGAATATCATTACTTCGAATCGATCGGCACGAGACCCTTCTTCTTTCACAACCATCGATTCAAAGCCTTACACTCAAGATCGATTCGAACTGCTCATTCCTGGATTGATGCGAAGCAATGAATGAAGATAACGTCCATCAATATCTACGCTCCTCCAAGACAACATTCTACGATCGATACGAATTGAATGGTTTCGTTCCTCAGATCCATCGAGTCGACCCATTCCAGATCTCACAACCCTTCATGATTTTCAGAAGAAAGGATTGAATCAATGCTGAAAACTCCAGTTTTATCATTCCCTACTCGAATCAATCCCTTGGTTACCTGGTTTGATTTGATTACGAGTGGAAGTTTGAGAAAATGTGATCGATTCGTGCAAGATGCGATAGTTTCTAGCTCTGGGGAATCGATTCGAAGGAGCAGCAATGGCAACAGCAAAAAGTAAAAAGTGAAAGTGAAGTTGGCCTCGCTTATTTATATGGGTTACAGGAAAAAGCTAGTGGCGTTTCGTCTCCCGGTCGTGTTGACTTGCTACCACCGGCCACTCACCAAACCAAATCAATTCGAACCCTTACTCAACCACCCATCGATTCGAACGATAGAGCTTCGAATCCGTCATAGTGTTGAATCCTTCAACTGCTTCGAATCCACCCGGCTTCGAATCCTTCACAACTTCGACTCCATCCATGCAGCATCGATGCAAGGCGTCATCGATTCGAAGAAGCACTTGAACATGGGCTGGATTGAAAATCTTATCGACTCGAAGGCTATCAGTTCGAACAAGCGTGACTTCGAATCCACCAAATACCACCGATGAGAACGAACGAATCGCTTCGATTTGAAAAGTTACTTGTCTACCTTTTATATCGATTCAGGAGAGGATCGATACAAGAGGACGATTACAGACAATCATAAAAATAGTGTCTTAACTCGAATCTCAAATCGGTTCAGGAGAGGACCAATGCAGAATTCGGTAACATACCGAACTTACAATGACTTGCAATCACGCAACGTTAGCCAAAGTCAAGGTGATACATATATGCACATATGTTTGACTAATATTTGATTTTATCATCCATAGGGATTAGATATCCATCTCGTCATGATTTCAACAACGAACAGCCGATCACAATCATGCGACAGTTGATTACAGTAATACAGAATGCAACTTTCAGCAGAGCATGTCATGGTTGTCCAACGCAAGACTGCAACTCTTTAAAGCACGTCATGTTTACACAAGACGTACTTTGGGGGGCAAATGTTATTCCACCTTTTGGCAAGGCCGAGATACCAAGGAACTAACTGGAAAATAAGGGTCACACGTCCTCAACTTTGAATGATTGTTGGTTTACTACAAAAATCGATGGATTTTGCCCGAGTCCGGATCAGGCTACAATTGATACGACATGTCAAGCAAAGCCATGGAAACCAACATTCCAAATTTCGAGGCAATCCGAGTTCATATGCTCGAGTTATCACTAATGGAAATTGGAGGAAATAGTCTTTTCTTCAAATCCATAAAGCAAGGCCTTGCTTCGAATCCATCCTCCCGGAGCCTTGCTTCGAATCCATGAGAAGTTCCTTTGCTTCGACTCCATCGGGCAAGCCCTCACTTCAAACCCGTCCTCGCATGTCTATGTTCGAATCCATCCAAAACCTTCCCTAGTTCGAATCCATCGGAGTATTCCTATCTTCGAGTCCGTCAAGCTGAAACCCTTCGAATCCATGCAGTTGTAGGGACTTCGACTCCATCAGATGACTGTCTTCGAATCCACCCTGTTAAGACAAATTCGAATCGATCAATGGTGACTTGCCCTGATCGATTCGAACAAGCATTGGTTCAATTAATTCGAAGGAGGCACGTCTTCGAATCAATCACCTTGAATCCACCAAGTCCATGCAGCTAAAACCAAGGATTAGACCCAGTAAACTCGGAGGAAAAGGAGGATTGACCCGAAACACACGGACCACATCATCATCTTCACATGCAGAAGCATGGATTCGAAACTATGGATTCGAACCATATCGATTCGAACGAATCCATAGGACGAGGAGCACCATCTTGAATCGATCATAACTTGAGATCTACAAGTCCAAATGCTACGAAATTTTCACAGGAGCTTGTGTATGCATAAAAGAATGTTCACGCCAAGTTTCACCACGATTGGACGTTTCCTTGATCGATTCGAACGAAGGGTCGAATCGATCCTGATGTGGGCCCGGATCTCCAGAATTCGGCCGCGTGGGCCCCCTCACGTGCCAGAAGTGGTCTCCCTGAAATTTAGGCGAAATATCAGCCTCCTACACCTATAAATAGAGCCCCTGGTCATTCAGAAAGGGGATCAGAGAATTTTTAGAGAAAGAGTACGCCCGGACGCTGCCAGAATTACTTCAGAGCACCACCGCTGCCTTTGATTTCGAATTTTGGCTCACTACTTGCTGTACTTTGACATAAAAAAGTTGTATTCTCTGAATATCAAGCAATAAAATAACAAAACTACATAGTGGACGTAGGTAATACGCCGAACCACTCTAAATCGTTGTCTCTCGTGCAATTTACTTTCTGTTATTTGGAGTTTTTGTTAGATAATCCACATTTTAATTTGCTTTCTTCATTTATTATCTCTTCAAAAACTTCCAACGAGTGTTGTGCCCAATTTTGACACAAACAACAATCACTTACAAACGAAACATACAATCATCACATGGAATAAAAGTAATAAATCACACATCCATAGTAACCAAAACAAATCGTTTATTCGGGTTCAGATTCTTTTAATCGTACAAAATGATAAGTAAACTACTGAGTATATCATACACTCAACTGTCTTAGATAAAATGTAATATATTATTTATACACCTTTATACAGTTAAAAGTGTCCTTCCCAACCATCCCATAAGCTAAACAACAAAGAATTCACACATATTTTAAGTTTATTCTTATTAAGCTCTTTTCACATCATTCACTACTCTTTTTTTTCATTCAATGCTTATTTTCATTAATTTACATTCATTACTTCCAAAATTCATTTCTCATTTATCTATATGATACCATTTTCTCTTTTAATTACTTTCCATTCACTACTTACGTAAGTTATTTCCACTTCAATTATTGGATTATCCATTATTAGGTAAGTTTCTTTACAATTTAATTCAACATTAATAGATATTTTTCCTCTCTCATTCATTTCTTTCATATATAATATTATTAAACATTTAAGCTATTTTTGAATCATTTCACATTTACTAAAGTCATAATCATTCAATTAATATAGTATTCACTTTAACTGTAAATGGCTTCAAAATTAACTTAAGTTTATAATCATTTACTTCCAGTATTCATTTGTCTATTACTTTTAATTAGTAGCCTTTCAACTTATTAACTTAAGTTTATTACATTTTATAACCTCGGCTTTCTTACTTATAGAAGTAATTCTATTGAATAATTTCATTACTTTAAGTTTTACTTGTATAATATTCTATCACATATTTCCATTTAGCTTTAAAACTTTAAAAATTTTGGTGAGTTTTATATATATTGTTTTAAAATGCAATTGAATGTCACACAAGTTTATCCTATTCATTTATTAAAAAAAATATTCAATAGTTACATCTTCTTATTTTCCTCATATCTACAAGTTACAAATTTTCAATTTCTTACTATTTCATTAATCATTGAGCTTCCAATTCTCTTATTTTCCATTTTAGAAGTTTTCAATTATGAAAGTAGTTAAAATTTCATTAGTTACAATAATTAAAAAATTTAGTTTACAGAAACTTAAGAACTAAATACCGGGTTCCATTTCATCAATTTAAAATAATATATATATAATAATATGCTTTATATATCCAAATCATATTTAGAATATTTTAAGATTCGTAATCAAAAAAATGTGCAATAAAATTACTACAGCGGTCTTCCACTCGAAAATGTACGTCGATGATGCGTGCACTCATCACCGAAATAATTTTCCAGCGATAGAGAGGGGAGTACCGAACTTATTTCCTAAAAAATTCTTTTAAAACAGTTCTTTCAAATCAACTTGAAATATTATGTCAGAAATACTTCTAAAATTTATTATTATATTCCAAAATCATTCGAAATAAATTTTCAAACTCTCGGAACTTAAGTTCTCGGATCCTTGGTTCTTATTTACTTTATCTGTAAATCTTATTTTTCAATCACTGTTTATAAAATTTCACTTACTAACAAGCAACCAAACATATCACATATATTTATATACATTTATAAATATTATTCTTTTATATATAAAATATAGTACTAGGTAAAATTATTTCATTTACCTATATTTCAAAACAATATTGTGTCGGTCTGCCCTATTAAGTGTTTAGAAGTCTCCATCGATGCCATAGCATCCTATGTACTGACTGAAATTATAAATACAAAACGGAAAAAACTAACACAATATAAAACATTTATAACACTAACAAATACGCTCTCTCATATACATACACCCAGCAACTCATTCTAGAATATTACTACCCTATTTAATATGTGTCAGACCCCACAAAGATAAGATTATCGCTAAACCAAAGCTTTGATACCAAATGTAATGACCCGCCTTTTTGGACAGTTTAAATCGACGATAACCACACACGTCAGACTCAAACCATTCAAAAGGGAGGATTTTTATGGCGTAAATAAGAAAATGCAAGGAAAGAAAGAAAAACAAATACAAAAACTCGCAGCGAAGTGACAAAATATAATAATCAAATAACAGTTCATGAAGCTGCTTACAAATAACATTTGATCATACGTATACAATATAGAATCAGAGTTACGTACAATAGAAATAACTAACAATGCAGCGGAACAGTATGATGCAGTGAAATAATAGAATAAATAATAATAGTATATTAATCTCCGTCTTCGTCCTCCAAAAAAACAGTCTTCGATACACTGAAAAGCTCTGACTGACCCGAGCGAAATGAAAAGAAAAGACAAAACACTCGAGTTAGAACTAAAAGATCTTACGTAAGTTAAATCAACAGTAAATAAATATGAGTGTGACGACATTCGAGATGTTTACGTGGTTTGACATGTTCAGGATTTACACCTCTTGCGGATCTGTTAAACTATCTACATACATAGTACAATGCGCTTTTATAATAGTATCGACAGTAAAGTAAAGTATTAAAATAGCGTTAAGGCGTTACCCATGTCCCCCTTAACACATTTTATATATTCTCATAGTCTATACAGTATCGTAAGCTCCTTCCTGAGGTTTACTTAGAGGGCACTCCATAGGTATGGTACAAACCAAACTTGTAGAAGGCGTGATAGGGCGTGTGAACACGGCACTCGAAGCAATGCCAGGGTAGGATTCTACCAATTGCAGATCCATACTAGTGGTAACACATAGCAACTACTACCATCCACCTCGGAACACATTCCCATAATCAAAATCAAGGGTGGCCACCAAATCATCACAAAGTCATAATATGGTATTGAAGAAATGTGTCTAATCGGAGGAATGACCTCACTTGGCCCGGCATGGCTCTTGTTTTAGTCACATCTAAGATGACTCACAGGAGTCAGGGTCACGTAAATACCTCATATATAATCATTCGTCAAACCATCCTATTTCATTTCTGGAATCTCCATCACGTATACAGTTGTTAAAGTGGTTTTCGGTATTGGCAGAGAGTATGACAATATCCGATCCCGTTCTTTTTAACAACCAAACACTTATTTCACACTGTATGGTTCTATTAGATTTCTAAAACCGTTTTATAATTGATATCAAAATATCATATTCAATTCAACCATATTACTTTTGAAATTATATTCACTTTCGAAATTATATCGACCAAATAGGTTAAATCCTCATTTCAAAATCATAATATTTAATTAATTATGTCATTTAGATCCAACTTTTGTTATAATATCATTTAACCTCATTTGTTTAATATAAATCATCCCATTTTACCCAGTCTGAATTTTAAATAGGTTAAAATAAATTAATAATAGTTTAAAATAGATTAAAATGGCAGAAATGTATTTTTTTAGATAGTTTCAAAAATAGATTTAAAATAGATTAAATAGAATTAAAATAGATTTTTAGATTAATATACTCTAAATATATTTAAAATAGATTAAGATAGATTAAGATACTTTAATTCGATTAAAATAGATTAAAATACTTTAATTAGATTAAAGTAGATTATAATAGATTAAAATACTTTAATTAGATTAAAGTTTATTAAATACTTTGTATAGATTTAAAATAGGTTAAAATAGATTGAAATACATTAAATAGATTTAAATAAATTAAAATTATCTATATAGATTTAAAATAGGATAAATAGAATTAAAATATATTTTTAGATTAATATACTTTAGATAGATTTAAAATAGATTAAAATAGGTTAAGATACTTTAATGAGATTAAAATAGATTAAAATACTTTATATAGATTTAAAATAGGTTAAAATAGCTTAAAATACTATAAAATTTTGATTTATACAAATTTCCAATTCCAACCTTCAAACTTGGATTTTCAAAGTAATTCAATTTATACAAATCCATTTGCTTCAAATATTAATTAATCCAATCCATGATTTAAGGGTTTTAAAACCGTTTAATTTAACCAATCTGGTGTCTGTATATAATTTTCAACCCTATGGTCAAGTGATACGGATATTTATCATTTCAATCCACAATTAATTTAAACTTTATGGGTATATATTATTTTAACTCGCAATCCCAAATTTTACTGCAAATCCATGAAATCGCTCGAGTCTATCATTCAATCCATAACGATTTCCCCTAATCTATCAGATTGTTCGGGTATGTATCATTTCAACACATAGGGAACTTGCGGTGTTATAATAATAAAATATAGCATCCAGTCATCCAATGTCAACAATCAAACATACATTATAATCACCATACAATCAACAAATAAATAATATCAATCAACTGATATCATTAACAGGTATTAATTTTTTTAATTAAATTCAATATCAAATTAAATGACGACTAAATGCAATAAAAGTCATATCTAACTGGAATGACAATTTAAATATACCAAACATCAATCAATTAATTTCTAATCACAACATGAAGCTAACATAAGATAATTTAATAGTTGTGAGTGGGTTAAAACACTCTGCTTTGATTTCAAATCGATTTCAAATCCAAAATAAGGCCCAAAATAGAACAGTTTTAGAATTCATCCAAACCAGTGCCAAAATGTCCAAGATTTCGATACGATCGCGATGAATCAAACCGCGCACAAATCCAAGCTCGTATGCGAAAGTTATTAACATTAGAAGTTAAACGATATATAAATTAAAATTTAAATGGTACACGTCACCTTGCTAATCATTCACGTGCATGCCTCTTGCCATGTTCAAGTATATAGTAACAAAGCTTTGACCACCACTCCTGATCTTGACTCCACTCCGATAATCAGGGAATATCCTGATGTTCGGGAGAAGCCATTTCTCTTCCCTTCAAGCGAGAAATTTAATTTCCGCTTCGATCTTATCCCTAGAATTTTGGTTGACCCGGTTAAGGTCATCCATGATTAATATAAGTCTATCCATCTATTCTTTTTGTTATTTATTCATCTTAACCTCGTTTTGAGCTTATCTTCTAGATTAGAATTCTCTTTGATTAGGGTCCCCTTGAATTTGAATCCCTATCCTTGTTCTAGAATCCACCCTTGAATCATCGTGCGAGGGAGTGTATTTGTAACTAATATAAAAATGTTTTATATTGTGTTGTTTGAATTGTTAAGTTTGATTTTGGGCTTCGATCGATTTGTCTAGCCAACGTTATCGATAGAAATTCAAAAAACACTTGAACAGAGCAAACTAACACAATATTGTTTTCGAAATTGGTACATGAAATGATTTTATGTATGATTATATTTTATATATAAGAGTATAATTTTCTGAAATTAGATAGTTAAATTGAATTGGGTATTAGAAATGATAATATTATATTATCATTTATTGTTTTGTCAATATTCCCAAACCATTAACTATTGTTGTATAATTTTATAAAATATAGTTAATAAATTTGACTTGCAAATGAAATGAATTAAATTTATGAATTTGAGAATTAAAACTTCTGGTGCTCTTCAATATTTGGTTTCAAAAGTTTTGAAAATAAATTATTTGAACAATTATTAATTGTAAATTGTTTTCAAAGAATTTTTAAAGAAGAAAATCAGTGGTCTCCTCTTTTGTTGCCGGGAAATAATTTCGTGATGATTGCAGCATCATCGACATTCATTTTCGAGTCTCGAAGTGGAGAGGCCCCTTAGTAGCTTTGTTTCACCTTTGTTTTGGAAAAAGAATTTGATTTGAATTTCTTGAATATGAGTTGATTTATAAAATATATATGTATATAATTATTTCAAAATAGTTTGAAGTGAAACCGGAAATTCGAATCTTTTGTTTTATATTAAGAAATGGTTTCAATTATTGAAATAAAGTGAAATTTTTGAATAGTTGGAATATCTAAAATGATAAATGAAATTAAACCAACTTGAAATAGTTGAATTTGAATAAAACTTATTGTATAATACTAAATTGCATTCTAATATATATAACTTACCTAAAATATTCAAAATGTTAAAATGTTAGTGTGAATAAATAAATTAAAGGTAATATAAGAAGAAAACTTAAGTAATAAATTGATCAAACTAAGATCTGGCTTAATATTGTAACAACCCACATATTTTACGATTGAGTATTTAAATATTTTATTTAAATATTTCATCGTTAGTCGGATTTTTAGTCCGAAAAGCTACTTTTTGCAAACAGTCAAATTAGGACCCGAGACCACCCGATTGAGTTCAAAATGACGTTTGCAATCTTTTTGAGTATAAACTTTGATATGTTTGGAGTTGGTGGAATTTTGCCATTTTTTCACTTAGGGCTTTGGTTTAGTTTCAGCCCATTAGACCCAAGCTCCACCCCTCTTCTCTTCATTACTTCATTTCTAATTCCTAACATTCAAGCTCAATGAAAATTGAGAGTGGAATGGGAAATTAAAATTCAAAAACCCTAGTTCCATTAGCAAATCCAACATCTAACTCCAAATCCAAAGAGAAGCTATTGGTAAGCATCATCTTCTTCTTCTCCAACTCATTCTCCCTTCAATTTCAGAAATTCCTAAACCTAACTTAGGAAATGTTTCTCTTTTAAGCTTAGATTCAAGCCTGTTGGGTTGGAATTGAAGAGTGATTGTCCTTGCCTTTGCTCTATAGCTTCTTCTTCATTTGTTTTGGGTTCAAAGGTGAGATTTTTATCTCACATCTTTGTCCATAATTATCTTCGATTGTTAGGTATGAATTCCTAACACTTATTCTTGTGCAATTGATTTTGGTTTGGATTGATTTGGTGTATATTCCAATTTTTGGTGTTTTGAAATCAAAATCTATGAAAATCCTATTATGGATATTTGGACATTGATATTTGAGGCGTATTGAAGAGCCGTTAAGGCTGGGTTGTCGCATGGCGTAAATCCCTAGTCGTCATTTGCTCGTCCGATCGCTTCTGATATTCATTTGGCCATTTTTGGTCGAGGTTCAAGAAATGCTCTGAATTCCAGTTTCAGACGTCTGAATCTGGAATTTCAGACGTCTGAATTGGCTTGATTTCAAACAGAAAGGAAATAGGCTAAAAATGCCTATTTCAGACGTCTGAAACATTTGGTTCAGACGTCTGAATTACGTTCTGGAAAACTTCTAATTTTCCAGATTCAGACGTCTGAACCACCTATTTCATACGTCTAAATCTGCTGTGTTTTGCCTGCTTGCCTATTTTGTTTAAGAATTCCAATTTTATCGATCCGTGTTGATTCCGATTTGTTGCAATCATTTATTATCGACATTGATGACATTTTCTTCGGGATTTTTGAGAATATCCATTTTTATGGATTCGGTATCGATTTCTTTGGATTTTATTCACATCTTTGAATGTGAATTTTAGTGATTGATTGTTTCTACAATCATTTCTGTGATTTGTCACTTTAAAAATATAAATGTTTTATATACTAGTAGTAAATATCAAAACTCTTTCTTCAAAATGATTTCAACACTATTTTATTACAAAGCTCGTTTTCTCAAACCTTTTTCCGATCTACTAGCATATACAAACCTTTACCTTACTCATATGAGAAATCCAATTAAACGACTTAGTAAAACAAGTGGTATGAAACGCTTGCGTTTACTTCGTTGGTTAATTCTTGGACTTGTTCGATTGAATCTCTTGTGACAATTTTCTAGTGGAGATTTACAATATGTTTGTAAATATTTAAGCTAAGCTAGTGGTTATGGGACATAAAGCTAAACTCATATATTTACTAGCTTAGTGTAGTTGACACTTTCTTGATGATCATTGATGATCATTTTTTGTGATTTAGCCTAGCGCTATACTATGTTTCTTTGTCCACGGAGGGGACGGTACCTCGTTTTATTGAGTTTCGTCTCATTTTTATTATAGGCTAACGACCTATTTATTTCTTGGAGTTTCGAATCAATTTTTGTGGGCTAGCGACCCACGTTTTTATGGAGTCTGGATCTTCGGGCGTACCGTTGTACTACGTCGTTGTTCCGAATTTTACGAGTTTCAGGTTCCTCGGGCGTACCATTGTACTACGTCGTTGCACCAGCTCTATGGTTAGCGACCATGGGATAGCGTCCCGTTTTGTGATACACGTGTTGGTGAGTTTTCATACTCCCGTTTTGTGATAGGCCTCCCCCTTTTTGTGATTTCTGGATTTATATTGACGATTTCTAGAATTTGTGTTTCACCAATTTTTGTAGTTTCATTGATAAGTTATATCAATATTTGTGCATTGGTGAATTTGTATGTCATTGACTTTTGTGATTGGCATTGATATAATTGTCAATATTTATGGTTTGGTGAAGAAAATATAGAGTATGACATTCCTATTTATCATTGAGAAGATTCTTGTGGTATTGATTAATCTCTTGTTGATTTTCAATTACATATTTATCACAGTATGGCATTGATTATACGTTTTGTCATATCTCTTATTCTATATCATTTCATTTGATATTTATAGTTAGACTGATCCGTTTATTATTTTCTTATTAAATAATACTCGGGTCAGACCGAGATGTTACGGGTGCTTCCACTTGACTACACTTCTGGGGTTACTATTCTGACTTTTGGCTAACTACTTAGATTAGTAGCTTATTTTGTTGTATACATTTGAGATAGAGACTCCTTGGTGTATACATATTCTTTTGTCTAGCACTTGTATCTATTCTTTTGCGATATTGTGGATCTTGTTAGACCACTACTTTGATGAACACTTCTATGTGTTATATTCATATCTATTTCCGCCTTTGTGATATGAATTCTGTGACTGATTTGTGTTATGTTTATTTCTATATTTTTTTCCGAAGATATTATAGCCTCTGTGTAGTAGCTTTGAATTTGTGGCGGTATGTCAGAATTTCCTCTTGAAACGATATGCACGTTATACTACCTGACATATCCGTGCTCGCACAAAGAAATTACACGGATGGTCGCTCCTCAACAGCCTTATTCTCCGTGCTAGTTGACGGCATTACCCCGTAGTGTCCTTGGCTAGCGTGGGTATAGAGATGGGGCGTCATAGCTTGGTATCAGAGCCAAACCTCGAAACAATGTAGAATAAATTAACAAGGATCATCGTCCTAAGTCCATCTTAGGATCGTGCTTTAGGATTTAATTCGACTCTTCGTACCGATTCATCCTATTTTATTTATGATTCCTTGTTTTATCTATCAAGATTGCTTGATATTCATTTTGTGAAT
The DNA here is from genome assembly GCA_030765085.1 of Allium cepa. Taxonomy (NCBI): domain Eukaryota; kingdom Viridiplantae; phylum Streptophyta; class Magnoliopsida; order Asparagales; family Amaryllidaceae; genus Allium; species Allium cepa. The sequence continues at coordinate 888,915,513 of CM060940.1, read as the reverse complement.
AACCTTCTTCTTCCTTCTTTCTTTCTTAAGGAAGAGAAATGGTTAGACCTGGTCATCCCAGCACCGGTCAATCTAGTGCTACTCCCCACGATGGAGTATTTATGTCTGCCCAGCAGCTTCTTGATCTTGTAAAGAATGGTCAAGCTGCCGGACCCATTCCTGAGCCTACTCATCCTAGATCCAGTTTTGCACGCTTGTGCAGAGACTACACCGATTTGGGTGGAAGGCCATTCAGGGGATCCGAGAGTGTTATTGAAATTCAGGCTTGGCTCAAATCATGCGATCGCATCTTTACTCGCATGAATCTTATTGATCTTCATCGAGTCCAAGTGGCTTCTAGTATGCTCCAAGAAAGAGCATTAGACTAGTACGAGCTTCTGATTTCCGAAATAAATGAAGCAATCTTACTTGGGAGAAATTCCGGGAACGATTCAAATTAAAATTTGTGCCAGAAGCTGAGAAGGTGACATTGGCTCGTCGTTTCATTGACCTTGTTCAAGGTGAATCCTTTGTGGCAGATTATGTCGCATCCTTCGAGTCGCTTTCTAAATACGGGGTTGAATACATAAACACCCCATTGAAGAAGAACCAAAGATTTTTCTATTGCTTGAACAAAAATCTCAAGAAGCCATTACTTCTAAAATTAGAAGTTTCTTTTGATCAGCTTATTGATATCACTCTTTGTCTTGAAGAGGCCGATAGAGAGAGTAATGTTGAAGTTGTGGATGCTAAACAAAACTTCAACAACAGCATGAAGAGGCCTATTAAATTCAAAGGCCCCAATCCCAACAAAAAAGGGAAGCAACAAACTTCGGTAGCAAATACTCCCACCTCTAGTCATGGACAATGCTACAATTGTGGTTCCACGGGCCACTATGCAAGGGAGTGCCCGAAACCCCTCTTTTATCGTTATTGCAAAAGTTCGGGTCGTCTTTTATCTTCGTGTCCTAAACTTCTAAACAAGAGAGAAGAAAAGCTGCAAGCCCCTAACAACTTTTCTCTTAGTTAAGGTATCCATTCTATCCTTGATGACATTTATTTTGTGATTATCTTATTCGAGTTCTTTTGGATATGGGTTTCATCTCATTATTTTTATATCAAAAGAACTTGTGATTCTTTTTCTTTAAACATTTCTGGGCTTGATGTCTTCTTTGAGAATTGCGAATCCGGTTGGTGGATCCACAACACTTAATTTGCTTTTTATTAATGTCGAAATTATTTTATGTGGTTTCCCTTTCCGTGCCGATTTTTTTACTTAGGCTTCAGAATTGATTTTTGAAAAGGATTGGCTTAATCGTTGTGAAGCCCATATCCTTTTTCCCGAGTGGACTATTTATCTTCGACATTTTCTATCTGTTAAGCAGACTTCTATTTTTCTTTGTGATTACGATTTTAAATTTTTGGTGGCATCATTTTATTCTCGAAGCCCTCATGATGAGGAAAGTGTTATTTCTCTCATCTAAATAGATTGTGAAATTTTCCGGTACATTTGAACTTGTCTTAGGATTATCACCTAAGCAATCTTTTGGGTGGTGTTAAGGTCTTTTCAGCTCGACCTTGCCACCGGTTTTCATTTGCTACAAGTTGCAGTAGTTAGCATTCCACTTACCGCATTCCACACTCGTTATGATTCTTATGAATGACTTATTATGTCATTCAGTTTGCCCATCTTGTTTCATCCATTTTATAAATCGAGTATTCTATGAATATCTCGATAATTCCATTCTTGTATTTATTGATTTTGGATGAAAATAGAAATTTAAAATTTTGCAAATCTTTTTCATAAGGTTTATTTATAAGTACAATTGGGTTTTGATCTTAAACGAACAAAGAATATTCTTAAAACTTTTAAGAGATATTTTCGTCTAGAAGATGATTTTGTGATTGTATTGCCCGTTGAGTGTTTTAAGAATTCCGGTCAATGCTTTTGATCAACGTTATCGATAGGGATCTCCTAAACGCTTTGATGAGACAGTAAGACACGATATATTGACTTGTAAAAATGTAAATTTTTCTAGAAAGATTATTACATAAAGATAAATGTAATTTTGAAAGTTTTAACTTTTCGGGAAAGAAGATTATTTAAAAGAAATTCTTTCTTTTCGATACTCTTATTCTTGTGATTCCCTAAGGTGAACCAAGACTTTATCTTTTGTACCAATGCTAATCGTATTGGTTTGGATGCCATTCTTTGAAAAAGAGAACGTGCTATCACTTGTGCTTCCAAATCATTAAAAGCCGACCGAGACTAGGTATGCCACTCATGATCTAGTGCTCGCGGCTATTGTTTTCGCTTTTAGAGTTTGGCATCATCATTTTTGGGGGAGAAATTTGTTCTCCACCTCGATCATAAATCTTTGGAATATTTATTTTCTCATAAGGAACTTCATGTTGACTCGAGTTCCTGGCAACTTATGATCTTGATATTCTTTTTATTCCCGGAAGAGAAATCGTGTTGCCAATGCGCTTAGTCGTAAGCAACAAGTGGTTGATTCTTTGATGATGTCTGAATGGAATTATCTTTTTATCAAATTCATCGGACGTTTTGATATACTTTGTTTTATTGAGCTTTATCTCATTTCTTTTATGGACCAGCGTCCGATGTTCTTTTATGGTGTTCGGTTCATTGGACGTACCATTTTTGTACTACGTCGGTGTTCCGAAATTATTCGAGCTTTGGTTCATCTGGCGTACCGTTATTGTACTACGCTGTTCCAAATTATTTTAGTTTCTAGTTTCTCGGACGTACTGTTATTATACTACGTCGTTGCACCGGCTCAATTTTCTGTTATTCATGACGTTTTCTCACGTCTTTCTACTACGGAAATGCCTTAGAGATTCCGATTTTTATTCTTGAGCCCGGTGTTATTGAGGAAATTGAAGTTTCACCAGATTTGACTTATGAGCAACATTCGATTCACAACATTGCTTCGGAGGCTGAGCGCCTTCGAAATAAAGATGTTCTTTTTGTGATAGTTCAATGGTTCTCAAATCCTAAAGATTGCTCTTGGGAATACAGAGAATTTATCGTGCGAACACGTCCGGGCTAACTCTTTCGTGCTCTTTGAGGTGAACTTCTTGTTTCAAATTTCTTTTGTGTTGATATGCTTTTATGGTTTTACTTTTATTTCCTTCTTAAATATTGCGAGGACGCAATTCCTTTAAGGAGGGGAGTTTGTAACAACCCGCATATTTCACGATTGAGTATTTAAATATTTCATCGTTAGTCGGATTTTTAGTCCGAAAAGCTACTTTTTGAAAACAGTCAAATTAGGACTCGAGACCACCCCCAGTTTGCAATCTTTTTGAGTATAAACTTTGATATGTTTAGAGTTAGTGGAATTTTTCCACTTTTTCACTTAGGGCTTTGGTTTAGTTTCAGCCCATTAGACCCAAGCTCCACCCCTCTTCTCTTCATCACTTCATTTCTAATTCCTAACATTCAAGCTTCAACGAAAATGGAGAGTGGAATGGGAAATTAAAATTCAAAAACCCTAGTTCCATTAGCAAATCCAACATCTAACTCCAAATCCAAAGAGAAGCTATTGGTAAGCATCATCGTCTTCCTCTCCAACTCATTCTCTCTTCAATTTCAAAAATTCCTAAACCTAACTTAGGAAATATTTCTCTTTTAAGCTTAGATTCAAGCTTGTTGGGTTGGAATAGAAGAGTGATTGTCCTTGCCTTTGCTCTATAGCTTCTTCTTCATTATTTTTTGGGTTCAAAGGTGAGATTTTTATCTCACATCTTTGTCTATAATTATCTTCGATTGTTAGGTATGAATTCCTAACACTTATTCTTGTGCAATTGATTTTTGTTTGGATTGATTTGGTGTATATTCCAATTTTTGGTTTTTGAAATCAAAATCTATGAAAATCCTATTATGGATATTTGGACATTGATATTTGAGGCGTATCGAAGAGCCGTTAAGGTTGGGTTGTCGCGTGGCGTAAATCCTAAGTTGTCATTTGCTCGTCCGATCGCTTCCGATATTCATTTGTCCATTTTTGGTCGAGGTTTAGGAAATGCTCTGAATTCCAGTTTCAGACGTCTGAATCTGGAATTTCAGATGTCTGAATTGACTTGATTTTAAATAGAAAGGAAATAGGCTAAAAATGCCTATTTCAGACGTCTGAAACATTTGGTTCAGACGTCTAAATTACATTCTGGAAAACTTCTAATTTTCCAGATTCAGACGTCTGAACCACCTATTTCAGACGTCTGAATCTATTGTGTTTTGCATGCTTGCCTATTTTGTTTAAGAATTCCAATTTTATCGATCCGTGTTGATTCCGATTTGTTGCAATCATTTATTATCGACTTTGATGACATTTTCTTTGGGATTTTTGGAAATATCCATTTTGATGGATTCGGTATTGATTTCTTTGGATTTTATTCACGTCTTTAAATGTGAATTTTAGTGATTGATTGTTTCTACAATCATTTCTGTGATTTTTCACTTTAAAAATATAAAGGTTTTCTATACTAGTAGTAAATATTAAAACTCTTTCTTCAAAATGATTTCAACACTATTTTATTACAAAGCTCGTTTTCTCAAACCGTTTTCCAATCTACTAGCATATACAAACCTTTACCTTACTCGTATGAGAAATCCAATTAAACGACTTACTAAAACAAGTGGTATGAAACGCTTGCATTTACTTCGTTAGTTAATTCTTGGACTTGTTCGATTGAATCGCTTGTGACAATTTTCTAGTGGAGATTTACAATTTGTTTGTAAATATTTAAGTTAAGCTAGTGGTTATGGGACATAAAGCTAAACTCATATATTTACTAGCTTAGTGTAGTTGACACTTTCTTGATGATCATTGATGATCATTTTTTGTGATTTAGCCTAGCGCTATACTATGTTTCTTTGTCCACGGAGGGGACGGTACCTCGTTTTTTTGAGTTTCGTCTCATTTTTATTATAGGCTAACGACCTATTTATTTCTTGGAGTTTCGACTCAATTTTTGTGGGCTAGCGATCCACGTTTTTATGGAGTCCGGATCTTCAGGCGTACCGTTGTACTACGTCGTTGTTCCGAATTTTACGAGTTTCAGGTTCCTCGGGCGTACCATTGTACTACGTCGTTGCACCGGCTCTATGGTTAGCGAACATGGGATAGCGTCCCGTTTTGTGATACACGTGTTGGTGAGTTTTCATACTCCCATTTTGTGATAGGCCTCCCCCTTTTTGTGATTTCTGGATTTCTATTGACGATTTCTAGAATTTGTGTTTCACCAATTTTTGTGGTTTCATTGATAAATTATATCAATAATTGTGCATTGGTGAATTTATGTGTCATTGACTTTTGTGATTGGCATTGATATAATTGTCAATATTTATGGTTTGGTGAAGAAAATATAGAGTTTGACATTCCTTTTTATCTTCGAAAAAATTCTTGTGATATTGATTAAACTCTTGTTGATTTTCAATTACATATTTATCACAGTATGGCATTGTGATTATTATACGTTTTGTCATATCTCTTATTCTATATCATTTCATCTGATATTTATAGTTAGACTGATCCGTTTATTATTTTCTTATTAAATAATACTCGGGTCAGAACAAGATGTTACAGGTGCTTCACTTGACTCCACTTCTGGGGTTACTATTCTGACTTTTGGCTAACTACTTAGATTAGTAGCTTATTTTGTTGTATACATTTGAGATAGAGACTCCTTGATGTATACATATTCTTTTGTCTAGCACTTGTATCTATTCTTTTGCGATATTGTGGATCTTGTTAGACCACTACTCTAATGATCACTTCTATGTGTTACATTCATATCTATTTCCGCCTTTGTGATATGAACTTCTATGATTGATTTGTGTTATGTTTATTTCTATATTTGTTTCTGAAGATATTATAACCTCTGTGTAGTAGCTTTGAGTTTGTGTCGGTATGTCGGAATTTCCTCTTGAAACGATATGCACGTTATACTACCTGTCATATCGGTGCTCGCACAAAGAAATTACACGGATGGTCGCTCCTCAACAGCCTTATTCTCCGTGCTAGTTGACGGCATTACCCCGTAGTGTCCTTGGCTAGCGTGGGTATAGAGGTGGGGCGTCACAAATATAAATGTTATAAATAAAAGGAAAATTTGCATAGTGTTTAATTACACTCGGAACCTTAATATAACTTACCTAGAAGTAGTTAATGTCGATGAGAATAGGTAATTGAATAATATACAATATTAATGCAAGTAATAAGATGTTCAATAAAAAGAATTTTTGTTAAAGGAATTTTATACAAAAATTTAGCTGTTATAATGAATGTTTAATTTGCGATTATGAGAAATATAAGTGAAGTAAACTGTATAATAAATAGGGAATGCTATTTAAGTAAATAAATATGGACTTGTGAAACTAAATAGGTAATAAATAAATTCTCATCTTTGTAAACTATTTGTGATACAAGAGTAATTTCAAAGAATAGTTGAAATTGAATTTTTAGTGGAATCAACTCAACTAAAGATAAATAGATTTAATAATTGAGTTAAATCAAATAAATTTTATTTAGAAAGAAATTTATGTAATAAATATTAATAAACTGAAAAAATCTAATTGAACGGAAATAGCTTGAATTGAAATCAACAAAATGTGAACATAAATGAATATTATTGATTAAATAAAATGGATTGAAAACAAATTAATTAAATAGAAATCAACTTAAAAACTAAATAAAATTTTTATGGTTTGAATTAACAGTTTGAAATAATAATTTTGAATTGAACAACTATTTATTGATTGAATGAAATGGATTAAACCAAATTTTTGAATATTAATTAATTTAAATTGAAGTTTATATGGTTTTAAATTTATTGTTGTATTTTGCATTTCGATCTATCCTTCTTGTTGGTTGCTTCTATTCTCCTATCTCGTTCCTTTTTGGGGATAAAAAGTTTCAAGTAGGGGAGAGTGTAACGACCTGTAATTTTTTAAAGGTTTTAATAACATATTTAATTGAATTTTGCTCAAAATTAAATAGTAAAATTTTACAAAGGAAATTTGATATTTGGGAGTCTATTTAAACATAAAAATGGTAAATCTTTATTGGAAAATATGAAAGGAAATTCTGCCATGTAATTTTCAATTTCAAATTTTAAATCGGTTAATTTGATGAAAATAAAGTCTTTTCGAAATCTGATCATTTTTATGTTATAAAATTGTAAATCATTTTCTGAGTGAGACATCATATTTCGTTTCACCAAATTTGGAATGCTCTGGACCCTTCTATCTTATTTTCAGCATTTTTGCAGCATTTTCGGCAACAAAAAATCGACTTTTGATAGGATGGTTGTATCCCTGATATCTGTATACCTTTTGATCGTCTCGTCATGTTGATCTCCGCCGTTTATTCATTGGTGTGTCTCGGAGTCTAGTACACGGTGAAACCTACGAAAATGGTAACCGTATCGGTACCCGTTTTGAAACATTTTGTTTTCTTATGTCCTTTCATTGCCCTCCAGGAGAGAAATGTCAACCACTAGCAATTATTAATTCCTAAAATTCAGTTGTTAACTGTTTCTATTCCCTATATTCCATTTATAATATTGATGTTTCGTTCATTATTTTAGGTTCTCTGTTCGTTGTCTTCATTTTCTATCAGAAGAAATATATATATATATATATATATATATATATATATATAATAGGCATTAGTTGTTTTGATATTTACACTCAACTGCTCATCTTCATTGCTCACTTCTCCTTCTCTTTGCTTTCTCTTCCTCTTTCGTTTCTGTCACTCTTATAATAAAAAATCTTCTGCACAAAAGGTGTGCAACCAATCATATATGTTTCATATTACTCGAGCATCATTTTCCATTCCTTCACCTTGCCGAACAAAGAGCCACATCCACTTGACCGCCGTCTCTCCCAAGCCTCCAATCAAACGCCATCCTTCCAGAACTGTCCAACAGCAACACCACATGGCCATAGTTCCAACCCCATCGCCCAAGCACAGCCAGCAATCGAAACCAAGATTCCACCTCTCCACTGTCTTCCACCATTTGCATGTTACAAACCACTAGCCTCCGAAACCCATAGCCATTCCACCTCCAACCCGCTACCTACCTTCACCGAACCTACTCCTTTCCCTCGGCCTCAGTCCAGCAAACCCGAGCACACCCACGTGACAACCAACCTCGGCCTCATAGCCACCCGACCCCATCCATCTTGACTTTCCCATCTCCGGCCTTATATCCGGTACAACCCGCCTTTCAACAGCTCGTCGATCCCTTGCCTCCATCTATGATATCCCGGAATTTTTGGCAATATAAATTTAATAATCTGTATTAAAATTTAAATTGATTTGATAATTTTTGTTAATAAATTTGAATTGATTTAATTATCTTATTTAATAAATATTTAATTGGTGAATTCATCTTTTGAAAAGCTAATAAATTGGTTTCTATTTATAATGTAAATATATAGTTTATATTGTAAATAGATTAGCTTTGTTTTAATTTAACAAATAAAGTCATATTTTCTAATTCTAATATTTTTGGTAATTTGGAAATTTGATTTTATTTAATATAAGCTTTTCAAAGCTATTTAATAAATAACTATAGGATTTTAAATTGTTAAGGTAAGTTTAATTTGTTTAAAATGATTTTAGCTTAAGTTTAAATTTAAATTAATTAACAAAAAGGTTTGTTTTGTTTTCTTTTTAAATATAGTCTGATAAGATAAGTAAATTATAATAAAGATATAATTTCTTTTATAAATTATTTTAATTTGATAATGAGTTATTTTTAAATAATAATAATAATGTATTGTTTTTGCAAAATGGATTTTTATAAAAATAGCATTGTTATTTCAAATTGAATTTGTATATATATAACTTGATTTTAAAATTGAATTTTAGAATTTGATTTGAATTTGAATTTAGAGTTTTGAACTTCAAAGTACAGATTTTAAATTGTTTTGGATTTTAAAATATTTGTATAAACTTTTATTTTATAAATACAATCGGATTTATTTATTTTAAAATTATCTACAAATAAATAAGTACATATTAACTAATTAGTTAAACATAAGTTTACATTAATCTTATATTAACATTTAATTATAACTAATTAACCTTAAAAGACATGTGTGAATTTATAAGCATACTAAAATGACAAATGTTGTTATATAGGACAAGTGTCAAATTTAATTTAGTTTTTCTTTTATTTTTCTATTTACAAACATTTCATCCTATATATATCTATTGTTCTTTCCTTTATTTCTTTTTTCTATCTTTCTAAATCAAAAGCTAAGGTTAAAATTTGAAACTCAAACTATTCTCAACAACAAAAATATGAAATCATCTTCAACCAGAAATCAAACTGCAGACTATTTTCTAGATTCAAAACCTTGTATGAATTTCTCTAGCAAAATCAGTAATCCCTCCACAAACCAGAAAACCAAAGCTTTTCATCAACCCTATAATACATTTTCCAAATCAATAAGCCTGTAACCATTTTCCAAGTTTTCAAATGCAATCTGGAAATTGGTTATTGCATGCAAACCTGAGATGATTAAGCTTGCATTTTGAAACCTGTAGTTCCATTTTCAACTCAAGCATGCAAGTTCAAAAACAATAACCTGTCATCATCTCAAAAATCAAACGCCTGTGTTCTTCAATCTGGAATCAAAAGCATGTTAATCATCTTCAAATCATCAGCCTGCATGCAACTGCATTTTAAATCAAAGAAGCATTCCAGTTCTAAAGTTTTCAAGAGGCTTTTCAAAACAAAAAGGGGATGCTCTGTCTTCATCTTCAAAATGTGAGTAACATCACTATTTTAAAATTTAAGAATGAATATGGTTGCTTGATTATCTCTGGAATTAAGTATGTTATGAATATATATATATATATATATATAAGTGCATTTTTGTATGTTCATGTGAATGTATAGATGTGAGTATGCATGCTGTTATCTGTTGCACCTCTGCTCAAAATTTTCAAACTAAGATTTAGAACAAAATTCACATTCTCTGGATTCAATTGCTGTTAGGATCTTGACTATAAACAAAACTTGTTTGTTAGAGATAGAGTAAAGATTAAAAATTTGTATTAAGTTAAACTAAATTTAATTTTGCCCTGGGAAAAACCAAAAGAACAGGCAAGCTCTAGCTTGTCTAAGTTTCAAACATCTTAATTTATTAAGTCAGGTATATAATCTGAAATCTAAATCAAAGACTTGATTTTTAAAACTTAAATCATGATTTTTAGTAATGGATTACGGGTGCATTTATGGTTTAACCAGAAATTGGTTATTTGGGGTTTTCTGGTGATCCAAGAGATTGGAGGGGTCGGGGTTCTTCCTGATGATGGAGGAGTGATTAGTGTTGATGGCAAAAATGGCTGGTGGTGTTGCTTTTCATCGAGGAGGCAGCGGTGGTGCTTTCTTTTCTGTAACCCTAGTTTTTAACTAGGCTAACTGATTTGGTCGGCACGGCTTGTAGGAGTGATCGAGTTCAACGAGTTTTTGGAGGATGATAGCATGGTAGTTGACGAGATTGTGGCCGGAGTTGCAGCATTCCTGGTGGTTGGAATTTCTTAGTCGAGGTGATGATAGGTTTGGGTATGTGAAGTTGTTCCAGTTGTTTCCAAGTTTGGGGTTGGGGTCTCGAATTCGTTTTCGAGAGTTGGAGCTCGATCTGATGATCGTGGTGTGGTGATTGAGTGTTGGTCGTTAAGGGAAGACCATCGGAGATGGTCGGAGACGATCAAAGTCGTCGTGCATGTACGCGATGCACTGTGTTCTGGTGAAGTTGCTTTGGTTTTGATTTGTATTCGAGTTAATGGTGAATGACTCGAAGTAAGTAGATGGTTTGCTCGGAGTAAAGTGGGTTTTGACTCGAAGCAAAATAGGTTTGCCTCGGGTTGAATTTTTTTTATTATAGGTTTAAGGAAAACATGTTCTTTTTTTTTAAATTTTAAAATGAAATTTAAAAACTGAAGTTTAAAAATGAAAAGCAAAGTTTTAGTTAAGTTTAAATCCAAGTTTTAAGATCTGGAATTCAAGTTTAAGTTTAAATCTCAGTTTTTTTCAAAAATAAATAAAGTTTTTAAATTTAAATGGTTTTAACTACTTTAAAAATGTTTAAGTAGTTTGGATTTTAAAATGAAGTTTTAAAATGTAAGAGAAGTTTTTAAATCTAAGTTAATCTGGATTCAAAGTTAAATCTGTAATCAAGTTTTGTATTTATATAAGTTTTAAAATTTAAATTGTTTTAAACAACTTTGAATGTTTAAAGTATATTTTAAGTATGGTTTAAATTTAAGATGAATTTGGTTTTAAAATTCTTTTAAGATTTCTTTAATAAGACAAATACTTCTTTAACATGTAATTAAAAAGGGGTTTTTAAAATGTTTTAAACTTTGTCAAAGTTAATTTGTATTCATTTTAAATCTTAAATTTAAATGAAATTTAAATGTAATTTAAAAGTAAATTTAAAAGTAAAGTGTTTTAAATGCTTTTGATAATGATAATTTGATCATTAATAAGATTAATGTTTATCTTAAAGTCAATTAGGATTTAATAATTTGTAATTCATTAAATTATTAAGGTAATTAAGATGGATAATTAATTAATGTTTAAGATTAATTAATCAAGTAATTAAGGATTAATTAAGTTACAGTTAACACTTAATTAATTGAATAATTAGAGATTAATTAATTGGTAATTAAGATTAATTAATTTGAAATTAATAATGATTAATATAAGATTTATTACTTAAGGAAAGTAATTAAAGAGTTGTTAAAAGTTAATGAAGGTCAATAACTTAAGATTATTTAATAAATAATTAATGTGATTAATTTTAGTAATTAATTAGATTAGTTAATTAATGATAATCATTTGTGAAATTGTTTAAGTTTAATTACTTAATGGAAGTAATTAAGGAATTATTACATAATATAATTAATTAAGTTTAAATGTAATTTGTTTAAGTTAATTAATTAAGTTTAATTAAGTTGAACACTGGATGCTTTGATAAATAATTACTTAATGTAATTAATGGATTGAAATTACTCGGTGAAGTAATTCATTGATAATTACTGGATGTAATTAATGAAAATGATTTAAGAATGGAAGTAATTTGGATTAAATTACTTTGTATAATTAATCAAGGGATTAATTAAAGATAATTAATTATAGAGTAGTTAATTTATTCAATGAAGTAATTAAGGGTAGTTAATTACTGAATGTGATAAATCAAGAGTGATTAATGATTGTGGTTTAATTAAGATTAATTACTTAATGTAATTAATTTATATAAAGTAATTAATTAAAATGTTATAAGGGATCATTAATTAATAATGTAATTAAGGGTTGATTAACTGAGATTAATTAATCAATAATAAGTGATTAAAAGAGTAACTAATTAATGTAATTAATTAAGGATTAATGTAATTAATTTTAGTTAATTAATTAATGAAGTAATTAAAGGTTAATTACTATAAGTGGTTAAGAATAATAAATTTGTGAAATTAATTAAAGGATAATTACTTGAATTAATTAAAGGATAATTAATCAAGGGTGATTAATTAAGGTGGATAATTAGAGAATAATTAATTAATTTGTAATTAATTAATGGTTAAGTAAGCAAGATTTATATTGATGTAGGTAATTAATTTAATTCACTTTAAATTAATTAGAGATGAGGTAATTAACTTAATTCATTTTAAATTAATTATAGATGGTGTGATTAAGTAAATCATTGCTTATGTATGGATGAATGATAATTGATTGCCTTGAATGGTTTGAGTCTCAAATATGAGATAAGTAATGTTGTGTGATATGGATGCTTTTGTTGCATCGTGATGATAATATGGATTATCTATTTGTGATGATAATGTGGATTATCCGTTTATGATGATAATGTTGATTATCTATTGTGAATCTATGAATTATCTATCTGTGTGTATATAGATAATAGAATTGAATTGTTTTAAACTTTAAAACAACTTGGCCTTAAAAGATACGTTTTGGATTTCGATGAGACCGGGATCGGGTTTCTAGATTTGGATATCCGAAAACCACATCGATCCAAATTAACGATAGGTCGTGAATCTCAAGTGAAGATGAAGATGAAGATTCAGAGTGCAAGGGTTATTGTTGTTAACTCTGAGGGTGATCCCCAAATGAGTGTAACGAGATAATGCCTTCGGTTTCGTTCGAACCCGGAATGAACTTGTATGGATTGAATGCTTTCAGAACAACATCAGGTGGACGAGGAGAATTCTAAGAGATGTGTTCTCTAAAGGTAATCGTAGCCTCAAGCCTCATCAACCGTGAATGGATAAAATAGGGGAGGTGCAGCAAGGCTAAGTGGGTCATGCCCAAGTAGGACGAGATTTTCCCCTGTCTAGAGGTCCATTTTTATTCGGCTGTGTGGGCAGTTGGAATGCGCATCAACTGCGGGGTTGTCTTGTTCGGGACTGTCCACTAAGCGATGCTTCCGGTCTTGTGTTGCAGGGAATTTAGGGTGGATCCTCGATACGTTGATCTAGGCCATGTGTGACGACCCGCCCTTCTACGCCTAGAAAGACGTATCGTCTTGAAGAAAGAAAGGGATGAGAAAATAGAAAAGATAGAGAAGGAAGGACAACAACATCAGAATCTCACAGCGGGGCGAATAAATTATATTAATCACATAGGTATTTACATAATTTTACATATATCAGAGTTATACAGATCATACAACACATACTAAACAGTTATAAACACCTGTCTAGTTATACAAGTCAATATACAATACAGATAAACAACTCAGAGATACCAACACAGCGGAACTATATATATATCTACAACGCTGAAGCCTCCTGCTCCATTGCTCCTCCAGAATTCGTCAAAGCTAACCTGAATCCCTTGGCTAGTCGTGAAAATTGGAGTACCCGAGAGTTTATGAAAAACAGAAATAAACTCCGGGTCAGACATGGGTCTGGTATGAGTAACAGGTTAAAGTTGCTTAATTTGAAAAATATTTGAAAACAAAAGGTATCACGTAAGACTTCCTACAAATAAACATGGTAAATTTTTACCTTACGCTAACCAAAACATTTAATAGGAAATTCTGTGATATTATAATAGGTCTAGGGTTTTCAAGTAAATAGAAAATAGATGAAATTGTTACATTCATTAAATTCCAGCTACTAGCCACAAAAGTGGGTAATACAATCAAAACCGTTGGCACTTATTGGATTGTGGATTCCATAAAATGGCAGGGCTACTAGGGTACCGCCCGTCACAGTACGTGGCCTAGATCAACGTACCGAGGATCACTCCCGACCCCCTGCAACACAAGGCCGGAACCATTCCTTACTGAACAGTCCCGAACAAGACAACCTCGACAGTTGGAGCTTACAACTGTCCACACAGCCGAATAAAAAGGGACATCTAGACAGGGGAAAATCTTGTCCTGCTTGGGCATGACCCACCTAACCTTGCTGCACCTCCCCTATTTTAGCCATTCCCGGTTGATGAGGCTTGAGGCTACGATTACCTTTAGAGAACACATCTCTTAGAATGCTCATCGCCCACCTGACGATGTTCTGAAAGCATTCAATCCATCCAAGTTCATTCCGGGTTCGAACGAAACCGAAGGCATTATCTCGTTACACTCATTTTGGAATCACCCTCAGAGTTAACGACGATAACCCTTGCATTCTGAATCTTCACTTGAGAATTCACGACCTAACGTTTAATTTGGATCGATGTGGTTTTCGGACTTCCAAATATGGAAAACCCGATCCCGGTCTCATCGAAATCCAAACGTGTCTTTTAAGGCCAAGTTGTTTTTAAGTTTAAAACAATTCAGTTCAATTATCCATATACACACAGATAGATAATTCACAATATCATAATAGATAATCAACATTATTATCATAAACAGATAATCTATATTATCACTACAAACAGATAATGCATATTATCATTATAACAGATAATCCATATTATCATACTTAAACTAAGCATCCATATTACACGGCATAAATATCTCATATCCGAGATCTCAAATCATTCAAGGTAAATGATATCATCATCCATACATAAGCAATCATATCAGCTATAATTAATTTAAAATGAATTAAATCAATTACTTGCATCTCTAATTAATTTAAAGTGAATTAAATTAATTACTATACCATTATAACTCTTGCTTATTTAATTATTAGTCAATTATCAATCAGTTAATAAATCATTCACTAATTATTCGTTTCAATTAATCATACTTGATTAATTAACATTTAATTATATACAAATAATCATTCTTAAATTATTTTCACAAATTAGTTATCTTATCCAAATATAGAAATTATCCTTAAATTACAAACATTACTTCTTAATTACACTAATTAATTACTCTTTAATTACTTATTATTGATTAATTAATCTAAATTGATCATCCCTTAATTACATCATTAATTATATTAATTAATGATTTCTAATTACATTTTAATTAACTCCCAGTTTAAATTAATTACCTTATGTAATTAATCTTCAATTAAACCACATTTATTAATCACCTCTGATTAATATCATTCAGTAATTAACTATCTTTAATTACTCCATCAAATTAATTAATTACTCCTTAATTAATTTTCTCTAATTAATTCCCTGATTAATTATACAAAGTAATTATATTCCAATTACTTTCATTATTAAATCTCCCTCGGTTAATTACATCTAGTAATTATCATTAATTACTTCCCTAAGTAATTATACTTATCTCATCATCATATGGTTATTTAAATTAATTAAACTTAATTAACTAACTTAAACAATTCATATGAACTGAATTAATTACAATGAGTAATTAATTCCTTAATTACTTCCATTTAGTAATTATGCTTAACAATCCACGATTGCTTATTCTAAATAATAATTTAATTAATTATTAAAAATTAATCCCATTAATTGATTATTTCATAATCTTAGTTAATGACCTTCATTATCTATTTACAATTCTTTAATTACTTTTCCTAAAGTAATTAACTAAAATTTATTATCAATTACATTTTTATTAATCTTAATAACTCATTAATTATTCCTCACTTAATTCATCAATTGATTACCAATCATTAATTAAAAATTAACCTTATTTAATCAATGATTCTTAATTACCAATTGATTTGCCTTAAATTAATTGACTTATATCTCTTTTAAATAAATTTAAACTCTTAATTTCTAAGTTAATTAATTCTAGTCATTAATCATCCACTTAGTTAACTTAATAATTTCAATACCTTAAGTCTTTAAAAACCTTTTTCTATTTAATGATCAATTTATCATTAATAAGCTACTTAATCAATTTAATTTAAATTTACTTTTAAATTCATTTTAAATTTAAGATTTAAAATGAAATCAAATTAATCTTAACAATTCCAAACTCCTTTTTATTTTACAACTTAAAGAATAGTTACCTTAAAATAGAAGATTAAAAGAATTTGAACACGGTTTCATTTTGATTTCAAATCAAATTTAAAAATTCTCTTTATCATTCAAATTTGTTTAAAACAATTTTAAATTTTGAAAACTTTATTTATTTAAAAACTGGGATTCAAACTACTTTTGAAACCAACTTAACTTGATTTAATCCTTGTTTAAATATCTACTTTTCATTTAAAAACCCAGTTTTTTTAAAAAAAATTTCATAAAACTTACAGGTTCTAAACCCTGTAACTAAAATACCCGAGATAAACAAAAACTTCTTCGAGCAAAACCCCAAATTTCTTCGAGTCCAACACTCGAATCACTCGAGTGAAACTCGAGCAACAATACCCCTTTTTAAAGTGGTTACAAATAATTTAAAATTTTAAAACTTTATTCTATTTTAACTGATATTCAAACTTCATTTTAATCCAAACTTATCTTTGATTAAATACCTATTTTCAATATCTATATCTCATTTTTAAACCCAGGTTTAAAGAGATTTAAACTTTACAGGTTTTTAAAACCTGTTACTAACTTAACCAGGCCCCTACATTTTACTCCGAGTCAAGCTCGAACGTGCTTCGAGTTCGCGTGAAGTTTTCCCGAGTCGATTCCTTAAAGACTCGAGTACCCCCTTCAAAAATCTCCTCCAGGTACAACTCAGTGCATCGTGCATACGCACGGTGCCGATGGTCGACGCAGATCATCTTCGATGTTCCCTCCACACCATCCATCACCCCAACACTCCCTCGCAAGCATCAACACGACCATTCCAACTCGAAATCAAAAATGAAGGTTCGAACCACAAACTTGAAAACACAGACAACCCACAATCCAAAACCTGGAAGTACGCCGCCCTCGCCACCTCCTCCACCAGAGACGCTAAAATTCTGGCCATCACCACGTCTACGTCTCCTCTACCTCCCCTCAAGAGCACGTAACGCTCGATCGCACCAGTAGGGAGAACGAGTCGAAGATCCAACATGACAAAAATTTAGGGCTACAGAGAAGATGACGTCGCCGGCGCCACCACGTCCCTCTGCCGGACCTTATACCAATTTTCCCCACTTCAATGATCGGTCCTCCATCTCCAGGAAAGTCCACGAGCTCACCCATCCTCTTGATCACCAGAAAGTCACGAATTTGCATATTATGTTCAATCCAGAATTACATCTTAACCCCTTCACTAAAATTTATAGTTTTTGTTTTAAAAATCATACTTTGATTTAAGTATTCAATTTATAATACTGGAATTACATTTTTAAAGGTTTGAGTTTCAATTGTATTTAGTATACTCAATTGTTTTTAATAGTTCCAGAAACAAGCAACTCAAAATTTAACTAATCTTAGATTTTAAACCTTAATCTAAATTGAATCAAACAATATTGGTTTGATAACCAGATTTTATCATGAGCAAGACCATGTGGAAGGAGATAAAAATTAAAATTTTGAGCCCGTGAAACATTGCAGAGCACAACAAAATAACAGTACTGCACACATACATATACAGGGACCTATTTATACATATGCATCACAAACATATTCTCAGAGATAAATATGCAACAGAAATTTATAATTTTAAACTATTCAATTTGTTATGTTACTCACCTATAGAGAAGATGGCAGAATCTTTCTTGTTTGAAACCAGTTTTGAAGAATGAAGACAGGGATTGAAAACTGAAATCCTCTTGCCTTTGATTGTTGAAGTTGTTCAAGTTTTGTTAAAAAAAGAAAGCTTACTTTTTTTTCTTGCTTTTCTGGTTTGCTAAGTTTTGAAAGATAATGAACAAAGAGCATTGCATATAAATACAAGCCAGACAAGCTTGTACAGGAAGGTGTAGTTTGTTCAGATTTTTTTTTTTTTCTTTGTTTAGTCGGAGATATTTTCTTCAAATGTAGGCTGAAATGATCATTAGCAAAAATTCGAATTGACTCGATAGTTGGCTGAGATGATAAAACATTAAATGCAAATGTACTTTATGTTACACCCTTTTCTTATTAGTGTATGTTGATATTACACTTTGCAGCTTATCTAATCTTCCTATAAGATTCTTGCCTGTTTCTTGCTTGTCTTATTCCTTAGCTTGTTCTAACATACAAAACTCCATAGGCCTATACATACTTCTTCTTTCTTTTATTCTTACCTGTATATGCTTTTATACTTAAGTACAAAATGCTTTCCTTTGTCTAGCTTATTTATTTTGATGTTGATAAATTTTTCTTTTGCTTTGTCTTGCCTATTTAGTTCACAGATTACAAACTTTTCAAGCCTGGTTTGTGTTTTACTTCATGTTCTTAACATTTTTATTATTGTTTTGTCTGGTTATGATTTATTTTATCTTGTTCTTAGCTTTGCATTAATTTATTTCTTTTTGGTTTTTAAACTTTAACTATTAAATACTTAATTTACTTACTATCTATTTTTACAATTATAATAACTTCATAGCTTCTCATGTTTATGTGTTTATACTTATGTTAATAAATTTGGAAATAGCAATTCCTATCTATATTAAAGATCCGTTTGTAAAAATATTACATTATTAATATTGTTCAAATATAACCCATTATTAATTTAAAAATAATTTCCAAAAGAAATTATCTCTTTATTAATCAATTGCTTATTTTATCAAGCTATTTAAAAAGAACAAACAAACCTTTTTATTTAAATTTAAACTTAAACTAAAATCAATTTTAAATAATTAAGTTTTTATCTTGAGTATTAAAATCATATGGTTATTTATTTAATAGCTTAATATCAAATTAAATCCAATTTTTAATTTATCAAATATTAAAATAAGAAAACATGCGTATATATATTAAATTTAAAACAAAGATTATCTATTTATAATATATACAGATAAGTATACATTACAAATATAAAACAATTTATTTGCCTTTAAAGATAGATTATCAGTTTAAATATTTATTTTAAAGGAGATTATTACTTTTAATTCAAATTCATTATTAACAATATGGTCAAATCAATTAAATTTTGACATAGATTATTAAATTGTTATTGTCAAAATTTCCGGGATATCACATTCTTCCCCCCTTAAAATAATTTCGTCCCCGAAATTAAAACAAAGGTAATTTAATAATTTAATTAAAGATTTAATTTTTAAACACTGGCATATATCAATCATATGCTGGCAACCATAGCAACCAATTCATCCAATCTACAAATCTAGTTGTCCAGATAAAATTCTAAAGGGAATTTTCTCGAGTTTCCCCAAGTATAAATGCCGGAATACTCGTTCTACAGAATCCAAACAATCAATATTACTAAGCTACTAAGTTCTACTCATCTGGATCTACAAAACAAATCAAAATATCAGACCAAACTCAAGTCCGACTCAACAACCAAAACTCTCTGAACTGCTGACTCTATAATCAAAAATAGATCTTACACGTACTCCCTCAGAGATACGTGAAACACTCTGAATTCCAGTTATCCAAACTGGCAATCCACTCCTGAAGACCAATTACTAATTCTGAGAAGAACAACTGAAAAAGATCCAAATATCTCGGAGCTTGCTTCCCAATCTTATCCAATCTTATAGCTCCCATAGATCGAAGAAAACCCCAACAACAAAGTCTCTAACTACGAATCTCCATCTCTTATTCACAATACTCTTTTGACGATCCTGGGCTGCCTACATCATTACTGATCAGCTCAACCCTTGCTGATACCCCCAGAAACAAATTGAACCAAAACAATCCAATAAAATGATCTTTCCAAGATCAACTCAAAAATCAGAACACAACTCAATTCCAAAATCAGCAGACTGATCTTACTTCTCTCATCTGGAAAAGATAAAAACAGGTGCATTCCAATTTGGTCTTAAGATCCTGAAAAATTCCCAGTAGAAACTCTCTAATCCAAACACTGAAAAATCCAGTTGTTTCCACACCAAACAGCTGCCACCATGCTTCCACTGCGCAACTCTAACCAGAGTAGATGAAAATGCAGATGACGAACACAAGCACAAACAGGACAACACACCCCAGAACTATGGTCCAACAAATTCACTAAAGAAACTCAAAAGTTCCTCCAAACCTGAGCTGCTTCACCAAATTCTCTCCCCAAAAACCATCCTACTACTAGACTGAACCACCGGTACCACTTCTAGAATCCAGTCGATAGGGAAAACTCAATCTCCAAAGCGAACAAACCTCTGAATTCCTGAAGACATCCAGAAAATTCAGATATCCCAAGAGAACACTCAGCTATCACGAGTCACTTTTACGATCAATCTACCCACTACCAAAGAAAAACTGTTCTCTCTTTACCAAAAAGAACAGCCTACACTTAATTAACCAATCCATCGAAGAAACAGAACCACTCTGCTGCTCCTGAAATTACTTCAAGAAAACTGCCAAACCAGAAGATCTCCTTGATAGAACAAAGAACACTCTGAGCTGCACTGCTGACTCAGGTGCCAAAAACTTCCTATCCAAAGCTCTTCGAGAAACTCGGACCTCAAACCAACAGAAACATTCTACTGAATTCAGCCCCAACACTGAAGCAGATACACTTCCTTAACTGATTCCAAAGAAACATCTTCGGAGACTTCCATAGTCACTGTGTCTCATAGCACAGCTACTACATCCTGAAGTAAGATATCCGGACTTGCTCATGCCAAACCGATAGGTCCAAACTCTAGCTCATCCAAACTTACACTTCAAAGATAAACTCCAAACCTTAACAAGTCTCCTTCAGAGATCGATGAAATCCTTTCACCACCCAAAGCTCACTCGAAACGGTAATAGGTCTATAGTTTCGACAAATATACTTCCAACCTCAAATATTCAAACTCCAACCATTGGTAGTCATGTCACACACACCACTACCCTATCTACCTTTATAACTTATATTGGATAACCCGGACAGGTAACCCAACAAATAGGTAGAAATAAATATAAATATATTTATATATCAAAATTACAAATACGCTCTCTCTCAAGATAGAAATCACTCAAGAGCCTAGGTATTCACTCAACCTAGCACTCTGATACCAACTGTGACGACCCGCCCTTTGTACGCCCAGAAAGACGTATCGTCTTGAAGAAAGAAAGGGATGAGAAAATAGAAAAGATAGAGAAGGAAGGACAACAACATCAGAATCTCACAGCGGGGCGAATAAATTATAT
This sequence comes from Allium cepa, assembly GCA_030765085.1. Classification (NCBI taxonomy): domain Eukaryota; kingdom Viridiplantae; phylum Streptophyta; class Magnoliopsida; order Asparagales; family Amaryllidaceae; genus Allium; species Allium cepa. The sequence continues at coordinate 888,893,919 of CM060940.1, read as the reverse complement.
TAATCACATAGGTATTTACATAATTTTACATATATCAGAGTTATACAGATCATACAACACATACTAGACAGTTATAAACACCTGTCTAGTTATACAAGTCAATATGCAATACAGATAAACAACTCAGAGATACCAACACAGCGGAACTATATATATCTACAACGCTGAAGCCTCCTGCTCCATTGCTCCTCCAGAATTCGTCAAAGCTAACCTGAATCCCTTGGCTACTCGTGAAAATTTGAGTACCCGAGAGTTTATGAAAAACAGAAATAAACTCCGGTTTAGACATGGGTCTGGTATGAGTAACAGGTTAAAGTTGCTTAATTTGGAAAATATTTGAAAAAAAAAGGTGTCACGTAAGACTTCCCACAAATAAACATGGTAAGTTTTTACCTTACGCTAACCAAAACATTTAATAGGAAATTCTGTGATATTATAATAGGTCTAGGGTTTTCAAGTAAATAGAAAATAGCCGAAATTGTTACATTCATTAAATTCCAGCTACTAGCCACAAAAGTGGGTAATATAATCAAAACCGTTGGCACTTATTGGATTGTGGATTCCATACAATGGCAGGGCTACTGGGGTACCGCCCGTCACAATACGTGGCCTAGATCAACGTACCAAGGATCACTCCCGACCCCCTGCAACACAAGGCCGGAACCATTCCTTACTAAACAGTCCCGAACAAGACAACCCCGAGAGTTGGAGCTCATAACTGTCCACACAGCCGAATAAAAAGGGACATCTAGACAGGGGAAAATCTTGTCCTGCTTGGGCATGACCCACCTAACCTTGCTGTACCTCCCCTGTTTTAGCCATTCCCGGTTGATGAGGCTTGAGGCTACGATTACCTTTAGAGAACACATCTCTTAGAATGCTCATCGTCCACCTGACGATGTTCTGAAAGCATTCAATCCATCCAAGTTCGTTCCGGGTTCGAACGAAACCGAAGGCATTATCTCGTTACACTCATTTTGGAATCACCCTCAGAGTTAACGACGATAACCCTTGCATTCTGAATCTTCACTTGAGAATTCACGACCTAACGTTTAATTTGGATCGATGTGGTTTTCGGACTTCCAAATATGGAAAACCCGATCCCGGTCTCATCGAAATCCAAACGTGTCTTTTAAGGCCAAGTTGTTTTTAAGTTTAAAACAATTCAGTTCAATTATCCATATACACACAGATAGATAATTCACAATATCATAATAGATAATCAACATTATTATCATAAACAGATAATCTATATTATCACTACAAACAGATAATGCATATTATCATTATAACAGATAATCCATATTATCATACTTAAACTAAGCATCCATATTACACGGCATAAATATCTCATATCCGAGATCTCAAATCATTCAAGGTAAATGATATCATCATCCATACATAAGCAATCATATCAGCTATAATTAATTTAAAATGAATTAAATCAATTACTTGCATCTCTAATTAATTTAAAGTGAATTAAATTAATTACTATACCATTATAACTCTTGCTTATTTAATTATTAGTCAATTATCAATCAGTTAATAAATCATTCACTAATTATTCGTTTCAATTAATCATACTTGATTAATTAACATTTAATTATATACAAATAATCATTCTTAAATTATTTTCACAAATTAGTTATCTTATCCAAATACAGAAATTATCCTTAAATTACAAACATTACATTACTTCTTAATTACACTAATTAATTACTCTTTAATTACTTATTATTGATTAATTAATCTAAATTGATCATCCCTTAATTACATCATTAATTATATTAATTAATGATTTCTAATTACATTTTAATTAACTCCCTGTTTAAATTAATTACCTTAAGTAATTAATCTTCAATTAAACCACATTTATTAATCACCTCTGATTAATATCATTCAGTAATTAACTATCTTTAATTACTCCATCAAATTAATTAATTACTCCTTAATTAATTTTCTCTAATTAATTCCCTGATTAATTATACAAAGTAATTATATTCCAATTACTTTCATTATTAAATCACCCTCGGTTAATTACATCCAGTAATTATCATTAATTACTTCCTTAAGTAATTATACTTATCTCATCATCATATGGTTATTTAAATTAATTAAACTTAATTAACTAACTTAAACAATTCATATGAACTGAATTAATTACAATGAGTAATTAATTCCTTAATTACTTCCATTTAGTAATTATGCTTAACAATCCACGATTGCTTATTTTAAATAATAATTTAATTAATTATTAAAAATTAATCCCATTAATTGATTATTTCATAATCTTAGTTAATGGCCTTCATTATATATTTACAATTCTTTAATTACTTTTCCTAAAGTAATTAACTAAAATTTATTATCAATTACATTTTTATTAATCTTAATAACTCATTAATTATTCCTCACTTAATTCATTAATTGATTACCAATCATTAATTAAAAATTAACCTTATTTAATCAATGATTCTTAATTACCAATTGATTTGCCTTAAATTAATTGACTTATATCTCTTTTAAATAAATTTAAACTCTTAATTTCTAAGTTAATTAATTCTAGTCATTAATCATCCACTTAGTTAACTTAATAATTTCAATACCTTAAGTCTTTAAAAACCTTTTTCTATTTAATGATCAATTTATCATTAATAAGCTACTTAATCAATTTAATTTAAATTTACTTTTAAATTCATTTTAAATTTAAGATTTAAAATGAAATCAAATTAATCTTAACAATTCCAAACTTCTTTTTATTTTACAACTTAAAGAATAGTTACCTTAAAATAGAAGATTAAAAGAATTTGAACACGGTTTCATTTTGAATTCAAATCAAATTTAAAAATTCTCTTTATCATTCAAATTTGTTTAAAACAATTTTAAATTTTGAAAACTTTATTTATTTAAAAACTGGGATTCAAGCTACTTTTGAAACCAACTTAACTTGATTTAATCCTTGTTTAAATATCTACTTTTCATTTAAAAACCCAGTTTTTTTTAAAAAAAATTCATAAAACTTACAGGTTTTAAACCCTGTAACTAAAATACCCGAGATAAATAAAAACTTCTTCGAGCAAAACCCCAAATTTCTTCGAGTCCAACACTCGAATCACTTGAGTTAAACTCGAGCAACAATCCCCCTTTTTAAAGTGGTTTCAAATAATTTAAAATTTTAAAATTTTATTCTATTTTAACTGATATTCAAACTTCATTTTAATCCAAACTTATCTTTGATTAAATACCTATTTTCAATATCTATATCTCATTTTTAAACCCAGGTTTAAAGAAATTTAAACTTTATAGGTTTTTAAAACCTGTTACTAACTTACCCAGGCCCCTACATTTTACTCCGAGTCAAGCTCGAACGTGCTTCGAGTTCGCGTGAAGTTTTCCCGAGTCGATTCCTTAAAGACTCGAGTACCCCCTTCAACAATCTCCTCCAGGTACAACTCAGTGCACCGTGCATACGCACGGTGCCGATGGTCGACGCAGATCATCTTCGATGATCCCTCTACACCATCCATCACCCCAACACTCCCTCGCAAGCATCAACACGACCATTCCAACTCGAAATCAAAAATGAAGGTTCGAACCACAAACTTGAAAACACAGACAACCCACAATACAAAACCTGGAAGTACGCCGCCCTCGCCACCTCGTCCACCAGAGACGCTAAAATTCTGGCCATCACCACGTCTACGTCCCCTCTACCTCCCCTCAAGAGCACGTAACGCTCGATCGCACCAGTAGGGAGAACGAGTCGAAGATCCAACATGACAAAAATTTAGGGCTACAGAGAAGATGATGTCGCCGGCGCCACCACGTCCCTCTGCCGGACCTTATACCAATTTTCCCCACTTCGATGATCGGTCCTCCATCTCCAGGAAAGTCCACGAGCTCACCCATCCTCTTGATCACCAGAAAGTCACGAATTTGCATATTATGTTCAATCCAGAATTACATCTTAACCCCTTTACTAAAATTTATAGTTTTTGTTTTAAAAATCATACTTTGATTTAAATATTCAATTTATAATACTAGAATTACATTTTTAAAGGTTTGAGTTTCAATTGTATTTAGTATACTCAATTGTTTTTAATAGTTCCAGAAACAAGCAACTCAAAATTTAACTAATCTTAGATTTTAAACCTTAATCTAAATTGAATCAAACAATATTGGTTTGATAACCAGATTTTATCATGAGCAAGACCATGTGGAAGGAGATAAAAATTAAAATTTTGAGCCCGTGAAACATTGCAGAGCACAACAAAATAACAGTACTACACACATACATATACATGGACCTATTTATACATATGCATCACAAACATATTCTCAGAGATAAGTATGCAACAGAAATTTATAATTTTAAACTATTCAATTTGTTATGTTACTCACCTATAGAGAAGATGGCAGAATCTTTCTTGTTTGAAACCAGTTTTGAAGAATGAAGACAGGGATTGAAAACTGAAATCCTCTTGCCTTTGATTGTTGAAGTTGTTCAAGTTTTGTTAAAAAAAGAAAGCTTACTTTTTTTTTCTTGCTTTTCTGGTTTGCTAAGTTTTGAAAGATAATGAACAAAGAGCATTGCATATAAATACAAGCCAGACAAGCTTGTACAGGAAGGTGTAGTTTGTTCAGATTATATTTTTTTTTCTTTGTTTAGTCGGAGATATTTTCTTCAAATGTAGGCTGAAATGATCATTAGCAAAAATTCGAATTGACTCGATAGTTGGCTGAGATGATAAAACATTAAATGCAAATGTACTTTATGTTACACCCTTTTCTTATTAGTGTATGTTGATATTACACTTTGCAGCTTATCTAATCTTCCTATAAGATTCTTGCCTGTTTCTTACTTGTCTTATTCCTTAGCTTGTTCTAACATACAAAACTCCATAGGCCTATACATACTTCTTCTTTCTTTTATTCTTACCTGTATATGCTTTTATACTTAAGTACAAAATGCTTTCCTTTGTCTGGCTTATTTATTTTGATGTTGATAAATTTTTCTTTTGCTTTGTCTTGCCTATTTAGTTCACAGATTACAAACTTTTCAAGCCTGGTTTGTGTTTTACTTCATGTTCTTAACATTTTTATTATTGTTTTGTCTGGTTATGATTTATTTTATCTTGTTCTTAGCTTTGCATTAATTTATTTCTTCTTGGTTTTTAAACTTTAACTATTAAATACTTAATTTACTTACTATCTATTTTTACAATTATAATAACTTCATAGCTTCTCATGTTTATGTGTTTATACTTATGTTAATAAATTTGGAAATAGCAATTCCTATCTATATTAAAGATCCGTTTGTAAAAATATTACATTATTAATATTGTTCAAATATAACCCATTATTAATTTAAAAATAATTTCCAAAAGAAATTATCTCTTTATTAATCAATTGCTTATTTTATCAAGCTATTTAAAAAGAACAAACAAACCTTTTTATTTAAATTTAAACTTAAACTAAAATCAATTTTAAATAATTAAGTTTTTATCTTGAGTATTAAAATCATATGGTTATTTATTTAATAGCTTAATATCAAATTAAATCCAATTTTTAATTTATCAAAATATTAGAATAAGAAAACATGCCTATATATATTAAATTTAAAACAAAGATTATCTATTTATAATATATACAGATATGTATACATTACAAATATAAAACAATTTATTTGCCTTAAAGATAGATTATCAGTTTAAATATTTATTTTAAAGGAGATTATTACTTTTAATTCAAATTCATTATTAACAATATGGTCAAATCAATTAAATTTTGACATAGATTATTAAATTGTTATTGTCAAAATTTCCGGGATATCACACCACGTACTGTGACGGGCGGTACCCCAGTAGCCTTGCCATTGTATGGAATCCAAAATCCAATAAGCGCCCTTGGATTTGATTGTATTACCCACTTTTGTGGCTAGTAGCTGGAATTTAATAAATGTAACAATTTCGGCTATTTTTTATTTACTTGAAAACCCTAGACACTATTATAATATCACCGGATTTCCTATCAAATGTTATGGTTAGCGTAAGGTAAAAACTTTTCCATATTTATAAGTGTGAAGTCTTACGTGATACCTTTCTTTTCATAGGTTTTCAAAAGTTAAGCAACTTTAACCTGTTACTGAAACCAGACCCATGTCTGACCCGGAGTTATTTCTGTTTTTCTTAAACTCTTGGGTACTCTAATTTTTACGAGTAGTCAAGAGATTCAGGTTATCTTTGACGAATTCTATAGGAGCAATGGAGCATGAGGCTTCAGCGTTTGTAGATATATATAGCGTTCCTCTGTGTGATCTCTGAGCAAAATATTTGAGTTGTTTGAGTTGTAATAACTAGATAGGTGTTTATAACAGTCTAGTATGTGATGTATAATCTATGTAACTCTGATAATTGTTGTATATTATGTAATACTTATGTTATTAATATAATTTATTCATTCCACTGTTGAGATTCTGATGTTGTTTCTTCTTTCTTCTCTTTCTTTTCTCTTTTCTATCCCTTTCTTTCTTATTAATGATGCGTCATTTTGTGGAGAGAATGGCAGGTCGTTACACCATCTCTCCATCCCTCAGCCTCGTCAACCCTTACACAGCGCCGAACATCACCTATCACCATCTAACCGAGCTTTGTCTCTTCTTCTTTTTGTTTTGTTTTGTTCACACACACACACACACACATATATACATATAATACATTAGTATATATATTTTTCCATAATGTAGATTTCATGATCTGTGGGTATACATATTTTGTTATATCTGTTACATATATATTTCGTCACTTGTATCTGTTATATATGTATGAAAAGGATATACATTGTGTATATTTTCGTTACATATATATATATATATATATATATATATCTATGTATGTATGTATGTATTTCGTATGAATTTTAAACAGCTATGTACAATTTATATTAATATTACAAAATTAGATTATTGTAACAAATAATGTGTATATACTATGTTGAGTTGAGATTTAAACTCTATGTATTTTATTTTATAATAATATTATATATATATATATATGATGTTCTAAATTTGTCGCATTTCACATATGTACTGTAAGGTAGAAAGAAAAAGTATTATATACAATATTACATAGCCTGTTGTCTACTCTTGTATAGCCCATACTACAATCTTAAAACAATAGCCTTCCTTCTATTTGAGTTAATATGTTTTAATACATACTATATTTACTAGAGACTTTATATATATATATATATATATTGGTTCCTTATACACCTATATTTTCTTATACACACACACACACACACACACACACACACATATATATATATATTATCAAGATGTTTGTGGGTGTGGTCTTTGGGAAGATTATATTTGTGTAGATGTCATATGTTTTAAAAGTATGAATATGTTTAAACGTTTTATTTTAAATTTAGTTATAACATAATATATACAGACATTATGATTTAAAGTTGTATTTGAAAATTTTGAAAGAGAAATATATGCATTTTTATAGATACAGATATTCGATATATAATGAAGATGTTTTATTTTAATATGTGTTTAAATTAAAAGTTGATTTTAAATTATACGATGATTTTATTCTAATACATGTCATGCTCTACTTTATTTGTCAAATTTGTTTTCATCTTGTCGCACTTTGCAATCTATGCTTGGATTCGTTGCACCTTGCTCTTGTTATTCCTCTAGCCTCGAAAGGTGAGCAATCACTCGCGATCAACATTCTTGTATTTATTAAATTTGATTTCATTTGAAACGACAATTGAAATATGCTGCTAAATTAAAATATTAATTATATAATTGCTGTATATGATATGCCATTATCGTATCTGTTGACCTATGAGACATGACACCATATCCTGTTGTTCATATTTTATTATTTATCACTGAAGATATATGCCTGTATTGATATGTTATATTATTATCATATTTGTTCCCACTCTACAAGTTCCCTGTTAGTATAGAATTTCATATGGGTTGAAATGATACGTACTCGAACGATCTTATAGAATATGAGAAATTCGTTATGGGTTGAAATGATAAACCCAGACGATTTTCATTGATTTTAAATTTTGGAATTGCGGGTTGAAATGATATATACCCGTAGATATTTAAATTACGGATTGAAATGATAAATATCCGTAACACATGACTATAGGATAGAAAATTATATACGGACACCGTTGCTCTATACTTTAAAATTGATTTCCAAAGTTTTGAAAGGAAATATATGGTTTTAATAAATATTGATTTTAATAATATATATATGCTATTTTATATATGTATGAAATCTTGATTTTAAAATGATATGTTTTGGAAATTTTAATTTATGAGCCAGTTTTGAAAATATAATTTTTAAGATTTTACTTATAATTTTATTATTTTAAAAATATATAAAAAATAAATTTAATATAAAAATAAATTTAATAATAAGATTTAACTTAATAAAATTTAATTTAATTAATATATAATATGTTTAAGTATTTACGTAAATTTATATTAATATTTTAAAAATAGATTTTATAACATTAGTAATAAGGTCGGGAAGATAAATTAATGTTTATTTGGAATTTAAATCGGTTAATAATTGAACTTAAATAAGAATTAATTTGAACTTATTGATTTTGAGATTTTGAAAAAACATGATTTATAACTTGATTTGATAAAAAGTGATTAAATGAATATTCTCAATTTTAAATAAAATTGAGACCGTATATTTAATATTGATTTGAACTTATAAATTGGATTTTAATAAATTGTTATTAAAATGATTAAGTGAATACTTTTCAATTTGTATAAAATTAAAGTTAAATGTTGAAATATAAAGATGTTTGAATATTTAAACTTGAATCTTCTTGGAATTGAAATGATAGTTCAAACTTGGATTTGAAATCGATATAAATTTAAATGGTTTATTGAGAATTTGAATTGAATCTTTGACCTTTAAATTTAAATGGGTAAACTAGAACTGATTTAAATCGAATTTTGGAATTTAAGATGATTTTAGTTGACTTGCAAAATTGGAGGAAACTATTTTATTATATAAAGTATATAATATATAAACTATTTTATTATATAAAGTATATAATATATAAACTATTTTATTATATAAAGTATCTTTAATGTATAAACTATTTCAATTTACAACTATTTTTAATATATAAACTATTTTCAATAGCTAAACTGTTTAAGTGGAAACTGTTATGATTACAGAAGTGGTATGATTTCAAAAGCGTTACGATTTCAAAGTGTTGTGATTTTGAAAGTGCTATGATTCTAGAAATGAATATTATTTACGTGAATAATGGTATTGAATTGATATGGTTTTGAAAAGAATATGATATTTTGATATGAAGTATGAACTATTTGAAATGAAATAACCATGGTGTGAAATAAGCGTTTGTTGTTAAATAGACCGGAATCGGATATTGTCATACTCTCTGCCAATACCGAAAACCACTTTAACAACTGTGCACATGGTGGAGATTACAGAATGAAGTAGGATGGTTTGACGACGTTTCTATATGGTATTTACGTAGCCCTGACTCCCGCAAGTCAACTTGATGTGGCTAAAATGGGAGCTATACTGAGCCAAGTAGGGTCATTCCCCATATCAGACACATTTCATCGATACCATTCTATCGCTTTGGTGATTTGATTGGGTGCACCTTTGATTTGGAAGTGTATCACGAGATGGGCGGTAGTAGCTGCTATGCGTTATCACCAGTCCGGGAATACAAATTTTATATCTACCCTGGCATTGCCTCGAGTGCCATGTCGTATACTATATCGCGCCTTCTACGAGTTTGTTTTATACCGTACCTATGTGGTGTCCTCTGTGTATACCTCCAGTTTACGGAGGAGCGTATGACATTGTATTGACTACTAGAATATATGGAATGTTTTAAGGGGGATATGGGTAACACCTTAACGCTACTTTAATACTTTTACTTTACTATTGACATATTATAATAGCGTATATTACTACATAGTAGATAGTTCCACGGATCCTTAAAGGATGGAAATCCCAAACATCCTTTAAGTTACTTGTATTTCAGTTGACATTTCACTTGAGTTGAATTTATTGATATAAGAAAGTTAATTCTGATTCGAGTGTTTTACTTTATGCTCGGATCAGACTGAGTGTCACAGCATTTGAGACTCGCCTTTGGAGTTTGGAGCTTCGCTCAGAGATCCAACTATCTATTTAGCTTGCAGTTATTCAGTTGACTCCAGTGACATATTCATATCTTGTTGTTTGACTATGTATTGAGACTTCTATGTATCTTGAATTTCTATTGTATTTTGTTTCATACTATGTTATTTATATAGCAGCTTCATGAACTTCCACTGCTTATTGTTGTAATACTCTGTCTCTGTGATTCTGTGATTGATTTATTTACTGTATATGCTCAGTTTTACCAAATATAAAATTAACAATCTGTTGTTTTGAGCAATTCAAGTCCGACATGTACGTATGCGATTGGTTCAAAATAACGGGTCATTACATATAAGGTGTTCTCTACCATTTATATATCTAATAAATGACTTGCATGCTCTTTAATTATTGGGAAAGCTCAAGCAACGGTTGATATGTATAGTATTGTCAGTATATTGAGTAGACGAGGTAAGATACATGAACGTATTTGTTAAGCTTTCTTAAAGTATGTTCGTTACACTTATGCCATAGGGACCTTGCAGTGTTATAACAATAAAATATAGCATACATTCATCCAATATCAACAATCAAATACATCACAATCACCATACAATCAACAAATAAATAACATTAATCAACTAATATCATTAACAAGTGTTAAATTGATAATTAAATTCAATATTAAATTAAATGGCAACTAAATGCAATTAAAGTCATATCTAACTGGAAAGAAAATTTAAATATACCAAAATCAATCCTTAAATTTCTAATCACAGCATGAATTAACTTAACTAACATAAGATAATTTAGTAGTTGTGACAGGGTTAAAACGCTCACATTTAATTTCAAATCGATTTGAAATAAAAAATAAGGTACAAAATTGAACTGTTTCAGAACTCCTCCAAACTAGTTCCAAAATGTCTAGAATTTTGATATAATCCCAACGAATCAAACCGAGTGCAAATTCGAGCTCGTATGTGAAAGTTATTAACATTAGAAGTTAAACATATATAAATTTAAACAAATAAATTTAAATGATACACTTCACCTTGCTAATCGTTCACGTGCATGCCCCCGCCATGTTCAAGTATATAGTAACAAAGCTTTGATCACCACTACTGATCGCCTCCAGCCACCTGAGAGTTGCCGATCTTTCCCATGCACTCGCCCATGCATTCCGCCCCCACTAGAGGCATCAAGGCCTCCCCTTGACGTCGCGCCACCGTTGTTCAAATTAGGTTTTCAAAACCCTAAGTCATGAATTTAGCTTGCCTTGGGTCAAATTGGAGGTAACGACCTCCACCGATAGCTTCCTGACACCGCTCTCAACAAAACCCACTTATCAATTTTGCCAATTGATGATGAAATTCAAAAACCCCAATTTGCAATTTAAGGTTTCGCGATTTCAGCCTTTCACCGCGATTTTTTGTTGATTCATGTATTGTCACGGAAAACGAACACTTGCCATAGATTCCATTCATCGAGATGTTTCCAATGATATATAATTCAATATAGTTTGAGGAGATTTAATTTTTTGATTTGATTTCGATTTGAATTTGGATTTGGGGAAAGATAGAGTTTCGGTCATTGAGAAGGAGAAGCCAGAGAAAATTGTATGTACAGTAATGAGGAGTGAAAGGCTGCTAGGTTTATAAGAATCTATTTATGTTAGCGAAGCCCAATAAGAAAATAAGCACGTATCAAATCAGTACGAACGATAATAACGCCCCAAAAAGCCTATTCTGCCTCCGAAATGAAAGTGGGTCATTTCATGTATCAAAATAGGTATTTTCGATATTTTCAAACTCAACGGAACAAGTTTCCAGTCCTAGTTCCATCGTATGAAGAAGTTATCTTTAAAATTAGCTTATTCAAAATTGGTTTCAATTAAATTGATTTTTACACGTTTCAAGTCCGTACGATCAAACGACAAGTCCGATCATTTCGAAACTTGAAATCCTATAATAATTCACCATTATGGATTCAATGAAACTAGTTTTATCAAAATTCGAGATAGTGAACAAAATGACTATTTTCACGTTAATCTAGTAATCTAAATCACTTTTTAATTCCACTTTTTATAACCAACAATTTTCCTCATTTTTGATTACTTGGACATTTACAATTGTAACGACCCGCTATTTTGGACCATTCAAATCGACGATAAAACCAAACATATCTGACTTGAATAATTCAAAATACCGAATTGTTAATTAAAATTTGGCAAAACTTAAAATATACAGTAAATAAATCAATCACAGATCACAAAGTAATATAATGCAGCGGAATAGATAAAGAATAGTAGTTCAAGAAGCTACTATATACATCAGAGTTAGAAAAATACAACCGAATAGTTCAAATGCAGTGAAGTCTCCAATGCAACAGATGACTTCTCCGAACCAATCAACTGGAAAGGCTGGAATCTGAATCGATGGTTGGATTTCCAAATGAAGCTCCGAACTCCAAAGGTGAGTCTCAAATGCTGTATCACTCAGTCTGACCCGAGCGTAAAGCAAAACACAAAACACTCGAGTCAGGATTAAGATTCTTATATCAATAAATCCAACTCAAGTGAAATATCAACTGAAATACAAATAACTTAAAGGATGTTTGGGATAACCATCCTTTAAGGGTCCATGGAACTTTCTACAAGGTAGAAATATACACTATAACACCGTGGTCATTTCGGCTTAATTTATACTTCAAAACCAAATCTCATTTTCACTTCAAATATCTCTATATTTCCCAAAATAGTATTTATATACTAAATAATTTATACAGTAAGGTGTTTTCAATTTCCTCAACTTAACAAATCGTTCCAACATCAACCTGACTTTACCATTCAAATTAAATTCAATCTCGATTTATCGATTTAAATTCAACTCAATTTCTAAAATAACCACTTAAATTTTATCGATCTCAAATTCGGATTTATAATCACAAATACCCCTTGATATTTCCATATACTTCAAAACTTTAAGTATTCAACGTTTCATATAAATTTTCATTCAATTTAGTTTTCTAAATAATAAATTCAAATTTGGTTCAACCTAAATTTTCATTTTAATTCAATTTAGTTGCTAAATAACAAATTCAACTACGTTGATTTCAAATACAGATCCGAATCTCAACATAAACCATTTAAATCCCAATATAGTTCAAGGATTTAATATTTAAATGTTCTATATAACAGTTTCATATAGATCTCGATTTAACCTCATTATTATTTAGTCTTGAAATAATCCCTTATTAGATTCAATTTCATTTAAGTAACCTTAAATTACATTTTACAAAATATTTTCTTTAATCTATTTAAACGTGAAATATTCATTAAATCACTTAAATTAAAAATCCAGTTATAAAATCATACCTTCTAAATTTCCCATTCAAAAATTTCAAATCGATTTAATTAAATAAATCCTTATTTAAATACCATCTTAATAAACCCAAATTTATCTCTCAATCTTAATTATTCAATTGATTACAAGAGAATCTATTTGAAATATAGATTTACATAAATACTTAACCATATTATATGTATTAAATCAATCTAATTTAAATCAAATATTACTACTAAATCTATAGATACAATTTTCATTTATATAATATCTTAAGAATCAAATTTATTAAACCATATATTTCTTTCCAAAATTTTAACAATTATTTTCAAAATATTTATATGGACCAACGGTGTCTGTATATATTTCCTATCATATAGTCTAGTGCTATGGATATTTATCATTTCAATCCGTACACTAAATATATACGGGTGGATATCATTTCAACCCGTAATCCCAAATTCAATTAAATGAAAATCGCTTGGGTTTATCATTTCAACCCATAACGATTTCTAAACTACATCATACGAATGTTTTTAACCCACACAAATAATATATGCTTCCTTATACATATTATATATATCTAATTTATATATTCTTATTATTATTACTTTTTTTTATATAAAAGAAAAGTGGTGCCTGAATAATATTTTCTCATTCTCCTAGAGCATAAGTGACTAACAAAACACACATGGTCTAACATGTGATAACATTTATTTTCTGTTTTTTATAAAAGTGGTGCAAACATATTTACTCTATCTTAGAGTACAAGTGGAGCAAATGAATTTTTGCAAGGCCTTGGCCAAATGCATTTTTTTCTCAAACCAAAATACTTATTAACGTTAAGACCTTGAACGAACAAAGCTGAGGAGAATAATTTTTACTGATTTAAAACCTGAAGTAAAACAGCGATGCCACCTACATCCTTTTCCAACATGTTTATAAATGATATAAGCAAGAATCTGTCTATACTGTGGAGGGTGCTCTTGATTGTGGAGGAGGGTAGGTGTCATGTGGGAAATAGTAGAGCCAAAATTTTGAACAGAACAATGAAGAAAAGAGAAAAAAAGGAGGAAAAATAATTCGGTCATTACCTGATGCTTTGCTCACACGCAAGGAAGAAGGAGAGGAACCCAAAATGAGATGCAGATGAAGTTTGATATGTGGTTTGTATTTATTTGTGACAACATAATTGTTAAAGTGGGAAAGCAAAAATCAAGGCATGCAAATTTTAAAGCAAGGAAGAAAACGTGTATAGCATTTAAAGAAAAGCTTGTGTGCATCAAGGAAAAAATGGAAAGAAATTTAAAGATTTTGGAACGGTTAGCAATTTGTGGATCACGTTCCTATTAAATCAAAAGGCAAAAGGAAAGTGAATATAATTTGCATGTAAATGGTGAGGCACATTTTACATTTAAAGGGAGTAATTTGCGTTGATTGAGTGGAGGAAACGGTATGAAATAAATTGCTTTAGGAACGGTAGAGAAGTATGAAATGAATCGTGTTTTATAATCAAACACGCGTTGATAACGGTGAAAGAAAAATGCAGGAGGAAAGTTGATTTTGAACCGGATTGGATTCTAAAGATTTTATACCAATTTTAAATGAGAGGAAGTAGGAAAGAGTAGAAAATTTTCCGCATGAATCCAAGGCAAACATTTTAAACTAATTGAATAGTTAGGGAATTTATTTCTTTCCCACTTAAAAAATTACGCCTATGGATAAATTTAATTACTATCCAAGTTAAGAAAATGAGACATGCGTAAAATTGACGTAAAAATATACGCCCAATTTATATCAAAGAAACGCTTTTAAATTTGTACGTTTTATTCTCTACCTATTTATTTATACGTTTTATTCTCTACCTATTAATTTATACTATTTATTCTCTACCTATTAATTTATACTATTTATTCTCTACCTATAAATTTATACTATTTATTCTCTACCTATTTATTTATACGTTTTATTCTCTACCTATTAATTTAATAAAAATTATTAAAATTTTATGGGTCATTACACTCTCCCCCACTCAAAACTTTTCGTCCCCGGAAAGGAAGGACGTAGGAGAATAGAACAACCAGAAATAAAAGTAGATTGAAAGTCAGGGGTAAATAATTGATTTAACTGTATAAATTTTACTTGAGATATTCATACTTTTCAAAACCCATTTGTAAAACTTCTTGCTTCCTTTATAAATACCATTTATATGTTAAAATAACACCTTTATAAGTATATGAAAACTATTTGAAAAAAATTATTTACATCATTAGTTATATTTAAAGAAGCCATTTGAAAACTTTAAATCCATAACTCATGAAATTTTTAATTTATATCAAGATACTTTTCAAATATTATCAATAAATTAATAATCATTTTCTTTAAATATGTTTTATTTAATTAATAACTTCAAAAATATTTATACCACTAAAATTTTCTATTAAACAATGTAGTATACAAATAAGCAATATTTTAAAAGGATATATCCAACAAGGAAGGAAGGTAGATTTGGAAAATAGAATCAAGGTGAATAACTAAACTGAGCAGATAAGGTAGATGCAAGGAATACTATCGGGCACGAATAATTAATATAGAACCATAAGAATTTAAATTTCAAATACTAATTCAAAATTTCTTTGTTGGGAAAAATACTTTTATAATAAATAACTTTACAATAATACTTTTATAATAAAATACTATTATATCGAAATAAATATTATATCGAAATAAATTTTCCTTTCGAAAATACTTTTATAACTCGATGTTTCAACAAGTTTATCCTCGTTCTTGCAGACTCTGGCTATGCGTTGATTAGGCGCAAAGCTAGAATTCTTCAAGTACTTAGTAGACCCGTTTTAACACCCAGTGAAAATACTTGAAAACCTTTTTAAAAAAAATATGGAAAGTACAATCCAAACAAACAACCAAACCAAAACCTTTGTCCGATCATGGTTCGCAGATACACAATGGTTACGCCTGGGTCCCCCAGGAAACAATCCATATCCGTAAGCTTTCTCATCCTTGCGAGTTATGCCATGATGACTAGTAGAGTGCAGGATACACAATGGTTACGCCTGGATCCCCCAAGAAACAATCTGTACCCCTAGGCAAGACTCAGCCAGGCACTTGCACTACTATTCGTGACCTACACAGATTGTAGGATACACAATGGTTACGCCTGGATCCCCCAGGAAACAATCTGTACCCCTAGGCAAGACTCATCCAGGCAATTGCGCTATGCATTCGTGAGAGAAAAAAAAGAAACCAAGGGTTACGCCACGGTGGGAACACTCGAGTATTACATCCGGAAAACCAAAAACCAGAGAGAATAATATCGATAGAATGAATCCACGATGTAGCCACAAAGCGGATATCAAGCAGAAGGCACTTTCCATATCTTTACTTCGAAAATATATATCATATAGTACCTTTTCAAATCACTTTCAAATATTGTACTTATATAAAGTCCATATATATAGGATTCTATTTTTCCCAAATCGAATACTTTCCAAATCAATAGTAGATCAAATCATACTTATATAGACTTCGATTATATAAAATCTCTTTCCAAATTGAGTACCTTTCAAATCAATAGATTTCAAATCAACTTCATACTTATACAATCCATTTTATATAAGTTCGACCACTCCCAAATCAAGTGCTTAGTAATCTAAGGTTCTCAATTTCAAATCATTTCAATATCAATTCAGTTTCAAAATCATATATGATTTCACCAAATTTTCTTCCAAATTAAATATCTAAATTTCAAAGTTCCCAGTTTCCAAATTAAAATAATTCAAGTCGAACAAATTCATTTTCAAAATCACCATATAAGTACTGGTTTTTTATTTCAATTTAATTTTCAAAACCAAATATTTTCTCAAAATCAATTATACTGAAAATGGTTTCCAAATTTATAATTATCCCTTTTTTAAAATTTTTAAACTATCTATTTCTATGTGAAATATCCAATTTACCTTTCTGAAAACCATTATTCAACTTTTTTTTTCAAAACATTTCAAAACTAAATTTTATATTCTTTATCAAACATTTTATACTCTTCGAAATTTCTTAGCTTTGAAAATTTAATCTCGATTTGGAAGTATTCGAACAATCAAAATAGTTAGGGAAATCAAATTTTCAATTCAAGAGTTGAAAATCAACAATAAATCAGTAACTCAATTATTAAATCCGAAACTCGAGGACTGAACACCGGTCTCATTTTAAATTGTTTCAAATATATACATATATCTTTCTAAAATATCAAATTATACTTCGGAATTTGAAATCAAAAATGGTTTTACAAAATCACTTGCATAGCGAAGCTATTAAAGTGGCCTCTCCCCCACTCTGAAACTCGAAAATCAATGTCGATGATGCGTGCACTCATCACCGAAATTATTTTCTAGCGACATAAGTGAGTTCTGGACTTCTATTTTCTTGAAAATTTCTTTGAAATTTCTTCAAAATTATTGGAATTCATTTGAACTCATTTGATACATTTCTTATTCGAAAAAATACTTTTAAATTGTATTATTTTTATATTTTCCAAAATCTTAAAACCAAATTCAAAATACCGGAATTCAATTCTCGAATTTCAAATTTAACTCTATAGTTATAAATCATTTTTATATAAATTAATTTCTTATTATTTTTCAAAATTTCAAATCCTTTCAAAACCTTTTTATATAGAATAACATTTCTTATTTGCTTTATATATATAGGTATATAATCCTTATCGAAAACATTTTCACTTTTGTATATATAAAAAAATCATAATTATCAAAATAAAATTTCGGTATAAACAATTTCAAAAACACAAACAAAACCCGATTTTCAAAGGATGATTCAAGAATGGATTTCAAAACAAAGATAGAGATTTAATTTAGAGGAACTCCAATCAATAGAATCCTGATTTGAAGATAGACTCGATCGAAGATGAGATAATTAAATTACAAAATAGAAAATGGATATACTTCTATAAATCGCGGGCGACCTTTACCGGCCAACCGTGATTCCAAAATTAGATCAGTGTAGAATTATGAGGCAATTCGACATTCGATCGCCAGAGATATAGAATTCGGCATAACAAGATATAGCAGCATCGTAAACCGAGGATACAGAAATCTTCGGTGAGTCAATGCCAATTGAAAAGGAGTTTCAACCCCCTTTACAAACCATTTAGTGGAGTTATGGGATACTACAGAATCAAACGAATATAAATAGGGAGAGACAGAATGAATTTCGAAAACGAGGGACATTCCAAAATTCAAAGGAAATCGAGTCAAAAGGAAGAGATTCAACTCGAGCGAAACTGATTCTGTAATAAATTTACCATATATGCTAAGTTTTGCCTAGAGCCAAAGCTCTGATACCAACTGTAACGACCCGCTATTTTGGACCATTCAAATCGACGATAAAACCAAACATATCCGACTTGAATAATTCAAAATATCGAATTGTTAATTAAAATTTGGCAAAACTTAAAATATACAGTAAATAAATCAATCATAGATCACAGAGTAATATAATGCAGTGGAATAGATAAAGAATAGTAGTTCAAGAAGCTACTATATACATCAGAGTTAGAAAAATACAACCGAATGGTTCAAATGCAGTGAAGTCTCCAATGCAACAGATGACTTCTCCGAACCAATCAACTGGAAAGGCTGGAATCTGAATCGATAGTTGGATTTCCAAATGAAGCTCCGAACTCCAAAGGTGAGTCTCAAATGCTGTATCACTCAGTCTGACCCGAGCGTAGAGCAAAACACAAAGCACTCGAGTCAGGATTAAGATTCTTATATCAATAAATCCAACTCAAGTGAAATATCAACTGAAATACAAATAACTTAAAGGATGTTTGGGATAACCATCCTCCAAGGGTCCATGGAACTTTCTACAAGGTAGAAATATACACTATAACACCATGGTCATTTCGGCTTAATTTATACTTCAAAACCAAATCTCATTTTCACTTCAAATATCTCTATATTTCCAAAAATAGTATTTATATATATTAAATAATTTATACAGTAAGGTATTTTCAATTTCCTCAACTTAACAAATCGTTCCAACATCAACCTGACTTTACCATTCAAATTAAACTCAATCTTAATTTATCAATTTAAATTCAACTCAATTTCTAAAATAACCACTTAAATTTTATCGATCTCAAATTCGGATTTATAATCACAAATACCCCTTTATATTTCCATATACTTCAAAACTTTAAGTATTCAACGTTTCATCTAAATTTTCATTCAATTTAGTTTTCCAAATAATAAATTCAAGTTTAGTTCAACCTAAATTTTCATTTTAATTCAATTTAGTTGCTAAATAACAAATTCAACTACGTTGATTTCAAATACAGATCTGAATCTCAACATAAACCATTTAAATCCCAATATAGTTCAAGGCTTTAATATTTAAATGTCTTATATAACAGTTTCATATAGATCTCGATTTAACCTCATTATTATTTAGTCTTGAAATACTCCCTTATTAGATTCAATATCGTTTAAGTAACCTTAAACTACATTTTACTCAATATTTTCTTTAATTTATTTAAACGTGAAATATTCATTAAATCACTTAAATTAAAAATCCAGTTATAAAATCATACCTTTTAAATTTCCCATTCTAAAATTTCAAATCGATTTAATTAAATAAATCCTTATTTAAATACCATCTTAATAAACCCAAATTTATCTCTCAATCTTAATTATTCAATTGATTACAAGAGAATCTATTTGAAATATAGATTTACATAAATACTTAACCCTATTATATGTATTAAATCAATCTAATTTAAATCAAATATTACTACTAAATCTATATATACAATTTTCATTTATATAATATTTTAAGAATCAAATTTTTTAAACCATATATTTCTTTCCAAAATTATAGCAATTATTTTCAAAATATTTATATGGTCCAACGGTGTCTGTATATATTTCCTATCATATAGTCTAGTGTTACGGGTATTTATCATTTTAATCCGTACACTAAATATATACGGGTGGATATCATTTCAACCCGTAATCCCAAATTCAATTAAATGAAAATCGCTTGGGTTTATCATTTCAACCCATAACGATTTCTAAACTACACAGGGAATTTGCAGAGTGATAACAGAAAATACAATAAAATAACAGGCATATATCATCAATAACAATATAATATAAACAACAGGATATGGTGTCATATCCCGTAGGTGAACAGTTACAGATAATAGCATATATAACAAATTTAAATAACTACAGCAGCATATTTCAATTGTCGTTTCAATTGAAATCAAATTTAATGAATAAAAAATGTTAATCGTGAGTGATTGCTCACCTTTCGAGGCTAGAGAGATTTGAAATGGGTTATGGATCCAAGAACGAATTTCCAAAATGAACAAGATTGGCACGAATAGGACGAACAGAGTTGATAAATAGAGACGATGAAAATAGATTAGAAACTGCTTGATGTAGACCGAAACAAAATATATAAAATCCCAAAATATTATTTGCTTAACTAATATTAACTTTGAGACTCATTAAAATTATATACATACGTTTTCCAAAAATATAAATAGTTTAGAAACAACTATTGACCATATGTTCTGTATAATCAACATATATCCACTATACATTTAAACTAGACTATATTTAAATTATACTATGCATAGTAATGTAATATAGTATACAGTACACTTATTACAATACACGTTAAGACTATAAATATAATATTTAACAATACACTTATAACAAAATATGTGACTGTAAAATTTCAGTTTTAATATAAACACAGAGAACAACCTTATATATTTATTAATATTCAGTTATATAAAAACTCTTGCCATATATTTATATTCAAAAGCTAATAACATAACTATACTGCAAACGTATATGTAGTTGAGAATATATAATACCTTTTTATACTTTCTTATGCACTTAATATACTCAACAATGATTTATATATATATATATAAGCGGTCATGCATTTTTATATGAAACAACAAGTATAAAATAACTTTTAAAACTTTATCATTATATATATTTATACACTGAACAGTTGAAATAAATTTTAAAATTTTTTGAAAACTTTATCATTATAAAATAACTTTTAAAATATACATCATACGAATGTTTTTAACCCACACAAAAAATATATGCTTCCTTATACATATTATATATATCTAATTTATTTATTCTTATTATTATTACTTTTTTATATATAAAAGAAAAGCGGTGCCTGAATAATATTTTCTCATTCTCTTAGAGCATAGGTGACTAACAAAACACACATGGTCTAACATGTGATAACGTTTATTTTCTATTTTTTATAAAAGTGGTGCAAACATATTTACTCTATCTTAGAGTACAAGTGGAGCAAATGATTTTTTTCAAGGCCCTAACCAAATGCATTTTTTTTCTCAAACCAAAATACTTATTAACGTTAAGACCTTGAATGAACAAAGCTGAGGAGAATAATTTTTACTGATTTAAAACCTGATGTAAAACAGCGATGCCACCTACATCCTTTTCCAACGTGTTTATAAATGATATAAGCAAGAATCTGTCTATACTATGGAGGGTGCTCTTGATTGTGGAGGAGGGTAGGTGTCATGTGGGAAATAGTAGAGCCAAAAATTTGAACAGAACAATGAAGAAAAGAGAGAAAAAAGGAGGAAAAATAATCCGGTCATTACCTGATGCTTTGCTCACACGCATAGAAGAAGGTGAGGAACCCAAAATGAGATGCAGATGAAGTTTGATACGTGGTTTGTATTTATTTGTGACAACACAATTGTTAAAGTGGGAAAGCAAAAATCAAGGCATGCAAATTTTAAAGCAAGGAAGAAAACGTGTTTAGCATTTAAAGAAAAGCTTGCTTGCATCAAGGGAAAAATGGAAAGAAATTTAAAGATTTTGGAATGGTTAGCAATTTGTGGATCACGTTCCTATTAAATCAAAAGGCAAAAGGAAAGTGAATATAATTTGCATGTAAATGGTGAGGCACATTTTACATTTAAAGGGAGTAATTTGCGTTGATTGAGTGGAGGAAACGGTATGAAATAAATTGCTTTAGGAACGGTAGAGAAGTATGAAATGAATCGTGTTTTATAATCAAACACGCGTTGATAATGGTGAAAGAAAAATGCAGGAGGAAAGTTGATTTTGAACCGGATTGGATTCTAAAGATTTTATACCAATTTTAAACGAGAGGAAGTAGGAAAGAGTAGAAAATTTTCCGCATGAATCCAAGGCAAACATTTTAAACTAATTGAATAGTTAGGGAATTTATTTCTTTCCCACTTAAAAAAATACGCCTATGGTAAATTTAATTACTATCCAAGTTAAGAAAATGAGACATGCGTAAAACTGACGTAAAAATATACGCCCAATTTATAACAAAGAAACGCTTTTAAATTTGTACGCTTTATTTTCTACCTATTTTTTTATACGTTTTATTCTCTACCTATTAATTTATACTATTTATTCTCTACCTATTAATCTATATTATTTATTCTCTACCTATAAATTTATACGTTTTATTCTCTACCTATTAATTTATACTATTTATTCTCTACCTATTTATTTATACGTTTTATTCTCTACCTATTTATTTATACGTTTTATTCTCTACCTATTAATTTATACGTTTTATACTCTACCTATTAATTTATACTATTTATTCTCTTCCTATAAATTTATACGTTTTATACTTTACCTATTAATTTATACTATTTATTATCTACCTATAAATTTATATGTTTTATTCTCTACCGATTAGTTTATACTATTTATTCTCTACCTATTTATTTATACGTTTTATTCTCTACCTATTAATTTAATAAAAATTATTAAAATTTTATGGGTCATTACAACAATAATTTAAAACAAATTTACATATCGATTCATTGTTAAATATTACACTAATTACAATATTCATTTTAAACTGCAACTAAATCCAATTAATTATAATTTAATTCCAATAAATTGTTTTAATTTGATTTCAATCTTTGTATTCAATCAATCATTACTCTATAGACATAATTAACATTGGTTTATATTTTATTACATTAATATTCTCCAATTATTATCTTTTACCATATTCATTGCAATATTCCAATTAGATTGAATTTTTGTCAATTTTCATGTTAAATAAAATTTTAAATCCCAACATATTAAGTTGTCTTGGTTTCAATCTTTATAATAAATCAATTATTGCCTTATGGCTATAATTGACATTTCTATACATTTTATTGCATTCACCTTTTACGGTTATCGTCTTAACTCACATTAACATAACATTTAATTTCATTTATTTGTTAAATAAATTGGTAACAACTAATAATTGTCACCTTTTCTACATTTAATAACATTTGCAACTTTGTTATCTACACACAAATGTCACAACTACTTACATAACCCTAATTTCATCCAGTTACAATTTATATTATTTCTTTAATTAATACCACATTTAAATTATCAATTATTCTTTTGATCCAGTTATCAATAATACACATCTTATTACAAAAATTTACAATCTATAACCAAGTATGACTTTTTTTTATCATTTTAATTAATTGGAGTTACATTAAAATAGTTTGCAATTACCTTAAATGAATACTGTTACAAGTTCGAAACTTGCTTTCGAATGTTTATTTGACATGGGATATGTTGTCCCATTAATTTGTTGTATATAAAGTACCAGTTCCAAAAAAAATACTGTTACATTTTATTCTAGGTATTTCTTATTATTAAATCTTAATTTTTCTTCTATTTTTATATTTTCACAACATAAAACACCAAAACTTATTTAATCTAATAAATTTAATTATTGAAAATTAAGCGACGTTACAACATTAATCTTAACTCTCGTAAATAAATAAGCCTTACTTCGTCGCCTTTTATGTTAAGCATAATGAATTATTTTCAAACAAGTAATGAAAAAGTTAACCATGCGGCCATTAAGCAATTCAAACCACTTTCTAAACCGTTCATTTATACTTTTAAAACCCTTTTTAGAAATGATACATATGTATAGTAATTTATTTACCAAAACTTGATATGTAAATAAATAAGTCAAAAGATATTTTATTCGATAAAATATAAAATATTTGACATATTTTCTAAAAAATAAATATACTTAAAATGTTGTTAGAATACTTTATAATATTTATAATAGGTTTTAAAACATTTATTCAAAACATTACTTGAAAATAACAACTTTATAATTTCCTTAAAAACTTTAAAAAACAAATTTTTATTATAAAATCCTCTTCTTTAGAAATTCCCAACTAATTCTTAAAAATTATAAGTATCTCAAACCACGTTTGAAGTATTCTAGTATGGGTTTGTGAACTCTTGTAAAAAATGAAACAAAATACTTAAATTTAATATCTTTTCAAACCTTTAAATTCCATAAATCAAGGCTAAACAGGGTAGTTTTGCACTAGTGAAGTTTTGGCAACTTTTTGAGATGTTACTTAACCTTTTACTATCCAAGATATTAATAAAAATAAACATAACAAAAAACATTATAAATATGGTGGGAAATTCTTAAGGATCTCTTTACAAAGTTCCATAGAAACGACCAATAATCCTAACTGCATCTATAGCGACAATCGCCATAAGTGCACTTTCAAATCCGAATCTAATCTAAACCAAAATGCATCTATAACATATATGCTTTGTTCCATGGTCTTTGTAATGACTCGTAATTTTGATAGTTGAAAATATTAAATTAAACAAGATTTTGAATAAAACTGTTAGGAATAATTTTTTTAAGACTTCGTTGATACAAATTAAATTATAATACAAGTTACGAGCTTAATTAAAATTTCTATTAATAACATATATTTGTAATAATTCAAGGATGATAACATATGTTTGTGCGCACTTTAATAACATTGGTTTAAAAATAGTTACTTCATTATTTAATTGTTGCCTGTACGTTTTAAAATAGTTACTTCATTATTAATTGTTGCCTGTACGTTTCATTTCTTTTATTATTAATTGTTGCCTGTACGTTTTAAAATAGTTACTTCATTATTAATACTTAATCCGTTCATTTCTCCTTCTGTTTAATACCAGCCTATAATTTTAGGCTATATTTAATTCTTCATATCTCATTTTTAGTTGTACAAAATTTCATTTTCCTTTGGTTTGCAAACCTTCCCATTCCTACGTACATTTCCTTTTGCATTATTAACGCATGAAGCTTTCAAAACAAAATGTGACACTCATTTTTGTCCCTCCACCTTTATTTCCTTATAATTAAGTAAAATGCAATTTTATTTCTTTATTTGCATTTTGTTTCTCCTAACACCTCATATACATTTAGTTCAAATTGTTTTTTGCTGAAGGTATATTCTTCTCATAAGATTATTCGGGTTTTAAATTTGTCCCTTCATTTTTTTTGTTACCACCTCATTTCCTATGTTCAGATCTCCTTTTCAAATCTTCCTTTCCCTTGAATCATTTTAACGTGAACTTGCAAATACAAAAGCCTTCTTTTATGAAACATGATTTTCACTTTTTTCATTTTTCTTGCACGTCCTGCCCTCATCTTAGTTCTTTCTTCCTTCTTTGCTTAAAGCCTCATCTTGGGAAAAATACTGTTGGAATTTTGCACTTCTGTTTGGATTTTAATGGACGATAAATCAAAGGTGAGTGATTTAACCCACTAATGCAGTAGTAAATCCTTTTATATTAGTTGAATTAAATTTATGAAGTGATAGGAAATTTATTGATTGCTATTTGGTAATTTAAATTGTCATTTAAATTTAATTTGAATTTATATAGCATTAAATTGTCATTTAAATTAATACTGAAATTGGAGTGCTAGTTAAATATCGGATATTGAAACTAATAATTATTGACTGATTTGGATGTTGATTATCATGGATGTTTATTTGTGGACAATTTTGGATGATTGAATGTATATTTATTTTTATATATCTCTGTTATCACTCTGTATATTAAGTGACAGCGTATAAACTATTATTTGAATTATTTCGAATAAATTAAGAAATAGCTTGAAGTGATATATATTATATATATATATATATGACACTTTGATTTGGATTGAAATGATATATATCTATCCCTATAATTAAAATTGAAATAACTCACACTTGACCATAGGGTAGAAATTTTTAAACGGATACCAGATTGGTTAAATTAAATTGTTTTAAAATATTAAAATTGGATTCTTATTAAATGATATTATTTTAAAGTAATGAATTGTGGATTTTTATGAATTAAATTAACTTCTAATTCAAGCTTTGAAATGTTGAAATTGAAATTTGTAAAAAGGAAATTGTTTTAAAGAATTAAATTAGAAATGTGAAGTTATAATTTATATATGACCTTAATTTTGGAAAATTGAATTATTGAAGATTTAAACCTTAAAATTTAAAAATGAGGTTTAATTTGATTTAAGCGATTTAAATCAGTAAATTGAAATTGGACTTGAAATCCATATGAATCAAAATAGTTTAAAATAAGAATTGAATTAGAATTTTAAATCATTGAATTGAATTGTTGAATTAAAGTTGAAGTTAAAAATGAATGTTCGAAAATTGAAGTTAATTCGAATGGAAATTAAAATCAAGTTGATTTGAAATTAAATCGAGATTGAATCTATTGAATTGAAAGATTGAAAATTAAGTTTTGTTGATTTAAAATAGGACATGGGTCCAGACTTATTAAAATAAAAGAAACAGTTTGAATTAATATTATTTTAAGAATAAATTATTTTAGTATAATTTTTTTAAAATCTATTGTTATTAGTAATCAAATTATTTTGATTTCTCCAAACTATTTTACTATATAAACCATTTTCAATACCCAAACCATTTTATATCAAACTAACTATTTAAAACTATTTTTAAACCATTTTGTAACTGTTAAAACTATTTTCTAAAATTTCAAACTATGTATGGTTGGAATGTTTATATTTAATTCGTTGAATTTAAATGCGAGTGTAGTTAAATGAGGTTATAACCTAAGTTGAAATTTGAAATGATACTTTCAAGTGAAAATGACATATTCTGAGTAAATATGGTATTCTGAAATGAAGTAATATTTTGAAGTAAATATGATACTTTGAAATGAAGTGATATTTTGAAGCGAATATGATATTTTGCTGTCAAATGGGAACCCTTTTTTATATGTAAAAGAACCAAGCAGTGAAAAATGACGTTTGGTTGTTAAAAAGACCGGGGCCTCTTATCGGCATACTCTCTGTCTATATTGGAACCACTTTAACAATGGTGTACATGGAGGATGATCCAGAATGAAGTGGTTGAATTTTGTGATCGTTTGCTAGATTTGAAGAAAGAGAATGATGATGGATGACCCCGTCACTTGTGTCAATTAGAAATGACTAAAACAGGAGCCTATGTCTGGCTAAGGGGTTCGCAATTTTTAAGGGCCATTGCTCCTTCGTATTATGATATTGATTTTGGACTTGATTGGGGCACCTTGATTTGATTTTTTGGGTGGTGGACTTGGTGGGCAGTTGTAGCTACGATGCGTTATTACCAACCAGAAAGGGTAAACTAATAGAATCCTACCTTGGGCATTTGCCTCACGTGTTTTATCATACTTTTATCCTTATACACGACCATTACGATTTTCTTTTAGTGTTGTCTTATTAAGGCGCCTCCCTGACTACGGATGTTGCTAGTGGTGTCAAAGGAAAACTGTAGGAAAATGCTTAAAAATGTATTAAGGGGGATTAATATAAAGCCTTAGCGCTAATAAAAATACTTATTTTACCGATTAGACATTATAAATATAGCGTATCCTACTATATATATATATGTATGTATGTATGTATGTATATTGATGGATCCTTAGGAGATGAAAAATCCCGTAACATCTCTTAAGTTATTGCACACATGTTATACACTGGATAAGGGATGTAAAACCTCGTAAAAATCTCTAAAGCTATTACACTCATATTTACTTGTTGTTGATTTAACTTATATAAGAACTTTTAGTTCTGACTCGAGTGTTTTGTCTTTTCATTACACTCTGGTCAGCCTGAGCTTCAGTGCTTAAAGACATTATTTCCAAAGGATGAAGACGGTGTTTGGTATGTTATATTATTATTCAACTGCATTATTATTGGTATGTCGTTGTTTGTACTCTAATTATATTGTAAAGGTTGTGCAATCAAATGTATATTGTAAAACAGCTTCATGAACTATTTATTTGATTGTTATATTTTGTCATTCCGCTGTGAGATTCTGTATTTTTTTTCCTTCTTTTCTCTTATTTTATGATTAAATCCCATTAACAATCCCCCTTTTGAATGGGTTGAGTTAGACATTTGTGGTTTATTATCGATTTAAACCGTCCAAAATGGTTGGTCCTCATAGTTGGTACCAGAGCTTTGGTTTAGAGAACCTTAGCCTATTTGAGGATAAACTCATTAGAGATAGGGTTATCAATACCCTAGAATGAGTCTGAGTGTATTTATACAAGTGGGATATTTGTTAGTATTATAAAAAAAATTGTACTGTATTAATTTGTTCTTTTGAGCATTTATGAATTATGGTCGGTACATAGGATGTAATGACATCAATATGGGTTTTTAAACACTTGAACAAAGTACACCGACAAAAATTTGTTTTAAAAATAGATAAATAATATAATTTTACCTAGCATTATATTTTGTATGAAAAAGAATAATTTTCCATAAATTGATTTTTGTTATTTTTGTGTGTTGGTTGTTAAGAAATGATAATATTCAATTATTGTCATTTATTGTTGGTTTGTCAAAGTTCTTAAAAACGTTTGACTATTGTATGTTATGAGAAGTGTAATTTTATAAATATGGTTTGTAAAATATGATTTACCAGTAAAATGAATGTAAATTGAAAATTTAAGTACTTAAATTATGGTGTTTTGAAATTTGTTTCAAAGATTTGAAAAAAAATACTAGTATTATTTGGAAATATTTGAAAATAGAAATGTTTTTAAAGGGTACTTGAAAGGAATGTTTTTAAAAGAATTTTAAAAGGAAATAAGTTTTGTACTCTCCTCTTCTGTCGTTGTAAAATTATTTTGATGATGAGTGCGCAGCATCATCGACTTTCATTTTCGAGTCTCAAAGTGGAAGACTATTGTAGTAGCTTTGTTACATATTTGGTTCGATAAACAAATTTTGATTTAAAATTTCTAAATACTATTTGATATATACACAAGATATGAGTGTGTGTGTGTGTATCTATGTATTATTTCAAAATGATTTGACGTGAACCCAGTATTTGAATTCTTAAGTTCCTATTAATTAATGATTTTTAGTTGTATAAATAAAGTGAAATTTTAATAGTTGGAAACTGCTAAAATGAGAAATAAGAAATTAGAAGCCAAGTGTTTAATGAAACTGTAAAGAGATTGGAGATTTGTCACTTGTAAATTAAAAGATAATGAAGATTAAGAAGATGTAAACTATTAAACATTTTGTTAACTAAAATGAATAAGATAAATTTGTATAATACTAAATTACATTCTAAAAACATATATAAAACTCGTTTGCACCAAAATTGGGCACAACACTCTTCGGAAGTTTTTGAAGACATAACAGTGAAGAATATAAATTTAAAATGAAGATTATCTAACAAAAACTCCAACTAACAGGAATGTAAATGCACATACAAGCGATTTAGAGTGGTTCGGCGTGTTGCCTACGTCCATTATGAAGTTTTTGTGACTTTATTGATTCTCTTTGAACAATTACAAATGATTACAGTGAACAACGGCAAAGTACAACTTGGGATTCGAATTCAGCAGCAAGAGTATGATGCAAATTTCCATCCGGTAGAGTCTAGGGGCTTGAGAATTAAAAAGATCTTTCTTCTATAGGCTCTGGGGCTCTATTTATAGGCATAGGAGGCTGATATCGCGCTCAAATTTCAGGAGACTCGTTTTGGCACGTGAGGGGGCCCATGCGACCGATCCTGGAGAGTTTCGTCTCGATCCGTGATCGATATGCAATCAATTCGTATCGATCAGTATCGCGTCCAATGGAGCTAAAACTTGGTGGGAGCAATCTTTGGCTCGTATGTAATCTCTTGTGAAAATTTCATAGCGTTTGGATCATGGGATTTTGAGTTATGGTCGATACGAAATTGGATTTTCGACTCCATTGCCTCCTTCGAATCGATCAATTCGACTCGATGATGCATGTGACCTAGCGGCGACGTGGCGCACACTCCTCGCATCGATCCACTCTTTGCTTCGATTTGACCGTTTTGACTCCATGAATCTCGCCCTGTTTGTATCGATGACCGTTATCCAGTTCATGTTGATGGATACGAAGTAGTGATAATTTGATGGATTCGAACAACAATAACATTGATGGATAGAACCAATGGAGACCGATGGTTACGAATAGGACTTTCCTCGATGGATACGAACCAATGGAGACCGATGGTTACGAACAGGACTTTCCTTGATGGATACGAGCCAAGTAGACACTTGATGGATACGAAGTAGGCTTGAGCCAACTGATACAAAATGCATGCTCTGCTAGTGGATTTGTATGAGATTGAGCTTAGCTGAGGCGTCCTGATGGATTCGAATGAGATCGAGTCGAACTTAGGCTTCTTGATGGATTCGAACTTGATCGACGCGAAGCTGATGGATGCGAATACTGATAGCTCGATTGATTCGAACCAAGGGAACTGATCGATGCGAAGTGGGCGATGGATGCGGATCGGATCGAGTCGAACTGTGGCTTACTGATGGATACGAAAACGAGGCTATTTCCTCCAATTTGAATCGATCATATCTTGAGCATACGAACTTGGATTTACTTGAAATTTGGAATGCTATTTTCCATGGCTTAGTTTGTCATGTCTTGTCAGCTGTAGCTTTATCCAGACCCAGCAAAATTTATCATCATCCATAACGAACCAGAGCGCATTCGACATTCGGGACGAATGTTCCTTAGTTCTTAATCAGTTCCTTGATATCTCGGCCTTGCCAAAAGGCGGGATAACATCTGCCCCCCAAAGTACGTCTTGTGGAAACATGACATGCTTTGAAAAGTCGCAGTCTTCACTCTGAACAGTCATTGCTTTTTCGTTGAAAGTTGTAACCATGCGTCGCAGTAACTGATTGCTGCATGATCAGTGCTTAGCTGTTTGTCGCTGTAATCATTATTAAATGAATATCCATTTCCTGTTAATGCTGAAAATGGGATATTAGTTTGACATATATGTACATATGTTGATCTGACTCTCGTTAACGTTGCACGTTCACGAGTCATTGTCAGCTTTCTTATACCGAATTTCATATCGATCCTCTCCTGGACCGATGTGAAACTCGAGTTGTAACAACGCTTGATGGTTGTTTTTGGACGTTCCTTCGTATCGATCCTCTCCTGGATCTACATAGAAGTTTGAGAGGTTGTTCTCGCATCGATATGTTTGGCATTAGTGGATACGAATCATTGTTTCGTATCGATGGTCTCTGTTGTTTGATATGAATAAGTGATCCGCCAGACTCTGTCTCGTCTCATATTTCTGAAGATATGCTAGGGAGAATATGCTTAAGGCATGGTCTGTCGATGGACGATGTATTATTGCCAGGACCAAGCGACAGACCGCACAATCCACCGGATGGATATACCGCATTCAATTGCCATGCATGCATAGCCGAGACGCTCCCTCCGTTTAATCAATACATAAGAGAAGTGTTGTCTTTCCTGGAGATCGCCCCCTCTCAGCTACACCCGAATGGATATGCCTTGCTCAATAGCTTGTTCATTGCATTTATGGAGTACCTCTACCGACCACCGAACCCGACCGAGATTAGGTACCTGTTCAACTTCAAGAGTCGAACTGATAGTCCATCTTTCATATTCCTGAGGTGGTAAGAAACTACCAAGTGGTCACAGGGTCTTGGGTTAGACTGAGCTACTTCAAGACGGAGTGGTTTTATGTCAGATGCCCCCCCCCCCAGGATTTGCCAGGCGATGGTTATATAGACGTGAGTGTTGCCTCCTTCTCAAGTAGTTGATAAGACAGCTATAGACGAAGTTGAACTCACATCTCCTTTTCTTTTCAGCAATAATACAGTGACCCGAAGGTGAACATTACAAAGAGATAGTTCAGGTTCTTCAAGGGATCCCAAGCAAAGAGAGGAACATCGACTTGATCTTGACGGATAGGAACCTGAGGACTCTCGGATTGATTGAGCGAAGGCAAAGTATAAGGCTCGATGGCGCACTAAAGGTTATCTCGAGAGAACGAGTTAAGCGAAAGAAGCCCATAGTTTTCGTAGTTGAGGAAGCTAATTCTGAAAGAACCCATACTGATGACGAACCTTTGGGCGAGCCTCCGGATGTAGCCCAGGATATTGAAGAAAAGAGAAAAGGCAAGGCAGCCGTTTCCAAGCCATTTGAAAAAGGGAGATGGAAATCTGTGATCATGTCTCCGCCCCCCTCCGGAATTAGAATTTCGGAGATGTCTCCCCCAAGAACAGAGAATCTTTACGAAGGGCTCGTCGATCTTCTAATTCCGGACGATGTGTCCTTACAGCATGATGTCGGATTGGATGAACTCCAGCAAGCCTTAGTTTTAAGCGAGTCTCTGCCCACTAGCATGGTTGACACATCCAGTTGGTCGCGGGGTTGCACATACATTCACACTTCATGGAACAACATGATTTCTGAATGTAATACGCCCACTGTGAAGGATTACTAATTTTTATCTCCATTTTGATTTGCAGGTACCATGTCTGGTCAAGGCTCGATGCTTGGCAGCTTACGCAGCAAACGTCGATCCTCATCATACTCTGAATCACGTAGGAGGGAAGGAGATAAGGATTATGATCACGGCTATTCCTGCCAGGAACGGACTGATCGGGATAGGGGATATGTACGCTGATCCCGATCTCGCACACCCCCTCCCAGAGCTCCCGCACCATCTCCGGTTCATGTTTCGAGGCCTCCAGAGACTTCACGGCACAGGCAGTCTTCCCACTCTTCCCGGTCCGACTCTCATCGCCAAACTGAGGTAGTAGACCCTTCAAATACTGCACAGGCCCTTGTCGAGCCCACTGGGGAAGGAGCGATGAGGCTCGCTCAACTGAAAAAGGATTTCCCCGACATCTGTTTTGATGGGTTTGTCTTCCCCCGCGTTTAAAAAGGGTACCGGCGTAGGTCGAATCCACGGTGCATGATTATATCGTAGATATATTTTTCCAGTATCAGGAGTGGTCGAAGACCGCGAAAAAATCATCGAAAGTGGCCTTTGATCGAGCAGTCATGATTGAAAAGCTAGAGAAAGAACTCGGTCAAAAAGATCGAATTATTTAGGCGCTCAATAGTGAGGCCGAGTCTTCTCACAAATCTGAGATTGAGGCTCTTAAGAAAGCCGACGAGGCCCAGGCGGCGATGGATAGAATGAAGCGGGAGCATTACGCCACGGTAGAGGACATGGGCCACCGGAACACCATCGTGACCGCTGAGCGGGATGCAGCCCTTAAAGAGCTAATGAGCTCAAGCCTAAATTCTCTGAAATCATAAAGGAAAAAGATGTTGCTAACGTTGCCGCTCAGGAAGCGTGCGATCAAACGGTGGTGCTCCAGAGGGAGAGAGATGCAGCCATGGAAAAGGTCCATGAGGTGGAGGCCCGAGTTGATGAGAAGGTTCGACAGGCAGAGACCAGGCTTGAGGCGGACATAGAGGAGCTTCTCGTCACTTACAACGCCAACGTGCTGAGACACAGGAACTTGGCAGGGCTCGACGATTACTCTACACATCTATACAACGCCTGGAATTTGCCGTCGAAGAAAAGAAAGAGGTGCTATTGGGTGGTGCCTTCAACGAATTTGAGCTGGAGAACCGCATATTGAGCGAAGATGAAAAGAAGGTTCTCCATGATTCTATGATCTCTCATGCAAGAGAGAGACTAGGCACCCAGCACTTAGAAATTGGGGAAGGTTCCAGAGTTGAGCATTTTGCTACGAGTTCCGAGATTGTTACTTCATCTCGATCTGAGCCCACTCCAGTGATCGAGCCCCAGCCCGTCCCGGCCTATGACCCTGAACAGCCACGCCTATCTCCTATTAAGGAGCATTCATCCGAAGCTATTCAACCAACCGCAAGCCGAACTGAGGAAGGTACTCTGAACAAATTTCATGTATGTCTGAAATGAAGTGCTTATTTTGAAGTGTGTCCTAACAACTTCTTTTCTTCCTTGTCCAGTGACTGTAGCTATATCGACAGAGCCTTATGCAATCTAGGAATTACACCAAGTGCAGGAGGCTATTATCACTGAGCCGACCTCTATGGCCACGGTTGTGTCCATCGAAGTAACGCAAGGGAGTTCATTCTCTTTTGATGAGAAAATGATGAAAGAACTTCTTGGCCGACAGAGCGACCCCTTTGCGGACTTACCGTTCGTCCTTGGTGGGCTCCCGCCTGCTTCTAGTGCCTCAACACATTTCACTGCTGCACCCAGTGAAGCCCGTGCTGCTTGTGAAGCAGAGACACTAGCAGAAATCAACGCAGAGATGGAGGCGGCAACACATAGCGGTAGTTCCGAGAGTGTATCGACGGCGGTCGGCCCAACTCCACTTAGGGTGATATCTCCTGGGGGCACACTCGTCGATACTAGCATGCCCATTCCGCCCCTAGTTGTAGATCCAACTCCTCCGACTCCTCCTGAAAAGAATATTCCTTTAAGTTCAAGTTCGGAGGAAGATGTTGATATCATGCCTTCTTCAGAGGATGATCCACCAAAGGGTAAGGGTTCGAAGCGAAAAACCGCTAGCGGTTCCGATGGTTCCACCTCGAAGAGAAGGCTGAAGAAGAAAAAGTAGATAATCCCCCTTTGGCGCGTTTTTGGCAGTTAGGAATGTACTTTTGTCTTTCTTTCATAGGCCGTGCATAGATGCAGGCTCGCCCCCCCCCCCCCCCCCCCCCCCCCGCTAGTAGAAATCTTTTGGAATACCTTGTACATGAATCTTCACATACAATTTAGTTGAAATGAAATTTTGTTTCTTGGCATTAACCTTTATTTCTTTTATGCTTAAGTATCGCGGTATTTGAATTTCAGTTTAGTGTACTTGTGGAGTTTCAGCCTTTGAGTCGAGTTTGTTTTATTCGCCAAGTCTGAAAATCGTGATCACAAGTCATAACTGATGAATGAGTTGAATTTTGGACATTGTATCGCTTCGGTTAGTGATTAACACTTAAGCTATACCCCTAGTTTCGGGGATGAGTTGTAAAGATTGACTAGCGATCGCAAATTGTTTCTACCTCTTCAGGTTTTGCGTCGTTAGACCGATGCTAAAATAAGTAATAATTAAGCGGTTACATCACACTTGTTTATTTATGAATAGTCACATCCACACTCCAGGGACCAGCACTTGTAATTAGGCGATCAATCGCGCATGCCGAAGTTGTTAAGCACATGTCCACACTCTGGGGACTTAGGTTAACTTATGAGTGGTCGTTCGCACTCCAGTTATACCTATACTCTGATTGCACTCGGGGACGCAGAGTCATTTGTAATCGATAATCTGGTTCGCACTCCGAAAAACCGAAAACTATCGACGTTTGTAACACAGTTCGCACTCTGGGAACTTTGCCTTAGTATTTATACTCCAATTCGCACTCTGGGAATTTGGAGTTAGCATCTATATTTAGGTTCACACTCCGGGAACCTGGAATTGATGTTTATACTCCAATTCACGCTCTGGGAATTTGGAGTTGGCCGACAGATGGGCAGTCACAC
The DNA here is from genome assembly GCA_030765085.1 of Allium cepa. Classification (NCBI taxonomy): domain Eukaryota; kingdom Viridiplantae; phylum Streptophyta; class Magnoliopsida; order Asparagales; family Amaryllidaceae; genus Allium; species Allium cepa. The sequence continues at coordinate 888,857,647 of CM060940.1, read as the reverse complement.
CTGTTTAGGCTTTTTAGGAATTCGTTCACACTCTAGGAACGATGGATTTATCGGGATTATGGATGGTTGGATCATATCACCCCGAGCTAACAAGCGAGGTCGTTAGATGGACGGGTCCATCCTCCTCAAACTTGTTTAGGATACGGTCGAAGTCGTTAGGCGGACGAGTCCACCCTCTTCGAAGCCGTATTTATAAGTTTTATACTCCAACTCGCACTCTGGGAGATTGGAGTTAGTATTTATACTCCGGTTCACACTCTGGGAACCTAGAGTTGATGTTTATACTTTAATTCGCACTCTGGGAATTTGAAGTTAGTGTTTATACTCCGGTTCGCACTCTGGGAACTTAGAGTTGATGTTTATACTCTAATTCGCACTCTAGGAATTTGGAGTTAGTGTTTATACTCCGGTTCGCACTCTGTGAACCTAGAGTTGATGTTTATACTCCAATTTGCACTTTGGGAATTTGGAGTTAGTTATAGGACTTTCGTGTGTCGGTCTAGTTCATCCTTTAATGTGACGGCTTGCCCCCGAGCTCAGGTTTCACTTAGTGAGTGGCCGGTCGTTTCACAGTCACTCGCTATTTGAATAAATTCCATCGTACGATAGAACTTAGCTCTTCGTATGTGGTGATAGTTGAATGCCGCATTCGATGAATCATAGCTCTAGCTTGAAGAGATGGAAATTTATTGCTGGCATGGAAAAACATGGCAAAGTCAGTGCCTTATTACAAATTCAAACTCGAATAATGCAAAAACAAATTGCAACAGATTTATAGGCTAAATAGATAAAGCCTGTCATATGTAGTAGTGACGAAGATCCTCGCCGTTCCAGGCTCTTGACAGGGCGGGACTTCCACTAACAGCGTTTATTACTAATCTCCTGCCGGTACAGGCGGGGTTCTCCTGTCTCGCCTGATCGGGCGTATTATTCTGATTTGACGGGCCCGCTCCTCCAGGCTGCGGCGCCCATACAAATTGTTCCAGCTTCCTCTCTCTAATTAACTTCTCCATGAGATATTGAAAATGATGACATTCATTCGTATTGTGCCCGTAGCTTTCATGAAATCTGCAAAACTTTCCCATCTGGATTTACCTTTCTGACGACGGTTTTGGTGCAGGCTTTTTATATTGAATTGTATTATAGGTCTATAAATACAAGTTCTCTAGTGATGTATTCAAAGGAGTGTAATTGTCAAACATAGGATTCTTGCGCTGTGGGCCACGATTTTGATCTCGCTTTCTATTTCGATTCACATTCTCCCTCTGCTGAGTTTTTTTGTTTTGAACGTTCAACTGAACTTTTCCGAAACTCTCTCCGGACTATTTGACCGCAACATCGCTTTGGATCCCTTCCATGCTTGGCCCTGCATCAGTTTGCTTCCTAGACTGTTTCGAATCTTCCCTTCTCAGGAATTGAGTCGCTTTGGCATAGAAACGGTCCAACGATGCAGGTGGTTTTTAGGCCAGCCAGTTGTCGAATTCAGAGTCGGGGTCAATCCCATTAGTCAACGCCATAAGGATGGAGTTATCATTCGGATTGCTGATTTCCGCACACGCGTCATGGAATCTTTCTAAGTAGCATCTGAGTGTTTCTTCGGGAGCTTAGGTGACACTAGATAGAGTGTTGACATCTTTCGGCCTCGCGATGTGCATGCGGAATTGCTCAACAAATTTAGTGGCCAACTGGTCAAAGGAGGAAATGGATCGTGGTGGCAATCGAGTGAACCACATGGTAGCGATGCCCCCCAAGGAAAGGGGAAAACTATGGCATTTCACAGCATCGTCAGCCCTAGCAGCGCTCATCAACCATTCATACTTCAAAATATGTTGGTTGGGGTCGGAGTTTCCCTCGTACATGGGTAGCGTCGGCATCCTGAATCACCGAGGGGGTTCAATGGTAAGGATATCGTCGGTGAAAGGAGTGTGACTTCGGGAGATTCCCTAATCGTCATTTGTGAGACCCTGGCTCTCACGGATCATCTGACGTATCATGGTTGGGAGATCCAGCATTTGTACGTTCTGTGTGTGTCGAGCCAAAGTGTGGTCGGGTTCCACGTTATGAGGTTGGACCGGATGTTGTCGGCGGTCCAGGTTAGACTGATTTCGGGCACTGATCCCTGGTTCACCCGCGGTGGTCGTAGCGCGGTAGTCTGTGGTGTAGCGAGGAGCGGTACCCCCTCGGGAGGAGGGTCCGGTCTGGAAGCTGGCCGATGGACCAACTCTTGGTTGTCCAACGGTCATTGTCGGTTGATGTCCATCCGTTTGTGTGTGACTCCCATCCAGTCGGGGTCGCGGAGAGCGATGATGATGATCAGAAGAGGCGGAACTTTCGGTGGAGGACCGAGAAGCATGCTCTCTCCTAGATCTCCTCCACTTCTGGCGATTCAGCTGGCTGGTCAGCTCAACATTGGCACGTAGCTGCTCTATTAGTTATTGCCGACTCTAGGTCAGCTCCTGAAGCAGCAACTGAAACTCTTGTCGGGTAACCGGGCCGGATGGTTCCGAGGGTCTGGTGGCGTCTTGGTTAGGTAATAGCATGGGATTTTGTCTATCCCTGCCTTCTTGATCGACAGCGTTGGAAGGGGTCCTTGTGCTAACCATCTTGAGGGTTGAACTCCTTTCCTAGACATTATGCAAATCTGAATAGGATGGAAGGAATTCGGATTAGTGATCTGGATCTCCCTCTTAGATTTGTGCAATCCGGTATCGACGATAGATCCAAGAAGCAGGAGAAAATCTGGGTTTTCTCAGTGAAAGCACCAAAGTGTTTGCACCAAAATTGGGCACAACACTCTTCTGAAGTTTTTGAAGAGATAACAGTGAAGAATATAAATTTAAAATGAAGATTATCTAACAAAAACTCCAACTAACAGGAACGTAAATGCACAGACAAGCGATTTAGAGTGGTTCGGCGTGTTGCCTATGTCCACTATGAAGTTTTTGTGACTTTATTGATTCTCTTTGAATAATTACTAATGATTATAGCGAACAACAGCAAAGTACAACTTGGGATTCGAATTCAACAGCCAGAGTATGATGCAAATTTCGATGCGGCAGAGTCTGGACACTTGAGAATCAAAAAGATCTTACTTCTATAGGCTCTGGGGCTCTATTTATAGGCGTAGGAGGCTGATATCACGCTCAAACTTCGGGAGACTCTTTCCGGCACGTGAAGGGGCCCACACGACCGATCCTGGAGAGTTTCGTCTCGATCCGTGATCGATACGAAATCAATTCGTATCGATCAGGATCGTGTCCAATGGAGCTGAAACTTGGTGAGAGCAATTTTTGGTTTGTACGTAATCTTCTATGAAAATTTCATAGCGTTTGGATCAGGGGATTTTGAGTTATGGTATTGGATTTTCGACTACATTGCCTCCTTCGAATCGATTAATTCGAATCGATCAATTCGACTCGGTGATGCACGTGACCTAGCGGCAACGTGACGCGCACTCCTCGCATCGATCCACTCTTTGCTTCGGTTTGACCGTTTCGACTCCATGAATCTCGCCTTGTTTGTATCGATGACCGTTATCCAGTTCGTGTTGATGGATACGAAGTAGTGATAATTCGATGGATTCGAACAACAATAACATTGATGGATACGAACCAATGGAGACCGATGGTTACAAACATGACTTTCTTCGATGGATACGAGCCAAGTAGACACTTGATGGATACGAAGTAGGCTTGAGCCAACCGATACGAAATGCATGCTCTACCAGTGGATTTGTACGAGATTGAGCTTAGCTGAGGCGTCCTGATGGATTCGAATGAGATCGAGTCGAACTTAGGCCTCTTGATGGATTCGAACTTGATCGACGCGAAGCTGATGGATGCGAATACTGATAGCTCAATCGATTCCAACCAAGGGAACTGATCGATGCGACGTGGGCGATGGATGCGGACCGGATCGAGTCGAACTATGGCTTACTGATGGATACGAAAACGAGGCTGTTTCCTCCAATTTGAATCGATCATATCTTGAGCATACGAACTTGGATTGACTTGAAATTTGGAATGCTAAATTCCATGGCTTAGTTTGTCATGTCTTGTCAGTTGTAGCTTTATCCGGACCCGGACAAAATTTATCGTCATCCATAATGAACCAGAGTGCACTCGACATCCGGGACGAATGTTCCTTAGTTCTTAATCGGTTCCATGATATCTCGGCCTTGCCAAAAGGCGGGATAACAAAACTTACCAGAAACTTTTAAAAAGTTGAAATGTTAGATATGAATATGTAGTAGAATATTATATAAGTAAAAGCTTACTAAGAAAAATGCTTCAATTATAAATGAAAATTTAAGGTGTACAAGAAATGTTATAAACATGAGTAATGTTTTGAAATGCTAATAATTAAATTGAATAGAAAAAAGTGAATACTATTTGAGTAAACGATTATCAACGTAAGAAAATGACTGAAATGATTCATAAATAAGTTTATTATTAAATGATACTATATATGAAGAAATAAATGCGAATTTAAAAGTAAAGAAACCTGAGTATGAATTGGTTCATTAGTGAATATTAATATTAGATGGAAATCAAAGTTACATAATTGTAAATGGGAATTAATACCGCAAAGAGATAAATGTAATACTTTGAGAATTTATTCATCGGTGATTTATGGAAAATAATTTATGTAAGTAAATGAATGTAAATTAATAAAAGATAATCTTGTATAAATGAATTAGAACTGAAAATAAAAGGAAAGTAAATGATGTGTTAAAAAAACCAATAGGATAATATTTAAATTCTATGTTGTCTAGCTTATGGGAAGTTTGGGAAATGATATTTCAAATCGTTTGAGGTTTTACGAATAATCTATTACGTAATTATCTAAGTCTATTAAGTGTAAGGTGCACTTGGTAGTTTATTTATAATATTTGTATGATGAAAAGTTTTTGAAACTGAATAAACCATCAGCTTCGATTGCTATGGATGCACGATGGAATCTTTTGCTGCATATAATAGTTGTACTGCTTTTGTTTGCATATGGTTACTATGTATATTGTGTTACTTGTGCTATTAATTGAAATAACTAAAATATTACTCTTTTTATGTAGCTTAAACTCTATTAGATTATATAAGTGAAATATAGGTTTATGGAAGCAATACCTGTTGCTTTTGGTTTTATAAATAGAGTTTGTTGCACGACAAATAGGGATGTTTTCGGGTTACGGTCTTTGAAAAGTTATTTTATTGTTTTTCCCATGGTTTGGATATTTTATTATTGAAATATGATATATATATATATATAATTATTGATATTTTTATTTTTTCGGACCTATCCACGCAAAGTAGATGCTGCCGAAATTTTTCGTAAATTTAGGACATAGAATTTTTTTGTGAAAGTTGAGTTATTTTCAAATTTTATATAAGCTTAAGTATGTAAGTTAATTGTTATAAATTGTCTATTTTGAATAAAATATAAAAAAAATTCTTAATCCCTTCTTGTTCCTTTTCGGGATGAAAAGTTTTGAGTGAGGGAGATTGTAACAATCCGTATTTTTGATAGTTTAAAATATTAAATTAAATAATATTTTTGAATAAAATTGTTAGAAATAAAAAAAGTTAAGATTTTATTAATAAAAAATAAATTTTAATACAAGGTACGAGCTTAATTTAAATTTCTATTGATGACATATGTTTACAATAATGTAAGGATGATAACATATGTTGGTGTATATTTTAATAACATTGGTTTGAATGAAATTAATAACTGCGTGAATTTAAATTTTCAATTGATTGGAATAGTAAATGTTAATAAAGAATAATAAATGTTTCTATACTAAAGTAGAAATCATGTGTATATTTATTGAAATGTTTGGTAGCTGAAAGATTGATTGTAGAGACGAAAAACTATTATTAGTAAGAAATGTATAATTCCTGTTTGTATCCAATAGTGTATAAATATGTTTAAATTACTATTATATAGGAAATAATTGTTCTATTTCTCATTGCATTTATTTAGTGCATTTTTAAATTCACCTTTGTAATCAACTGAAATTAATGTAATCGAATAATTTCAATTAATAGGAGAGAGGACACTAAATTGTAAATAAGTAGGTGTAATTAAATGTTGCTTGTGTTTTCTGAAAATATAAGAAAAGTTTGATTCAATGAAGAAAAAAACATTTATATCAAATAAAATGAATGTTTCATTCTGTGAATGTAGGTATAATTTCATTAAAATAAAGAATAGAATGATTAATTTAAAGAAAGAAATATATGTTTATTTAAACCGTGTGTTAACCTACAGACGGATTACAAGAATAGGAAAATACTTTATTTAAGTCATTTATTACTTTGGTGCATAAACAACAAAATTATAAACGTGTTTAAATGACTAAAGGAAATAATTTTTCTATTTTTCATTCATTTTAGTTTTTCTTTTTTGAAATCTAACTTTGTAATTATTTGCAACTAATGTGATTGAAATATTTCAACTAAAAGAAAAGAAAACGTTGATTGCATTTAATAGATTTAATGAACGAAACGCACGTTTTGTGTTAAATAGAAAAGACATTTTAATAGAAATAAAAGATCATTTTGAGAAAACCAAATTGAACGTTTTCATTTTTAAGGTAAGTATAATTTTATTTATTATGTGCTGATAAAAAAATTAAATGTATAAAAATTGAGTATTATTTAAGTTAATGAAATTAATTTGGTTACATTTCAAAAATTGAATTTCAAAACATTGTGCGATGTACATAGTCCCCTCATTTCTTTTGTTATTAATTGTTGCCTGTACGTTCTAAAATAGTAACTTCATTATTAATACTTAATCTGTTCATTTCTCCTTCGGTTTAATTCATGAGTCTATACTTTTAGGCTAAATTTAATTCTTTCCATCTCATTCATAGTTGTACAAAATTCCATTTTCTGTTGATTTTCAAATTTTTCCACTCATACATTTCCTTTTGCATTATTAATGCCTGAAGCTTTCAAAACAAAATGTGACATTCATTTTTACCCCTCCACCTTCATTTCCTTATTATTAAATAACCTGCAATTTTATTTCTTCATTTGCATTTTGTTTCTTCTGATACCTCATATTCATTTAGTTCAAATCGCTCTTTGCTGAAGGTATATTCTTATCACAAAATTGTTCATATTTTGAACTTATCCCTTCTTTTTTTTGGTCATCACCTCATTTCCTATGTTATGATCTCCTTTTCAAATCTTTCTTTCCCCGAATCATTTTAACGTGAGCTTGCAAATTCAAAAGCCTTCTTTTATGAAACGTGGGTTTCATTTTTTTTAATTTTTCTTGCACGTCCTGCCCTCATCTTAGTTCGTTTTTCAATATTTGCCTGAATTCTCATCTTTGAGAAAAATTATATTGAGATTTTGTGCTTCTTTTGGATTTTAATGGACGATAAATCAAAGGTGAGTGATTTAACCCACTCACGCAATACTAAATCTTTTTATGTTAGTTGAATTAAATTAATAAAGTGATAAGAAATTTATTGATTGATGTTTGGTAATTTAAATTGCAATTTAAACTTAATTTAAATTTATATTGCATTAAATTTTCATTTAAATTAATACTGAAATTGAATTGCCAGTTAAATATTGGATATTGATAACCAATAAATTGTTGTGAATTATTGGCTGATTTGGATGTTGATTATGATGGATATTTATTTATTGACATTTTTGGATGATTGAATGTATATTTATTTTTATATATCTTTGCTATCACTCTATATATTAAGTGACAACATATAAACTGTTATTTGAATTATTTCGAATAAATTAACAAATTTGTTGAAATGATATTATACCTATGACACTTTGATTTGGATTGAAATGATATATATCCTTCCTTATAATTAAAATTGAAATAACTGATCACTTGGTCATAGGGTAGAAAATTGAGTTGCTTCGGTGGTCTTTCGCCTCTTGATTTTATAGATAGGAGTTTTTCCTTTTCACTTTGATTCTGATGGCCGAGGGCCCCGCAAAGGCACGAGTGCAGGTCGTGACCAGCTTCCATACCATCTTCATCATGAGGTTTGATGATTTTTATGCCAAGCGCGGTTTGAGATCCCTCGACTGGGGACACGAGAGGAGCCTGTCTTTCGCCTTGTCTTGCTGGGGCCACTCTTGGAATCCCCGTGAGCCCTATGTATGTCCTCTCTCTAAAAGCCTGGCGGTGAGAACTTTGTCTATTTCTCTTAATTCGAAAGGCACCACTTGGAGCATCCTCACTAACTCTTTAAACTGCGCTCCTTCGAGCCATGGAATAGAATCTGTGAAAGAAATACAGTAATGTACTCAGCATCGGTTTATACTATACTGTTATAATAAATAACGAAACATGTAACAGAACTTACATCTGGCCAGCCATCGCCTAGCGAATCCTAGTGGGCGACTCACATAGAACCACTCCATTTTGAAGTAGCTCAACTTTCTCTATGTGCCTGCCACCACTTGGCAGTTCCTAATAGCTCCTAGGAAGGTGAATGATGGATTATCCGCCCGACTCTTAACATTGAATAAATACTGACCTCGTCGACAATCGAGGGATGGAGGAGATGTTCCATAAATATTATGTACAAGATGTTGAGTAGCACGCATCCGTTCGGAAGAAGTTTAGAAGGTGCGATCCTCGGATAAAACAGCATGTCCCCAATGAACTGGTTGAATGGAAGCATAGCTCCAGCGCAGCACATAAATCTGTTGCATGCGGTGAACCCTTCCGAGGGATCATGTGCTCTATCTTTTGGTCCTGGTAACTGGGTATCTTCCAAAGACAGTCCATGTCTAAGGAAAATTCTACCTAGCACCTCTTCTGTAATCTTGTGCTGGAAACAATCTTCTAGGTTCATTATCACCACTGCATCCAGAAGCTCATATGGAGTAGGATTCACTGCATCTGTCGGGACATCCGGCCTATCTATTCTGGGGAATAGAGGACTTTGAGCTTCTTACTGCTCTGAGCTTCCACGATCCATAGCTATTGAACTTGGTAAAAACCACTATTAGATGGTAAAAAAACCATATCCCCTGGTGCAAAATGAATGATCGTGTTGTGTAGTGAAGTGCTGCACAATACTCTAAATTTCTACAAGGCTAAGAAATGGTAAAGAGATGAGACTTCGAGATTTGACCGAAGTGACCGCCATTATTGACCATCTCTGTCGTGCAATTTTAACTTCGAAGAATGATCTATATTGAAAATTTCGTTATGTTTAACAAGTTACAGTTCCATTGGCGAGCTTCGAAGGATAGTCATACATACAGTTTTATAGTCGAATCCAAATATGCAAGACTATAGCTCGTAGGGGGTCAAGTGTTCGAGTACGCAAAATTCATGAAGTTCGTATAATTCATTTCGGATAGCTCCCATAAAGAAAACATTCATATCGATCAAAACAATTATAATTATCACCAGTTCGTATCAATGAAGCATTTCGTATCGATCTTCCTGTATCGATCGCTTCGTATCAATCTGTTCCCTACGACAACACTTGATCGATCTAGAAAACGTCTCACCCCATATCGATGCGGGTTGCTCTGCCTCGGATCGATCGCCTAACCATTCCTTCCGCATCATTTCCCGATGCCTATTCTTCGCCTCGATCATGGAGACTGCTTTCCACCACGGCCATTATCTCCAAGACTTTATGCATCCAGATCGGTTCCACATCCATCCTCTCGCATCGATGTGAGATCGCCACCTAAGTTCCCAGAGTCAGTGACTCCGTGTCCATCTTTCCTCACCATTTACACTCCTTCTTCTGCGAATCGCCATTAGCAACGCTCTTAACTTCACCTCAGTCACACTCTGGCGCCAATGACACCGGAGATGGAGATTATGGTGAATAAAGGAGCACGAAACTCGAGTCACGTCATTATAGGCACGATTCTATTAATTATTTACCTTGGTTCGAAAGATCTAGGTTGAAGATGAAAGATTTAAGGTTTGGGATATGAAAATTCTGCATCTTCTTCTTTTTCTCTGTATGGATACAAAATAGCAGTGAAAGTATATTTATACTCTCTTCGTATCCAACATAAGGAAATGATTTGTATCCCGGTTTTCTCACCGATTGAATCAGTCAGAAACCCATCGATACGAAGCGCATCTGAATCCCAAACTCTCATATCCATCGATATGAAGAAAACATTTGTACAACAACTCAAACCAATCTGTATCCATCATTATGGAACATGCCTTTTGGCAACTTCATCTTGTAGCAATCACCGTCGATATGAAATCTTAGTGCACCCTAGATAGATCTAGGAGAGGATCGATTCGAACGAAGGGCATCAAAACGACCATCGATCATTGCTACAACCCAAATTTCACATCGATCCAGGAGAGGATCGTTACAAAACTCGATCCAAAAGGAACCATCGGTCAGTGGCAAGATCTTCTTTTCACCAAAATCCTTTCAAAAAAAAACTTGACAACAACCCGTGAACGTGCAAGCGTGAACGGGAGTTAGGTCCAAATACATACATGTACCTATATGCTATACTAAAATTTGATTCTTGAAGTTAACGGGAATCGAATGCTTACCTGGTGACAACTAGAACAATGACAACAATTTGCTAACACTCTATCTTCAATTGCAACAGAAAATGCGTAATCATTAGGAGTCTATAGCTCAGTATTTATACTACTGAAAATCAACCAGGAGTTACATCTACCGAAGGTTGCATCTCTTGGTGAAGGGATAACAACTATTCAGTGAATCGGATGGAGCCTTTTTAGAATGAAGATTACAGCTTTTTAAAGCACGTCATGTTCATACAGGACGTACGTCGGGGGAAAAGTTATCCTACCTTTTGACAAGGCCGTGATACCAAGAACTTAACTAGAGGCTGAAGACAATCCAATCCGGAGATCATTCATCTGCAAGTTCACGATGGATACAGGAAAACTTATTCCAAGTCCGGATCGAGCCACAATTAGCATGATAGGACAAACAATGCTGTGCAAAGCAACATTCCAAGTTTCAAGTCAATCGGGGTTCGAATGCTCAAGTTATGGATCGATCAAGAATCCCAAAAATATAATTCGTTTCGATGGTTCCATATTGATTACCATCGATACGAGACATATACGACTCCAGAAAAGTGGAGGCAAAGCACCGATCCATCACAATGTCATTTTGAATCAATTATTTCGTATCGATCAGCATCGATATGAAATGTGCACGACTCTGGGATATGGCATTCATTAGTCCAAATCGATCACTTATTCGATTGATACGAAAAGCAAAGCACAAGATTGATCCAAACAAGTAAAGTATCAAATGGATACAAAAGAAGCAGTCAACCCAAAAGAAACATTCTCACCACTATGCACAAATCATGGATCTCCACAAAACGTGCATGTCACATCATCAATACAAAGGTATCGATAAGAAAGCTTCGGCCAATCCAATAATCGCAATCTTGACGATCAATAACTCCACAACTTCAAATGCAATGAGATTTTCACAGTAAGTTGCACAATGCCTCAAGAAACTTCATGATCGATCGCAGCTTGATTGGAGCAATTTCCAATCGATACAAAGTGATGTTGGATCGATCAAGGATCGATCCCAAATGACCCTGGATCGATCGTGTGGGCCCAGCTCGACTCGAGAAAGAGTATTCCGAAATTCAAGGTAGATATTTCCAGCTTCACACCTATAAATAGAACCATCATTGCAACTAAAGAGGGGACTATTTACACTGCTACTCGAGTTAAACTCTATTGTAATTCGAGTATTAGCAATTAGACCGTTGTAACATAGTTTCTAATCAGCAATAACATCAAAATCCTCAAAATGGACGTAGGAATACAACACCGAACCACTTTAAATCTTTGTTTTCTTTCTATTACTGCTTATTTTCTTAGTGTGATTGCTAGATTAGCCTCGTTTTACATTTTATTTCTTCATTCTAATATCTTCAACTACACCTGAAAGGTATTGCGCCCACTTTTGGTACAAAAATTATATATTTAAAGATAATATTACAAAATTTTCTAATTTTCCTCCATTTTTATCTCCATTTCCTTGTGCATCAGAAATTTTTAGAATCCTTCTCCCCCTCAATATGTGGTATACCTGCAGAATAAATGCAATATATATTCTGGTACCCACTTCCCATGGTAGGGTCCGAAGGGTTAGGTAGAAGGTAAGCATACCTAGGTGGGCTTGGTAAAAACTTTAAAATGAAAATCCTTATAAAATGTACATTATTTAAAAATTTATCTATATACTTTGGCAACATCAACTTGTTATTTGTTTTAGGTATCCATATATTAGTATTCTTTTTATAGTCTACGTTTGGTTGACTATTTTGGGTTTCTAAAATTTATACATAATGAAGCATACTTAGGTTGTGGTTTTGGTTTATTTGATTTTCTAAAACTTAAATCATGTTTGTTATTAGAAGATTTTGATATTTTAATTAAATGGGACAAATTTTCTTTTCCTTTATTAAACATAGAAATATTAGTTAATAAAGTTTTTATTTTATTTTCTAATATAACTTTTCATTTGTTAAACCATCACTATCACTTTCCAAAATTTTCATCTTTTCTTTCAAATTATCAATAGTTTCCTTTAAAACTGATTAGTTTTAGATAAAATAAAATTTCATTTTTAATATCTTCAAAATCTTCATTAAAATAAGAATATTTATAATGAATTTTTAATTTTTAGATTTCTTTTTCTAAAATATATCTCTTATCTTTAAGTATTTTATTTTCTAATTCTAATCTATTTATATTTTATGAACATTCTTTACGAATTTTTCGTAGGTTTCTAAATTTATCAGCTAATTTTGAAGTTATTTCTATGATTCAAAGATGAATCAGAATATACCTTGTCTTTGGTAGTCATGAAGCATACATTCGGTTTTTCTCCATAGCCATCTCTATTGCTTCCACTGTCGCTTGAAGAAGAATTATCCCATGTCGGTTGGAAAGAACGCAAGCTTATTTTTGGATATTTATCATTTTCAAATTTCCTTGTGAAGATTTTCCTATCTTTGTTTAGCTTGGGACAATCTTTCTTCATATGTCTGAATTTATCACATCCTTAGCATTTGAAGGTTGATGTATCATTTGAATTGTCAGGTTTTTGCTTTTGAAACATTTTGTTCAATTTTTTAAAAATTCTTATAGTTCTTGGTGATGAACACAACATCTTTTTCATTAAGCTCGGAATCATCATCATCATTACTTACCTTAAAAGTAACACTTCATTTTTTTGGCATAGATCTTTTCTGGCTTGCAAATTTGCTTCATAAGACATTAAATTACCAATTAATTCCTCTACTTTGGGTGTAGAAAGATTATTTGCTTCTTCTATAGCAAGCCCTTTTCATTTCCACTTGTCTATTAAGGAATTTAAAATAAGTGATACTAAATCAAAATTAGTAAAAGTTGCATTTAACGCCAAAAGATCATTTGTATCTAGAATACATTTCTATGATACTTTCATTTGGTTTCATTTTGAATGATTGAAATTGAACTTTTTAACAAGCTAATCTTGGTTTGTTTAACCTTGGTTATATCTCCATGGGTGACTTTAGCATTTGCCAAATTTCTTTAGTGGTTTTACACATCATAATTCTAGAAAATTAATTCTAATCTAATGAAGAGTATGTATAATACATTCATTGCTTTAGCATTTGGAAGTAGCAGTCTTTCAAGCATCTGTCCATGCACTCATTGCAGTAATAGGTGGTTCATACTGAGTTTGAGTGGCTAGACAAATATCAAGACCACTAGATTCCATAAACACTTTCATACATGTAGTTCAATATATACAGTTAGAACTGGCAAAAAAAAGGGAAGAGCAGTAGATTAACCCTCTTGAAACAAGCAGTAGTACGCTATTCTTATAATCTCTATAATACGATGATTTGAATGTGCTGATATAAGAAATTGAAGAGTTGAATGCTCTTTAAATTATAAGTATATAGAAAGTATACAGTTTGTAAGAAAGTAAGAATTTGTTAGTTAAAAACATGAATTTCAACTCTAGGTATAGAGTTGAATAGCTCTTATCGTAAGGTTGTAGCCATTGAAAAAGTTGTATACCCTAGGAAAGAAGATATCTCTTCAAATAGGAAAATAAAATAGAAAAATATATCTTTCATAAAAAATAGAAAATATATTTCTAGAAAACATGAATAAAAAATAAAATAAAATAGGAAAATTATTTTGAATTTCAAACCTTAAAAGCATGAATTTTGCCGCCTTACTCATTTTGAATTGCTTTTGAAAAACATTTATTTCTAAAAAAATAGGAAAATATATCTTTCATAAAAAATTATTTTTAAGGCTATATTCTTATGTATGTATGAAGTCATTATACAGGAGGTTGTACAAAATAAAATATAAGACTAACTTGTTTTGGATCTCCAATCTTCTAGCTTGATTCTACTATTGATCGTTGTTTTTCCATATGTGAATTCCTACAAGTATATGTGTATATGTGTGTGTATGGAAATGTATAATTGTCTTATTAAAACTTATAATGGTGGTGAATCTAACACGGTATTCGTTGTGTAGAAGATGGAAGTAATGGAGGCACAAGTTAGTACCAAATGAGTTTCGCTATGCCTTTTTCAAGGAAGAACTTGAAGTGTAGCGACCATGTGCCTCAAGTCATCACTGTCTACTCTTAGAGGAATAGTTGCACTGGAATAAAAACACATTAAGCAATTTGGATGAAGCAAAAACCGAATAAGACGAAATTCTAATGGATGGCGAAATATTTAATCCGGACAACCATTTCTCGATGAAGTTGGTAGGGCATCGAACAAAGAAATATTCTTCTTTGAAGTACTTGCTAATGTTGTGTAAGTCGATGACCACTTGATAGCCTCGGAAAGCTTCAAAAAAGATCAAAGAACGGTTAGATGAGTGATGCTTGAAATTAGCAGTGCTTGAAATTAGCAGTGCTTGAACTCAACGTGGCATAAGAATTTATGTGTAATTGAGAGAAGCAAGCCTCAACGTGGCATAGAAAATGGTTGAAAGGAGGCACACAACGGAAAGACAAAATTAACAGGAAATGATATGTAGCATATATTTACTTTCTTTCATTGTTACATGAAAATCCTTCAAAGATTATGAAAAATAAAATCACATTTTTTAATTAAAATTCGAGTTTCTTTGCTCCTATAGATATAGAAAGCTAACTTTCCATGATATTTAACTAATTTATTTCGCTTCATTTGTTTCACCATCTAGAAATGTAAACTTTGTTTGTTTGATCCTTGGAGTCGATGAGTTTCGAAACAAAACAACCGAGTGTTAAAAAAAATTATTGATGAACCGAAATTCTCACAAGATAAAATAGAAACAATCATCATACTTTCCCAACAAGCCAAATCTCAGCTTTATTGTTCAACTGACAATAAAAAATGCACTGTAACGATCAAACCACATAGCAATAGTGCCAGTATCATTGAGCACAAATTAGTAGAAATGAATGCACAGTAACAAAATAATAAAGTATGCAACTGTAAACCCATGTTCTTTACAACATAAATTGAAATGAATCAGTTCATTGCATCTCAGGTCTCGTACATCTGCTCAATTAATAAGCAACAGTGCATTCAATTAACACCAGTATGGAATTTTCCACTTTCCTTCACCAATTTTGCACTTCTTTATGATTAAGCCTGCACCAAAAACAACCAAATATAATATAATCAACCTTGTAAATGAAATTAATGAAACCTTCTACACGGATAATATAATCAATCTTGTAAATGAAATTAATGACACCTTTACACATCGGACAAATCCGTTTTAGTAAGTGTGAACATACCAAAAAAAAAACAGCTTGAAAATCCACCGTCCGAGCCCATAGCAAGTCGTTTTTTTGGATTTTCCATATTATCCAACAATTATGAACCTAATACGCAAAAAAGAACGCTAAAAATTAAAAATAAATTGCAATAGGCAATTCAATCGTCTAAAAAAAGGAGATGAAAACAAGATGCTAGCCATTTGTTATGAATAAAACAAACCCAAAAAATTACTAAAATGATGTGTCGCCTTGCAAACACTTCCCAAATTGCAAATGAAGGGGTAGGAGAAGAGCTGATGGATGCATGGAACCGGATCCAGAAGCCCGTGATAGTACCGGGTTTGAGGATCACTGTGTACATCTGTGCAGTGATATCGCTCATGTTGTTTGTGGAGAGGGTTTACATGGCCTTAGTGATACTGTGCGTGAAGGTTTTAGGAAGGAAAAGGTACATGAAGTACAATATTGATGCTGTGATGGACAAGATCGAGGCTAATTGAAGCCATCCTAAGGTTTTGGTTCAGGTTCCCATGTATAATGAGAAAGAGGTACTTTCCTTAATAATTCTTGTTTAATTGTAGCTGTGAGAATTTCCATATAGATATGATCCTGAAAATTAATTTATATATAGTTAATAGTTTTTTTTGTGGGCAAAATGTTGAAAAATATGTTATGAATTGGTAATCTACCATGAATTTCTTGATGCTAGGTGTACAAATTGTCGATTGGGGCAGCATGCACGCTAAAATGGCCAACTGATCGGATCATAATCCAGGTGCTCGATGGCTCGACCGACTCTGCAATTAAGGTAATCAATTGCAGATCCACTTCTTTTATTATTATAGAATAACTGATATCTTGAATTTTTAGATATTAAAACAGCGAGCGATACAATATTCTTTTATAACATTGGAATTTATCGCATTAAAACGGTGTAAAATAACACAGACAAAGGCGAATTTACATGTATTTAAGGGGGTCGGCTGATCCCCCTCAAGTTTCGAAAAAGTGCTAGAAGCATTGAATATTGTACAACAATGACATCTCTGAGATTATAAAAATATTAAGGGAGCTGTAAGCGAATTTTCACTCGTCTTCATTTCCAAAAGCTACTGCCACTCTAGCCTTATTTGTTGCTTATTTCGTTGAAGCAGAAGCAAAGCTAAATGATTGATGATGAAATACTTGCATTTAAGTGCTATATATTATTGAAATTCGGTATTTTCAGTGTTCTTTTCTTAATTGTTGATAATTTTAGTGAGTATTCGTATATGCTATTTAAATGTGCAAATCCGCGGTGAAGGAAAAATGTTACAGATATACTAGTACGCTAATATAGTAAATTTTTATTGATTTTGAATTCTCTCCGACCCCTCTAGAAAAAGATTCTGGATTCGCCCCTGAACATAGAGATAAGACAGTCTTATAACGCATGGATCTACATATGCATGCAATTCAGTGATCTATTATAGTGTATGTTCTATGTTGTGAAAATTTAAATGCTCTATAACGTAAATAGTAAAAAATTGATAGCTTTCTCGGCTATGAAAGGTGTAAAGTGAAAAGCTGGTAAATATGTTATGAATTGTGATCCATCATCCCACAGGAATTTGCTAGTGTTATAACAAAAGGTTATACCAGTGCTATAACACAGGGATTTACCGGTCTCATGACATGTAGATCCACATATATTTAACTCAGGGAATACCAGCGTTATAAGTTATAACACAGGAATTAACCAGTGTTACGAGTAATGGTACACGGATCTGCACATATTTAACTCACTGAATTACCAGAGATTAACCGATGTCATAACTTATTACGTCGATACCTATATTATACTAATATCTTATAAGTATATGAGCAATACCTATCTTATAACACATAATTTTCTACGCTCTAATGCAGACTGTACTGACTAATTACGTTTTGTTACAAATCATAATAGAATTTGGTGGAGCAAGAGTGTAAAAAATGGGCAAATGAGAACCTGAATATCAAGTATGAGATCAGACCTAACAGAAATGGGTACAAAGCTGGAGCTCTCCGCGAAGGACTGAAAAAACATTATGTCAGACAATGCAATTATGTTGCGATTTTTGACGCAGATTTTCAACCGGATCCTAAATTCTTGGTTAAGACTATTCCATTCCTTGTTAGCAGTTCTGAGCGTGCTTTGGTTCAAGCTCGATGGAAGTTTGGTTTAAGTTTGGTGAGCATGATATATTTAATGGGGTTGCCAGTGTCAGTTTGACTGAGGACGAAAATCGTTTTTTCAGTTGCTACAAGATCAAAAAGGGAAAAGAAAAAAGCAAAAAAAAAAAAAAAAAAAAAAAAAAAAAAACAGACTAGTTTCAGTAATTTGAACCAAAAATAGGCAAAGGTTTTGATGACTTGTATCAAAAAATTTGGTTGTGCTCATAACCAGGCTGCCCTTTAGCAAACTGACAGCAACCCGTACTAAATTATACTATCTGAATATTTAGCATTGAAATTGGTATAAAAATCTAAAATATATTTTTTGGAGCAGTGAACGATAATGACTGCCTAATGACACGCTCACAAGAGATGTCTTTGGACTATCATTTTAGTGTGGAGCAAGAAGTCGGGTCTTCTACATACTCATTCTTCGGGTTTAACGGTAATTCTTTAAAACGACGAAGACATGCTTCGACTTGGATATGTGAGACGGTGTCTCACATGTTAGAAGTAGGGCGATACAAAAGTATCACTCTTTATAATGAGTAGCATCACCTGGCGCCCAACTTTTAATTTTTCATTGGGGGTAAGATAATCACAAATCGATACTTTTCTCCAGGAACTGCTGGAGTATGGAGGTTGCACGCACTAACGAACTCTGGTGGGTGGAAAGATAGAACAATGGTCGAAGACATGGATCTTGCAGTGAGAGCAAGCCTTAAAGGATGGAAATTCCTTTTTGTTCGGGATTTATCGATAACTATATTTTTATTTAATTAATCACACATTTAATGATTCTGATCATCTAGACTCGTTTAATGATTTAAAACTACCATGAACTTATGTTTGAGATCAAGACTGTAACCAAGCACTTGATGTAGACACCTATTTTTCGACTGTTCTATGATTTTAAATGTTTTTAAATTTCCATGAAAATATAGGTGAAGAATGAACTACCATGCACATACAAAGCATACAAGTTTCGACAGCATAGGTGGTCATGTGGCCCTGCCAACCTCTTCAAGAAAATGTTTAAAGAGATAATACTATGCAATGTATGATTTATTTGCTTTTTCTATTTCTCTTAAAAAATCCATGTACTATATGCATTCTTCTTTGTGCGGAAAATAGTGGCGCACCTGGTTACCTTCTTCTTCTATTGTGTGATCTTCCCAACTTGTGTTTTAGTTCCAGAACTTCGCATTCACAAATTCATTTCAGTCTACGTTCCTTCGACCATTACCATTCTCAATGCTCTGTACACTCCAAGGTATGCACATTGAATAGCAAATTAGTAGAAATAGGAGGATTTTTAAAATCCATCTCATAGTCAACGGTTCTGTTTTGTTAAGAAATTTGCTTTACCTGCAAAATATAAAGTAAAAAGAGAAATGTAAGGAAATCAGTTTTGTACCAAGGTTTTTGGTTCACTTACTAACCAAAAGTCACTAAAAATTTATTAACAAGAGAAAAATTGACAAGTAAACGTTCACAGCCCAGTAAAATCACACATGTCGTGATCTCTTATCGGTAGAAACTTACTGACACTGCAAATTAGTAAAGGGTCATCTAATTACTCTGAAGTTCCTTTTTAAAAACAAAAGTCGAAAAGTAAGTTTGGATGAACCAAAAACAAACGAATTCTAAAAGTTACTTATTGACTTAATTTGAAAATAGATTTTTTTTTTTTTTTTTTTTTTTTTTTTTTTGCATTTTTGCATTTTTGAACTTTAATGATAGATCTGGCTAATGATAGTTAAAAATTTTAGGTCATAAGTCCAGTGTTTTGTCGGATCAACTTTTTGCCTTTTGATAAGCAAAAAGCCACTTGACAAAAGCAGAAGCAATTCTACTTATTCCTGCAAGCTGGAGCTTTCCTTGTGGTCAGCATCGGCTACATTGGCACCGTTGTTCCAACTTGAAAAGAAGAAAACTGTAAAAAAAAATGAATGGGTGTGGTTTTCTTTCTATTTGTAGATTGTGTTGTAATAAAAGAAAGAAAGTTTATATTTTATCTATGTGCAAGAATGAAGGGTGTAGACCGAAGTAGTAATTAATGATATGAAAACTTCCCAGCACAGCTGTGTTTTCTATCTATAGAACATGTATTGCAATAAAAGAAAGAAGCTTTATATTTCATCTATGTCCAGAGGAGTCATAAATTAAAGAAGAAAATCAAAATCAGTAGAAGCTTACATTGATAAACAAATATTCATTACATTAGTATATTAGTTTCAGTTATTATCAACAACAACAACAACAAAACAAAACAAAAAACTTTAATCTAAAGAAAATGTCAAATAGACTATCGCCCTTCTAACAGTTGTCATGGAACTGATTTAACGGTATACTAACCAACAATATAAATTTTACAAATTAAATAAACTATCAAAGACTATAATATTGATATATACATTATATTCTCTAAATGAATTAGTTAAACATGTAATATACTAAATAGTTAGAATATTATAAAGATAAACTGTATCATTATTCTTCAAAAAGTAGAAAGAAAATTGGGTTCCCGATTTAAAAGGACCAGTGTGTGTAAATAAACAACTTCATTAGAAGTAGCTCATGGAAAAGAAGATAAATGAAAATTTCTGAAAAGCTGCTTTGCAATTTTAATTTACACACATGCACACACTCATGCATATGCGCGAGCGCACATTTAATGCTTCTACCAGTTTGTAAAAACTTGAGGGGTAGGGCCAGCTTATCACCACCCACCCCCCCCCCCCCCCCAAAAAAAACTACCTCTGAATTTGCACCGATATATGTATAACAGAAAAAAAACCATATGAGTGTGAAATCAGAGTCAAGCAAGTAATTTGTTGATTGCAACTTCGGTACAAATGCAACGCATTTTCAAAAACAAACATTCCATAAGGCTTCTATGTTCACTTTCAGGAACAAAACTGAATTCTGACGTGTGCTAAAAAATAATTTAACAATTAATATCTACATATGGAAACCAAGTGAAATTCATAATAGCTCTTACTACCTGAATAATAATAAACTGCGCGCGCACACACGTATTCAACTTAAGTCTATGAACCTTTATATGCTCCTCCAAAATGTATTTTAAGACTCTAGGTGTGTTTTAGTGTGCTGTGGATTTTGTGAGCGCGACTTGAAAGCACTGCAACAAATTACTATGCTTTTTTTCCCCTTCTATCAACGTTAAATAAAAAGAAAATTATCACTTACTACAAAGTTAATCAAGCTATTATGATCCTCCAAGAAATGTAGTAATCTTCTATTTCTAGTGGAAAAACTATCACTATGCAAATTAATCATGTAACAACTTCATATTTATTTATTTATTTATTTATTTTACTTTTAATAACAACCATTTAGAAATTCCAAAAATATCTATCTAATAAGTTACTCCTGGATGGCCCAAAAATGTATTTTAAGACTCTAGATGTCAATGCGAAATTAAAACCCTACATACACTTATCTTGTCCAAAATGTCATCCGAGATACCATTGGTAGCAAATTACGAGACGTGATCGAAATCCAAGATTTGGAATATTGTTCTAACCAAACAAATGAATGAAAATGTATAGAAAAAAATTATCTTAATTACTTAATCTGCAAACTAATGAAGCCAAAAAAGGATACATACGGTTGTAAGTTGTTTTCAACACCAAAACTGGAATTTTTTTCCACTGGTATACTAAATTACTAGCAAACCGTAATGTGACTTATCCTCCTTATGAATATTCTAAAGAAATGAAAAGGTAAAATAAAAAATACACCCGTTTATTTATTAATTTGAAACATAATAACATAATCTTCTTATATCATACGGCTCCAAATTTGTAGTGCTTGTGTAATGATCGTTTTATTATGTGTTAATGCATTTTTAAGGTTATGTTTCTTTTAAAATAACTCTATTTATTTATTTTTTAGTATTTTTATTTTGCCAACGAATAATAAATGATCTTGAGTTCCTCGAAGACATGTATTATATTCATATTCAGAAAAAGAGAATTTCTTTCGCTTTATACAACCAGCTACAAAAACACACGTTTGAGAAATATTTACAAAAACATGCTACGTTCTACCAACCTATTTAATCACCTTTGCATATATTTTATTTAGCATTCAAATTATCTGGATTTGTTATTGGTTCTGTAAATTGGCCCAAAACATGTGTGTGTAAAATAAACATGAAATAATGAAAGAACTTGTAAACATCAAAATCAATGTAGACTTATTTGACACCCGTGACGTGTGAGATTTCTTACAAATCACAGCTCTCATATGCATGCATGCATAATAAACGTAAACACATATAGAGGTCGAAGTTCACGACAAAGGAACCAAACCAATAGATAGAGATGATACTTTTTTCTTGAACATGGTTCATTATTGCCAATAAGTGTCGATCTAGAGGATCGAACTCGTGACCGGCTAATCTCGTAGTTTGAATTACCAACCAACTGAGCCAACAATGTTGGCTAGAGATGATACTTTTGTATACTACCGCAAAAATCCATCTGACCAACCGTGCTTTGTGTTTGGATGTGTTCAATAGAGATTTAGTCAACTGCCAATATAAAGTACATATTAATGAGTATATAAGTATGAAAACTTATATATGCTTAAAGGTGTGTGTTCGATTTTAATTATTTGCCACTTCGTACATGACTGCAGTTTGGGCACATTAAGCGTCATGCAATATTTCCATTTGGAAATAATGGTTGGAATTAAAATAATTTTATAAGAAATTATTCATAAAGTATCTTTCTTTTTTTTGATGAAACTCATATGCATGCATTGAGTGTCATATGATTGCTTTCATTAATAAGAAAACAACTCTACGCATGACTAATAAGAAAGTTGTGAAAACAGGCAATTGTGGATCAAATAGGAGAACATGAATGCTTATAGCATTTTAATAAGTAACAATTAATGCGGTTAATATCGGTAAGTAAAGATTAATAATGTGAATGGTTACATAATGTTAAAGATATGCATGACTTGTAATGAAGTAAAGATCTAACGGCCTGCGTGTAGGCCAAATAATCGGTATATAGACATGTGTTTTGTATGTGTAAGACAAAGTGATCAATACAATATGCAGACATTCCACACTTAAAAAGGAAAATAATACAAATGTAACAAGCAGTATAAAAGTCACATGCTCCATGCAAAGAAGATTAAATGTTATAGTTTGAGTTTCGAAAATTGTGGAGAAGTGTAATATAAGCTTATATGGTGGTTCAACGCATGTTGAATATTGTTGTAGCAATTGTTTTTCGTCCTCTTTCCAATCTTAAGAGCGATGTCAATAGAAAATGATTATATATGGCAAAGTTGAAAGTATTTTTAATGGATATTTTATTTAGCTCTCCATGCTAATTAGAGTATCAAAATAAGCAGTATTGTTCATTTTATTAGATTTAGCTTCATAATTTATCATTTTATCAATTGGTAAAAAGAATATTATTTTAGATGAAAATTGTTTACACTATATTTAAATACATGTCGATATTTTCAATTAGTTTGTACACATGCGCGCATGTGGAAAAAAATTTATTGAAGTAAATGCATATTTAATTGACTTTCGCATGTAGTATCAATCATCTTTTATTTGATAAATAAAAATATATAGTTAAAATAGATTTCATAATATTGAATTCTAGAACATAAAAACAAAGATACATGTACACATATACCGAATTATAGAACTTATAAACAAAGATACATATATTAAACACACACACACATATACCGAATTAAAAAAACTTCAAAAAAACAAAAATACATATATATATAATCTTAAATTTGTAATAACAAAATTTTAAAATAGCTATTAATATTGCAAAAAAAAATTGAATGTCATAACAAAAATATTTGAAAATTAATAATTTTTAGATGAAATTGTCATTTATTTTCAAATATTTTAAAAAACATTTTTTCACAAAATAAACAAAAATTATACAAAATAAAAATAAAGAGCATTGACAGTTACGACTGCCCTAAGTGCTAAGGCTTCTTGCTCAAGTTGTTGCTAGAGATCTTGGATTCGATCCTCTAAAGCATAAATTAGAGCCAATGTTCAAAATAAAGTAAAATATGATAAAAAACGTTGCTCGACATAAATAAAACAATGAAAATTATATACTGATTTATAGGTGTTGAAAATAGAGAAAAAATAAAAAAGGAGAAAAAATAAATATGTGAAAAGTGTTATCATCGTGATTCAAACTTGTGATCCTATAAATATTTCAAACCTCTCAAATAAAAAAAATAAGCTTTGTCACAATCAGGATTCGAACTTGCGAACTCATATGCACATATTTATGACACATATGCACATATTTAGGACATTCTGGGAAGTCTGAGATCGGAAAAAAATTTGCAAACCTGCTTCAACTATTAATAAAAATTATGAAATTTCATAAATCCACTAGTCTACATGTAAAAGGCTTATGTTAGCTCCATTGCAATAAACACATAAGGGTATAAATAGAGGAGAGTAGACTCCGTTGTAACTTGAATATGAATTTATTAACACAATGTACACACGTGAGGCAAACATCGTTGCAAAGAAACAACGTAGTAACGTATCTTACAACATCTACCTTACATTGCCACCATGATCGTCATCGTAGTTTCATACGTTCATCAACACCACCAAATTCACAACCAAAGCTTTCCAGCATTCATGCGCAGCTTTAAGAGTGAGGAATTTTTATAATTTGACCTTGTGTTAGTAGTCTACAAGAAGAGTGAATTTGGTTGTGTCACGGATTGATATATTTTAATTTGGGAATCCATATTGACATGAGGATGAAGGAGTGTATGGATTCATATAGTGGATTATGAATGTTGACGTGTTTGGTAATTTGTAATCGCATCCGGTTCATAGAATATTAGGATTAAGAAACATGTCGTCGCAACACTACACTTAATGGAGGACCCAATGGATGATTCCAAAAATCAAATTGCCAAATAAAATTTACAAAAACTTTGAGAAATTGTATCACTCGCTCTGATTAAATAATTGATATAATTTAGCAAAATATAATTTTGCTAAAAATGCGCCAAGTGCTATGGATCAAATTTTAACAACCCAAATACTCCTCCTTGGTTTCAACTAGAGCATCCGGTCCTCCAAGAAGTACATGAATTTGTTTTATAACACAAAATTTTCCATGAAACGTAGTTTTCTTTAAAGCATGATTCGTTGTAAAGTTAAAATTGGAATGGTGGCCGGTGGGTATTATAGCTGGTATAACGGTAAAAACAAGTCAATAACAATACAAAATTTTATATGATATAACAAAGATTTATTTTTCTTCTTTTCTTTCTCTCTGCCTACAAATGTCTATCTTCTACGTATCTTTCAATTTATTCCTTAAAACTTTAGGAATTCAAGTTATGGTATGAGAGCGGCTGTACGCTATTTCATGACATTACTTGTTAACAAATGACTTTGTCCACTTCTGAAAAAGCTACATTTCTAATTGTATCTGCTCAAAATATAAAATCCTAAATGCATGTTTTATTACTTTTACTACACACCAGAATAATTAAAGTTTGTATGGTCCACAAGTGGTCTAATTTCTACTATCGCGAATCCAATTCAGCATTATAATAAGACATTTCAACCATTTATTAAAAAAATCAATTTTTTTTTAATCAATTCCTAATTATAGTAGCAACGTCAACTTTCTAGCTCATAAAGCAAGCACTGTTTGGTGTTAAATTTAACTATATCATGTGAAATTGTACCAATATAACATATAAAAAATCAGAACAGAAACTTCGAACTTAGAACTATAGGAAGTAAACGTGAGCTTATTATGTACAAACATGAATAAATGAATATTTTTCTTAAATTTTTTTATATCTAATTGTTCGTTCTGAACATGCATATAATCATACAATAAAATTCAGTGTCAATATAATAGTCTTGTGTTCGTAATTTTACCTGTGGGAGTCGATTGATGCATGACTACTCTAATATATTTGGCTCTTTTTTATTTTTCTAGGTACCTAAGAAAAGTAATAAAGACTTGAATCAACTTAATAATCCATAAAAACAAAAAACAAAAATCAAACTCGCTAATATAATACATCTGATGAATTAGTAGTATAATTCTTCTCCTACGTATCATAAAATATTCAACAAACCAATAGACGGTTAAGCTCAATAATTTGTTTGCACTTCATGCTAAAAAAGATTGATTACATGTTATGTCTCACATTGTCTGGTACGGGATATGTGATGCGTATAGAACTTATTAAGCACACTCCTCTTACAAGCTAGCTCTAGGGGTGAGTTCTACCTAATTAGGTTCGTTTAAGTGGTATCGGAGCAGATCGTCACTAACGGAAGTTCGAGTCACAAGAGGGGCGACCTGATTTGTTTCCACTTCTTTACGGTCCAAATAAAGTTCATTGTTTTTTATTTGTCTTTCCAATCCCTTCTTAATTTGTTTTATTAGGTCGAGAATAATATTTCAGTGAGATGAGCATCAAGCAGGTTTAAAACTATATTTGAAATTTTATCTCACCGAATTGCAAATAAAAGGACGTCGAGAGAGATCTCGGGTGAGATAAGGATATTTCAAACTGTGATGCTAACCGTCTGGTATCAAGCCGTTATCCTTGACACTTAAACTATTGCATGTTTATTGTCTTTTGGCATTTCTGAAAGCTTCTGATTTAGCAATTGAAGTAGCTTGAACAAGGGAAGAATTTAATATTAAATGATGATGAAAGTAGGTTCAGAATGACCCATTGAATAATATAATTTCTCAATGATGCTTCATATATTCTTACTATGGGAAATATTATCAAATCATGTGAAATTGCATTGCAAACTAAAAAATAGATAAATACTATCAAATACCAATTATATTTTTATTTTTTTATATAAATGGATGTAACTTTTTCTACTTATATAGGAAGTGTAGGAATCAAATATCGAGGAATTACCGCATACATATAGTAGTAACAACTAACAAAACAGAAAAAAAGATGCTATACAAAGCAACTACCAATAGCTAAAATTAGGTCTCAGTTATCAGCGGTAATTCAAACTGCCCCAAAACAAAATTAAACAATTATAAATAAAGTGTATTATGGTATAATGCTTTGGGTGATGCCACAGAAAACAAGTTAATGCAATTAAGTAATGAATTTGGCGACTCGTTCCCTAATAATCCAGCTTCTGGAAAACAAAAGATATAAACAAGATCATAGTAAATATACATGAAAATAAAAGATTTAAACAAGATCGTAGTAAACATAGTACAAAATAAGCTAAACTCTGAACAATCACGCAATCAAAATCATAAGAAGCAATAACTGTTGATTAAATTCAGAATCACCTGATTTGGGGGAAATTTTCAATGAAATCGAGCGAAGAATGAAACGGTGGCTCTGTTGAAAGCACCCAGGCGGCAGGCCGCCTACCGCGGTGCCCGGACCTAGTGGCGGTGAACTTAGCACTGCACTTTTGGAAATGAAAAAAGCGTGTAGTGTGTGTATATATATGCACACAATAGTGTTTTAAGGTGCCACGAGGAGGGATTAGGGATCTGTGGGCAAGACTGATTAGCTTATTCCAGCTTGCAACAATTAAGCATTGTCTATGCATAGTGTTCCGCTAACATAAATTACTCCTAAGAGGAAAATAGTTGCAACTCATGCATACATACATATAATTACGTATGTATGTATGTGTGTTGTTTTGCTATTCTTTTTTGTATTTCTATGGCCGTAAAAGTTTGAAGTATGTACGTTTGAAAATAAATGAAGATTGGTTAATAATGAAACCTTATTTTGATGGTATGAAAAGTGTAAAGTAAAAAGTTGGTAAATCCATATTATAAGTTATACTCGAGATGCTTTTCTTAGTGTTTGGTGTGTAAGTTATCAACTACGTATTTCTCCATATTAGGGGAATGGTTCCATGGAGCAACATTGGTTGATTTAAATAAACCAAGATTTTTGTTCGTTGTATTTGTTGTGTTATATTAATAAATTATCACTTTTAGGTTCGAACTAATATTCAATAACTCTAATTTTGTGATTATTTCAATCTTTTGCATTTCTTGTTGTTAAACAAATTGTGTAGCTGTTATTTATTTTGTATGTGTTTGATATGAATTTGCTAGTACGATATCTTTTTTTTGGTGTTTGTATTCATATTATTTTTTCCTTTATGTATTACTCCTTGTTCTTTAAATGTATCCAATCTTCTAAAATGTGTTATATAAAACTTGTACAAGCTTGATTCTTGTTAGATGATACATCTAATTTTCTTTATATGTTTACTTTTGGAAGTAGGTGGGGAGAAGGAATTATTTTAGTTTATAGTATGAAAATAAATAAATAAACATAAAATAAACTTGTGTTTTCTTGGCAGGAAAAGGGAAAACAGAAAAAAACTAATAAATATACCATTAATTATAATCCAATGTTAAATTTCTTAACACTATATTCATAATTTACCAAATGGAGTACCATGCAAGCTAAATGATCGGCTAATGGAGACCCAACTACTAAGGAAATAAATTGCACATTCATAACATTTTAGATAACAAAATTATCTATTCAATGAACATTCATATTTGTCAAGAAAATGGAACTTCCTAAGGACGTATTTAGTTATGGAAAAGTTAAAGTGACTAGTGCATAATTTTAAACAATTTAAAATATTGACACTTATCCAAATTACCTTCAAGATTTATTCCCTAATACCCGGGCCATGAATACTTTTCTTCGTGGTATTTACTCATCAAAATACACTCACCATATGTACTTTGCTCTTTCTTCTAACCAGATCACTCTCGATCCAATACAAAATTTATTTACCCACATTTATACTTCTTTTTTGAGCAAGACGGGTGTGTAGCGTGACACTGCACAACCGATTAATAGCATATATGAGAAAATATTGTATCGATCAACCGGCCTGATCGATGGCGCATGGAGCATGTACAGAGACTACACAAACATTCGACATAGATAGGAGAATAAATACAAGAGTATCATAACAAAATAACAAAATGGAAAATAGAGAACAGGAAGCATCAAGTTACTACCAAACTGTTCGCAACTATGCCGGGGGGGGGGGGACGTCGAACTGCTACCTTGTGACTCGGTTGGGGATGAACTTCTCTGTGGAAGACGGAGTCTAAAAGGAGCAGATAAGCTTCGACCTGTAAAGGTGGAGAATAGATGAGTTATACGTCTGCATAAGCCTTCCAAATGGTATTTCGGGTTTATTAAACACGTGTGCATTGCGTTCATTCCATATACACCAACAAAAGAGAGCGATGAAGACATCGAGAAGGAGATTATAGGGGTTGTATTGCCAGTGATCAAATATGATGGGCGGATCAGGGATATGGCCAAGGAGATGGGCACTAGTTGCAGCCCAGATCGAGTATGTAAAGTCACATTCACGAAACAAGTGAGGAATATTTTCAATATGATTAGAGCAGAAGACACAAGACAGATCAACCGGGATATGCAGACGGATAAGTCTCTCTTTACTGTTGATTCGTTCATGAGCAAGACACCACTGGAAGAAGGCGATACACGGTGGAAGAGGGCATTTCCAGAGTCTGGGGAATGAAAAGAAGCAGTCGGGATTATTGAGGTGGGAGTAACAGGAGGCGACGGAGAAGCCCTTAGCAGGCGCGGGGGCCCAGACTATACGATCTGCCAGGGAGGTGAATTGTAGAGAATGGAGCAGATTGGACGCGGAGATTAGGACGGTAAAGGTGTCAGTGTCGAAGAGGGATGTAGGGCAAAGGAAGTCAGGACCAAAGTTGACACAGTCCCTAACCGATATCGAAGGGGTATACGAGTGGGAGAAGAGGTGGGGCAAAGATTTGGTGAGGGGAAGTTGATTATGCCATGTATCTAACCAAAAAACACAGTTGTTACCATTTTCGATGACTACATGAAAAAGAGGTTTGACACAGGGAAGGGTTTATCTATTCGATTGATGGCAGAAGGAAATGATTTCTTGAGTTATGGCTACACAGTCCATGATGTTTCTACCGAGAATAAAGGCTGACTGCTCAACCCCGACCGGGGGGCAATAACTGTTTGAAGGCGGATGGCAAGGACCTTAGTAATGATTTTAAAGGTTGTGTTGAGAAGGCTAATGGGACGGAAGGAGGAGAGGGAGTTAGCGCTAGGGGATTTAGGGAGGAGGATGATGTTTGCATAGTTCAATCTAGATATGGCTGAAGGATCGGATTGGAATTCAGCACACAATTCTAAAATATCGGTTTTTACAGTTTCCCAAAAATGTTTGAAAAAGAGTGGGCCGAAACCATCTGGGCCGGGTGCTTTGTCATCAGACACGTCTTTCAAGGCGGCCCAAATCTCCTCTTCAGTGAATGGATGATCAATGGGGATGTGGGAGGGGGTTGGATAAAGAAGGGACCAATCGATGTCAGGGAGAGCCGGGGATTGTTTGCCTAGGATGCTTCTGTAGTAGTCTGTAAATAGGCGGAGATGATCAGAGAGGTCAGTGTAGGAAGTGTTATTATGGAATATTTCTGAGATTAAAGTGGATCTACGGCGGCCACTAGCCAAGCGGTGGAAGTAGGAGGTGTTTTTGTCCCCTTCCTCCAACCATTTAGCTTTAGATCGTTGTTTCCAGCCTATCTCTTCTTGCTTTAAGAGTCTATCCAGATCTGATTCAAGAGCTTTCAAAGGAGACAGTTCCATATCTAAAAGCGGTCGAGATTCCTCAAGGATGTTAAGATCTAAGATCTCGTCTTGGGCTGAAGAGGTACGCGAGCGAAGGGACCCCCAAACAGATTTGGCCCATGGTCTGATAATTTTCCTAAGGGAGCGGAGTTTGAAGACGATTCTGGCGGAAGCTGATTGGATTTGCACCAGTTGGGACCAAACTTGCTTGATGAAATTGTCGAAGGATGGTTCCAGAAGCCATGGACGCTCAAATCTGAAAGGGCGCTTGATGTTGGGCAAAGATCCGGTGTCAAAAATGAGGGGGCATTGAACGAAGATGGTCGAAGCGAGTCCAGAGACCGAGGAAAGGGGGTGTAGGTCATCCCAGGCTGTATTGAAGAGAAATCTGTCTAGTTTTGCTAAGGCAGGATCGGCTCTACGTTTAGACCAGGTGAAGAGGCGATTGCAGATGGGAGGGTCGATGAGGGAGCATACATTAATGAAGGAGTTGAAAGAGTCTGAATCTGGCGAGTTGATGCCGGAATTTCGCTCCTCGGCGGATCTGGTGGTGTTAAAGTCTCCTCCAACTAACTAAGGTCCATTAAGATAGGAGGCAAAGGTAAAACAATTGGCCCAGAGTTCATTCCTCATTTGAATGTTTTGGGGACCATAGATGTTTGTGAAAAAGTAGATTGTACCAGATCGTATATGGCGGAGTGTTACGTGTAAGGCGGATGGGTAAGCAGTGGTATGGCAATGGGACCATACAGCTTCGTTCCAAGTAGTGATGATACCTCCTCTGGAACCATCAGCATTTATGTGAGCCCAACCTGTCAGAGTGGGCCCCCATGTGTCTAATGAAGGATTGGGGTAGGTCAATTAACTTAGATTCTTGTAAAAAAAGAATGTCAGCTTTATGGGGGGATAAAGTGAGGCTATTGCATGCCTTTTAGATGGGTCCCCCAAACCCCTTACATTCCATGAAATTAATTTCATTGGGAAAGGGACAAACGCTCTGATTCTAGTGTTTGCATGGCAGAGCAGTGATCATCACGCAAACTCACACCCATGCAACGAGCCATTTTTTTTATTTAGGCTTTCATTGGCTGAGGAAAAATCAACAGTTTTATAAAAACTACCAGGGAGAGAAGCTGCTCTGTTGATTCTAGAGCTTCGGCGAACCATAGCTGGAGAGATCAGAGGAGACCTTTGGCGAGGCAACAGTGGAACTGGAGAAGCTACATGGACAATTGCTAGGGGGGTTGGCTCCATGGATTGAGGATGAAGTCGGCACGAGGGGGGTGAGGAAAGGTCAATATCACCTAGTAGGACACCGCGCGGTTCATCGGGCCAAGCTTCCCAGCGCTGAGGGCCTGCCACCCCCGGAGAAGTGTCATGGATTTGGGCAGCCGGTGGAAGTGGTGGGGATATGGCAGGGTCATAAAACATAGCATCAAATCTAGCTTCTTTCGAATCATATGAGAGGATGGGTTCGTCATAGCATCTGAAGTCTTTTTCATAATCAACTCCCAAAAACATCGTATCAGGCCTATGAGTCTGGTGAGCGTGTTCCCATTTCTCCACTGAAAGAAGGTGATCCTCGTTATTCAAATGCACAACAAAAAAGCTGGGGGTGCTAACTCCGTTGGAAAATTACGTTTTTACATAAAGGAACAGGGGGTCGAAGTTAGCCCAGTCGCAGTCATCAAACGCGATGAAGCGACCCATGGGACTTACGACATCTCTAGCTGCAAACGGATTATTTCTAAGGAATTCGGGGAAGCCTCGGAACCGAGCCCATGCAGCCGGTTCAAGATCAAGAGACTGATGATCGAGTTCTGACCATTGTTGCAAGAGGACTGAGCCGCTTGGCTTCGATAAAGTTCTCATCTGAAGAGCTTGCTCACGGATCGATAGAGAGGGGCAACAAAAAATGAAGCTGTTGTCGGAAAGGATCCAAAGCAGCCACTCGTGGTGGTGGAAGCTTCTCGAGAGGGAGAGGTGGAGGGATTCAATGGACCAGAATCCATCTATGATTGTGGCAATGAGGTAAAGGGAAGAATCAGCCATTGAAAAAATTTGTGAGGAAGAAGGTTTTGATTGGGGGGAAAAATGTTTGGAATGAGATAAAGGAGGGGATCGAGGCAACTGCTGATGTGATGTGTGCAGGGTGGTGCTTCGTTTCCTGGGAATGTATGAAGAGTGTGGGGTCCTCTCTGCGTTCTTAGAGCTACTTTTGAATTTGTTTTTAGTGGGAGTGGCAGGGTCATTTTTATGAGCTGAAAAGTCATGATTTGTTTTCTTGGGACATTGCAAATGTGCATGCCCAAAAAAGCGACATAGATAGCAGATCTTTGTGTCCCTGCAATCTCTTACCACGTGTCCCACACTAGCACACCTAAAACAGCGGCCTTTCAGCTTTAGAAAATCGATAGTGTGGCGAGCATTTATGAAATGTGGCAGAATACAACGACGACGCTGGAAGCGCGGAGGGTTAGATGAAACGGGGGGGGGGGGGGTGGAGCTCAACACTTGAGCATAGGATTTCTTGGTGTTGAGAGGAGGGGAGGGGGGAGATGGACGAGGGGGTTCCGATGCAGGAGGCTTGGTGGTGCCAGGACCATGATAGCCTCTGGAAGCTGAACGAGAGGATGGTATGGGCGGAAGCTGAGAGGTGGATGCCAGGGAGCTGAACATAGGTTTGTATTTGTTAGGGATGAATGCAATGGGAGGTTGTGGAGGTGTTGACTTGAGGACGGGACGGACTGAGGACGCCATTAAAGAAGGAAATTTAAAAATCAAAGGAATAAGAGATGCTTAGTAACTGTAATTCGTAATTTGTAAACTATAAGAGATGCTCAAAAAAATTAAAAAAATGAAAAAAAATGAAAAAAAAATTTGTAATCGGTTGTGTTTGTTAAGTTTTATTGAGAAATAAAACTCCACACGCGATCAATTTTTCAAACATAAAACTTTAGATAAGACGGGATTTAATAACAAAATATATCATATGTTGATGTTTTAAAGATACGACTAAAGTTTTATAAGTTAATTCATTTTCATCATGAGACAGGAAGGATAGATGGGGAAGATTCTATACTTAGTGATCATCGATTTTTGTAATGATTCTAACTCATAAAATATTTTGTAATAATATATCTAGCATCATATGCTAATCATGGATTATTTTATGTAATAATCAATTCATAAAATAAATTAATAAAGATCGGTGTGTAACACCACCTAGGATTTACACAGGTTATTTGGAGTTGTTAAAACACTATGTAGCTCAAAAAGCTTTAAACTACATCGAGTTATTGGTTTTGCTTTAATCATTGTGCATAATAGTTACCGAACATACGAAGAAATTATTTTCAAGAAAATGACGAAGGAGCAATTTCAAACAAATAAAAATTATCAAACGAAGTTGTAATAATTATCATCGGCTTTTAGTGTTAAGTATAATATTAATTATTTTCATAAACAAGTAAAAAAATCAACACGGTTAACATGTTTCCGACATTTTCTGACCTGCTACTCCATGGTCAAGTGGGAAGCCGGTAGATTAGAGCTCTATTGCTGCATCCCTACTCAAACATCAATCTTAACTCTCACAAATAGATAAGCCTTACTTTATCGACTTTTTGGGTTAAGCATTGTTAATTACTTTTCAAACAAGTAATAAACAATTAACCATTTGGCCATTAAGCAATTGTACCCCTTTTCTAAACCTTTTTTTATACTTTTAAAACCCCTTTGAATCGATGAACATATGTATAATAATATATTTACCAAAACTTGTTATGTAAATAAACAAGTCAAAAGATATTTTATTCATAAGATATAAAATAGTCAACATATTTCCTAAAAAGCCAACATATTTAGAATGTTTTTAAAATAGTTTATATCTCTTATAATAGGTTTTAAAACATTTATCCAAAACATTAACTAAAAATAACAACTTTATAATTTACTTAAAATATTGCTATCAAATGAAGTTTTAGCCACTTTTCAAGATGTTACTTAACCTTTTACTATCAAAGCTTTTAATAACAATAAAAATACATATAAAAAATTATAAAAATGGTAAGAAATCATTAAGGATCTCTCTAAAAAGTTCCATATAAATAGCGAATAACAAGGCAATTCCGAACTGTATTTACAATGACTATCGCTATAAGTGCACTTTCAAATCCGAGTCTAATCTAAACCGAAGTCCATCTATAACCTATATGATTTGTTCCAAGATCTTATCACAAGTCATATAAGTCCTTTCAAGTCCATTCCAAATCCATTCATATGGACCAAATATGCTTCTTGTTTTCAAAGCAAGAATCAAATGGATGTTTTCAACAATGTCGATAACAATTCATCAACTTAAACATAATCAAAACACAAACATATATATGTTATATTTTCATTCAAAGAGGAGTGTTAACTCACCTTTAGTCCAACGACAACCAAGATCCAAGCACCCGAAGTCCAACCTCACCTTGCAACACTTCTTCCTCCTCCTCCTTACTTTGCACTTGCTTTTGGTCCTTCCCATCTCAAATATTGCTCATGGCCTCCTCCTCCATGAGGAGCATGGCTTTACGTCTTCAACTTTTAACTATGTGGAAGGGGTTACAATATTCCCCCAAGGCTTCACACTAAATTTATGATGATTTGGACAAGATTTGCAAATATTTTATTTAGAACAGAAGAGAAGAAGGAGAAGAAGAAGAAGTCATTAAAGAAGCTTGGTTTTGGCTTGTGAATTTGTGATTTATTGCAAGGGTATGCCCCTCCTTATATCGGATCCAAATGGTGCTCTATTAGCTTGCTCTCACCCCCCTCCCAAAGACAATGCCATGGAAGCTTATCTCTCACCACTTCTCCTCTACATCACTTATCTTTTATGCTAGTTACACTTATACTCTTCTCATGATAATATCTCTTATACATAAGAACATTTAGAACCTTTCAAGTATTATGAAGTGGAGAGTGAGTTAATTAGTTTCCAATGTGTTCATCTGATTATTAGATAAGTGCATAAGAGTTTGGACAGCCTATATCGATTCAAAAGCTTTTATCATAAACCAATTTTCAGTCACATTATATATTTTTGTGAACAATTTTAAAAAATAAATTTCTTATTATTATTCATTAATTAAATGATGTCTAACAAGGTTATAAAATTATATTTATAATACTTATTATATTTCAAAACGTATGATATTCGAAGATGAAGTATTCAATTTTCCAAGTCGCTACATTCTCCCCCATTTAGAACATTTTTTCCTCGAAATCCAACAAGAATGAAATTAAAGAAGATGGAAGAAACAAGATACATATATAGAGTATTACTGAAACTATATACAAATTAAACTGCAAACCCAACTGCATACTAAGCAACTGTGGTGAGTGGCGATACTAAGATAGAAAGGAATCCTATTGTATAAGCAACTTTGGATGGATCTCCTTCAAACCATCCTCCATTTTTTGTACCGTCCTGAGCATCCTTGCTCCACGATACTTTTAACCTTAACATTGGAACAGGCACAAAAATACTCAAATAGTATTCACAATTATTATGAACCAATGCTCATGGTTTGCTTAGGTTCAAAACTCTCCCATCGTCCAGGATTATAAACAATCTACTAAGCATACCTTATGCTCAACAGCCTCAAGTCTTTACTTAGATGATTATTCGTGCCACCTCATAATAAATCGAAGAGTCATTCGCCAAACTCTTCATAAGCCAACATAACTTATCATACAAATGTACTAAAGCCCGTACGATGCACATGAACCATCCATGCACAATATCCGATCTGATCAATTACTCAATCTCTCAAATTTCACTTCCACACTAGTATAGATCACTTGACTTCTTTAATACAGACTCTGATTTGGTCCCTTGATTAGAAACCTCCGTTCTCCTTGCATAGTCACATATTATTATAGAAAACATTGGGATGGTATCACGAATCCATATAAAGTGTTCTCATCATGAATCGGGTGAAAAATCCTTCTTCGAACCGACGTTAACCACCTTGAAATCATGTATACGAATACTGGATCAAGAATAGTTACGCAAATAAAACTATTTACATATGACTTACATATTTATCCTGTTGGTTTCTTAGCTATACTAATTCCTTTTTAGTCGCATTCTTTTATATAATTAGTATGTCATTCATACTAAAACCATTTATGAATCAATGCATAAAAACCTAACTTCAAGTTTACCCACGTTTTATAATTTAAGTTCATACTTGTATAATACTCCTTTGTATCCTAAGAGCATGTGCAAAGCATCACTTTATTTTACTCAACAAGTGTGTTTAACAAATTTAAACTAGTTTTAACTTACAACATTCTTAAATTCAAGTGCTATATAAACTCAACTTTATATTTTTATAATCCCTTAGTTTTAAGTTCTATAACTACTGCAAAGTTCCCGACCATCCAAAATCATCGAAAATCCCGTTTCATTTTAACAAATGGAAACTACAAAACAACATATCATACATGGCACACTAACATACTTTCCTAATGCATAGGCTATATATGTCCATGAAATAACTTAACAAGAGAACTTTAGAACTAAACATCGGTTTTCATGTCAAATCATTTTGAAATAATATATACATATAAATTTTGTATATCGAATCTTACTTTAGGATTAAATCAAGCCCGTTTCACCAAATTTTTTTGTAGCATATCACACTTAGAAACTCAAAAATAAATGTCGATGATGCTCCAATCTCATCGAAATTATTTTCAAGCAACAGAGGTGAATTCAGTACATCCAAACCATACTTTTGGTACTTAACCAAAATCATTTTGAAACAGTATCAAATACTTCGTACAATAATACTAAATATCATGACCTCAATCTCCTAAACCAATTTTCCAAATATTTACTTTGAAATAATACTATTATTATTTTTGCCAAAATCTTGAAAAAACATTTTCAAAGACATTGGGGTTTAAGTTCTCAAATTCTCTATTTTAATCCTCTCTGTTTACAGACTATATTTTATAAACTTACTTATATGAACTGTAACAACCCGTAAATTTCGATAAATAAATTGGTTAATTTAATTAGATCTTTGTAATTAAATGTAGAAAGAAATAAGATTTTATAATTTATAATGAAGTGAATGAAAAAAATGAAATGTAGGAATGGTAATTAAAACTAAATATTGACAATTTGGAGTGAAATCCCGATAATGTAGTAGTGTATATTGTTGCACTTGGTTAAAATGGAAAATAATTAAATAAAATTTAGTGTTGGATTTGACCAATGAATAATATATTGATTAATAGTAACTGAATGTAAATTTATGTAATAAGGTTTATGCAAGTTGAATAATAACTAATTTAGTGCAATGCTTATTAATTGAAACAATTATAAGGTTATAATTGATTGTATTTAGTAAATTGGAAAATAGATTCAAAGTTATATTAATTGATGAAATAATACGTAATAAAGTGCAATTTGATAGAATCAATGTTAGTATAAATCAAATAAATAATTGGGGATCATATTTATGAAATAATAACAAGAATGCAAGGTAAACAATACTAATTAAAATTTGTAATTAATGTATTGAATGAAATGCCAATTAATGAAAATATGTTATACTTGACTATAAATGGAACGTAAGCAAATAAATGAAATAATGGATTTACCAAGGAAATAATAGATAGTTAATGGGAATTAGATGAAATTAGTATTATGAAAATAAATGGTAACATTGATTGGTAAGCAATAAAATTTTATTAATGTGACTAAAGGTTAATGGTAACGATTATTTTATGTAACCTATTTATGTAGTTTGCTAATTTAAAATTTGAAATCAGTAACAATAATTTTAATCTAATATTACGTTAATGTTAATTAAGGTGATATTTGGAAATAATGTTAATGTTATTCATAATTGGACAATTTGTTGAATTATAAGAATGGGAATAAAGATTTATCAATTTATTGGGATTTGGACTTAATAATTGGAGTAATTACAATTAAATGAGATTAAATATTTAATTATTACGTTAATTGAAATCAAGATGGAATTTGAGAATATAATGTAATAGATCATGGACCCAATGTTAATTTTATCCATTTGACCATGATGAATTGAATAATAAGAATGAAAATTAAATTCGATGGAATTATTGAAAATTTAATTTTTAATTTCTGAATTTAGTGAAAATGAAATTTAACGCCGAAATTTATCAATGAATCAACATTAAAGTAACATTTAAATTTGTGTTAAATTTTGGCAAATGTCCAAGTAATTTAAAATGAGAGGAATTGTGATTTATTAAAATTGAATTGAAATTTGATTTAATTAATTTAGTATTAATTTATTTAATTAATTGGAAAATAGCCATTTTGGCCCCTGACTCGGATTTCGATGAAACTAGTTTCATCGGATCCGTAACAGTGAATTATTGTAGGATTTCAGGTTTCATAGCAATCAGACTTGTCATGTGATCGTACGTGCTTGAAACGCCTACAAATAAATTAAATTGGAATTAATTGAAATCAATTTGAAATAACTTGATTTGAGCATAACTTCTTCATACAATGGAATTTGAACTTGAAATCTATTCCATCGCGTTTCAAATATTTAAAAACATCAATTTTGATATATGGGTTGATCCAATTTCGTTCCGGAGTCGAAATGGGCTTTGTGGGACATTTATCGTTCAACGGGTAATTCAATCTTGTCCATCTATTCTATTTTTCAGCCTTGCCTATATATACCTCGTTATAAACTCTAATTGTTTCTCATTGTCATTTGTCTGTACGTACAATTCCTCCTTACCTCCTCATCTCAATGACAGACAATTCTAAATCCACTTGCAATTCAAAAATCAAATTGAAAATTCAAACTCCACAAATAATGTCAAATTTTATATCAATCTGAAGCTCTCGACGAGCGCATCTTAGATTTGAAAGTTGTTTTTTGATTCGAGTCTCTGTTTGTCTAGAAATCACGAATTAATTCTCGGTCATCCTTTCATCGTTGATCAACTATGACCGATCGTCGTTTGAACGGTATGGGACTGTAGAGATCATCGCACGCAACTCATCGTTGCAATTGGTTCGTCGATTCAACGGTCGGATCGAGCAAATTAATTAGATGAGGGTTTAATTTTTGGGGCGACGACTGCCTAGTTTTGGCTTCGATATCGGGCCGACGAGTGGTTCGGCTGATGAGGAGATGGCCTCGGCGAGAAAAGGGGTGGGAAGGCGATCGTACGATGGCCTGTGGTGGTGCCGTGTTTTCTTTCTAGCGGCGTAGGGTTTCTCGTGAGAGTGGAACGACGATGCATGGCCATTCGATCCATGTACGCACGCAATCAGAAGGGATCTGCACGTGATATCCTAGTGACGTGGCTACCAGTATAGTATTTTCTTATTTATTCATTTTATTTATTTATTTTGCATTTCAATTGTTCTAACGTGAATAAGTTTTACATACGAGGTCCGTTTCACATGCGGTTTTCTCCGCTAGGTTCGTATTGGAATTCCGGACATTTTGGTGCTGGCATGGACGGATTCTGAGACTGTTCAAATTTTGGGTTTAAATTCAATTTAAATTCAAAAGATGAGTGTTTTAACCCACTCACAACTTCTAAAATTTCTAAAGTGCGTTAAATTAATTTCTGATGTGATTAGAAATTTATTTATGACTGTTTGGCATATTTTTAATCATTATCACAATTAAATTGAATTTATTTAAAATAAATTGTTATTCAATTTATTATTGCATAAAAACTGCCAGTTAAATTAAATTATTATTGAATATAGACTGTCAGTAAATACTTATTGTTTATTATTTGTTTATATTGATGTTATTGATTTAATTGGATGATTATTGTGATAAATGGTTGATGATTGATATTGGATGTATGGATGTTGCATTTTATATTGTTATAAACTGCAAGTTGTTATGCATTTTATTTCATTCGGGATTGCGGTTTGAAATGATATATATCCTTATTTTTATTTTAAATTACGGATTAAAATGATAAATATCTGTATCACTTGACCACAGGGTAGAAAATTTTATACATACACCGTGGTCTATATATAAAATTATTTTGAAATGATTTTCTATGGTTTTGTAAAGAAATATATGATTTTATGAGATGTTGATTTGGATATTTTATAAATGTTATTTAATATATAGTTAAATACTTTGTTTTAAGCCATGGATAAAATTGTTAAAAGTAAAAAATAAGTTTAATAATAAAGTCTGATTTTATTAAAATATAATATGGATAAGTATTTACTTAAATTATATGTTAATATAGAGTTTATATTGATTTTTATAAATCAAGGTTGAGAAGATAGTTTTGAAATTGATTTGAGATTTTTTTAATTAAGAGTTATATTTAATAAGAATCCATTTGGAACTTATTGAAATTTGAAGTTTTATTTAAAGGATATTGGATTTATTAAGCAAATATTTCAAAACTTAATAATAGTAAAGTAAATTAGGTATATATATATATATCAATTATAAAATTTAGTTTTGAATATTGAATATTTAAGCTTTGAAATATATTGAATTTGAAATGATTTATATTGTCGATCAAATCAGTTTTGAAATCGATATAAATTTGGAATGGTTTATTTGAAAACGAATTTAATTGAAATTTATGATTTGGGGATTTGGTAAATTTAAAATTTAGAAATTTGGGTGGTTTTGGAATTGATTTGTGAAATTTAAGATGCTAGTTTATTTTATAAAATATTTTAATACTTAAACCATGTAAGGGGAGGAAGTTATGTTTTAAAGTTATAAATTTCAAAGCATTACGTTTTGGAAGTGTTATAGTTTTAAATCTTTGGTTTCGAAATTTTATAACTTGGATATACTATGATTTTAAAATGATATCATATTGATTTGTTCTTAAAACGAAAATGATATCGTATTTATATGATTTTGAAATGAGTATTATATCCTGGTTTTAAAGTATAATTATTTTGAAATGACCGCGGTGTTATAATAACGTTTGTTTGTTGAAGTGACCAGGATCGAAAGTTGTCATACTCTCTGTCAACTCCGAAAACCACTTTAACAACCGTGTACGCGGTGGAGATTCCAGAATGAAGTAGGATGGTGGCGACATTCTAGTACGGTATATACGTGGACCCGACTCCCGTGAGTTGGCATAAGGGGCTAAAACAGGAGCAATTCTCGGGCCATTGAGGTCATTCCTCTGATCAGACACACTCCTTCGATATTATATTCCGACTTTAAGATTTATTTGGTGGCCACTTTTGATTTTGATTTGGGGGTGTGGCTCGAGGTGGGCGGTAGCTGCGCGCTACACGTTACCACCAGCCCGGATGGGTAATTGGTATATCTACCCTGGCATTGCCTTGTGTGCCGTGTCACATACCCTAGCGCGCATTGTACGAGTTTGGTTTTCTCCCGTATCCCGTGAAGTATTTAGGGTAGTCTCTTGATCTGGAGATGAATTGATACTGGATGGACTACTGGGACTATTATGTAGTAAGGACTATATGGGTAACCCCTTAACGCTATTTAAAAGTAAGTTTATTTTATATTAGACACTATTATAATAGCGAAATATTACTATATAGTAAATAGTTTAACGGATCCTTAGGAGATATGAATCCCGAGCATCTCTTAAGCTACCGCACTCACGTTAGACACTGGATAGGAGATGTCAAACCCCGTAAACATCTCTGACGCCGATCCACTCATATTATTTACTATTTATTTAACTTACATAAGATCTTTTAGTTCTGACTCAAGTGTTTTGTCTTTTCAATTTGCTCGGGTCGGCATGAGCATTTCAGGATTTGGAAGACCGTATTCTGGAGGACGAAGACTTATTATTATTTATTATAGTATTCCACTACATTCATACTATTCCGCTGCACTATTTATTGTTCTCGGGTATGTGTAACTCTGATATGTATTGTACAAGTATAATCGAATATTTTGTAAAACAGCTCCATGAACTGTATATTTGATTATTATATTTTATAGTTCCACTGCAAAATTCTATTTTGTTCTTTTTCTTTCTCTGCTTTTTCTTATTTACCTCATAACAATCCGCCCTTCTGTATGTTTTAAGTCTAACATGTGTGGTTTATCGTCGATTTGAAGCGTACAAAATGGCAGGACGTTACAAACTTACTTTGTTATATAAATCTTTTCAAAAATATTTATTTTCTAAAATATTATACCTTTCCTTTTTATTATAGCAAACATCTTTTACTAAATTTTAACTTCTAATGCAACATTATCACCGAATGCCTTATAGTCAAACCGTGAAACTTAATTCACAAGATGTTCATTCAATGTACCCACTATTACGGTCTATCCACCCCATGATGTAGGAACGTAAAGCTGCTCATAAACTGGTTGAGCATAAATCAATAATAAACAATGCTCAATGTTCCTAACATGCATAGCATGATTTAAACAATCATCAAGGTTATGGAATATAAAACTATGAGAAGCACTAATATCAAACCAAAAAAATAGAAAAATATAAACATATAGTATACCCTCAAGAATATGATTTCCATTTGCAGTTGTGGAAGTGGAAGTTGTTGAAACAAGTGAAAAAAGCTCTAAATTGTTATCCTACTTGAAGCTTCAGAAAACTCTTAACTATATGACTAGGCTAATGGCGGTTGTAGCAAGTCTTTGATCCTACTTTGCTTGGGCCGTCAATGGCTCAAACTTTGGTACCTTAGAAATTGGTTCTTTAACATCTGGCCTTCTACAATCAACCTACACTTCCTAGCAAAATGACCTTCCTTTCCACACCTATGGCAAGTCAAACCAGAAATATATCTTGATGGTTGAAACTTTAGCCTATTGCCTCCGGTCGGTGCAGATATAGATGGCCTTGGAGCCGAACCCTCGAATTCAAAAGCCTTCCCAATTATATCCTTGAATGCTTCCTACATATGATCAGTCATATACTTACATACCATGTTGCACAAATTAATCCAAGCCTGGATCTCGATGACGGTCTCGATGTCGTTGAACCTCTTTCTGCCTAACACCTCAAACTCGTGCCATATCGAAGCAAAGTGTTTCCATGGTAACCTACATCACTTCTTCTACTTCATCCTTTTCAGCATTAAATGTAACGTCCAGCCTTTTTGTACGCTTTAGATCGACGATAAACCCCACATGTCAGACTCAAACCGTACAAAAGGGCAGATTGTTATGGGGTAAATAAGAAAAACAGAGAAAGAAAAAAAATAAAATAGAATCTTACAGTGGAATGGTAAAATATAATAATCAAATAAATAGTTCATGAAGCTGTTTACAAACATTTGATTATACTTATACAAT
This sequence comes from Allium cepa, assembly GCA_030765085.1. NCBI lineage: Eukaryota > Viridiplantae > Streptophyta > Magnoliopsida > Asparagales > Amaryllidaceae > Allium > Allium cepa. The sequence continues at coordinate 888,813,616 of CM060940.1, read as the reverse complement.
ACATATCAGAGTTATACATACCAGAGAAAAATAAAATGCAGCGGAGTACATGATGTAGTGAATAATATAGTAAATGATAGTAATAATATCTTCGTCTTCGTCCTCCAAAATAAAGTCTTCAAATCCTGTAATGCTCAGACTGACCCGAGCGAATTGAAAAGACAAAACAATCGAGTCAGAACTAAAAGGTATCATGTAAGTTAAATCAACAGAAATAAATATGAGTGTAACAGCGTCAGAGATATTTACGGGATTTGACATCTCTTATCCAGTGTCAACATGAGTGTAGTAGCTTAAGGGATGCTCGGGATTCACATCTCCTAAGGATCCGTTAAACTATTTACTATGTAGTAATATTTCGCTGTTATAATAATGTCGAATAGTAAAATAAACTTACTTATAAATAGCGTTAAGGGGTTACCCATATATCCCTTGACACGTAATAGTCCCAGTAGTCCATCCAGTATCAGCGCATCTCCAGATCAGGAGACTACCCTAATTACTCCACGGGCTACGGGAGAAAACCAAACTTGTACAAGGCGCGTTAGGGTAGGTGACACGGCACAACTAGGCAATGCCATGGTAGATATACCAATTACTCTTCCGGACCGGTGGTAACGCGTAACAGCTACTACCGCCCGCCTCGAGCCACACCCTCAAAATCAAAAGGGCCCCAATCAATCACAAAGTAATAGAATGGTATCGAAGGAGTGTGTCCGATAAAAGGTGCTACTTTCTTAGCCCGTCGATCGCTCCTCTTTTAGCTACCTTATGCCAACTCACGAGAGTCGGGTCCACGTATATACCTCAAAGGAAACGCCGCCACCATCCTACTTCATTCCGGAATCTCCACCGCATACACGGTTGTTTAAGTGGTTTTCAAAGTTAGCAGAGAGTATGACAACTTCCAATTCCGGTCTCTTTAACAACCAAACGTTATTATAACACCACGATCATTTCAAAATAATTATACTTCAAAACCAGAATATACTATCCATTTCAAAACCATATAAATACGATATCATTTCCCCTTTTAAAACCAAATCAATTATGATATCATTTTTGTAAAAACCCAAATCAATATAATATCATTTTTATTTCAAATATACCCTTCTTCCAAAAATCATAGCACTTTTAAAATTATAATATTTCGAATCCAAACGCTTGAAATATAAACTTTCAAAACATAATACTTCGAGTTTCATAGCTTCTAAACCATAACTTCCAAAACTTAAATGGTTTGGATATTCAAACAGTATATAAAACAAAATACTTTGAATTTAAAATTACTTTATAAAGTAAAATAATTTCCTCGACTTCACAATTTTATTTACTTTAAATTAAATCTCAATTCATAACTTTCAACTCACTTTCAGTTTCAATAAACCATTTTAATTTCAATATATTTCAAACTTTGAGTATTAAAAAATTTCAAAACTAAGGTTGGTAGTTACGATTCAACAGTTCAATGTTCTATTATTTGGTTTTGAAATATTTGCATAATAAATCCATTATCATTTAAATAAAACTCAAATTACAAATATCTAAATATTTCCTTCAATTTATTTATACTTGTAATATTCGTTTAATTCATCTTAAACCAAAATCCAGTTATAAAAATCGTACCTTCAAAATCTCAATTTATTAAATTTCAAATCAATTTCATTTTTATCGTCCCACCTTATTCTCATTTAAGTCATTATAAACTCCAGAAATATAATTTAAATAAATACTTAACCATATTATATCTTAATAAAATCAAACTTTCTTATTAAACTTCTTTTATACTTTAAACCAATTTTATACATAGCTTAAAACCAAGAATTTAACTATATATAAAATAACATTTATAAAATATCCAAATAAATATCTCATAAAACCATATATTTCTTTACAAAACCATAGAAATCATTTCAAAATATTTTTTATATATAGACCACGGTGTCTGTATATAATTTTCTACCCTATGGTCAAGTGATACAGATATTTATCATTTCAATCCGCAATTTAAAATAAAAATACGGTTATATATCATTTCAAACCACAATCCCGAATGAAATAAAAAATGCATAACTACTTGCAGTTTATAAAAATATAAAATACAACATCCATTCATCTAATATCAATCATCAATCATTTATCACAATCATCATCCAATTCAAACAATAACATCAATATAGAACAGATAATAAATAACAGGTACTTACTGGCAGTTTATATTCAATAATAATTTAAATAACAATTTTATTCAATAAATTCAATTTAACTGGAATGATGATAAAAGTATGCCAAACAGCCATAAATAAATTTCTAATCACATCAGAATTTAATTTAACATACATAATAAATTTTAGAAGTTGTGAGTGGGTTAAAAGACTCACTTTTCGAATTTAAATTAAATTTAAATCCAATTTAAATCCAAAATTTGAACAGTCTCAGAATCCATCCAAACCAGCGTCAAAATGTTTGGAATTCCAATATGAACCTTGCGGAGAAAACCGTGCGTGAATTAAACCTCGTATGCAAAAGTTATTGATGTTATAACGAGTTAAAAATTAAATTTAAATGAAATAAGATAGAAAGAAAAGAAAATCACCCAAATCTAACACGTCAGAAACTTCAACTCTCCCCACCAAAACCCTAGGCAAACTCATGCTGAAACACAGATCGAGCTGCCTCCAACTATCAAAAACCACACGCCATCCTCGACCGATCAATCGTCCAGACCAGCCTCGCGCCACGAGCTCCCACCCCGAGGCGGCTGTCGCCCATACGTCGCGTGCGATCGCCTTTGGCGTTCCCCAAATAGCAGCCGCTGTCACCGTTATTTGAAACCCTAGGTGAATTTTGACGGCGATCCAACCATCAACACGTCAAGCAACTCGCTCCGATGGACTGCGTACGGTCCCCTCCACCCAACGGTATCATCGTATTGACGATCCGTTGCAGTCGATCACGACGAAAGGAACGACCAAGATTTGTTGTCAAATTTCTGGATAGATAGAGGTTCAAATTAAAAAATGAATTACAGATCTGATATGTGCTCATTGAGAGCTTTAGATCGATATAAAATATGATGTTAATTGAGGAGTTTGAAATTTGAAGTTGTCTTTTGAATTGAAATTTGATTGAGGGGTTTTAGGGTTTTCAACCATTGAAAAGAGGAGGAGTAATTGGAATTGTACGTACAGAAATGAGGAATAAGAAATGCCCTAGGGTTTATAACGACATATATATAGGAAAAACAGAATAGAAAGAGTGGGCTAGATTGAACTTGGGTTTTGAACGATAATTGACCCAAAAAGCTCGCTTCGACTACGGAACGAAAATAGGTCAACCCATATATCAAAATAGATCTTTTTGAATATTTTAATCAAAATGGAATAGGTTTCAAGTTCAAATTCCATCGTATGAAGAAGTTATGCTAAAATTAAGTTATTTCAAATCGATTTCAATTAATTGATTTTTAGGCGTTTCGAGCCCATACGATCAAACGACAAGCCCGATCGTTAGGAAACTTAAAATCCTACAATAATTCACTATTACAAATACGATGAAACTAGTTTCATCAAAATCCGAGTCAGTGGCTAAAATGATTATTTTCTAGTTAATTAAATAAATTAATAATTAATTAATTAATTAAATCACCTTTTCAATTTCAGTTCCATAATTAACAAATCTTATCATTTTTGATTCCTTAAACAATTACAGTAATTTTAACAAATTTAAATGTCAATTTAAAGTTGATTAATCCATCAATTGCATTGTTTAATTTCAATTTCATTAAATTCTGAAATTATAAATTAAAATTTCCAAAATCCATTTATTGAATTTTTAAACTTGTTATTCACGTATTTTATCACCATACGGATGCAACAAACATTGGTTCATGATTTATTACATCAATATTCTCAAATTTCATCTCAATTCCTATTTACGTAATATTTAAATATTAAATTTCATTTAATTTCACTTAATCCAATTTATTAAATTTAAATTAAAAATCTTGATTCCCATTCTTACTTCATTATCAAACAATAATTTTTATAATTACTTATCTAACATTGATTTTATCAAAATACAGTTTATTGCGTATTATTTCATTAATTAATATAACTTTGAATTATTTCTAAATTTACTATTTCCAATCAATTATAACCCTACAATTGTCTCAATTAATTGGGGTCTGCACTAAATTAATTATTTATTCACTTGCATTAACATTATTACCTTTATTTTAGTGATTTCATTATTGAATTACAGATTTTTATTTTTCTTTTTGAATTAAATTACCAAAACTTATTAAATTAACAAAATTTAATTATCGAATATTACGGGTCGTTACATTAGACATTCGAGTATCCATACTTCTTACTACCTAATAGAAGTGAAACAACTTTAGGAAATTAAAGGATAGAACTATCTCAAAGAAGGAGTTACTAGAAAGAGATATTTCTAAGGAATAATTTTAAAAGTCTAGTTTTCTGAATACAAATACACTCTTATATAGTACACTCGACTTATTCAAGCGTATTGCTTACGTTGGCTCCAATAAGCCATACCTAACCAAAGCCAAAGTATTAACTCAACCTTGTGCTTTGATACCAAATGTAATGACATGACTTTTCGACCCTTGAATGTCGACATTAAATACATCCACTGTATTTGTGTGTCGAGCACCCAAATATCGGAAAGACAGAAAGTTAGGATAAAACAAAAAAATACAATGGAACAAGAAATAAAGAACGCAACATCAGAATTTTTTAATGGAACGATAATATATAATATCAAAGGAATAATACAAAGGATTACTCTGAATATGGAAATATAAGAGGTACTAAAACCTAAGTACTATCATCTGCCTAGATAGTTATAACAACTTAGCCTCATATATATTGATACATCAAGTAGTAAGCCATCTATAATGAGCTGTAATTTTTGATAATTAAAATATTAAATTAAATAAGATTGTGGAATTTAATATCGGAAGAAATTAATATTTATGATTTATTAAAGAGAAAAATAACTAGAATATAATTTAATAATGTTGATTTAAATTAATTGATAACTATTTTATTGTAATTTCAATCATTTGAAATAATTGTAAAGTTAATTTGATCATAATTTGTAAATAAGGAATTAAAATTGGTAATTAATGGAATTAATGAAATTGAAATATTATAGTTGATATGGTAAAAGATGATAATTGTAATATGAGTGTAATTAAATGTAAACTAATGTTAATTATATTCATAGGGTAATAGTTGATTTAATAATAAAAGTAAGGATCAAAATATAAGAGTCTGATTGAAATTAAAATATTATTAACTAAGGTTTTATTTCAATTACAATTGAACTTTGAAATTAATGTAATATTTAAATAGTGGATTTAACATGGAAAATTCATTTTTATAGTTTATTAATTTATATGTAATCAAGAATAATAAAAATTGTGAACTATTTAATTTAAATTTAAAAATGATTAAATTAATTTAAGAACAATTTATTCAATTAACGTGAAAATAGCCATTTTGGCCACCGCCTCGGATTTCGATGAAATTATTTTCATCGGATCCGTAGCAGTGAATAATTATAGGATTTCAAGTTTCGTAGCAATCAGACTTATCGTTGGATCGTGCAAGCTCGAAACACATAGAAATTAATTTAATGAATTTGGTTAATATAATTCGATTTTAAAAGCTAACTTCTATATATGATGGAATTAGGTTTGAAACTGGTTCCATTGAATTTAAAATTATCGAATACCTATATTTTGATATATTGGATGATCCATTTTCATTTCGGTAACGAAACGGGCCTTTAGGGTCGTTGTTGTCGTTTCGATCCAAATCGATTTGGTTCATCCATTTCTATTTCAGCTCTGCCTATATATAGGCTGTTATAAACCCCTCATTTCATTACTTCTGTACGTACATTTCCTTCTCTGTTCCTCCTTCTGAAACGTCAGAATACCAAAACCTAATTTCCAATTTAAATTTCAAATCAAAATCAATTCTAAAATTTCAAACTCTCCAAACTATATCGAACTATACATCGTTGGAAAGTTATCGACGAGTGTGATCTGCTACTACTGTTCGTTTTTTGTTCTGGTTTGGCCAGAAATTGACGATTTATTCTCGGCCATCCACCTTAGGGTTTCGATTTCAATGGTGGATCGTCAATTTTATGATAATCCGAGGTTGCTGCGTGGTAGAGGATGATGGGAGGAGTGCAACCATGGGTTCGTTATTGTCGAAAGTGCCACGATTTCTCCACAATTTTCCTTAGAAGGCAACGGCGGCATGGTTGCCAGAGGCAACCAAAAATGGTCGCACCATCATAGACATGCGCGGCCTTGGACGAGCGATGTAGTGGCATCATCTGATCGTGGTGGATGGGTTCGTAAGCGGCAGCGTTTGTGAGAGAAGGGTGGTGACTGCTATGAAGGGTTGCGTGCGTGACATCATATTCAAAGCTAAGGTTCCTGAGAGCGTGTGGAGGTAACGTAGGTGACTTGTCTTCTCCTTTTTAATTTTTTTATTGATTTTATAATATAAATCGTATAACTTCTAATTAGCATATCTTTTGCATATAAAATCGAATTCATACGCAGTTTTTTTATTGCAATCATATCAAAATTTCGGACATTTTAGAATTGGTTTGGTTGAATTCTTAGACTGTTAAATTTTGGGATTTGAATTATATTTTAATTGACTGGAAAACAAAGATGAACGTTTTAACCCGCTCACAAATTCTAAACCATCTTATGTTAGTTAAATTAAATTTATGAAGTGATTATAAATTAATTGATTGCTATTTGGTGTACTTAAATTATCATTCAAATTTAATTTGAATTTATATTGAATTTAATTGCCATTTAAATTAATATTGAAATTAATTTCCAGTTAAATACCTGATAATGATAACTAGTTTATTTGTTATGATTTATTGGTTGATTTGAATAATGATCACGGTGGATGCTTATTTGTTGATATTTTTGGATGATCAGATGTGTATTTATTTATACGTTGTTATCCCACTGCAAGTTTCCTTAGTTGTCGTTAGGAAAAATCACTATGGGTTGAAATGAAACATACCCGAATGGTCTTATAAATTAGGGAAAAACAGTTATGAGTTAAAATGGTAAACTCGAGCGATTTTATAGATTTCGAATTTTACTCAGGATTGCGGGTTGAAATGACATATGTCCAAAAATTTAAATTTATTGTAGGTTGAAATGCTATGTATCTATATCACTTGACCACACGGTAGAAAATTATATAAGGACACCGAATTGGTAAAATTAAATGAATTTAAACCCTTAAATTTTGAATCCAGTTAAATGATATTTTGAAAGAAAAAATATATTTATATGAACTGAATTATTTTCAAAATCCAAGATTTTAAATGTTTAAATTGAAATTGGTTTAAATGAACTGTTTAAAGAATTTGAATTGGAATCTTAAAGTTGAATTTTGAAAATATAAATGAAATTTATCAAATTGAGTTTTTGTAAATGTTTGAATATATTAACTTTGAAACCTACTGAATTTGAAGTGGTTTAAATTTGTAGTTCAAACATGGACTTGAAATCTATATAAGTTGAAATGGTTTTAAGAGAATTTGAATTAAATCCTTTAGCCTTTTGAATTGAAATCGGTGAACTGAGATTGATTTAAATTGAATTGTTGGAACTAAAATTGTTTTGAATTGATTTGTGAAATTGGAAGAAATATTTCTAATCTGAAACTATTTTCGATATAAACTCTTTTAATACACAAACCCTTTTAACATAACTATTTTTCTCATATTAACCATTTTGATATATTAATAATTTTTAATACATTAACTATTTTAATATACAACCTATTTTAATATATAAACTATTTCTAATATATAAACTATTTTAAAACTATAACCTTTTTTAAACTATAAACTATTTTAATATATGTTATTTTAAATTTATAAACAACTTATAATATATATATATATATATATATATATTATTTTAAATTAATAAACAACTTTTAATAAATAGATTTTAATATCTATACTATTTTTAATGTATAACTATTCAAATATATAAACTAATTTCAATGCTCAAACCGTTTAAAGTTGGAACTGTGATGATTTAAATTCACTTGATTTAAATGCGAATATTTTGATATGATGGTTTAACCTATTCTTGTGGTTATGATTTTGAAAACGAGTATGGTTTAAACTGAATATGATTTTGAAATGATTATGATTTGGAAGTGAATATGATTCTGAAGTAAATAATGATTTCGAAAGTAATATGACTTTGAATTGGATATGATATTTTGATATCAATATGAATTGGTTTTGGAAATGAAAAAGAACCAACCGGTGTGGAATAAGCGTTTGGTTGTTAAAGAGACCGAGATCAGATATTATCATACTCTCTGCCAATACTGAAAACCACTTTAACAACTGTTTACGTGTTGGAGAATTCAAAACAAAGTAAGTTGGTTTTGGTGAATGCTACTGTATGAGGTATGAACGTAGCCTTGACCCCCTAGGTCAGCTTGATATGAGTAAAACAGAAGCTATACCTAAGCTAGGTGAGGTCGCTCCTCCGATCGACCATGCTTCCCCGATACCATATTTGTTACTTTGTGATTGATTTGGTGGCCACATTCAATTTGATTATAGGAGTGTGTTTTGTGGTGGGCGGTAGTCGCTGCTATGCGATACCACTAGCCCGGTTCTGCAAAAAGGTAGTATCCTACTTGGGCATTACCTCGCATGCCTATCACATGCCTTGTTGCGTCCACTACGAGTTTGATTTGTATCGTACCTATGGAGTGCTCCCCGAGTATCCCACCGGTTTGGTAGAGCTCACAGAATCTGTACAGACTACGGTATTTATATAAAAATGTATTAAAGGGGATATGGGTAATTCCTTAACGCTATTTTAATACTTTACTGATAGCCAATCATAATAGCATATTGTACTATGTATGTAGATAGTTTAACGGATCCTTAGGAGACAGAAATCTTGAACGCCTCTTAAGTTATTGCGTGCACGTTATACACTAGATAGGAGATGTAAAATCCCATAAACATCTCTGAAGCCATTACTCTCATATTTATTTATTGTTGATTTAATTTACATAAGATCTTTTAGTTCTGACTCGAATGTTTTGTCTTTTCATTACACTCGGGTCAGCTTTAACATTTTAGCATTGAAGACCCTATTTCTGAAGGACGAAGACAGAGATTTGTATACTATTTGTGTATATATATTCCACTGCATCATGTTGTTCCACTGCATTATTTATTTATTCCTATTGTATGTATACTCTGATTATATTGTAAAGTGTAATCGGATTTTATTTGTAAAATAGCTTGATGAACTATTTATTTGATTATTGTATTTTGTCATTCCGCTCCGAGATTCTATGTTTTGTTTTTCTTTCTTTTCTCTTATTTGCTTATTTACCCCATTAATTCTCCTCTCTTTTGAATGGTTTGAGTTGACATGTGTGGTATATTGTCGATTTAAACCGTCTAAAAAGGTTGGTCATGACACCAACTGAAATAAACATACTATAGAAGATAATCACCTAACTCTTCTCCATAAGCTCAAAGCATCTAAAGCTAAATCTAGAAACATAACGGGCTAACCTGTGCATTATAAGAAAATAACACCCATATTAGTCAGGTAAACCAGTTTGAGAAACTCAAGAAATAAGAGTGACATATAACAATACCTTTTTAAGACCGTATGGATTATCATAACGGGTTTCCCTTCAAATGAAACCAACCATTCATTAAGTCTAACATATAGTGATATGATAGGTAATGTTTAGTGTGTAGCTCATAAATGATATCAAATAGCTGATGTGTGAACGCCACAACAGTAATAGGGATACAATCAATATTGCTAAGAAGCATTCATGTATGGATAGTTTTCCACGGAGACGCCCTTGACAAACTGAAGCGAATCTCCATGACAAGGATCAGAACTACCTTCTAAGCATCATATATCACTAGATATAGTCTACTCTAAGGTAATACAATTGGCCCAATGGTGAACTGCATGACACCAAGTATAACCAACTCCTGATGTCCAATAATCAAAAACATACTCTAGATCTAGAGTTGATATACCCTCATGGGTAAGCTAAACCTGAAATTGTGCATCCTACTATGGTTTTAATCATTCCCAGTGTCGAAGCTACATTCAGTATGTCTCACACAATTCTTCAACACTCAAGCAGCATACCAATACCCAATTGGATTCCTTCATATTGAAAAGATCATGAATCACTACATGTATTCAAGCATCTCGAATAGATCTTGAACATCCACTTAGGTTACCTACATAAGTCCCTAGATGAATGCTAAGGATGTCCTCTCTCTTGGAATACTCCTCAAGATAGACAATCCCCCATGGTAGTATTGTTCGAAATGTTAACGCTGACCTTTCCCTTGGGCTTGACCTTAGGATAAACAGTTCAACTTTATAACGTTCCACTTCACATCTACTTCCAAAACATAGTACATGGTTTTGAAGTGATTACTGGTTTGAGTGTTTTCGTATAATTACACTCTTCCCACTTATTGGACTCTCCAAAACCAATCGATGAATTTTCTGTTAACATAATTTCTGTTCTCTCAAAAGTAAGCGAAAGCTAAAGTCGTTTCGTACCAACTACCCCAGGGTTCTCATTGGTATGAAATCACAAAGCTTTTTATAACTTCTTAAGTCAATATTAGGTCAATATCGTAATAAAATAATTGATTATCTAGTCAAAATAATTGCTTATACAAATCAATATTCATACGCTTAACTCGCTTTTGACATTCAAATTTCACTATTCCTCGTCCGTGAGTGAAGCCAGGCAGTTAAAGCACTGGTTACATCAAAGCCTTTCCTATACGCTTCATTCTTAAATCTTACAAATAGATATGTCTAGTTCATCAGCTTTTAGTGTTAAATATAATATTAATATTTTCATAAATTAGTAAGAAATCAACATGATTCACACGCTTTCGAAATTTTCTGGCTTATTGTTACTTGTTTAAGAGGGAAGCCGGTAGGTTAGAGCTCTATTGCTCCATTCCTACTTGAACATCTGTAATGACCCTCCTTTTTGGATAGTTTAAATCGACGATAACCACACATGTCAGACTCAAACCATTCAAAGGGGAGGATTGTTATGGGGTAAATAAGAAAATGTAAGGAAAGAAAGAAAAAAAATACAGAATCTTACAGCGGAATTGCAAAATATAATAATCAAATAATAGTTCATAAAGCTGTTTACAAATAACATTTGATTATACTTATACAATACAGAATCAGAGTTACATACAACAGAAATAAATAACAATGCCGTGGAACAATATGATGCAGTGGAATAAATAGAATAAATAGTAATAGTATACAAATCTCTATCTTCGTCCTTCAGAAAAACAGTCTTTGATACATGAATAGCTCAAACTGACCCAAGAGAATTGAAAAGACAAAACACTCGAGTCAGAACTAAAATTCTTACGTAAGTTAAATCAATAGTAAACAAATATGAATGTGACGGCATTCGAGATGTTTATGGGGTTTGATATCTCCTATCTAATGTCAACATGAGTCCACTAACTTAAGAGATGTTCGGGATTTACCTCTCTTAAGGATCCGTTAAACTATCCACATGCATAGTAAAATATGCTAATATAATAGTGTCTAAGTAAAGTAAAGTATTAAAATAGCGTTAAGGCGTTACCCATATCCCCCTTAACATATTTTATATATTCTCATAGTCTATATAGTTCCATAACCTCCTCTATGAGGTTTACTCAAAAGGCACTTCATAAGTATGGTACAAACCAAACTCGTAGAAGGCACGATAGGGCATGTGAATACAACACTCGACGCAACGCCAGGTAGGGTTCTACCAATTGTGGATCTGGACCGGTGGTAACGCATAGCAGCTACTACTATCCACCTCTGAACAACTCCCACAATCAAAATCAAGGGTGGCCACTAAATTATCACAAAGTCATAATGTGGTATCGAAGAAATGTGTCCGATCGGAGGACTGACCTCACTTGGCCCGGCATGGCTCCTGTTTCAGTCACATCTAAGCTGACTCATGGGAGTCAGGGTCATGTAAATACCTCATATAGAATCGTTCGCCAAACCATTCTACTTCATTTCTAGAACTTCCACTACGTACACAGTTGTTAAAGCGGTTTCCAGTATTGGCAGAGAGCATGAAAATATCTAATCCCAGTTTTAACAACCAAATGCTTATTTCACACCAGTTGATTCTTTTAAATTTATAAAACCATTTCATAATTGATATCAAAATATCATATTCAATTCAACCATATTACTTTTGAAATTATATTCACTTTTGAAATCATATCGACCAAATAGACTAAATCCTCATTTCAAAATCATCATATTTTTATTTAGATCAAACTTTGGTTATAATACCATTTAACCTCATTCTTTTAATACATCCCATTTTACCCAGTTTGAATTTGAAATAGGTTAAAATAAATTAATAATAGTATAAAAAATATTAAAATGGTTGAAACGGTTTTTTTAGATAGTTTTAAAAATAGATTTTAAATAGATTAAATAGAATTAAAATAGATTTTTAGATTAATATACTCTAAATAGATTTAAAATAGGTTAAGATAGGGTAAGATACTTTAATTGGATTAAAATAGATTAAAATACTTTAACATGATTTAAAATAGATTAATATAGATTAAAATACTTTAACATGATTTAAAATAGATTAAAATAGATTTAAATACTTTATATGGATTAAAAATAGTTGAAATAGATTAAAATACTTTAAATAGATTTAAATAAATTAAAATAGATGAAAATAATCTATGTAGATTTAAAATATGTTAAATAGAATTAAAAAAGATTTTTATATTAATATACTCTAAATAGATTTAAAATAGGTCAAGATACTTTAATGTGATTAAAAATTGATTAAAATAGATTAAAATACTTTATATAGATTTAAAATAGGTTAAAATACTTTAAAATTTCGATTTAAAAAAAATTCCAATTCCAATCTTCAAGCTAGGATTTTAAAAGTAATTCAATTTATGCAAATCAATTTCCTTTAAATATCATTTAATCCAATCCAAGATTTAAGGGTTTTAAAATCGTTTAATTTAACAAATCCGGTGTCCGTATATATTTTTCTACCCTATGGTCAAGTGAAACGGATATTTGTCATTTCAATCCGCAATTAATTTAAATTTTACGGGTATATATTATTTCAACCCGCAATCATCTATGAAATCGATCGAGTCTATCATTTCAACCCATAACAATTTTTCCTAATCTATCAGATCGTAATCATTTCAACCCATAGGGAACTTGGAGTGTTATAGTAATATAAAAATATAACATCCAGTCATCCAATATCAATAATCAAATATACATCTCAATCTCCATACAATCAAAAAATAAATAACATCAATCACCTGATATCATTAACATGAATTAAATTGACAATTAAATTCAATATTAAATTAAATGACGATTAAATGCAATAAAAGTCATATATAAATGGAATGACAATTTAAATATATCAAACATCAATCCATCAATTTCTAATCACATCATGAATTTAATTTAACTAACATAAGATAATTTAGTAGTTGTGACGGGGTTAAAACGCTCACATTTGATTTCAAATCGATTTGAAATCCAAAATAAGGTACAAAATTGAACAATTTCCTCCAAACCAGTGTCAAAATGTCTAGAATTTTGATACGATCCTAACGAAACAAACTGCGCACAAATTCAAGCTCGTATGTGAAAGTTATTTATTAGAAGTTAAACGATATATAAATCTAAACAAATAAATTAAAAATTAAATTGTACACGTCACTTTGATAATCGTTCACGCGCATGCCCCCCGCTATGTTCAAGTACATAGCAACAAAGCTTTGACCACCACTCCTAATCGCCTCCAGTCACCTGAGAGTCCCCGACCCTTCCCATGCACTCGCTCATCCATTCCGCCCCCACCAGAGGCATCGTGGCCGCCCCGTGACGCCACGCCGCTGCCTTTTGGAATTAGGATTACAAAACCCAAATTCATGAATTTTGGTTACTTCAGGTTGAATTGGAGGAAACGACCTCCACCGATAGCTCCTGACACCACTCTCAACAAAACCCACATATCAATTTTGCCAATTGATGATGAAATTCAAAAACCCCAATTTGCAATTTAGGGTTTCGCGATTTCAACCTTTGACCGCGACTTTTGGTTGATTCGTGCACTGTTATGGAAAATGAACGCTTTCCCTAGATTCCATTCATCGAGATGCTTTCAATGATATAAAATTCGATATAGTTTAGGAGATTTAATTTTTCGATTCGATTCGATTTGAATTTGGATTTGGGGAAAAATAGAGTTTCTGCCATTGAGGAGGAGAAGCCAGAGAAAATTGTACGTATAATAATGAGGTATGAAAGGCTGCTAGGGTTTATAAGAATCTATTTATATTAACGAAGCCCAATAAGAAAATAAGCACGTATCCAATTTGTACGAATGATAGTAATACCCCTAAAAGCCCATTCTGCCTCCGAAATGAAAATTGGTCATCCCATATATCAAAATAGATGTTTTGAATTTTTTTTTACTCAATGGAACCAGTTTTCAGTCCTAAGTCCATGGTATGAAGAAATTGGCTTTAAAATCAGCTTATTTCAAATTGATTTTTACGCATTTCAAGTCCGTACGATCAAATGACAAGTCTGATCGCTTCGAAATTTGAAATCCAATAATAATTCATCGTTATGGATCCGATGAAACTAGTTTCATTGAAATTCGAGACAGTGGCCAAAATGGCTATTTCACGTTAATCAAATAAATTGTTATTAAATTGATTAAATCACTTTTTAATTCCACTTTTAGTAATCAACAATTTTCCTCATTTTTGATTACTTGGACATTTACAATAATTTAAAACAAATTTACATATCGATTCGGTGTTAAATATTACACTAATTACAGTCATCAGTTTTAACTGCAATTAAATCCAATTAATTATAACTTAATTCCAATAAACTGTTTTAATTTGATTTCAATCTTTTTTTTCAATCAATCATTACTCTATAGACATTGTTAACATTGGTTTATATTTTATTACGTTAATACTCTCCAATTATCATCTTTTACCATATTCATTGCAATATTCCAATTATATTGAATTTTTGTCAATTTTCACATTAAATAAAATTTTAAATCCCGATAATTTAACTTGTCCTAGTTTCAATCTTTTTATTAAAACATTTATTTACTTATGAGTATAATTAACATTTCTATACATTTTATTGCATTCACCTTTTACGGTTATCGTATTAACTCACATTAACGTAACATTTAATTACATTTATTTATAGTTGATTAAATAATTTGGTAATAACTAATAATTGTCATCTTTTCTACACTTAATAAAATTTGTACGTTTGTTATCTACACATTAATGTCATAACTACTTACATAACACTAATTTCACCCAATTACAATTTATATTAATTCATTAATTAATACCACATTTAAATTATCAATTAATACACACCTTATTACAGAAATTTACAACATATAACCAATTGTAACTTTTTTAATTATTTTAATTAATTGGAGTTACACTAAAATAGTTAGCAATTACCTTAATTGAATATTATTACATTTTATTCTAGTTATTTCTTATTATTAAATCCTAATTTTTCTTCTATTTTTATATTTTTCATAAAATCAAACTCCAAAACTTATTTAATCTAATAAATTTAATTATCGAAAATTACGGGTCGTTACACTCTCCTCCGTTCAAAACTTTTCGTCCTCGAAAAGGGAACGAAGCAATTAAGGAATTGATATATCTTGTTCAAAATATTAAATTTATAAACAATTAATTTAAATAAATAAATAATTTAAATAAAATATGTCAATTTACAAACAATTAAATCCTTTCATATTCAAGTAAATAAAAATTTGGAAAACATTTCACAAAATTTTTCTATGTCCAAAATTTACGGAAAATTTCGGCATAATCTCCTTTGTACGGAGAGGTCTGGGAGAAGTAATAATATCAATAATAACAATATATATATATATATATATATCATATTATTCAAAATAAAATATCCCAAACCATGGGAAAAACAATATAATATCGCTATAAAAAGTGTACCTGTTTGTTTGACAAACACCACTAAATTTATGGAATCAAAAGTAGTAGCAATTGCTTCTGTAACTTGTATTTCACTCATATAATCCAAAAAAGTTAATAATTATATAAAAAGAAATATTTACGTTGTTTCAATCAATAGCAACCAAACCAACACAACATAGTAACAATCACTTACAAACAAAACATACAATCATCACATGAAATCAAAGTAATAAATCACACATCCATAACAACCAAAAAAACTGGTTTGTTCGTGTTCAGATACTTTTAATCGTACAAAATGATAAGTAAACTACTAGTATATCATACACTCAACAGTTTTAGATAAAAATTAATGTATTATTTATAAACCTTTATACAGTTAAAAGTGTCCTTCCCAACCATCCTATAAGTTAAACAACAAAGAATTCACACATATTATAAGTTTATTCTTATTAACCTCTTTTCACATCATTCACTACTCTTTTTTTTCATATTCAATACTTGTTTTCATTAATTTACATTCATTGCTTCCAAAATTCATTTCACATTTACTCTATGATGCCATTTTCTCTTTTGATTACTTTACATTCACGGTTTACATAAGTTATTTCCATTTAAATTATTGGATTATCCATTATTAGGTAAGTTTCTTTGTAATTTAATTTAGCAATAATAGATATTTTTCCTCTCTCCTTCATTTGTTTCATATATAATATTATTAAACATTTAATCTATTTCTGAATCATTTCATATTTATTAAAGTCGTAATCATTCAATTAATATAGTATTCACTTTAACTATAAATGGCTTCAACATTAACTTAAGTTTACAATTGTTTACTTCCAATATTCATTTTTCCAATTACTTTTAATTAGTAGCCTTTCAACTTATTAACTTAAGTTTATAACATTTTATAACCTCAGCTTTCTTTTTTATAATAGTGATTCTATTGAATATTTTCATTACTTTAAGTTTTACTTGTATAATATTCTATCACATATTTCTATTTAGCTTTACAACTTTTTTTTTGCAAGGCAAGCGGGGTTAGCTGGTCCCCTACCAGTTTATTGAGAAAAGAAAAAAAGAAAATGACTATGAACATGCTCATAATCACCAGAAAAAGAAGAAAATAAACACATAAAAACCACACAAAGGCTATATACTAAGAAAAAAAACATACACAAGGATACAAGACAAGAGGAAGAGAAATAGGAACAAAAAACACAAACAAGAGTTAAGGCCAACCTTCAGTCAACTGAGTACTGAAGTCAAATAGGTTATCCTTCATTCCATTTATTATAACATTCTTTAGGGCTTCCCATAGCTGTTGCATGCTCTTACTCTTATTTTCAAAACATCTTAAGGTTCTTTCCTCCCAAACCAATTTCAAGTACTTTTTAAAGAAGAAGAAGTAAACAGTTCTGTCTTTCTTCCTCCACCTTGTTGATTTGCTAATCAGATCCCACTCCACATCAGACAAACCATGCATATGATCAATATTTATTCTTCTCAACAATCTACTCCATAGTCCCCATTAATTCAGTGCATTCAAAGTAAATGTGATCCACAGATTCAGACTGCATCTTGCAGAAAACACAAAGTAGATCAACATTCATACCATAGTTCATCATTTTAGTCTTGGTCAACAAGGCATTAGTTATAAACTTCCACATCATCAAGTTGTCCCTGGAAGGAGAGTATCTTGACCATAAAACCTTACGCCATACTATTTCAGAGCTTCCTGTCACATTAACAAGTAGATCATATGCAATAGAGATAGAGTGAGGCTTTCCATTCCAAAGAATTTCATCATTAGGAGCTATATGGTAGCAATGACCCTGATATTTATTCCAAACAGCCCTAATATCCTGATTAGTGGTGTATGGCAGCAACAGCTTGCCATCATACAAGTAATCTATAGCATGAGCATCCCTACTAATACCAGACCGAACAATCTGGTGGGGGGTAAAATTTTTGCCAAGCAATAAGCCTTCAGCCATCTAATGGTCATTCCAGAATTTGATAGCACTGGATTGAGAGAGGACAAATTTTATAAAAGGTGAGAAAGAAGTTCTTAATCTCAGCAAATTCCTCCAAGTCCAGCTAAAATTCTAGGGCACAGTCATAGTCCAGAAGTTCCTTCTACCCAAGTTATATTTTTTGGTCCATTCAACCCATAAAGATTCAACACCACTAAGTAATGCATTTAAGAGAGCACTAATGGCTGCTTTATTCCATGTTTGCAAGTTAAGTATTCCAAGACCACCTTTATTTTTAGGCAACTCCATTTTGGCAAAGGAGCAGGGGATGATCTTCTTAGAATGAATTGAGCCAGTCTAGAAAAACCTTAACATGGCATTCCTTACCATTTTCACCAGCTTTAAGAGAAGAATATACACCCTAGACCAATACACCATCATTGATGAAATAACTGACTTGATGAGCACAAGTCTTCCAGCTTGTGAGAGAAATCTATTAGCCCAACAGGTCATTAATCTACAGATTTTAGCATACAAAGGCAGGCAGTTTGCTGTTGTGATTCTAGATGAGCAAAAAGGAAGACCCAAATAATTCATATTATTATCCATAATTGCAATCCATTTATAGCAATTAAACAATTAGCTTCTTCAGTAGATATAATAGAAGTAAGAATATGAGATTTATTTGCATTCAGTTTCAATCTAGTCATTAGGTAGAATTTGTGAAGTGTAGCTTTAATATTCTCCAAGGATCTCTGATCAGGCTTGGTAAATAACATGATATAATCAACAAATAAGAGGGCGATAATTTGAGGGGACTTACTTTTAACATTTTGGTGAGTTATATATATTGTTTTAAGAATGCAATTGAATATCACACAAGTTTATCCTATTCATTTAATAAATAAAATATTCAATAATTACATCTTCTTATTTTCCTTATATCTACAAGTTACAAATTTTCAATTTCTTACTATTTCATTAATCATTGAGCTTCAAATTCTCTATTTTCCATTTTAGAAGTTTTCAATTATGAAAGTGTTTAAATTTTCATTAGTTACAATAATTAAAATTTTTAGTTTACAGAAACTTAAGAACTAAATACTAGGTTCCATTTCCATCAATTTAAAATAATATCTATAATAATATGCTTTGTATATACAAATCATATTTAGAAACGTTTAAGATTCGTAACAAAAAATGTGCAGTAAAATTACTTCAGCGGTCTTCCCACTTTGAAACTCGAAAATGAACGTCGATGATGCTTGCACTCATCACCAAAATTATTTTCTGTCAATAGAGAGGGTAGTACCGAACTTATTTCCTAAAAAATTCTTTTAAAACATTTCTTTCAAATCATCTTGAAATATTTATATCAAAAATACTTATAACATTTATTATTATATTCCAAAATCATTCGAAAGAAATTTTCAAACTCTGGGAACTTAAGTTCTTAGATCCTCAATTCTTATTTACTTTATCTGTAAATCTTATTTTTCAATCACTGTTTATAAAATTTCACTTACTAAAACATATCACATATAATTATATACATTTATGAAGATTATTCTTTTATATACAAAATATAGTACTAGGTAAAATTATTTCATTTACTTATATTTAAAAATAATATTGTGTTGGTCTGCCCTATTAAGTGTTTAGAAGTCTCCATCGATGTCATAGCATCCTATGTACCAACCAAAATTTATAAATACAAAACAGAACAAATTAACACAATGTAAAACATTTATAACACTAACAAATACACTTTCTCATATATATACACTCAGAGACTCATTCTAGAGTATTACTACCCTATTTAATATGAGTCAGACCCCACAAAGATAAGATTATCGCCAAACCAAAGCTTTGATGCCAAATGTAACGATCCGCCTTTTTGGACAGTTTAAATCGACGATAACCATGCACGTCAGACTCAAACCATTCAAAAGGGAGGATTTTTATGGCGTAAACAAGAAAATGCAAGGAAAGAAAGAAAAACAAATACAGAATCTCGCATCGAAGTGACAAAATATAATAATCAAATAACAGTTCATGAGGCTGTTTACAAATAACGTTTGATCATACTTATATAATATAGAATCGGAATTACATACAACATAAATAAATAACAATGTAGCGGAATAGTATGATACAGTGGAACAAATAGAATAAATAATAATATACAAATCTCCATTTTCGTCCTTTAGAAAAACAATCTTCAATATACTGAAAAGCTCAGACAGATCCGAGCAAATTGAAAAGAAAAGACAAAACACTCGAGTCCGAACTAAATGACCTTACGTAAGTTAAACCAACAGTAAATAAATATGAGTATGACAGCGTCGGAGATGTTTATAGGGTTTGACATATTCTATTCAGTGTCAACATGAGTGCATATGAGATATTCAGGATTTACATCTCTTGCGAATCTGTTAAACTATCTACATACATAGTACAATACGCTATTATAATATTGTCTAAAGTAAATTAAAGTATTAAAGTAGCGTTAAGGCGTTACCCATATCCCCCTTAACACATTTTATATGTTCACATAGTCTATACAGTACCGTAAGCTCCTCCGTGAGGTTTACTTAGAGGGCACCCCATTGGTATAGTACAAACCAAACTTGTAGAAGGCACGATAGGGCATGTGAACACGACACTCGAGGCAATGTCAGGGTAGGATTCTACCAATTGCGGATCCAGACTGGTGGTAACACATAGCAGCTACTACCGTCCACTTCGAAACACACTCTCATAATCAAAATAAAGGGTGGCCACCAAATCATCACAAAGTCATAATATGATATCGAAGAAATGTGTCCGATCGGAGGAATGACCTCACTTGGCCGGCATGGCTCTTATTTTAGTCACATCTAAGATGACTCATGGGAGTCACGGTCACATAAATATCTCATATAGAAACGTTCTTCAAACCATCCTACTTCATTTTTGGAATCTCCACCACGTACATAGTTGTTAAAGTGGTTTTCGGTATTGGCAGAGAGTTTGACAATATCCGATCCTGGTCTCTTTAACAACCAAACTCTTATTTCACACCGGATGGTTCTTTTAAATTTCCCAAACCGTTTCATAATTGATATTAAGACATCAAAATATCATATTCAATTCAACCATATTACTTTTGAAATTGTATTCACTTTCGAAATCATATCGACCAAATAGATTAAACCCTTATTTCAAAATCATCATATTTAATTAAATATGTCATTTAGATCCAACTTTTGTTATAATATCATTTAACCTCATTCATTTAATATAAATCATCCTTTTTTGCCCAGTTTGGATTTTAATAGGTTAAAATAAATTAATAATAGTTTAAAATGGTAGAAATGGATTTTTTTTATATAGTTTCAAAAGTAGATTTAAAATAGATTAAATAGAATTAAAATATATTTTTAGATTAATATGCTCTAAATAGATTAAGATAGGTTAAGGTACTTTAATTATATTAAAATAGATTACAATACTTTAATTAGATTAAAATAGATTGAAATAGATAAAATACTTTATATAGATTTAAAATAGCTTAAAATAAATTAAAATAGATTAAAATAGATTAAAATACTTTATATAGATTTAAAATAGGTTAAATAGAATTAAAATATATTTTTAGATTAATATACTCTAAATAGGTTTAAAATAGATTAAAATAGGTTAAGATACTTTAATAAGATTAAAATAGATTAAAATACTTTATATAGATTTAAAATAGGTTAAAATAGATTAAAATACTTTAAAATTTTGATTTATACAAATTTCCAATTCCAACCTTCAAACTTGGATTTTCAAAGTAATTCAATTTATATAAATCCATTTCCTTCAAATATTAATTAATCCAATCCATAATTTAAAGGTTTTAAAACCTTTAATTTAACCAATCCGGTATCCATATATAATTTTCAACCCTATGGTCAAGTGATACGGATATTTATCATTTCAATCCATAATTAATTTAAATTTTACGGGTATATATTATTTTAACCCGCAATCCCAAATTTTACTGCAAATCCATGAAATCGCTCGAGTCTATGATTTTAACCCATAACGATTTCCCCTAATCTATCAGATCGTTCAGGTATGTATCATTTCAACACATGAGGAACTTGCAGTGTTATAATAATAAAATACAACTCTAGTCATCCAATAACAACAATCAAACATACATTATAATCACCATACAATTAACAAATAAATAACATCAATCAACTGATATCATTAACAGGTATTAAATTGATAATTAAATTTAATATCAAATTAAATGACGACTAAATGTAATAAAAGTCATATCTAACTGGAATGACAATTTAAATATACCAAACATCAATCGTTTAACATAAGATAATTTAGCAGTTTTGAGCGGGTTAAAACACTCACCTTTGATTTCAAATCGATTTGAAATACAAAATAAGGCCCAAAATAGAACCGTTTGAGAATTCATCCGAACCAGTGCCAAAATGTCTAGGATTTCGAAACGATCGCAACGAATCAAACCACGCACAAATCCGAGCTCGTATGCAAAAGTTATTAACATTAGAAGTTAAACGATATATAAATTTAAACAAATAGATTTAAATGGTACGCGTCACCTTGCTAATCGTTCACGCGCATGCCCCCGCCACGTTCAAGTACATAGGAACAAAGCTTTGACCACCACTCCCGATCGCCTCCAGCCACCTAAGAGTCGTCGACCCCTCCCATGCACTCGCCCATCCATTCCGCCCCTACCAGAGGCATCGCGGCCACCCCGTGAGGTTGTGCCGCCGTCGTTCGAATTAAGATTTCGAAACCATAATTCACGAATTTAGCTTGCCTCAGGTCGAATTGGGGGAAACGACCTCCACCGATAGCCTCCTAGTACCGCTATCAACAAAACCCACATATCAATTTTGCCAATTGATGATGAAATTCAAAAACCCCAATTTGCAATTTAGTGTTTCACGATTTCAGCCTTTGCCCGCGATTTTTGGTTGATTCATGCACAGTTATGAAAAAAGAACATTACCGTAGATTCCATTCATCGAGATGTTTCCAATGATATATAACTCGATCTAGTTTGAGGAATTTAATTTTTCAATTTGATTTTGATTTGAATTTGGATTTGGGGAAACATTGAGTTTCTGCCATTGAGAAGGAGAAGCCAGAGAAAATTGTACGTATAATAATGAGGAATGAAAGGCTACTAGGCTTTATAAGAATCTATTTATATTAATGAAGCCCGATAGAAATATGCACGTATCGAATTAATACGAACGACAATAATGCCCCTAATAGCTTGTTCTGGCTCGGAGACGAAAGTGGGTCATTTCGTATATCAAAATAGATATTTTCAGTATCTTTAAACTCAATGGAACAAGTTTTCAGTCCTAATTCCATCGTATGGAGAAGTTGCCTTAAAATCAGCTTATTTCAAATTGATTTCGATTAAGTTGATTTTTACGCGTTTCAAGTCCGTACGGTCAAACGGCAAGTCCGATTGCTTCGAAACTTGAAATCCTATAATAATTCATCGTTACGGTTTCAATGAAACTGGTTTCATCCAAATCTAAGACGGTAGCCAAAATGGCTATTTTCACGTCAATCTAATAATCTAAATCACTTTTTAATTCCACTTTTAATAACCAACAATTTTCCTCATTTTTGATTATGTAACGACCCATTTTTTTCCGACTTCCAAAAGTCGACATTAATACGTCCACTGTATCAACAGCCGAACCATCGATCGTCGGAAAACCGAACCATTAGGGTTTTAAAAGAAAAAGGTAGAAGAAGAAAACAGAAACAATAACAGAATCTCACATATCGCAGCGGAACATCATATAATAGATAAATGAATATCTTTAAAACAAAGAACTATATCAGTTATTACATTACATCACATTACATTATCAGAGTGTTACAACAACAACAGCGGAAAAGAAATATAACATATACTAGTGATACGCTACGCCATCCAGCTTACTCCTGATCTCCACAGCATCTCCTGAATTCCAAAATAACTGAGAACCTGACTCTAGGCTGCCCGTGTGGAAATTGGTGGGCACCCAGAGTTTAGAAAGGGAACAATAAACCCCAAGTCAGTCATGGGACTGGTGTGAGATCTTAAAAACAGTTATTTTCACAAAGAAAATAAAAAGAATTTCGTTATGCTTTTGAAAAATGAAACTACCATAAGGCCTCCCGGCACGCACACAATGCAATCGCACACTTGGGGGAGATTTCTCCTTATGATAGTCAAATATGCTTACTATGAGAAAATTCTTTTGATACTATTATTATTAGTGCATAGTGTGAAAAACATTTGCAAGTATAATATTAATCTTAGCCAGCATACGTACCATTACAGTATGCCTACTATAGCTACCATATTAGATGGCAGGTTCTACAACTAAAACCGTACAAGGCGCGTATTGGTGATTGGATTTCCAACAAATGGTCAGGCAAAGGAACTTCCTGGGCAACATGGATACGCCCCTGGAGGAACGCCCCGAGAACCTAACCGGATCTCTGCCAACACAAAGCAGGGTTACCTCTGCGAAAATAGGTAACTACTGACACGTGTATGCCATCCCCCAGTTGTAAACAACCTTTATCTGAGGATCCTCAATACCAACAACCACAAAGTAATAAATTTTCAGCAACCACATAGGTTAAGTATCTGGGCTCCATACCATGACACCACCTCTATCCAGAAGGAAATGAACATACCCTAAGGGGCGCAACCCCCTAAAACCTTGCAGCATTCTTCCTGTTTCGACCATTCCGGGGTGTGAGGTCCGACGAAGTCTCATCCACAAAGCTATGCTTTTCACAAAAGCCATGCTTCGATCAACAAATGATCAGCAGCACTTCGTATGCCACATTACCAAATTGGGAATGTATCACTAGTAACCATCAACTACATAACCTCTGAGCTCGTACGTCTGAGAAAAGGGTGTTAAGCTAAGAGAATAAATTCTCCGCCACCAACAGAAATGTATTTGATAGAAATCAGCTTTACATCTCAAATTGTAACGTCAGACACACATCCATACAAGTCCGTTCCGGGATTGACCGGAACCGAAAGCATTTCCAAAGAAGCCCTTGCAATCCAGATATTCACTAATCATGTCTGGAATCCCCATCACAAAGGGTGATAGAATCTCTATACCGGAGCAACCCGGTGCAGAGACATTCGACAGGTAATCCTTTCGCTTTCGAAAATACCCGGTCTTCAACACCATCTTTAAATGCAATCCCAATTCGTCGTATTGTTATTCGGAATGGATTTTATGACACAAGGTCCTCTCCCGGCTAATCCGAATAACGAGCGCTTATTTAAAAAAATAAGCGTTACATTCAGATTCAACACAAATCACAACAAATTCCATTTTGATCTTTTTAAATAAAAGATCCATCACAATCACAAAGGTTCGACGTGGGTTTCGAATATCCATTTGGAATTCCACTCCGATCGCACCGAATTCGAATGCCATTTAAAAAGGCCAATATTGGTAGTCGGTTATTTAACTATCAATCATTATTCACAACAATTACTGGATTCAAATAATTTTCCAAATTATTTAATTTCAACATATCTTCGCAAGATATAATTTACACTTCATCCATTTAAAAAACAATTTCAAATCAATTTTTCCCTACGTGGAAAACATTTCCAAATATGTATTCATTTCCACTTAAAATCTGCCGATTTCAAATATTTTAAAATAATATAAAATACTTATTCAAAATATACTTGGAAACATTTAAAATAAACTATTTTAGAATATTTTCTTAAATATTAGTTATGAAAAACATTATACTAATATCTCAAATAAAAATTCAGGTCCAAAACTAATTTTAAAATAAAATTAGTAGATAGAGTATAAATATTTAAATAACTATTTTCTAAATCAAATATCAATTTAAATATTTAAAATAATCCTTTATATAAGTAATTAAATAAATTTTTACTTTAAACAATTTCCAAAACTAATTTCTCCAACAATATTATTTTAAAACCAAATCTAGAACTTTTAAATTTTATTCAAAAGCTATTTTAAAAATATACTCGGCTTTCCAGGGAAGAATTCTTTTTCCATTACAAAATGGTCCATTCAAATAAATGAATTAATCTTCTTAATTTATTTTAATTTACATTTCAAATCTGTAAATTCCTTTCCACACTTTAATAATAAACCAATATTTATTTTTAAAATAATTTCCCTTTTTTTCACGAATTCCCGTTGTGAATTTACATTTCCAAATATCAACTGATATACGAATTTTAAATCGATTCCCAAATATCATCTTCAAACCAAATCAAATCCCAAAGTGATTTCCAATTTATTTCAAACACAAAATCAAATTCCAATTTGATTTCCTAAATTAATTTTCCAATATCAAATCAATTTCAAATTGATTTCCCAAATTATTTCCAAAACACCAAACAAATTTCCAAATCGATTCCTATGATTTATTTTAACTCCAAATTAATTCCCAAATCGATTTCTAACATTAATTTCAACTCCAAATTAAATTCCAAATTTGTTTTCTAAATTTATTTTCTTTTTGAAACAAATTCTTTTATCTCTTTCAAATACTTAAAATCCGTATCTTAAATAAATTCTTCAACTATTAAACAACATTCTTGAAATTCCTTTATTAAATTTTCTTCCCAAGTCTTTGGAATTAATTCGATCGGATTATAAAAATCAACTTTAATACGTTAATTGTAACGGTCTAGGCTTTTCTACTTTAATTTCTAAAAAATCCAATTTCATATTTCTGGTATCCTATGATACCAAAAATATATTCGGCTAAATTACAGCCTTCAACGATTTCAATCACAAATAATCACACACAGATTTTAAATAATCATTACACAACACACGAAACAAATTAAATATTTGAGGAATCCAGCTGGATCCCTCCAACCTATTTCCCTGCATCCACAGATATTAGCACAACAATTAAATACCAATTCCATTTCTAGGTGGAATATCGCGGTATATAGGATTTATAAAATATTATCCGCTATTATGCGGTGCAATAGGGTCTCATCCGCTATATAATGCGGGAAATCAACTCCAAATACATATATAATACCAATTCCACTTCAAAGTGGAATATCGCGGTATATGGGTTTAATATAATAACCTCCGCTATTATGCGGCGTATAGGGTCTATTTTAAAACAAATAATAACAACCATCATCCAAGCACACAATCAAATTTTTTAAATTTGACTATTTAAAATTAAACAAAAACCTCTGTTTGAGTGAAAAGTTCTCACCTTTGCTTTTATTAGCAATCCATTTCTATCTTGACTCGATTTTCTCGATTTAAGACCTTGCATAACAATTATATGATTTATAAATATTCGAATAAATCGAACAAGTAAATTTTCATTTTATAATTTTACTTAACTAAGAATTTTGTTTTAAACTCATTCCCCTATAACAAATTTAATTAACTTACAAATTTTGATTTTTAAACTAGTCCTTTTAATTTTAAACAAATCCTTTTTCAAAATCTTATTTCCATAAAAATATTTGCATGTATCTATATATTTTTATAAATTTAAAAATACAATAACACCTTCACTGCACAACGTTGACAGTCTTTATATTTTCCAAACCTTGTGTCAATATATATATATATATTTTCACTGTATCTGTACACATTAATGTATGTATATATTATCGAATTTAAATTTAAACAAATAGCATGTACCTTTCTGCTCAAACGCGATCTTCCGAAATGCAGAGATACCACTCAACTTCCTTCTACTGGACCACGGAAACCACCACCTGCTGCCTAGGTCACGTCGACCACACCTAAACGTCAGAACCATCATGGAACGTTCATATTAATCGAACCCACTACCGCTGCCTTTGCGATTTGATGAAGATGAGGAAACTCGTGGATCCTAATTCGAATTCGATCCAAGTCAGACGATCGATTAGCACGCCAGTATCAAGACGAGCCTCCTATGACGAATCGAACGAACTCACGCGCGAACCCACGAGGCCGCTCAACCCAAAAACATATCACCGAGTTCCCCAGTTCGCCAATGATGATCCATCACCTGAAGAACAACATGGGTCTCGCGAGAGCTTCCTCCTTCATCGAGGCTTCACTGACATGAATTCGATTGAAACAGATGACGAGGAAAGCACGGCCTCATCTTCGAATCGAATTCGATGATCGGTTTGAATCGTTTATTATTTAAGAGAGGAGCTTCGATTTTTAATTCGTGAAATAGATTGAATGAAATAGGTGAGAAAGGCTTGCGTCCCATATGAATTAATTCGCCTATTTTTCTCTGCGCGATTTAACAAAAAAGGAACGGGGAACAAGACTTGACGTTAGCGTGAAAGAGGAAGGCTACAACGTTCTGAAGAGGGGACAAAACTCTAATGTAAAGGAAAAAGGTTTGACGTGATAGAAAGTAGGATGATGGTTTAGATTGGTCAACAACTTATATATTATATTTAAATTTCAAATTTAAATCGTCTCGCAAACGCAACTTAAAATTTCGACATCCTATGAAGACGTGCCGCTAGGCGTTTATAATGTTAAAACCCTATGTCGAACACAATGGAATAGGTTCCGAGTCCTAATTCGATCGTATGAAGAAGATAGCATTTTGGATCCAGTTATTAAATTAAATTTCGATATAAATTTCAGCGTGTTTGCTTATCATACGATCACGCGACAACTCTGAATGCTACGGAAATTGAAATCCGATAATAATATAATATTACGGATCCATTGGAACAGGTTTCGTTGAATTCCGAGACTGTGCCTTGGAAGGCTATTTTTAAATATCGATTTAAACGATATAATTTCAAAACTGAATAAATCGTATTCAAACTAAATTCTGAAGCTTCTATTATCTTCAGTATTATCAATATAAATTTTCCAAGCCTTGAAAATATTTTTAAACAACTTAAAACTTAAGATTCAGAATTTTTTTATCCGACTTTAATAAATTAAATTCAATAACTTAATTGCCAAATTCATATTTATACTCGAAATTAAAGTTAAAATAACTATTCAAATATTTAAAATTAATTAAATATTTCGATTTCAAATATTCAAAACTCTGGGTCGTCACATCCTTCCCCCCTTAAAAGAATTTCGTCCCGAAATTTGTAGTTAAGAGGAATGATCCTCAACCCGTTTAATATTTTCCCAAAAGCAAACAGTTTTGTCAATTTATCAACCCAAATATTTTTATTAAAGATTCATTTCAAATTACTTTCCAAAATCTTCCATAGTTTTCGAACAATATTGTTTCTTAACAATTCAAATTTAAATTTAAGTTTAGTTTTCAAACTTTCAAAATTTTCTCAAATTTTTTCTAACTCTCGAAATTTTTGAAAAATTTCGCTAGCGTCTCCTTTGCGCGGCTAGCTCGGTACGACTTCAAAATGGCACCACAGGTCCCCAAATTTCAAGAAAAAAAGAAAATGCCAAGCGGCTAGACAAGAAGATCATCAAATTTCATATCGAAATTCAAATACATACCTTTTTGTTGAGCAATTCAATTTTTATCTTCAAAATCAAAATTCCAATTCAATTTCCTTTAATACACCTGTATATCCTGCTAGCCATAATATCCAGTTAGAATATTCAAATTTATTTTGCATGTTCCTCTACAAAATTTTCAATATATACTTCTTATACCATTTTTACTTAACTATTGAAGTTATATATTCATTTTCATTCTAGACTTTTTTCTTCCTTGTATTAGACATTGTATAAACATTTATACAATTTCATTTTATTTCACACAATTCAAATTGGTTTTCAATATTCAGTTTCAATTCCAGTTTTATTCTTTTGTTCATCCCTAAACATTTATTTTCAGTTTACCATTTTGGTTTACAACCACTTATATTTAAACTGGATTTCAAATTCCATATGAATTTAATTTACCTTTTATTTACAATTGTTAAATTTCGATTCATTTCAAATCATATTCAATTTCGTCATTCCTTCAATTAGTTTTATTTACTAATTTCATTTTAATATTTCACTTTGTTTCATACAATCCAAATTCAATTCTAATTCCAGTTCTATTCACTTACAAATTCGAAATGAATTTCAACATTCAATTTCATTTTCTTGCACTTGCACTTGCACTTGCAAATTTATTTATTCATTCACAATTTATTTTCCAACTTAATAATTTTATTCCAATCATTTCGTCTATAAGATTTCTCAAATTCACATTCATACAAATTAACTCAAATCTTCAATTTCAATTTCATTTTGAATCCATATCATCATTTTGTTTGACTTAAATTTTCAATCTCAATTCTTTTATTCAATTTTATTTTTGAATTCCACTTGAATTAAATTTTTTCCATCCAACTTATTTTATTTCCACATCTACATTTATCTAACTTCTCTTTAAGTTAGATTTTTTTATTTTAACAACTTCAAACTTTACAAGTTATCAACTTAATGATATTCCATAAATATTTTATATAATATTCCAAAATCTTTCCATCTTTTCAAAATCATTTTACAAATCAATTCAAATTATATTTTGAATTTCCAAAACCAAACCCAGTTTTCCAAACAACCTCAAATTTTAAATAATTTGGCAGCAATTCCTCTCTTGGAAACTCGAAAATGAACATCGATGATGCTATAATCATCACCGAAGTTATTTTCCAGCGACCGAAAAGAGTTTAGAGCTTTTATCCCTTCAAAATACTTTCCAAAACCTTTGAAATTCTTTTTCAAATCAAAAAGGAATTTAATTTTTAAAATTTCCAAATTCTTTCAAAAACATTTCCGAAAACTTCTCTGGAATTCTATTTCTAGTTATAAATCACATTTATAATTTACATTCTCAAATTTCATTTGTACATTGATTTTATTTCTAAACTTTTGATTATGATTCCAATTTCTTATTCAATTTCAGTGATAATATTAAATTATCACTTCTTAACAAACAAGCAGCAATATACTATAATAATTTACAAAAATTATTTCCTTTTATATACAAAATAGTTTTGGGTAAAATTATTTCATTTACCGTATTTTAAAACAGTTTATCTTGTTTAAGAGTTTAGAAACTCCTATCGACACAGTTAGCTAGACTGCACCGACCAGAATCTATAAACAATCAACCGATAAGTCAACACAATATAAAACAATTTATATTCACTAACAAATACGTGCTCATATCTATTATTACACTCAAACTCATTCTAGAGTACTCCTGACTCTATCTCTAATGAGTAACACCCATCAGAGCCAAGGTTGTCGCTTAACCAAATGCTCCGATACCACTATGTAACGACTCGTTTTTTTCGACTTTCGAAAGTCGACATTAATACGTCCACTGTATCAACTGCTGATCCATCAATCGCCGGAAAACCGAACCATTAGGGTTTTAGAAGAAAAAGGTAGAAGAAGAAAACAGAAACAATAACAGAATCTCACATATCGCAGCGGAACAACATATAATAGGAAAATGAATATCTTTAAAACAAAGAACTAAATCAGTTATTACATTACATCACATTACATTATCAGAGTGTTACAACAACAACAACGGAAAAGAAATATAACATATACTAGTGATACGCTACGCCATCCAGCTTGCTCCTGATCTCCACAGCATCTCCTGAATTCCATAATA
Source organism: Allium cepa (assembly GCA_030765085.1). Taxonomy (NCBI): domain Eukaryota; kingdom Viridiplantae; phylum Streptophyta; class Magnoliopsida; order Asparagales; family Amaryllidaceae; genus Allium; species Allium cepa. Next base: position 888,781,787 of record CM060940.1, on the reverse strand, counting down.
ACTGAGAACCTGACTCTAGGCTGCCCGTGTGGAAATTGGTGGGCACCCAGAGTTTAGAAAGGGAACAATAAACTCCAGGTCAGTCATGGGACTGGTGTGAGATCTTAAAACAGTTATTTTCACAAAGAAAATAAAATGAATTTCGTTATGCTTTTGAAAAATGAAACTACCATAAGGCCTCCCGGCACACACGCACAATGCAATTGCACACTCGGGAGAGATTTCTCCTTATGATAGTCAAATATGCTTACTAGGAGAAAATTCTTTTGATATTATTATTATTAGTGCATAGTGTGAAAAAAATTTGAAAGTATAATATTAATCTTAGCCAGCATACGTACCATTGTAGTATGCCTACTATAGTTACCATATTAGATGGTAGGTCCTACAACTAAAACCGTACAAGGCGCGTATTGGTGATTGGATTTCCAACAAATGGTCAGGCAAAGGAACTTCCTGGGCCACATGGGTACGCGTCTGGAGGGACGCCCCGAGAACCTAACCGGATCTCTGCCAACACAAGGCCGGGTTACCTCTGCAAAAATAGGTAACTACTGATACGAGTATGTCATCCCCCGGTTGTAAACAACCTTTATCTGAGGATCCTCAATACCAACAACCACAAAGCAATAAATTTGCAGCAACCACATAGGTCAAGTATCTAGGCTCCATACCATGATACCACCTCTATCCAGAAGGAAATGAACATACCCTAAGGGGCGCTACCCCCTAAAACCTTGCTGCATTCTTCCTGTTTCGACCATTCCGGGGTGTGAGGTCCGACGAAGTCTCGTCCACAAAGCTATGCTTTTCACAAAGGCCATGCTTCGATTGACAAATGATCAGCAACACTTCGTATGCCACATTACCAAATTGGGAATGTATCACCAGTAACCATCAACTACATAACCTCTGAGCTCGTACGTCTGAGAAAAGGGTGTTAAGCTAAGAGAATAAATTCTCCGCCAGCAACAGAAATGTATTTGATAGAAACCAGCTTTACATCTCAAATTGTAACGTCAGACACACATCCATACAAGTCCGTTCCGGGATTGATCGGAACCGAAAGCATTTCCAAAGAAGCCCTTGCAATCCGGATATTTACTAATCATGTCCGTAATCCCCATCACAAAGGGTGATAGAATCTCTATACTGGAGCAACCCGGTGCAAAGACATTCGACAAGTAACCCTTTCGCTTTCGAAAATACCCGGTCTTCAACACCATCTTTAAATGCAATCCTAATTCGTCGTATTGTTATTCGGAATGGGTTTTATGACACAAGGTCCTCTCCCGGCTAATCCGAATAACGAGCGCTTATTTAAAAAAATAAGTGTTACATTCAGATTCAACACAAATCACAACAAATTCCATTTTGATCTTTTTAAATAAAAGATCCATCACAATCACAAAGGTTCGATGTGGGTTTCGAATATCCATTTGGAATTCCACTCCGATCGCATCGAATTCGAATGCCATTTAAAAAGGCCAATATTGGTAGTCGGTTATTTAACTATCAATCATTATTCACAACAATTACTGGATTCAAATAATTTTCCAAATAATTTAATTTCAACATATCTTCGCAAGATATAATTTCACACTTCATCCATTTGAAAAACAATTTCAAATCAATTTTTCCCTATGCGGAAAACATTTCCAAATATGTATTCATTTCCGCTGAAAATCTGCCGATTTCAAATATTTTAAAATAATATAAAATACTTATTCAAAATATACTTGGAAACATTTAAAATAAACTATTTAAGAATATATGCTTAAATATTAGTTGTGAAAAACATTATACTAATATCTCATATAAAAATTCAGGTCCAAAACTAATTTTAAAGTAAAATTAGTAGATAGAGTATAAATATTTAAATTACTATTTTCTAAATCAAATATCAATTTAAATCTTTAAAATAATCCCTTATATAATTAATTAAACAAATTTTTACTTTAAACAATTTCCAAAACTAATTTCTCCAACAATATTATTTTAAAACCAAATCTAGAAATTTTAAATTTTACTCAAAATCTATTTTAAAAATATACAAGGCTTTCTAGGGAAGAATTCTTTTTCCATTACAAAATGGTCCATTCAAATAAATTAATAAATCTTCTTGATTTATTTTAATTTACATTTCAAATCTGTAAATTCCTTTCCACACTTTAAAAATAAACCAATATTTATTTTTAAAACAATTTCCCTTTTCTTCATGAATTCCCCTTGTAAATTTACATTTCAAAATATCAACTGATATACGAATTTTAAATCGATTCCCAAATATCATCTTCAAACCAAATCAAATCCCAAATTGATTTCCAATTTATTTCAAACACAAAATCAAATTCCAATTTGATTTCCTAAATTAATTTTCCATTATCAAATCAATTTCAAATTGATTTCCCAAATTATTTCCTAAACACCAAACAAATTTCCAAATCGATTCTTAAGATTTATTTTAACTCCAAATTAATTCCCAAATCGATTTCTAAAATTAATTTCAACTCCAAATTAAATTCCAAATTTAATTTCTAAATTTATTTCCTTTTTGAAATAAATTCTTATATCTCCTTCAAATACTTGAAATCCATATCTTAAATAAATTCTTCAACTATTAAACAATATTCTCGAATTTCTTTTATTAAATTTTTTTCCCAAGCCTTTGGAATTAATTCGATCGGATTATAAAAATCAACTTTAATACTTTAATTGTAACGGTCTAGGCTTTTCTAATTTAATTTCCAAAAAATCCAATTTCATATTTCTGGTATCCCACGATACCAAAAATATATTCGGCTAAATTATAGCTTTCAACGGTTTCAATCACAAATAATCACACATAGATTTTAACTAATCATTACACAACATACGAAACAAATTAAATATTTAAGGAATCCAGTTGGATCCCTCCAACCTGTTTCCGTGCATCCACAAATATTATCACAACAATTAAATACCAATTCCACTTCGAGGTGGAATATCGCGGTATATAGGATTTATAAAATATTATCCGCTATTATGCGGCGCAATAGGGTCTCATCCGCTATATAATGCAGGAAATCAACTCCAAATACATATATAATACCAATTCCACTTCGAGGTGGAATATCGCGGTATATGGGTTTAATATAATAACCTCCGCTATTATGCGACGTATAGGGTCTATTTTAAAACAAATAATAACAACCATCATCCAAGCACACAATCAAAAAATTTAAATTTAACTATTTAAAATTAAACAAAACCCTTTGTTTGAGTGAGAAGATCTCACCTTTGCTTTTATTGGCAATCCGTTTCCATCTTGACTCGATTTTCTCGATTTAAGACCTTGCATAACAATTATATGATTTATAATATTCGAATAAATTGAACAAGTAAATTTTCATTTTATAATTTTACTTAACAAAGAATTTTGTTTTAAACTCATTCCCCTTTAACAAATTTAATTAACTTACAAATTTTGATTTTTAAACTAATCCTTTTAATTTTAAACAAATCCTTTTCAAAATCTTATTCCTATAAAAAATATTTGCATGTATCTATATATTTTTATAAATTTAAAAATACAATAACACCTTCACTGCTCAACATTGACATTCATTGTATTTTCCAAACCTTGTGTCAATATATATATTTTCACTGTATCTGTACACATTAATGTATGTATATGTTATCAAATTTAATTTTAAACAAATAGCCTGTACCTTACTACTCAAACACGATCTGTCGAAATGCAGAGATGCCACTCAACTTCCTTCTACTGGACAACGGAAACCACCACCTACTGCCTAGGTCATGCGACCACACCTAAACGTCAGAACCATCATGGATCGTTCATCTTGATCGAACCCACTACCTCTGCCTTCGCGATTTGATGAAGATGAAGAAACTCGTGGATCCTAATTCGAATTCGATCCTAGTCAGACGATTGATTAGCACGTCAGTATCGCGAAGAGTCTCCTATGACGAATCGAACGAACTCACGCGCGAACCCACGAGGCCGCTCAACCCAAAAACATATCACTGAGTTCCCCAGTTCGCCAATGACGATCCATCACCTGAAGAACAACATCGGTCTCGCGAGAGCTTCCTCCTTCGTCGAGGCTTCACTGACATGAATTCGATTGAAACAGAGGACGAGGAAAGCACGACCTCGTCTTCGAATCGAATTCGATGATCAGTTTGAATCGTTTATTATTTAAGAGAGGAGCTTCGATTTTTAATTCGTGAAATAGATTGAATGAATTAGGGGAGAAAGGCTTGCATCCCATTTGAATTAATTCGCCTATTTTTCTCTGCGTGATTTAACAAAAAGGGAATGGGGAACAAGACTTGACGTTAGCGTGAAAGAGGAAGGCTACAGCGTTCTGAAGAGGGGAAAAAACTCCGATGTAAAGGAAAAAGGTTTGACGTGATAGAAAGTAGGCTAATGGTTTAGATTGGTCAACAACTTACATATTATATTTAAGTTTCAAATTTAGATCGTCTCGGAAACGCAACTTAAAATTTTGACATCCTATGAAGACGTGCCGCTAGACGTTTATAATGTTAAACCCCTATGTCGAACACAATGGAAAAGGTTCCGAGTCCTAATTCGATCGTATGAAGAAGATAGCATTTTGGATCCATTTATTAAATTAAATTTCGATATAAATTTCAGCGTGTTTGCTTATCATACGATCACACGACAACTCCGAATGCTACGGAAATTGAAATCCGATAATAATACAATATTACGGATCCATTGGAACTGGTTTCATTGAATTCCGAGACTGTGCCTTGGATGGCTATTTTTAAATATCGATTTAAACGATATAATTTCAAAACTGAATAAATCGTATTCAAACTAAATTCTGAAGCTTCTATTATCTTCAGTATTATCAATATAAATTTTCCAAGCCTTGAAAATATTTTTAAACAGCTTAAAACTTAAGAATCAGAATTTTTTTTATCCGACTTTAATAAATTAAATTCAATAATTTAATTGCCAAATTCATATTTATATTCGAAATTCAAGTTAAAATAACTTTTCAAATATTTAAAATCAATTAAATATTTCGATTTCAAATATTCAAAATTCTGGGTCGTCACATCCTTCCCCCTTAAAAGAATTTCGTCCCGAAATTTCTAGTTAAGAAGAATGATCCTCAACCCGTTTAATATTTTCCCAAAAGCAAACAATTTTGTCAATTTATCAACCCAAATATTTTTATGAAAGATTCGTTTCAACTCACTTTCCAAAATCTTCCATAGTTTCCGAACAATATTGTTTTCTTAACAATTCAAATTTAAATTTAAGTTCAATTTTCAAACTTTCAAAATTTTCTCAAAATTTTTCTAACTCTCGAAATTTTCGAGAAATTTCGCCCGCGTCTCCTTTGCGCGGCTAGCTCGGTACGACTTCAAAATGGCACCACAGGCGCTCAAATTTCAAGAAGAAAAGAAAAAGCCAAGCGGCTAGACAAGAAGATCGTCAAGTTTCATACTGAAATTCAAATACATACCTTTTTGTCGAGCAATTCAATTTTTATCTTCAAAATCAAAATCTATTTCCATTTCCTTTAATATACCTGTATATCCTGTTAGCCATAATATCCAATTACAATATTCAAATTTATTTTGCACATTCCTATACAAAATTTTCAATATATACTTCTTATACCATTTTTACTTTACTATTGAAGTTATATATCCGTTTCTTTCTAGATTGTTTTCTTCCTTGTATTAGACCTTGTATAAACATTTATACAATTTCATTTTATTTCACACAATTCAAATTGGTTTTCAATATTCAGTTTCAATTCCAGTTTTATTCTTTTGTTCATCCCTAAACATTTATTTTCAATTTACCATTTTGGTTTACAACCACTTATATTTAAACTGGATTTCAAATTCCATATGACTTTAAATTACCTTTTATTTATAATTGTTGAATTTCGATTCATTTCAAATCATATTCAATTTCTTCATTCCTTCAATTAGTTTTATTTACTAATTTCATTTCAATATTTCACTTTGTTTCATACAATCCAAATTCAATTCTAATTCCAGTTCTATTCACTTACAAATTCGAAATGAATTTCAACATTCAATTTCATTTTCTTGTACTTGCACTTGCAATTGAAAATTTATTTATTCATTCACAATTTATTTTCCAACTTAATAATTTTATTCCAATCATTTCGTCTATAAGATTTCTCAAATTCACATTCATATAAATTAACTCAAATCTTCAATTTCAATTTCATTTTGAATCCATATCATCATTTTATTTGACATAAATTTTCAATCTCAATTCTTTTATTCAATTTTCATTTTTAATTCCACTTGAATTAAACTTTTTCCTTCCAACTTATTTTATTTCCACATCTACATTTATCTAACTTCTCTTTAAGTTAGATTTTTTATTTTATTTTAACAACTTCAAACTTTACAAGTTATCAACTTAATGATATTCCATAAATATTTTACATAATATTCCAAAATCTTTCCATCTTTTTAAAATCATTTTACAAATCAATTCAAATTATCTTTAGAATTTCCAAAACCAAACCCAGTTTTCCAAACAACCTTAAATTTTAAAAAGTTTGGCAGCAATTCCTCTCTTGGAAATTCGAAAATGAACATCGATGATGCTGTAGTCATCATCGAAGTTATTTTCCAGTGACCGAAAAGAGTTTAGAGCTTTTATCCCTTCTAAATACTTTGCATAACCTTTGAAATTCATTTTCAAATCAAAAAGGAATTTAATTTCTAAAATTTCCAAATTCTTTAAAAAACATCTCCAAAAACTTCTCTGGAATTATATTTCTAATTATAAATCACATTTATAATTTACATTCTCAAATTTCATTTGTATATGGATTTTATTTCTAAACTTTTGATTATGATTCCAATTTCTTATTCAATTTCAATGATAAGAATTTAATATTATCACTTCCTAACAAACAAGCAGCCATATACTATAATAATTTACAAAAATTATTTCCTTTTATATACAAAATAGTTTTGGGTAAAATTATTTCATTTACCCTATTTTAAAACAATACTATGTCGGTTTATCTTGTTTAAGAGTTTGGAAACTCCTATCGACACAGTTAGCTAGACTGCACCGACCAGAATCTATATACAATCAACCGATAAGTCAACAAAAAATAAAACAATTTATATTCACTAACAAATACGCGCTCATATCTATTATTACACTCAAACTCATTCTAGAGTACTGCTGACTCTATCTCTAATGAGTAACACCCATCAGAGCCAAGGTTGTCGCTTAACCAAATGCTCTGATACCACTTTGTAACGACCCGTTTTTTTCTGACTTCCGAAAGTCGACATTAATACGTCCACTGTATCAACTGCCGAACCATCGATCTCTGAAAAACCGAACCATTGGGGTTTTAGAAGAAAAAGGTAGAAGAAGAAAACAGAAACAATAACAGAATGTCACATATCGCAGCGGAACAACAAATAATAGATAAATGAATATCTTTAAAACAAAGAACTATATCAGTTATTACATTACATCACATTACATCATCAGAGTGTTACAACAGCAACAGCGGAAAAGAAATATAACATATACTAGTGATACGCTACGCCATCCAGCTTGCTCCAGATCTCCACAGCATCTCCTGAATTCCAGAATAACTGAGAATCTGACTCTTGGCTGCCCGTGTGGAAATTGGTGGGCACCCAGAGTTTAGGAAGGGAACAATAAACTCCAGGTCAGTCATGGGACTGGTGTGAGATCTTAAAACAGTTATTTTCTCAAAGAAAATAAAAAGAATTTCGTTATGCTTTTGAAAAATGAAACTACCATAAGGCCTCCCGGCACACACACAATGCAATCGCACACTCGGGAGAGATTTCTCCTTATGATAGTCAAATATGCTTACTATGAGAAAATTCTTTTGATATTTTTATTATTAGTGCATAGTGTGAAAAACATTTGAAAGTATAATATTAATCTTAGCCAGCATATGTACCATTATAGTATGCCTACTATAGCTACCATATTGGATGGCAGGTGTTATCCCGCTTTTTGGTCAGAGCGGAATATCAACTAAGTGGCATGGAATGATGGATATCAGGATTGGAGATCGATTGGAAACAAGGCTGCAACCGATGTCGTTAGAATTTGGCCGAGCTCCGATCAGGACAGAATCGATTGGAAATAATGATGAGGACAAGAAGAGGCTATATTTCGAGTTTCAGGTCAATCTGAGTTCGTATGCTCAAGTTATCATCGATGCAAATCGGAGGGAATAACCCTAAGTTCGAATCCATAGGCGAAGGTACTGTTCGAATCCAGCGGTGCAACCTCTGCTCGAATCCAGTTGTTCGACTCCATCAGATTGCTTCGCCTCCATTTGCGTTCGCATCGATCAGAAGCGAGTTGGTCTCGCGCCTGCCCTGTTCGAATCCAACATGATGAAATCCTTCGAATCCACGATTTTACTCTGCTTCGTATCCATCCAGTGTCCTTGCTTCAAATCCATGGAAGAGGGTGTGTTCGAATCCATCCACTAATGCACATCACGATCGATTCGAACATGCCTCCGTTCGAATCACTTTGTGAACGAAGCCTTCGAATCCACCAAGTCATGGCGGCTAAAACCACGGATTTGACCCAGTCAACTCGGAGTGAAAGGCGGATCGATACGAAGAAAGCGCGCCACGTCAACAACACCACATGCAAAACCATCGATTCGACCCTATCGATTCGAACCCTTCGAATCGAACTCAGCACGTTAACCGGAAATGCAATCTTGAATCAATCATAACTTGAGATCTACAAGTCCAAATGCCATGAAATTTTTACAGGAGTTTGCTTACATGTTGAAGAATGTTCTCACCAAATTTCAGCTCAATTGGATGATTTCTTGATCGATTCGAATGGAGTTCGAATCGATCCCAAAGTGCGCCCAATTTTCCAAGGCCGTGCGCGTGGGCCCCCCTCACGTGCCAGAAGTGGTCTCCCCGATTTTATGCGAAATATCAGCCTCCTAAACCTATAAATAGAGCCCCAGGTCATTCAGAATAGGGGATCAAAATTCTGAAGCGCAAAGACTCTACCAAATTCAACCCAGGACTTCTTCGTTGCTGTTTTATTCAAGTTTTCTTCCTTGTAATCGCTGTAACTGATTGTAATCATCAAGGATAATTAATAAAAGTATAAAAAACTTTGGAGTGGACGTAGGCCGGAGATAGCCGAACCACTATAAATCGTGTGTCTTTGCTTATTATTTTTGGATTGTTGTTTGCTATTTGCTGGGATTTGTGATCTGTGTCTAGATATTGCTGATTTGTATTCATACACTGGTGCTTTCACGGTTTTTGGGGTTTGTGACCAATTTTGGCGCAAACACTTTGGTGCTTTTCACCGAGAAGGACTAGCACCCGCTACGTCAGATTGAAGTTCAGATTTGGAAGGCTTGAATAGTTTAGATTCAGAGGCAATGGCTCGACAGACAAGACAAAGAGCAGATAGAAGCCAACAAGGAGGAAGTCAAGAGGCATCCTCTGGAGTTGGAGAAGGACAAGCTTCTATCTATATTACCAGGGATGAAATGGAAGCTATGGCGAATTCATTGCACGAGAGATTGTTAAAGAGTCAACAGGACATGATGCAGACTTTCTTCGAGCAGATAAGAGCTACAGGAACACAGAACCTTGGACCAACTACAGCAACGGAGAATGTGGAACAAGGAGCTAGGAGCGCAGAACCCAACAGAGGACAGGATATGGAACCAGAGGACAATCAGCCAAGGCTTGGGGGCAGGCCCACAGGATCTGACACTGGAAGACCCTTGGAAGGAGTTCAACAGGCTAGAGCCAACGTTGCTGCTAATGAACCACATGAAGAGTATGTACCAGAATTCCCTCGGGGACACGGGGGGCAACCTTTAACAAACAATGTTGGATTAGCTAAGATTATTAGGAGAACTATGCGTGGAGGTTTGGCCAGCAGAGATTTGGAAGGAGTAAACAAGAGTCTGTTTACACAGGAAATCAGGACAGCTCAAAATCCACCCAAATTCAAACTACCTAGCATGGAGGGATACGATGGCAAGGCAGACCCAACTGATCATTTAATGAGGTATACTAGACATATGGAGATGCTGGGGGCATCGGAGGAAGTGATGGCCCGATGTTTCCCTTTGTACTTGACGGACCTGGCTGCGATTTGGTTCAGGCAGCTGGGAGAAGGATCTATCAGGACTTGGAGGGAATTGGTGGACAGGTTTATAGGACAGTTTCGGGTTCATATCAAGACGCCGAAGAATGTGTTGACATTGACATCAGTAAAAAAAAGGATGGATGAATCGCTTAGAGCTTTTCTAAGTCGATTCAGTGCGGCAGTTACTTCAGTGGATCGGCCGGATCCATCGATGGTTTTGATGGCGGCAATATCAGGAATCAGAGAGGATTCAGATTTTAAGATATCGCTAGTACGAGACCCACCTCAGGATATCGAGGAATTCTTTCACGAGGCTGATAGGTTCCTTCGGCAAGAAAACGCATGCATGGACTTAAAGATAAAGGAAGTGAATGCAGCTGGGGGTGGAGGATCATCCAACGGAAATTCAGATAAGGATAAGGGAAAGAGGAAGTTGGACGACGATTCTGGAAATGCAAGGAAGCGATGGAAGGATCCAAAGCTTTCCACTTACACAGGGTTAAACGAGACGCTGGAACGGATATACATGGAGACTCGGGATCGCCTTCCTTACCGAAGGCCGGCTAGGAGAGAACCTTCTGAACGGGAAAGGGCATCAGGAAGGCATTGTCTTCTCCACGACTTAGACGGACATGACACCAACAACTGCAGGCAATTAAAGGATATAGTTGAGGAACATGTGAGGAACGGGCAGCTGAGATAGTATGTTGGGGCAAGGAATGCAGCGGTGGAGCAGGAGCAACCACCGTCTACCCCTAACCGTGATGGTACGAGGCCCAGGGATGGCGGTCGATTGGTTATCAATTGACCTGGATAATATGAAATAAGTAACAAACCATCGGCAAGCGACTAAATCGTTTACACATGTATGGGGATGGAGATAGCCCCTAGGCATGCTCTGAATGATGACAAACCGTGAAGCTATGGTTTGTGAAATCTGTTCTCTTGTTTTGGTTTGAACATTCGTTTTTCTAGTTTGGTTTTGGAGTTTGGTTTGAACTCCTGGTTTTTGTTTTCTTTCTGGTTTTGATTTTCTTTTGGATGACTGGTTTTTGTTTTGGATGCTGTCTTGGATTTTTGATTTTCTGGTTTTAACTTGGATTTTGGATTGAATTTTGATTGGATTTTTATCTGATTTTTTGATAAAAGGTCGTCGGGTATGGATTATGCTTGGCAAGGGGTGAGTCGCTTTGCCCGAACGCGGTAAATTGACTCATTCAGGTCGTCGAGTATGGACTATGCTCCGCAAGGGTCCGGAGTGACCAGGATTCGGCCTAGGACTTAGGCCCTATATTATCACTTATTATTTTCAGGTCGTTGAGTATGGACTATGCTCAACAAGGGTCTGAAGAGACCATGATTCGGCTTAGGACTTAAGCCACGACATTACTTGCGCCCAGGGACACTGGGCCACGGTCGTCAAGTGTGGATTGCGCTTGGTAAGAGCCCGGAGAGGTTATGGATTTGGATATCGACCCAGAGAGGCCCTGGATTCGGTTATTGGCTATTGGATAAAGATGGATTAAAAATCGATTATCGAGTTCAGATGGACATGGAATTGGCTATGGATTTTGGATATCGAATTCGGAGTTATTCAAAACACGCCTTCTTACAACAAGGCATGTTTTGGGGGGCAAACGTTATCCCGCTTTTTGGTCAAAGCCGGAATATCAACTAAGTGGCATGGAATGATGGATATCAGGATTGGAGATCGATTGGAAACAAGACAGCAACCGATGTCGTTAGAATTTGGCCGAGCTCCGATCAGGACGAAATCGATTGGAGATAATGATGAGGACAAGAAGAGGTTATATTTCGAGTTTCAGGTCAATCCGAATTCGTATGCTCAAGTTATCATCGATGCAAATCGGAGGGAATAAACCTAAGTTTGAATCCATAGGCGAAGGTACTGTTCGAATCCAGCGGTGCAACCTCTGCTCGAATCCAGTTGTTCGACTCCATCAGATTGCTTCGCCTCCATTTGCGTTCGCATCGATCAGAAGCGAGTTGGTCTCGCGCCTGCCCTGTTCGAATCCAACATGATGAAATCCTTCGAATCCACGATTTTACTCTGCTTCGTATCCATCCAGTGTCCTTGCTTCGAATCCATGGAAGAGGGTGTGTTCGAATCCATCCACTAATGCACATCACGATCGATTCGAACATGCCTCCGTTCTAATCACTTTGTGAACGAAGCCTTCGAATCCACCAGGTCAAGGCGGCTAAAACCATGGACTCGACCCAGTCAACTCGGAGTGAAAGGCGGATCGATACGAAGAAAGCGCGCCATGTCAACAACACCACGTACAAAACCATCGATTCGACCCTATTGATTCGAAGGGGGTCGATTCAAACTCAGCACGTTAACCGGAAATGCAATCTTGAATCGATCATAACTTGAGATCTACAAGTCCAAATGCCATGAAATTTTTACAGGAGTTTGCTTACATGTTGAAGAATGTTCTCACCAAATTTCAGCTCAATTGGATGATTTCTTGATCGATTCGAATGGAGTTCGAATCGATCCCAAAGTGGGCCCAATTTTCCAAGGCCGTGCGCGTGGGCCCCCCTCACGTGCCAGAAGTGGTCTCCCTGATTTTAGGCGAAATATCAGCCTCCTACACCTATAAATAGAGCCCCAGGTCATTCAGAAAAAGGGATCGAAATTCTGAAGCGCAAAGACTCTACCAGATTCAACCCAGGACTTCTTCATTGTTGTTTTATTCAAGTTTTCTTCATTGTAATCACTGTAACTGATTGTAATCATCAAGGATAATTAATAAAAGGATAAAAAACTTTGGAGTGGACGTAGGCCGGAGATAGCCGAACCATTATAAATCGTGTGTCTTTGCTTATTTTTGTATTTTTGTTTGCTATTTGCTGGGATTTGTGATTTGTGTCTGGATATTGCTTATTTGTATTCATACACTGGTGCTTTCACGGTTTTTGGGGTTTGTGACCAATTTTGGCACAAACAGCAGGTCCTACAACTAAAACCGTACAAGGCGCGTATTGGTGATTGGATTTCCAACAAATGGTCAGGCAAAAGAACTTCCTGGGCCACATGGGTACGCCTTTGGAGGGACGCCCGAGAACCTAACCGGATATATGCCAACACAAGGCCGGGTTACCTCTGCAAAAATAGGTAACTACTGACATGAGTATGCCATCCTCCGGTTGTAAACAACCTATATCTGAGGATCCTCAATACTAACAACCACAAAGTAATAAATTTGCAGCAACCACATAGGTCAAGTATCTGGGCTCCATACCACGATACCACCTCTATCCAGAAGGAAATGAACATACCCTAAGGGGCGCTACCCCCTAAAACCTTGCTGCATTCTTCCTGTTTCGACCATTCCGGGGTGTGAGGTTCGACGAAGTCTCGTCCACAAAGCTATGCTTTTCAAAAAAGCCATGCTTCGATCAACAAATGATCAGCAGCACTTCGTATGCTACATTACCAAATTGGGAATGTATCACTAGTAACCATCAACTACATAACCTCTGAGCTCGTACGTCTCAGAGAAGGGTGTTAAGCTAAGAGAATAAATTCTCCGCCACCAACAGAAATGTATTTGATAGAAACCAGCTTTACATCTCAAATTGTAACGTCAGACACACATCCATACAAGTCCGTTTCGGGATCGAACGAAACCGAAGGCACTTCCAAAGAAGCCATCGCAATCCGGATATTCACTAATCATGTCCGGAATCCCCATCACAAAGGGCGATAGAATCTCTATACCGGAGCAACCCAATGCAGGGACATTCGACAAGTAATCCTTTCGCTTTCGAAAATACCCGGTCTTCAATACCATCTTTAAATGCAATCCCATTTCGTCGTATCGTTATTCAGAATGAGTTTTATGACACAAGGTCCTCGCCCTGCTAATCCGAATAACGAGCGCTTATTTAAAAAAATAAGTGTTACATTCAGATTCAACACAAATCACAACAAATTCCACTTTGATCTTTTTAAATAAAAGATCCATCACAATCACAAAGGTTCGATGTGGGTTTCGAATATCCATTTGGAATTCGACTCCGGTCGCATCGAAATTCGAATGCCATTTAAAAAGTCTAATATTGATAGTCGGTTATTTAACTATCAATCATTATTCACAATGATTACTGGATTCAAATAATTTTCCAAATTATTTAATTTCAACATATCTTCGCAAGATATAATTTCACACTTCATCCATTTGAAAAACAATTTCAAATCAATTTTTCCCTATGTTGAAAACATTTCCAAATATGTATTCATTTCCGCTGAAAATCTGCCGATTTCTAATATTTTAAAATAATATAAAATACTTATTCAAAATATACTTGGAAACATTTAAAACAAACTATTTTAGAATATTTGCTTAAATATTTGCTATGAAAAATATTATACTAATATCTCATATAAAAATTCAGGTCCAAAACTAATTTTAAAATAAAATTAGTAGATAGATATAAATATTTAAATAACTATTTTCTGAATCAAATATCAATTTAAATCTTTAAAATAATCCCTTATATAATTAATTAAATAAATTTTTACTTTAAACAATTTCCTAAACTAAGTTCTCCAACAATATTATTTTAATACCAAATCTAGAACTTTTAAATTTTATTCAAAAGCTATTTTGAAAATATACTCGGCTTTCCAAGGAAGAATTATTTTTCCATTATAAAATGGTCCATTCAAATAAATTAATAAATCTTCTTCATTTATTTTAATTTACCTTTCAAATCTGTAAATTCCTTTCCACACTTTAAAAATAAACCAATATTTATTTTTAAAACAATTTCCCTTTTCTTCACGAATTCCCGTTGTGAATTTACATTTCCAAATATCAACTGATATACGAATTTTAAATCGATTCCCAAATATCATCTTCAAACCAAATCAAATCCCAAATTGATTTCCAATTTATTTCAAACACAAAATCAAATTCTAATTTGATTTCCCAAATTAATTTTCCAATATCGAATCAATTTCAAATTGATTTCCCAAATTATTTCCGAAACACCAAACAAATTTCCAAATCGATTCCTAAGATTTATTTTAACTCTAAATTAATTCCCAAATCGATTTCTAAAATTAATTTCAACTCCAAATTAAATTCCAAATTTAATTTTTAAATTTATTTCCTTTTTGAAATAAATTCTTTTATCTCTTTCAAATACTTAAAATCCGTATCATAAATAAATTCTTCAACTATTAAACAACATTCTCAAAATTACTTTATTAAAATTTTTTTCCCAAGTCTTTGGAATTAATTCGGTCGGATTATAAAAATCAACTTTAATACTTTAATTGTAACGGTTTAGGCTTTTCTACTTTAATTTCCAAAAAATCCAATTTCATATTTTTGGTATCCTACGATACCAAAAATATATTCGGCTAAATTACAGCCTTCAACGGTTTCAATCACAAATAATCACACACTGATTTTAAATAATCATTACACAACATACAAAACAAATTAAATATTTGAGGAATCCAGTTGGATCCCTCCGACCTGTTTCTCTGCATCCACAGATATTAGCACAACAATTAAATACCAATTCCATTTCGAGGTGGAATATCGCGGTATATAGGATTTATAAAATATTATCCGCTATTATGCGGCGCAATAGGGTCTCATCCGCTATATAATGTGGGAAATCAACTCCAAATACATATATAATACCAATTCCACTTCGAGGTGGAATATCGCGGTATATGGGTTTAATATAATAACCTCCGCTATTATGCGGCGTATAGGGTCTATTTTAAAACAAATAATAACAACCATCATCCAAGCACACAATCAAAATTTTTAAATTTAACTATTTAAAATTAAACAAAACCCTTTGTTTGAGTGAGAAGATCTCACCTTTGCTTTTATTAGCAATCCGTTTCCATCTTGACTCGATTTTCTCGATTTCAGACCTTGCATAACAATTACATGATTTATAAATATTCGAATAAATCGAACAAGTAAATTTTCATTTTATAATTTTACTTAACTAAGAATTTTGTTTTAAACTCATTCCCCTTTGATAAATTTAATTAACTAACAAATTTTGATTTTTAAACTAATTCTTTTAATGTTAAACAAATCCCTTTTCAAAATCTTTTTCCCATAAAAATATTTGCATGTATCTATATATTTTTATAAATTTAAAAATACAATAACACCTTCACTGCTCAACATTGACAGTCTTTATATTTTCCAAATCTTGTGTCAATATATATATTTTCACTGTATCTGTACACATTAATGTATGTATATATTATCAAATTTAAATTTAAACAAATAGCTTGTACCTTACTGCTCAAACACGATCTGCCGAAATGCATAGATACTACTCAACTTCCTTCTACTAGACCACGGAAACCACCACCTGCTGCCTAGGTCACGTCGACCACATCTAAACGTCAGAACCATCACGGAACGTTCATCTTGATCGAACCCACTGCCGCTGCCTTCACGATTTGACGAAGATGAGGAAACTCGTGGATCCTAGTTCGAATTCGATCCAAGTCAGACGATCGATTAGCACGCCAGTATCGCGACGAGCCTCCTATAACGAATCGAACGAACTCACGCGCAAACCCACGAGGCCGCTCAACCCAAAAACATATCACCGGGTTCCCCAGTTCGCCAATGATGATCCATCACCTGAAGAACAACGTCGGTTTGAATCGTCTTCGAATAATTCGATTGAAACAGAGGACGAGGAAAGCACGGCCTCGTCTTTGAATTGAATTCGATGATCGGTTTGAATTGTTTATTATTTAAGAGAGGAGCTTTGATTTTTAATTCGTGAAATAGATTGAATGAATTAGGGGGGAAAGGCTTGGGTCCCATTTGAATTAATTCGCCTATTTTTCTCTGCGTGATTTAACAAAAGGGGAACGGGGAACAAGACTTGACGTTAGCGTGAAAGAGGAAGGCTACAACATTCTGAAGAGGGGAAAAAACTCCGATGTAAAGGAAAAAGGTTTGACGTGATAGAAAGTAGACTGATGGTTTAGATTGGTCAACAACTTACATATTATATTTAAATTTCAAATTTAAATCGTCTCGGAAATGCAACTTAAAATTTCGACATCCTATGAAGACGTGCCGCTAGGCGATAGTGTTAAACCCTTATGTCGAACACAATGGAAAAGGTTCCGAGTCCTAATTCGATCGTATGAAGAAGATAACATTTTGGATCCTGTTATTAAATTAAATTTCGATATCAATTTCAGCGCGTTTGCTTATCATACGATCATGCGACAACTCCGAATGCTATGGAAGTTGAAATCCGATAATAATACAATATTACGGATCCATTGGAACTGGTTTCGTTGAATTCCGAGACTGTGCCTCGGAAGGCTATTTTTAAATATCGATTTAAACGATATAATTTCAAAACTGAATAAATAGTATTCAAATTAAATTCTGAAGCTTCTATTATCTTCAGTATTATCAATCTAAATTTTCCAAGCCTTGAAAATATTTTTGAACATCTTAACACTTAAGATTCAGAATTTTTTATCCGACTTTAATAAATTAATTCAATAATTTAATTGCCAAATTCATATTTATATTCGAAATTCAAGTTAAAATAACTTTTCAAATATTTAAATCAATTAAATATTTCGATTTAAAATATTCAAAATTCTGGATCGTCACAGATTACTTGGTCATTTACAATAATTTAAAACAAATTTACATATCGATTCAGTGTTAAATATTATATCAATTACAATGTTTAGTTTCAACTGCAATTAAATCCCCTTAATTACAATTTAATTCCAATAAAAAAATTAATTTGATTTCAATCTTTTTATTCAATCAATCATTACTCTATAGACATAATTAACATTGGTTTAAATTTTATTATATTAATATTCTCCAATTATCATCTTTTATCATATTCATTGCAATATTCCAATTATATTGAATTTTCGTCAATTTTCATGTTAAATAAAATTTTAAAATCCCAATAAATTAACTTATCTTAGTTTCAATCTTTCTATTAAATCAATTATTGCCTTATGACTATAATTGATATTGTTGTACATTTTATTGCATTCGCCTTTTATGGTTATCGTTTTAACTCACATTAACATAACATTCAATTATATTTATTTGTAATTGATTAAATAAATTGGTAACAACTAATAATTGTCGCCTTTTCTACATTTAATAACATTTGCAAGTTTGTTATCTACACACAGATGTCATAGCTACTTACATAACACTAATTTCATCAAATTACAATTTATATTATGGGGTTTTGGACCAAAGGTCCCTATTCTCAAACCTCATGCATAAAAAGTTCCTACTCATAAACCCATGTAAATTAGGTCCCTGTTTTGTTATTTTTTTACCAAATTGTCCCCTTCTAGAAAATCAGCCCAACATTGAAATCAGGCGCAAAAGTAGCATAAATTAGTCAAAAACTAAAAATAGGGACCAAATTTTCATAACTTTTTCGGAAGGGACTTTTCTTCCATCATCTTTCAACTCTAAGGACTTGGTAGTCATTCCTTGTTAAATTATTTCATTAATTAATACTACATTTAAACAATCAATTATTCTTATGATCCAATTATCAATTAATACACACCTTATTACAAAAATTACAATCTATAACCATGTAACGCCCCACTCCGAGAGCTCATTAACAAAGAGTATTATATGGATAATACCGTCTGCTAATGCAGACAATAGAGTATAATGGAAGCGACCATGTGTAATACTTTAACTGTCTACTGAACACGTCGAAAAATGGAATCTATTTTTTTTCGCATGTGGTTCGACATATTCAATAAATACTTAAAGAAAAAAAACTACAATGGCCAAAAGATCTATCAGAACAAAACATAATAGCAGAATGAACATCATCACAGAACAACATCAGATAATAAGCAAATAGTCTCAGCACAATACAACATCAAGTATAGATCCAAATATAAAAGTGGGTACAAAGCCACTACTCATAAATTCGTGAGTCAAATGAATATACACAAGATAGTCATAATATCAGAGTATCATAAAGGATGGATAACAAGTAAAGCTATCTATAGTATAACGGATATATCCAAAGCGGAAGCACTGAAGCAAGCTAAGTCCAAAACGACCTAACCTGAAACAACTCGGTCTGACCCGAGCATAAAATACTCAGGTCAGGTTAGCTAAACAAATCAGTTAGATAAACTGAACAATAATCACGATAAGATAATAAGGCAACATATAACATAATAATCTCCAAAAGAGAAACATATATCATTGTAATAAAGACCAAAATCTCTCACATAGAGAAGAAACAAACATGTGAGTAGAGATGTATAACAAGCCTCATATCATCGGCATAACGTAAGCACAAATGCCAAAACAAAAACATCTAAGTAGAGATGTCAAAGACGATACATCTAAGCAGAGATGTATAACAGGCCATCTAAGTAGAGATGCCAACAACAATACATCTATGTAGAGATGTATAACGGCCATCTAAGTAGAGATGCCAAAACGATACCTCTAAGGGAGACAGTCTGAAGATACTATCCCAAAGGTAATAAAAGGAATGTGTCACGAACTTTTAGCAAGGAACCCGTAAAGTGTTAACGTGAGTCCCATACCCCACGTTCGCCCTAAACGGTTTACTAACCAATCGTAAGCTTCCACACTGAAAGTAGTACAAAGTTCACCTCATGTCATCGGTAAA
The DNA here is from genome assembly GCA_030765085.1 of Allium cepa. NCBI lineage: Eukaryota > Viridiplantae > Streptophyta > Magnoliopsida > Asparagales > Amaryllidaceae > Allium > Allium cepa. Next base: position 888,761,890 of record CM060940.1, on the reverse strand, counting down.
CTAGGTCGAAAGACCAAAACGATCAATCGAATAGGTCGGGGATTAACTGGAGAGGAAATACACACGGTTTCATAGGCCGGAGTTTTTCCCAACCGTTTAAGCACCTTTCCACATCGCTCGAAGTGCTAAAGTATGAGTGTGGGATTTTGTTATAGAAAATAATTACTGAAACAGATTTATAATTGGTTTGAAATCACTTTAAAACGGCCCTTGAAAACTCTCCTATTATGGAGTAATTAATTTAATAATTAAAGATAATATTATATGATAATTTCGAAAGCCATTTCGGGGTGAAAAATCCTTTTGAAACCTTTTTATAAGGCCCGTGTACAAAATCCAGAGACAAATCTCAAAGAAGTCGATAAAACCAGAAAATCACTGAAAATATTGTGTTTGAAAATAGTCCAAAACTGACACGAACCCAAATTCGGAAAATTATTCGGACTAGCAAGCCGAATCCGAATGGCATGAAAATTTGTAGGAAAGTACTACGACATTCCTACTTCAGAACGCAAAAAGAATTACTCGATTCCGACTTGAAACGAAGTTGCAATGACGCTCCAAAGTCGGACCCGGAAACAGTGAATACACTGTTTCATGCTGAGATCCGGGTCCCTCTTCAACAGCAATTTCGAAGAGTCAAATGAACTCGGATACTAATAAAACTTTCTAAAGATGGAGTTAGGAACTCCAGTTTTCCAACGAGTCCAAAAACGTTGGATTCCGACATAGGATGTGACCGTGGTGATGTCACAAAGTTTCAATTTCAAAACTGAAAACGGAAAAATGCTTTCACTGAGAATATTCTTAAGTGTTGGAAAATAGTCCAAAACTGACGCGAACCCAAATTCGAAAAATTATACGGACCAGGAAACTGAATCCGAATGGCGTGAAAATTGGTAGAAACGTAGTCTGACATTCTTACTTCAGAACGTAAAAAGATTTACTCGATTCCGACTTGAAACGATGTCGCAGCGACGCTCCAAAGTCGGACCCGGAAACAGTGAATACACTGTTTCAGGCTGAGATCCGGGTCCCTCTTCGACAGCAATTTCGAAGAGTCAAAAGAACTCGGATACTAATCAAACTTTCTAGAGATGGATTTTGGAACTCCAGTTTTCCAACGAGTCCAAAAACGTTGGATTCCGACCACGGATGTGACCGTGGCGATGTCACAAAGTTTCAGTTTCAAAACTGAAAACAGGAAAAATGTATACACACCAGCTGCAAATACTCAGAAACCAGCAGTAAAACTGCATTCAGGTCCGTTTTTGAGCCCGGATTTCACCATTCACATGATCACCGAATGCTACGAAATTTGGAGGGGTTATAGATGACAATACTAACTATCACCAAGAAGTGATTTGGCATGTTTTCATCAGATATTGAAAGAGATATTCCTGGTCAAAGTTGCAGCAAAAATCAGTTTTAGAATTTTGCAAAACATAGAGAAATGAGCTAATTAATTCAATTTTTTTTGCTCAAATGATTTAGTAATGACCATTAACAATTATCAAATCATACCATAGATATATATCTAGCCATAGCATGAAAATGATGAGGATATAGCTAGCATTACCTCACAACCACTATAGCAAGCAACTTGTGTGCAATGTCCAAATGGAAGGAATGATAATCAACAAGCTTTGATATTCATGCAACACAACAAATCAAGTGTTACTAGGCTAATTCCAGAAATTAAGAGATGCTTATACATAGATCAGGAGAGGGTTTACCTAGTATTCCTCTCAAGCAAAAGAACAAACACCTATATGGCACTAATCAAAGCTAAGAGATGATGATCAAGGAGCTAAAAAAATACCAAAACACATAAAACCAAGAGTTACAACATGATTTTCAGAAATTAAAGAGAGTTAGAAACGGATTACAAGAGGGTTTTTGCATTACCTTCCCTTACTTTAACTAGCTTAAGCCAATATAAGAGAGGATGGAGCTTTCCTAAGCATGGAGACCATTTTTAGGTTTAGGGTTTTAGGAATTTTTTTGATTAGGGTTGGAATGAATGAGGGTTAAGAGTTTGAGATGATTTATAGAATGGTAAGTGGGTTTGGGTTAGACTAATGGACCCCTTAAGAGAGGGTGGCTCTAAACATGTATAAAAATTGTTTAAGTGTTAACATAGCCATGAAAACCCATACTTAACCAAATCCCCTTCTTAAATTTACCATTTACTTTTAATTGTTCCAAAATAATACTTCGCCTCATTTTTAAAAACACATTTATTTAAAATTTCCATATTTTTAAATAAATTATCCTTATCCCAAAAATCCATTTGCTCCATTTAAATAAAGTCCTAATTTTTTTTTCGGTAATGCAAATCCCAGGTTGTTACAGACTCCCCCTTAAGAAAATTGCGTCCCCGCAATACCTTAAGATGGACGTCGTCTATAACGTCTAATCCAAAAAAAAATGATAGAAGATCGTATAGAGATTCTCACTCGTACTACAAGATGGAAGAAAGCCAGGATAAGAACGCTCGATAAATTCTCTGGTCTCCCAAGTGCAGTCCTTAGGATTCGGTGACCATTGAATTTTCACAAGCTGAACCTCTTTGTTGCGAAGGCGTCTGACCTCCAAATCAAGAACACGAAGGGGTTGCTGCTCCAATGATAAATCAGGTGAGTTCTCTAAATCAGGCACGATATGTGGCTCAATAATAGAATCAAGATCGCGCACACACTTGCGAAGCTGAGACACATGGAACACGTCATGCATTCCAGAAAAGTGAACAGGTAGAGCCACACGATAAGCAACGGGGCCGATGCGTTCCGTGATAGGAAATGGTCCAACATAGCGAGGAGCCAATTTCCCTGTAGAGCTGAAACGCACAACCCCCTTCATGGGAGAAATCCGAATGAAGATAAAATCACCAATGGAGAACTCAAGAGGCTTCCTACGGTTGTCCGCGTAGGATTTTTGGCGGTCCCGTGCCTCTCTCATTCTTTGACGGATAAGAACAATCTTCTCAGAAGATTCCCGAACTGAATCTGGACTAAGAATGAGCTTCTCGCCAGATTCTAACCAACAAGCAGGAGAGTGACATGGCCTTCCGTATAGAGTCTTGAAAGGTGCCATGCCAATACTAGACTGATAGATGTTGTTGTAGGAGAACTCTACGAGAGGTAAGTGATCCTCCCAACTACCCCCGAAATCCAGAATACAAACGCCCAAAAGATCCTCCAAAACACGATGCACCCTCTCAGTCTGACCGTCAGTCTGAGGGTGATAAGCAGTAGAGAGATTCAGCTTTGTGCCCAAAGCTGACTGTAGGCACTTCCAGAAGTGACTAGTGAAAATGGTGTCTCGATCACATACGATAGAGCTAGGAATGCCATGAGGTCGTACGACTTCCTTCACATAGAGCTTGGCCAACTGAGGTGCAGTTCGAGTGGACTTAATCGGAATGAAATGAGCCAATTTGGTCAAGCGATCAACAATAACCCAGATAGAAGTATGGCCTGACCTCGATCGAGGCAGACCGTCAATGAAATCCATGGATATCTGATCCCATTTCCATAATGGAATCTCCAGAGGCTGAAGAAGACCAGATGGACACTGATGCTTGGCCTTGATCTGTTGACAAGTCATGCAACCGCTCACTTAACTTGCAACATCTCTCTTCAATTCCTCCCAATAATATAGTCGGCACATATCGGCATACATCTTACTCGAACCGGGATGTATAGTGTACTTAGTGCGATGGCACTCGTCCAGAATGTCACGCCTAAGTGATAAATCAGATGGTACAACAATACGGTTCTTCCTACGAAGACACCGATGAAAATCAAGAGAATAATCCAGCAATGTCACATCACTGGATCCCGACTCGCACTACAACAAAAAGACCCTACTATAGCGCCCGAAAAACGCTATTAAAGGATATTATAGCGGTTCGATAAACGCTGTATAACGACATGTGATTAAAAACAACCAACATTAGATAGCACAAAAAAAGCGCTATAAAAATTGTTACTTTCATAGCGCAAATATTGCGCTATGTTATTTATTTTTATAGCGGCAAAAGAGGCGTTATTAATTAATATCACAGCGCTATTAGCCCACTATGAAATTCGTTATTAGCCACAAAATACTTTTTGTTTTTTCTAAGATAGCACTAATATTGCGCTATAGAAAGTGTTAATAGCGGATTATTAGCGCTGTATTTGAACAGGTTATTGTAGACGGTAACTTGTCACAACTCCAATATGCCGCTATAAAAAGTCAGCTACAATAGCGCTTGTACTCTGCTATAATATCTTATTTTATAGCGCTTGCTGATATATCATTCATCATTATTTATAGCGCTTTTTGTAATACCATAGCGCTTTTCTACATCCTACTAATAAACTGCAGTATTAAATACCAATATCAAAAAGCACAATAATAATCATAAAAGATAATAAATATAGAGATGTAACACATTACATTAAACATACCAAATATTCATACACATCAAAACATAGTAGCAAATATTTTAAGCACACCCCAAAAAATGGTAGCATAGTTTAACAAAAAAAAACAAGTACATATTTGATTGTTTGCATTAAAATGAAGATCACAGCTTTAGCATCTTCTTCTTTCACACACCTGCAAATAAGATAAATAATTACATTAAGAACAATACATAATTAATGATAGAAGTTTTTACATGTAACAAAAAACTAAATTATTGCATATTATTGCATGTCTCATTTTATATTCGTACATGTTACTATCCATTTGAGTCTACATCAAAACCAATATAGTAGAAAATTAGTTAGGAAAGAGAACAAAAACATCATAAAAAATTTATGACCGAGCACACTGAACACATTATAGAAGAAGAGATGATACCTGAAAGGCAAAGGCTTCTTTCCCTTTGATAATAGCAACCATTGCTGTATTACGATCATCAAATACACTGTAAAATAACTGGTGAAACTCACGCCTGCAGTATTAGGCTTGGTACTTTTTTCGGGAACAGAGTAAACAAAACCAATATTTAATCATGCCATGTAGCAAAGCAGTAATAAGCAGATAATAAAGAAAAAAATAAAGGACCTTGTTTTACTTCTCCTTCCCACATCATCAACGTTAACTCCAGTAGCATATATACCACTGTTCAACTGCAACTCCATCACACTGCATCTCCAACCACCAGATCACTACACCTCTACAACCTAATTGATCTCCAACCTAATTGATCAATTTATTTCACATAGAGAATCATGGTAGTTTACAAATAGAGAGCACATCAAACTCCGTTTATTTCACTATATATATTAACCATAATGGTAATTATTTTTTGTTGATTTTATTGTGTGTTTGTTTTGTGTGTTCGTTTGCATTTAAAAAAAATATTGTTGTGTGTTTGTGTGTGATTTTTGTTTGCATTTTGTTTGTGTATTGCATTTGCATTTCTATTAAAAAAATTATACACAACTTCATTTTCAAAATTATATTCCATTTCACTTTTTATTTTATTTTTACATTACATAATTCCAAAAAGAAAAAAAATACGCAACTTCAATTCCTATAAGTGCACTTCTCTGCACATATCAGTGCCTGTGCACTTCTTTCCACTGTTCACACTACGACATACCCACCATATCACTCTGCTTCATCATTACATACATTAACCCAATACCACAATTTCAAACTCCTTCCTCTACACACTCATTGCCTCGACAAACTTCATCAAACTCCAGCAACCCTTGACATATGCCCTTAAAACTCATCACCCATACATATCATTTCCACCAGCAACATACTCTTCACCAATTGTTGCTCCTCTTTGTTTCATTTCACCCCATATACCATTATCTCTGCGCTGCTGCTTGCTGCATACATCTCTGATCAACTCTGCTACCAAACATCACGACACCACTGCCACCTACCCACGCACACTGCTCCAGACTTCCTCAACTGCCCATCCACCTACCCGATGCTGCTCTATGCATCAAAACTGTGCACATTTTCATTCCATAAAACATCAGTACATACATCACTCCACAGCTTCATATCACCCATTCATCACTACATACAACATCACTTCTATATACATATAACTTCATATCACCACAACCTAGTCAACCGGTCACTCTGCAACATACATCACTCCACTTCAATACAACAACCACCATCAGTTCAACATTCAACAAACCATTCTCCACTGTACTCCCCTCTAAACTGCTCATCACTCCAATAACAAGTTCCTTGTCACAACAGAACACCAGTCATCGTCCCTTACATCACAAACATCTTCCCACTTTACCACATCATCTCCAACCTGGTCACAAGTATCCCCTCAACAAACCCCATTGTCCTGCCTTCCCCTCAAATTCTGCCAACACATACTACCATTACAAAGACTGTCATCATTTCATTCAACATATACAACCGCTCTGCTGTCTTACAAACAACCAACTCCTACAACACACCGCTGCTCTGCTACCAGTAACATTATCAACCCCCCTGAACCATCGGCAACCTGAAACTAACTTCTGCAACCACCATCTCATATTCTAGACCTATATTTTAATCTAAGAATGGTAATCTCCAACTCATATTCATAATTTACCTATTTCCATAGAGGAAAGAAACACATCTTCTCAGATTATTTCATTATTATAATATTTCTTTATCAAAAAAATTCAATCCTAGACAATAACAAATGTTATTATCTTGCCAATTACTACTTATTTAAGTTGCAAGGCTACTAAATTGAGTTGTTAATCCCCTATGCATACGTTAAGAATCAATATTACTAAATAAAAAAGAGGTTATTGACAGTTTATGCATTCTAACTATTGAATTAGCAGGTTGATTATATTTAAAATTGTATCTTGGACAAGTCTCATCCTTATTCTACATCACCAAACTTGCATATATGCACACACACACACACATCAAACCCGACCCAAAGCAAAGTTGGGCTTTGGACAAAAAATAATTTAAGAGAAAGAATAAAGGTGTTGATAATATGGAAATTGGAAAATGATTCAAACTTGTATCTCAAGTTCAGTAATGAAACAACCAACCAGTCAAATTATAGCTGATATTATCAAATTAGAAAACAGTAGATATTTATAACTAACTATAATAAAATTGGACCCTACGACTTAGTGAGCCAGAGTCGGTAGATATTATGTTCAGTAGAAAATAGAAATTTCACTAGAAATTAATTCCTCCATGTAGATTTAAAACATCAAACAAATGAATACAGTTCCACACAACTGAGTGATAAATTAAATAGTTGATATAAGAATAATCAATAACAAATTGCTGTAGATAATAAATATTTTCAAAATGGAATTGTGACAAAAGGAAGCAAAGATATAAGTGTCCATCTACTTAATTCTTAACAGTAATGCTAATGACAGTCACTGGTCATTGACGCTGGCATCACTATGACACTAGCAAAATATAGATGGAATTGTTATATTTTGTTGGAAGGTCAACTTCCTTAATATCAGTCAGTATTGTTAGGGTATCTCCAAAAATTTACTTTCCTTGATAGTATGTAAATTCAAGAGGTGAATATAAAAAAGTCCAATAGTCGGCGAGTATTTAATGTATGTCTAGCTTCTGAGGGTATTAAATAAATGCCCGGACACCAAATCATTATTACTTAGATGATGGGTACAAAGTTGCAATTTCTTCATAATTCACATATCCGAACTATATGCTGCCAATTTTAAGATCGTTATTACTCAATTGTCAGGTGCATATGAGGTTTCAAGTTGTGTTCTTTATCAAAATATAGCCAACTGATAATAAAAAATACTGTCATAATATTTGTGCATCTTTGTTTCCAGCTAAATATGCTAACTTTTCTGTGAAACTCAAATTGGACAAAAGAATGTGTCCATCAAAGTGTTAATTCCGAAGGCAAGTGTTAATTCTGAAGTATTAGGGAAGAAAATTGTGTCCATCAAAGTGATACAAAATGCATTATAAAATGATTTACTATCCAAGAATAAAATCAAACAGTTGCCGACAAAAGAATGGATTAGCAAATAACTCACCAAGTCGCTTAAACAGTGCAAGAGGTAACAACACCACCACAAGCATCACTAGTAAAGCCACTGCACGTGCATTCCACCAATGATTGCCAAACCACTCTACCAAAATACCCGAAGATACACCTTCAAAAGTATTACCTGATATCACGTCGCATATTAATTAAATTGTGACTCGTTAGCCCATGTTACTCCTAAACACTCCTAACACAGTTTGAAAGTTTGTAGTTTTTCTCACCAATGATGCCCCTATATTGGTAAATACTACACACAACTATAATGCAGTGGAGCCTGCCTTGCTGAAGGATTCCTCCATGAGTCCAGCATGTATTGTATACTTAATCATAATACATAGTCAGTTAGCAAAATGCCCGCACAAAAATAGACTTATTATAACACTGTAGATTATCGAAGATCATTGAGAGAAAATAAACAAAATATAAGTTCAAATATATAGTATTTTCCTACTTTATGATTATAATCCTAATAGAAAATACCATTGTTGATGTTTTCGAAATTACATTATTGATAGTAGGTAAAGAATATATCGAATAGAGATGTATGGTTATTATAAGGTAAAAGTAGTTACTGCTGCTGCTGAATTTATAAAAAAGTGAAATATTAAAAAATCTCTTTTCTTCTTTCAAGTGTGATGTTCAAACTTTATATTTCATAATGGATGATGTTCTAGAAAATATATGATTGATAGTACTTATAGAATATGTTATGAAGAGAAATGTGTGATTATTACAAGGTAAAATGTATGATTGTTATTTTATTTTTAAGTTCACTAAATTATGAAAAAATGGATATTGAACAAGTTTATATAGCAGAGGAATCAGAAGATAGTGTGAATATTGAAAGTGTTTTCAATATGCCACTAGTGATTTTAGCTAATTCCAGGTGAAGTTTGAATCTTACTTAATAATTCACTATTATAAACTAAAAGAACTAGTTGTTTTAGAAAGTCATAGATTTATAATACCTATAACTATACATTATATCATACAAGATGTGTTGGACTAGCCATTAAATTTTCCCTATAACCGTCTTTGCCCACTACGACAAGCAAATGATTTTCTTCAAGTAAGCTAGTTTTATAAAAAACAAAAAAACAAGAACAACGACTTACCCAAAGGGGGCCAATTGTTATGGTATCCTCACTAGGATCATATTGCTCCTGAAGGGTGAGCAAAGAATCAACAAAGTGTTATTTAGCATCACTTTCATTTCATGCACGTGTGTGCTCTTTCATGATGGCTCTTGTGGGGCGATCCCTTCGAGCACCATGCTTGGCGATCGCTTCTTCATTGAGAGGGAACATTTGTCTGAGCCATGTCACATGCGCTCCTAAAGAGAACAAAGCACCTAATTTCAATCCATTTGCATGGTCCCTTTGAATTTAGCACCTTGCTCATCCATCATGCCTTCTGAGTTTACAAATCGGTTACCAAATGCAAGCCTTATTATGTTGTTGAATGGCATGCTTGATAGGTGGTTTCTTACTACCAAAGACTTTCCAGCATTCTCTAAAAGTTGTTATAGAAATTTGGGTTTAGAATGAATAAACGTATACGATTTGAAAGCCATGGCAGCTAGTTTACGTCTTAGTGCATACCAAAATTAAAGAAATAGGTGTTGAAGGACAATGTGTGCAAATAACAACAAGAATACATAATTTAACATGTATGATAGTCCTTCACTTAACATTTCATGGTTTTTTTTGCAACCCTGAAAAGGATTTTTATTTATTTATTTGTGAGTGGACTGACACTAAATTAATCTAATATGAGGAAAAAAAATTCTGATATATTTATCATTGAGAAATCTACAGTTACCAAGCATCTAGCCATTGAGAAAGGGTAGCTTTAAATAATGATGGATAATCTGAGATTACCAGCCTACAAAAGAAATACTCATTTTTAATCAATTTTTAGCACTATCTGTCTGGTTTTAGAAATCTAATTAACTCACTACCGCAATGACATATATCTAAATAGTTGTAATTGTACACTTCGGTAATTAATGAGTGAACTGATATAAATGATGCTACTTATCGAGAACCCCCGTAATGCAAAATGATACTCAACCACTAAGCTTTAAAAAGCCACTTCTATTTTATGTAAGTCGGTGAATGATTGATAACCAATGTGTCAAGCACGAAAAGATAAGCCGTTACAAATCGGCAACCACTCCGAAGAGAATGTAATGAACAAATAAATAAGTAAAGAGTAGGTGTTGCACGTAACACACCATTATAATAACTAGTACTCCGCTACTTACCAATGAGAGAACTTGTTATTATTAATTTCATGTTAAAAAATAATATCTAAAAGAATTAGCTACCGATATCAATCCACCCCTGGTTCTACAGCAAAAAAATACATCAAATTAATTGAAATTAGAGACATAATCCAATGGTAGAGAACAACCATGATTTGCTTTATTTCCATATATACGGGGTTCAAATTCACGATGGAAACCTCCATTCTTTAGCTCAATCGGTAATAAAAATAGGCTGAGTTTTTGACAACAAATGACATTAGGAAGTAACTGTGGGTAATGCAGCAGATGGCAAAAGAAATTAGATTGAGTTTATTATACTTTTATCACTGCACAAAGTGGTCAAAAGCCAAATATTTTGATTAATATAATGAATTATTATCAAACTCGAATTGGAACGATTATTAATGAATGCTGTAGACATGATTTTAATCAACAAAATTATTTCTGTTTGATTTTCGTTCCTATTATTAAAACTTTTATATAGCATGCTCAATATGCACACGCATGCACAATGTAGAGATACAAGAAATGAAAGAATATTTATGCCACTTTAAAATGGTTAAAAATATATATAAATGGGTGAAACACATATATAATACAAATACAATATAATATGGTAATTTTGTTTTAATATTGGTTTTAATGTATATTGGGGATTGAACCGAAAACATTTATGGATTGCCCGATACATCTAGCAGCAAACATAGTGAAATGTCTTACCATATCCCAGCATTAGCACTCGAACAACGGTCATTGGCAATCAGTGAACTATGTACAGTTGGTATTCTTTATTAGTGGTAGAGAAAATTGTGGGCAGGTAATGGTGGAAATAGCACTGCATTAATAGAATTAAGCATTGTTGTAACTTGTAAGCCTACGTTCAAGCAGATAATTCTCAACTAATAACTAAATATCATCATAATAGATATTAACACAAAAAAGAAATTGCCTGGAGACAGAAAGGCTAAATAATAGGGAAATAGAAATAAGAATACCTTGTTGCGTATAGGATCTAAAAATAGATTCAACCATAGCAGTAACTTCATCCTCCTGAATCGACCTCAGACCTTCCAACCTCTTTGGTGAAAACAACTCCAAATTACAAACCTTCCTAACCTTAACATAACGCATACCATAATCTTCCCAAATCAAATCTTTCCCATCTCTACTATACCAAGCCTCCGACCTATTCCTCCATCGGCTTGCAAGAACCTAATTGTGCTCCTTCAACACCACCTTCGCCGGCTTAGAACTCAACACGACCATATTCATAGTCATTTTGAACCAAACAGACATGATTGGGTCGTACTTCTTTGACCATTAAAAAAAATTTAGCACGAAGAATCGGATTTGGTATCACGTGAACTCAAATAATGGCAAACTCCAGCACGGTGTCTCTTCGAATTACAGGTGAGGCGCAACGACTATAGTTTAACTTTCAAGCGACGTCGACTAGCTCCAATATCAGGTCTCGATTTTGGGTGCTTAACCGACGAAGAAGATTAAGGGGGATCTTTTATTTTGGGCGAAGTTATTTGGCTGCTAGGAGAAGATATAGGAGAAAAGAGGGAAATAATTAAAAAAATAGGCGGCCACCAAAATTTTGTAGGAAAGCCAGCTTCAAAAAGCGTTACTTATTTAAACTCATTTGTTAGTAAAACAAACTAAAACAAAGGATAACGCTATGGGAAAAAGCGTTATCTATTAGCGTTATAAAAAGTAACTTTTCTTGTAGTGTCGAGAAGATGAATAAGATGCAATAAGTCTGGATCCTACCGCTGAGCATGGGCAATGCGATCCAATAAGATAGGACGAGCTTCCAAGCTGAATAATAATACTGGAGAATCAGAAGATGGAGCTCGATCTCTAATATCACACAAAGATAGGGTCTTAAGAATATCCCACTCGGCAATCATCCTAGAAACTACCGCCGAGTGCTTGCGACTGAGCGCATCTACAACTCGATTACCCTTGCCAGGGGTATACTGAATATCTAAGTCATATGAGGCGAGAAACTCAAGCCATCGCTGCTGCCTCATATTGAGATCCCTCTGACTGAATATACTTCAACGACTTGTGATCGGTGTAAAGAATGAAGCGTTCGCCTAATAGAAAGTGAGGCCACGTCTTCAAGGAAAAGACGATAACTGCTAACTCAAGATCATGAGTAGGATAGCAAACCACATTCGGACGCAGTTGCCTGGAAGCATAAGCAACTACCCGATCCTTCTATATAAGCACGGCACCGGGCCTGCTACCACAAGCATCGGTGTATATAGCAAGATCATGGTTACTCTCTGGAACCACCAGAATAGGAGCATGAGTGAGAAGTTCCTTCAGTCGCTGAAAGGAAGCTTCACACTTATCAGACCAATAAAGTGAACACCCTTACGAGTCAGCGTCGTAAGGGGAAGTGCAACTCGAGAGAAATCCTTGATAAACCGACGGTATTAACCCGCCAGACCAAGAAAGCTGCGAATATCATGAACGTTCTCGGGCTGCTTCCAATTCTGAATAGCTTCGATCTTGGCAGGATCGACAGAAATACCCTCAGATGATATGGCCCAAGAACTTGACCTTGCTCTCCCAAAAATGGCACTTGGAGAGCTTGGCCTTAAGCTCATGCTGACTAAGAGTATCCAAGACGATCCGCAAATGTTGAGCATGCTCTGCCTCGGATCTAGAATAAATAAGAATATCGTCGATGAAAACCAGAACGAATCTATCGATGTATTCCCGGAATACTCGATTCATAAGATCGACGAAGAAAGCCAGTGCGTTCGTCAAGCCGAATGGCATGACCAACCACTCAAAAGAACTGTAACGAGTGCGGAAAGCGGTAAGAGGGATGCTATCTTCCGCAACTCGGAGCTGATGAAATCCGATGGCAAGGTCAAGCTGGGAAAAGACCTTTGCACTGCTCAACTGATCAAACATATCGTCTATCCGTGGCAATGGATAACGATTTCTGATGGTCAACTTATTAAGCTTGCGATAGTCAATGCAAAGCCTAAGAGAGCCATCGGGCTTCTTAACGAAGACCACAGCAGCACCCCATGGCGAAGAACTGGACCGAATGAACTGCTTCGCCTCAAGCTCTACTAACTACTTCCTGAGTTCCTCATTATCTTTAGTAGACATCCTCGTGGGAGGACGCCCAACTGGGTGGGAGCCTGGAATGAGATCAATGCGGAACTCAATGGCCCGCTTTGGCGGCAGGCCTGATACTGGCTCGAATATATCGGGGAAATCTCGAACAACAGGAATACGAGATATGTCCACATCCTCATCTCGTGAATCAAAAGCAAATAAAGTAATATCAGAATCCCAACATCCTGAAGAGCAATAGCTAATGGAGCGAACGAGTCAGGATGATGAAGAAATAATATTCGCTCCGAACAAATGATTTTGGCGTCGTGCTGAGCGAGACAATCCATGCCAAGAATCATGTCAAAGCCCAAATACTCCATAACGTGCAGATTCGCACGGAAAGAAAATCCACAAAGATCAATATCTATATCCTCACAAAGCAGGCTAAGGGTTGTGGATCCGCCGATGGGATTCACAATCCTTAGTGAAGAAACCAAACAAGTAACATCCAAAGATAAAGTATCAACTAGTTCCTTTGATACGAATGAGTGAGAGGCACCCGTATCAAAGAGAACTCTACAAGATCTACCATGAAATGAAATAGAACCTTCGAGAACGGAAGGATGCGTACCTCGAGGCTGAGCTGAAGATGTAGGAGCCTTGGCAGCATTAAGCTTGCCAGATCTAGGAGGTGCAGTAGGACAAGTGGAAATAAGATGACCCTCCTTCTTACAATAGCGGCAGAAAAGAGGCTTGGGACACTTTTTAAACATATGATCGGTATATCCACAGTTGAAACACTTTCGAATGGAAGGTGTTCCACTAAGCTGAGCAATAGACTGAGGCTGAGTCTGAGAAGTAGAGCTGTCTGTCTTCTTCTTCTTATGCCAAGACTTGGAGTTCTGAAATGGGCCCCGCTTCTGATTGGGATTTTTGGAACCCTCACCATCTCCATCACTGTCTCTTTCACGCTCAACCGCTTCAAGGTGAAGCGCTGCGTCAACTAGCTCATCAAAAGGGAGCTTAAGCTGGAGCATAAGCTGTTTCTTCAAATATTTCTTGAGGCCTTCTACAAACTTGAGATTCTTCTTATAAGGAGAGCTAATGAACTCGAGGCCATACTTGGACAGGGCCTCGAAAGATGATGAATAGTCAGCAACAAAGGTCTTCCCTTGCTTAAGGTCAATAAAGCGCCGTGCAAGGGCTATCTTCTCGGACTCGGGGACAAACTTGAGAAAGAAGCGCTCTCGGAACCGGTCCCAAGTGAGTGGGGCCTCATCGGTCTCGGAGACAAGCAGCTCGTACCAATCCAAGGCACGACCCTTAAGATGGCTAGAAGCAACAAGAACTCTGTCGTGGTCGGGGATAGCCATGCGAGTAAAATTACGCTCGCAAACTCTGATCCAAGCCTGGACCTCCAGAATAGTCTCGGAGCCATTGAACGGCTTCCCTCCGAGATGAATAAAGTCGCTGCATAGACGCGCAAAAGCAGACTTGCGCGGTGCATCAGAAACTGATGCAGGAGACTGAGAGTGCGACTGAGAGTTACGAACCAGCTTCATGATTTGGTCCGTGGTCATGTATATGCCCTCTAGGTGAGGGTTGCTGGACTGTCCAGCATCAGCAGAACAGAGGTTCCTACCTCTCCCAACCATACTGAAAGATAAGATAAGATACGAGTTAAGCATGATTCAAAGATAGATAATTCAAATGGAATACTACGGAATATAAATGTATTCCTAAACATATTCCTAACTTATCTATCCAATGTCACGAGGAAAGGGCATTGTAATATTTGAATCACACTAAGATGTATTGTACTAAGTGTTACTGTTCTGTGTTTATTATACTTAGTTTTGAACCAAGCTCTGATACCAAGCTGTAACGCCCCACTCCGAGAGCCTCATTAACAAAGAGTATTATATGGATAATACCGTCTGCTAATGCGGACAATAGAGTATATTGGAAGCGACCATGTGTAATCTGACTTTAACTATCTACTGAACACGTCGAAAAATGGAATCTATTTTTTTTCCATGTGGTTCGACATATTCAATAAATACTTAAAGCAAAAAAACTACAATGGCTAAAAGATCTATCAGAACAAAACATAATAGCATAATGAACATCATCACAGAACAGCATCAGATAATAAGCAAATAGTCTTAGCACAATACAACATCAAGTACAGATCCAAATATAAAAGTGGGTACAAAGCCACTACTCACACATTCGTGAGTCAAATGAATATACACAAGATAGTCATAATATCAGAGTATCATAAAGGATGGATAACTAGTAAAGCTATCTATAGTATAGCGGATATATCCAAAGCGGAAGCACTGAAGCAAGCTAAGTCCAAAACGACCTAACCTGAAACAACTCGGTCTGACCCGAGCATAAAATACTCGGGTCAGGCTAGCTAAACAAATCAGTTAGATAAACTGAACAATAATCACGATAAGATAATAAGGCAACATATAACATAATAATCTCCAAAAGAGAAACATATATCATGGTAATAAAGACCAAAATCTCTCACATAGAGAAGAAACAAACACATAAGTAGAGATGTATAACAAGCCTCATATCATCAGCATAACGTAAGCACAAATGCCAAAACAAAAACATCTAAGTAGAGATGTCAAAGACGATACATCTAAGTAGAGATGTATAACAGGCCATCTAAGTAGAGATGCCAACAACGATACATCTATGTAGAGATGTATAACGGCCATCTAAGTAGAGATGCCAAAACGATACCTCTAAGGGAGACAGTCCGAAGACACTATCCCAAAGGTAATAAAAGGAATGTGTCACGAACTTTTAGCAAGGAACCCGTAAAGTGTTAATGTGAGTCCCATACCCCACGTTCGCCCTAAACGGTTTACTAACCAATTGTAAGCTTTCACACTGAAAGCAGTACAAAGTTCACCTCATGTCATCGGTAAACTAGGCCGAAAGACCAAAACGATCAATCGAATAGGTCGGGGATTAACCGGAAAGGAAATACACACGGTTTCATAGGCCAGAGTTTTTCCCAACCGTTTAAGCACCTTTCCACATTGCTCGAAGTGCTAAAGTATGAGTGTGGGATTTTGTTATAGAAAATAATTACGGAAATGGATTTATAATTGGTTTGAAATCACTTTAAAACGGCCCTTGAAAACTCTCCTATTATGGAGTAATTAATTTAATAATTAAAAATAATATTATATGATAATTTCGAAAGCCATTTCAGGGTGAAAAATCCTTTTGAAACCTTTTTATAAGGCCCGTGTACGAAATCCAAAGACAAATCTCAAAGAAGTCGATAAAACCAGAAAATCACTTAAAATATTCTGTGTTGGAAAATAGTCCAAAACTGACGCGAACCCAAATTCGAAAAATTATTCGGACCAGCAAACCGAATCCGAATGGCATGAAAATGGTAGGAACGTAGTCTGACATTCCTACTTCAGAAAGCAAAATGAATTACTCGATTCCGACTTGAAACGAAGTCGCAGCGACGCTCCAAAGTCGGACCCGGAAACAGTGAATATACTGTTTCAGGCTGAGATCCGGGTCCCTCTACGACAGCAATTTCGAAGAGTCAAATGAACTTGGATACTAATCAAACTTTCTAGAGATGGAGTTCGGAACTCCAGTTTTCCAAGGAGTCTAAAAATGTTGGATTCCGACCATGTATGTGACCGTGGCGATGTCACAAAGTTTCAGTATCAAAACTGAAAACAGGGAAAAATGCTTTCACTGAGAATATTCTAAGTGTTGGAAAATAGTCCAAAACTGACGCGAACCCAAATTCGAAAAATTATTCGGACTAGGAAACTGAATCCGAATGGCATAAAAATTGGTATGAACATAGTCCGACATTCCTACTTCAGAACGCAAAAAGAATTACTCGATTATGATTTGATACAAAGTCACAGGGATGCTCCAAAGTTGGACCCGGAAATAGTGAATACACTGTTTCAGGCTGAGATTCGGGTCCCTCTTCGACAGCAATTTCGAAGAGTCTAATGAACTCGGATACTAATCAAACTTTCTAAAGATGGAGTTCGGAACTCTAGTTTTCCAACGAGTCCAAAAACATTGGATTCCGACCACGGATGTGACCGTGGCGTTGTCACAAAGTTTCAGTTTCAAAACTGAAAACAGGGAAAAATGTATACACACCAGCTGCAAATACTCAGAAACCAGCAGTAAAACTGCATTCAAGTCCGTTTTTGAGCCCGGATTTCACCATTCAAATGATCACCGAATGCTACGAAATTTGGAGGGGTTAGAGATGGCAATACTAACTATCACTAGGAAGTGATTTGGTATGTTTTCATCAGATATTGAAAGAGATATTCATGGTCAAAATTGTAGCAAAAATCAGTTTTAGAATTTTGCAAAACATAGAGAAATGAGCTAATTAATTCAATTTTTCTTGCTCAAATGATTTAGTAATGACCATTAACAATTATCAAATCATACCATAGATATATATCTAGCCATAGCATGAAAATGATGAGGATATAGCTAGCATTACCTCACAACCAATATAGCAAGCAACTTGTGTGCAATGTCCAAATGGAAGGAATGATAATCAACAAGCTTTGATATTCATGCAACACAACAAATCAAGTGTTACTAGGCTAATTCCAGAAATTAAGAGATGCTTATACATAGATCAGGAGAGGGTTTACCTAGTATTCCTCTCAAGCAAAAGAACAAACACCTATATGGCACTAATCAAATCTAAAAGATGATGATCAAGGAGCTAGAAAAATACCAAAACACATAAAACCAAGAGTTACAACATGATTTCCAGAAATTAAAGAGAGTTAGAAACGGATTACAAGAGGGGTTTTGCATTACCTTCCCTTACTTTAACTAGCTTAAGCCAATATAAGAGAGGATGGAGCTTTCCTAAGCATGGAGGCCATTTTTAGGTTAAGGGTTTTAGGAATTTTTTTTGATTAGGTTTGGAATGAATGAGGGTTAAGAGTTTGAGATGATTTATAGAATGGTAAGTGGGTTTGGGTTAGGCTAATGGACCCCTTAAGAGATGTAACAACCCGCATATTTTTCGATTTTATATTTAAATATTTTATTTAATTATTTTATCGATACTCGGATTTTAGTCCAAAAAGCTACTTTTTGCATACGGTCGAATTAGGACTCGGGACCACTCCCATTGAGTTTAAAATGCCGTTTGCGACCTTTTTGAGTATAAGCTTCGATATGTTTGGAGATGGTAGAATTTCGCTACTTTTTACATAGGGTTTTGGTTTGGGCTGAGCCCAATAACCCCACTTATGTATTCAGTCCCAACTCCTCTCCAACTCTTCATTTCATATTCCTAATACTCAAGCTTTAGCAACAGTGGTGGGAGAGATGGGAAATTAAAACTCCAAACCCAAGTTTTCTTTTGCAAATCAAGCTCTAGCTCCAAACTAATAGAAGAACCCATTGGTAAGCTTCTCTTCTTCTTCTCCAACTCATTTTCTTATCAATTTCAGAAATTCCTAAATCTAACTTTGGGAATGTTCTCCTTTTTAAGCTTAGAATCAAGCTTCTTGAGTTGGATTTGAAGAGTGGTTGATTCTCCTTTTGCTTTCAAGCTTCTTCTTCATTTGTGTGATTTCAAAGGTGAGATTTTTATCTCACATCTTAGTCTATATTTATCTTCGATTGTTAGGTATGAATTCCTAACACTTCCTCGTGTGCAATTGCTTTTGGTTTGGACTGATTTGGTGAATATTCCAATTTTTGGTGTTTTGGGTTCAATTCTTTAAAAATCATAACTTTGATGTATGAACATGTTTTTGGTGATGTATCTAGGAGCATATAGGGTCGGGTAGTCGATTGGCATAAACCCTTAGCGCCGTTGCTCGTGCGATTGCAATTTGGTCGAGATTTGCACCTCATTTGAAATAGGTTACCATTTGCAGAACATCAGGTTCGGCCGACCGAACCCCTGGGCCGGTCGACCGACCTGCTACTAAAAGTGCATAGCACTTTTCTGTTTATGGTCCGGTCGACCAACTATAGGGTTCGACCGACCAACCTGCTTCCCGAGAAAATTTTGAGAACAGGGTCCGGTCGACCGAGCTCTGTAGCCGGCCGACCGACCTGATGATATTTTGCCTATTTCGTCTATTTTGTGTGGTTTCCAAATTTAATTGATTTGTGTTATTTCCCTATTCTTTGTTATCATTTATTATCAACTTTGATGACTTCTTTTCTTAGGGATTTTTGAATATCCATTTCGATGGGTCCTTTATCGATTTCTTTGGATTTTATTCACGTCTTCGTATGTGAATTTTAGTGATTGATTGTTTCTACAATCATGTTTGTGATTTGTCACTTTTAAAATATAAAGGTTTTCTATACTAATAGTAAATATCAAAACTCTTTCTTCAAATGGTTTCAACACTATTTTATTACAAAGCTCGTTTCTTAAACCGTTTTCCAATCTATTAGTATATACAAGCCATTACCTCATTCGTATGAGAAATCTAATTAAACGGCTTAGTAAAACGAGTGGTATGAAACGCTTGCGTTTACTTCGTCGGTTAATTCTTGGACTTGTTCGATTGAATCTCTTGTGACAATTTTCTAGTGGAGATCTACAATTTGTTCGTAAATATTTAAGTTAAGCTAGTGGTTATGGGACATGAAGCTAAGCTCATATATTTACTAGCTTACTGTAATTGACACTTCTTGATGATCATGACGATCATCTTTGGGATTTAGACTAGCAATTGTATGATGTCTCTTTGTCTGTGAGGGAGACTAAACCCCGTTTTGTGGAGTTTCGACTCAAATTGGTGGGGTAGCGCCCCATGGTCTTCGGGCCGTTCGTGTGTCAAAAATTAATGGCTAGCTACCATGAGATAGCGTCTCGTTCGTGTGATACATATGTAGGTGAGTTTTTATGCTCCCGTTCGTGTGATAGGCCTTCCCCCCTTTTTTGTGAGATTTCTGGATTTCGTGTGTTGAATTCTGGAATTTATGTTTCACCAATTTTAGTGATTTAATTGATATGATTTATCAATTTTTGTGCATTGGTGAATTCGTGTGTCATTGACTTGTTATGAGTAGAAGTTTTGGGTATGAAACCTCTCTTTGGATCTTTGTGAAGATTTTTGTGATATCGATTAATCTCTTGTTGATTTTCAATTACTTATATATATCAAAGCTTGGCATTGTGATTAATATGTGTTTAGTTATATCTCTTATTCTATATCATGTCGTCTGATATTTATAGCTAGACTGATCCGTTTATTATTTTCTTATTAAATAATACTCGGGTCAGACCGAGATGTTACAGATGCTTCTGCTTGACTTCTCTTCTGGGATTTGCTACTCAGACTTTTGGCTAATTATTTAGTTTAGCAGATTTTGTTGTATACACTTGAGACATAGACTCATAGTTGTATTCTTTTGTATAGCACGTGATGCTATTCTTTTTTATTATTGTGGATCTGTTTGACCACTACTCTGATGAACACTTTCATGTGTTAGTTATATTTTCATATCTTCTTCCGCCTTTGTGATATGAATTATCTGTGACTGATTTGTGTTATGTTTATTTCTATATTTGTTTCCGAAGACATTATAGCCACTGTGTAGTAGCTTTGAGTTTGTGTCGGTATGCCGGATTTCCTCTTGAGATGAAAAGTAATATTTTTATCTGGCATATCGGTACTCGCACAAAGCAATTACACGGATGGTCGCTCCTCAATAGCCTTATTCTCCGTGCTAGTTGACAGCATTACACTGTAGTGTTCTTGGCTAGCGTGGGTATAGAGGTGGGGCGTCACAAGAGAGGTGGCTCTAAACATGTATAAAAATTGTTTAAGTGTTAACATAGCCACGAAAACCCATACTTAACCAAATCCCCTTCTTAAATTTCCCATTTACTTTTAATTCTTCCAAAATA
Organism: Allium cepa; assembly: GCA_030765085.1. Lineage (NCBI taxonomy): Eukaryota > Viridiplantae > Streptophyta > Magnoliopsida > Asparagales > Amaryllidaceae > Allium > Allium cepa. The sequence continues at coordinate 888,740,560 of CM060940.1, read as the reverse complement.
ATACTTCGTCTCATTTTTAAAAACCCATTTATTTAAAATGTCCATATTTTTAATTAAATTATCCTTATCCCAAAAATCCATTTGCTCCATTTAAATAAAGTCCTAAATTTTTTTTTCGGTAATGCAAATCCCGGGTTGTTACAAACCAATTATGACTTTTTTAATCATTTCAATTAATTGGAGTTAAATTAAGATAGTTAGCAATTACCTTAAATGAATACTATTACATTTTATTCTAGTTATTTCTTATTATTAAATCTTAATTTTTCTTCTATTTTTATATTTTTCACAACACCAAACTCCAAAACTTATTTCACCTAATAAATTTAATTATTGAAAATTACGGACAACGTCAATCTTAACTCTCATAAATAAATAAGCCTTAATTCGTCTCTTTTTATGTTAAGCATAATGAATTACTTTTCAAACAAGTAATTAAAAAGTTAGCCATGCGGCCATTAAGCAATTCAAATCCCTTTCTAAACCGTTCATTTATACTTTAAAAACCCTTTTTAAAAATTATATATGTATAAAAATTTATTTTCTAAAACTTATATGTAAATAAATAAGTCAAAAGATATTTTATTCGATAAAATATAAAATAGTTAACATATTTTCTAAAAAATATATATACTTAAAACGTTGTTAAAATACTTTGTAATATTCATAATAGGTTTTAAAACATTATTTAAAACATTACTTAAAAATAACAACTTTATAATTTCCTTAGACTTGAAAAAACTAGTTTTAATTATAAAATCCTCTTCTTTAGATATTCACAACTAATTCTTAAAAATTCATAAGTATCTCAAACCACTTTTGAAATATTATCATATGAGTTAGTGAAATCTTTTAAAAAATGAAACAAAATACTTAAATTTAATATCTTTTCAAACCTTTAAATTCCAAAAATCAAGGCTAAACATGGAAGTTTTGCACAATTGAAGTTTTGGCCACTTTTTGGGATGTTACTTAACCTTTTACTATCCAAGCTTTTAATAACAATAAACATAACATAAAACATTATACATATGGTTGGAAATCCTTAAGGATCTCTCTACAAAGTTCCATGGAAACAACCAATAATCCGAACTGCATCTATAGCGACCATCGCCATAAGTGCACTTTCAAATCTAAATCTAATCTAAACCAAAGTGCATCTATAACATATATGCTTTGTTCCAAGGTCTTTGTAATGACCCGTAATTTTGATAGTTGAAAATATTAAATTAAATAAGATTTTGAATAAAATTGTAAGGAATAAATTTTTTTAAGACTTTATTGATACAAATTAAATTATAATATAAGTTACGAGCTTAATTAAATTTTCTATTAATAACATATGTTTGTAATAATGTAAGGATGATAACATATGTTGGTGTGTACTTTAGTAACATTGGTTTGAATGAAATTAATAATTTTTTGAATGTAAATTTTCAACTGATTGGAATAATAAATGTCAATAAAGAATAATAAATGTTTCTTTGTTAAAAGAAGAAATCATGTGTTTATTTATTTGAAATGTTTGGTAGCTGAAAGATTGATTGCAGAGATGAGAAAGTAAGAAATGTAATTCATGTTTGCATCCAATAGTGTATAAATTTGTTTATATTACTATTACATAGTCCGTGGGTGCGGTGCAATGGAATGGAGGCTTGGGTTCTACTAAAAAGACTAAGGTTAAATTTCTACGATGTGCTTCCCTATCCTATATAAATTTACGAGGGGTATGGGGGCTTGGATCAGCGGGTGACTTTACTATACCCTCCTCAGGAGTTTACCGGCCCACCAGGCCTGGATTTTCAAAAAAACCCAGTATGTATATATATATATATATATTATTAGATAGGAAATAATCGTTATATTTCTCATTACATTTATTTAGTCAATTTTGAAATTCACCTTTGTAATCAACTAAAATTAATGTAATTGAATAATTTCAATTAATAGGAGAGAAGTCACTAAATTGTAAGTTAATAGGTGGAGTTAAACATAGCTTATGTTTTGTGAAAATATAAGAAAAGTTAGATTTAATGAAAAGAACATTTATATCAAAATAAAATGAATGTTTCATTTGTGAATGTAGATTTAATTTCACTAAAATAAAGAATAGAATGATTGCCTTAAAGAAAGAAATATATGTTTATTTAAACTGCGTTTTAGCATATAGATTGATTAAAAAAAATAAGAAAATAATTTATTTAAGTAAGTTACTTATTACTCTAGTGCATAAACAACAAATTTATAAACATGTTTAAATGACTAAAGGAAACAATTGTTCTATTTTTCATTCATTTTAGTTTGTCTGTTTTGAAATTTAACTTTGTAATCAATTTCAACTAAAAGGAAAGAAAATGATGTATGCATAGTAGATTTAATAAAAGAAACGCACGTATTGTGTTGAACAGAAAATGTGTTTTAATGGAAATAAAAGATCATTTTTAGAAAACCAAATTGAACGTTTTCATTTTTAGGGTAAGTATAATTTTATTTAGTATGTGTTGACAAAAAAAAATTAAATGTGTACAAATTGAGTATTATTTAAGTTAATGAAATTAATTTGGATACATTTTAAAATTTGCATTTCAAAATGTTGTGCGATGTACATGGCCCCTTCATTTCTTTGTTATTAATTGTTGCATGTACGTTTTAAAATAGTTACTTCATTATTAATACTTGATCCGTTCATTTCTCCTTCTGTTTAATACAAGCCTATACTTTTAGGCTATATTTAATTCTTTCCATTTCATTTTTAGTTGTATGAAATTTCATTTTCCTTCTGTTTGCAAGCTTTCTCATTCGTGTATATTTTCTTTTGAATTATTAATGTCTGAAGCTTTCAAAATAAAACGTGACATTCATTTTTGTCCCTCCACCTTCATTTCCTTAATATTGAATAACCTGCAATTTCATTTTTTTATTTGCGTTTTGTTTCTCCTAACACCATATATTCATTTAGTTCAAATTGTTCTTTGCTGAAAGTATATTCTTATCATAAAATTATTCAGGTTTTAAACTTGTCCCTTCATTTTTTTTTGTTACCACCTCATTTCCTATGTTTAGATCTCCTTTTTAAATCTTCCTTTCCCCTGAATCATTTTAACGTGAGCTTGCAAATACAAAAGCCTTCTTTTATGAAACATAAGTTTCATTTTTTTTCATTTTTCCTACACGTCCTGCCCTCAACTTAGTTCGTTCTTCCTTCTTCGCCTGAAGCCTCATCTTGGGAAAAATACTGTTGGAATTTTGCGCTTCTGTTTGGATTTTAATTGATGATAAATCAAAGGTGAGTGATTTAACCTACTAACACAATAATAAATCCTTTTATGTTAGTTGTATCAAAATTTATGAAGTGATAAGAAATTTATTGATTGCTTTTTGGCAATTTAAATTGTCATTTAAATTTAATTTGAATTTATATTGCATTAAATTGTGATTTAAATTAATACTGAAATTGGAGTGCTAGTTTAATACTGGAAAATGATAACTAATAAATTGTTGTGAATTATTGACTGATGTGGATGTTGATTATGATGGATGTTTATTTGTTGACATTTTTGGATGATTGAATGTATATTTATTTTTATATATCTCTGTTATCACTCCGTACATTAAGTGACAGCATATGAACTGTTTTTTGAATTATTTCGAAAAAATTAAGAAATAGGTTGAAATGATATATACATATGACACTTTGATTTGGATTGAAATGATATATATCCATCCCTATAATTAAAATTGAAATAACCGATCACTTGGCCATAGGGTAGAAAAGTATATACGAACACTAGATGGGTTAAATTAAATGGTTTCAAAATCTTAAAATTGAATTTTTATTAACTGATATTTTTTTAAAGGTATTGAATTGTGGATTTTTATGAATTCAATTATCTTCTAATTCAAGCTTTGAATTGTTGAAATTGAAATTGGTAAAAAGGGAATTGTTTTAAAGAATTGAATTGGAAATGTGAAGTTATAATTTATATTTGACCTTTATTTTGGAAAATTCGCTTATTTTATTATTTGAACCTTAAAATTGAACAATGAGGTTTAATTTGATTTAAGCAATTTAAATCAGTAAATTGAAATTGGACGTGAAATCGATATGAATCAAAATAATTTGAAAAAAGAATTGAATTGGATTTTTAAATCATTGAATTGAAATGCTAAATTAAAGTTGAAGTCAAAAATGAATGTTCGAAAATTGAAGTTAATTTGAACTGAAATTGAAATCAAGTTGATTTGATATTAAATCGAGATTGAATCAATTGAATTGAAAGATTTGAAATTAAGCTTTGTTGATTTAAAATTGGACATGGGTCCACACTTGTTGAAATAAAAGAAACAATTTCATTTAATATTATTTTAAAAATAAATTATTTTAATATAAACTGTTTGAAATCTATTTTTATTAATATTCAAATTATTTTGATTTCTCCAAACTATTTTACTATATAAACCATTTTCAATGCCCAAACCATTTTATATCAAACTGACTATTTAAAACCATTTTTAAACCATTTTGTAACTATTTTCTAAAATTTAAAACTATGCAAAATTGGAAATTTTATATTTAAATCGTTGAATATAAATGCGAGTGTGATTAAATGTGGTTATAGCCTAAGTTAGAATTTGGAATGATACTTTCAAGTGAAAATGACATATCCTGAGTAAATATGGTATTTAGAAGTGAAGTGATATTTGAAGTAAATATGATATTTTGAAATGTAGTGATCTTTTGAAGTGAATATGATATTTTGATATCAAATGAGAACCTTTTTTATATGTAAAAGAAACAACCGGTGCGAAAATGATGTTTGCTTCTTAAAGAGACCAGGGCCTCTTATTGGCATAATCTCTGTCAATACTGGAACCACTTTAAAAACTATGCATGTGGTGGATGATCCAGAATGAAGTTGTTGAATTTGGTGATCGTTTGCTGGATTTGTAGAAAGAGTATGATGATGGATGACCACGACACTTGTGTCAATTATAAATGACAAAAACAGGAGCCTATGTATAGCCAAAGGGTTCACAACCTTTATGGGCCATCACTCCTTCGTATTATTATATTGATTTTGGACTTGATCGTGCACCTTGATTTGAGTTTTGGTGGGGTGGACTTGGCGGGCGGTTGTAGCTTATGTTTTCTGAAATTAAACATTGCTTATATTTTCTGAAAATATAAGAAAATTTTGATTTAATGAAAAAAAACATTTATATCAAATAAAATGAATGTTTCATTTTGTGAATATAGGTTTAATTTCATTAATATAAAGAATAGAATGATTGATTTAAAGAAAGAAATATATGTTTATTTAAACTGTGTGTTATTACAAGAATAGGAAAATACTTTATTTAAGTTATCTATTACTCTGCTGTATAAACAACAAATTTATAAACATGTTTAAAAGACTAAAGAAAACAATTATTCTATTTTTCATTCATTTATGTTTTTTGAAATCTAACTTCATAATTAATTGCAACTAATGTAATTGAAATATTTCAACTAAAAGGAAAGAAAACGTGGATTACAATTAATAGATTAAATAAAAGAAACACACGTTTTGTGTTAAACAGAAAAGGCATTTTAATAGAAATAAAAGATCATTTTGAGAAAACCAAATTGAATGTTTTCATTTTTAAGGTAAGTATAATTTTATGTATTATGTGCTGACAAAAAAATAAAGGTGCAACGACCTGAAATTTTCGATCCCTAAAATTCAAGATAGTTAGTGAAAAGAAGAAAAGAGAAAGAAGCAGAAACAGAAGGCAGTCACATAAAAAAACCTCACATTCGCAGTGGATCAAAATATAATATCACATAATAATAGTTTACAAAAAGAACTGTATCAGTACATTTATATTTTTATATATCAGAGTTACAACATTTTACACAACACAAGACAATTCTAAATCAACATGTCCAAGATATACAACTATATATCACAGCGGGTACGCTCCATACGTTCCAGCCATCCAGCTTTCCTCCTGAGCTCCAGAAGGTCCTTACCTAAAAATCTGTAATACTCGGTCTGACCCGAGCATTACATCAAAGTAACACCCGGGTCAGGCTGGAAACCAGCGTGAGTAAACTCATATAACTAGAAATACTGATGTATAAGACTTATTTTGTGACGCCCCACCTCTATGCTCACAATAACAAAGAGTATTAAAGGAAATACTGTCTGTTATTATGAAGAATAAGGCTGGATAGGAGCGGCCATCCGTAGTTAGGCCTTACACTAGTATTGGTTATCTCAATAGGAGTGGTATATATTTTTATTTGTCATCTCATATTTATTTACTCCATCGACATACCCAATTCTAGTATAAAACGGACTACGATGGTTCATAATAGTTTAGGACAATATATATAATAATAACACAGATAAAGTAAATGCGGAACACGAATATAACAGAAAGTCTCATATATATATATATATATATATATATATATATATATATATATATATAACTGATGTCAGTTGATATACATGTAATACAATACATATGATACAACTACAACTGTCGACTCTGGAAGCTACATAAACAAGTACATTATCGTGAATAATATACATGAATATACAACATCCTATACAACTACACTGACTACTACGATAACGACGACTACTCCAAGAGAAGTGAAAAGACTTCATAGATCTAACAGCAACCCAAAGTAAGATATCAACAACCTGTAAATACTCGGTCTGACCCGAGTATTACATTCAGAAGAAAATAATACACGGGTCAGTCTAATTCAAACTCAGTTATTAATGCACAGAAGCAGTAATAATTAATTAACAATTAGACGACAGTCAAAATAAATTCACTTATCTGATCCTTTAACAAGAAAATCGGATAACGGTGAATATAACACGTATAGTGTTAAACAACAATTCAGCAAACTCAAATTATCAACAAAGATAGATGAAAGGAATTTTTTAATGAAGATAATTTAGAAAAACATCAGAATTGCCTAATTGGCAATTAACATCAAAATCTAATTATTAATAAATAACTAGAAACTCATAATCTAATTATCAAATAGATAATTAGATAACAATAAAATGATCAAATGAAACTAAATCAATTTAACCACTTGAAATATCACTTTAAAACATCAATTCTAATTGGCTGCAGTACACGTTAGCGTGTACTGCCTCGCCAATACAGCATATGAAATACGCAAAAGATCAATGGATCAAAAGTAATTGAAATACCAAAAAAAAAAGCAATACCGTGTGGCTGCAGTTCACGCTTGCGTGCACTGCCTTGCCACTACGGTGATAATGTACCCAAAAACTCAATTCCGTGTGGCTGTAGTTCACGCTTGCATGCACTGCCTTGCCACTACTGTGATAATGTACACAACCGGGCACAAGGTCAAACCCAAAAATAAAAAGACGGGATTCAACTCAAGTGAAATTTCGAAGAATAAACAAAATGCAACGGTCAAGTCACTGCAATCATGACTCAACTCAATGCAACAACCAAAGTCAAGGCGACATGAAGAAAGCAACTCAACTGCAAGTCCAAATCCAACAAAACTAAAGAAGCATAGGCATAAGTGGATAGTGAACCCAAATACTATATGAAACAGGTGTGTAACTGTCTCAATTGGTCGAGACAGCTACAATAAATGATCAACTCATGAAATACTTCAACTACAAGTGAGCAGTAAGATGGCCAGGTGACAGAACAAACATGCACAGGCATAGGCTACCCATGCATGATGCAGCAAAATAATAATTGCAACCTGTACAAGTATGAAACAAAGGTGGTGACAAAGGACTACACCGAAGGAAAAGCATCAAGTATACACAAATCAATGCAAACCAGTTCAATTTGCATACTGGAATTGCGGGCAAAAATGAACAGAGGTGATATACTATACCTGTAGTACAGCGCATAACATTTTCAAGTGCATCTGACATGCACAAGTGACTCAACTACTATAGGAATCAGACTAAACGAACAACACTTCAACAATGTGGAAATGCATATACACAGGGACGTTATGCAGTGACTTCAAAATCAGGCTAGTGCACAGTGAAGACAGACCTCAAGTGAGAACAAGACAACACAATTGGCAAATGCCTCGAATGGCACAAGTTGAAGACTACAACATATGGCAACAATAGGTGACAGCAATGTGAAACTAAACCACTAAGTCAATGCAATTACACATACAGTGATACACAACAATACAAGAGATTAGAGATATATAGTTTCACATTAGAATCAAAGTGGCCGAAGTCACAAACGAATTAAAACAGTCCAAACAAATGAATGAAACCAACACAACAGTATACAAGTTCAAGTACACCATTGTCTGGACCAATTGTCATAAAGAAAGCAAGACCTCAATAAGCTAAATGTCCCCCCCCAAAAGTATAGTCTCAGAAATGAGGAACAAATGAATCAATATCAATGCAATACTATAGGCCGAGACAGTACCCAGAAATGCACACCAAAACTCGACCAAGAACTTATACAAAGCATCAATGTCAAATGAGACAAGTTTGCAAACCAAACTGAGCAAGCACAATCGAGATGAACCATTGCAGTGTAAACTCATGTTAAGGGCCGAAGAGACTACAAGTTCAGGGAATCACATATACAACAACAAGCGACTAAAGTCAATGCGAAGCAAGATGTGGTGGTTATGAAACCAACCCGACTGCAGTTCATCTGAGAAAGCAAGGCCGAAGCCAACAAAGCAAATGAAGATAAGGTACAAATTTTAATAAAAATCAAGGCCGAATATCATGAAGCACGGGGATGCAAGCCTCACGTAGCATTCCTGGCCAATGACAAATTTTTGTTCAAAGTTAACATCAAAAACATCAGAAAAATAGAGAGTTCAGACCAAAGTCAGAGGTCAATCAAATGTAAAACCAAGTGGATTTAAAACGTCAGAGAAATCATTCAAGAAAAATTTATACTACTGCAGCATGGTTCGAATTAGATGTGAGTGAAGAATTCACTCACCTGGTTTCGAATTTGAACAAATAGAAGCGGCCGAAGTATCTCGAGGCGATCAAGCAGTCGAGTTGAATCGAGCACTACAGTCGCGATTTACTGATTTTCGAAAACCCTATTTTGGAAAGGGGAACGAACAAGAGGAGGCCGCGATTATTTTCTTTTATTTCGTATGCTAGGGTTTAGGTTTACCCATGAAATCAAAAACGAAAGGGGCGGGTATGAGTTTATCACTGCACGAATAATGCACATGGGCCGAGATAAGTTTTAAAGCCCACCACCATTTTTAACAAATTCTTGAATGAATTTAAACTTGATTTTTAAAAACTCCAACAGCAATTAACAACTAATTAAATCATCATTTGACGATAATTAATTGTCACGAATTCATGGGTTGTTACAGACTCCCCTCCTTATAAAAATTGCGTCCCCGCAATTTTCATAATTAAGGTTGCCACTACTATAAATTTTCTAACATAAACTGGTTAAGCTAGAAAATAAAAGTCGAGAAAATAAACGCCAAAGAATCTTTTAATTTCATAAAAGAAATTCAAATTCTCAACAAAATCTAATTATCAATTAGATAATCAGAATACAACAAAACTGGATAAATGCACTTATCAACAATATTCAATTATCAGTAAGATAATTTGAATACAGAAATCACAAAACATCAATGCCTAATTATCGATACGATAATTAGAAAACAACAAAATCTAATTATCAACAAAGATAATTATAAAACCCGAATCACAATTTGCAAAACCGCAATTTTCTAGTTACCAAAACGATAATCAAATCTCAAATCAATAAATATTCGATTATCACAATCGATAATCAATCAACAAATATCTAATTATTAAAAACGATAATTAAATCTCAAATCAATAAATATTTCGATTATCAAAAAAACGATAATAAAATCACAAATCAACAAATTTTTCGATTATCAAAAACGATAATCAAATCTTAAATCAACAAATATTCGATTATCAAAAACGATAATCAAATCAACAAATATTCGATTATCAAAAATGATAATCAAATCTCAAAGCAATCAAATATTCAATTATAAAACAACGATAATCAAATTTCAAATCAACAAGTATTTAATTATCAAAGACGATAATTAAATCACAAATCAATAAATATTTAATTATCAAAGATGATAATTAAATTTCAAATCAACAAATATTTAATTATCAAAAACGATAATCAAATCTCAAATCAACAAATATTCAATTATCAAACAACGATAATCAAATTTCAAATCAACAAGTATTTAATTATCAAAGACGATAATTAAATCAAAAATCAACAAATATTTAATTATCAAAGATGATAATTAAATTTCAAATCAACAAATATTTAATTATCAAAAATGATAATTAAATCACAAATCAACAAATATTTAATTATCAAAGATAATAATTAAATCACAAATCAACTAATATTTAATTATCTCAAGCGACAATCAAATCTCAAATCAACAATTATTCGATTATCAAAAACGATAATCAAAATCAACAAATATTCGATTATCAAAAACGATAATCAAATCTCAAATCAACAATTATTCGATTATCAAAAACGATAATCAAATCTCAAATCAACAAATATTCGATTATCAAAAACGATAATCAAATCAACAAATATTCGATTATCAAAAACGATAATCAAATCAACAAATATTCGATTATCAAAAACGATAATCAAATCTCAAATCAACAATTATTCGATTATCAAAAACGATAATCAAATCTCAAATCAACAAATATTCGATTATCAAAAACGATAATCAAATCAACAAATATTCGATTATCAAAAACGATAATCAAATCAACAAATATTCGATTATCAAAAACGATAATCAAATCTCAAATCAACAATTATTCGATTATCAAAAACGATAATCAAATCTCAAATCAACAAATATTCGATTATCAAAAACGATAATAAAATCAACAAATATTCGATTATCAAAAACGATAATCAAATCAATAAATATTCGATTATCAAAAACGATAATCAAATCAACAAATATCTAATTATCAAAAACGATAATTAGAAACAACAAATATCCGATTATCAAAACGATAATCAGAACTCATAACATCAAATATCTAATTATCACAAGCGATAAGCAGAAACAACAAATATCCGATTATCAAAAACGATAATCAGAACTCATAACATCAAATATCTAATTATCACAAGCGATAATCAGAAACAACAAATATCTGATTATCAAAAACGATAATCAGAACTCATAACATCAAATATCTAATTATCACAAGCGATAATCAGAAACAACAAATATCCGATTATCAAAAACGATAATCAGAACTCATAACATCAAATATCTAATTACCACAAGCGATAATCAGAAACAACAAATATCCGATTATCAAAAATGATAATCAGAACTCATAACATCGAATATCTAATTATCACAAGCGATGATCAGAAACAACAAATATCTGATTATCAAAAACGATAATCAAAACTCATAACATCAAATATCTAATTACCACAAGCGATAATCAGAAACAACAAATATTCGATTATCAAAAACGATAATCAGAACTCATAACATCAAATATCTAATTACCTGCAGATAATTAGATTCAACAAATATCTAGAAACCAATTAAGATATTCTAGAAAATCAACATAAAAGGTTGGATCGATCCCATCATATGGCGAGTTTTAGCTATGCCGCACGTGCATCTCATATGGCGAAAGCCTACCAAGTACCCATCATAATTTTGGCGCCCATCATATGACCCGAAGGTCCGACATATGACCCGAAGGTCTGGTACTGGTATTTGACCCGAAGGTCCATCATAGTGGCTCGAAAGCACACGAGAATCATCATATATTCAATTAACGAGTCCGGAATTAACCGAAATAGCAAACGCACATGTCCCATACCACGTGTTTTACTAAATCATTTGATTCACTTCATCGTTTCCTTGAACGTGTAAAATCATCAAAATCATCAAACAGCAAATGTTTCAATTAACGAGTCCGGAATTAACCGAAATAGTAAAAGTGTGGTTCCATACTCCTCACTTTTGCTACATCGTTTAAATCTCTTCATCGTTTCCTTGAAAGTGCAAATTGTGTATTTCAAAAATAACATTTCACATTCTCAAACGGACAAGTCCGGAATTAAGCGAATCAGTAAAAGAAAGGGGTCATAATCCTCGATTTTCCTTAAACGTTTAAGTCACTTTCTCATTCTTCTGAAAACGCAAACTGTAAAAATTCTGAAAACAATTTCATTTATTTTATAAAAGTAATAATTTACATTCTCAAACGAACAAGTCCGGAATTAAGCGAATCAGTAAAAGAAAGGGTTCATAGTCCTCGATTTTGCTGAATCGTTTAAATCGCTTCCTCATTCTTTTGAAAGCATAAACTATAAAAAATTTGAAAACAATTTTTATTTTTGAAACCATTTGAAAATCCGTGCTCAAAACAGCAACATCAAAAACAATTTCGATATGGAAATTGTACTTCTCAAAACACCGTAAAAACGGATCTCAAAATCAGAATGGCGGAATAACCGCTTGAAAATCCACTTTAAAACATGACGATTACTGAAGTCAATGCGACAGTAATTTTTATACATCAAAATCCCATCAAAATAATTCGCAACAAAATATAACACTAGTGAATTTTCATTCATCAAAAACATTCATCAAAAATGTCAACAAAACACCGTACTTCAACAATTTAGCACAAGTGTTAAAATCCCGTTATAAAAATAACGGCAACAAAATACGTTTCATAACCAAGCATCGGTTCAACGTAAAATTAATGTAGTAACGTGCAACTTAAATTTTGCACGTGTACTACAAAATGAACAAAGAAATCATTCGAATATATCTTCAATGAAGATAATTTTAAAACAGCAAAAATCCAGTAAAATATGTGATTAGCATCAAAGAAAACCAGCATGAGTCTCAACAAATCAAAAACACTGGTTAACCAACATAATAAGATTTAATTCATTTTCGTATTTTGATTTTTAATCAAAATAATTATCAGCTGTACTCAGCGAAGCAGTTTCACTGTTTTCGCTGCGCACTCTGATAAACAGAATACTAATCAATCAAACCATCAAGACACAATTTTTCTTTTATTTTAAATAAAGATATTTAAAAGTTTCATCTAATTTTCAAAACTTTAGTTTTGACTCGAAACACAAAATAAATATCGACAAATAGTTGTAACACATGTTCCATCCAAGTTATGTTTTGTATTATGTCCATAAACCCCAAGCTCTGATACCAACTGTGACGCCCCACCTCTATGCTCACAATAACAAAGAGTATTAAAGGAAATACTGTCTGTTATTATGAAGAATAAGGCTGGATAGGAGCGGCCATCCGTAGTTAGGCCTTACACTAGTATTGGTTATCTCGATAGGAGTGGTATATATTTTTATTTCTCATCTCATATTTATTTACTCCATCGACATACCCAATTCTAGTATAAAACGGACTACGATGGTTCATAATAGTTTAGGACAATATATATAATAATAACACAGATAAAGTAAATGCGGAACACGAATATAACAGAAAGTCTCATATATATATATATAACTGATGTCAGTTGATATACATGTAATACAATACATATGATACAACTACAACTGTCGACTCTGGAAGCTACATAAACAAGTACATTATCGTGAATAATATACATGAATATACAACATCCTATACAACTACACTGACTACTACGATAACGACGACTACTCCAAGAGAAGTGAAAAGACTTCATAGCTCTAACAGCAACCCAAAGTAAGATATCAACAACCTGTAAATACTCGGTCTGACCCGAGTATTACATTCAGAAGAAAATAATACACGGGTCAGTCTAATTCAAACTCAGTTATTAATGCACAGAAGCAGTAATAATTAATTAACAATTAGATGACAGTCAAAATAAATTCACTTATCTGATCCTTTAACAAGAAAATCGGATAACGGTGAATATAACACGTATAGTGTTAAACAACAATTCAGCAAACTCAAATTATCAACGAAGATAGATGAAAGGAATTTTTTAATGAAGATAATTTAGAAAAACATCAGAATTGCCTAATTGGCAATTAACATCAAAATCTAATTATTAATAAATAACTAGAAACTCATAATCTAATTATCAAATAGATAATTAGATAACAACAAAATGATCAAATGAAACTAAATCAATTTAACCACTTGAAATATCACTTTAAAACATCAATTCTAATTGGCTGCAGTACACGTTAGCGTGTACTGCCTCGCCAATACAGCATATGAAATACGCAAAAGATCAATGGATCAAAAATAATTGAAATACCAAAAAAAAAGCAATACCGTGTGGCTGCAGTTCACGCTTGCGTGCACTGCCTTGCCACTACAGTGATAATGTACCCAAAAACTCAATTCCGTGTGGCTGCAGTTCACGCTTGCGTGCACTGCCTTGCCACTACTGTGATAATGTACACAACCGGGCACAAGGTCAAACCCAAAAATAAAAAGAAGGGATTCAACTCAAGTGAAATTTCGGAGAATAAACAAAATGCAACGGTCAAGTCACTGCAATCATGACTCAACTCAATGCAACAACCAAAGTCAAGGCGACATGAAGAAAGCAACTCAACTGCAAGTCCAAATCCAACAAAACTAAAGAAGCATAGGCATAAGTGGATAGTGAACCCAAATACTATATGAAACAGGTGTGTAACTGTCTCAATTGGTCGAGACAGCTACAATAAATGATCAACTCATGAAATACTTCAACTACAAGTGAGCAGTAAGATGGCCAGGTGACAGAACAAACATGCACAGGCATAGGCTACCCATGCATGATGCAGCAAAATAATAATTGCAACCTGTACAAGTATGAAACAAAGGTGGTGACAAGGGACTACACAGAAGGAAAAGCATCAAGTATACACAAATCAATGCAAACCAGTTCAATTTGCATACTGGAATTGCGGGCAAAAGTGAACAGAGGTGATATACTATACCTGTAGTACAGTGCATAACATTTTCAAGTGCATCTGACATGCACAAGTGACTCAACTACTACAGGAATCAGACTAAACGAACAACACTGCAACAATGTGGAAATGCATATACACAGGGAAGTTATGCAGTGACTTCAAAATCAGGCTAGTGCACAGTGAAGACAGACCACAAGTGTGAACAAGACAACACAATTGGCAAATGCCTCGAATGGCACAAGTTGAAGACTACAACATATGGCAACAATAGGTGACAGCAGTGTGAAACTAAACCACTAAGTCAATGCAATTACACATACAGTGATACACAACAATACAAGAGATTAGAGATATACAGTTTCACAATAGAATCAAAGTGGCCGACGTTACAAACGAATTAAAACAGTCCAAACAAATGAATGAAACCAACACAACAGTATACAAGTGCAAGTACACCATTGTCTGGACCAATTGTCATAATGAAAGCAAGACCTCAATAAGCTAAATGTCCCCCCCCCCCAAAAGTATAGTCTCAGAAATGAGGAACAAATGAATCAATATCAATGCAACACTATAGGCCTAGACAGTACCCAGAAATGCACACCAAAACTCGACCAAGAACTTATACAAAGCATCAATGTCAAATGAGACAAGTTTGCAAACCAAACTGAGCAAGCACAACCGAGATGAACCATTGCAGTGTAAACTCATGTTAAAGGCCGAAGAGACTACAAGTTCAGGGAATCACATATACAACAACAAGTGACTAAAATCAATGCGAAGCAAGACGTGGTGGTTATGAAACCAACCTAACTGTAGTTCATCTGAGAAAGCAAAGCCGAAGCCAACAAAGCAAATGAAGATAAGGTACAAATTTTAATAAAAATCAAGGCCGAATATCATGAAGCACGGGGATGCAAGCCTTACGTAGCATTCCTGGCCAACGACAAATTTTTGTTCAAAGTTAACATCAAAAACATCAGAAAAATAGAGAGTTCAGACCAAAGTCAGAGGTCAATCAAATGTAAAACCAAGTGGATTTAAAACGTCAGAGAAATCATTCAAGCAAAATTTATACTACTGCAGCATGGTTCGAATTAGATGTGATTGAAGAATTCACTTACCTGGTTTCGAATTTGAACAAATAGAAGCGGCCGAAGTATCTCGAGGCGATCAAGCAGTCGAGTTGAATCGAGCACTACAGTCGCGATTTACTGATTTTCGAAAACCCTATTTTGGAAAGGGGAACGAACAAGAGGAGGCCGCCATTATTTTCTTTTATTTCGTATGCTAGGGTTTAGGTTTACTCATGAAATCAAAAACGAAAGGGGCGGGTATGAGTTTATCACTGCATGAATAATGCACATGGGCCGAGATGAGTTTTAAAGCCCACCACCATTTTTTACAAATTCTTGAATGAATTTAAACTTGATTTTTAAAAACTCCAACAACAATTAACAACTAATTAAATCGTCATTTGACGATAATTAATTGTCACGAATTCATGGGTTGTTACATATTTAAAACCCGGGTAACTCGTACTTCACTACAAGTTCATAACTTATTGCAGTCAACACTTATTCCACAAATCACTATCTAAGTATCAAAACTTAGTTTAAAATGGTCCAGTTATTTAAATTATTCCATTCCAATCCTATTTGATTCTAAACTCAAATCTATAAAGAATTACTGAAATTTACTAATCGAAGAGGTTTCGGGTATTTGCTGATACCCGACCCCGGTCTCTTCGAATCCAATATCATCCTTAATCCAAGTTGTTTAAATAAATACAAATCCAATTTTAAAACAGCCATTCATCATCGATGAATAACTTACATTATCAAGTTCTACCAAAATACCTCATATCACAATCATCACAAATCACAGAGATAACAAATATTCTAAGTTATTCAATATATCTTCATCATCCGTAAGCACGATTAATTTATTGTACACTTACTAATTAATTTAATTAATCTCTATATAAATTAAATTAATTATTTTAATTGCTATTAAATCTTGCTTACATAACGTTAATTACAACCATTAATTAATCATCCCTTCATTATTCATCTTAGTTAATTATTCTTAAGTAATTAACTATCCTTTAATTCCTTACATTAATTTATGATCCTTACTTAATTTCATTAATTAATTAACCCTTTAATTAATTACAATAAGTAATTTACTATTCCTCTAATTAATTATCCTTTGATTTCTTAGATTAATTAACCTTTAATTTCATTAATTAATTATACTATAATCAATTATATTAATGAAATTCTTAATTGATTATATTAATTAATTAATCCCTTAATTAATTTGATTAATACACACAAATTAATGATCCTTTTTCATTTAATAATTTTCCTGGTTTAAACCATTTAAGTTTAAAACATTTTACCTAAATTCTTAGGATTTGGAATTGCTTTGAAAATTTGTTCCATATTTCTTTTATTTTAACTTGGTTGATACATTCCTTTATAAATTGTTAACTTACCCTTTTATCATTTAATGAAATTTTGTTTTGAAATTTTCTATAAAAAAAATCTTTGTTAATTCACTCCTTTCTAAAAAATCCAGCCCAAATGCCTTCAGCCCATTTCCCTTACTTCCTTTCCATGATTAAGTAGTCCAACTTTTATAATTATTAATTGATGTATTATCTGGTTGTCATATTTTATCATGGGCTTGGATACCTATAATAGATCAGCCCACACTCATACAAAACATATGTATAAATAAACAGGCTGTACTCAAATGTAAACATGGTAGTCAAATTAAATAGGCAAGTACATGCAATTGTGTACATGATAAACATCATAAACACACTGTTGCACCCCATATAGCAGCACATGTACATATATTTAATAAAATTGGTAATGAATAATCTTCAGCAAATAAGCAAAGCTCACACCAGGATGAATAAAGCATGCGATAGTTATAGAGTGTATAGCAAAGTAGTCAAAGAAATATGTTGAAAGTTGTTTAACTGTTAATTCAAGACCATGCAAAGCCAATTACCTGTTGGTATAAATAAATATGTAAAGAAGCTGGAGGAGCAAATCTAATTTAGATAAGAAAATGAAATATAGAGACAGTACAACACAGAAGTATAACTAAAAGAGTACAACCAATTCATTTCAGCAGTGAAGTGACAACAGTTAATCATGCACCAGAATCACCATAATATCCTCTACCACGCACATAAGCATTTAACTCTAAGAGAGACCCTCCATGCACAACCGGAAGTGGCACGCAAGTCGAGTTGACAGGTCCACCCGTCATCCAAAACCGATCGACCTGTCGAAGTTTTCCTGGAGCGCAGCTGCTCCAGACCGCGCGCTCTCTCTCTTTTTTTTATTTATTTGATGGATCCAAACCAAATGCATAGCATCAGCTACAAAATTAAAGCACGACAAATAGATTCAGAACAAATGCATGGCAAGAAGATTCAAAGTATAGTATTAGACATAGACACATGAGTGTTTACTCACCATTATGCTTTGACCAAATTAACTCGGCAACTAAATTCATATCTCAGGTTATGGATATTTCTTCTACTTGCATTTCACCCTTTTTAACATGTACAGATTATAGGATTATATTTAGATGTCCTTTTATTATTTGCTACATAACTCAAACAAGCTACAAAGAATGCACAGTAAGGAATCATATATGAAGACACTGGATGCAGAACCTTATCTAGTTAGAACATGCTTCAGGGTTATCAAGTTCACATCTTATTAAGTTACAGTGTTTTCATCCTAAATTGCAAACAATCATAGTAAGGAGTTATGTTTTAAATTAATCGGCATTCAAAAATAAATGCAGCATATACTAATATGTAAACATAGCAACCAAAGCAAATTCCAGGCAATCAAATTCTACTTCAGAGTCTAGATCCATAAACATAACTACTAAATTATGTTTCAGGTAATCTGCATTTTAATTCCCTCCAAGCGCAACGTAAAGCACAAACAACACTTACAAAGATAAGCAACTATGCTTCTGAAAATCATTGATTAAAATTTATTGGTAGAAAGAAATATGAGCATCTTGCTACCAATAATAATTTTTCTCATTAGACTGCAGTAAATTCTTGTACTTTAAAAGTGTTACAAGCACACGCATACCTTAACACCCCTTTTATCTCTAAATAACCAAGCTACACTATGTTCCATCATTTCCAACATCACATAGTAAATTTACTCGTATTTATCTTTACAGGTTTGTTCCCTGTTGCTAAGTAAATACTACAGTGTGATAATAAAAAAAAACAAAGAACTATAGCAAGTTTGTATCGTAACTAATTTCTCTTATTTTAGCTGTACATTAGAAAATCCACTGTACCTTATCTTCGGAGCTGTTTCTTTTGCAACTTGCTTAGTTAAATCGACATACGTTACTTCCCAATAAGCTCAAGAACATAACTCAATAAATAGGGTTGAATCTATTGATAAAATAAGTTCATCGAATTACTCACCGATATACTTAGAACAGAGAGCAACTCCTATTGTCGATCTGAAATTAAATTTCGAGCTGATCTGAACTTGTTATTAGTTGAATTTCACCCTTGCTTGAATGCCGTTGCCATTCGATCGAAGTTGTTGAGTTCACCATATTTTTTTCTTTTTCTTTCGAATGATAAAAGAGGGTTTTAGAAGAGGATAAAAGAAAAAGGAACGAAAGAGAGAGAGGTGGAAATGATATGTATTGACGTGTTTACTTTTTTTTTAAAAAAAAAACTTTTATATTGATATTACAATTTTGAGTAAATAAATTTGCCATTTGTAATTTGCATGCTATTTAAGCTTACACTTGTATTTACACATGTGTTAAAATATTTACACTTGTATTTTGTATGCATTTATTATTTTAAATATTTTTGAAAATGTTTTATTTTAAATTTCTATTTGGTAAATACTTTTTCTTAATTTATTCTTTTAAAATCCTTATAAAGAAAATATTATATAACTAATTATCTACCATTTAAAATCAAATATACATTATTATTAAATCCAATTTACTTTAAGATATTTATCTTTGGATTCCAATCTCAAATTCAAATTTAATTTAAAATCTTATATATATTTTCAAACAAACACATATGTAATTTGTTTGAACATAATAAGTTTGCCCATTATAAAATTATATTAGAAGATTATCAAATAAATATTTATCATCAGATTTATTCGTTTAATTTACAATTCAGTATTGCTATTAATTAACCCAATTATATTATCAATTACAGATGTCCAGAAATTCGGGTTATCACATTCCTCCCCTCTTTTGAATCTTTTCGTCCTCGAAAAGGAACGAAGCCAGAATTTATTAAATATTTTAAAACCAGTTAAAGTATTCTTTGATCATTTTAAAACATTTTGAAAATCTATATAATATTGCCAAAATAGTTTTATAAAAATACTTTTATAACTCGATGTTTCCACAAGTCCAACTTCGTTCTTACAGAAATTCAGTCATACGTTCATCAGGCGTAAGACTGAAAGTCTATAAATACTTAGCAGACCCATTTTCAACACCTAGTGAAAATACTTTGGAAAATAATTTTATTGAAAATATAGAAAATAGTTTTTGAAAATAGATGATATAACTTTGGTGAGAATGCTTTGGGAATCATCACCCCCATCCATGGTCACAGTTACATTCCAAGGTTGCGTTGCCATCGCAGCAAAAGTCCATGTAACTGCAGGCTCTCCGCGGCCTCTCGATTATGCCATGGAACCTACACAACAGATCACAGTTACATCCAGGGTTACGTTGCCATCGCAGCAAAAGTCCATGTAACTGCAGGCTCTCAGCGGCCTCTAATTTTCGCTGTCGAAATGAAACCTGTCCACTCCTACATAGGTCGCAGTCTACCGATATAAAATCAAACACAGACTATTGGCTCTCAGCGGCACACACGACTTTCGCTATGTTATACCATAGGTCGCAGTCTACCGATATAAAATCAAACGCAGACTGTTGGCTCTCAGCTGCACACACGACTTTCGCTATGGTATACTCTACTCATAATCCCCAGGAACTAGTTTTGTCCGGACTCCTCACTGGATCAACTTTAGAACCCTCCTTGGGGCTCAAGGCAGCACCACTCGTTGGTACTCCTGAGAAGTTCATTCCAAGGGAGCGCCTTTTTCCCCATAGCCATCATCAAAATATTTTATACTATACACATATAGTATCTTTAAATCATACACCTAGTATGAACTCATACAAAGCTCCTTTGCACAAAATCGATTATTCCAAAATCGATAATTCTCAAACTAGGCTTTCCAAATTCAATATTGATTTTACCCAAAAATCAAAAGCCTTTCCAAATCCAAAGGTTCCCAAAACCTTTTCTAAAATCCTCATAAGATCCTTTATATATATATATATATATACAAATATATAAAAAAAATTAAAACTTTGGATCATTTCAAACTTTTATAAAACTCCTTGTATACTTCAAAACACCTTCAAAATCCTTTCCTTCTGGAAATAGATTCATCAATGGGAGTTTTATCTTATATAACCAAGATATATACTTAATTTATCCAAAATCAAATATTCAAATTTGATTACTCTTTTCAGTATCAATTTCATTCAAATCCGTACGATGTACACATATCCTTCGTACGCCATACCAATCTGATCGCTCACTCGATCACGCAATTTTACTTCCGAACTAGTATCGTCCACCCGACTTCCTAGTGCGGACACAGATCTGGTTTCTTGATCAGAAATCGTCATTCTCCTTGCATAGTCATAACTATGATAGAGAATATCCAGAACCAATCAACAATCCATATCCAGGTTCGCCTTCAAAAATCGAGTGGAAAATTCCAACTCGGATCGATATAACTATCTCGAACTTCCATGCTCGAATCTGGATCAAATCACTATGCGAATAGAATAACATACGTACACCCTACGTATTCGTCTTATTGGTTATTAGCCAAATTAGTTCCATTTCTATTCACATTCACTTTGATTTTCATTCACTTACTCACAATTGCTTCAATCTATTTGGATTATCACCTCTATTCTTATCTCGATTGGGTTAACCAATAACAGTTTGAACTCCGACCAGTTTATTTAGAAAATAGCTTGAAATATTTAAAAATAGATAAGTAGTTGGAAAATAAATACTAGTTTGTAAAATAGATGTAAAATAGTTAGAAAATAGTTAAAATAATTATAGAAATTTTAGATGATTGCAAAATAATAGCAAGATAGTAATTAGTTTTGTAAAATAGTTGGAATATAGTAATTAGTTTATAAAATAGTTGGAAAATTGTTAAAAAGTTTCAAAAATAATTGTAAAACAAGTATAAGATAGTTTGGCTTTTAAAAGAAAGGTTGTATATATAATGAGTAGCTTGGAAAAATAGGTTTATATTAAAACAATTTATATTAAAATAGTCCAGAGTCAAAACTGCTCACTTCTCAATCTCCATTCTCATCAATTCAATTTAAATTTCTACTTCCATTTAAATTGACCCAATTCCAATTTAAATAAATTCAATTTCCATTGAAATTGATTCAACCCCAATTCAAGTTGAATTAACCTCAGTTTCTTTCCAAATTTAACTTTATTCAACCTTTATCTCAAATTCTACTAATTCAAATAAATTTCTATTGAACTAGTTCCAATTTCAATTCATTTCAACTCTCGTTTGAATTAATTCCAATTTCAAACTCCATTTCCAAATCAAGTTGAATTATTCTTGATTTCCTCCCAAATTCAAATTCCATTTGAATTTAAAACTATTCAACTTTAATTACAAATCGTTTCAAATTAATCCAATTCAAATTTTCCATTTGAATTTTACACTTATACATCTTCAATCACAATTTCAATTAATTCAAATCAAATTCAATTTGAACTAATTTCAATCCAAATTCCAAATTTAAACCATCTCGATTTATATAAATTCGAGTTAATACTTCAAATGTTGATTTAATTCCTTTAAATCAATTTACCTTTAAAGTTTTTAAACAATTCAATTCACAGTTCAGACCCAACATATTATACCACAAATCAAAGTAACCTTTAAACAATTTAATTTTGAGTCAAATTCTCAAAATTCCATTCTAAATTATCTTTACTTAACTCATTACAAGGTTCAACTAAGAGTTTCAAACAATTTTAATTTACAACTTCATTTCTTAACATTCAAATTTTAAGTTCAAAGGAATTCCATATCCTTAATTTTAAATTAAAGTGTGATTTTTCTTTTATCCTAATAATGGATATATTACCACACTTCATTTCTTATTTATTTAAACAAATCAAATTTCAGCTTAAAGATTATTAATAACAATAGGATGATATCATCCAATTCATTTTAAAACATCCATCAATTTCCAATTTTCAGATCTCAAACCCATTTTGAGATCACACAAACTCCCAATTCAAATTAACCATTTAACTTCCCAAGTTAAATTCCAATTCCATCTTGAAATTCCCAAATCAGGTTGATCATTCCAACTTATTTAACCTTTCCAAAGTTAAACTCAATTCACTTAATCTAGTCAACCTTACCCAATTTGAATTTCCATTCCAAATACTGAACTTCACATTAATAATCTTCCCAATTATTAAGTTCAAAAACCTTATCACTTTGGGTATCATACCTCATTCCGGATTCAAAACTCAAAACTTAGAGTTTATTTCAAATCACCTTTGATTTTTAATTTCAAAACAAATTTCTTTAAATTTTCAAACAACTCTTGTTTGAAATAGGACCATTTCATTCAATTGCATTAAATAATATTATTTATTGTTTTTTTAATTAATTACGTCATTAATTGATTCCAATTAATCACATTCGGTAATTAACTTATTTCTTAATTACCTTCATTAAGTCATTGTCCTTTAAATTACTTACCTCTGGTTACTTTATTAAGTAACTTCCTCTTAATTTATCATTTCCAATTATTATTATTTTAAATGGTTACTTCCTTAAAACATTTTATTGTTTACTGAAAAACAATCATCCCATTATTAAACACAATATCCATTATATTTTCTGGTTTGAAGCCAATTCTAATTCATCTTATTCTAAAATACTTCTCCAATTAAAGATTTCAATTTTAGTTTGAATCCATTTCAAACTTGTCTTTAATTTAATTTGGTTGTAATTCTATTACCACTTAATTCTTACTATTACTTTTAATTTAATTAATACTACAACCAATTTCCTTAATATAGTAGATAATCTATTTCTTATATAAGATTCATTTACTTCTGAAATCATTTAAAAACCTTTATATAAGAAAATAACAAGTGCGCCCTCTCATATATATATGTACACTCAACTCATCCTAAGGTACCGCTTACCCTATCTTTAACGAATAATCCCACCAGAGCCAAGGTTCTCGCTTAACCTTCAGCTCTGATACCAAATGTAACGACCTGAAATTTTCGTTCTCTAAAATTCCAGATAGTTAGTGAAAAGAAGAAAAGAGAAAGAAGCAGAAACAGAAGCCAGTCACAAAAAAAACCTCATATTCGCAGCGGATCAAAATATAATATCACATAATAACAGTTTACAAAAAGAACTGTATCAGTACATTTACATTTTTATATATCAGAGTTACAACATTTTACACAACACATGACAGTTCTAAATCAACATGTCCAAGATATACAACTATATATCACAGCGGGTACGCTCCATACGTTCCAGCCATCCAGCTTGCCTCCTGAGCTCCAAAAGGTCCTTACCTGAAAATCTGTAATACTCGGTCTGACCCGAGCATTACATCAAAGTAACACCCGGGTCAGGCTGGAAAGTAACGTGAGTAAACTCATATAACTAGAAATACTGATGTATAAGACTTATTTAAAACCCGGGTAACTTGAACTTCACTACAAGTTCATAACTTATTGCAGTCAACACTTATTCCACAAATCACTATCTAAGTATCAAAACTTAGTTTAAAATGGTCCAGTTATTTAAATTATTCCATTCCAATCCTATTTGATTCTAAAATCAAATCTATAAAGAATTACTGAAATTTACTAATCGAAGAGGTTTTGCGTATTTGCTGATACCCGACCCCGGTCTCTTCGAATCCAATATCATCCTTAATCCAAGTTGTTTAAATAAATACAAATCCAATTTTAAAACAGCCATTCATCATCGATGAATAACTTACATTATCAAGTTCAACCAAAATACCTCATATCACAATCATCACAAATCACAGAGATAACAAATATTCTAAGTTATTCAATATATCTTTATCATCCGTAAGCACGATTAATTTATTGTACACTTACTAATTAATTTAATTAATCTCTATATAAATTAAATTAATTATTTTAATTGCTATTAAATCTTGCTTACATAATGTTAATTACAACCATTAATTAATCATCCCTTCATTATTCATCTTAGTTAATTATTCTTAAGTAATTAACTATCCTTTAATTCCTTACATTAATTTATGATCCTTACTTAATTTCATTAATTAATTAACCCTTTAATTAATTACAATAAGTAATTTACTATTCCTCTAATTAATTATCCTTTGATTTCTTTGATTAATTAACCTTTAATTTCATTAATTAATTATACTATAATCAATTATATTAATGAAATTCTTAATTGATTATATTAATTAATTAATCCCTTAATTAATTTGATTTATACACACAAATTAATGATCCCTTTTTAATTTAATAGTTTTCCTGGTTTAAACCATTTAAGTTTAAAACATTTTACCTAAATTCTTAGGATTTGGAATTGCTTTGAAAATTTGTTCCATATTTCTTTTATTTTAACTTGGTTGATACATTCCTTTATAAATTGTTAACTTACCCTTTTAACATTTTATGAAATTTTGTTTTGAAATTTTCTAAAAAAAAAATCTTTGTTAATTCACTCCTTTCAAAAAAATCCAGCCCATTTCCCTTACTTCCTTTCCATGATTAAGTAGTCCAACTTTTATAATTATTAATTGATATATTATCTGGTTGTCATATTTTATCATGGGCTCGGATACCTATAATAGATCAGCCCACACTCATACAAAACATATGTATAAATAAACAGGCTGTACTCAAATGTAAACATGGTAGTCAAATTAAATAGGCAAGTACATGCAATTGTGTACATGATAAACATCATAAACACACTGTTGCACCCCATATAGCAGCACATGTACATATATTTAGTAAAATTGGTAATGAATAAT
The DNA here is from genome assembly GCA_030765085.1 of Allium cepa. Lineage (NCBI taxonomy): Eukaryota > Viridiplantae > Streptophyta > Magnoliopsida > Asparagales > Amaryllidaceae > Allium > Allium cepa. The sequence goes on along the minus strand of CM060940.1, from coordinate 888,714,355 downwards.
CTTCAGCAAATAAGCAAAGCTCACACAAGGATGAATAAAGCATGCGATAGTTATAGAGTGTATAGCAAAGTAGTCAAAGAAATATGTTGAAACTTGTTTAACTGTTAATTCAAGACCATGCAAAGCCAATTACCTGTTGGTATAAATAAATATGTAAAGAAGCTGGAGGAGCAAATCTAATTTAGATAAGAAAATGAAATATAGAGACAGTACAACACAGAAGTATAACTAAAAGAGTACAACCAATTCATTTCAGCAGTGAAGTGACAACAGTTAATCCTGTACCAGAATCACCATAATATCCACTACCACGCATATAAGCATTTAACTCTAAGAGAGACCCTCCATGCACAACCAGAAGTGGCACGCAAGTCGAGTTGACAGGTCCACCCGTCATCCAAAACCGATCGACCTGTCGGATCTTTCCTGGAGCGCAGCTGCTCCAGACCGTGCTCTCTCTCTCTCTCTCTCTCTCTCTCTCTCTCTCTCTCTCTCTCTCTCTCTCTCTCTCTCTCTCTCTTTTATTTATTTTTATTTTATTTGATGGATTCAAACCAAATGCATAGCATGAGCTACAAAATTAAAGCATGACAAATAGATTCAGAACAAATGCATGGCGAGAAGATTCAAAGTATGGTATTAGACATAGACACATGAGTGTTTACTCACCTTTATGCTTTGACCAAATTAACTCAGCAACTAAATTCATATCTCAGGTTATGGATATTTCTTCTACTTGCATTTCACCCTTTTTAACATGTACAGATTGTAGGATTATATTTAGATGTCTTTTTATTATTTGCTACATAACTCAAACAAGCTACAAAGAATGCACAGTAAGGAATCATATATGAAGACATTGGATGCAGAACCTTATCTAGTCAGAACATGCTTCAGGATTATCAAGTTCACATCTTATTAAGTTACAGTGTTTTCATCCTAAATTGCAAACAATCATAGTAAGGAGTTATGTTTTAAATTAATCGGCACTCAAAAATAAATGCAGCATATACTAATGTGTAAACATAGCAACCAAAGCAAATTCCAGGCAATCAAATTCTACTTCAGAGTCTAGATCCATAAACATAGCTACTAAATTATGTTTCAGGTAATCTGCATTTTAATTCTCTCCAAGCGCAACGTAAAGCACAAACAACACTTACAAAGATAAGCAACTATGCTTCTGAAAATCGTTGATTAAAATTTATTGGTAGAAAGCAATATGAGCATCTTGCTACCAATAATAACTTTTCTCATTAGACTGCAGTAAATTCTTGTACTTTAAAAGTGTTACAAGCACACGCATACCTTAACACCCCTTTTATCTCTAAATAACCAAGCTACACTATGTTCCATCATTTCCAACATCACAAAGTAAGTTTACTCGTATTTATCTTTACAGGTTTGTTCCTTGTTGCTAAGTAAATACTATAGTGTGATAATAAAAAAAACAAAGAACTATAGCAAGTTTGTATCGTAACTAATTTCTCTTATTTTAGCTGTACATTAGAAAATCCACTGTACCTTATCTTCGGAGCTGTTTCTTTTGCAACTTGCTTAGTTAAATCGACATATGTTACTTCCCAATAAGCTCAAGAACATAACTCAATAAATAGGGTTGAATCTATTGATAAAATAAGTTCATCGAATTACTCACCGATATACTTAGAACAGAGAGCAACTCCTATTGTCGATCTGAAATTAAATTTCGAGCTGATCTGAACTTGCTATTAGTTGAATTTCACCCTTGCTTGAATGCCGTTGCCATTCGATCGAAGTTGTTCTTTTTCTTCCGAACGATAAAAGAGGGTTTTAGAAGAGGATAAAAGAAAAAGGAACGAAAGAGAGAGAGGTGGAAATGATATGTATTGACGTGTTTACTTTTTTTTTTAAAAAAAAAAACACTTTTTTTATTGATATTACAATTTTGAGTAAATAAATTTGCCATTTGTAATTTGCATGCTATTTAATCTTACACTTGTATTTACACATGTGTTAAAATATTTACACTTGTATTTTGTATGCATTTATTATTTTAAATATTTTTGAAAATCTTTTATTTTAAATTTCTATTTGGTAAATACATTTTCTTAATTTATTCTTTTAAAATCCTTATAAAGAAAATATTATATAACTAATTATCTACCATTTAAAATCAAATATACATTATTATTAAATCCAATTTACTTTAAGATATTTATCTTTGGATTCCAATCTCAAATTCAAATTTAATTTAAAATCTTATATATATTTTCAAACAAACACATATCTAATTTGTTTGAACATAATAAGTTTTCCCATTATAAAATTATATTAGAAGATTATCAAATAAATATTTATCATCAGATTTATTCGTTTAATTTACAATTAAGTATTTCTATTAATTAACCCAATTATATTATCAATTATAGATGTCCAGAAATTCGGGTTATCACAAAATGTGTACAAATTGAGTATTGTTTAAGTTAATGAAATTAATGTGGTTACATTTCCAAAATTAAATTTCAAAACGTTGTGCGATGTACATTGTCCCTTCCTTTATTTTGTTATTAATTGTTGCCTATATGTTTTAAAATAGTTACTTCATTATTAATACTTAAAATATTCATTTCACATTCGGTTTAATACCCGAGCCTATACTTTTAGGCTAAATTTAATTCTTGCCATCTCATTTATAGTTTTACAAAATTATATTTTCCTTTGGTTTGCAAATTTTTCCACTCGTACATTTCCCTTTGCATTATTGCCTGAAGCTTTCAAAACAAAATGTGACATTCATTTTTGTCCCTCCACCTTAATTTCCTTATTATTAATAACCTGCAATTTTATTTCTTCATTTGCATTTTGTTTCTCCTTATACCGCATATTCATTTAGTTCAAATCATTCTTAGCTGAAGGTATATTCTTATCACAAAATTGTTCATATTTTAAATTTATCCCTTTATTTCTTTTGTCATCGCCTCATTTCCTACGTTACGATCTCCTTTTCAAATCTTCCTTTCCCCGAATCATTTTAACGTGAGCTTGCAAATTCAAAAGCCTTCTTTTATGAAGCACGGGTTTCATTTTTTTTCATTTTTCCTGCATGTCCTGCTCTCATCTTAGTTTATTCTTCCATCTTTGCCTGAAGCTTCATCTTTGGGAAAAATTCTGTTGAGATTTTGTGCTTTTGTTTGGATTTAATGGATGATAAATCAAAGGTAAGTGATTTAACCCACTAATTCAATACTAAACCTTTTTATGTTAGTTGAATTAAATTTATAAAGTGATAAGAAATTTATTGATTGATGTTTGGTAATTTAAATTGTCATCTAAACTTAATTTGAATTTATATTGCATTAAATTGTCATTTAAATTAATATTGAGATTGAATTGCTAGTTAAATATCGGATATTGATAACCAATAAATTATTGCGAATTATTGGCTGATTTGGATGTTAATTATGATGGATGTTTATTTGTTGACATTTTTGGATTATTGAATGTATATCTATTTTTATATATATTTATTATTACTCTATATATTAAGTGATAATATATAAACTGTTATTTGAATTATTTCGAATAAATAAAGAAATAGGATGAAATGATATATTCCTTTGACATTTTGATTTGGATTGAAATGATATATATCCATCCCTATAATTAAAATTGAAATAACTGATCACTTGGTCATAGGGTATAAAATTGAGTTGCTTCGATGGTCTTTTGCCTCTTGATTTTATAGATAGGAGTTTTGCCTTTTCTCTTTGATTCGAATGGCCAAGGGCCCTGCAAAGGCACGAGTGCGGGCTATCATGAGGTTCAATGATTTTTATGCCAAGCATGGTCTGGGCTCCCTCAACTGAGGGCACGAAAGGAGCCCGTCTTCCGCCTTATCTTGCTGGGCCACTCTTGGAATCCCCGTGAGCCCTATGTTTGTCCTCTCTCTAAAATCCCGGCGACAATCAAATTGTCGTTGGTGAGAACTTCGTCAATTTCTCTTAATTCGACAGGCACTACTTGGAGCATCCTCACTAGCTCTTTAAACTGCGCTTCTTCGAGCCATGGAATAGAGGCTGTGAAAGAATTACAGTAATGTATCCAACATCGGTTCATATTATCCATATATAATTAAATAATGAACCATGTAGTAGCACTTACGTTCGACCAGCCATCGCCTGGCGAATCCTGGTAGGCGTCTCACATAGAACTACTCCATTTTGAAGTATCTCAACTTGGCCCATGTGCCTGCCACCACTTGGTATTTCCTAATAGCTTTCAGGAAGGTGAATGATGGATTATCCGCCCGACTCTTAACATTGAATAAATATCTGACCTCATCGACGGTCGGGGGACGGAGAAGATGTTCCGTACATATAATGTACAAAGATGTTGAGTAGCACGTATCCATTCAGAAGAAGCTGAGAAGGTGTGATCCTCAGATAAAACAGCATGTCCCTAATGAACTGGTTGAACGGGAGCATTGCTCCAGCCCAACACATAAATTTTGTTGCATGCGGTGACCCTTCTAGGGGATCATGTGCTCTATCTTTCGGTCCTGGTAACTGGATTTCTTCCAAAGACAGTCCATGTCTAAGGCAAATTCTACCTGGCACCTCTTCTGTAATCTTGTACTAGACAAAATCTTCTAGGTTCATTATCACCATTTCATCCGAAAGCTCATCCGGAGTAGGATTTTGTATCTGCCGGGATATCCGGCCTATCTATTCAAGGGAATGGAGGACTTTGAGCTTATTGATGCTCTGAGCTTCCAGGATCCATAGCTATTGAACTCGATAAAAACCACTATTAGATGGTAAAAAAGCCATATCCCTCCGTGCAAAATGAATGATCGTGTTGTGTAGTGAAGTGTTGCACAATACTCTAAATTTCTACAAGGCTAAGAGATGGTAAAGAGATGAGACTTCGAGATTCGACCGAAGTGACCGCCATTGTTGACCGTCTCAGTCGTGTAATTTTAACTTTGGAGAGCAATCCATATTGAATATTTTGTTATGTTTAAAATGTTACAGTTCCATTGACGAGATTTGAAGGATAATCATACATGTTGTTTTACAATCGAATCCAAATATGCAAGACTAAAACTCGTTGGGGTCAAATGTTCAAGTACAAAAAAGTCACGAAGTTTGTATAATTCATTTCGGATCTCTCCCCTAAAGCTAACATTCGTATCGATCAAAACAATTAGACCAATCACGTGGTTGTATCGATGAAGCACTTCGTATAGATCTTCCTATATCGATCGCTTCGTATCGATCTGTTCCCTACGGTAACACCTGATCGATCTAGAAAATGCCTCACCCCATATCGATACTGGTTGCTCTGCCTTGGATTGATCACCTAACCATTCCTTCCGCATCGTTTCCAAACACCTACTCTTCGCCTCGATCATGGAGACTGCTTTCCACTACAGCCATTATCTCCAAGATTTCATGCATCTAGATCGATTCCACATCCATCCTCTCGCAACGATGTGAGATTGCCACCTAAGTTAGACGGATCTGGAGTTAGTGACTCCGTGTCCATCTTTCCTCTCCATTTACCCTCCTTCTTCTCCAAATCTCCATTAACAACGCTCTCAACTTTACCTCAGTCACACTCTGGCGCCAACGACACCGGAGATGGAGATTACAGTGAACGAAGGGGCACGAAACTCGAGTCTCATCATTATAGGCACGATTCTATTAATTATTTACCTAGGTTCGAAAGATCTGGGTTGAAGATGAAAGATTTAAGGTTTGGGATATGAAAATTCTACATCTTCTTCTTTTTCTCTGTATGGATACAAAATAGTACTGAAAGTAAGAAAAATATGCTAAGTAAAAAAGTATTTATACTCTCTTCGTATCCCACATAAGGAAATGATTTGTATCTCGGTTTTCTCACAGATTGAATTGGTCAGAAACCCATCGATACGAAGCGCATCTGAATCCAAAACCCTCATATCCATCGATACGAAGAACATATTTGTACAACAATTCAAACCAATTTGTATCCATCCTTATGGAACACGCCTTTTGGTGACTTCATCTCGTATCGATCGCCATCGATATGAAATCTTAATGCACCCTAAATAGATCCAGGAGGAGATCGATTCGAGCGAAGGGCATCAAAACGACCATCGATCAGTGCTACAACCCGAATTTCACATTGATCCAGGAGAGGATCGATATGAAACTCGGTCCAAACGAAACAATCAATCGATGGAAAGAACTTATTTTCGCCAAAATCCTTTCGGAAAAAAAACTTGACAACAACCCATGAACGTGCAAGCGTGAACGGAAGTCAGGTCCAAATACATACGTGTACCAATATGCTATACTAACATTTGATTCTTGAAGTTAACAGGAATCGAATACTTACCTGGTGACAACTAGAACAATGACAACAACTTGCTAACACTCGATCTTCAATTGCAACAAAAACTGCGTAATCATTAGCAGTCTACAACTCAATATTTATACTACTGGAAATCAACCAGGAGCTACATCTACCAAAGGTTGCATCTCTTGGTGAAGGGATAACAACTATTCAGTGAATGGAATAGAGCCTTTCTAGAATGAAGATTGCAGCTTTTCAAAGCACGTCAGGTTCATACACGACGTACGTTGGGGGGAAAATATTATCCTACCTTTTGGTAAGGTCGTGATACCAAGGACTTGACCAGAGGATGAATATAATCCGCTCTGAAGATCAGTCATTTGCAAGTTCACGATGGATACAGGAAAACTTGGTCCGAGTCTGGATCGAGCCATAATTAGCATGATAAGACAAACAATGCTGTGCAAAGCAACATTCCAAATTTCAAGTCAATCGGGGTTCGAATGCTCAATTTATGGATCGATCAAGAATCCCAAAGACACAATTTATATCGATGGTTCCGTATCGATTACTATCGATATGAGACACATACAACTCCAGAAAAGCAGAGGCAAAGCACTGATCCATCACAATTTCATTTCGTATCCATTATTTCATACCGATCAACATCGATATGAAATGTGCATGACTCTAGGATATAGCATTCATTAGTCCATATCGATCACTTATCCGATCGATACGAAAAGCAGCGCACATGATCGATCCAAACAAGTAATGTATCGAATGGATACGAAAGAAGCAGTCAACCCAAAAAAAACTTTCTCACCACTATGCACAAATCTTGGATCTCCACGAAACGTGCATGCCACGTCATCAATACGAAGGTATCGATAAGAAAGTTTCGGCCAATCCAATAATCACAATCTTGATCGATCAATCACTCCACTACTCCAAATGTAATGAGATTTTCACAGCAAGTTGCATGACGCATCAGGAACCTTCATGATCGATCGTAGCTTGATTAGAGAAATTTCCAATCGATATGAAGTGATGTTTGATCGATCCCAAATGATCCTGGATCGATCGTGTGGGCCCATCTTGACTTGAGAAAGAGTATTCCGAGATTCCAGGTAGATATTTCCAGCTCCACACCTATAAGTAGCACCTTCATTGCAACTAAAGAGGGGATGTTTTACACTGCTACTCAAGTTAAACTCTATTGTAATTCGAGTGTTAGCAATTAGACCATTGTAATACAGTTTCTAATCAGCAAGAACATCAAAATCTTCAAAGTGGACGTAGGCGTACAATGCCAAACCACTATAAATCTCTATTTTCTTTCTATTACTGCTTATTTTCTTAGTGTGATTATTAGGTTAGCCTCATTTTACATTCTATTTCTTCATTCTAATCTCTTCAACTACACTTGAAGGGTGTTGTCATCATTTTTGGTACAAACATTGTACATTTAAAGATAATATTACAAAATTTTCTGATTTTCCTCCATTATTTTCTCCATTTTATTATGCATCAGAAATTTTTTGAATCCTTATCCCCCTCAATATGTGGTGTACCTGCAGAATAAATGCAATATACATTTTGGTACCCACTTCCCATGGTAGGGTCTGAGGGGCTAGGTAGAAGGTAACCATACCCAGGTGGGTTTGGTGAAACCTTTAAAATGAAAATCCTTATTAAAATGTACATCATTTAAAATTTTATTTATATACTTTTGCATAATCAACTTGTTATTTGTTTTAGGTATCCATATACTAGTATTCTTTTTATAGTCTACGTTTAGTTGACTGTTTTGGGTTTTCTAAAATTCGTATATAATGAAGCATACTTAGGTTATGGTTTTGGTTTATTTGATTTTCTAAAACTTAAATCATGTTTGTTATTAGAAGATTTTGATATACTAATTAAATGGGACATTTTCTTTTCCTTTACTAAATATATAAAAATTAATTGATAAATTTTTTATTTTATTTTCTAATATAGCTTTTTCATTTGTTAAACCATCACTATCACTTTCCAAAATTTTCATCTTTTCTTTCAAATTATCGATAGTTTCCTTTAAAACATTATTAGTTTCAGGAAAAATCAAATTTCATTTTTAATATCTTCAAAATCTTCATTAAAATAAGAACTTTTACAATGATTTTTAATTTTTTAGATTTCTTTTTCTAAAATATATCTCTTATCTTTAAGCATTTTTATTTCTAATTTTAATCTATTTATATTTTATGAACATTCTTTACAAAATTTTCGTAGGTTTCTAAACTTATCAGCTAATTCTGAAGTTATTTCTATGGTTCAAATATGAATCAGAATATATCTCGTCTTTGGTAGTCATGAAGCGTATATTCGCTTTTTCTCCATTGCCATCCCTATTGATTCCACTGTCGCTTGAAGAAGAATTATCCCAAGTCAGTTGGAAAGAACGCTAGCTTATTTTTGGATATTTATCATTTTCAATTTTCCTTGTGAAGCTTTTCCTATCTTTGTTTAGCTCGAGACAATTTTTCTTCATATGTCTGAATTTATCACATCCATAGCATTTGAAGGTTGATGTATCATTTGAATTGTCAAGTTTCTGCTTTTGAAACATTTTGTTCAATTTTTTAATTTTTTTATAGTTCTTGGTGATGAACACATTATTTTCATCAAGCTCGGAGTCATCACCATCATTACTTACCTTAAAAGTAATACTTTATTTTTCTTGGCATAGATCTTTTCTAGCTTGCAAGTTTGCTTCATAAGACATTAAATTACCAATTAATTCCTCTACTTTAAGTGTAGAAAGATCATTTGCTTCTTCTATAGCAAGAACTTTTCATCTCCACTTGTCTATTAAGGAATTTAAAATACGTGATACTAAATTAAAATTAGTAAAAGTTGCACTTAAAGCCAGAAGATTGCGACGACCCATAATTTTCGATGTTTAAAATTTGTTAATTTAATAGGATTTCGGTAAATAAATTAGGAATAGATAAAAATTTGTAATTTGTTAATGAATTAATAACGGTATTGAAATGTAAGAATGTCAATGCAAGTTAATAAATAACTAATTTAGTGCAAACCCAGTTAATTGAAACAATTGCAAGGTCATAACTGATTATAAATAGTAAATTGAGAAATAAAATTTAAAGTATATTAATTGATAAAATAATACGTAATAAACTGTAGTTTGATAAAATCAATGTTAGATAAGTAACTATAATATTGTTGCTTGATAATAAAGTATGAATGGGATTAAATTAGGCAAATGGTGATAATCATTACTTGTTTACCCATTTATTTAATTTATTGAATTAGATTTAAATCCATTACAATTAAATGAATTAAAAACTACATTAATATGAATCTAGTTGATGATTGTGTAAATATTAGGGTAATTGGATATATACTAATGTTAAATCTATCCAGAAGACGATGATTGACTGAATAATGAGATTGAAAACAAATCGAATTATTTAATTGAAATTAAATTATAATTTATTTGAATTAACTAAAATTGAAGATAAACACTATAAATTTTGCGATAAAGCCTTATTTGATTGATATGGAAATTCTGATCAATGAATTAGAAGTTTATTTGTAATCAGAAATGATAGAAATGGTAAATAACTAAATTTGAATTGAAGGAGTGATTAATTAATTTAATATTAAATTATTTAATTAACTAGAAAATAGCCATTTTGGCCACTGACTCGGATTTTGACAAAACCAGTTTCATCGGATCCATAATGGTGAATTATTGTAGGATTTCAAGTTTCGTAGCAATTGGGTTTGTCATCTGATCGTACGGGCTCGAAATGCCTAGAAATCATTTAAATTGAAATCAATTTGGAATAAACTAATTTTAATGTAACTTCTACATATGATGGAATTTGGACTTGAAACCTATTCCATTGCATTTAAAATATTTTAAAACATCTATTTTGATATATGGCTTGACCATTTTCATTCCGGAGTCGAATTGGGCTTTTTGGGTCGTGTATCGTTCAATTAATCTGGTCCATTCTTTCTGTTGCAGCTCTGTCTATCCAGTTATAAACCCTAGCAGCCTTTCTATTTCTCATTTCTGTACGTATAGAAATTTCTATTGCTCCTCTTTCTCAATGGCAGATAAACCCTAAATTCCACAACCCTGTATCAATAGAAATTCAACCTTAAAAATTCAAACTCTTCAATACATATCAAATTATATATCTGTAACGACCCGCCTTTCATCCCAAAGAAAGACGCATCATTAATAAGAAAGAAAGGGATAGAAAAGAGAAAAGATAGAGAGGGAAGAAGGAAAACAACATCAAAATCTCAACAGCAGAATGAATAAATAATATTAATCACATAAGTATTACATAGTATAAATCATCTATCAAAGTTACACAGCTTATACAACACATACTAGACAGTTATAAACACTTGTCTATTTATTATAACTCAAATACAATCACAAAGATACGACTCAGAGATCACACAACATAACCACTTATATCTATAAACGCTAAAGCCTCCTACTCCATTGCTCCTCCAATATTCGTCAAAGCTAACCTGAATCCCTTGGCTACTCGTAAAAATTTGAGTACCCAAGAGTTTAAGAAAACAAAAGATAAACTCCGGGTAAGACATGAGTCTGGTGTGAGTAACAGGTTTAAGTTGCTTAACTTTCAAAAACCTTTGAAAACAAAAGGTATCATGTAAGATGTAACAACCCAAAATTTTTATTAATTAAAATTTTAATATTTAATTAATTTTAAATATTAATAAGTGAAATTTATAAGTCGAATAAATTTTATTTGGAATAATTGGATTTAACTGAATAATTAAATCGATAATTTAATATGTGAAATTATAGAAATAATTGAAAATTGAGTTAAATATGATTGAAATTGATTTGTAAAATTTTATTATATCATATTGGAGTTAGAATGATATTTCAGAACTTTTAAAATCGAATTAAGAGTTAATTTGTGAAAATTGAATATTTTAATATTTAATCGACCAGTGAAATTAGCCATTTTTCGAACAGTCTCGGATTTCGGCGAAACCAGTTTCATCGGATCCGTAATGTGATATTATTGTATGGTTTCAAATTTCGTGTCAATTGGATGTACCGTTTGTCCGGTGCAAGCTAAAACGCCTATAAAATCGTTTAATCGGTTTAATTTTAAATTGAACGTTTATTGCCATAACTCGCACAGATGACCGAATTAGCTCCCGAAACACGTTCCATTGTGCTTGGAACGCAGGATAAATCTTAGAAACGCCAACCGGCACGCTTCGTTTGGAGTTTGAAAAATCCAGGATGAATAGTGTCGCGTGAATTTTCTATAAAAGCCCCTAAATATTCATTTTTTCACAAAAATAAAACCCTAGGTTACAGCCGCCGCTTACAACTATTTAATGGACGAAATTTAATCTTTTTCTTCCTCAATTATCTCTTCATCCATCAACAATTACAAGAAACGATCAACATGAAACTTGTAGAGGGAAGTGAGCTCTAGAAGATCAACGGTCATGATCGCGTTTGGAGCTATAGATCAACGGCAATTGGCTCGAGAAGGCACCACAGTCACGCACGTCTTTCTAGGCAGGGGGTGGCCGAGCTTCATCATCTTTGGGCCGAGTGTTGTGCTCGCAATGGCCTTCGGCGTGGCGTATCCTGATCGAAGCAGAAGATGTCGTGGTGGCCGAAGTCTTTAACCCTAGTCACGGCTAAGATGGGTTCTCGTGCGTTAGTACCTGTAAAAAGAACGTGAGGGGGAAGGAGGGGAGATGCAACTCAGATGCAATGTCACAAAAATCAACGACCCTGATAAACTCAAATAAATAGAATTTGTAAATAAAATTATATATAAATGTGTACAAACTTCGAAAATTCATATCTTTTTCATACGAGGTCGAAAACGCGCGAAACCAGTTGTGTTGGGTTCGTATGGACGAGCATTACGATATGGAATTGGATTGGAGTCGTTTAGAGTTAGTGAGAATTTCGGGTAAAATTAAACGTCCGTTTAATTTTATTCGAAATAAATCGCTAAAACGAAATTGAAATCAAGGTGAGAACTTCTCACTCAATTGAATCGGATTTGATTTTTATTTTAAATAGTTATATTTAAAATTATTGATTGTATGTTGAATGATGATTGTTATCTTTTGATTGTTAAAATAGACATTATGCGCCGTTAGTAAGCGGAGGTTATTTATTTAAAACATATACCGCGAATATTTCACAGTACAGTGAAATTGGTATTATCTATGTACTTGGAATTGATTTCCCGCATTATATAGCGGATGAGACCCTATTGCACCGTATAATAGCAGATAATATTTTAAATCCCATATACCGCGATAATTTCGTACTGGAACGGAATTGGTATTGTGCTAACATCTTTGGATGCAGGAAAACAGGTTGGAGGGATCCAACTGGATTCCTCAACAGTATTTATTTGATTATGGATATTTTGATATTCGTTGATTATCATATACAGATATATGATGTCGTTGTTGTCGTGATTGACTATTTGGTGTCTAGCATCATTGGACCAAATTTTAGAATTTTAAAAGGATTTTTAAAGTGATTTTTGAAAGTATACGTTATAAAATATTTTTGGTATTGATTCATTATAAATAAATAGGCGATATAATTTTTAATGTTATAAAAATTATGATTTTGAGAAATATAGTTAAAAGTTGATTTTTAAAAATATGGGGTTAATGATTTTATAAAATAGTTTAAACTGGATTTTTGAATTTATTATAAAAGTTAAAATATAGGATTTATCGAATTTGATTATTTTATAAATCTAAGAGAATGATGAAATTATAAAGGAGTTTAAAGACGTTTTAAAATAATAATATGAATTGATTAATATAAAAGATTTATAAAATTGATATTTATAAATTAAAAATATTGGGATTATAAAACGAGTTTTTATAAGTGTTAGAATGAATTGTGAATGAATTTCATAAATGAATGAAATTTATAGAATTATAAACGGTGAAGTTATAAATGGGATTTTATAAGCAATAGGTTTATAAAATTTGTAAAGTTATTAAAAGAATAGATTTGGGTAAATAAATGAATCTTATAAGTTATAAGATTTATAAATTGGGAAGTTTAAAAGAACGATTTTTACAAACAAATAAATGGTAAGTGTTTAACTTATAGTATGAACTTTTAGTATATCATTGAGATATGAATTGAAATAGGTTAATAAAGGAGATTTTCAAAAGGAAGTTGCTATAAAATAAATAGAAATGGAATTTATAAACGTTGTTTTATAAATCCGCAAACGGCTTATTTTGATAAGTAAATTGTATAACTTATTTATGGAGTTATATTCACGTTTTAGACAGTGAATAATCCTTTAAAAATGAAATGTATAGAAATGATGAAGTTTGTTAACAAGGTATATTCACGTTTTTGAATAGTGAATAATATGTTAAAGAAAATGTTTTGGATGTGATGTTTTAAATAGAATTAAAACGATCTAACGATTGTTTTAAATGTGTTAAGATTCGAAACCATAGATTTCAACATTCATTGTTGAAATAGACGTCTTCGAGAAATAGAAGGAAATGGTGGACTATAACACTGTTGTTATAGTAAATGATTTCCGAAAGGAAATGTTTTGTATAGTATTGGGATTTATATATCTATTTTAATTCCGAATCCCTATACTAGTGATTTTGGGTTGTCGTAACGATGTTTTACGTAACATTCGTTTTGGCCCAAACAAATATGTTTAAGAGAATGATTTCCTTAAAGAATGAAATATATACTAAATTTCGATTTAAGTATATTGAATATTTTCCAAGTATAGAAAATAAAAGAGATTTGTGAATTACTTATTAAATAAGTATGGGAATGTTTTTCCAATGTGAAATGAAACGTTTTGAGAATTTATCTTTTTGACGATAAATTGAAATGAATAATTGAAATCGTATATTCATAGATATTTTGGAATGTAAAATTCACTATGGAATTTATAAAGGAAAGAGGAATTTGTTTAAAAATAAATATTGATTTATTTTTGAAGTGTGAAAATTATATATCTAGTAAAGATATTTTTGGAAAATAAATAATTTGGAAAATTATTTGGAATCTGGTGATGTGTGCATATCCATTGATAGTTCAATAACCGACTATCAATATTTACCTTTGAACGGGTATTTGTTGTGATTTGCTTGGATTTGAATGACACACTTATTTTTAAATTATTGCACTCGTTATTCGGATTACCCATTCCGAATAGTGATACGACGTAATGGATAGCATTGATGACCGGTGTTGAAGACCGGATATATTTGAAAGCGAAAGGACAACTCGTCAAATGTCTTTGCATCGACTGGTCCCCGGTATAGAGACTCCATATGTGATGGGAAGTCCGAACGTGATTAGTGAATATCCGGATTGCAAGGACTTCTTTGTAAGTGCCTTTGGTTCTGTTCGAGCCCGGAACAGACTTGTATGGATTGTATGTTTGACATTACAAATTGAGATATAAAGCTGATTTCTTTCAAATATATTTCTGTTGGTGGCGGAGAATTTATTCTTTTAGCTTAACACCCTTCCCTGAGACGTACGAGCTCAGAGGTTATGTAGTTGAAGGTTATTAGCAATATATTCCCAATTTGGTAATGTGACATGCTGAGTGTTGCTGTGAAATGATCATTTGTTTGATCACTTATCTTTGTGATCATTTCTTTGATCATTTGTTGACCCGAAGCATGGCTTTGTATAAAGCGTGGCTTTGTGGACGAGACTTCGTCGAGCCTCACACCCCGAAATGGCCAAAACAGGAAAGATGCAGCAAGGTTATTGGGGGTAGCACCCCTTAGGGTATGTGCATTTCCTTTTGGAAAAGGGTGGTATCATGGTATGGAGCCCAGATACTTACTCATGTTGAAACACTTTATTTATTATGGTGTGATGTTGGTTACGAGCGCTCGGATAAAGGTCCCAAAGGACCGGGGGATGGCATACTCGTGTCAGTTGTTACTCAGTTTGAAGGGTAACCCGGCCTTGTGTTGGAGAGATCTGGTTAGGTTCTCGGGACGTCCTTCCAGAGGCGTTTCCATGTGGCAATGGGAAGTTCCTTGGCCTGACCATTTGTTGGAAATCCAAAGAAACAATACGAGACTTGTATGGTTTTAGTTGTAGAACCTATCATTCACTTATGGTGGCGCCCCACTGTTTGGATGGTAGCTATAGTAGGCATAAGTGCGGAATGCCTATGCTGGCTAAGATTTATATCTTTTCTTTCGAAATGATTTTTCCTACACTATGCACTAATAATAATATCAAATGTTCTTTTTAATGCGTATCAAGCATCTTTGACTATCATAAGGAGAAATCTCCTCCGATTCTGCGTTTGCATTGTGTGCGTGTGCGGGAGGCCTTATGGTAGTCTCATTTTCAAAAGCATTGCGAATTGACTATAAAAATATTCCTCTATTTTGTTTTAAAAAAATAAGATAAATAAACTGTTTTGAGTTCTCACACCAGTCACATGACTGACTCGGAGTTTATTGTTTCCTTCCTAAACTCTGGATGCCCACCAATTTCCACACGGGCAGTCAAGAGTTAAGGTTTATCAGGATATTCTGGAATTCAGGAGTTGTTGGAGGCAAGCTGGATGGCATGGCGTATTACTAGTATATAGTATTTCTTTTCCGCTCTTTGTTGTTTGTTGTTGTACACTCTGATGATGTAATGAAATGTAATGTGATGTAATGTAATAACTGATATAGTTCTTTGTTTAAAGATTATTCATTTATCTATTATATGTTGTTCCGCTGCGATTGTGAGATTCTGATGTTGTTCTGTTGTTTTCTTTCTGTTCCGTTCTATTTTCTATCTTCTTATCTCTTCTTCTATCTTTTTCTCTTTTTTCTTCTTCTTTAACCATAACGGTACGGTTTTCCGACCTTCGAATGCTCGATAGTTGATACAGTGGACGTATTGATGTCGGCGTTCGTGGACGAAAAATTGTTAGACATTACATTTGGTATCAGAGCATATGGTTAAGTGACAACCATGGCTCTGTTGGGAATTACTCATTAGAGATAGAGTCAGTAGTACTCTAGAATGAGTTTGAGTGTAATAATAGCTATGAGAGCGTATTTGTTAGTGAATACAAATTGTTTTGTATTATGTTGACTTATCTGTTGATTGTCTATAGATTCCGGTCGATGTAGTCTTGCTAACTATCGTAGATAGGGGTTTCTAAACTCTTAAACAAGATAAATCGACATAGTTTTGTTTTAAATTGGGTAAATGAAATAATTTTACCTTGATTATTTTATATATAAAGAAATAATTTTTCAGAATTATTAAAGTGTATATAAGTTGATTGTTTGGTTGTTGATAAGATGTTTGAATAATCTAAATAAGAGAATAATTGTATAAGCAAAAGAATTATAAGAAATGAATTATAATTAATGTGATTTACAACTGTGAAATAAACTTATATATATAAGAAGTGAAACTATATGAATATATTTATGAATATGAGTTGTAAATAAAAATGAATTTAAAGTTAAACACAAATTTACTTTAGAATTGGAATCTGAAATTGATTTATAAGTGGGAATTTAGGTTAAGTAAAACCAAGTGATGTTTATAAAATGAAATATAACTTAAGTGATGTTGAATGAAGTTGATATTGGTATCAAAGTAAATTAATAAAGTTAAGTGATAAATGTGAACTTGAGTTATGTAAATGAAATTCAACTTTTGTAATTGAATTGAATTAATGAATTGAATGTTAATCAATTGAATGTAAATAGTTGATATGGAATAATGAGTTTATGTGTTAATTCATTAAAATTTAATGTTATTGGAAGTTGAAAGATTGAATGAAAATCAATTTAATTAAGCCAATTGAAAGTAAAGGTATTAAACCAAATTGAATGAATATAAGCAAAGGAATTTGGTTGTAATAAATGTACATTAGTTGTTATATGATTGTTAGTTGATTGTATATAATTCATTAAGTGTTAATGAAATTGGAAGCTAAAGTAATTGAAATCCAATTGGAAGTTAAGTGAATCTTAAATAGAATTGAATTTGATTTGGAAGTGAACCAACTTGAATATGAATTAGTGAATATAAACTAATTGAACGAATGTTAGTAAAAACATACACTGTTAATAAATCAAAGGTGATTAAATTGAAAACCATTTCATTGAATATTAATGAGAATATGAATGAATATTTATTGGTTATGAATGATAGTTGGTTGATGGTTGAATATATTACTTTTCCTACATTTGCCATGTTGGCATATATAGTTATTATGTTGCTATATGTTGTATATCGATACTATTGTCTATATACATGTTTCTCATCTATTTGTTGAGTGTTTAGTAGGTGCGGATCGCGTTTGCTTCGCATTTGGAGCTCGCTTTCGCGCTATATTAGCCGTATATGCTCGCTAATAAAATATAAGGTACATATCTCGAATTAAATATCGTACTTTTACACTTTTTTCCCTACGGGATGCCTCATCACTTGATGAGATGTATATTTGTGATATATATTCTGTCATTTTTTTTGGATCGAGCCGCGCAAAGGAGACTCTGGCGAATTTTTCTGAAAATTTAAGGCGTTAGAATAATTTTGAGAAAAATTGGAAAATTTTGTGAAAACTTTAACTTTGATTTGGAGTTGAAAGTTAAACAATAGTAATTGTTTTTGAAAAAATAACTAAGTATGATTTGAAAACTTAGTAAAGTTATTGTAAGAAATTTAACTATGGATTTTGGGAAAGTTAATAGATTCTGTAACTTTTCTTACTTGACAATTTCGAGGACGAAATTCTTTCAAGGGGGGAAGTATGTAACGACCCAAAATTTTTATTAATTAAAATTTGAATATTTAATTAATTTTAAATATTAATAAGTGAAATTTATAAGTCGAATAAATTTTATTTCGAATAATTGGATTTAATTGAATAATTAAATCGATAATTTAATATGTGAAATTATAGAAATAATTGAAAATTGAGTTAAATATGATTGAAATTGATTTGTAAAATTTTATTATATCATATTGGAGTTAGAATGATATTTTAGAACTTTTAAAATCGAATTAAGAGTTAATTTGTGAAAATTGAATATTTTAATATTTAATCGACTAGTGAAATTAGCCATTTTTCGAACAGTCTTCGATTTCGACGAAACCAGTTTCATCGGATCCGTAATGTGATATTATTGTATGGTTTCAAATTTCGTGTCAATTGGATTTACCCTTTGTCCGGTGCAAGCTAAAACGTCTAGAAAATCGTTTAATCGGTTTAATTTTAAATTGAACATTTATTGCCATAACTCGCACAGATGACCGAATTAGCTACCGAAACACATTCCATTGTGTTCGGAACGCGGGGTAAACCTTAGAAACGCCAATCGACAAGCTTCGTTTGGAGTTCGGAAAATCCGGGATGAATAGTGTCGCGTGAATTTTCTATAAAAGCCCCTAAATATTCATTTTTTCACAAAAATAAAACCCTAGGTTACAGCCGCCGCTTAAACTATTTAATGGCCGAAATTTAATCCTCTTCTTCTTCAATTATCTCTTCAACCATCAACAATTACAAGAAACGATCAACATGAAACTTGTAGAGGGGAGTGAGCTCTAGAAGATCAACGGTCATGATCGCGTTTGGAGCTTTAGATCAACGGCAATTGGCTCGAGAAGGCACCACAGTCGCGCACGTCTTTCTAGGCAGGGGGTGGCCGAGCTTCATCATCTTTGGGCCGAGTGTTGTGCTCGCAATGGCCTTCCGCGTGGCGTATCCTGATCGAAGCAGAAGATGTCGTGGTGGCCGAAGTCTTTAACCCTAGTCACGGCTAAGATGGGTTCTCGTGCGTTAGTACCTGTAGAAAGAACGTGAGGGGGAAGGAGGGGAGATGCGGCCCAGATGCAATGTCACATAAATCAACGGCCCTGATAAACTCTGGGTATAAAAATAAATAGAATTTGTCAATAAAATTATATATAAATGTGTACAAACTTTGAAAATTCATATCTTTTTCATACGAGGTCGAAAATGCACGAAACCAGTTGCGTTGGGTTCGTATGGACGAGCACTACGCTATGGAATTGGATTGGAGTCGTTTTGAGTTAGTGAGAATTTGGGATAAAATTAAACGTCCGTTTAATTTTATTCGAAATAAATCGCTAAAACGAAATTGAAATCAAGGTGAGAACTTCTCACTCAATCGAATCAGATTCGATTTTTATTTTAAATAGTTATATTTAAAATTCTTGATTGTATGTTGAATGATGATTGTTATCTTTTGATTGTTAAAATAGACATTATGCGCCGTTAGTAAGCGGAGGTTATTTATTAAAAACATATACCGCGAATATTTCACAGTACAGTGAAATTGGTATTATCTATGTATTTGGAATTGATTTCCCGCATTATATAGCGGATGAGACCCTATTGCGCCGTATAATAGCGGATAATATTTTAAATCCCATATACCGCGATAATTTCGTACTGGAACGGAATTGGTATTGTGCTAACATCTTTGGATGCAGGAAAACAGGTTGGAGGGATCCAACTGGATTCCTCAACAGTATTTATTTGATTATGGATATTATGATATTCGTTGATTATCATATACAGATATATGATGTCATTGTTGTCGTGATTGACTATTTGGTGTGTAGCATCATTGGACCAAATTTTGGAATTTTAAAAGGATTTTTAAAGTGATTTTTGAAAGTATACGTTATAAAATATTTTTGGAATTGATCCATTGTAAATAAATAAGCGATATAATTTTTAATGTTATAAAAATTATGATTTTGAGAAATATAGTTAAAAGTTGATTTTTGAAAATATGGGGTTAATGATTTTATAAAATAGTTTAAATCGGGATTTTTGAATTTATTATAAAAGTTAAAATATAGGATTTATCGAATTTGATTATTTTATAAATCTAAGAGAATGATGAAATTATAAAGGAGTTTAAAGACGTTTTAAAATAATAATATGAATTGATTAATATAAAAGATTTATAAAATTGATATTTATAAATTAAAAATATTGGGATTATAAAACGAGTTTTTATAAGTGTTAGAATGAATTGTGAATGAATTTCATAAATGAATGAAATTTATAGAATTATAAACAGTGAAGTTATAAATGGGATTTTATAAGCAATAGGTATATAAAATTTGTAAAGTTATTAAATGAATGGATTTGGGTAGATAAATGAATCTTATAAGTTATAAGATTTATAAATTGGGAAGTTTAAAAGAACGATTTTTAGAAACAAATAAATTGTAAGTGTTTAACTTATAATATGAACTTTTAGTATATCATTGAGATATGAATTGAAATAGGTTAATAAAGGAGATTTTCAAAAGGAAGTTGCTATAAAATAAATAGAAATGGAATTTATAAACGTTGTTTTATAAATCCGCAAACGGCTTATTTTGATAAGTAAATTGTATAACTTATTTATGGAGTTATATTCACGTTTTAGACAGTGAATAATCCTTTAAAAATGAAATGTATAGAAATGATGAAGTTTGTTAACAAGGTATATTCATGTTTTTGAATAGTGAATAATATGTTAAAGAAAATATTTTGGATGTGATGTTTTAAATAGAATTAAAACGATCTAACGATTGTTTTAAATGTGTTAAGATTCGAAACTATAGATTTCAACATTCATCATTGAAACAGACGTTTTCGAGAAATAGAAGGAAATGGTGGACTATAACATTGTTGTTATAGTAAATGATTTCCGAAAGGAAATGTTTTGTATAGTATTGGGATTTATATATCTATTTTAATTTCGAATCCCTATACTAGTGATTTTGGGTTGTCGTAACGATGTTTTACGTAACATTCGTTTTGGCCCAAACAAATATGTTTAAGAGAATGATTTTTTTTTTTGAAAATGGGTTAATTGATATTAAACGGGCTTTGCGGCCCAATAGCCTGTGAGTACAATTACAATAAGCATTCCTGGATTACATCCGACAACTTCATTACAATCTCATCTCAAACTAACACTTTCCTAAAATAATTAGGGTTCTCTTCATTTCGATGATAATGGCTACTACGAGATGTTTGCTTGATTTTCTAGCTTCCCAGCCATCCACTTCCAGTTCTCCAGTTGCAGTTTTTCTTTTGCCTCTAAGCTGGTGAGTTTCTTTATCCTTCCGATGTTGATTTTCACGTCTCTGGCAATATACTCTGCTAATTCTAATTCATCTTTTTCTTTTCCACTTTTAAAAGCCCTTATGTTCCTTTCTCTCCAGAGATGCCAGACAGTTGTCGTCAAAGAAATTTTCACAACCTCCTTCATCAAGTTCGTGAAATCTGTCCGATTACTCAGGTGATTAATCTCAATTTCTAAGCTTTGGACTGTTTCTGATTGCAAATTTTTAAGTTTTTGTATAGCCCACACCCGTTTACTAAATTTGCAATCGAAAAATAAGTGGTGGTGAGTTTCTGTTTCTTTTCTGCATAAGTTACAGATATCTTCATTGATAATACCCCAGCTTTTTAATCTATCTTTAGTGCTCAGCCTGCCCTTGATTGCTTTATATGTAGTGTGCGCCATTTTAGGGCAATTAGATTTACTCCTGATGGCATTATACCAATTCACCATTTCATAATGTCTCCTGTTTTCATTCCAGACTTCATTCATTTTGAAATGTCCTTTGTTGTTGTTTTTCCAGACCCATTTATCAACTATCTTGTTTGAAAGGATAGGGATTCCCTCTATCTCATGTTTCAGATTCCTTGTAATCAGTTGTCTTTCTGTCTCCCATTTGTTATTATGTATTATTCTGGCTACTTGAATTTGTGGAGTGTTGTTAGCTGAGTAGCTTTCCCATCCAAAAATGTCTATAATGCTTTTGTTATTTATCCACGGATCTCTCCATAAGTCTGTGTCTTTTCCATTTGCTATTTGCCTTTCAATTGAATTTTTAAGGATCTCTCTTTGTTTTAAGATATTTTTCCAAGTCACTGAAGCATTGTTATCAGTTTGGATAGTCCAAAAGTTGTCTTTCAGATATCTACTTTTCATCCATTTGGCCCATAAGTTTTCAGAAGAAATGAATTTCCAGGCTAATTTGAGACCATATATCTTTTTAAGTTCAAAAAGGTTTTTCAGTCCCACTCCTCCTTCTTTTTTGGGTCTACACAATTCATTATAATTCACTTTATGTATCCCTCCTTTCCATATGAAATTAGCACACACTGTATTTATTTTAGCTATAGAACAATCTGGTATCTGAAATGTTTGTAGCCAGAATCTAACTTGTGAGGTGATTACAGTATGCACCAATTCCACTCTGCCTGCAAAAGATAACATTTTTGATCTCCATCCCTGTAGTTTTTCCCTAATTTTATCTATCAGCTTTCCACATTCAGCATCAGTGATATTATTATTTGACAGAGGAACCCCTAGGTATTTCACTGGCAGCTCTCCTTCCCCTACTCCAAGTTGTGCTGATATGTTTGTTTTGTTTTTACAGAATTTATTCATATAGCACTTTGTTTTAAGCTCATTAACTTTGAGTCCAGCCAATTCCTCAAATTGTTTAAAAATTCCTTTTATTGTGTGTATTCCCATGTCTGTAGCTTTAAATACAACTAGTAAGTCATCAGCATAAATAAGGTGATTGACTTCTGGTTTTAATTTGTACACTGGTTTTATCAGTGAATGGTAACTTGCAAGTTCCATTTGAAGAGAGAACCACTCCATGGCAATAGCAAATAGATAAGGAGAAAGAGGATCTCCTTGTCTAATTCCTCTGTTAGTTGTAATGTACCCTTTAGGAGTTCCATTTATAAGCACTGAGAAAGTAGGAGTGCATATGCAGTGTGTTATTAGTTTAAGCAGTTTAGCTGGTACTCCCATTTCATGTAGCATATGTAAAATGAATTGCCTGTTCACTTTATCATAAGCTTTATGTAAATCTATTTTTAAACACACTTTGTCAGCTCCTTTTTTGTTGAAGTCCCTAATTAGTTCATGTGCTAGCAAGGAATTTTCAGAGATGAATCTACCTTTTATAAATGCACTTTGACTTTGCGAAATGATTTGAGGAAGAACTTTATTCAATCTCATACAAATGATTTTGCTGAGGATTTTGTATGTAACATTGCAACAAGCTATGGGTCTAAAGTCCTCTATTTTTTCCGGTTTTTTGACTTTTGGTATCAAAGTGATGAAAGTATGATTAATTTCTTGAATGAATTCACCTGTATTGAAAGCCTCTTGATAACCTCTGAGCATTTTATCCTTTAGGTCTTTCCAGTGCATTTTGAAGAAGAGTGCGCTCATTCCATCGGGTCCCGGACTGGATTCATTGTGGATAGAGAAAGTGGCTCTTTTCATCTCCCTTTCCGTAACTTCAGCTGTGAGCATTTGGGCACCTTCACTGGAGATTCTTTTCCTACAGTGGATATGAGGTATTTGTTGAGAATGATCCCCATTGTATGTGCTTGTAAAATATTCTATGGCATTTGTTTCCAGCTCTTTTAAGTTCCCAGCAACATTTCCCTGTTCATTTAGATAGTTTAGTAAATTGTTATTTTGATTTTTCCTCATAGACATTTTAGTATAAAAAAATTTATTGCATTCATCCCCTTGTGTTAGCCATTTTTCCTTTGCTTTTTGTTTGATCTCCATGGCTTGAATGCTCAGAAGATTCTTCAGCTGTTGTTGTTTGTCAAAATATTCTGCATTAAGGACTTCATTCTGTGGTTCTTTTTCCAATTGATATTGAAGTCTTTCAAGTCTTTCCTGCATTTATTTGATGTCATCATGTCTTTTTGGCCTTATTTTGTTCCATTCCTTCAGCTTGTTTTTAATCTGCTTCACCATCATAATGTATTTGTACATGTAGTTACCTTCTGGAATTTTGATTTTATTGAAATCAACTATTTCATTGTATTCTTTAAGAAGATGCCAATGATTAGCATATCTGAAAGGTTTCCCCTTATGTTCTTGCTTTTCATTATTGAATTGTATGTATAAAGGACTATGATCACTTGTGGAGCTTGGCAGTACCGTGACATTTATATTTGGGAATTTGTTAATAAGTTCTACATTTCCCAGTGCTCTGTCCAGTCTAGAATTAATTTTTTTCTTCTCACCACTTTTCCATGTAAATTTCAGGCCTATGTGGAGTACTTCTGCAAGTCCTGCTGTTAGTACACAATTGTTGAATTAAGATATTTGGCAGACCTTCAGGGTAAGTCCTCCCTGTTTTTCATGTGTTTTTAAAACAGCATTAAAGTCTCCAACTACTATCCATGGTTTGGTTATGATTTTTGAATTTTCATTGATCACTTTCCAAAGTTTCTTTCTTTCGGATGCCAAATTATTAGCATATACTATTGTAACCATAATTTGCATTCCTCCTATGTTTTTCATATCCATAGTAATTTGTTGCTCATCAGCATTTAGCAAACTACAACTCCAAATATTAGACTCCCAGAAAATTATTATTCTACCTTTAACATTATTTAAATTATTATGGGTGATTTTCCATTGATCTCCCATTTGTTTCTGTATTTCCTCCATACTTTCTTCATTAAGTTTATTTTCTAAAATAGCCAAGACTGTAGGTTTGTATTTTATCCTGAGATTATAGAGGTCTAATTTCCTGACATCATTATTAAGACCTCTTACATTCCAGCATATTATATTCATTATGATTTAGTAGATCTGCTCCTAGTAATCGGAGCTGATACTACTTTAGCTTTTTTATAAGCTTCTTCTTTCCCTGTGCCTGTAAACATATTTTCATAGTTGGTATTTGCTTCTGTATATTTTTGTATGTTTTCATCCTCATCCTCCTCTTCTGATGATTCTATTTGTATATCTAATTTTTTAATTTCATTGATTGATCCAGGGAGATCTTCTTCATCACTTGTCTCAGTCATATTCTGCTCCTGTGGTTGCTGGCTATAGTCCTTTAGTTGATGATCCTCCTGTGTCTTCTGAAATTGATGATCTTCTTGCTTCTCTTCTACAGAGTCCTTGATGTTATAAATTTGTGGACTGGGTGGTGGGCTTTCTATTACAGCATTTTGTTTTTTTGTTGCTGTAAAATCTTTTTGTGAAACTGAATAACTGGTAGATGCTAACTGGGATGGTTCAGTTGATGTAGTGTTTATTTGTATAGTTTCAACTGAACTTGTGGTTTTTGGGATCCATACTTGTTTGGATTTGTTTTTCTCAATGCATTCTGGATTAACTACATGGCCAAAGCACTTACATTCTGCACATCGTAAAGGTATGAATTCATATTCAACTTCTTGTGTGTATACATTTCCTCTTTTGTCAATCGCTTTCACAGTCTCTGGTAATGTAGAATCTGCTTTTATTTCTATCAATACTCTAGCATATTTAATTCTTTTAACTTTCTTTGTGTATTCATCAATATCTAGAGGCTTTCTAATCAAACTTGCCAGTTTACCAATACATCTTGTGTTCCACAAAGCTAGGTTAAGATTATTTAGCTTGATCCAGACTGGATATGTATTTAGCATTACTTTCTCAAAATTGAAATCTGCTTCCCATTTCTTAATGATAATCAATTTGCTGTCCATGAACCATGGACCTCCTTTAATGATCTTCTCGTAATCTTCTTCCTTTTCGAATTTAATTAGGTAAAAACCATTTTCTCTGGCAAAAACATCCCATGCCCCTGATGGGTTCCATACCCTTCTAATATATGCGTTAAAATGAACTAGATATGGTCGTTTACCTGCCATGTAGGCATATAGAGAATTTTTCCACATCTGAGTTGATTCTTCATAGTCTTGTTCATCTATTAACTGATAAGTCTCAGATCCTTCCTTGATTGGTTCAAAGTACTTGAGATTGCCTTGTATTTCAATGTTATTATCCACCGCCTCCACCCAAGATTTAGGGTTCTTCTTCTGCTTTGTAAGATCTGGAATTGATTGTTTTAGTATAGATGCAAAAGTCTCCTTCCCCTTGCGTTTAACCATCGTCCATCCTCCGCCTCCTTCATCTGCTTCCAAGTCGCCTAGGGTTTGGGGAATTTCAGCCGCCATTGTCTAATCATAATATATATATTTAAGAGAATGATTTCCTTAAAGAATGAAATATATACTAAATTTCGATTTAAGTATATTGAATATTTTCCAAGTATAGAAAATAAAAGAGATTTGTGAATTACTTATTAAATAAGTATGGGAATGTTTTTCCAATGTGAAATGAAACGTTTTGAGAATTTATCTTTTTGAAGATAAATTGAAATGAATAATTGAAACCGTATATTCATAGATATTTTGGAATGTAAAATTCACTGTGGAATTTATAAAGGAAAGAGGAATTTGTTTAAAAATAAATATTGATTTATTTTTGAAGTGTGAAAATTATATATCTAGTAAAGATATTTTTGGAAAATAAATAATTTGGAAAATTATTTGGAATCTGGTGATGTGTGCATATCCATTGATAGTTCAATAACAGACTATCAATATTTACCTTTGAATGGGTATTTGTTGTGATTTGCTTGGATTTGAATGCTACACTTATTTTTAAATTATTGCGCTATTCGGATTACCCATTCCGAATAGTGATACGACGTAATGGATAGCATTGATGACCGGTGTTGAAGACCGGATATTTTTGAAAGTGAAAGGACAACTCGTCGAATGTCTTTGCATCGACTGGTCCCTGGTATAGAGACTCCATATGTGATGGGAAGTCCGAACGTGATTAGTGAATATCCGGATTGCAAGGACTTCTTTGTAAGTGCCTTTGGTTCTGTTCGAGCCCGGAACAGACTTGTATGGATTGTATGTTTGACATTACAAATTGAGATATAAAGCTGATTTTTTTCAAATATGTTTCTGTTGGTGGCGGAGAATTTATTCTTTTAGCTTAACACCCTTCTCTGAGACGTACGAGCTCAGAGGTTATGTAGTTGAAGGTTATTAGCAATATATTCCCAATTTGGTAATGCGACATGCTGAGTGTTGCTGTGAAATGATCATTTGTTTGATCACTTACCTTTGTGATCATTTCTTTGATCATTTGTTGACCCGAAGCATGGCTTTGTATAAAGCGTGGCTTTGTGGACGAGACTTCGTCGAGCCTCACACCCCGAAATGACCAAAACAGGAAAGATGCAGCAAGGTTATTGGGGGTAGCACCCCTTAGGGTATGTGCATTTCCTTCTGAAAAAGGGTGGTATCATGGTATGGAGCCCAGATAATTACTCATGTTGAAACACTTTATTTATTATGGTGTGATGTTGGTTACGAGCGCTCGGATAAAGGTCCCAAAGGACCGGGGGATGGCATACTCGTGTCATTTGTTACTCAGTTTGAAGGGTAACCCGGCCTTCTGTTGGCAGAGATCCAGTTAGGTTCTCGGGACGTCCTTCCAGAGGCGTTTCCATGTGGAAATGGGAAGTTCCTTGGCCTGACCATTTGTTGGAAATCCAAAGAAACAATACGAGACTTGTACGGTTTTAGTTGTAGAACCTATCATTCACTTATGGTGGCGCCCCACTGTTTGGATGGTAGCTATAGTAGGCATAAGTGTGGAATGCCAATGCTGGCTAACATTTATATCTTTACTTTCGAAATGATTTTTCCTACACTATGCACTAATAATAATATCAAATGTTCTTTTTAATGCGTATCAAGCATCTTTGACTATCATAAGGAGAAATCTCCTCCCATTCTACGTTTGCATTGTGTGTGTGTGCAGGAGGACTTATGGTAGTCTCATTTTCAAAAGCATTGCGAATTGACTATAAAAATATTCCTCTATTTTGTTTTAAAAAATAAGATAAATAAACTGTTTTGAGTTCTCACACCAGTCACATGACTGACTCGGAGTTTATTGTTTTCCTTCCTAAACTCTGGGTGCCCACCAATTTCCACACGGGCAGTCAAGAGTTAAGGTTTATCAGGATATTCTGGAATTCAGGAGTTGCTGGAGGCAAGCTGGATGGCATGGCGTATTACTAGTATATAGTATTTCTTTTCCGCTGTTTGTTGTTGTTTGTTGTTGTACACTCTGATGATGTAATGAAATGTAATGTGATGTAATGTAATAACTGATATAGTTCTTTGTTTAAAGATTATTCATTTATCTATTATATGTTGTTCCGCTGCGATTGTGAGATTCTGATGTTGTTCTGTTGTTTTCTTTCTGTTCCGTTCTATTTTCTATCTTCTTATCTCTTCTTCTATCTTTTTCTCTTTTTTCTTCTTCTTTAACCATAACGGTACGGTTTTTCGGCCTTCGAATGCTCGACAGTTGATACAGTGGACGTATTGATGTCGGCATTCTTGGACGAAAAATCGTTAGACGTTACATAAGACTCCCCACACATAAACATGGGTAAGTTTTTACCTTACGCTAACCAAATCATTTGATAGGAAACCCAGTGATATAATAATAGGGTCTAGGGTTTTCAAGTAAATAAGAAATAGCTGAAATTGTAACATGATTAACTTCCAGCATACTAACCACAAAGTGGGTAATACAATCAAAACCATATGGGCACATAGGAAGAATGAGTTTCCATCAATGGCAAGGGCTACCGGGGTACCGCCCGTTACAGTGCGGGGCCTAGATCAACGTACAGAGGATCCACCCTACATCCCCTACAAAACACAAGGCCGGAACCATCCCTTACCGGATAGTCCCGAACAAGACAACCCCGCAGTTGGTGTGCAATTCCAACTGCCCAAACAGCTGAATAAAAAGGGACCTCTAGACAGGGGTAAATCTTGTCCTACTTGGGTGCTTCCCACTTAGCCTTGCAACACCTCCCTTGTTTTGGCCATTCCCGGTTGATGAGGCTTAAGGCTACAATTACCTTTATAGAACACACCTATCTTAGAATGCTCATCTTCCGCCCGACGATGTGCTGAAAGCATTCAATCCATACAAGTTCGTACCAGGTTCGAACGAAACCGAAGGCATTATCTCGTTACACTCATTTTGGAAACACCCTCAGAGTTAACATCGATAACCCTTGCACTCTGAATTTTCACCTTTAATTGAGATTCACAACCTATCGTTAATTTGGATCGATGTGGTTTTCGGATATCCAATTCTGGAAACCCGATCCTGGTCTCATCGAAATCCAAAACACCAACTTTTAGGTCTAAGTTGTTTTAAAATTAAAACAATTTGATTCAATTCATTATCTATATTCACACAGATAGATAATTCACAATATCACAATAGATAGATAATTAACATTATCATCACAAATAGATAATCCACATTTTCATCACAAACAGATAATTCACATTATCTTCATAATTGAACCAAAGCATCCATATCACAGATCAGTACATATCTCATATCAGAGATATCAAATAATGCAAAGCATCCAATATCATTCAGCCATCCATAAGCAATGATCTATACCATTTCTAATTAATTTAAAGTGAATTAAATTAATTACTTCATCTCTAATTAATTTAAAATAAATTAAATCAATTACTTGATTCTATAAATCCTACTTACTAAACCATTAATTAATTACAAATCAATTAATTAATTACCATCTAAGTTCATCATCCTTGATTAATTACCGTCTAATTACATAAAGCAATTAGCCTTTAATTAATTTCACAAATTAATTATCCTAAACCATTTATAGTAATTAACCTTTAATTACTATCATTAATTAATTAATTATAATTAATTACATTAATCCTTAATTAATTACGTTAATTAATTACACTGTAATCACTTATTGATTAATTAACCTTTAATTAATCAATCCTTAATTACATCATTAATTACATTAATTAAGATCCCTTAATTACTTCTTAATTAATTATTATTCTAATTAATTACATTAAATAATCAATCTCTATTTAATCTTTATTCATTAATCCACCTTGATTAATTACTTTTCAGTAGTTAATTGCCCTTAATTAATTACATCACTTAGTTATCTTCAAATAACTTTATTAATCAATTCTTAAATTAATTACACCAAGTAATTAATTATTAATTACTTTCTCTAAGTAATTATCCTTCGTATTAATTACACAAAGTAATTAAACCAAAACTACTTCCATTCTCCAATTAATTATAACCAATAATTACCCATCTTAATTACTTCACTAAGTAATTACACTTCATTAATTACCTTAAATAATTATACTTATCAAATCATCAAGTGATTATCTTCATTAATTAAACTTAATTAATTAACTTAAACTAATCACATTAAACTTAATTATTTACACCGAGTCATTAATTCCTTAATTACTTTCATTAAGTAATTATTTCTAATCCAATTCCACAAATGATTATTTTTTATTAATCAATCTAATTATTTATTAAAATTAATCACATTAATTAATTATTTAGTAATCCCTTGTTAATGATTACTCATTAACTGTTAACAAATTCTTTGATTACTTCCCTAAGTAATTAAACTTAAATTAAACATCTTTTAATTACAAATTAATTAATTTTTAATAACCAATTAATCTATCTCAAATTACTTAATTAATTAAGCTTAACTGTAACTTAATTAACCTTTAATTACTTGATTAATTAATTTCTAACCATTAATTAAAAATATATAATTATCTAATTAATGATTCTTAATTATAAATTAATTAACTTCTACATACTTAGCTTGCAACCTTTAATTACTTATTTATTAATCCATAATCATTATTTGATTACGTAAATTAATAACACTTTAATTACTTTGTTAATTTAACTAATCTCAAATCATTTATATCTTAATTAATTTTAGATAAAACCTTAACCTTAGTAATAACTTAATTATCATTTACAAAAGCATTTGAAAACATTTTTCTTTAAATTTACTTTAGAATTTACATTATAAATTTCATTTTAAATTTTAATATTTAAAATGATTATCACATTTAACTTTAACAAAATTTTATATCAATTCACAAACCTTTTAAATCAAATGTTAAAGAACACTTATTTTATATAAAAGATATTTATAAAAGTTTTTAAACCAAAATCTATTTAAATTCAAAATCTTATTTTATTTTAAAACTTTTTAAATCTTTTTTCACTACTACTTCGGGTTTAACTTAAAGACTACTCAAGCATTAACTCGAGAAAAACAATTTTTCCTTTCTTTTCAAAAGTTTGTTTAAACTTTAAAGTTTAAAATTCTGGGAACAATCTCACTCATATTACTCGAGTCTTTACTTGAGTCATTCCCTCACTAACCTGAAGGCTCCTTCGAGTCGAAACAAAACCCAGAACTCCTGACACCACAATTCTGCTGGGCACGTGCACCGGCCAACTAGGCTCCTCCGATCACCCACGAGGACTTCCTCAAGTCGACAATCAACTCCACACTTGATCTCGATCATCAGAGTATCGACAACGACACAAAAAACGAAATCGAGCCTTCAAGCATAAAAGTGGTACCAAACCCCCAACCTAAAAACCTTCAAACACAAAATGTTGATCACCAGAACGCCTATGCCTCCTGCCATATCTTCGCCGACCTTCTCGCCATCAATTCCCACAATTTGGTGGAGCTCGGTCCACCAGAGGGGACGGGATGAGCATTTTCTGACCAAATCTTGAAATAGGGTTACAAACTAAAATCAACAACTGCCATCACCTCAATGATTTGATCACCTATCTAACAATTTTGCCGACTTCTCCGATCACTCCACTATCACCAGTGACGACCACGATAAATCCGATCGCTTAGATCGCCAGAGACAACCTTAAACACAAATTTTAAACAAACTCAAACTGCTCATTCAATCTCATGCTAAAATTTTTGATTTTTCTTCCAAAAATCAATTTTTTTGATAAGGTTTCAGTTTATATACCTAAATTTATAAATTAAGATGTTTGAGTTTTCACTTATCTTGAACTTGCTCTGTTCTTTTAAGTTTCCAGTGAGATTTAAATTTTAATTTAACTTAAATAAAATTTCAAACCCTTCTCTATGATTAAGCAAACAAATTTTGTTTGAAGTGTAAGTTCTAACAGCAATTAGATCAAGAGTGTATGAATTTTGAATAAATTTTTGAACTTGGAGACTAAAACCAGGAACATACATACACAACATGCACACCCATCAATACACACATACACACACACACACACACACACACACACACACATATATATATGCGCAGAACTCATCTATAAATATATTAACACAAAACATAATTGTCATAGAAATTAACATGCAACCGTATTAATACTTAAGTTATTTAAAAAAAATGTTACTCACCTTTTCACAATGAAGAATAGAGCACTTGAACCAAATTTTGAAACAGCTGTTGAATTTTTTAAAACCTGAGTTGCTGGAAAAAATGTTATATTACTGGAACTTAATTTGCTGAAGAATGCTTGTTATTGAATCACAGATGAAATCTGCTTTGGTTTAGAACATGCTTGCTTCAGACAAATTCCAGGTTTGAAGAAAATGCTTGCAGCCCTTTTTGATTTTCATTTTAGGTTAAAGAATGATGTTTGCAGGCTTTGTTTTTGATTTAAAAACTTGAAAATCTAAACTTGAAATCAGAGATGATGATCCATGCTTTTGAAAATCTCAGGTTGAAAGAAAAATGCATGTAGGCTTTGCTCCAGGTTGAAGAGAATATAGGTTTTGGTTTGATTTTTTTTTTGAAAATGGTTTTACAGGCTTTGGAATTTTGAATAGTTTTTGGTTTGTGGAAGAGTTTGATTACTGATTTGTTTTGAATTATCTTGTTACAGGCTGAAATTTTGCTTATATGAGAATTAAAGAATATAAAAGAGAATGGAAGAGAAGGAGAGCATTATTTAATATAGGCTGAATTAGAATTATTAAAAATGAAAAGAAAACTAAATTTAAAAAATGGCACTTGTTAATACTTCAACATTTGTCATGTACCCTAGTTTATTACTTCACACTTGTTAGAATTAAGCTTTACATACATACACTTGTTATTTAGGTAATTAATATTTATTTTTAAATGTTAAATGAAAGCTTTATACTTACTTTTAATTTTCTTATCTAAATATATATAAAAATTACTTGAAAGAAAATAAAAACAAATTATATACATAATTAAAATTTTATATATATATATATTTTAAATCCAAATATTTTTAAATATCTATTCTTTTGAATTTCAAAATAAATTCCAAATTCAAATTCAAATTAAATTTTAAAAATCCAATTTAAAACCAATTTATAACAACACATTCAAATTTGAAAATAACAATTCAATTTTTATTAAAATCTATTTATATCCAATCACATTATTAATATTGTTTGAAAATAACAAATTTGACAATTTTAAATAATTTATAAAAGAGATTACATCATTATTTATAAATTACTTACATTAGTAAATGAATTAATATATCATATGTTAATTGTATTTTAAACTCTTATATATAATTTCAAGCAATATTTAAAAAGAAAATAAAACAAAGCTTTTATGTTAATCTTATTTAAATTTAAGCTTAAAAATATTTAAACAATTAACATTTATCTTAAGTATTTTAAAACAATATAATTATTTATTTAAATAATCTTTGAAAAGTTTTATATTAAATTAAATCAAATTTCCAAATTACTAAAAATATATTAGAATTTGAAAACATAATTTCATTTGTTAAATTCAAACCAAAGCTTATCTATTTACAATATATACAAATATATATACATTATAAATAGAAAACATTTTATTAGCTCTAAAAAGATAAAATTCACCAATTAAATATTTATTTTCTTATAAAAGAATAAATTTTCCAATTTATATTACAATTATAAAAGACAATTATGAACCCAATTAAATTTTTTAATACAGATTATTAAATTGATATTGCTCAAAATTCCGGGTCATCACATTCCTCCCCTTAAAAGAATTTCTTTCCCGAAATTTAAAAGCAAAGATAATTTAATAATCCATCAAAGGTTTTAATTTTGAACCACAAGCATATATTATGAACTATATGCTAACAAACAACGCAACCAATTTACTCAATTAACCAAATCTAATAATCCTGACACAAATCAGGATAGATCTCCCTAACACTATCTAGAGTTTCCCAGGTATAAACACTGGAATACTCACTCAACTGAATCCAAACAATCAACACTACTAAGCTATAGAGCTCCTACTCAACTAGATCTACTAAACTGAACAGGATATCAGACCATAATCAAGTCCTGCTCAACTATCAAATCCTCCTGAACTGCTGGTTCCAAAACAAGAGATAGATCAGACACGTACTCCCTCAGAGATACGTGAATCACATTGAATCCCAGTCTTTCAAACTGGCAATTCAACCCTAAAAACCAAAGCACCAATTCTCAATAGAACACAGAAAGATCTAAAATACCTCGGAGCTGGCTTCCTAGTTTTACCAAGCTTATAGCTTCTTTGATCGAAGAAAACTTATCCAAAACTAAATCTCCGACCTCAGAATCCAAATTCCTTCATCTCTTATCCATAAAAATTTTCTGACAGTCCTGGGCTGCCTATCCTTCCTGATCAGCTCAGCCCTCGCTGATGCTTCTCGAAACAAACTGGACCAAAAACAACTCAACAAAATTACCCTCTCAAGATCAACAATAACCAAGAACACAAACTCTACTCTACAACCATTAGAAGACTGAACTTACTTCTCCTATCCGAAAAAGACAAAATAAAAGCACTCCCAAACTGCTTCCGCTGCACAACTCTGATCTGGAGTAGATGAGAATGCTGATGGAACACGAGCAGAAACTTGATCGACACTTCATGGAAGATACAGTTCATCAGATCCATAAAGAAAACTCAACAATTCCACCAAATCCTGAGCTGGTTCACCAAATTCTCTCTCTAGAAACCATCCTTCTACAAGGCTGAACCACCGGTACCTCTCCTGGAATCCTAGTCGATAGGAAAACTCAATCTCCAGATGCTATGGCTGACCTCTGACCTCTACGAAGACATCCAGATAAAATTTCTGACAACTTCCATACCTGGAGAAGCCTCGATCCAAGCAAAAGATAACCCAAGAGAACAATCAACTATCACAAGTCACTTTTGCGATCAATCTAGCGTAATATCCATAGAATCTGTTCTCTATTTTACCAATCAGAACAGCTTATGCTAGGCTAACCAATCCATCGAAGAAATGGATCCACTCAGATGCTTCTGAACTCACCTCTAGAAAATCGATTAGCCTGATGACCTTCCTGACGGCACACAGAACACCTCGAGTTGCACCGCTGACACAGATGCCAAAGACTTCCAAACCAAAGCTCTTCGAACCTCAAAGCCAAACACAAACACCCTGTTGAACTCAGTCTCATCACCAATGCAGCCACACTTCCTTAAAACTTGCTCCAAAAGAAATATCTTCGGAGACATTCATAGTCACTGTGTCTCATCACACAGCTACTACTTCCAGAAGTTGTAAAGATACCTGTAACAACCCGCATATTTATATATTTAAATATTTTATTTGAATATAGTGTAGTCGGATTTTTGGGTCCGAAATGCTACTTTTTGCAAACGGCAGAATTGGAGCTCGAAACCACCTCCATTGATTCCAAAATGGCGTTTGTGATCTTTTTAAGTATAATCTTTGATATGTTTGGAGTAAGTCAAATTTCGCTACTTTTTCTATTGGGTTTTGGGTTTGGGTTCAGCCCACTAGCTTAACTAAATACCCTAACTCAGCCCATCTCTTTCCATTCTCTCATTCCACTCTTCTAAACTCAAGCAAAAACTGAAAATGGTGGAAGGGAAGAGGAAATAGAAATTGCAAGCCCTAGTTTCTTTGCAAACTTGAATTCTTACTCCAAAATCAAAGAGAAGCCATTGGTATGCCTCTTCTTCATCTTCTCCAACTCTTCTCCTCTTCAATTTCATAAGTTTGCTAAACCTAATTTGGGAAATATGTGTTTTATCCTTTGATTGAAGCTTGTTGGGTTGAAGGGAAGATTGGTTGGTCTTCTCCTTGCAAATTGAGCTCCTTCTTCTTAGTTTTTGGGTTAAAGGTGAGTTTTGAACTCACATCTACTTCTTTTGATATCATTGATGTTGGGTATGAATTCCTAACAAGTATTCATGTGCTATTGCTTTTGATTTGGAAAGGATTGGCATTCATTAGATAGGGCAGGAAGTGCAGAACATCAGGTTCGGCCGACCGAACTCAGGGTCCGGTCGACCGACCTGCTACCTGAGCACTTCCCTGCCTCTGTTTTGGAAGGGCAGGTTACAAGCTCCGGCCGACCGACCTGCTACCCCGAGCACTTCTCTGTCTCTGGCCCGGTCAACCGACCAAGGAGGTCCGGTCGACCGACCTGCTACCCCGAGCACTTCTCTGTCTCTGGCCCGGTCAACCGACCAAGGAGGTCCGGTCGACCGACCTGCTCCTATTTTCCCTTTTTGCCTATTTGTGCACATTTTGATTGGTTTTCCAAATTTTATCGATTCAAGTTGGTTTTTAGTGGTTGTTATTGCATTTTGGTTTTGATAACTATTTTAACTTCATTCACGGGTTTTTATAAATGATCCCTTCAAATCGTATTAATAGCTCGTTTCTCCAATTTATAAATTCTATTTAAAACACACACAATTTCGCACTTCGAGCGAAGTGGAAAGGTGATTAAATGGTTGGGCAAAACACGGACCATGAATCTGTGCGTTTATCCATCTGATTAATCCCCGACCTATTCAATTGATCGTTTTTACCTTTGGGTCTGGTTTACCGATGAAATGAGCTAAACTTTGTACTGCTTTGAGTGTGAAATTGATTGACGGATAGTAAACCGTTTAGTGCGAACGGGTGGTTATGGGACTCACGTTAACACTTTTCGGATTCCTTTTCGAGAGTTATGACACATTCCGCTAGTTAGTGGTGTCCAGTATTGGGCCTTCGGACCTTCACCACTACGGTTTGTTGCCTTCGGGGCTTATTGCCTTCGGGGTTTGTTGCCTTCGGGTATGTTGCCTTCGGGTATGTTGCCTTCGGGTTTGTACCATCGGGTTTGTGCCTTCGGGTTTGTTGCCTTATAGTATCGCTTTCGGTGTTGGTCTTTATGAGCCGCACGGGTGATATTTGGGTTTGGAGCCTTCGGGCTTATGGATCCTTGTTTATACAGTACTGAGCTCGAGCAATCTTATGTTTCATTGATATTATATTCCCTTGGTATCGCCCTTCGGTGTTGGTCTTTTTGAGCCGCATGATGTATAGCGATTTCCTTATGAAACTTGTGTTACCTTCATTGGTATTGTTATTGCCTTTTTGGCTTGATTTGGGATATTTGTATCCTTTGTTTATCTTTGTTGCCGATGATACGAGGCTTGTCTTGAAATGTTCATCTTTTATTAGATGATTGTTATATCTCTTTTAGAGATATTTGTTATACTTTGTAACCTTGCAGGTTTATTGTTGTTCAGTTTATCTAACTGATTTGTTTAGCTAGACTGACCCATGTATTTTATACTCGGGTCAGACCGAGATGTTTCAGGTTAGGTGCTTTTGGACTTAGCCGATTTTTCTTCCGCATGGACTACTCCGCTAGCTTCTTTTTGTCATAGATTTTTGTGTTGTCCTATTTTGTTGTAACTCTGATATGTATTCTTCTGGATTTGTCTGTATATTGTGGTTTGCTATACCACTTGACATGTATTATTTTGTATACTCTGTTATGTATCAGTATATATGTATATGATGATCTACTGTTCTGTGATGTATATTACATTTGAGTTGTTATATTCTGTTCTCATAGGTCCTCTCGCCACCTATGGTTTTGTTTTAAGTATTCATTGGATATGTCGATCTGTTTGGTATGATTATTGTCGACATATTTAATAGATAGTTAAAGCAAGGCTATAGATGGTCGCTCCTATCCAGACTTATTCTCTGTGTTAGCTGATGGCATTACTCCGTGGTGTCCTTGGCTAGCGTGGGTATAGAGGTGGGGCGTCACAGCTTGGTATCAGAGCACTGCGTTCAGAACAAAGTATGATAAACACAGAATAGAATCACATTATTACGATACATCAAAGTGTGATAAGTGATGCAGATCTTTGAATCACTACAATAAAAAGACCCTACAATAGCGCTCGAAAAACGCTATTAAAGGATATTATAGCGGTTCGATAAACGCTGTATAACGACATGTGATTAAAAACAACCAACATTAGATAGCACAAAAAAGCGCTATAAAAATTGTTAATTTCATAGCGCAAATATTGTGCTATGTTATTTATTTTTATAGCGGCAAATAGGCGTTATTGATTAATATCACAGCGCTATTAGCCCGCTATGAAATTCGTTATTAGCCACAAAATACTTTTTGTTTTTTCTAAGATAGCACTAATATTGCGCTATAGAAAGTGGTAATAGCGGATTATTAGCGCTGTATTCGAACAGGTTATTGTAGACGGTGACTTGTCACAACTCTAATATACCGCTACAAAAAGTCATCTACAATAGCGCTTGTACTCTGCTATAATATCTTATTTTATAGCGCTTACTGACCTATCATTCATCATTATTTATAGCGCTTTTTTGTAATACCATAGCACTTTTTATGGTCTGCATCTTTAATACTAACAGATTTGATAGCGGCCATTAGGCGCTATTAAATATTATAGCGGTTCTGAAGTGCTATAATTTAATTTCACAATTCAAAAATTTTCTACATCCTACTAATAAAATGCAGTATTAAATACCAATATCAAAAGGCACAATAATAATCATAAAAGATAATAAATATAGAGATGTAACACATTACATTAAACATACCAAATATTCATACACATCAAAACGTAGTAGCAAATATTTTAAGCACACCCCAAAAATTAGTAGCATAGTTTTAAAAAAAAAAACAAGTACATATTTGATTGTTTGCATTAAAATGAAGATCACAACTTTAGCATCTTCTTCTTTCACACACCTGCAAATAAGATAAATATTTACATTAAGAATGATACATAATTAGTGATAGATGTTTTTACATGTAACAAAAAACTAAATTATTGCATATTATTGCATGTCTATTCGTACATGTTACTATCCATTTGGAGTTGGAATGTCCTATCCATAATTCTACCACAACGCATATTGTCATACAAATAAGAAACTATGCAGCGATAGATTCTCTTGAAAGACAAGATAATCCAAAATTTGTTGAAAAATTAAGTGGTAGCACTATAAGTATTTGTTTCATCTGAGTGTAGACTCCTTAGAGGATTCCTAGATATGGTGATACACCATGTGATCCAAATAGAGAACATATACAAATTCATGCCCAGGTACTTATGAAAGATTTTATTATTATTATTATTATTATTATTATTATTACTACTACTACTACTACTATGATGATGATGATGATGATGTATTGCACCCGTCCCTGTGTCTGGAGGGGAAAGTTTGAGATAAAAATGCATCGTTTGTGGTTAATTTCAAGAAACTACTTTAGAAAACAGCGAGAACTTTTTGTCTTCTGAATGGTAAAGGATTGATCTGGTAGAATTCAACATTATTTTTTACTGTTTGAGGTACGTTTTATGTTGATCTTTTTGTATCTAAAATATAAGAACTGAGAGCAAAAGTGATCTGGTACGGTTTCATCAGTTCAAATTTTCAACTTTTATTTGCAGCCCCGTAAGGAGAAGCGATATGTAGATTTTTAATGTAGTGCATGCTCAGGAAAAATGCTCATCAATAGGATAGCATGTACATAGTAAGAAGAACTAATTGTTGATAGTTAATGTTGCATATTTGTGGAGGAAAAAAGACCTGAGTTTCCTTATGACTGTTGTGAGCGTCAACAGGCTGCGATTGATATGCGATCCTTCTTTTAACCTAACACCATCTGGATGAGTTTGTGAGACTCTCTCACTTCCTGCTAAATCAACCAAATTCTGCAGATGTTATATTCTATAAATAACATGATCATAATTCAACATCGAGATATTAAAATGAAACAGGCAGAGATACTCACTAGATTAGCTACAAAAGATTTCACACAACCCGAATTGTCACGTAACCTGCTTTCAATTGCCTGGATCAAAATAATGTACACAACCAATATTAATGGAACTTCACGGAATTCAGGAATCATATATCCATGTCACTACGCTTACCAGTCTGATTATCTGGTGTGACCTTGAACTAGTGTCATTCAAAGCAGTTTCACCAACCGGTCTTTTGGCTGCAGTTCAAGAAAACTCTACTTCAGAAGCCATGTTTTACTTATTAAAAAAAATTATTACAAACCTTCGCAAATGCCAATAAGATGCCGTAAATGCTGATCATCTTGTAACATGATAACATATTAATTCCTTGAATCTACAATTTATGATTTAAATCTTGTTTTGATTTAAAATTTGAACTTTACGATTTACTATTTAAATCCCACTTTGAGCAATCAACGAATAATAAAGGTCAACGCCGGACAAATTAGAGCAATCAACACTATGCGCAATAGCATCCAAATCAACATCAGCAGCAATTGACCTACTGCGAGCAAGTGCCATAAGAATCAAACTCCATTCATCGGCATTCGTACTCCAGCATAATATATTTGACCAAATCTGCCAGGCCTTAGAAAAGCAGCATCCATCACCTCAGGCCTATCACATGTACATTATTAAAATAACTTATATATGCATATGCGTGTGTGTATAAGGCAGAGATATAATATAGTATCATATTAGCCCCATCCTATGTTTGTGGCTCCAATGACATAGATACCTTCATTATTACCACCATCAAGCTCTTTGAGTAGCTGGAATGCTAAGAAAAACCTTCCAAATTAGTAATCAGTGTATTATAAATTACAATAGTTGCATGCTTAACAAAATCGCATGCTTAACAAAATCATATATAGAAAATAATAATGATGGAACGTGCTTGTGTTGAGGTCAAACCTAACTAGCAACACCTGAAGCTTGAAGGGCATGTACTCCATCGTGGTTTCACTGAGCTAATGCATCCACCTTCATTTAATCATAAACATCATAGGTTAGGATCAGCAATAGCAATGTGTTTCCTTTTAACCATATAGCATTGGCTTATATTAAGAGTTGCACAGTACATATTCTATGTTGTTTATACTTGGTCAATGCACATATTTACTGATTGTAGCATAACTGATTTACCTCAACTAGCGCTGGAGTTGAAGTTTTAGAAATGTACAGGAGTTGAAGCATTTATAAATTATAGAAGTCACACAAAAGAAGTTTTAGAAATGCACTGGAGTTGAAGCGTTTATAAATTATAGATGTTATTTCTAATTCTGTATTTAAAACCCAAGTTGAAGCATTTATTAATTAAAAAAATTCTATGAAGTATATAATACTTCAAAGACCAAATTGGATTGCTTACTGAAATAATCAGGTATATAACATAAAGGAAATTACTTGCTGAAAATAACTAAATAATATTATTAGTTACCTTTGCGTGATGAGAATTTAGGTTACCTTTGCGCCATCACAGCATGAACCGGAGTCCCACACGTAGGGTGAAGCAACACATCCAGCCCAGTAAAGGAGCTTAACCAAAGTCCAGAATCTTCAGATTACCTATGATATTGATAAGGCAAGAGCTAAATAGTATAAAATTTAGGAATCTTCCCAATTTTTATGCTATTCAACTATGCCTCATCAATATCATTTAGACCTTATACGATAGTGACAACATCTATATCATCCTGTTGACTGCTCTGGCTGAACCCAAACTGTATAAATTACACATGTATAAATGTCACGCTCATTAAACTGAAAAGAATTTTCAAGAAGAAAGCAACTTACCCACATAAAAGGCGACCAATAAGTAGAACCGCAATAGAATTGTAATCATAAGAAACAGCATACAAAGTGTTGCCAAGAAACAGCATGACACTGCTGAATATAAGAGGTTTGAAATATGATGTATTTGACCAAGCACTGAAATAAACGGAAGAAAATATCTGGGCAAGAGCCATTGATCCTATAACCACACCACATACTGTAGCTGCAGCACCTAAACTTATAGAGTAATCATCTACAGTCGGAACTATTATATACGTGTTCACCATATAGAGGAAAGTGTTTGCTAAGTTTAACATTAGTGACATAAAGTGATATCTTTCATTTATGAGTACATCACGGTCTTCTTCTGAACTTGGCAAATCATCTTGAGCAATGAGAGCATGTTGTCCTATATATCGAAGGAAATTTGTTGAATTTGCCAATCTGTTGACTGCTGTGTTTATCGAATCAATTATAGGATCCTGTGTGTTACCAAAGTGGGATTCATATGCAAGAATGTAGTATATAATCTAGTTTGTAAGGGACTGAAGAAAAAAATCACTTTTAAAGCTATGGATGGATGATCATAGATAGATGATTAGCTCCCTTGGCCGAGAATACTTGATTTATCATTATCTTGAGTTTTTCACTACATGCTATGCTTATCTTCAGTTAACCCACTGATCTTGCGCTTCATTCTAGCGACAGATTTTTTTTTTTAAATCAATGGTGATAGAAAAAAAGCAAAATAGTTAATGAAATTTTTTTAGAATTTATGATCAAATTTGTACAAAAATTAGTCACAACTCTAGATAGTATCAAAAACACAACGCTAAATTTATATAAATAAAAAAAATCAGTTTTGTTAACTGATTTAATAAGGTTGTTGCAATGAGCAGATCATATTCACTAAACAGGGATGCCATGCACATAGCTTGGTAATAATGCATATACATTAGGCCTATAGTTTTTCAAATTTCATAGCAAATACATCAATGGTTTATCCATAGTATAAAATGCATCAAGTCAAATTGTGGCCAGATACTACTTTTGTTGTTAATTGGTCATGCACATGTCATGTGAAAACTATATGCAAATAACATCCATGTTACTCTTCAGTATGCAGATATAATAAGAGTTCAATTTTTCTGGATAATAACATGCTCATATTTTTGGAGAAGTGTGAAGTTTGCAATGTTTTAAAAAGCGCAACACTAGGCGCACCTCAAGGTTGAGGCATTTAAAATATTGCCAAGACAAGAGACATATTGTATGGCTATCGATAAATATATGAATTTGTACCTTTCCCTCTTCAGCAAGTTTAGCAACTACCTTTGATAATTCCTGCAGTCGGGAAGTCAAAATATCAGATGTTTGCTCTAATCTTTTAAGAACAAATATCAAAG
Organism: Allium cepa; assembly: GCA_030765085.1. Lineage (NCBI taxonomy): Eukaryota > Viridiplantae > Streptophyta > Magnoliopsida > Asparagales > Amaryllidaceae > Allium > Allium cepa. The sequence goes on along the minus strand of CM060940.1, from coordinate 888,670,851 downwards.
TGTATACTAAATGTGGAACAAAAAACTATTAAATAAAAAAATAAAATAAGATTTGTGTTAGTTATTCAGTCTTTCCAATCATATAAATAAAATATGATGACCATTTTCTCAATAAAATATGATTGTTTGCACTCAAAAAAATTATCGTACCAATAAAAAATTACTTGTAATAAGCATCTGGTTTCTAATTATCTAATAACAGTTGAAAATTGTCAAGATTGCAGTTAACTCTACTACTAGAATAAAATGCATGTTACTTTTATGATATATTTGCATTAAGAGTCCAATATAAGTATATAACAAACTGACCTTTTCATTAACCAAGATCTGAATTATTCGGAGTTAAACCAAGATCTGAATTTACTATTGCCTTTTCAATAATTTTCAAGCTGGATGTAAAATTTTGAGTTAGTAAAAGTAATAATGATATAAATATTAAAAAATAATAATAATGCATGTCTAAAAGTAACAACTCCTCAAGTTAATTAACCTTGATTTGTCATATGGTTGCACAAGTAGCGAACTACCATCTGGAGTACTGATTTGTGCAATACTCTTCAAGCTAACTTGTTATAATACTAGTGTGTGTATAAATGATATTAGGCACCAGCATCAAATTTACTGAAGGAGACATGAGGGATATATGTAAGGAATTCCCTACAAGTTCAGAATTGGAAGTGGCCAGATCAAAATGTCCAGTCCTAGAATGGGCAAGATTCATCAGGGACAAAGCATGACCCAAAAATGGCCTTTACAACCTACAGAACAAAAAATGGGCAGGCATGCTATGAAGGACAGGCTGGTAAAGTGGTGAGTTCTTACAGAAAAATATATGTATCGTGCTTAAAACGAGAAGAAAATCATAAACACCTCTTTTTTGAATGTGAATATAGTAATTACATTTGGTTAAACCTAAAATTCAAGCTAATAGGAGATCAAACGATAGGCAAATTGAGCTCAAAATATTATACCTAAAGCACCACTGGCACGAGGCAGATCTGATGTCCAAATCTCCAACATAGCCATTACGACTATGGTTTGGCATGTATGAAAGGAGCGTAACAACAGATTTTTCAAGAATATAGAGAAAAGTGCAGATCTTGTTAGTACTTTAATTAAAAGTGAACTGCAGATTGCTCTAAAGAGAATAAACAATAGAGTACTTACCAAAGCTAAGCTAGAAGAACGGGAGGATATGCATAGGCTGGATCTAAAACTACCAAGCATGGGAACTTAATCTTCTAAGGAGGCACCATGAAAGGGAGGAAATTTTATGCGAGAATTTGAGAAAATAAGAGGAAGAGGGAAGAGAAAAATAATTAAAAGAAGTGGCGGCCACGAAAATAATTTGGGGATCCCGCTTAAAAGCGTTGCATAGCCAATAAAGCAAATTAACACAAATTAATATGAACAATAACACTACAGAAAAATGCGTTATCAATTGGTGTTATAGAAAACAACTTTTCTTGTAGTGAATCATCGTGTCTCTTTATTCCTTCTACCATCAAGGTTATATAGAATTTGGGAATACATCTAGGAATGCATGTTATTCCGTAGTATTCCATATTGAAATATCTACCTTGTGACTAATCTTGTTCTTATCTTACTTTCAGCGTATGGCTGGAAGAGGCAGAGGACGACGTTCGGATGCTGGGCAATCTAGTGGCTCACATCCGGATGGCGTTTATATGTCTGCCGATCAGTTTTTGGAGTTGTTTAAGAGCACTCAGCCTCCAGTTCCTCCTCGAGTGTCTCCACCTCGCAAGTTTGCCTTTGCACGTCTATGCAGTGATTTTGCTCATCTTGGAGGAAGGCCGTTTAAAGGCTCTGAATCCGTTCTTGAAGTCCAAGCTTGGTTTCGCACGTGCGAGCGTATCTTCTCTCTTATGGATCTTTCTGACCATGATAGAGTTCTTGTAACTTCTAGCTTATTACAAGAGCGTGCCCTTGATTGGTATGAGCTTCTTATAGCCGAAATTGATGAGTCTACTCTTTCTTGGACTCAGTTTCGGGAGCGATTTGAACTCAAGTTCGTTCCTGAATCTGAAAAAGTTTTATTGACCCGTCGCTTCCTCGAGTTGAAGCAAGGGAAGTCTTCTATTTCTGAGTATGTTGCATCTTTCGAGGCTTTATCTAAGTATGGTCTTGAATTCATTAGCACTTCTTATAAGAAGAATTTGAAGTTTGTCTCTGGTCATAAGAAATATCTTAAGAAGTCTTTGTTGCTCCGGCTTAAGCTTTCTTTTGAGGAATTAGTTGATTCGGCACTTCATCTCGAAACAGTCGAGAAGGAGTGTGATAGTGGTGAGGATGTTGAGGTTTCTAAGAACCCCAACAAGAAGCAGTTTCCATTTCAGAAGAAGTCTTTTCCTTCTAAGAAGAATAAGACTGGTGGTGTTAATTCTCAGTCTCAGTCTGCTGGAACACCTTTCATTCGGAAGTGTTTCAATTGTAGTTCTCTTGATCATATTATTCGAGCTTGTCCTAAACCTCTCTTCTGCCGCTATTACAAGAAGGAAGGTCATCATGATTCAACTTGCCCTACTGTTCCTGGAGGTGCTAAGTCAGGCAAGCTTAGTGCTGCCAAGGCTTCTGAAGGTCCTTCTCAACCCAAAGGTATATCTCCATCTATTTTGGAAGATTCTATTTTATTTTATGACCAAAGTATTCGAGTTCTTTTCGGTACGGGTGCTTCACATTCCTTCGTATCGAAGAAGCTCGTCGATGATTTATCTTTGGATGTTTCTTGTATGGTTACTTCTTTAAGGATTGTGAATCCTATTGGGGGATCGGCGACCCTTAGCTTGCTTTGTGATGATGTTGAGATTGTTTTATGTGGTTTTTCTTTTCAGGCGAATCTGCACATTATTTCTTGTCTGGGATTTGATATGATTTTGGGTATGGACTGGCTAGTGAGATATGATGCCAGGATTATTTATTCGGAGATAATTATATATCTTCGATATCCTGATTCGTTTACTCAGCTATCACTTGTTCTTCGGGATGCGGATAATTCCGAGATGGCTTTATATTCTCTTGACTCGCGAGATGATGATGATATATCTCGTATTCCTATTGCTTGTGACTTTCCTGATGTATTTGAGCCTGTTTTGGGTTTTCCACCCAAGCGAGCAATTGAGTTCCGCATTGATCTCATTCCAGGCGCGCAGCCAGTTAGTCGTCCTCCTACGAGGATGTCTACAAAGGAAAATGAGGAACTCAAGAAGCAGCTTTTAGAGCTTGAGTCCAAGCAGTTGATTCAGTCTAGTTTTTCTCCATGGGGATCTGCGGTCGTCTTCGTGAAGAAATCCGATGGAACTCTTAGGCTTTGCATTGACTATCGCAAACTTAACGAGTTAACTATCAAAAATAGATATCCATTGCCTAGGATCGATGATATGTTCGATCTATTGAGTGGTGCTAAGGTCTTTTCTCAGCTCGACGTTGCCATGGGTTTTCATCAGTTACGAGTCGCGGAGGATAGCGTACCTCTTACAGCTTTTCGCACTCGTTATGGTTCTTTTGAGTGGCTCATTATGCCGTTCGGTTTAATGAACGCTCCTTCTTTCTTTGTTGATCTAATGAATCGAGTATTCCGGGAATATCTCGACAAGTTCGTCCTTGTATTCATTGATGATATCCTTATTTATTCTAAGTCTGAAGCCGAGCATGCTAATCACTTGAGAAATGTCTTGAGTACTCTCCGTCACCATCAGCTTAGAGCCAAATTCTCCAAGTGCTACTTTTGGGAGAACAAGGTTAAGTTTTTAGGCCATGTTGTATCTTCTGACGGCATTTCAGTCGATCCCTCAAAGATCGAAGCCATTCAGAATTGGAAGAGGCCTGAGAATGTTCATGAGATTCGTAGTTTCCTTAGATTGGCGGGTTATTACCGTCGGTTCATTAAGGATTTTTCCCGTGTCGTGCTTCCTCTCACCAGCCTTACTCGAAAAGGCATTCGTTATATTTGGTCCGACAAGTGTGAAACTTCCTTTCAGGCATTGAAGGAACTTCTCACTAATGCTCCTATTCTTGTGGTTCCCGAAGGGAATCATGATCTTGTTGTCTACACTGATGCTTGTGGCAGTGGTCTCGGTGCTGTTCTTATGCAGAAGGATCGGGTAGTTGCTTATGCTTCTAGGCAACTGCGTCCGAATGAAGTTCGCTATGCCACTCATGATCTTGAGTTAGCCGCCATCGTCTTCGCCTTGAAGATTTGGCGACACTATTTATTAGGCGAGCGCTTCATTCTCTATGCCGACCATAAATCCTTGAAGTATTTGTTTACTCAGAAGGAACTCAATAAGAGATAACAACGTTGGCTCGAGTTTCTTGCCACCTATGACTTTGATATCCAGTATACCCCTGGTAAGGGTAATCGTGTTGCAGATGCGCATAGTCGCAAACATTCGGCTGTTGTTTCTATGATGCTTGTCGAATGGGATGTTCTTGAGACTCTATCTTTTTGTGAAATTCGTGATCGAGGTTCATCTTTTGATTCTCCTATTCTATTATTTAGTTTGGGAGCTCGACCCGTTTTATTGGATCGTATTGCCGATGCTCAGCGGCGTGATCCTGATTTGTTGCATCTTATTCAGCTTTGTGAGTCTGAATCCTGTAATGAGGCGTTGCGGGATTTTAGCATTGATTCTCATTGGTGTCTTCGCAAGAAGAACCGTCTTTTTGTGCCTTCTGATTTTGCATTTAGGCATGACATTCTTGATGACTGTCACCACTCTAAGTATACTATCCATCCTGGTGGTAGTAAGATGTATGCCGATATGCGTCGCCTTTATTATTGGGAAGGCATGAAGCGCGATGTTGCGAGTTATGTGAGTAATTGCATAACGTGTCAGCGTATAAGGGCGAACATCAGCGTCCTTCTGGTCTTCTTCAGCCTCTATAGATTCCATTGTGGAAATGGGATCAGATATCTATGGATTTCATTGATGGCCTACCTCGTTCGAGGTCGGGCCATTCTAGCATCTGGGTTATTGTTGATCGCCTCACTAAGTTTGCTCATTTTGTCCCTATTAAGTTTAATAGGACTGCTTCGCATTTGGCTAAGTTATATGTCAAGGAGATCGTGAGACTTCACGGTGTTCCTAGTTCTATTGTGAGTGACCGTGATACTTTATTAACAAGTCATTTTTGGAAGAGTCTTCAGCAAGCTTTAGGGACAAAGCTTAATTTTAGCACAGCTTATCATCCGCAGTCTGACGGACAGATCGAACGGGTGAATCGTATCTTCGAAGATCTTCTCCGTATTTGTATTTTTGATTTTGGTGGTAGTTGGGAGGATCACCCACCTCTTGTAGAGTTCTCCTACAACAATAGTTTTCAATCTAGTATCGGTATGGCTCCTTTCGAAGCCGTATACGGAAGGTCATGTCAATCACCTTCTTGTTGGTTGGAATCCAGGGAGAAGCTTATTCTTGGCCCAGATTTTGTTCGTGATTCTTCTAAGAAGATTGATCTTATCCGGTTGAGAATGAAAGAGGCACAGAGTCGCCAGAAATCCTACGTGGACAACCGTAGGAAGCCTCTCGAGTTCTCGATTGGTGACCTTGTTTTTATTCATGTTTCTCCTTTGAAAGGGGTTATGCGCTTCAGTACGACTGGAAAATTGGCTCCTCATTATATAGGACCATTTTCTATTACTAAACGTATTGGCTCGGTGGCTTATAGAGTTTCACTTCCTGCTCATTTATCTGGTATTCATGACGTGTTTCACGTCTCTCAACTTCGGAAGTGTCTTCGGGAGTTGGATTCTGTTATTGCTTCTCCTGATTTGCAAGAGCTTGAGGTCTCACCGAACTTATCTATTGTACAGCAGCCTATTCGCGTACTTGACACGGAGGTGCGACACCTTCGAAACAAGGACGTACCGCTCATTAAGGTTCAATGGTCCGCTAATCCCAATGATTGTACTTGGGAAACCAGAGAGTTTATCGGGGGATCCTATCCGGGTTTTCTATCTTAGCTTAAGAATAATGAGTATGTCTTTTCATATCAAGCTTATTTCCTTTTATTTTGAATGTTGTATGTATGTAGTTGTTACAAATATCGTCTCTAGGAATTGCGGGGATGCAATTTTGTAAGGAGGGGAGATCTGCAACAACCCGCACATTTAACGATTATATATTTAAATGTTTTATTTGAATATAGTGTCGTTAGTCGGTTTTTTGGGTCCGAAATGCTATTTTTTGCAAACGGCCGAATTGGAGCTCGAAACTACCTCCATTGGTTCCAAAATGGCGTTTGCGATCTTTTTAAGTATAATCTTTGATATGTTTGGAGTAAGTCAAATTTCGCTACTTATTCTATCGGATTTTGGTTTTGGGTTCAGCCCACTAGCTTAACTAAATACCCTAGCTCGGCCCATCTCTTTCAATTCTCTCATTCCACTCTTCTAAACTCAAGCAAAAACTGAAAATGGTGGAAGGGAAGAGGAAATAGAAATTGCAAGCCATAGTTTCTTAGCAAACTTGAATTCTTACTCCAAAATCAAAGAGAAGCCATTGGTAAGCCTCTTCTTCATCTTCTCCAACTCTTCTCCTCTTCAATTTCAGAAGTTCCCTAAACCTAATTTTGGAAATATGTGTTTTATCCTTTGATTGAAGCTTGTTGGGTTGAAGTGAAGATTGGTTGGTCTTCTCCTTGCAAATTGAGCTCCTTCTTCTTAGTTTTTGGGTTAAAGGTGAGTTTTGAACTCACATCTACTTCTCTTGATATCATTGATGTTGGGTATGAATTCCTAACAAGTATTCATGTGCTATTGCTTTTGATTTGAAAAGGATTGACATTCATTAGATAGGGCAGGAAGTGCAGAACATCAGGTTTGGCCGACCGAACTCAGGGTCCGGTCGACCGACCTGCTACCTGAGCACTTCCCTGCCTCTGTTTTGGAAGTGCAGGTTACAGGCTCCGGCCGACCGACCCAGGAAGTCCGGTCGACCGACCTGCTACCCCGAGCACTTCTCTGTCTCTGGCCCGGTCAACCGACCGAGGAGGTCCGGTCGACTGACCTGCTCCTATTTCCCCTGTTTTGCCTATTTGTGCACATTTTGATTGGTTTTCCAAATTTTATCGATTCAAGTTGGTTTTTAGTGGTTGTTATTGCATCTTTTGTTTTGATAACTATTTTAACTTCATTCACGGGTTTTTATAAATGATCCCTTCAAATCGTATTAATAGCTCGTTTCTCCAATTTATAAATTCTATTTAAAACACACACAATTTCGCACTTCGAGCGAAGTGGAAGGGTGATTAAATGGTTGGGCAAAACACGGACCATGAATCTGTGCGTTTATCCATCTGATTAATCCCCAACCTATTCAATTGATCGTTTTTACCTTTGGGTCTGGTTTACCGATGAAATGAGCTAAACTTTGTACTGCTTTGAGTGTGAAATTGACTGACGGATAGTAAACCGTTTAGTGCGAACGGGTGGTTATGGGACTCACGTTAACACTTTTTGGATTCCTTTTCGAGAGTTATGACACATTCCGCCAGTTAGTGGTGTCCAGTATTGGGCCTTCGGACCTTCACCACTACGGTTTGTTGCCTTCGGGGCTTATTGCCTTCGGGGTTTGTTGCCTTCGGGTATGTTGCCTTCGGGTATGTTGCCTTTGGGTTTGTACCTTCGGGTTTGTGCCTTCGGGTTTGTTGCCCTATAGTATCGCTTTCGGTGTTGGTCTTTATGAGCCGCACGGGTGATATTTGGGTTTGGAGCCTTCGGGATCATGGATCCTTGTTTATACAGTACTGAGCTCGAGCAATCTTATGTTTCATTGATATTATATTCCCTTGGTATCGCCCTTCGGTGTTGGTCTTTTTGAGCCGCATGATGTATAGCGATTTCCTTATGAAACTTGTGTTACCTTCATTGGTATTGTTATTGCCTTTTTGGCTTGATTTGGGATATTTGTATCCTTTGTTTATCTATGTTGCCGATGATATGAGGCTTGTCTTGAAATGTTCATCTTTTATTAGATGATTGTTATATCTCTTTTAGAGATATTTGTTATACTTTGTAACCTTGCAGGTTTATTGTTGTTCAGTTTATCTAACTGATTTGTTTAGCTAGACTGACCCGTGTATTTTATACTCAGGTCAGACCGAGATGTTTCAGGTTAGGTGCTTTTGGACTTAGCCTATTTTGCTTCCGCATGGACAACTCCGCTAGCTTATATTTGTCATAGCATTTTGTGTAGTCCTATTTTGTTGTAACTCTGATATGTATTCTTATGGATTTGTCTGTATATTGTGGTTTGCTATACCACTTGACATGTATTGTTTTGTATACTCTGTTATGTATCAGTATATGTGTATATGATGATCTACTGTTCTGTGATGTATATTACATTTGAGTTGTTATATTCTGTTCTGATAGGTCCTCTCGCCACCTATGGTTTTGTTTTAAGTATTCATTGGATATGTTGATCTGTTTGGTATGATTATTGTCGACATATTTAGTAGATAGTTAAAGCAAGGCTATAGATGGTCGCTCCTATCCAGCCTTATTCTCCGTGTTAGCTGACGGTAATACTCCGTGGTGTCCTTGGCTAGCGTGGGTATAGAGGTGGGGCGTCACAATACCATCACTAACTTCTGCTCAACCAATAGATCCAAATTCTAACTCATCCAAACTTGCACTTTAAGGATGACTCTAAACCTTGAAAAAGCTTCCTTCAAAGATTGGTGAAATCCTTACACCACAGTAAAATTTACTCGAGACGGTATTGGGTCTACAGTCTCGACAGATATACTTCCAAACTCAACACTCGGACTTCTTCCATTGGTAGTCATTTACCCACACCACTACCCTTCCTACCTCTAGAACTTATATTGGAAAAGTCGAACAGGTAATCCAACAAATAGTTAGAAATATATATATATATATATATATATATATATATATATATATATATATGTTAAAAATACAAATATGCTCTCTTAAGAAAGAAATCACTCCAAAGCCTAGGTATTCACTCAACCCAGCGCTCTGATACCACTGTAAAGACCCACCTTTCATCCCACAGAAAGACGCATCATTAATAAGAAAGAAAGGGATAGAAAAGAGAAAAGATAGAGTAGAAAGAACGAAAACAACATCAGAATCTCAATAGCGAAACGAATAAGTTATATTAATCACATAAGTATTACATAGTATACATCATCTATCAGAGTTACACAGCTTGTACAACACATATTAGACAGTTATAAACACCTGTCTAGTTACTATAACTCAAATACAATCATAAAGATACGACTCAGAGATCACACAGTGGAACCACTTATATCTATAAAGGTTGAAGCCTCCTGCTCCATTGCTCCTCAAGAATTCGTCAAAGCTAACCTGAATCCCTTGACTACTCGTAAAAATTTAAGCACCCAAGATTTTAAGAAAACAAAAGATAAACTCTGGGTCAGACATGGGTCTGGTGTGAGTAACAGTTTAAAGTTGCTTAAATTTCAAAAACCTTTGAAAACAAAAGGTATCACGTAAGACTCCCCACACATAAACATGAGTAAGTTTTTTACCTTACGCTAACCAAAACATTTGATAGCAAATCCAATGATATTATAATATGGTCTAGGGTTTTCAAGTAAATAAGAAATAGCTGAAATTGTTACATGATTAAATTCCAGCATACAAGCCACAAAGTGGGTAATACAATCAAAACCGTAAGGGCACGTAGGAAGAATGGGTTTCCATCAATGGCAGGGCTATTGGGGTACCGCCCGTCACAGTACAGGGCCTAGATCACCGTTCCGAGGATCCACCCTAAATCCCCTGCAACATAAGGCAAGAACCATCCCTTACTGGATAGTCCCGAACAAGACAACCCCGTAGTTGGTGTGCAATTCCAACTGCCCACACAGCCGAATAAAAAGGGACCTCTACATAGGGCTAAATCTCGTCCTACTTGGGTACTACCCACTTAGCCTTGCTTCACCTCCTCTATTTTAGCCATTCCCGGTTGACGAGGCTTGAGGCTACGATTACCTTTACAAAACACATCTATCTTAGAATGCTCAACATCCACCAGACGATGTGCTGAAAGCATTCAATCCATACAAGTTCGTTCCGGGTTCGAACGAAATCGAAGGCATTATCTCGTTACACTCATTTTGGAATCACCCTTAGAGTTAACGACGATAAAGCTTGCACTCTGAATCTTCACCTTTACTTGAGATTCACGACCTATCATTAATTTGGATCGATGTGGTTTTCGGATATCCAAATCTGAAAACCAGATCCTGATCTCATCGAAATCCAAAACGCCATTTTTTAGGTCTAAGTTGTTTTAAAGTTAAAATAATTTGATTCAATTCATTATCTATATTCACACAGATAGATAATTCACAATATCACAATAGATAGATAATTCACATTATCATCACAAATAGATAATCCATCACAAACAGATAATTCACATTATCATCATAATTCAACCAAAGTATCCATATCATAGATCAGTACATATCTCATATCAGAGATATCAAATAATGCAAAGCATCCAATAACATTCAGCCATCCATAAGCAATGATTTATACCATTTCTAATTAATATAAATTGAATTAAATTAATTACTTCATCTCTAATTAATTTAAAATAAATTTAATTAATTACTTCATTCTATAAATCCTGATTACTTAACCATTAATAATTACAAATCAATTAATTAATTACCATCTAATTTCCATCTTAGTTAATCATCCTTGATTAATTGCCCTCTAATTACATAAAGTAATTAGCCTTTAATTAAATTCACAAATTAATTATCCTACACCATTTTAGTAATTAACCTTTAATTACTGTCATTAATTAATTAATTATAATTAATTACATTAATCCTTAATTAATCACGTTAATTAATTACTCTATAATCACTTATTGATTAATTAACCTTTAATTAATCAATCCTTAATTACATCATTAATTACATTAATTAATGATCCCTTAATTACTTCTTAATTAATTATTCTTCTAATTAATCGCATTAAATAATTAATCTTTATTTAGTCTTTATTCATTAATCAACCTTGATTAATCACTTTTCAATAATTAATTACCCTTAATTAATTACATCACTTAATTATCTTCAAATAACTTTATTAATCAATTCTTAAATTAATTACACCAAGTAATTAATTATTAATTACTTTCTCTAAGTAATTATCCTTCATATTAATTACACAAAGTAATTAAACCAAAACTACTTCCATTCTCCAATTAATTACATCCAATAATTACCCATCTTAATTACTTCACTAAGTAATTACACTTTATTAATTACATTAAGTAATTATACTTATCAAATCATCAAGTGATTATCTTAATTAATTAAACTTAATTAATTAACTTAAACTAATCACATTAAACTTAATTAATTACACTGAGTAATTAATTCCTTAATTACTTTCATTAAGTAATTATTTCTAATCCAATTCCACAAATGATTATTTATAATTAATCAATCTAATTAATTATTAAAATTAATCACATTAATTAATTATTTAATAATCCCTGGTTAATGATTACTCATTAACCGTTAAAAAATTCTTTAATTACTTCCCTAAGTAATTAAACTTAAGTTAATCATCTTTTAATTACAAATTAATTAGTTTTTAATAACCAGTTAATATATCTCTAATTACTTAATTAATTAATATTAACTGTAACTTAATTAACCTTTAATTACTTGATTAATTAATTTCTAATCATTTATTAATAATCTATAATTATCTAATTAATGATTCTTAATTATAAATTAATTAACTTCTACATACTTAACTTGCAGCCTTTGATTACTTATTTATTAATCCGTAATCATTAATTAATTACATTAATTAATGACACTTCAATTACCTTATTAATTTAACTAATCTCAAATCATTTAAATCTTAATTAATTTTAGATAAAACCTTGACCTTAGTAATGACTTAATTATCATTTAAAAAAGCATTTGAAACCATTTTTCTTTTAAATTTACTTTAAAATTTACATTGTAAATTTCATTTTAAATTTTAAGATTTAAAATGATAATCACATTTAACATTAACAAAATTTTAAATCAATTCACAAACCTTTTAAATCAAATGTTAAAGAACACTTATTTTATATAAAAGAGATTTATAAAAGTTTTTAAACCAAAATCTATTTAACTTCAAAATCTTGTTTTATTTTAAAACTTTTAAAATCTATTTTCACTGCTACTTCGGGTTTAACCCGAAGACTACTCGAGTATTAACTTGAGAAAAACCATTTTTCCCTTCTTTTCAAAATTTTGTTTAAACTTTAAAGTTTAAAATTCTGGGAACAATATCACTTATATTACTCGAGTCTTTACTCAAGTCATTCCCCCACTAACCCGAAGGCTCCTTCGAGTCGAAACAAAACCCAAAACTCCTGACACCATAATTCTGCCGTGCATGTGCACCAACCAACTAGTCTCCTCCGATCACCCATGAGGGCTTCCTCAAGTCGACGATCAACTCCACACTTGATCCTGATCATTAGAGTATCGACAATGACACAATAAACGAAATCGAGCCTTCAAGCATAAAACTAGTACCAAACCCCCAACCTGAAAACCTTCGAACACAAAATGCCAATCACCAGAACGCCAACGCCTCCTGCCACATCTTCGCCGACCTTCCCGCCATCAATTCCCATAATTTGCTGGAGCTCGATCCACTAGAGGGGATGTGATGAGCATTTTCTGACCAAACCTTGAAACTAGGGTTACAAACTAAAATCAACCACTGCTATCACCTCAATGATTTGATCACCTATCTAACAATTTTGCCGACTTCTCCGATCACTCCACTATCACCAGTGACGACCATGGAAAATCCGATCGCTTAGATTGCCAGAGACAACCTCAAACACAAATTTTAAACAAACTCGAACTACTCATTCAATCTCATGCTAAAAATTTTGATTTTTCTTCCAAAAATCAATTTTTTTGATAAGGTTTCAGTTTATATACCTGAATTTATAAATTAAGATGTTTAAGTTTTCACTTATCTTGAACTTGCTCTGTTCTTTTAAGTTTCCAGTGAGATTTAAATTTTAATTTAACTTAAATAAAATTTCAAACCCTTCTCTATGATTAAGCAAACAAATTTTGTTTGAATTCTAAGTTCTAACAACAATTAGATCAAGGGTATATGAATTTTGAATAAAATTTTGAACCTGGAGACTAAAAAACAGGAACATAGATACACAGCATGCACACCCATCAATACATACATACAAAGATATATATATATATATGTATGTATATATATATATATGTATGTATGTTATATATATATATGCAGAACTCATCTATAAATATATTCACATAAAACATAATTGTCACGGAAATTAACATGCAAACATATTAATGCTTAAGTTATTTTTAAAAAAATGTTACCCACCTTTTCAAAATGAAGAACAGAGCACTTGAACCAAATTTTGAAACAGTTGTTGAATTTTTAAAGCCTGAGTTGCAGGAAAAAATGTTTTATTACTGGAACTTCATTTGTTGAAGAATGCTTGTTATTGAATCACAGATGAAATCTGCTTTGGTTTAGAACTTGCTTGCTTCAGACAAATCCAGGTTTGAAGAAAATGCTTGCAGCCCTTTTTGATTTTCATTTCAGGTTAAATAATGATGTTTGCAGGCTTTGTTTTTGATTTAAATCTAAACTTGAAATAAGAGATGATGATGCATGCTTTTGAAAATCTCAAGTTGAAAGAAAAATGCATGCAGGCTTTGCTCCAAGTTGAAGAGAATACAGGTTTTGGTTTGATTTTTTTTTTGAAAATGGTTTTATAGGCTTTGGAATTTTGAATAGTTTTTGGTTTGTGGAAGAGTTTGATCACTGATTTGTTTTGAATTATCTTGTTACAGGCTGAAGTTTTTCTTATATTAGAATTGAAGAATAGAAAAGAGAATAGAACAGAAGGAGAGCATGATTTTATATAGGCTGAATTAGATTTATTAGAAATTAAAAGAAAACTAAATTTAAAAAAATAACACTTGTTAATACTTCAACATTTTTCATGTACCCTAGTTTATTACTTAACACTTGTTCGAATTAAGCTTTATATACATGCACTTGTTGTTTAGGTAATTAATATTTATTTTTAAATTTTAAATGAAAGCTTTATTCTTACTTTTAAATTTCTTATCTATAAATTACTTTAAAGAAACTAAAAACAAATTATATACATAATTAAAAGTTTTTATATATATATATTTTAAATCCTAATATTTTTAATTATCGATTCTTTTGAATTTCAAAATAAATTCCAAATTCAAATTAAATTTTAAAAATCCAATTTAAAGCCAATTTATAACAACACGTTCAAATTTGAAAATAACAATTCAATTTTTATTAAAATCAATTTATATCTAATCACATTATTAATATTGTTTGAAAATAAAAAATTTGACAATTTTAAATAATTTATAAAAGAGATTACATCATTGTTTATAAATTACTTACATTATTAAATGAATTAATATATCATATGTTAATTGTATTTTAAACTCTTATGTATAATTTCAAGCAATATTTAAAAAGAAAATAAAACAAAGCTTTTATGTTAATATTATTTAAATTTAAACTTAAGCTTAAAAATATTTAAACAATTAACATTTATCTTTAGTATTTTAAAACTATATAATTATTTATTTAAATAATCTTTGAAAAGTTTTATATTAAATTAAATCAAATTTCCGAGTTACTAAAAATATATTAGAATTTGAAAACATAATTTCATTTGTTAAATTCAAACCAAAGCTTATCTATTTACAATATATATATAAATATATATATACATTATAAATAGAAAACATTTTATTAGCCCTAAAAATATAAAATTCACCAATTAAATATTTATTTTCTTATAAAAGAATAAATTTTCCAATTTATATTACAATTATAAAAGACATTTATCAAATCAATTAAATTTTTTAACACAGATTATTAAATTGATATTGCTCAAAATTCTGGGTCGTCACAATATCGATCTGAAGCTGTCGACGAGCGCATCTTAGATTTGAAATTCATTTTCCAATTTGAACCTCTGTCTGTCCATAATTGGAGAACGATCCAATGTAGTTCATCGTGCCACGATTAATTGTGTCAGATCATCAAATCAAGGTTACAGTCGCGTGGAGGGGGACGAGTGGAGTGCATCTGTGTCGTTCATCGTGTTGATTGACGGTTGGATTTTGCGCAAAATTCGACTAGGGTTTCAAATAGGCACGGTGGCTACTGCAGTTTTGGGGAGTCAATCGCCTGGGGGTCATCGTGAGTGTGGTGACACGTCGCAGGGAGGTCGGAGGTCTGGTGGACCGCAGCCTGACGTCGGTGGCGCGGTAGTGCTCGTGATTTTCTAGAGTGGCAGCGGTAGATCTTGGTTGTGTGACTGGGTTCTCGTACGCGTTCTTCTGGATGACGACGTGTAGGGTTTGGTTATTTTATTTTTATTTTGTTTCAGATGTTCTAATTCGTGCAACTTGTGCATACGAGGTCCGTTTCATGCGCAGTTTTCTCCGTTGCGATCCTAGTAAAATTCCGGACATTTTGGCACTATCTTGGTAGGATTCTAAGTATGTTTGAATTTTGTGTTTAAATTGGATTTAAATTAAATTTAAATTCAAAAGGTGAGTGTTTTAACCCACTCACAACTTCTAAAATTTCTTATGTTTGTTAAATTGATTTTTGATGTGATTAGAAATTTGTTTATGGCCGTTTGACATATTTTTAATCATCATCTCGGTTAAATTGAATTTATCGAGTTAAATTGTTATTAATTTATTACCGCATATAAACTGCCTGTTAAATTGTTATTTAATTTATTATTGCATATAAACTGTCAGTTAATTTATTATTGGATATAAACTGCAAGTAAATACCTGTTATTTATTATCCGCTCTATATTGATGTTATTAATTAAATTGGATGATGATTGTGATAAATGTTTGATGATTGATATTGAATGAATGGATGTTGTATTTTATAATTGTTATAATTATGGATTTTTTTTTCATTCGGGATTGCAGTTTGAAACGATATACAACCATATTAATAATTTAAATTACGGATTAAAATGATAAGTATCTGTATCACTTGACCATAGTGTTGGGGGTGTTTCCACCGAGCCATTACAAGGAGAGTACCACCGAATCAACCTTATACCACTCCATCCTCTACCGAACCAAACTCCCTTTCCATGCCCGCCGAACCAACCCACTGCCGAACCAATGCCACTCCACTCACCACCGTTCCAACTCCATCTCCAAGCACAACCGGACAAACTCCACAGATCTAAGCACAACCGGTCCAACTCCATTCCCAAGCCTAGCCGAACCAAGACACCATCTCACCTCTAAAGCCCGAACCATCTACCACTACCGAACCAACATGAGGAAGGCATACCGGACTGACGCTACCGGGCCAGATTGCATCAGCCCAGGCCCACCAGCAGCTATATACATCCACGACCCCTGTCCTCAGCCTCACTCTATAAATAGAGGGGTAGGTGTACAACAATAGCAGACAAGTTTGAGAGCTCAAGCACGGAAGGAACTTTCAAACAACTTTCATACACTTGTAATCAAAGCTTTGTACTTGTAATCTGAACAGTAAAGGAGAATAACATATAAAGTGGAGGTAGGCACATTCTGGCCAAACCGCTATAAATCTGTGTGTCTTTTATAGTTTAGTCCCTGCTTTTTACATATTTGCATAAACCACCCAAATCACTAAGAACAACATAAAATCAACTAAATCATACGACTTAAAGGTGTTTGCCCATTTTTTGTGCAAACATTTTTGGTGCTTTCACTGAGAACTCGAGCAAGAAGCCTCAGCTTCTGCCACTCAACCTTTTCCCTAACAGCATCGCTCATTGCTTGGAAAACATGCCTCCTAGGCCGAGAAAAGATGTTAGCAAAGGAAAGAACATCGCAACTAACAGTATTCCAGATTCAGTGATCACAGATCAAGAGAATCATCCTGCTCCAACAACAAATGGAAATCAGACAAATCCGACAACCCCTTCGGCGGAGCAACCAATTACTAGGGCAGATCTGGACAGGGTTGTGGCTGAAGTAACTAACTGCTTCACATCCCAACAAGAAGCCTTGGTGGACCAACTCATGTCACGCTTAAGGGATGCTGAAGAATCCAACCGCGACACTGAATCATGGGGTGAGTCCCAGTCTGGAGGATCTGGGAGACGACAAAGATCTTTCTTCCATGGAGAGGCTAACAACAGAAACAACAATGGTAGGAGCCGAGCCCGGACTCGGCCCGAATTCCAACTCGAAGAAACACTTGGAACCGAACCCAACAGGGGAGGTAACAGGCGAGGGTCAGATGTAGCTGAGCCTGTCATGCTACCTAACCATGGGAACACTACTGAACGGGGCCAAGCTAGAGTCCAGCCTAAAGTTGGACCCGAGGAAGTGCTTGGAGCAGAACCCAGTAGGGGAAGATCCAGGCAAGGGCCAACTGTAGCTGAATCCAGCATGCTCCCAGAAGACCAAAGGTAGCCACTGGAAAATGTTAGGAGTGATAGACTATACCATCCCTACAGGTCATCTGGACGGGATCGATCCTGCAGGGAAGAACCAAGCTCATTCCTATATGCCCCAAATTCTGATGAGAGGATGTCACGATTATTCAGAGAGTGCGTCCGACGGGATCAAAGAGATCGAGGGATAGGCGCTAGGGTCACCAGCCCCTTCACCCGCAATATCGAAATTGCCATCACCCCCTGAGAATGGAAAATGCCAACAATGGAACCTTACAATGGAACCTCTGACCCCGTTGTGCACTTGTAGAGGTACACACAACATATGCTCATGAGCGGAGCAACAGAAGGAGTATTGTGCAAGTGCTTCCCACTATTCTTGGTAGATCTAGCTACATCCTGGTTCTGCCATCTACCCCAAGGATCTGTCAGCTCATAGGAAATGTTGAACGAAAAATTCATCAGCCAATTCCGCATTCATGTGGAGCAACCCAAGGATGCTTATTCATTATCTAATATCGAGCAGAAACCTGGAGAAACGGTGCAACAATATTTAACCCGATTCAATGCCGCAGCGGCCGCAGTCCAAGACGCCGATGAGAAGCTTATCCTAATGGCCCTCTGCAGTGGTGTGCATCCGGATACTAAATTTGCCAGAAGACTAACGAAAGAAAAACCAGCTATGTTACCCGACTTCTTCCATGAAGCCGGAAAGTATATGAGACTCGAGGACGCTGCCATTGAGAGGCAGGCAGGGCAACAAACTAAGGCGGCTCATGGTAGCACAGGCGCTGCAGCAAAGGACGTTCGAAGAAATGACTCTAGAGACAATGCTGGGGGCAAGAAGGGAGAAAAACGTTTATATCGACCAGGACCGAGATTTGACTCCTACACTCCTTTGAAAGAAACAATCGAAAACATCTTCTTGGCTACACAAGACGAAGTTAAATACAGACGCCCCCTGCACAAGAAGGAATCGGATAATGCAATTAAGTCTGGAAAGTTCTGTCGCTTCCACGAATCTCATGGGCATGACACCAATGAATGCCATCACCTCTGGGACTTGATTGAAGAACGCATCAGAAGGAAGAAACTGGAACGCTATGCGAAAAGTCAGAACAGGACTCTAGCTCCTGCCAATGAAAACCCAAGGCTACCTCCCCAAGATATGGGCAGAGGAAGTCGCAACACCAGTGGCTCCAGTCAGGAAAAGATAGTGGTCCATACCATATCGGGAGGACCACACATCGCCGACAGACTAGGCAGAGATGGAGAGATATGGACAGTCACTTAGAAGCAAAGAAGACTGCGTTAACTCCGTTGTAGAAGAAAGCCACCCGAAGCGGAAGGAGAATGACGACATCACATTCAGTAGACATGAACTAGAGGGAAGGCAATACCCTCACATGGATCCTATGGTCATCTCTGCATGGTTCGGTCCAGCCGAAGTTTTTCGAGTTTTAGTAGACACTGGAAGCTCAGAAAATATCCTATTCAAATATGCTTTCGACAAAATGAAACTGTCAATGAAGGATGTGTCTCCCTGCAACAAACCACTGCACGGTTTCACTGGAGATGCGAAGATGCCCCTCGGGCAACTGGACCTCTTTGTCGAAATAGGAAGCCATCCCCGCTCCGTTGTGCGGAAGCAAACATTTGTGCTGATAGAAAACAACTCGGCCTACAACGCTTTTTTAGGAAGACCAGCCTTGTCTGACTTCCAAATTGTCCTGGCCCCATGGTGCCTAAAGATGAAGTTTCCAACAGACAACGGAATAGGGGAAGTAGAGGGAGATCAAGACGCCGCTCGAGATTGCTATGTAACTGAACTTCGCAACAACCGCAGGAAGGATAAAGGGAAGAATGCAGAGACTTCTCTCTGCATGAAAAACTTGAAAGCATAGCAACTAAAGAAAACCCCTCATCTTCAATATACAAGTGATCCTTTCAACGAACTAGACCCCAGGGACGGAGAGGAGGAGGCTACCGCCGAGCCTGCAGAGGCTATGGAGTTTGTATCCGTAGACAAACACGACTCAAGTAGACTATTGAAAATCGGATCTCAGCTAAAAGCAGAATTGAAGGATCAACTCATTGATTTCCTCCGCCACAACTTAGATGTATTTGCATGGACGCACGCTGACATGACTGGAATCTCCCCAGACGTTGCATGCGACGTACTGAACATCGATCCTACCAAGGTGCCAGTAAAGCAGAAAAAGAGAAGTATGGGGGCAGAATGATCGGCGGCCCTCGAGGAAGAAGTAAAGAACCTACTTGCCAATAACTTCATACGAGAAGCCATCTATCCTGAATGGATCGCCAACCCGATACTGGTAAAGAAGGCTAATGGGAAGTGGCGAACATGCATTGACTTTTCCAACTTAAATGACGCTTGCCCGAAGGATTGCTTCCCACTCCCCCGAATTGATCAACTTGTGGACAGCACGGCCGGAGATGATCTCTTATCTTTTATGGATGCATACTCAGGATATAACCAAATTCCTATGCACGCCTCCGATCAAGACCACACTAGCTTCATCACTGACCGGGGATTGTATTGCTACAGGGTAATGCCCTTCAGACTTAAAAACGCCGGAGCCACTTACCAGCGCCTCGTCAACAAGATATTTGCAAAACTGATAGGACGGACTATGGAAGTCTATGTGGATGACATGCTGGTAAAATCAAGGAAAGCCAGCGATCATGTAAGCCGCCTAGATGAGATGCTTCAAGTACTTCACAATATGGAATGAAGCTGAATCCTCTAAAGTGCTCCTTCGGAGTATCGTCAGGAAAGTTCTTGGGATTCATCGTCCATGCCAGAGGGAATGAAGCAAACCCCGAACAAGTTCGAGCCCTGAAGGACATCAAGATACCATCCACTCGAAAAGAAATGCAAAGCCGGAATGGAAAGGTGGCCGCCCTAAGTAGATTCATCTCTAAAGCAACTGACAAATGCATCCCTTTCTTCGAAGCTCTGAAGAAAGACAAAGGAAAGTTCGAGTGAACTGACGAATGCCTGGCAGCCTTCCTAAACCTAATCGAACACCTCCAGAGGCCACCAGTACTCTCAACTCCGAACGAAGGCGAAGAGCTATACCTATACCTTGCTGTGTCATCCCACGCTCTGAGCGCCGCTTTGGTAAGAGAAGAAAACCGCGTGCAACGGCCGGTATACTTTGTAAGCAAGAGGTTTACGGGGGCAGAAGCCCGGTATCCTAAACTAGAAAAGCTAGCATACTGTTTACTAATCACGTCACGAAAACTGCGGCACTACTTCTAATCTCATCCCATCAGAGTCCTAACCGATCAACCGCTAAGGCAAGTGCTCCACCGTCCCGACACTTCTGGACGACTACTCAAATGGTGCATTGAACTGAGCCAATATGACATCACCTACCATCCTCGCAGCGCCATCAAGGGACAAGCCATGGCCGATTTCATTGCCAAATTCACTACCAACGAAGGTAAGGAGCAATCCGAAATAGCAGAAGACATCAAGTGGAATCTCTTTGTAGATGGAGCATCAAACGAACAAGGCTCGGGGGCAGGCGTTGTGATAATCACTCCCCAGGGAAGGAAGCTGCATTATGCTCTAAGGTTGGAATTCGCTGCCACCAACAACGATGCAGAATATGAAGCAGTAATAGCTGGATTGGAACTTACCCTAGAGATTGGAGTCAATTCTCTACGTCTCCATAATGATTCACAACTTATTGTAAATCAAATACTAGGAGAGTTTCAGACTCGAGGAGAACGACTCACAGCATATCTAAGGAAAACCAAGCTGCTACTTGATCGGTTGGATCACTACTTAATCAAGCACATTCCTCGAGAGGAGAACCAAGAGGCTGACGAACTGGCAAAGCAAGCTAGCATGAAGAAAAGCTCCATTTCCGGAACGATAGCCATCTCAAAACAGCCAGCCCCGAGTCTCGAACAAGAGGATCTGATAGCTGCAATCGAAGAGGAAACTTGGATGACTCCTATCCGGAAATACTTACAAGATGGCATATTGCCCAGCGAGCTTAGCGAAGTCAGGAAAATCTTGAGGAAAGCTTCCCGCTACACAATACAAGAAGGAATCCTCTACCGGCGCGGCTTCTCTAACCCCTTATTAAGATGTGTAGATGGAAGGGAAGCCGAGGAAATCTTATCCAACATCCACCAGGGAAGCTGCGGAGACCACACTGGAGGGCAAATTCTAGCCAAGAAGATACTCCGATATGGATATCTCTGGCCTACCTTGAACAAGAACGCCTTGGACTTCGCCAAAAAGTGTGATAGATGTCAGAAAATTGCTAAGATTCCTCGATTACCGACAAATGAGATTACTCAGATGACCAGCCCTTGGCCCTTCGTAGTATGGGGAATTGACTTGATTGGCGAACTGCCTATGGGCTGAGGCGGGGCAAAATATGCTATAGTGGCAGTCGACTATTTCACCAAATGGGTGGAAGCAGAACCTCTAAATAAAGTATCTTCGGCAAAGATTATTAACTTCTTGATCAAAAATGTTCTGTACAGGCACGGGGTGCCCTCAAAATCTTATCGGACAATGGACTTCAGTTTAACAGCGAGGAGTTCGCCAACTGGTGCCAAGAGCACGAAATTCACAAAAGCTTCTCATCTATGGCTTATCCCCAGGCAAATGGACAAGTCGAAGCTGTCAACAAAGTTCTCAAAACTCTAATCAAGAAGAAACTAGAAAAGTCAAAAGGCGCTTGGGTGGATGAACTTCCTACGGCACTTTGGGCCTACCGCACATCTTATAGAACATCAACAGGGCATACTCCTTTCTCTTTGGCATACGGATCAGAGGCCATGCTCCCAGCTGAAACTGTAGTGCCTTCCCACCGTAGGATCCACTACAACCCAGAAGAGAACGAAGAACTCCTCCACATGTCTTTGGGTCTGATTGAAGAGAGAAGAAATGATGCAGCACTCAAAGCGGCAACTCACAAGCAAAAAGTGGCAGCGCAGTACAACTCCAAAGTCAAGCACCGCAGCTTACAGGAAGGAGATCTTGTCCTCAAACGGATCTTCCCACGCCCTGGAGCGCTAGATCCAATCTGGGACGGGTCCTATGTAATTCATAAAGATCTCCGCAACGGAGCTTATATTTTGTAAACAGTGGATGGAGAGGTGTTCCAGAGGGCATGGAACATCCAACACCTTCGTCGATACTTTTCTTAACTTGTACTTCCCATATAAAGTGAATTAACAAAGAGAATTAGTGGACGTAGGCATTTTCGTGCCGAACCACTTTAAAAATCTTGTCTCCTGTTAACTTGTTCCTTTATGTCTTGGCTAATTGTTGAGTTTTATCCTTTTCTGTTGAACAAAATCCCGTGTGAATGGCATTTCCATTCAAGGCACATCACAGCACAACTTCACCTGGACAAGGCCTAACAGGTAATATACGAATCTATGCCCTCGCCAATGAGACACTTTTGCTCCAGCATCCCTCTGCTGCGAGTTAACTCATTGCTCGCGACGGCCCTCAAAGCCAACTGTAATGAGCCGATTATAAGCCACCGAGGAGGCAGAAAATAGCCTAGGCAGCTCATTACGGCGTTCGGCTCGCCGGCAACTATGAACCGATTATAAGCCCCAACATAAGATGTGGCCAGCCAGGGGCAGTTCACAGTTGACGATCGGCACCCACGCTAGCCGGCCACGGTAAATCGAATAATACCCACGATTACGGGCCATAATGGCCCAGGTAGTTACTGTACGCGATCTCGGCTCTGATATGTCTTAAGTGCGGCTGTGGTAAAAAAGATAAACTCCCTGCGGAGGCGTAAGATGGGTGACGAATGTCTCCAAGACCCACAGATAGGGAAAGTGACTACAAAACCCGTTTGCCACGAACTTAAGCATATCGACGGCCTTCCGTGATTGGAAGTTTTACCATTTCTTATATTTCCATTCTATTTAAAAACTTTCCTCCTATCCTCTATAACGACCCTTAAGGTACAGGACACAAAATAGGAGACACTCGCTGATAGGAATGAGAACTCACAACTTGACGACAGATCACTCAGCTGCATTCCATCCTCAGTCACGCAAGACATTCAAAGCTACCGTCTACAACTGAAACATGAAGGGCGGTACTTTCTTTTCTTGTACATAAACATGTAGCTATAATTTATTCACACATCACACTAACATTGCGAGACATGAAATTATATTTTAAGCAAGAGCTTAGCATCAAAAACGATTGAAGCACATGCATATACACAACTATATTTCTTATGCAATACATCAAAATGACGACATCAATCAAATATGACAGAATCAGCTTAGGATATAAAATTATACGATAAGAATAAAATCATTCGTTACAATTACATAATTACATAATTACAGCCTGAAAGTACATTAATGTTTTGGACTAGTATGTTCAGGAATGACAGGTAAACCAAAATATAATCAGCTGCAGTAGGGCTCCGCCTCTATCCTGCTAGCCCTCCGGGATCTACTTGACCGCAGGATCAGAACTTCCAACATGTTGACCAGAGGTCCCACCTGTCCAATTCAGGAAAAGAATCTATTAGATAAACGATAAGCAATCGAGTTAAGAAAAGATTGAGAGGGAAGACTTACCAGCATCAGCTCCCTGACCGTCATCCTCCAGCTGCACACCCACTTCCTCGGTAGTAAGCAGCCGCATGCCCTCCTTCACCGCCACTTTCTCCTCCTTAGTAAACTGGGCCGTGACCACATCCATTCTGAAAGCTACACCACCCTCCCTATCCGCCTCAGCCTTAGCCTCCTCTAAGGCCCGAAGGTATATCCTAGCCATGACCCGGGGATAATCGTCCATCCAGGATAGGTTGCCCTGCTTCCAAGTACGGAAGTACATATCCTGCAGCATATCATCCATCATCCCCTCGTTCTCCTCAAACTCCCTCATACGGGCCTCAGAAGCCGACAACTTTGCAATGACAGCATCCCTCTCCAATCGGTATCGCGAGCAGTCAGCCTGAAGGGATCTCCTCATCGCCTCCATCTCCTCCTTTAGCTTGACCTGAACAAGCTCTGCGGCTTCAAGCCTTCCAGATAGCTCCTCTACCTGCTCGAGATCCGCCCTCCGAACCTCATCTATCGTTGCAATGGCCATATCAATTCGTTTCTTGCAAGTGGCCTCTATTTTTCTCAACTCTGCCTTGCTAGCCTCTTCCATAGTTTTCTTTAGTCGTCTGGAGGCCGCCTCATGCTGGGAGATCTGGATGGCCTGATCGGCAAGCTGTTTGGCCTGATCGGAAACCATTAGTCACAACCGAATGTTAGCACTTTCGATTTTCTCTCCAGCCTTGAACAGTCGGACATGATGCATCATCAGCTTCCTGGTCTCCTCAGCCACCCGATCGATGTTTGCCTTGACCTCATCCCCCATAGTTACAATCCGAGTGGTCAACAAGTCGAGATCCAAAGACTTAGCCTCATCAAGCACCCTTACCATAGGATTGCGGGGTAGGAGGTGCTCACCGGTAACCTCATCGAAAGAAATATCGTGGGAACTCGGATCCAGGTCCGGATGACCCGCGAACGGGTTGCGAGCCAAGCTAGGGTGATCTATTGGGGTAACAGTAGGGTTTTCGAATGGGTGCGGGGAAGGTACAAACTCAATATCCTCCTCCGCGACATCCTGAAGAGGCTGAGTTGGGGGCTGAGGATGAGATGGAGATTCAAACAAGGAGCGGCCTCTCTTTTTTCCTTTGGATACTCTCCTCAATGACCCCGAGAAGAGGACGATAGCCAACTACATCTCCGGGGCGGCTAGCCGAAGGCTTCGGTTTAGCAGAAGCTTTGAGTAGTTTGTATTGTTCGAGGCGGTGCCGAATATCTGATGTCTTGGCCACCTTACCCATTCCTGGAATAAAAACCAAGTGTTACAAGCATGCATGAAACTATAATCCGAGAAACATGTTAAGTTATGAAGAATAAAGAGGAATCAAAAATTCACCTCGAATCGCCGGAGCTGCCCTAGCTGAAGGGCTCTTAGAAGGTGGATCAGCACCAGTTTCGGCCTTGCCCGCCTTCTTCTCCTTCTCCACCAAGGCCGACCCTTCCTCCGACCCCTCAAAAGCCTGGTGGAAAGCCTTATCCGTCCACTCTTGGATCTCACCTACTTACCCAGAAGACAAAGCCCCGGTGCCTTCACCGCTCTGTCCTTTGCCACCCTCATCACCATGACCTTCACCATGACCTTCTCTATCACTTCTACCCTCCGCTTCACCTCCTTCATCCTCGCCTTCTCCCTCCTCCACGTCCTCTTCCTCCGGAACATCCAGACATGTGCTAGGGGAGGGTCCATCGGATTCCTTAAGCTTCTTCCCCCCGGCGACTGGAGGTACCGAGAAGGGTCTCCTTTTGCTGCTCTTCGTTGTGGCCCCGCCTTTAGCTTTGGCAGCCCTCTCCTCGGCTGTATCCCTCTGCTTAACCACTGACTGATGTGGTAGAATCAAGTTGTGCTGCAGGAGAGTAGCATTCCTGATCAGATAAGAAGCTGACCGATCCCTTCCCGAAATGGCTTCTATTTCCGCAGCCATCTGAACCACGCGATCGCTCTCCACAACCGCAAAGCCACTTGTCGCTAGCAAGAAATAAATACACATAAGAAGAAGCATTTCAGTTAGAACGGAAATTATAAATAAGCTTCAACTTACAGTCGGAGGTGAAGCGACCGATAGAAACAGAGTCGTCCTTGATGAAAAACCATTCTTTCTTGAACATGCTGAACTTCGAATATAAGTCCAGGACCGGCTTGAAGGACACGGCCGACTCCAAGCTGATATATGGAGACCCCTTCTTATAGCCCCTCAAGTTGTACAAATACCGAATCTCCCGGTTGGAAGGAGGACGCCCATATTTTCTCTGGAAAATGACGAAAAGGCTCACCAATATGGCGTAAGAGTTGGGCTGAAGCTGGAAAGGGGCCACCTTCAGGTAGGTGATGAAACTGACTATCCAAGCATTGATTAGAGGAATGGCCCCGCACATGCAATGGTACCTGCTACACGAAAAATATCCTTCAGGGGGATTGTACGGCATCACTCCATCCGCTGGCAACAGCATACTCGCTCTGTCAATCCCAAAGGAGCGAGAGATGACATCAAGCTGCTCCTCTTTGAGGGAGCTCGGAAAGCAGTCAGGAGGAGAATTCAGGAGCTCCTGAGGACCATATCCATCCACTAGTGATCTCGGGGTGGGTCCCTATCGTTCCGGTCCTGGCTGGGCTGGGGGCACAACGGGAGGCTCACTTCTGTCCGTAGATTTTCTCTTTTCTGATCGAGTTTCCACTTTGTGAGACATTATCTGCAACACCAAAAACAAACACACCGTTAAAACAAGAAGTATAGAGATATAAGCAAACAAGTGCATGCAGTCTGGAATCTCGTTCGCAATTCAAAACATAAAAGACCGATCGGTAGTTTGAGAATAAGGCCCGTTCGGCCTCGTACTTCTCAAACCCGTCCGATAGTACAAGGCCCATTCGGCACTTAAGCCCGCGAGTTCATTCGGCAAGCCGAGTACCACAGTTCATTCGGCACTTAAGCCCGCGAGTTCAGTCGGCACTTGCTACATTCGGTAGTCCAAAACGCGGAGCCATTCGGCAAAGGGAGGCTAGATTACCTGATTCGGCAATCTCACGTGGTTCGGCAATAAGGTTGATTCGGCAGGGAAAATCTGATTCGACTATCAAACTTGGTAGGGAATAACGAAGGCCTAGACCCCTACTTATAGACTAACGCAGGATATCCGGACCGGATGGTTCGGCACGTAGGACCGGATGAAAGCACCCAGGCTTAAACAAAGTGCGACATATACAGGCATATGCCCCACTTTGGGGGGCAAGTGTTGGGGGTGTTTCCACCGAGCCATTACAAGGAGAGTACCACCGAATCAACCTTATACCACTCCATCCTCTACCGAACCAAACTCCCTTTCCATGCCCGCCGAACCAACCCACTGCCGAACCAATGCCACTCCACTCACCACCAGTCCAACTCCATCTCCAAGCACAACTGGACCAACTCCATCGATCTAAGCACAACCGGTCCAACTCCATTCCCAAGCCTAGCCGAACCAAGACACCATCTCACCTCTAAAGCCCAAACCATCTACCACTACCGAACCAACATGAGGAAGGCATATCGGACCGACGCTACCAGGCCAGATTGCATCAGCCCAGGCCCACTAGCAGCTATATACATCCAGGTCCCCTGCCCTCAGCCTCACTCCATAAATAGAGGGGCAGGGGTGCAACAATAGCAGACAAGTTTGAGAGCTCAAGCACAGAAGGAACTTTCAAACAACTTTCACACACTTGTAATCAAAGCTTTGTACTTGTAATCTGAACAGTAAAGGAGAATAACATATAAAGTGGAGGTAGGCACATTCTGGCCGAACCACTATAAATCTGTGTGTCTTTTACAGTTTAGTCCCTGCTTTTTACATATTTGCATAAACCACCCAAATCACTAAGAACAACATAAAATCAACTAAATCATATGACTTGGTGGTGTTTGCCAATTTTTTGTGCAAACACATAGGATAGAAACTATATACAGACACCGTCGGTCTATATATAAATAATTTGAAAATGATTTCTATGGTTTTAGAAAGAAATATATGGTTAATTAAATATGGAATTTTGATATTACATAAATATTATTTTTATACATAGTTAAATTCTTGAATTTAAGCTATGTATAAATTATTAAATAAAAAAATAAGTTTAATAATAGAGTTTGATTTTATTAAAATATAACGTGGGTAAGTATTTAAA
Source organism: Allium cepa (assembly GCA_030765085.1). NCBI lineage: Eukaryota > Viridiplantae > Streptophyta > Magnoliopsida > Asparagales > Amaryllidaceae > Allium > Allium cepa. Next base: position 888,642,501 of record CM060940.1, on the reverse strand, counting down.
TTATATTTTAATAGAGAGTGTATAATGATTTAAATAAATTAAGGATGGAGATAAATTGGAGATTTCTTTGAAATTGAATTTATTTAAGAATTAACTCAAACGAGTAAATGTGGAATTCATAAAATTTGAAATTTTAGAAGGTATGATTCTTGTAACTTGCTTTTTTGTTTAAGGTGAATCAAATGAATATTTCAAGTAAATAGATTGAAGGAAATATTTATTTATTTGTGATTTGAGCTTTATTTAAATGATAATGGATTTATTATGTAAAATATTTCAAAACTAAATAATAGAAAATTTAATTGTTGAGTCGTAATTACCAAACTTAGTTTTGAAATTGTTGAATACTTTAGTTTTGAACTATTTTGAATTTGAAATGGTTTATTCGGTGGATCAAATCTGTTTTGAAATCGATAAATTTGGAATAGTTTATTTGGGAAACTAAATTGAATCGAAATTTATTATTTGGGATATGGTTAAATATAAACTATAGAAATTCGAGTTGTGTTGGATTTGATTTGTGAAATTGAAGAAGCTATTCTATTATATAAAGTATTTAAATATTTAAACCATTTAAGTGGTGGAAGTATGTTTCAAAGTTATGAGTTCAAGGTATTATAATTTGAAAGTGTTATATTCTAGTGTTTTGATTTCGAAATGTTATAACTTTGAAGTGCAATGATTTTGGAAAAAGGATATATTTGAAATAAAATGATATTATATGTAACAACCCGCATATTTAACGATTATATATTTAAATGTTTTATTTAAATATAGCGTCGTTAGTTGGATTTTTGAGTCCGAAATGTTACTTTTTGTAAACGGCCGAATTGGAGCTCGAAAGCACTTCCATTGATTCCAAAATGGCGTTTGCGATCTTTTTGAGTATAAGCTTTGATATGTTTGGAGTAAGTCGGATTTTGCTATTTGCTAAGTGGACTTTTGGGTTTGGGTTTCACCCAAACTATTCTATAAACCAACTCAGCCCTTTCTCTCCTTCCATTCACATATTTTCATTTCTTAACCTTTAGCAAAACTGAAAATGGGGGAAGAGAATGGGAATTAGAAACTCCAAGCCCTAGTTCCTCTTGCAAATCCAAATTCTTGCTCTACGTTCAAAGAGAAGCTATTGGTGAGCCTCCTCTTCATCTTCTCCAACTCTTTTCTCTTCAATTTCAGAAAGTTTCCTAAATATAACTTAGGAAAATACTTGTTTTGAACTTAGATTGAAGCTAGTAGAGTTGAAGTGGAGTGTGGTTGATCCTTTCTTTATGTGTTTGAGTCTCTCTATCCTTGTTTTGAGTTAAAAAGGTGAGTTTTAAACTCATATCTACTTCTTTTGATATCATTGATGTTAGATATGAATTCCTAACACTCGATCATGTCCATTTGCTCTTGATTTGGGTTGATTCGGTGCAATTACCAAATTATGATTTTTGAAGCCAAATCTATAAAAATCCTTATATGGTTGATGTTTATGTTGTTCGGAGTGTTTGGGTGTGTCGTAAGGTTAGGTAGTCGTTTGACGTAAGCCCATAATCAACACACATCTGATTGCTTTCGATTTGTTTGGCCATAAATGGCCTAGGTTCAGGAAATGCCTGACCATCAGGTTTCATACGTCTGAAACCCTATTTCAGACGTCTGAATATTGTTCTGGGGAAGATTTTTATTCCCAGATCCAAACGTCTGAATTCATATTCCAGACTACTAAAAGTGCTAAATTTCAACCAGAAAGGAAATAGGCAAAATAATGCCTATTTCAGACGTCTGAAAGTTTGGGTTCAGACGTCTGAATTATTTTTGAAAAACAGATTGATTTCCAGATTCAGACATCTGAATCCCTTCTTTCAGACGTCTGAATAAGATGTCTTTTGCCAATTGCCTTGTTCGTTTAGATTTTTCAAAATTATTCGATACGTGTTGATTCCAATTAGTTGTTTATGCGTATTTGACCTTGATGATTCCTTTTTGACTTCATTCACGGGTTTTATAAATGATTTCTTCAAATCGTATTAAAAGCTCGCTTCTCCAATTTATAAATTCTATTTAAAACACATACACAATTTCGCACTCTAAGAGATGTGGGAGGAGAATTAAATGATTAGATAAAATGCGTGCAATGAACACGTGCGTTCATCTTTTCCGTTAATTCCCAATCTATTCTTTTGAACGTTTTGACCTTTGGTCTGGTTTACCGATGAAATGAGGTGAACTTTGTACTGCTTTGAGTGTGAAATTGACTGATGGATAGTAAACCGTTTAGTGCGAACGAGTGGTTATGGGACTCACGTTAACACTTTCCGGATTCCTTTTTGAGAGTTATGACACATTCCGCCAGTTAGTGGTGCCCAGTACTAGGCCTTCGGACCTTCACCACTACGGTTTGTTGCCTTCGGGGCTTATTGCCTTCGGGGTTTGTTGCCTTCGGGTATGTTGCCTTCGGGTATGTTGCTTTCGGGTTTGTACCTTCGGGTTTGCGCCTTCGAGTTTGTTGCCCTATTGTATCGCTTCCGATGTTGGTCTTTATGAGCTGCATGGGTGATATTGGGTTTGGAGTCTACGGGCTCATGGATCCTTGTTTATACAGTACTGAGCTCGAGCAATTTTCTGATGTTTCATTGATATGTATATTCCCTTGGTATTGCCCTTCGGTGTTGGTCTTTTTGAGCCGCATGATGTGTAGCGGTTACCTTGAGGAACTTGTATACCTTATGGGTATTTGTTATTTGCCTTTTGGCTTGCTTTGGATATTCTTATCCTTTGTTTATTTGAGATGCCGATGATATGAGGCTTGTTTTGTTATGTTCATCTTTTGATAGATGATTGTGTTATCTCTTTTAGAGATATTCGTTATACTTTGTAACCTTGCGGGTTTATAGTTGTTCAGTTTATCTAACTGATTTGTTTAGCTAGATTGACCCATGTATTTATTACTCGGGTCAGACCGAGATGTTTCAGGTTAGATGCTTTTGGACTTAGCCTATTTTGCTTCCGTATGGACTACTCCGCTAGCTGCTTTTTGTCATAGCTTTTTGCGTAGTCCCATTTTGTAGTAACTCTGATATGTATTCACTTGGAACCGTTTGTATACAGTGGTTTGATACACCACTTGACATGTATTATTTTGTATACTCTGCTATGTATCAGTATATGTGTATATGATGATCTACTGTTCTGTGATGTATATTGTATTTGAGTTGTTATATTCTGTTCTGATAGATCCTCTAGCCACCTATGGTTTTGTTTTAAGTAGTCATTGGATATGTCGATCTGCTTTGTGTTACAATTGTCGATGTATTTAATAGATAGTTAAAGCAAGGCTATAGATGGTCGCTCCTAAACAGCCTTATTCTACGTATTAGCAGACGGTATTATCTATTAATACTCTTTGCTAATGTGGGTATAGAGGTGGGGCGTCACATTATATTGATTTGGGTTTTTTAAAAATGATATTAAATTGGTTTTTAAAACGGAAATGATATCGTATTTTTATGGTTTTGAAATGGATATTATATTCTGGTTTTGAAGTATAATTATTTTAAATTACCGCGGTGTTATAATAATGTTTGGTTGTTAAAGAGACTGGGATCGGAAGTTGTCATACTCTCTGCCAACTCCGAAAACCACTTTAAGAACTGTGTACGCGGTGGAGATTTCAGAATAAAGTAGGATGGAGGCGGCGTTCCTTTGAGGTATAGACGTGGACCCGACTCCCATGAGTTGGCATAAGGTGGCTAAAACATGAGCGATTCTCAGGTCAAGGAGGTATCCCGTCTTATCGAACACCCTCCTTCGATATTATACTCTGACTTTGGATTGATTTGGTGGCCACTTTTGATTTTTGATTTTGGGAATGTGGCTCGAGGTGGGCGGTAGTAGCTGCTACGCGTTACCACCAGCCCGGATTTTATAAAGGTTATATTTGGTTGTTATATATTTGTTGTTAGGTTGTGAATTTTTTAAAATATTGGTTGATAAATAAAATTTACAAAGAAAATGAATATGAAATTCGAAAATTTTAGAACTTAAGTCCCGGGGTTTTGAATGATTTGGGGATATAATAATAATATTGTTAGAAGTATTTTCTAATATAAATATTTCAATATAATTTGTAAGAATTGTTTTAAAAAAACTTTGGAAAGAAATAAGTCCTGTACTCCCCTCTCTATCGTTGGAAAATAATTTCGGTGATGAGTGCACGCATCATCGACATTCATTTTCGAGTTTCGAAGTGGGAAGGCCACTGTAGTAGTTTTACTACAGACTTATTTTGATAAACAAATATAAATTTAAAATTGTTTTAAATATAATTGGATATATAAATTGTAAGTGTATACATCTATCTATTATTTTTTAAATGATTTGAAATTTAACCCGGTATTTAGTTCTTAAGTTTCTGTTAATTAATAGTTTTAATATCGTAGTGAAATGGAATGTAACTAATTTATAATTTATAATCTATAAAAGCAAAGGATATGATTATTTAACATTAGATTAATTAAAAGAAATAAGATAAACTTTGTAATTTTCAATTGTATTCTTAAAAACATACATATAACTTACCAAGAGATTTAAAAAGTTGAAGTGTTTAGTAAGAAAATGTAATGGAAAATTGGACAAGAAAAACTTATATGATGAAAGTGTTCAATGAATCACTTTAATAAATAAGAATATGATGTTGTAGTTGTTACAAACTTATTATGATTGAAATATTAATATAATAATAATTGATAGAAAGTTAGTATTATAAGAAAGTAATTAAAAACTTAAGTAGATGAATTGATATGCTAAGAAATTTGAATTGAACATAAGTACTATAAATAAATGAATGTAAATAAATGAAGTTATGCAATAATGAATGTAATGCAATAAAAAGAAAATTTACATGATATAAATAAATAAAAATGAATTTATGTTAGTATAAGTGCAAATAAGTGAAATAAACACCGAATCGATGGATGGAAATTGAAAATTTGCAAGAAACAAATGTAAATAAAAAGATAAATCATTGTATAGATAACAAGGAAATCAAACGACGAATGTTATGAAATGAAATCAATAAAAATGAACTTGATCTATTGGTTGAAATTGTTGTTTGTTTTGGTTAATGAGTGTTTGGGGTAAAGGATACTTTTAATTGCTTAGATGTAAGAATAATCTATTGAGTTTATCTATGACTGTTGAGTAGGTGGAATACTTCATAGTTATTTGTCATTCTATGTGATTTAAAGTGTCTTAACCCGAACAAATTGATTGTTTGTCTTGCTTGGATGGTTGATCTGTATTTGATGTGTAGGTTGTTGGTTGCGAATGATTGTTTGTTAGTAGTTGAAACAACTTTAAATATTTCATTTTATATAATTATTAACTCTTTTGGATTATATAAGTGAAAACACAGGTTATGGAAGCAATTGCTATTACTTTTGGTTTCATAATTAAGCGTTGTTTACCCGACAAATAGGAACGTTCTTGGATTACGGTTTATAGCGTTATTATATTGTTTTACCCATGTTGGGATATATATTATTTTTTGAAATATATGTTGTATATTGTTATATTTCATATTATATTTTCTCCCGAGCCTCTCCGTACAAAGGAGACTCTGCCGAAATTTTTTTGTAAATTTTGGACTTAGAATTTTTTTGAAAAAGGTTCTCCAAACTTTATTAATTTGAGTATAAAAAGATTTAATGGTTATAAACTGATATATTTTATTTAAATTATTAAATTTTGTAAATTTATATGTTTATAAAATTAATATTTTGAATAAGATGTATTGACTACTTAATTCTTTCTTTTCCCCATCTTTTTCCTTTTCGGGGACGAAAAGTTTTGAGTGGGGGAAAGTGTAACGTCCCATAATTTTCGATGTTTAAAATTTGTTAATCTAATAAGATTTTGGTAATTAAATTAGGAATAGATAAAAATTTGTAATTTGTTAATGAATTAATAACGGTAATGGAATGTAAGAATGTCAATGCAAGTTAATAAATAAATAATTTAGTGCAAACCTAATTAATTGAAACAATTGCAAGGTCATAATTGATTGTAAATAGTAAATTGGGAAATAAAATTTAAAGTATATTAATTGATGAAATAATACACAATAAATTGTAATTTGATAAAATCAATGTTAGATAAGTAATTATAATATTTGTTGCTTGATAATAAAGTACGAATGGGATTAAATTAGGAAAATGGTGATAATCATTACTTGTTTACCCATTTATTTGATTTATTGAATTAGATTTAAATCCATTGCAATTAAACGTAATTAGAAACTACGTTAATATGAATCTAGTTGATGATTGTGAAAATATTTGGGTAATTGGATATATATACTAATGTTAAATCTATCCAGAAGATGACGAGTGACTGAATAAAGAGATTGGAAAAAAATCAAATCAAATCAATTGAAATTAAATTATAATATATTTGAATTTACTAAAAATGAAGATAAACACTATAAATTTTGCAATAAAGCCTTATTTGATTGATATGGAAATTTTAGTTAATGAATTAGAAGTTTATTTGTAATCAGAAATGATAGAAATGGTAAATAATTAAATGTGGATTGAAGAAGTGATTAATTAAATTAATATTAAATTATTTAATTAACTAGAAAATAGCCATTTTGGCCACTGACTCGGATTTCGACGAAACCAATTTACTCGGATCCGTAACGGTGAATTATTATAGGATTTCAAGTTTCGTAGTGATCGGGTGTAACGACCCTGACTCGACCTTCGAAAATCAACACCGAATACGATACTGGTATTCCAGTGCTGCAGATCCAAACGTCGAATCTGGTTCGCCGGAGCTTATAACACATCAAGTATGACAACACAACGAAAGAGAAATGAATGATATCATATACAACTCCAATAAATACAATATCCAGAATGATATACAATAGTGATATCAATAATGCTCAACAAAAATCAGAGTGACATATACAATGCTACAGTGGAAAAGATATCAATGGAAGGGATAGCTCCAAGTGAACTTTAGTCAAGAATGAATCCACGACTGCATCCTAATCCAAAGCTCCAAGCCAAAGCTTCAAACCACAAGCTCGAACCACCATCACATTTCACCTCAGATAAGCAAGTCTCGTCCATCATGAATCCGCAGACTCCAATATCCAAGATCTTCAAAGAATACCAAAGAGAAGGCTGAAAGCTACCGAATCGATATCTACTATCTGACTATCTGAAAAACCAAACTCTTGACTGCCCATGTGGAAAATTGTGGGCACCTAGAGTTTAGGAAGGGAATAATAACGGGTCAGTCATGGGACTGGTATGAGCAAACAAAAACAGTTTATCTTTAAAAACATGAAACCTGCAATGCTTTTTGGAAAATGAAACTACCATAAGGCCTACCGCCACACACACAATGCAAGCGCTTAGAGGGGATTTCTCCTTATGATAGTCAAACATGCTTAATATGTGAAAAACCATTTGATATTATTATTAGTGCATAGTGCAGAAAAACATTTCGAAAGTATAATATTAATCTTAGCCAGCATACAACATTTCGTCGTATGTCTACTATAGCTGCCATGTTCAATAGAAGGTTACCTCCACATTCCATGGCAGTTTATACAACTAAAACCGTACTGGGCGCGTATTGTTTCTTTGGGTTTTCCAACAAATGGTCAGGCCAAGGAACTTCCCATTGCCACATGGGTACGCCTCTGGAGGGACGCCCCGAGAACCATCCCTCAGTTCTCTGCTAACACAAGGCTGGTGTACCCCCTGCCTGGGAGTATCACCTCAGATATTCCATCCCCGGTCGTAACCAACCTTTATCCGAGCGCTCGATACCGACAACCACAAAGCAATGTATTGCAGTAACCACATAGGTTAAATATCTGGGCTCCATACCATGATATCACCTATATCCAGAGGAAATGGACATACCCTAGGGGTGCGACCCCTAAAACCTTGCTGCATCTTTCCTGTTTCGACCATTTCCGGGGTGTGAGTTCATGATGCAGTCTCGTCCACAAAGCTACGCTTTTCACAAAGCCTTGCTTTGATCAACACATGATCAGCAACACTTCATATGCCACATTACCAAATTGGGAATGTATCATTAGTAACCATCAACTACATAACCTCTGAGCTCGTACGTCTCAGAGAAGGGTGTTAAACTAAGAGAATAAACCTCCGCCACCAAACAAAAATGTATTTGATAGAAACTAGCTTTACATCTCAAAGTGTAATGTCAGACACACATCCATACTAGTCTGTTCCTGGTTCGAACAAAACCGAAGGCACTTCCGAAGAAGCCCTTGCAAATCCGGATAATCTCTAATCACGTCCGGACTTTCCATCACAATGGGTGCTCAAATCTCTATACCGGGGATCAGTCGATGCAGAGACATTCGACAAGAAATCCTTTCGCTTTTGAAAGTATCCGGTCTTCACCACCGGTCTTCAATTGCTATCCATAACGTCGTATCATTATTCGAAATGAGTTATATGACATAAAATCCTCTCCCGGCTAAACCGAATAATGAGCGCAATATTTAAAAACATATGGATATGGGATTTCAGTTAAGTCGCAACTTTTTACCTAAAACTTTTCATTCAAATGGTTAAAACAAATTACCATTTACAAATCTTTTTGAACAAAAGATTCATTAATATCTTTCCAATTCAAATCCTTTATACAAAAGATATGCTTTTCAGATCCCTTTCAATTTGAAAATAAACTTCACCAATCTTTAAAAAAGATTCATTCATAGCCTTTCAAAATGATTTCCCTTTCAAATTGGATTAACTCATCCAATCAAAGATTTAATTCATAGCTCTCAAAAATCATTTCTAAAGATTCATTCATAATTTTCCAAAACCATTCTATTTCAAACTTGAAACCTTTATTTGGAAATTCTTTCCTTATATAAAATCTATTATTATTTAAAATCACTTGTTTCCGTTTCGGGAAACCCGATTATATTTGCACAAGTTAAGGCCTTTAAATATAAACTTGGGTTAAATTCAAATTTTCAAAACCATACTTTTAAAATGGATTAAAAACCCATATGAATACCTTTTATAACTTGTATAATCTTTTCAAACCAAAATTTCCAAATCATTGAATTCAATTTCAAATATTGAATTCAAACTCAAAACAAAATATTTCAGATTTCAAACTAAATCAAGTTACTTGAAATAACTTTTATCTTCAAAACTCCTTTTCAATTATTTTTCAAATTCAACCCAATTTCATTTCCAAAACCATTTGGATTCAAAATTCAAACTTTAAAACCATTTCAAAATATTAAATTCAAATATCTATGACTTAACTGATTTCCTCGTGAAATCTATATTTGTGTGTGTATAGTGTGGTCCAGGGGTTTTACACACAATAGTGCAACATCAACAATCATCATATCACAGATTAAAGCGCATCAATATCGATAAGCGGTATAAACTATAACGCTTATCTTCATTTACAGATTATGAATGAATAATATAAGTTCATCGTAGATAATAAATTACATCACAGATAAATAAATTATATCACAGATCATAGCACAAATCAGGATAATTCATAACGCAAAGCATCATATATCAGGGATATCAAACAATTAAATCATCCAATCCAAACATCCATAAGTAATATCAATTAATTTAAATCAGATTAGTCACTAATTTTGGTTAATTAATTTTAATTAATTACAAACCATTTATTTACGGATTAATTATCCTTAAATTATTAATTAATAAAACCTTAATTATTATTTAATAAATCTTAATTGTAAATTAAGCACTCCTTAATTATTAATTAAGTAACTTTATCTACTTAATTAACTACTGATTAATTACTTAATTAATAAATCTTAATCACTTAATTAATTAAGTCTTATTTACACCTAATTACTTGATTTATTAAGCTCTGATCAATAATTAATAATCTAGTTAATGATCTTTTAATTACAATTTAATTAATCTTAAATTAATTAAATCCTTAATCATTTATCAATCAAGTACATTATTTTTCCTTAATTAATCTCTTAATCAATCTTTTATAATTAAACTAATTAATTAAACTTAATTTCTTTAAAAAATAACTTAATCAAAATTAAGATATTAAAACCTTAATTAAGATAAAACATTATCTTGTTAATATCTTTATTACCCTTAACATATTTACATCATTAATCTTTAAAATTTTCTTTACTTAATTAAATTATTAATTGAGCTTTAACATGAATAATCATTTATCTTTAAAATTTAAAGTTATCGAAACATAATTTTAAATAGCTTAAACATTTATCAATTATTATTTTTTAAAAACTATTTTCAATTTGGATTTAAAAACTTGTCTTTTATATAAACTTTTAAATTACTTTCAAAACTCGATTTTTTTAAAATCACTTTAAAATTTCTTAACAAAGTTTAAATTTATCAAACTCCAAAATTTCTTAATCAAAATATTTAAGAAAACATTTATTAAACATAAAGTAGTTTATATAAAAAGGTTTTTATCCAATTTAAATTTAAATTTCAAAAAAAAGAACTTGTTTTCAAACTTTTTAAATCTTCAAAACATATAGCTTCGGGTCATACCCGAATGCCACTCGGGTTTAAACCCGAGTTTTCTTCCTCTTCTCCCCATTACCTTACGTTTTGATTTAAAAAAAAACTAGAATTTGACAAGGTTAAAATTAGAAAAAGCAAAATACTCACGTCCCCGAAGACGTACTCGAGAAAACTGCTGAATTCCCCGAGTTTTCCTCTCGAACCACTTCCTTTACCCAATCACTGACTCCAACTTCCCCTCCACTGGTGCACCTGCACAGGTGATCGCGGCGATACTGACCACCGCCGACGCCTTCAACCTTTCGACGATCATCCCCTCTTACAGTTCCGACCCCCAATTCTGCACTACAAGGCCCTAAACGAAATCGAACTACTCTTGTCGAATACTGGAAACCATAGCATCACCTGAAACTTCACCGAACCCTCGACTCCGACCATCAGAGACTATGCATCCATGGCCACACACTCACAAGCCTTCCATGCTACTTTACTCCCATTCTCGAGTAACTCGAACCACCCAAGACGCCACAATAGCCAAAACCACAACTGCGAGCAAAACTGTGTGTTAAACCCTACCTTAACCAAATTCTGATGCCATGGTGAATAATAAAATCACATGCCTTTTTTGCCTGAACCCCCATTACCTCCTCCACCTCCAGTAGTATTTTCGACCACCCTAAATACTCCAGCTTCCAGAAATCACCAAAAACCCATACTTCAGAAAACCCAAAATTTACATTCAATCCAATATTAAAAATTTAGAAAATCATAATTTTCAATAATGATTTGAGATATATACATGAATCAATATAACAAAATATTTGATTTATTACTTTGTTCAATTTCCCACTGCATTTTCTTGTTTACAGGAGATTTTCCAAACTTAAATTACTTAAACTTGTTTTCATAATCAAAATGGAGTTTAAACTCAACTAATTTGTTTGAAAACCCTAAGCTACAAAGTGTTTATATGGGAAGTTTGAATTTTTGTTTATTTATAAAATTCTGTAATCAGGAATGAGCAGAGGAACACAAATTACAGGCATGCAGAAACAAATACATTCATAACTACAGATTGTATACTACTATCCACACATGCAAGAATCAATATCACAGCAATTACTTAAGCAACAATATTAACCTACTTAAGATTTAAATTTAGATGTTTACTCACAAGCATCAGAGAAATAAATCAGAGATTGAAGGGTTTGCTCACCTTTCCTTGGAACAGAGACCATGAATTTAAAAATGGAATTTGAATTTGGTCCTTGGTTCATTGAATCTGCAGTTTTGATTTGATTGCTTAATCCATACTTTGCTTTCCAGGCTTGAACTCAAATCCATTTTTTTATTTGCTTCAAAGTTGAAAATTTTTCTTTTCAGGTTGAATTTGAATTTTCTTTTTACTGCATGCTTTTGATTTCAAACTGAAACTGTTTGTTTGGTTTGAATCAAGTTTTGTGGCTTGTCTTTAAAGTGGATTATAGATATAGTTTTAAAACATGATTTCTGGTTTATAAAGTTCTTTTTTGATTCCTTTGATCTTTGTTTAGTTTCAGGTCTTTGAAAAATTAGACTGAGCCTTATTTTCTTTTATATATGTAAATAAAACTTTAATTTTAAGAGAGGACTAAATTCCACTTGCCTTTATGTTTACATTTGTTAGTTTCTTATATTCATATTCTTACACTTGTTAAGAATAACAAATTTATGTTTTAGACCTTCGCTTGAATTGATTTAAACTTATGTTTTTAAACCTTGTTTTATCTTTATTTATTCACATACACATTTCCCATTATTTTATTTTACACAACTTTTTAAATGGCTTTTGCAAATTTGTTTATATAGTTTAACACTTGTAAATACAATGATAATTTAAGTAACACATGTCTTGTTACATAATAAAATGTTTATATTTGTCAAAATTTGTATGTTGGTGTTTAAATTCCTTACTTCATTTTCACTCTATTATATTTTTTAAAAGAATATTTATATATATACATAAATTTTCAAAATATAACTTTCATATATATCATATATCCATCTTCCTATATTCAAATCAAATTCAAATTATCTTATAAAAATCCATATATATATAAATAGATAAACATACATCTAATTGAATTTTAAAATTAAAACATAATTTAGATTTTTATTCACAATTTAATTTCAAAAATTAATCCAATCATCAAATTAGACTAAGCTAAAATCCAGGGATGTTACATCGGGCTTGTCGTTTGATCGTACGGGCTCGAAATGCCTAGAAATCAATTAAATTGAAATCAATCTGGAATAAATTGTTTTTACCGTAACTTCTTCGTACGATGGAATTTGGACTTGAAACCTATTCCATTGCATTTAAACTATTTTAAAACATCTATTTTGACATATGGCTCGACCATTTTCATTCCGGAGTCGAACCGGGCTTTTTGGGTCGTGTATCGTTCGATTAATCTAGTCTGTTCTTTTTATTTCAGCTCTGTCTATATATATATATATATATCCATTTATAAACCCTAATAGCCTTTCTATTTCTCATTTCTGTATGTACAGAAATTTCTGTTGCTCCTCTTTCTTAATGGCAGACAAACCCTAAATTCCACAACCCAGTTTCAATAAAAATTCAACCTCAAAAATTCAAACTCCTCAATACATATCAAATTATATTTTGATCTGAAGCAATCGACGAGCGCATCTCAGATTTGAAATTCGTTTTCCAATTTAAACCTCTATCTGTTCAGAAATTGGAGAACGATCCGCAGCCGTTCATCGTTCCACGATCAACCGTGTCAGATCGTCAAATCGAGGTTACAGTCGCGTGGAGGGGGACGAGTGGAGTGCATCTGTGTCGTTCATCGTGTTGATTGACGGTTGGATTTTCCGCATAATTCGACTAGGGTTTCAAATAGGTGCGGCGGCTTCAGCAGTTTGGGGCGTCGATCGCCTGAGGGGGGTCGACTCGAGTGTGGTGATACGTCGTAGGGAGGTCGGAGGTCCGATGGGCCGCCGCCTGGCGTAGGCGGCGCAGTAGCGCTCGCGATTTTCTAGAGTGGCGACGATAGATCTTGGTTGCGTGACTGGGTTCTCATACGCGTGCTTCTGGGTGACGACGTGTAGGGTTTGGTTATTTTATTTTATTTTATTTTATTTTTATTTTTAACTTTGTTTCATATGTTCTAATTCGTGTAACTTGTGCATACAAGGTCCGTTTCATGCGCGGTTTTCTTCGCTGCAATCCTAGTAAAATTCCGAACATTTTGGCATTGGTTTGGTTGGATTCTGAGGCTGTTTAAATTTTGGATTTAAGTTGGATTTAAATTCAATTTAAATTCAAAAGGTGAGTGTTTTAACCCACTCACAATTTCTAAAATTTCTTATGTTTGTTAAATTGATTTTTGATGTGACTAGAAATTTATTTATGGCTGTTTAGCATATTTTTAATCATCATCTCGGTTAAATTGAATTTATTGAGTTAAATTGTTGTTTAATTTATTATTGCATATAAACTGTCAGTTAAATTGTTATTTAATTTATTATTGCATATAAGCTGTCGGTTAAATTGTTATAATTTATTATTGAATATAAACTGCCAGTAAATACCTGTTATTTATTATCTGTTCTATATTGATGTTATTGATTAAATTGGATGATGATTGTGATAAATGTTTGATGATTGATGTTGTATTTTATAATTGTTATAAACTACAAGTTGTTATGGATTTTTTTTCATTCGGGATTGCGGTTTGAAATGATATACAACCGTATTTACAATTTAAATTATGGATTGAAATGATAAGTATATGTATCACTTGACCATAGGATAGAAAACTATATACAGACACCGTCGTTTATATATAAATAATTTGAAAATGATTTCTATGGTTTTAGAAAGAAATATATGGTTAATTAAATATGGATTTTTGACATTATATAAATATTATTTTTATATGTAGTTAATTCTTGAATTTAAGCTATGTATAAATTCTTAAATAAAAAAATAAGTTTAATAATAGAGTTTGATTTTATTAAAATATAACATGGGTAAGTATTTAAATTATATTTTAATATAGAGTGTATAATGATTTAAATAAATTAAGATTGGGAGATAAATTGGAGGTTTCCCTGAAATTGAATGTATTTAAGAATTAAACTCAAATAAGTAAATGTGAAATTCATAAAATTTGAAATTTTAGAAGGTATGATTCTTGTAACTTGATTTTTTGTTTAATGTGAATTAAATGAATGTTTCAAGTAAATAGATTGAAGGAAATATTTATTTATTTGTGATTTGAGCTTTATTTAAATGATAATGGACTTATTATGTAAAATATTTCAAAACTAAATAATAGAAAATTTAATTGTTGAATCGTAATTACCAAACTTAGTTTTGAAATTGTTGAATACTTTAATTTTGAACTATTTTGAATTTGAAATGGTTTATTCTATGGATCAAATCTGTTTTGAAATCGATAAATTTGGAATAGTTTATTTGGGAAACTAAATTGAACTGAAATTTATTATTTGATATTTGGTTAAATATAAACTATAGAAATTCGAGTAGTGTTGGATTTGATTTGTGAAATTGAAGAAGCTATTCTATTATATAAAGTATTAAATATTTAAACCATTTAAGTGGTGGAAGTATGTTTCAAAGTTATGAGTTCAAGGTATTATAATTTGAAAGTGTTATATTCTAGTGTTTTGATTTTGAAATGTTATAACTTTGAATTGCTATGATTTTGGAAAAAGGATATATTTGAAATAAAATGATATTATATTGATTTGGGTTTTTTTAAAATGATATCATATTAAATCGGTTTTTGAAACGGAAATGACATCGTATTTATATGGTTTTGAAATGGGTATTATATTCTGGTTTTCAAGTATAATTATTTTGAAATAATCGCTGTGTTATAATAACATTTGGTTATTAAAGAGACCGAGATCGGAAGTTGTCATACTCTCTGCTAACTCTGAAAACCACTTTAACAATTGTGTACGCGGTGGAGATTTCAGAATGAAGTAAGATGGAGGCGGTGTTCCTCTAAGGTATATACGTGGACTCGACTCCCGTGAGTTGGCATAAGGTGGCTAAAACATGAGCGATTCTCGAAACAAGGAGGTAGTCCCTCTTATCGGACACACTCCTTCGATATTATACTCTGACTTTGGATTGATTTGGTGGCCACTTTTGATTTTTGATTTTGGGGGGTGTGGCTCGAGGTAGGCGGTAGTAGCTGCTACGCATTACCACCAGCCCGGATGCGTAATTGGTATATCTACCCTGGCATAGCCTTGTGTGCCGTGTCACCTACCCTAGCGCGCCTTATACGATTTTGGTTTTGTACCATACCGATGGAGTGCCCTCTGACGATGCCCAGTGCGGGGGAGATTACGGTACTGTATAGACTATGGGAATATAAAAGTGTGTTAAGGAGGAAAATGTAAAGCCTTAACGCTATTTTAATTTATATTATACTTTACTGTAGACGCTATCATAATAGCGTATATTACTACATAGTAGATAGTTTAACGGATCCTTAGGAGATGTAAATCTCGAGCATCTTTTAAGTTATTGCACTCACGTTGGACACTAGATAGGAGGTATCAGACCCCGTAAACATCTACGACGCCGTTTACACTCATATTTATTTACCGTTGATTTAACTCACATAAGATCTTTTAGTTCTGACTCGAGTGTTTTGTCTTTTTAATTCGCTCGGGCTAGTCTGGGCATTTCAGGGCTTGAAGACCTTATTCCTGGAGGACGAAGACGAAGATTGTATTACTATTATTTATTATATCACTCCACTACATTTATACTGTTCCGCTGCATTGTTATTTATTATTCTCTGGTATGTGTACTCTGATTCTGTGTTGCATAAGTATAATCAAACATTTTTGTAAAACAACTTCATGAACTGTTATTTGATTATTATATTTTGTCATTCCGCTGTGAGATTTTGTTTTGTTTTCTTTCTTTCTCTGTTTTCTTATTCACCCCAATAACAATCCGCTCTTTTGTATGGTTAGAGTCTGACATGTGTGGTTTATCATCGATTTAAAACGTACAAAAAGGCAGGTGTTACAAAGATCATGTTGTATAATTTGAAATCTAGAATACATTTCTATGATACTTTCATTTGATTTCATTTTGAATGGTTGAAATTGAACATTTTAACAAGCTAATCTTGGTTTGTTTAACCTTGGTTATATCTCTATGGATGACTTTACCATTTTCCAATTTTCTTTAGCGGTCTTACACATCATAATTCTAGAAAATTCATTCTTATCTAATGAACAGTATATACAACACATTCATTTCTTTAGCACTGTTGGAAGCAGTAGTCTTTTGAGCATCTGTCCATGCACTCATTGCAGTAGTAGGTGGTTCATACTAAGTTTGAATGACTAGCCAAATATCAAGACCACTAGATTGCATTAACACTTTCATACGTGTAGTCCAATATATACAATTAGATCTGGTAAAAAATGGGGGACGAGCAGTAGATTGACCCTCTTGAAATGTGTTAAAACTCATATTTGCCATAATTTTTTGAATTTTGCTACGATTTTGAAAATTCCTTGCACTGATACCAATCGAAATGTACTAGTGGATCGTATAGTAGAAGTATGTCTAATTAAACTAAGCTAATTATAGTAATTATGCAAAGTAAAGTAAATAAAGGAAACTAGTCAAGATTTTATATTGGTTTGGAGAACCTCTCTTACATACAGTCCCTAAGCGTCTCTTAGAAGGTTTACAAGCCATGCCCTCATTTAACCTGTAACGACCCAGGATTTTGAACAATTTAATTTGAAAATATTTAATTAATTTTAAATATTTGAATGATGGTTTGAATCGAATTTTAAATTATCAGAATGAATTGGCGATTAAATTTTAATTTTAATCTATTGAAAGTGAATAAAAATTCGAATCTTCAATTCTATGCTGATTAAAAATATTTCAAAGGCTTATAAAATTTATATTGATAATATTGAAGATAATAGAAGCTTCAGAATTTAATTTGAAACTGTTTTGTTCAGTTTTGAATTTATATTGTTCAATTTGAATTCAAGAATAGTCATTTTTCATATAGTCTCGGAATTCGACGAAACCAGTTCCATTGGGTCCGTAATGTCGAGTTATTATCAGATTTCAAATTTCGTATTTTTCGGAGTTGAGATGTGAGCACACGACGTGTAAACGCGTTGAGATTAATTGAATTCAATTTAAATTTAAATTTAAATTCTTAGACTTAGTCAACTTCAGCCACCCTACTTTATTTTAAAACAGACCTATTCCCTGCAAAAGAAGAAAATCTCGTACTTCTTGTCTCCATTTTCCTTTACAAATCTCACGCGAGTCAAAAGAAATGGCAGAAGAAAAACTCTCATTCAACAACAAATTCTCATTTGAAATCACCATGGCCGAACGATTTTCCTTTTCCCCTCTTACTCGTTTATGTTCGAACCCCTCTCTTCCAATTCGAAACAATGGCGACAGAAAAAAAAAAAACAAACGGCCGAAGCCCTAGAATTGAATCGCGACCAAGGGAGGCACTCGTGAGCATCTGGAGGTAGCTCGATTTTGAGCTATGGAGAGGTCGAGGTGGTTCGTGGGTTCGTTGCGTTGGCAAGCGGCATCGGCTAGGGTCGCTGGGGTAGGCGGTGGTGATTCGAATCGATTGGAGGTCGCGAGTCGATTGCAGGCAAGGGCGGAGGCGCGCGACGATGCGGCGTGGTCGCGATTTGGAGGTGAAGGCTGCGCGTTCATGGTGGCGCTCGCGTACGCAAGGGCGCGCGCGATGTTTGGGAAGGCGACGGCGTGAAGCTCACAATTTGGGTCGCAAGCAAGGCAATGGGGGTAGTCTCGAAGGAGCATAGCAGCTCTCGCACGCGACGTACTCGGGGGGGGGGGGGCAGCAACAATGAAGGTATATCTTTTTCAAATTTAAAAATTTAATTAATACATGTATATATATAAGTTAGATAAATATATACTTTGTAAAATATATTTTATCTTTATTTAAAACCTGAGAAAAAAAAATATAGATTTTTAATCTGCAGTAAGGTTTAGTTACAAGTTTAAATTAGTTATAAATAAAATTATTGGTTAATTAAATTATTAAAAAGAGAAATTTTATCATTAGTTAGATAAATCTATTTAAGGAAGAGAATTTGTTTAATTTAATTGTTTTAGAAAAGATTAAAGAATGAAATTTACATTTTTAACTAAAATGTTAGTTAAATAAATTTATTGAAAGGAATTTTCGAACTTTGAAATTTACCCAAACCTAGGTTGATAAATGATGCAAATAAAATTATTCCAAGTTTAAATTAGTTAAAGCTTAACAATGTTCTTAAACCCTTAATTCTTAAGCAATTAAATTTAAGTTAAGTATAAAGTTAATTAACACTTAAGTTTGTAGTTAATAATTTGGTTTTCAAAATTTAAAAGAGATAAATCTTATATATGTTGGAATAATTAAATCACTAATTTAAATTGAATCATTAATAATTAAATTTATTAAATGGAAAGTTATTATTCAATTTAATTCGAATATTAATGAATTGTGTAAATAATTTAAAATAGGTATAAAACAAGAGAAACGAGCTGAGATGGAAATGGACTGCAAAATAAAAGCTAAGGTGAGAACTTCTCACTCAAAAGGGTATTTAAATTTTAAATAGTTATATTTAAAATTTGTTGATTGATTGATTGATTTCCTGATTGTGATATTAGATATTTTGGGATATATCTATATATAGCAATATATATACATATTGGCATATGTATATATTGCAGTTGATTGATTTCCCGCCTCGTATAGCGGATGAGACCCTATTGCGCCGTTAGTAAGCGGATATATATTTTATAAAATCCCATATACCGCGATATTCCACCTCGAAGTGGAATGGGTATTGTGCTAACTCTTTGGATGCAGGGAAACAGGTTGGAGGGATCCAACTGGATTCCTC
Source organism: Allium cepa (assembly GCA_030765085.1). Classification (NCBI taxonomy): domain Eukaryota; kingdom Viridiplantae; phylum Streptophyta; class Magnoliopsida; order Asparagales; family Amaryllidaceae; genus Allium; species Allium cepa. Next base: position 888,622,960 of record CM060940.1, on the reverse strand, counting down.
ACAAATATTTATTTGTTTATAGATATTGTGATGATTGAGAATATCATATCGATATATGATATTTGTGTAGTGATTGACCATTCGATGCTGTGGCATCATCGGATCTGTTTTTAAAGATAAAAATAACGATTTTGAATTATTAAGGATTTTAAATTGATTTTTTCCAAAGTATATGTTTGATTCATTTTAATTAAATTGAAATTTAATTTTTAAAACTATAGGAATTAATATTTTTGAAAAAAATATAACCAAATTGTTATTTTTGAGATAAGTAGTTAATAAATTGATGAAATGGGTTAAATTGGATTTTTGAATTATTTTAATCGGTTTATATATAAAGACTTATAAAGTTGATAATTATAACTTGAAAATATTGGAATTATGAACCAAGCTCTTATAAGTATTAAAGTGAAATAAAAATGGATTTTTATAAGTAAATCGAAAGTTTTAAATTTATAAAATTTTGAAGTTGTAAACTGGATAGATTTGAAAAATAAAAGATTATAAGTAAAATTACTTATAAATCGGACTTTGGCATTTAAATGAAATATAAATGGAATTTGTTAATAAATTGATTTTTGTAAATAGAAGTTTATGAAATTATAAATGGGATTTATAAACGTTGTTTTTATAAATCCGAAATCGAATTGAATTTGATAAGCTGGAAATAGGAAATATATAAAGAAATCTTATAAGTAATAAGATTTAAAAATTTATGAAGTTCAAAGGAACAAATTGGTAAATAAATAATGTTATAAGTATTCAACTTATAATATAGATTTTTGTTTATAATTGGGTTATATAAATTGAATTGGATGTAATAAAAGAGATTGGCAAATTGAAGTTTATAAATAGGAATAGAATTTATAAACATTGTTATAAATTGGTAATCAATTGAATTTGATAAATTAAATATAAAAGTTTATTAAAGGAGTTATATTCACGTTTTTGAACAGTGAATACATCGTTAAAAAAAATGGATATATTTTGGGAAAGGATGTTTTAGATAGAATTTAAAACGATTAAAGGTGCTTTAAAATGCATTAAGTATCGAAAACATAGATTTCAACATTTATTGCTGAAATAGACGTTTTCGAGAAATAAAAAGGAATGGAAACATAGATTTCAACATTCATTGTTGAAATAGACGTTTTCGAGAAAATACGGAAATAATGGACTATAACTCTGTAGTTATAGTAAATGATTTCCGAAAGGAAATGCTTTATATAGTATTGGGATTTATATATCTATTTAATTTCGAATCCCTATACTAGTGATTTTGGGTTGTCGTAACGATGTTTTACGCAACATTCGTTTTGACCCAAATAAATGTGAATAAAAGAGTATTTTACTTAAAGAATGAAATATATACTTAACTATGGGTTAAGTATATTTAATATTTTCAATTGTTGAAAATAAATAAGATTTGTGAAATACTTATTATTAGAATAAGTATGGAAATGCTTTTCCAATATGAAATGGAATGTTTTTAAGAATTTATCTTTTTAAAGATAAATTCGAATTGAATATTTGAAATCTATTGAAAACCGTATATCCGTAGATATTTTGAAATATAAATTCACTATGGAATTTATAAATGGAAAGGGAAAATTTGTTTTCAAAATAAACATTATTTATTTTTGAAGTGTGGAAAATTATATATCTTGTAAAGATAAATTTGGGAAATTAAATAATTTAAGAAATTATTTGGAATCTGATGATGTTACTCATCTTTATTGATAGTTAAATAACCGACTATCAATATTTACCTTTAAATAGGTATTTGTTGTGATTGTTTGAATTGGATGCCACACTTATTTTTAAAATAAGCGCTCACTATTCGGGTTAACCGGGAAAGGACCATGGGGTCGTATAACCCATTCCGAATAGTGAAACGACGTTATGAATTGCATTTGAAGACCGGTGTTGAAGACCGGATATTTGTGAAAACGGATGGATTACCGTCGAGTTACTCTGCATCGGCTGATCTCCGATATAGATGTTTATCACCCTTAGTGACGGGATGTCCGGACGTGATTAGTGAATATCCGGATTGCAAGGGCTTCTTTGGAAGTGCCTTCGGTTCTGTTCGATCCCGGAACAGACTTGTATGGATTGTATGTCTGACATTACAAGTTGAGATATAAAGCTGATTTCTTTCAAATATATTTCTGTTGGTGGCGGAGAATTTATTCTTTTAGCTTAACACCCTTCTCTGAGACGTACGAGCTCAGAGGTTATATAGTTGATGGTCATTAGCGATATACTCCCAATTTGGTAGTGTGATATACTAAGTGTTGCTGTGAAATGATCATTGAATGATCGTTTGTGATAGGATCATTTGTTTGATCGTCTATCTTGATAATCATTGATTTGATCATTTGTTGACCCAAAGCACTGCTTTTGTAAAGCGTGGCTTTGTGGACGAGACTTCATCGAGCCTCACACCCCGAAAATGGTCAAAACAGGAAAGATGCAGCAAGGTTATTAGGGGGTAGCACCCCTTTAGTGTATGTCATTCCTTTTGGATAGAGGTTGTATCATGGTATGGAGCCCAGATACTTAACCTATGTGGTAACTGCAAATTTATTACTTTGTGGTTGTTGGAAATCGGGGATCCTCGGATATAGATCGGTTACGATCGGGGGGTGACATATTCGTGTCAGTAGTTACCCAGTTAGGGGTAACCCGGCCTTGTGTTGGCAGAGATCCGGTTAGGTTCTCGGGACGTCATTCCAGAGGCGTTTCCATGTGGCAATGGGAAGTTCCTTGGCCTGACCATTTGTTGGAAATCCAAAGAAACAATACGAGCCTTGTACGGTTTTAGTTGTAGAACCTGCCATTCACTTATGGTGGCGCCCCACTGTTTGGATGGTAGCTATAGTAGGCATACGATAATGGTCGTATGTTGGCTAAGATTTATATTATACTTTCGAAATGCTTTCTACACTATGCACTAGTAATAATATCAATTGCTTCTTTTTAATGCGTATCAAGCATCTTTGACTATCATAAGGAGAAATCTCCTCCGATTCTGCGTTTGCATTGTGTGTGTGTGCGGGAGGCCTTATGGTAGTCTCATTTTCTAAAAAAAAAACATTGCGAATTTATTTAAAAATTATCCTATTCTTTGTTTTAAAGATAAATAACTGTTTTAGTTCTCACACCAGTCACATGACTGACCTGGAGTTTATTGTTCCCTTCCTAAACTCTGGGTGCCCAACAATTTTCACACGGGCAGTCTAGAGTTAGGTTAGCAGGTCATTCTGGATTCAGGTGTGGCTACAGATATCTGGAGGCGAGCTGGATGGCGTAGTCTATTATTTACTGTATCTATTGTATATAGTATTTCTTTTCCGCTGTTTGTTTGTTGTAAACTCTGATGATGAATGTAATGTTATGTAATGTATAAAATGTATAGTTCTTTTGTTTTAAATGAATATTCATTTATCTATTATAGGTTGTTCCGCCGCGATGGTTAGATTCTGATATTGTTTTATTGTTCTGTTTAGTGTTCTGTTTCTCTCTATTTCTCTCTCTTCTTCTACCTCTTTCTTCTTCTTCAACCATAACGGTTCGTTTTTCGGCAACGAAAAATCGCAGTCGTTACATTTGGTATCAGAGCATATGGTTAAGCGACAACCATGGCTCTGTTGGGTATTACTCATTAGAGATAGAGTCAGTAGTACTCTAGAATGAGTTTGAGTGTAATAATAGATACGAGTGCGTATTTGTTAGTGAATATAAAATTTGTTTTATATTGTGATGATTGGTTTATTGAGTGGCATATGAACCTTCGTCGGCACAGTCTGGACAACTGAATCGAAGGGGTTTCTAAACACTTGAATAGAACAATTCGACACAATATTGTTTTAAAATTTGGTAAATGAAATAATTTTACCTTGACTATATTTTATATATAAAAGAATAATTTTTCAGAAATGAGTAAAGTATATATAAATTGATTGTTAGGTTGTTTGCATAAATTAAATCAAAACAACAATGATAAAGGAAATGAAGATGATAAATAAATGAATTATAAGTATGAAATTATAATTAAAATGGTTTACAATTGTGACATAGTCTTGTATATGGAAGTGAAACTAAATGAAAAAAATTATAAAGGTGATTTATAAATAAAAAGAAAGATTTTAACTTTGAAAAAGTTGAAACAAATGTGGATAAGCACAATAAAATTTAACTATAGGAAGTTAAATAAATAGAATTGGATTTCTAAGTGGAAAATTAAGTTAAGTTAAACAAATGATGTTTGAAAGAGAATATAACTTAAGTGAAGTTGAATGAAATTGATTTTTGTATCGAAGTAAAATAATCAAGTGAATTTAATAATGTGAACTTGAGTTATATAAATGAAATTCAACTTGAAATGTTAAATGAATTAACAATTGAATTGATAAGAAAAATTGAATGTAAATCGATTAAATGTAAAAAAATTGAATAAATTGGAAGTTGAATAAATTGAATGGAAGTCAATTTAATATTTAACCAAATTGAATATAAAGAAGAGTAAATAAATTTGGTTGTGTGGTGTATACATGGGTTGTTAGTTTGATTGTTAGTTGATTATATAAAATTCATTAAGTGATAATGATGCAGCTAAGGCCAGAGAAGAAGTTGTGCAAACTTTAATTCCTGAAAACATGAGTTTGTGGTGTAGTGTGATGAGTCGTTCACGACTCAGTGAAGGCTTGAGTCGTTGCCGAGCTAAGGAAGGAGGGCCACGAGTTAACAAGCTAAGGGGGAAGGTAGGCCGAGTTAACAAGGCATCGGACTTGAATCGTCCACGACTCAAGAGAAGCATGAGTCGTTTCCGACCTAACTGTGACAATCTAAGTCGTTTACGACTTAACGGGATAAGAGACAACGGGTTACAGGAACAAGAACATACTTTAGGTCGACCCCGACCTAAGGAGGAGAAGCTGCGACTTAATGGAGATGAGTCGGTCGAAGATGTGGTGTTGTAATATGTTGAGTCGGTAATAGCTTGAGTCGGTCACGTTTAAGTCGTATGTCGTTCACGGTGTTAATTCGTGATGTATCTTAGGTCGTCACCGACCTATATGTTCTGTTGCAATTTTGGGTGTGTTTTTTGAGTCGCATGATGTTGAGTCGGCTACGACCTAAGTGATATAACTTGTTGAGTCGTTATGTCGTGTACTTTGTGTTGTAAATAGTAGGTCGGTATGTAGTTGAGTCGGGTGAGTCGCTGTGTGATGAAGTGGCCGTGAGTCGTGAATGTTGTGGAATGATAGGTCGGTAACGACCTTACCTAAGTCGTTTACATGGTGTTCTGTTGTAAAGGGGTTGAGTCGCTTTGTGTTAAGTCGGTCACGACTTAAGATGGGTCGTAAGTCGTATACGACTTAAGGGACAGTTGTGAAAAACTCTATAAATAGGGGCGTGTGTTGTACGTTTGAGGGTTGTTGATTTTTGAATAAAATTCTCTTTTGTTAGCTTTGTGCTTTCATACCAATTGGTAGTTGAGTGTGATCTCCTATCTCCTCTTTCGGATAATCGAGTGCGCTCGATTCAACGATCGTAGAAGCCGATTCACGGAATCTAGTGCGCTAGATCAACGTGCGAAGAATCGTAGATCTTTGTTTCTCGGTATCGTGCGCGATCAACGAGACGAAGATAGCTAGAATCCGGTATCTTTTGATCAACGGATTTGGGCCTTGCAGTATTTTCAACTCACCGATTGCTACATTTCATCGATTGAAGTTTATTTCGAATTATCCGCTGCGTCAGTTTTGGTATCAAAGCAATTACTTAGCCAATCATAGCTAAGTTGATTCTTGGAGCCAAGTATTTGAAGTTTGAAGTTGTTCATCATGTTCATATTGAAGTTACATCACGTTTGGAGTGTTTGATCCATTTCATTTTGGATCGAGGAGTTGGACATTGTTTGAATTTGGTCTTGGGTTTTTGCGCGCCAAGGTTTGAAGTGTGAAGCCGTGCCGACCTAACCATAAGTCGTTGCACGTTGAGCCGAGCCGAGTTAGTGTTGCGAGACAAGTTGGACCGAGTCAAGCTCTTGCCGAGTCAAGGGTTGAGCCGTGTAGAACCATTGTGAGCTAAAGCCTTGCAGAGTTAAGTGTTGAGCCGTAACTTGATATTTTGTTGAAGCTTGAAGTTTTGTGTTCGAATTGTTGAAGTTTGTGAAATTTTTCAATCATGCCACCAAGGAGAGCTAATCGTCATCAAAACGTTGAAGCTTTGTATCGTAGAGAAGAAGCCGAGCTTATGGAACAACGTATTAATGAAAAGTTTGATGAAGGCATTGGAAAATTGGAGAAATTGATGAATGATTTGAATCAAAGGAGGAGATCACCAAACTCGAACCATGGAGGAAACCGAGTTTCGCCATCGGTTACGGAAGCGAGGAGGGTATCGCCACATTCTTGTAGAGATAGAAGAGAAACATCAATTTCATCACGAAGAGATCATCATGACTATGCACATGAATAGAGAAGAAGTCAACGTGAATTTGACCATGAAGCGTATAGAGATGAAGAGAGACATAGTCAAAGAAGCATGCATGAGCGAAGGGATGATAATGGTCGAGATCGATATAGGCGTACTTTTGATTTTGTTGAAGAGGGTGATAGAGCAAGTATTCATTATCGAGATCGAGACCAAGTTCGGAATTCTTATCGGGATGTTGAAGATGATCGTCGATGGGAATCGGGTATGAAGATGGAGATTCCGGAATTTAAAGGAGGGATGGTTGCTGAAGAATTTCTTGATTGGATTTCTAATGTTGAAGAGATCTTTGATTTCAAGGAGGTTCCTGAGCATAGGAGGGTGAAGTTGGTTGCTACTAGGTTGAGGGGGAGAGCTTTGGCGTGGTGGCAGCAAACTAAACTTACCAGGGAGAGAATGGGGAAGTCAAAGATAGAATCGTGGGATAAGATGAAGAAGTTGATGAGATCTACTTTCTTACCTTACAACTACCAATCGCTTATGTACCAGAGGTTGCAGAATCTGAGGCAAGGGACAAAGTCTGTTAGTGATTATGCTGATGAATTTTACCAACTCATTGCCAGAAATGATATTATGGAAACGGAAGAACAGCTGACTGCTAGATTCATTGGAGGATTGAGAATGCAGATCCAGGATATGGTTAATATGTTTGATCCTAGATCAGTTGCAGAGGCACATCAGAAAGCGTTAGCTTGGGAGAAACAAGGAAGGCGTGGAGGAGGTGTGTTTACTAATTCCAATAATCAAGCAAGGGGTGTTGGTGGAAGTTCTAATGTTCCTAAACCTGTTACAAAGCCAGTGGTGAAGGAGGTAGAGAAGGCGAAGGTTAGCAGTGTTTTCAAATGTTATAATTGTCAGGAGTTGGGTCACAAAAGCAACGAATGTCCGAAGCCGAAGAAGAGAACCATGGTTGCAGAAGTTGAGGAGGATGATGGTGAGGAGGCAGAATGTTCAAATGTACCTTATGTTGAGGAGGAAGAAGAGGTGTCGGGTGATGAAGGATGTAATCTTATGATGAGGAGGTCATGTCTTACACCAAAGCAAGAGGAGGACTGTAGTTGGTTGAGAAGCAATATTTTTCAGTCGACATGTACTATTCTGGGAAAAATTTGCAAGTTCGTTATTGATGCTGGAAGTTGTGATAATATTATTTCTACAGAAGCAGTTAGAAAGTTGAACTTGAAGACTGAGAAGCATCCTAAACCGTACAAGCTAGCATGGTTAAGGAAGGGTGGTGAAGTGAAAGTGTGTCGAAGGGCTTGTGTTAATTTTTCGATTGGGAAGAAGTATAAAGATGAAATTTGGTGTGACGTTGTGGACATGGATGTTTGTCATTTGTTATTGGGCAGGCCATGGCAGTTCGATAGAGCAGTTCAACATGACGGTCGTGCCAATAGTTACAGTTTCATGTTCGAGGGTACTAAAATCACTTTGGTTCCCAAGAAACAGCAGCAGAAGGAGAGCAAGCTAGAGGAGATCGAAGAATTGAAAACTCTGTTGACTTTGAAAGAGTTTGTCAAGGAAGTTGAAGAAGAACCTGAGGTGTTTTTGTTGATTGGGAGAGAGAGTAGTGAAGAAGTTGAAATCCTAGAAGAAGCAAAGCCAGTTTTGGAAGAATTTGGAGATGTCTTTCCAGAGGAGTTGCCTAAGGAGTTACCGCCACTTAGAGACATTCAACATCAAATTGACCTTGTTCCGGGAGCAATGTTACCACATCGACCACATTACCGAATGAGTCCAAAGGAACATGAGGAGTTACGAAGGCAGGTGGAAGAATTGCTAGAGCAGGGACGTATTCAGGAAAGTTTGAGTCCATGTGCTGTGCCAGCATTGTTGGTGCCAAAAAAGGATGGAACTTGGAGGATGTGCACAGACAGTAGAGCTTTGAATAAGATCACTGTTCGATACAGATTTCCTATGCCAAGGTTGGATGATTTGTTGGATCAGTTGAGTGGGGCAACTATATTCTAGAAGATTGATTTGAAGAGTGGTTATCATCAGATTCGAATCAGACCTGGAGACGAATGGAAGACAGCTTTCAAGACGAGAGAGGGATTATACGAATGGTTGGTTATGCCATTTGGTTTGTCAAATGCACCTAGTACATTCATGCGGGTGATGAATCAAATCTTTAGACCATTCATTGGGAAGTTCGTCGTGGTTTATTTCGATGATATTCTGATATACAGCAGGAGTACGGAAGAGCATGTTCAACATTTGAGGGAAGTTTTGATTATTCTTCGTGAGGAACAATTTTATGCTGCTACAAAGAAATGTGTGTTTATGACACCTAGTGTTTTATTCCTGGGTTATGTTGTTTCAGGGAAAGGTATCCAAGTTGATCAGAGTAAAGTTGAGGCAGTCAGGAATTGGCCACAGCCGAAGACAATTACGGAAGTGAGAAGTTTTCATGGGCTAGCGTCATTCTACCGAAGATTCATTCCACACTTCAGTAGCGTGATGGCTCTATTTACTGATTGCATGAAAGGGAAACAATTTGTATGGTCAGAAGAAGCGGGGGTTGCTTTTGAGAGAATCAAGGAATTGTTGACGACTGCACCAATTCTTGTTTTACCGAATTTTCAGTTATTATTTGAATTGCATACTGATGCTTCGAAGGTTGGTATTGGAGGAGTTCTGAGTCAGAATGGGAAGCCAGTTGCTTATTTTAGTGAGAAACTGTCAGGGGCAAAGATGAGATACAGTACATATGACGTTGAATTCTATGCTGTTGTGCAAGCTGTTAAGCATTGGAGACACTATCTATTTCAGAAGGAATTTGTTCTTTACACAGATCACGAAGCTTTGAAACATCTGCAGGGACAGGATAAAATCTCAGCGAGACATGCATCATGGATTGCTTATTTACAGCAGTTTACTTTTGTCGTTAAGCACAAATCAGGGGTGACGAATCGGGTAGCTGATGCTTTAAGTAGGAGGAGTCATTTGTTAACGACAATGAAGGTTGAAGTGACCGGGTTTGAAATGTTGCCAGAAATGATTGAAGAAGATCCTTACTTCGTGAAATATGTTGAGAAAGTGAAGGATGGGAGTACCGATGAATTTATGATAGTTGATGGTTTTCTGTTTAAGGGAAATCAGTTATGCATTCCAGACTGTAGCTTGAGATTGAAAATTATCAAGGAGTTACACGAGGAGGGGCATGTGGGCCGTGATCGTACTTTGCAATTGATTTCACAGTCTTACTTTTGGCCATCGATGAGAAAAGAGGTTGAAAGATTCGTGGAGAGATGCCATATTTGCCAGGTGTCAAAAGGAACAGCGACGAACGCAGGGTTATATATGCCATTGCCTGTATCGTCTAAGCCATGAGTTGATATTAGCATGAATTTCGTTTTGGGTTTGCCTAGAACTCAAAGGGGAAATGATTCGATATTTGTTGTAGTGGACAGGTTTTCGAAGATGGCACATTTTATTGCCTGCAAGAAGACAGCGGATGCAGTTCGAGTAGCACAGTTATTTTTCAAAGAGATTTATCGACTTCATGGATTGCCAGAGACTATTGTGTCGGATAGAGATACTCGTTTTTTGAGTCACTTTTGGTTGAGTTTGTGGAAGATGGTGGGAACGAAACTGAAATTTAGTAGTGCTTATCATCCGCAAACTGATGGACAGACGGAAGTTGTTAACAGGTCATTGGGAAATTTGCTGCGATGTCTTGTACAGGATAATCTGAGAAGTTGGGACATGAAGTTATGCCAAGCCGAGTTTGCACATAATCATGCAGTGAATCGTAGCACGGGATTCAGTCCATTTCAGATTGTTTATTCAAATTTACCCAGGGGACCGTTGGATTTTGCAGTAGTACCACAGTCGAAGGGAACGGTTAAACGAGCTGTTGATTTTGTTGATGAGCTGACTGAATGTCATAAAATCGTTCAGGAACGATTGGAGAAATCGAATGAGAAGTATAAGAAGTTTGCAGATTTGAAACGACGAAATGTTGAATTTAAGGAAGGTGATTTAGTTTATGCTGTATTAACGAAGGATCGTTTTCCGGTAGGTGCTTATAATAAGTTGAAGGCACGAAAAATTGGTCCAATTGAAATTGTGAAGAAAATTAATGAAAACGCTTATAAGTTGAAGCTGCCAGAAGATGTTTACACGTCTGACGTGTTCAATGTAAAACATCTTGTTCCATATCATGGAGATGAACATTTTGATGAGAAAGAATTTGCAAATTCGAGGACGAATTTTTCTCAACCAGGGGAGGATGATGCAGCTAAGGCCAGAGAAGAAGTTGTGCAAACTTTAATTCCTGAAAACATGAGTTTGTGGTGTAGTGTGATGAGTCGTTCACGACTCAGTGAAGGCTTGAGTCGTTGCCGAGCTAAGGAAGGAGGGCCACGAGTTAACAAGCTAAGGGGGAAGGTAGGCCGAGTTAACAAGGCATCGGGCTTGAATCATCCACGACTCAAGAGAAGCATGAGTCGTTTCCGACCTAACTGTGACAATCTAAGTCGTTTACGACTTAACGGGATAAGAGACAACGGGTTACAGGAACAAGAACATACTTTAGGTCGACCCCGACCTAAGGAGGAGAAGCTGCGACTTAATGGAGATGAGTCGGTCGAAGATGTGGTGTTGTAATATGTTGAGTCGGTAATAGCTTGAGTCGGTCACGTTTAAGTCGTATGTCGTTCACGGTGTTAATTCGTGATGTATCTTAGGTCATCACCGACCTATATGTTCTGTTGCAATTTTGGGTGTGTTTTTTGAGTCGCATGATGTTGAGTCGGCTACGACCTAAGTGATATAACTTGTTGAGTCGTTATGTCGTGTACTTTGTGTTGTAAATAGTAGGTCGGTATGTAGTTGAGTCGGGTGAGTCGCTGTGTGATGAAGTGGCTGTGAGTCGTGAATGTTGTGGAATGATAGGTCGGTAACGACCTTACCTAAGTCGTTTACATGGTGTTCTGTTGTAAAGGGGTTGAGTCGCTTTGTGTTAAGTCGGTCACGACTTAAGATGGGTCGTAAGTCGTATACGGCTTAAGGGACAGTTGTGAAAAACTCTATAAATAGGGGCGTGTGTTGTACGTTTAAGGGTTGTTGATTTTTGAATAAAATTCTCTTTTGTTAGCTTTGTGCTTTCATACCAATTGGTAGTTGAGTGTGATCTCCTATCTCCTCTTTCGGATAATCGAGTGCGCTCGATTCAACGATCGTAGAAGCCGATTCACGGAATCTAGTGCGATAGATCAACGTGCGAAGAATCGTAGATCTTTGTTTCTCGGTATCGTGCGCGATCAACGAGACGAAGATAGCTAGAATCCGATATCTTTTGATCAACGGATTTGGGCCTTGCAGTATTTTCAACTCACCGATTGCTACATTTCATCGATTGAAGTTTATTTCGATTAATCCGCTGCGTCAGATAATGAAATTGAATTAGCGAAGTTGAAAGTTATGAAATTGAATTCAAATTGGAAGTAAATGAATTTGAATAGAATTGATTTGGATTGAATTCAAGTAAAATTAACTTGATAATTTATTTATTTGTGAAATAATTTCAAATGGAAGTAAATTGTGAATGGATAAACAAAATTTGCAATTGCAAGTAATTAAAATAAAAATATGAAATTGAATGTTGAAATTCATTTCAAATTTGTAAGCAATAAAATTGAATTGAATAATTATAATGAAAGATGAATTAAAATTCGTATGGGAATTAAAATAAGTTAGTAAATGAAACTAATTTAAAAATAGTGATACGAATTAGTTGTAAATGAAGCTAATCAATAAAAGTTCAATATTCAGAGGAAATTAAATTTGAATAGAATTGAAATTGTGAATTGAATTCAAATGAAATTTGAAATGCAAAATTGATTGAAATGCAAAATTGAATGAAATTGAATATGCAACTTCAATAGTGAAGTAAAAATGGTGTAAGAAGTATATATTGAATATTTTGTAAGGAAATGTGCAAATTGGTTTGAATGTTGGAATTGGATATTATGTATACTACTAGCAGGTTATACAGGTATATTAAAGAAATGGAAATGAGATTTTGATTTCAAAGATAAAAATTGAATTGCCCGACAAAAAGGTACGTATTTTAATTTCCGTATGAGATTTGATGACTTTCTTCTCTAGCCGCTTGGCTTTTCTCTTTTCTTTTTGATTCTGAGGGGCCGTGGTGCCATTTTGTAGTCGTACCGATCGAGCCGCGCAAAGGAAACGCTGGCGAAATTTTTCGAAAATTTAGGGTGTTAGAAAAATGTTGAGAAATTTTGAAAATTTAAAATTTGAATTTGAATTTAAATTTAAATTTTGAAGTAAACAATGTTGTTTGAAACTTGTAAGTGAAGTTGAAAAGCTAGTTGAAATGAGAATGAATCTTTAATAAAAAGATTTAGGTTAGTAAGTTGATAAAACTTTTTGAATTGTGAAAAATAATAAATGGTTTAGGATCATTCTCCTTAACTTGCAATTTCGGGACGAAATTCTTTTAAGGGGGGAAGATTGTAACGACCAAGGATTTTGAACAATTTAATTTGAAAATATTTAATTAATTTTAAATATTTGAATAATGGTTTGAATCGAATTTCAAATTATCAGAATGAATTGGCGATTAAATTTTAATTTTAATCTATTGAAAGTGAATAAAAATTCGAATCTTCAATTCTATGCTGATTAGAAATATTTCAAAGGCTTATAAAATTTATATTGATAATATTGAAGATAATAGAAGCTTCAGAATTTAATTTGAAACTGTTTTGTTCAGTTTTGAATTTATATTGTTCAATTTGAATTTAAGAATAGTCATTTTTCATACAGTCTCGGAATTCGACGAAACCAGTTCCATTGGGTCCGTAATGTCGAGTTATTATCAGATTTCAAATTTCGTATTTTTCGGAGTTGAGATGTGAGCACACGACGTGTAAACGCGTTGAGATTAATTGAATTCAATTTAAATTTAAATTTAAATTCTTAGACTTAGTCAACTTCAGCCACCCTACTTTATTTTAAAACAGACCTGTTCCCTGCAAAAGAAGAAAATCTCGTACTTCTTGTCTCCATTTTCCTTTACAAATCTCACGCGAGTCAAAAGAAATGGCAGAAGAAAAACTCTCATTCAACAACAAATTCTCGTTTGAAATCACCATGGCCGAACGATTTTCCTTTTCCCCTCTTACTCGTTTATGTTCGAACCCCTCTCTTCCAATTTGAAACAATGACGACAGAAAAAAAAAAAAAAAAACGGCCGAAGCCCTAGAATTGAATCGCGACCAAGGGAGGCACTCGTGAGCATCTGGAGGTAGCTCGATTTTGAGCTATGGAGAGGTCGAGGTGGTTCGTGGGTTCGTCGCGTTGGCAAGCGGCATCGGCTAGGGTCGCTGGGGTAGGCGGTGGCGATTCGAATCGATTGGAGGTCGCGAGTCGATTGCAGGCAAGGGCGGAGGCGCGCGACGATGCGGCGTGGTCGCGATTTGGAGGTGAAGGCTGCGCGTTCATGGTGGCGCTCGCGTACGCAAGGGCGCGCGCGATGTTTGGGAAGGCGACGGCGTGAAGCTCACAATTTGGGTCGCGAGCAAGGCAATGGGGGTAGTCTCGAAGGAGCATAGCAGCTCTCGCACGCGACGTACTCGGGGGGGGGGGGGGGGGGGCAGCAACAGTGAAGGTATATCTTTTTCAAATTTAAAAATTTAATTAATACATGTATATATATAAGTTAGATAAATATATACTTTGTAAAATATATTTTATCTTTATTTAAAACCTGAGAAAAAAAATATAGATTTTTAATCTGCAGTAAGGTTTAGTTACAAGTTTAAATTAGTTATAAATAAAATTATTGGTTAATTAAATTATTAAAAAGAGAAATTTTATCATTAGTTAGATAAATCTATTTAAGGAAGAGAATTTGTTTAATTTAATTGTTTTAGAAAAGATTAAAGAATGAAATTTACATTTTTAACTAAAATGTTAGTTAAATAAATTTATTGAAAGGAATTTTCGAACTTTGAAATTTACCCAAACCTAGGTTGATAAATGATGCAAATAAAATTATTCCAAGTTTAAATTAGTTAAAGCTTAACAATGTTCTTAAACCCTTAATTCTTAAGCAATTAAATTTAAGTTAAGTATAAAGTTAATTAACACTTAAGTTTGTAGTTAATAATTTGGTTTTCAAAATTTAAAAGAGATAAATCTTATATATGTTGGAATAATTAAATCACTAATTTAAATTGAATCATTAATAATTAAATTTATTAAATGGAAAGTTATTATTCGATTTAATTCGAATATTAATGAATTGTGTAAATAATTTAAAATAGGTATAAAACAAGAGAAACGAGCTGAGATGGAAATGGACTGCAAAATAAAAGCTAAGGTGAGAACTTCTCACTCAAAAGGGTATTTAAATTTTAAATAGTTATATTTAAAATTTGTTGATTGATTGATTGATTTCTTGATTGTGATATTAGATATTTTAGGATATATCTATATATAGCAATATATATATATATATTGGCATATGTATATATTGCAGTTGATTGATTTCCTGCCTCGTATAGCGGATGAGACCCTATTGCGCCGTTAGTAAGCGGATATATATTTCATAAAAACCCATATACCGCGATATTCCACCTCGAAGTGGAATGGGTATTGTGCTAACTCTTTGGATGCAGGGAAACAGGTTGGAGGGATCCAACTGGATTCCTCACAAATATTTATTTGTTTATAGATATTGTGATGATTGAGAATATCATATCGATATATGATATTTGTGTAGTGATTGACCATTCGATGCTGTGGCATCATCGGATCCGTTTTTATAGATAAAAATAACGATTTTGAATTATTAAGGATTTTAAATTGATTTTTTCCAAAGTATATGTTTGATTCATTTTAATTAAATTGAAATTTAATTTTTAAAACTATAGGAATTAGTATTTTTGAAAAAAATATAACCAAATTGTTATTTTTGAGATAAGTAGTTAATAAATTGATGAAATGGGTTAAATTGGATTTTTGAATTATTTTAATCGGTTTATATATAAAGACTTATAAAGTTGATAATTATAACTTGAAAATATTGGAATTATGAACCAAGCTCTTATAAGTATTAAAGTGAAATAAAAATGGATTTTTATAAGTAAATCGAAAGTTTTAAATTTATAAAATTTTGAAGTTGTAAACTGGATAGATTTGAAAAATAAAAGATTATAAGTAAAATTACTTATAAATCGGACTTTGGCATTTAAATGAAATATAAATGGAATTTGTTAATAAATTGATTTTTGTAAATAGAAGTTTATGAAATTATAAATGGGATTTATAAACGTTGTTTTTATAAATCCGAAATCGAATTGAATTTGATAAGCTGGAAATAGGAAATATATAAAGAAATCTTATAAGCAATAAGATTTAAAAATTTATGAAGTTCAAAGGAACGAATTGGTAAATAAATAATGTTATAAGTATTCAACTTATAATATAGATTTTTGTTTATAATTGGGTTATATAAATTGAATTGGATGTAATAAAAGAGATTGGCAAATTGAAGTTTATAAATAGGAATAGAATTTATAAACATTGTTATAAATTCGTAATCAATTGAATTTGATAAATTAAATATAAAAGTTTATTAAAGGAGTTATATTCAAGTTTTTGAACAGTGAATATATCGTTAAAAAAAATGGATATATTTTGGGAAAGGATGTTTTAGATAGAATTTAAAACGATTAAAGGTGCTTTAAAATGCATTAAGTATCGAAAACATAGATTTCAACATTTATTGCTGAAATAGACGTTTTCGAGAAATAAAAAGGAATGGAAACATAGATTTCAACATTCATTGTTGAAATAGACGTTTTCGAGAAAATACGGAAATAATGGACTATAACTCTGTAGTTATAGTAAATGATTTCCGAAAGGAAATGCTTTATATAGTATTGGGATTTATATATCTATTTAATTTCGAATCCCTATACTAGTGATTTTGGATTGTCGTAACGATGTTTTACGCAACATTCGTTTTGATCCAAATAAATGTGAATAAAAGAGTATTTTACTTAAAGAATGAAATATATTCTTAACTATGGGTTAAGTATATTGAATATTTTCAATTGTTGAAAATAAATAAGATTTGTGAAATACTTATTATTAGAATAAGTATGGAAATGCTTTTCCAATATGAAATGGAATGCTTTTAAGAATTTATCTTTTTAAAGATAAATTCGAATTGAATATTTGAAATCTATTGAAAACCGTATATCCGTAGATATTTTGAAATATAAATTCACTATGGAATTTATAAATGGAAAGGGAAAATTTGTTTTCAAAATAAACGTTATTTATTTTTGAAGTGTGGAAAATTATATATCTTGTAAAGATAAATTTGGGAAATTAAATAATTTAAGAAATTATTTGGAATCTGATGATGTTACTCATCTTTATTGATAGTTAAATAACCGACTATCAATATTTACCTTTAAATAGGTATTTGTTGTGATTGTTTGAATTGGATGCCACACTTATTTTTAAAATAAGCGCTCACTATTCGGGTTAACCGGGAAAGGACCATGGGGTCGTATAACCCATTCCGAATAGTGAAACGACGTTATGAATTGCATTTGAAGACCGGCGTTGAAGACCGGATATTTGTGAAAACGGATGGATTACCGTCGAGTTACTCTGCATCGGCTGATCTCCGATATAGAGGTTTATCACCCTTAGTGACGGGATGTCCGGACGTGATTAGTGAATATCCGGATTGCAAGGGCTTCTTTGGAAGTGCCTTCGGTTCTGTTCGATCCCGGAACAGACTTGTATGGATTGTATGTCTGACATTACAAGTTGAGATATAAAGCTGATTTCTTTCAAATATATTTCTGTTGGTGGCGGAGAATTTATTCTTTTAGCTTAACACCCTTCTCTGAGACGTACGAGCTCAGAGGTTATATAGTTGATGGTCATTAGCGATATACTCCCAATTTGGTAGTGTGATATACTAAGTGTTGCTGTGAAATGATCATTGAATGATCGTTTGTGATAGGATCATTTGTTTGATCGTCTATCTTGATAATCATTGATTTGATCATTTATTGACCCAAAGCACTGCTTTTGTAAAGCGTGGCTTTGTGGACGAGACTTCATCGAGCCTCACACCCCGGAAATGGTCAAAACAGGAAAGATGCAGCAAGGTTATTAGGGGGTAGCACCCCTTTAGTGTATGTCATTCCTTCTGGATAGAGGTGGTATCATGGTATGGAGCCCAGATACTTAACCTATGTGGTAACTGCAAATTTATTACTTTGTGGTTGTTGGAAATCGGGGATCCTCGGATATAGATCGGTTACGATCGGGGGGTGACATATTCGTGTCAGTAGTTACCCAGTTAGGGGTAACCCGGCCTTGTGTTGGCAGAGATCCGGTTAGGTTCTCGGGACGTCATTCCAGAGGCGTTTCCATGTGGCAATGGGAAGTTCCTTGGCCTGACCATTTGTTGGAAATCCAAAGAAACAATACGAGCCTTGTACGGTTTTAGTTGTAGAACCTGCCATTCACTTATGGTGGCGCCCCACTGTTTGGATGGTAGCTATAGTAGGCATACGATAATGGTCGTATGTTGGCTAAGATTTATATTATACTTTCGAAATGCTTTCTACACTATGCACTAGTAATAATATCAATTGCTTCTTTTTAATGCGTATCAAGCATCTTTGACTATCATAAGGAGAAATCTCCTCCGATTCTGCGTTTTCATTGTGTGTGTGTGCGGGAGGCCTTATGGTAGTCTCATTTTCTAAAAAAAAACATTGCGAATTTATTTAAAAATTATCCTATTCTTTGTTTTAAAGATAAATAACTGTTTTAGTTCTCACACCAGTCACATGACTGACCTGGAGTTTATTGTTCCCTTCCTAAACTCTGGGTGCCCACCAATTTTCACACGGGCAGTCTAGAGTTAGGTTAGCAGGTCATTCTGGATTCAGGTGTGGCTATAGATATCTGGAGGCGAGCTGGATGGCGTAGTCTATTATTTATTGTATCTATTGTATATAGTATTTCTTTTCCGCTGTTTGTTTGTTGTAAACTCTGATGATGAATGTAATGTATAAAATGTATAGTTCTTTTGTTTTAAATGAATATTCATTTATCTATTATATGTTGTTCCGCTACGATGGTTAGATTCTGATATTGTTTTATTGTTCTGTTTAGTGTTCTGTTTCTCTCTATTTCTCTCTCTTCTTCTACCTCTTTCTTCTTCTTCAACCATAACGGTTCGGTTTTTCGGCAACGAAAAATCATAGTCGTTACATAACCTAGAGGAAAGGGTATAATACAAATCGTATTGACCTTGTGCTTGGAGATCTCCAACACGACTTGATATAATAAAATTAAAGAAATCTGACTTTTTGTGTTCTTGAATAACATGCATGAGTCGATGTAGTACACTCTTCTTATAATCTCTATAACACGATGATTTGAATGTGCTGATATAAGAAATTGAAGAGTTGAATGCTCTTTAAATCATAAGTATATAGAAAGTATAGAATTTGTAAGCAAGTAAGAATTTATTAGTTAAAAACATGAATTTCAACTCTATACATAGAGTTGAGTAGTACTTATCGTAAGGTTGTAGCCATTGAAAAAGTTGCAAACCTTACAAACGAAGATATCTCTTCAAATTCTGATTTTCGGTGAAGTGACATTTCTTTTCGTTCAGGTCAGTGGCTAATATTTGAAATCCAGACGGCTAAAATTATTCAGGAATAAAATTAGAAAGTTTAAAGTTCAAAAACAATGTTTTCATATGTTGGAAAATAAAATTTAGATGGTTGAAATTTATTTCAGATGTTTGAAATTTAGTTGCAAAAGACTGAAAGTGCACAAAAGGAAACAAAAAGTTGCTAGTTCAAAATTAGAGTTTTCATACGTCTGAATATAAATTTCAAACAAATGAAAATAATTCCAGACATTTAAATTTTATATTCAGACGGTTGAATTTACTTTTTCAGGTACCATTTATTTTGCCGCCTTACTCATTTTGAATTGCTTTTGAAAAACATTTATTTCTAAAAAATAGGAAAATATATCTTTCATAAACAATTATTTTTAAGGCTATATTCTTGTGTATGTATGAAGTCGTTATACGGGAGATTGTACAAAACAAAATATAAGACTAACTTGTTTTGCATCTCTAATCTTCTAGCTTGATTCTACTATTGATCATTGTTTTTCCATATGTGAATTCCTACAAGTATATGTATATGTGTGTGTGTATGGAAATGTATAGTTGTCTTATTAAAACATTTAGGGGAGATCTAACAAGGTATTCATTGTGTAGAAGATGGAAGTGATGGAGGCACAAGTTAGTACCAAATGAGTTTCGCTATGCCTTTTCCCAAGAACGACTTGAAGTGTAGCGACCATGTGCCTCAAGTCATTACTATCTACTCTTAGAGGAATAGTTGCACTGGAATAAAAATGTATTAAGCAATTTGGATGAAGCAAAAACCGAATAAGGCAAAATTCTAATGGATGGTGACATACTTAATCCGGACATCCATTTCTCGATGAAGTTGGTAGGGCATCGAACAAAGAAATATTCTTCTTTGAAGTACTTGCTCATGTTGTGTAAGTCGATGACCACTTGATAGCCTTGGAAAGCTTCAAAAAATATCAAATAAAGGTTAGATGAGTGATGCTTGAAATTAGTGGTTCTTGAACTTATATAAGTATCTAGTATCAACTAGGTGCAGCTGTTTACCTAAATTGTGGATGGAGACCATGAAGAGGCTCAAGAGTAGTGCATAAGAATTTGTGTGTAATCGAGATGAAGCAAGCCTCATTGAATGGAGAACGTGGCATAGGAAGTGGTTGAAAGGAGGCACGTCACGGAAAGACAAGTATCAATTACACACAATGTAACCGATTGGAGGATAGTGAGCTCCCTCATATGGAAACAGAAGCCTAATCTCAACAAGGGGAATATCATGCATACCGCAAATGCATTGGGATTTGATAATGGACAGATTAGAAGTGGAAGAGTCAGAGAGATTTTTTAAATCCATATCCCCATTTAGAGCAACATCCGAGGGGATTTCTTTGTGTCACTCCTTGATTATTATAATAAGAGAGACATAGACCAGTGGCCGGTGGCTTGAGAGAACTTCGAGGATGAGATGGTCTGATAGTTGCAGCGGTAGTGAAATAGGTGCTGAGCTGGAAACCGTCGTGGGTGACGTGGTAGAAGAGAGGTTAGGGAAAGACACATGAAACACATGCAATTCATAACTTAACTGGAAACCTTGGGTGATGAGCATGATCAAGTAATTTTTATTAAATTTATAAACTAGTGTATACCAGTAAATAGCCCTAGAGTGGATGATGTACAACATCTAACAGATATTTCCATGTGTTGACCCATTGGATTATATGCATCGACAATGGGCATTGTTTGTGTCCTATGTAGTGTGTATATCATGTTTCTTATGCAATGCGTATGAAAGCAATCTAGGTAGAAAGCCTACTCTTGTCGGCAAATGAGCTCCAACATACAATGGAACTATGTGTCAGATATTACCCATTAAAATAGGAATTATGTTGGTACTGGATGATCCTAACGTGCACTAGAACTCCAACTCTTGAATGGGGAATCATGGGGACGTTGCAATCTTCATGCAATAAAGGATTCTTGATTAACGAATTCGAGTGTTGACGAGACTCATGTCCCAGGACATGTCAATACCCAAATCCATCAAGGTGTGACTATATCTTCGTGGAATATTTCTTGAAATCAACTTTACCATTGCCAACTTGACCTCACTTCAATTCATCATCTCCTTAACCCACCAAAACGAAGCTACTTTTTGGTCAATCATCTCGACTTTAATCCAATCCACGAGAATTGATCGATGTAGATCAATGGGTGGATCGATGGCAGTTTTAGACAGGGTGGCGACTGACCACGACCGTGGAAGCATGGGTCAACAACAATAAGGGCGATGGTATAAGGTGAAGTGCAGCAGAAATCGGCAATCCTACCTTGGATCAATGATTGAAATTGATGGCAGGAGCTTGAGAATGAAGATTGTTAGAAGCGCTAGTTTGTGTTCATTGAGTGTAAGGAAGATCAAAATACTTGAATGCTATGTTAAGTGGTGGAGTAGAATTTTTCTAAATGTTTATTATATAGGGTGAAGGAGTATGAATCGGTACCGATCCACTAATTACCAAAAAAATGATTATAAAATGGACATATCTACCTTGCCATGATCTAAAGAAACTTTCATACAATTATAAATGTTGAACACTGGGTGGAAAACTGCAACATTATATCAATCGAAAAGACGTGATTTTCCTGCTGTATGGAAAAGGGGTGTTTGAATTCTGGGTGAAGATATGATGTTCTTTGGAAACAGATCGACTGATGGAAGTGTTTATGCAGATTTGGATTTGGTTGCTTGTCTTGATTCAAAGCATACTTAGCTTACAAGAAGCATGCTTTCGGGGGGATAATACAATCCGAAGCATACTTTGAGGGGAAAGTGTAATCCATATATTGCCAAAGCAGCACATCGATGGAACCGAAGTACGAAGTGATGAAGAAATGGGCTCTGGACTTGAAGACGATCAACTATGAAGTGCAAAAAAAGGAGGCAAAATTAGTTAAGTTCATGGACCAATACCGATCCATCCAATCATTCTAAATGACAATTTTTTCCATCCAAACTCAAGAGTAGTGGATCTCTATTATATATAGAAGGAAATAATAAGTATTTGGACAAGGGTGATGGATCAATAATGGCCCATCCCAAAGACGATTTTGCCCCTTTAAAGCACTAAGGACCATGAAGGCATCAAGATATGAAGAAAGATACAAGTTTGAACCATGGTCGGTACCGATCTATTTACCTTGAGATTTGGTTTACTTTTGATTGGATTTCTTTCCTACTATACTGGACCAGCTTAATCGACGAAGTTTGCTGAAATCTGACAAACATAAGCCCTCCAAAACAACCCATTTTACCTATAAATAGAAGGAATAAAGCAATATCAAAATTTTGCAACTCTATCATTTTTGCAACTCAGATAGAATATCGAACCATCTTCATAATTTTGGTAGATCCAGTATGAATAAAGCAATAAAACATTAATACATTTGACATAGGTCTGAGATTTTATCGAACCACTATAATAATTGTATCTTCCTTCTCTCATACTACTTGTACTTTCTACTTTTTAATTTATTAGCTAATTTGATATCATTAGATACAATTTTAGTATCAAGAATCATTATCAAAATCTTATCAGTTTGGAGTGTTAGACCAATTTTTTGGCTAATACCAGTAAAATCCATCTTCCATTTAAAATTTTGTAGTTTTTGTACCTGAAAATTTCGGATCTTCTAGCATCTTCGTACAAATTAACAGGAAATGATATGTAGCATACATTTACTTTGTTTTGTTGTACATGAAAAACCTTCATAGATTATGAAAAAAACACATTTTCAATTAAAATTCGAGTTTCTTTGCTTGTGTAAATATAGAAAGCTAACTTTCCATGATATTTAACTAATTTATTTCGCTTCCATTTAAATTTATTGTCGTTGATATTTGTATCTACCCCTTATTTTCAAGTTCGATACACGAAAAACTCTTCTCAAAAGCATGTTTTAAGTTATACCCATAAATTTATTCTTGATAAACTTTTCATCTTTGGTTTTTTGAATTTTTGAAATTAAATTAATAATTGATTGTGGGTTACTATAAACAAAATAAACCTTTTTATTTATTGAATTTTTTATTGCTGCAATACAAATATTTGTAGCATACACTGTAGATATTTACAGTTTGAATGAAATAAAAAACAATGGTGTTTTTAATAACAAGTTTTTAACGAGGGACGACGCTATATTTTAAAACCTAAGAAGGGTGTTTTCCTTAATTTTCTGTCATTTTTTCCATTTATATATTCATTATTTTGGTCATAACTTCATAGGTTTCGCATATGATGCTTTCACAATTCACTTCTACATCACGCCTCGGGTTGTTTTTTCTTCAAAATAAGTTCAATATCATGTTGCATATTTTTAACTTTTTCGATGTAAATGCCAAGTAATTAAAACACTTAATGTTAAAATACTTAGTGGTTCCATAACAATACATGCACAAAATGTTATAGTAGGGATAAAGCGAGGATGTAGTAGAAAATAATGTAGGTGCAAAAAGCTTCGTTTGATGTGAAATCAAATATTTAAAGTTAACATATTTTCATTCTCACATCATTTATGCAGTAAAAAATGTATCATTTAATTTAAATAATAATATCGAAGAATATTGTGATTTATACATCTAAATTTGATTAATACAATACATTTCTAACTTATATTCAACACTTGGCCTTAAAATTGAATTTTACCCTAACTTTGTCAACTTAGTTCGAAAGAGAATTAGTCATATCAGCTTTTTTTATATTAATATCATTAAAGAGGATGATAAAATGCCTTAATTTAGAGGATGTAACGGATAATAGCCAGACTTAAAATGGATTCACTGTGTAACAACGCTAAATTGAAAAGGTGTAACGATCGAAAAGTGCTATGCGTAATTTTAGCTTTAACTGCACAATGTAATTGCATAACTGTGAGCCTCCGCTATACAACAAAATAGTTTTGAAGGAAAGACAACTTAAAACATTATGTTCCACAACAAAAGTCATGCTAGTTGCACGCGAAAAGCCAGCACTATTCGTTTTACCATCGGAAAATGTAAACGTTGTTTGATCCTTGGATTCGATGAGTTTCAAAACAGAACTTCCTAGTATTAAATATTTTTTATTGATGAACCGAAGTTGTAACATCCCCGGTTTTGGCAATTACCTATAAATATTAAATTATAATGGTAGTTATAATTTAATATTGTGAATTAAGAATAAATTGGAGATTTAAATTGTTTATTTGAAATAAAAAAATGGATTTTGGAAATAAAATGTAAAAAATAAAGTTATACAAACTTTTTCTTGGTTTTTGTGAGAAAAGTGAGTGAAATATGATTTTATTTAGAGAAAATGCAATAATTCTTGTAATTATTGTCAAGTATTTCTGTTATTGATTCTTAAAAGAAGTATATTGTTTTAATATGTGTTTTAATAAATAAAAAGATGAAATTTGGTTTAAAAATAAGTTTTGGACATAAAAATGATGCTAGAATGATTTATTGCATTTTATTATGCAAGAAAATAATTTTGTAAAAGTTATGTTGTTGAAAATAGCATTTTATGTAAATATTTGTGTAAATTGTGTATTTATTTGAAAATAAGAGTTTTTGTTAATAAAAATATTTTTATAACTAAATTATCTTTTTATTAGTTGTAAAATGTTTTGTAAACATGAAAATATGTTTGCTTAATTTTAGTGTGTTGAAATTTTGAAAAAAAAAATATATGTTGTTTTAATTTGTTTATACAATTGTATATATGTGGTTTAGAGATAATTTGATTTTTTGGGTAATTAATTCTTTTGTTAATGGGTCAAGCCCATTTAGAGTCCAAGATTAAGAAAAGAGAAGCTTTTCCTTCTCATTTTGGTACGTACAGTTCATTACAGTAAACAAAAGAGAAACTGCAAAAGCTTCTTCCTCTTTTAAACCTAATACCTAAAATCTCCAATTTCTTCAAATATTTGCTGAAAATAATAAAATTGAAAGCACTAAAAATAGGTAATCACTACAATAACCAATTCTACTTCTTCAATTTTAGATTTTTAAGAAATTTGTTTGCTGAAACTTTTATTCTTTGTTGTTGTTGGGTTCTTCGCAAGTTTTAGGTTTTTACAGCTGAATCGGAGGCAAAGCTTCCATCTTCTTAAGGTTTTCTCAACTAATTAGCAAAGTTGAGTATCATTCTCACAAAATCTAGCTCATGCAATGCAAAAAATCGCAGGTTAAAATAAAAAATTTGCTACAAAATTCGTTTTGAACTATTATGATTTTCTGTAAAAACTGTCTTGGGTTAAAACTTCGTGCAGTCATATCTCTCTATTCCTGCAACGAAATGCTGTCAGATTTTTTGTTTATAGACCAAATTTCGTAGATTAAGCATGTTAAATTTCAGGTCATTCAGACCTATATAACTTATAGAAACATGCTGCCGAACTTTGACTCGGAGCATGTTTTTGCCCAGATTTTTACAGTGAAAACACTATCTGGGCCTAAATTTGAGACATCATATCTTTTTCATGCTTTGTCTAAATTTAATGATTCTTGGTGCAGTTTAAAGTGTTGTTATTGGCCTTTATGCATGTTAAATTTTAGGTCATTCGGACCTATATAACTTATAGAAACATGCTGCCGAACTTTGACTCGGAGCATGTTTTTGACAGATTTTTACAGTGAAAACACTGTCTGCGTCTAACTTTGAGACATCATATCTTTTCATGCTTTGTATAAATTTAATGATTCTTGGTGCAGTTTAAAGTGTTGTTGTTGGCCTTTATGCATGTTAAATTGCAGGTCATTCGGACCTATATAACTTATAGAAACATGCTGCCGAACTTTGACTCGGAGCATGTTTTTGACCAGATTTTTACAGTGAAAACACTGTCTGCGTCTAACTTTGAGACATCATATCTTTTCATGCTTTGTCTAAATTTAATGATTCTTGGTGCAGTTTAAAGTGTTATTGTTGGCCTTTATGCATGTTAAATTTCAGGTCATTCGGACCAATATAACTTACAGAAACATACTGCCGAACTTTGACTCGGAGCATGTTTTTGCCCAGATTTTTACAGTGAAAACACTGTCTGGGTTTAACTTTGAGACATCATATGTTTTTCATGCTTTGTCAAAATTTAATGATTCTTGGTGCAATTTAAAGTGTTGTTGTTGGCCTTTATGCATGTTAAATTTCAGGTCATTCAGACGTATATAACTTACTGGACTCCAACTTCCCACAGCGTGAATTGGAGTATAAACATTCCATAACTCGTTCCCACTGCGCGAACGGACTCCAACTTCCCACAGTGCGAATTGGAGTATAAACATTCCATAACACGTTCCCACTGCGCGAACGGACTCCAACTTCCCAGAGTGTGAATTGGAGTATAAACATCAAATCCATCGTTCCCAGAGTGTGAACAAATTCCTAAAAAGCCCAAATAGGTGTGACTGACCATCTATCGGCTAACTCCGACTTCCCAGAGTGTGAATTGGAGTATAAACATCAAATCCATCGTTCCCAGAGTATGAACGAATTCCTAGAAGCCCAAATAGGTGTGACTGACCATTATCGGCTGACTCCAACTTCCCAGAGTGCGAATTGGAGTATAAACATTTCAACAATTCGTTCCCAGAGTGCGGACGGACTCCAACTTCCCAGGGTGCGAATTGGAGTATAAACATTCAACAATTCAAAGTTCCCGGAGTGCGAACCAAAATATCAACCTCAACTCCAATTCCCAAAGCGTGAATTGGAGCATAAACATCAATTCCAGGTTCCCGGAGCACGAACCACATTACAAATATCGATAACTCTCAAATTTCTGGAGTGCAAACCAGGTTATCGATCTCAAATTATCCTAAGTCCCCAGAATGCGGACGTGTGCTTAAGATTTGCAACAAGTGCGATCAACCACCAAAAATACAAGCGTTGTTCCCCAAAACTGGGGGCCAAGAAAGCTATGTGTTAATCGCTAACCGAAGTGATACAACGTCCGAAGTTCAACTCATTCATCGATCACAACTTGTGACCAAGATTTTCAGGCTTGGCAAATGAAACGAACTCTACTTGACGGTAAGAACACCACAAGTACACCGGACTGAAAACAAGACACTACAAACACTTAAGCACAAAAGAAATGAGAATTGAAACAAAGAAACTGAATTTTATTTCAACTAACTGAAGACAAGGACTTACATACAAATAAGTTCTCCCAAAAAGAATCCCTACTAGCAGGGGCCGAACCTGCATCTATACACGGCTTACTAACAAAAACATCTACTTGAGAAGCCGATCTATTTCTTCTTTTTCGTCCTTCTTATCAGTAGTTCATCATCAGAATCACTAGGAACAGAAATCCTTCGTTTGGAGGGTCTCCTCTCCGGCGGTTGCTCTTCAGCTGGGGGCATGATGTCAATGTCCTCCTCGGAGCTTGAATCTACATGAAGGCTTCCCACCGGAGGAGTGGGAGGGACTGGATCCGTAACGGATGTTGGGATAGTGCCACCCGATGGTACTACCCTAGCAGGTGCTGGACTATGCACCGCCGTACTGCCACCAACACTACCGCCTTGCCCCGCAATCTCTAGCTCTGCATGAATCTCGGCCAAAATTTCCTCATCTCGAGCTAATTGGGCCTGGCTGGGGGCAGCTGTGGTCTGCGTTACAAAACTAGAGGCCGGCGGAAGATCACTGATGATAAATGGCAAGTCCGAAAAAGAGCCACCCTGTTGGCCAAGCAGCTCACTCACCATTTTCTCGTCGAGAGATAAGGATCTTCCCTGCGCTACCTCGGTAGACACCGCCGTCGTCACAACAGTCGTTTCGGTGGTGATGGCCTTATCTGCTCTGCTTGATTCTTGGGTCGCGGCAGTCGGAGCAGCTCCAGTCGCTATGCAAAGATAAGAAGTTATTAGTAACTGCTTCAAAACAAGCTCCCTATTTGGAATACACTCGAGATAAACTCGGAGTACCTTTCTCGGTTTGGCTTGCGGACGGCTGAGCGGCCTCAGAAATATGCTCCCGAATAGGAGATAGCCGTGGCTGTTCTGGGTCATAAGCAGGAACAGATTGTGAACCAACCGCAGATACAGGCTCTAACGAAGGTGGAGCGGTGATTTCAATAGCAGTAGCATGATGCTCAACACCTGATCCCTCTCCAACCTCCAGGGAACGACCACCAATCATCTCCTTCTCATGAGCAATAATAGCATCATAAAGGATCTTCTTCTCATCCTCTATAAGCAGCCGGTTTTCGAGCTCAAATCGGTCAACCGATTCATCCGGATGCGCTTCCTCTTCCTCCTCAACCAATTGGTCCCAAGCGCTACGGAGGTGTACCGGGTAGTCCTGAAGCCAAGCCAAATTTCTGTGTTTTAACACTTTGGCATTGTAAGTGATGAGTAAATCTTCAATATCGGCCTCCATCCTAGCCTCGACCTGTTGAACTTTCTCCTCGACCTCTGCCTCGACCGCCTGGACCTTAGCCACTACCGCATCCCGTTCAGTCCGGAGCATCACGGCTTGTTCACACGCCTCCTGGGCTGCATTGTTTGCATCATCCCTATCCTTGGCAATTTCAGCAAATTTGGACTTAAGCTCGTTTAACTCCTTCAGGGCTGCGTCCCTCTCGGCAGTGACCAGGGTGTTTCGATGGCCCATATCCTCTACCGTGGCATAATGCTCACGTTTCATCCTATCCATTGTTGCATGGGCTTCATCGGCTCTTTTGATGGCCTCCATTTCAGATTTTCGAGATGATTCAGCTTCTGTATTCAGCACTTGTACAATGCGATCTTTTTGAGCCAGCTCGGTTTGAAGCCTCACGATGGTGGCCCCACGCTCAAAGGCCAACGCCGACGCTTTGTCCGCCGCTTGCGACCACGCTTTGTACTGAGCATAGAAATCATGCACGTAGTCGTGTACCAACTGCTCAGCGTCCTCCGGGATCTTCTTCAAATGTGGGGGAAAGATATAGTTGTCGAAGCAGATGTTTGGAAAATCTCTCTTTAGCTGAGCAAGCTTAATTGCTCCTTCCCCTGAAATTTCCACAGGGGGCTGTTCTGTAACGGCAGTAGTTGTTTCGCCCCTAGAACGGCGGGACTCATGCCTAGAAAATTGGGAACCCGACATGTGGTGTGAAGATTCTGAGGGACGAGAGACATGAACAGGAGGTTGTATGGGATCTCTTGAAGGAGGAGGGGTACGTGATCGCGATCGACGCTTATAACCCCTATCTGTATCATATCTCTCATGACTAGAATACCCAGAGCGTCCCTGGTCATAATCTCTATCCCCTTCTCGTCTGCGCGAATCATAATATGAAGACTTGCGGGCATGTCGGAGACTCCCGAGCATTGAACCTCGCTTAGACATAGTATCTGCAAAGAAAAATAAAATATAATTGATCACCTTTCGAAACAGGTAGTTTACAGTCAAAGGTTATGCAGTGTCGTGAAATGTGTATGAATATGCATTCCCCCCGACCAACCAGAAGTGTCGACCTCGCTAGTAATAAGAGGCTCGCTCAATTCTAGAGTACGATGGAATTCCTCCAACCCGACATCATGTTGAAAAGACACATCGTTCAGGATTGGAAGATCGACAAGCCCTTTAAAAAGATTCTCAGTTCTCGGAGAAGACATCTCCGAGATTCTAACTCCGGTAGCGGATCGGGCCGTGAAATCCGATTTCCATCTCCCCTTCTTACTTGACTTGACAATGGCAGCCTTGTCTTTTCTCTGCTCCGCGACATCCGGAACTACGTCCGTAGGCTCGGTCAGCGGCTCATCATCGGTATGGGTCCTTTCGGAGCCAGCTTCCTCAGCTATAATAACTTTGGGCTTCTTGTGCTTGACTTGTTTTTTCGAGACGATCCTTAGTGCCCCGTCAAAACTTATGCTCTGCCCTCATTCGATCAACCCGTAAGTCCTGAGATTCCTATCCGTCAGAAGCAACTCCATATCCCTATCTTCGCTCGGGACTCCCTGGAGTATTCGGACTATCTCCTTAAATTGTTCGCCTTCGGGTCGCTGTATCGTTGCTGTAAAAAAGGAAAAAATATAAATCCCGCTTCGGCTGCAATTGCCATAGTAATTATTTAAGAACTCAGCTATACTCACGTCTGAATAACCATCATCGGGCAAATCCAGGAGGACATCTAACATAAAACCATTCTGTCCTATAATAGCTCAATCTGGTCCAAGATCCAGTAACCACTTGGCAATTCCTCACCGCTTCCAGGAATGTGAAGGAGGGATAATCACCCCGAGTTTTGAAATTGAACAAGTATCTGATCTCAATCGGGAGTGGCGGCCGATGGAGATATTCCATAAATGCAATGAACAAGCTATTGACCGACGCATATTCGTTCGGGTGCAACTGAGATGGGGCGATCCTCAAAAACGACAATACTTCCCTTATATACTCGTTGAACGGAGGAAATGTCCCGGCCGCACACGCGTGGCGGTTAAATGCAGTATATCCTTCCGGTGGATTGTGCGGTCTATCATTCGGCCCCGGCAGTAACACATCATCCAGTGACAGGCCATGCCTCAAGCATATTCTCCCCAACATATCTTCAGAAATATTGGATGGAACGGAATCCGATGGATTGGCAATGAACGATGCATCGGGGAATTCGTCCGGGGCTGGACCGATGATCTCAGGATCAATATCTGAAATCTCTAGTCTCGGAGAAACTATACCTTGAATCTCTTGCTGCTGTGAACTTGACGGTTCCATAACTAGCTAACTCATGAGAAACCATCGTTAGACGACAAAGGACCCGTGCGTTCCCCAGTGAAAAGTGTATGAATGTGTGTGGTACAGTGCCATGCATTACTTGAATAAATGTCGCAGAATTAAAGTAAATATGCAAACGACAAAGCTACGGAGTCCGAATATAATGACCGTCATCGCTGAACGTCATCACAAAACCATTTATATGATGGAAGTTGATTCGAATAGAAGTTGTTATTGTTCCATCGACGAGCTTCGAAAGGTGGTCAAGTATGCAGTATAACATGTCCAAATATGAAAGAATGAAGCTCGTCGGAGTTATGTTTAGAAAATATCAAACTTTGGTATCCATCATAGAGGGTTCAAATCGAACAAAGGGAACTCATTCGAACCCATACTAACATCGCTTCGAATCGATGTAGAAAGGCACACTTCGAATCGATGATCAGGTGTCAAGTTCGAATCGATCAATAAAGGATAACTTCGAATCGATCCTTGGTTAACTGGTTTGAACCGATAAGGGAACCCTCAACTTCGACATCGACCACGTTCGAATCGATACCCTTCGTATCGATGCAAAGTTATGGACTTCGAAACGATAGCCGATGGGTTCGAATCCATCGATTCGAATGGACCCATCGAATCCATCAATCGGTGCAAACTGCGCACCTCCATAAGGTCATTCCAAGGATCGATGCGAAATCCAGGAAAAAATGACGCCGCCGTCGTCGATTCGAACTCGAGCCCACGAATCGATTCGAAGTCCCCCTAAGCCAGATCTGGTTTTGCCAACCACCGGAGTGAGCAATCGATGAAGAAGAAATGGGTTCGAAATAACTTTGCCGTTTGAATTCGAGGCTAGTTACCTAGTTTAAGTGATGGATTCGAGAAGTTAAAGACTTGGATCTTGATTGGTTCAGAAACGTGACACAGTGTTTCCTCTCTGGAGCTTCGAAACGATGAAGAATGCAGTAAACGTAATGCAAGAGTAAAAAAGTAAAAAGTGAAAAAATGGCAAGTCCACTGCTATTTATATGGAGCGTTGAGAGCAACTGAGACGATTCCTCTTCCGGTAATCTTGACCGGTCGCAACCAGTCAAAGCATGGTTAGATTCGAAATCTCCATTCGAAACCACTTGCCTAATGCCTTGTGGGTTCAAAGTTAACGTCACATTTCATCGATGCGAAGCACATAGCAGAGTGACGAGTTGCATCGATGCGAAACAAACAGCGGGCGCATCGATTCGAAGCCCTTGTTCACATCAACGACTTCGTATCCATCATTTCCTAACGATACGGAAGAAGACTTCGTATCCATCCGCTTCCAATTCGAATTGATTCGAACAACTATTTCGTATCCATCCTTCCATACTGGTTCGAGTGTTGGTTTCGTATCCATCATAGTACAAGCGTACTCCATCCATACGAACGTAGGTTTTGAATCCATCGATGCTCAAATGCATCGGTTCGAAATATTACACTCGCGCAATACAAATTCAATTCCTTCAACCTTCAATATCGGTCCAGGAGAGGGTCGATACGAAGGGACTTTTCAAAACAACCATCAAGCGTTGTCCCAACTAAAATTTCCAAATCGGTTCAGGAGAGAATCGATATGAAATTCTATAGCAAACCAAACTGACAACGACTCATGGACTCACGACGTTAACAAGGGTCAAATTAACATATGTGCATACATGTCGAACTAAAATTCGATTTTGAACATTTACAGGGATCAAACACTCATCCTGTTACAAATACAACAGCCAACGGCTAAGCGCTATTATACAGCAATCAATCATATCAACGCAAGGTTACAACAATACAGCATACGAGTTTCAACAAAAAAGAGAGCAATGATTGTTCAGAGAGAAATGGCAGCTGTTCAAAGCACGTCATGTTCCCACAAGACGTACTTTGGGGGGCAAAATGTTATCCCGCTTTTTGGCAAAGCCGCGATACCGAAAGATCGATCGAAGACGGAGGACAGTTCGTCTCAGAGGTTGGTCATACTTCGTTTCGCTATGGATATCACTGAATTTTGTCCAAGTCCAGATTGAGCTACAATTGATAGGACACGGCAAGAAAGACCATAGGAGTCAGAATCTCAAGTTTCAAGTCAATCCGAGTTCATACGCTCGAGTTATGATCGATTCAATTTGAAGGGGAAGGCTTAGGTTTCGAACCCATCGTTGATCAATGGTTCGAACCGATCGCTTTCGAATCCATAGGTTTCGAACCCATAGAACCACCACGTGTTCGACTCCATCACCTTCGACTCCATCACCTTCGACTCCATCGAGTTCGAATCCATCGGGTTCGTATCGATGGACCTCGTATCCATGGAGAAGTCACACAGCTCGTATCCATCCAAAGCATCCTTGTTCGAGTCCACTAAGCATCAGTCGTTCGAACCCATTATTAGAGCCTTGTTCGAACCCATCCATGAAGTCTTCTTCCGAACCCATCCATGAAGCCATGTTCGAATCCACCTATGAAGCTTCATTCGAACCCACTGGGTCAACTAGCCACGATGACGTGTCCTTCATCGGTTCGAATGCGCCGAGATATATGGAGTCGAAGCGGACAACTCGGAGTGAAGACCGGATCGATTCGAGGTTTGCGCTCCACGTCAACATGAAGACACGTGCCGCCATCGGTTCGAAACCATCGATTCGAATTGATGGTTTCAAACCAAACGGCCACTTGAAGAACGTCATTTCGAACCCCTCATATCTCTCAATCCACTGATCCAAACGCCACCAAATTTTCACAGAAGCTGTATACATGTTGAAGAATGCCCACACCAAGTTTCACCTCGATTGGATATTTTATGATCGATTCGAATGGGGTTCGAATCGATGCCAAAGTGGGCCCATACTTCCTAAGGCCGGGCGCGTGGGCCCCCTCACGTGCCAGAAGTGGTCTCCCGAGTTTTCAGCGAAGTATTAGCATCCTACGCCTATAAATAGAGCCCCAGAGCCAACAGAAAAAGGACCTTCGGGATCTTCCAACTCTCAAGCGCCCAGACTCTGCTGGAACGACATCTCCATCATAATTTTGCTGTTGATTTAGAATTTCCAGTTGTAACTTGCTGTTGATCGCTGTAACAACTTGTAATCATTGAAAGAGAATCAATAAAACATCAAAAAACTTCATAGTGGACGTAGGCAACACGCCAAACCACTATAAATCGCTTGTCTACGCATTTTCTTTACTGTTGATTGGAGTTTTTGTTAGATAATATCTGTTTTGAATTCATATTCTTCACTATTATCTCTTCAACGACTCCCGAAGAGTGTTGTGACCAATTTTGGTGCAAACAAGAACCATCACGATGTTTTGTTTACTTGCCAATGATATATGGCAAGTCTTGAGTTTATAATTTCATATTTTGAGATTTATGGTTTATGAGAAACCATCATGATATTTTCACTTGTCGATGAGATGAGACATACTACGATGCCATTTAATGCTTGTCGATGAGATGAGACAAGTGTGGTGTCTCTTTATCACTCGCCAATGAGACTAGGCGAGATATAATTTTCTGAGTTTTATGATGTTTCTAGTGTGGCATCGACTAACGGCTAGTAAACCGCTAAGTGTGAATGTGTGGTATGGGACACACGTTAACACTTTTCGGGTTCCTATCCGTGAGTTTGTGACACATTCACAATGTTTACCTAACACAACTGCTTTAAGAGGTGTTGGCGACCTTGTCATGAGGACGAACTGCTTTGGTAGGTGTTAGCAACCTTGTTAGGGCGGACAAAATGGCTTGGAGAGGTGTTAGCGACCTTGTCATGAGGAAGAACTGCTCTGGAAGGTGTTAGCGACCTTATTTGAGGCTTCGGCCGTCTGAGTTTAGCACGTGCAGCATTGCTTCGGCATTGCAATCGGGGATTTGGCCAATCTGGATTTTCGGAGTTTTCTATTTTATTGAGATTTATGTTTTATTACATCGATAGCCTAGTGCTATATGAGATGTTATATATATGGTGATTTTAATTATGATGTTTTGAACTCTTATCGAGTTACTTGATTTATGAGTTTGGATAATTTCAGGATTTTATAGGATATTCTGGGTTTCGCCATTTTGGCAAGTTGAGATTGAAATTTATATACATTTATACCGATGACATGAGGTATAATTGAATTTGAAGATTCATCTATAATTGAGTTTTGGATCTTCCTATTTGAGAATTATTTATGTTTGCCATTTTAGCGAGAGTTTGTATTGATGTTTGTCCTATTAAGGAGATATGGTTAATGGAAACCATGTAGACATTTTGGGATGTCGTCGATGATATGAGGCACATGTGTTTGATTTGAGTATTGAGTTTGAGTTACCTCCTTTGAGGTATTTGTTCACTTAAGTAGCGTTTGTTACCTAAGTGTTGAGCCTATGAGTTTATTGATTCATTCTTCTCTTTCGAGAAGAGGTATCTTCATGTCTATTCTGCTTTATATTACCATTATTGACTGATTAGTGTAGCTAGACTGACCCGTGTATTTATACTCGGATCAGACCGAGTTGTTTCAGGTATCATCTTTTGGACTTAGCTTGAAGTTGATGCTCGATATCAGTTCTCCTTTCTCTTGAGCAATTTTTGTTCTTCCGCATACTCTGATGTGTTTGATTCAATGTATATGGTGTGGTTGAGTACCATCTTTATTGTATTCATATTGTATTGTACTAAACATGTATCAGTGTATATGTTTATATATATGATGTTTATTACTGTTCTGGGATGTGCTTTACATTTTGTTATTGTATTTTGTTATGATAGATCCGTTAGCCACCTATAGTTTTGGATTAAGCATTTACTGTGTATGTCGATCCATTGAGATAGAAAGGAAAAATCATATTGCATTTATCGACGTATTCAGTAGATGTTTAAGACAAAGTTATAGATGGTCGCCCTTAACCAGCCCTATTCTCCGCTTTAGTAGACGGAATGACTCATTAATTCTTTTTACTAAGGTGGGTCTCGGGGTGGGGCATTACAGCATGGTATCAGAGCTGTGGTCAGAACAAAGTAGAATAAACATAAAACAATACGTATATCACGATATGTCGAAGTACAATACGAGTGAATCATTGTCCTTTATTCGAGCTTGTTTTCGAATCGTGCTTTGATTCTTTTTCGAGTATTGGGATATGTTGAGATGGAATATGTCTAGGAATATATATTGTATTCCGTAATATTCCATAATTGAGTTTGATACTATCTTATCTTATGAATAATCTTATTAGGGATTATTCTATTCTTATTTTTATCAACGCGAGTAAGTTCGTATCGATGAAGCTTATTGATTCCTTAGAGTATTCTTGTTGTGTTCCTTTGAGAGATGTGAATCGTATTGAGGGTATCCACAACAATTGGCTCGTTGTAAGAATTCAGAGATTTCTATTTGATGTTGCTTTTGTGAGTATTTGTTTGTTACTCATAATCTTGAGATGCATTTGATTTGAGAAGGATTGACTTATTTGATATTAAGTCCAATCCATTATTTTATAGGATCCTATTGTATATTTAGGTTTCCTATTTTGATTGGTTTATTATTTCTATCACTTTGGAACGTTAATGATGATTCCAAAATTTCTGAATTCATTATTGAGAATTTAGATGTTGATGATATAACTCGAATTCCAGTCAATGTGGCTTTGTTGAGTTTTGATGAGTCTGTTTGGGTTTGATATCCAATCGGGCAATTAAGTGTTGAATTAACCTTATTCCTGGCTTTTAGCCTTTGTCTATCCTTCCACGAGGACATCCACTAAGGAATGAGGTGATTTGCTAGATTGTTCGAGTTTGATTGAGTCTATCATTCAGTTTCTTTGTGTTATCATTTTCGGATGCTCAATCAGTGTTATCCTTTGTAGCATTACTTTGTTTGAAGTAATGATTTGTTGTTTGTGTGCTTCTTCTCATTCGAGAAGAATATCTTGCTTATCTTTTGTCTTGATGATTTCCGAGAGTGGCTCGTCGTCTTGTAGGAGTTGACGAACACTCCATCTCCTTCTGTTGATTTTGTTAATCGCGTATTCTAGGAATATCTCGATGCATTCTCTTAACATTCTTTGGTTTGAGTTTTTGAAGCTATATATATGAGTTTTAAAAAGATAAATTGGAGTTTTGAGATATTTTAAAAATCAAAGAATGTTTTGAGAATATATTTATATGAGTAGTATTCTTTCATAGAAATAATTTGAGAGTGTTGGGTTATCCATCGAGTAGATATGAGTTCTGGTCGATACGCCTTATCAACGTTATCGATAGGAATCTCCTAAATGCTATGATGAGGCAATCAGACACGATGATTTGTGTTTTAAGGATTGAGATTTCGGAAATAATATTTGAGATTAAATATTAAATTTATTTTTTAAAGATAATTGCAGCCATTGATTTTAGAGATGATTAATAGAGTGGCGAGGCAGATTTGATCGTTCGGTCAACTCTGCAGCCAACATATATATTTATTTATTAGAGACTCAATGGCGAGGCAATCCCATTTATTCATTTTTAAATTATAAAGATGAGAATATAAGTGAGATTATTTTTGAGTTGTGCTTTATTGGAAGTATATTTTGAGATTTTAGTATCTATATTATATACATTGGATGTTTTAAGGGAAGAGTATAATAAGTGAATTTAAACCCTTAATTTATTTTGAGGGATATTATTATGGATTTACAGAATTCTTTGGAAATTAATTTTGAAGTAAGAGAAGAAATTTGAATTTGAATATTGAGTTTTAAATTACTTACTAAGTAATATAGTAAAGAGTTTGAGAAATTATCAAATGTTGAAAATTAAGATTTAAAAATTTAAAAGATATTGAGATTTGAAATTCTAAATATCTTCTAAATATCTTGGATTAAACGATAATTCGAGCTTTTATCCTTATTCTTGATTATATTCTATCTTTGAGCTATTATCAACGACGTGCATTTTTCGTGGTCGTTCGAGTTTTGTGGCCTTGTAAGAAGCCATACTGTGATTTATCTATCTTGTCTATTGTGTCTACCGTGCTGTGAGGATGTTCTTTCCGTATATTTATGCGGAAAAATCTTATTGATGATCTTCTTTATTGCTTAGAGTTTGGGTTTAAGTGTGTTTGATCTCGACTCTATTCGTTGAGTTTTTTTTGAAAGCAATCATTTTTGATTGATTAATTGTTAATCATCTTATTGAGTTTTGATTCGAAAATGGGATATCTTCGATTTTGAGATACTTGAAAAATTCGATGGTTTGCTAATCACTATATTAGCATTTGATGGGCCATTGGATTAACCAAGTGAGTTTTTCCTTGTTTCTCTCAACCATTCTATGTTGAGAGTATGAATGGTTTGAGTTTCGAGCTTGTCTTTTATCCTTTGTCGATTGAATTTTTGTGTTGTTTATGGCTCTTTCTCTAGGAAATTGCGGGGACGCAATTTTTCTAAGGGGGAGTCTGTAACATCCCTGGTTTTGGTGATTACCTATAAATATTAAATTATAATGGTAGTTATAATTTGATATTGTGAATTAAGAATAAATTGGAGATTTAAATTTTTATTTGAATAAAAAATGGATTTTGGAAATAAAAGAAAAAATAAAGTTTTACAAACTTTTTCTTTGTTTTTGTGAGAAATGTGAGTGAAATATGATTTTATTTAGAGAAAATGCAATAATTCTTGTAATCATTGTCAAGTATTTCTATTATTGATTCTTAAAAGAAGTATGTTGTTTTAATATGTGTTTTAATAAATGAAAAGATGAAATTTGGTTTAAAAATAAGTTTTGGACATAAAAATGATGCTAGAATGATTTATTGCATTTTATTATGCAAGAAAATAATTTTGTAAAAGTTATGTTGTTGAAAATAGCATTTTATGTAAATATTTGTGTAAATTGTGTATTTATTTGAAAATAAGAGTTTTTGTTAATAAAAATATTTTTATAACCAAATTATCTTTTTATTAGTTGTAAAATGTTTTGTAAACATGAAAATATGTTTGTCTAATTTTAGTGTGTTGAAATTTTGAAAAAAAATATATGTTGTTTTAATTTGTTTATACCATTGTATATATGTGATTTAGGGATAATTTGATTTTTTTGGATAATTAATTCTTTTGCTAATGGGTCAAGCCCATTTAGAGTCCAAGATTAAGAAAAGAGAAGCTTCTCCTTCTCATTTTGGTACGTACAGTTCATTACAGTAAATAAAAGAGAAACTGCAAAAGCTTCGTCCTCTTTTAAACCTAATACCTAAAATCTCCAATTTCTTCAAATATTTGCTGGAAATAATCAAATTGAAAGCAATAAAAATAGGTAATCGCTACAACAACCAATTCTACTTCTTCAATTTCAGATTTTTAAGAAATTTGTTTGCTGAAACTTTTATTCTTTGTTGCATGTTGGGTTCTTTGCAAGTTTTAGGTTTTTACAGCTGAATCGGAGGCAAAGCTTCCATCTTCTTAAGGTTTTCTCAACTAATTAGCAAAGGTGAGTATCATTCTCACAAAATCTAGCTCATGCAATGCAAAAAATCACAGGTTAAAATCAAAAATTTGCTACAAAATTCGTTTTGAACTATTATGATTTTCTGTATAAACTATCTTGGGTTACAACTTCGTGCAGTCATATCTCTCTATTCCTGCAACGAAATGCTGTCGGATTTTTTTTTATAGACCAAATTTCATAGATTAAGCATGTTAAATTTTAGGTCATTCGGACCTATATAACTTATAGAAACATGCTGCCGACTCGGAGCATGTTTTCGCCTAGATTTTTATAGTGAAAACACTGTCTGGGACTAACTTTGAGACATCATATCTTTTCCATGCTTTGTCGAAATTTAATGATACTTGGTGCAGTTTAAAGTGTTGTTGTTGGCCTTTATGCATGTTAAATTTTAGGTCATTCGGACCTATATAACTTATAGAAACACGCTGCCGAACTTTGACTTGGAGCATGTTTTTGCCCAAATTTTACAGTGAAAACACTGCCTAGATCCGACTTTGAGACATCACAACTTTCTCACACTTTATCAAAATTGCATGATTCTTTTTTTTGAAAGCTGAAGTTTTCTATTATAGGTTTAATAATTTTCAGGTTAATCCGATCAAATTTGGTCCCCTGTTTCATGCCGAAAGTTTAACCCAGAGGGTTTTTAGGCCTATGCATTTTGGGTTTTTGAACCGTTGCAAACATCGCCTGATTCGATGTTTGAGACAGTGTAACTTATTTATTTTCAGTCGGAATTCATTGATTTTTTTATATTTGAAAGATGAAGATTCCTAGTTTGTGTATAATAATTTTTAGTTCAATCAAAGGTCGTTCGGTCACCTAATTTATATCCTAAAGTTGAACCCAGAGAACACTTCAGACCTGTTTATTATTTTGGCTAAGTGTTTCTATGTTCCTTTTCCGTCCGATTTTTAACTTTTACTTGATGGTTTTTTGAAATTTCTGAAAACTTTGAGGGCTATGATGCCTATGAATAGGCTAGCAAAGTTTTAATAAATATGAATTTCAAATTTGATTTGAATTTGAATTTGAATTAAATTTGAATAACGGTTTTGAGTGATTTCTTTGATTTCGAGCACAAATTTTTCCAAACAATTCAGAAATAAATTTTAAAGTAAGTTGGCATTTAAAATAATTATTATGTAATATTTTTAAATTATTTTAAGCTGTAAAATCTATTTATTCTCTACAATAAGGGAATTTTCAAATACCGTCTTTAAAAATAATTTCAGAAAACGGTTTTAAAAGCTTGTTTTCTAAAACAATTATTTTATATATAAAATACACACATTTATACTATTCGAAGTATGAGAAAGAGAATTAAACGATTTAGTAAAACACGTGGTACGGGACATGTGCGTTTACTATTTCAGTTAATTTCGGACTTGTACGGTCGAAGCTATTTGAGATTATTGATTCTGAGATGTTTTGCCATTTTATGGCGTATTTTTAGTTTTATAATTTCTATTTATTGGAATTATTTAAGATGGCCAATATTTGGCAAGTATTATGGTTTGAGATCTCCTATGCAGGATTATGGTCGATGAGAACCATCATGATGTTTTGTTTACTTGCTAATGATATAAGGCAAGTCTTGAGTTTATGATTTCATGTTTTGAGATTTATGGTTTATGAGGAACCATCATGATGTTTTCACTTGTCGATGAGATGAGACATATTACGATGCCATTTAATGCTTGTCGATGAGATGAGACAAGTATGGTGTCTCTTTATCACTCGCACGAGAATAGGCGAGATATAATTTTCTGAGTTTTATGATGTTTCTAGTGTGGCATCGACTAACGGCAGTAAACCGCTAAGTGCGAACGTGTGGTATGGGACACACGTTAACACTATTTGGGTTCCTATCCGTGAGTTTGTGACACATTCACGATGTTTACCTAACAGAACTACTCGGAGAGGTGTTAGCGACCTTGTCATGAGGACGAACTGCTTTGGGAGGTGTTAGCGACGTTGTTAAGACGGACAAAATGGCTTGGAGAGGTGTTAGCGACCTTGTCATGAGGACGAACTGCTCTGGAAGGTGTTAGCGACTTTGTCCGAGGCTTTGGTCGTCTGAGTTTAGACGTGCAGCATTGCTTCGGCGTTGCAATCGGGGATTTGGCCAATCCGGATTTCCTGAGTTTTCTATTTTATTGAGATTTCACCTTTTTAAGATGTTTTATTACATCGATAGCCTAGTGCTATATGAGATGTTATATATATAGTGATTTCAATTATGATGTTTTGAACTCTTATCGAGTTCCTTGAATTATGAGTTTGGATAATTTCAGGATTTTATAGGATATTCTGGGTTTCGCCATTTTGGCGGGTTAAGATTGAAATTTATATACATTTATACCGATGATATAAGGTATAATTGAATTTGAAGATTCATCTATAATTGAGTTTTGGATCATCCTATTT
Organism: Allium cepa; assembly: GCA_030765085.1. Taxonomy (NCBI): domain Eukaryota; kingdom Viridiplantae; phylum Streptophyta; class Magnoliopsida; order Asparagales; family Amaryllidaceae; genus Allium; species Allium cepa. Next base: position 888,581,084 of record CM060940.1, on the reverse strand, counting down.
GAGAATTATTTATGTTTGCCATTTCGGCGAGAGTTTGTATTGATGTTTCACCTAATAAGGAAATATGGTTCATGGAAACAATGTAGACATTTTGGGATGTCACCGATGATACGAGGCACTAGTGTTTGATTTGAGTATTGAGTTTGAGTTACCTCCTTCGAGGTATTTATTCACTTAAGTAGCGTTTGTTACCTAAGTGTTGAGCCTATGAGTTTATTGATTCATTCTTCTCTTTCGAGAAGAAGTACCTTCGTGTCTATTCTGCTTTATATTACCATTATTGACTGATTAGTGTAGCTAGATTGACCCATGTATTTATACTCGGGTCAGACCGAGTTGTTTCAGGTATTATCTTTTGGACTTAGCTTGAAGTTGATGCTCGATATCAGCTCTCATTTCTCTTGAGCAATTTTTTTTCTTCCGCATACTCTAATGTGTTTGATTCAATGTATATGGTGTGGTTGAGTACCATCTTTATTGTAATCATATTGTATTATACTAAACATGTATCAGTGTATATGTATATATATGATGTTTATTACTGTTCTGGGATGTGCTTTACATTTAGTTATTGTATTTTTTTCTGATAGATCCGTTAGCCACCTATAGTTTTGGATTAAGCATTTACTGTGTATATCGATCCATTGAGATAGAAAAGAAAAATCATATTGCATTTATCGACGTATTCAGTAGATGTTTAAGACAAAGTTATAGATGGTCGCCCTTAACCAGCCCTATTCTCCGCTTTAGTAGACGGAATTACTCATTAATTCTCTCTACTAAGGTGGGTCTCGGGTTTGGGCATTACAGAAGTTCTCACAAGATAAAATAGAAACTATCATCGTACCTTCCCAACAAACCAAATCTCAGCTTTATTGTTCTACTGACAATAAAAAAAATGCACGATCAAACCACATAGCAATAGCGTTAGTATTATTAAGCACATATTAGTAGAAATGAATGCACAACAACACAATAATAAAATATGTAATTGTAAACCCAAGTTCTTTACAACATACAAATTGAAATGAATAAGTTCATTGAATCTCAGGTCTCATACATCTACTCAATTAATAAGCAACAGTGCATTCAATTAACACCATGTATGGAATTTTCCACTTTCCTTCACCAATTTTGCACTTCTATATGGTTAAGCCTGCACCAAAAACAACCAAATATAATATAATCAACCTTGTATATGAAATTAATGAAACCTTCTACACAGATAATATAATCAATCGTGTAAATGAAATTAATGACACCTTTACACATCGGATAAACCCGTTTTAGTAAGTTTGAACATACCAAAAAAACAGCTTGGAAATCCGCCATCCGAGCCCATAACAAGCCGTTTCTTTGGATTTTCCATATTATCCAACAATTATGAACCAAATACGCAAAAAAGAACGTTAAAAATTAAAAATAAATTGCAATAGGAAATCCAATCGTCTAAAAAAAGGAGATGAAAACAAGATGCTAGCCATTTGATATGAATAAAACAAAACCAAAAAATTACTAAAATGATGCGTCGCCTTGCAAACGCTTCCCAAATTGCATTTATAGCGACCCCCTTGAGCTCTTAGTAATCAATAGGCAGCATTGCTTTTTTTGACTCTATACTCAAAATTTAATCAAATTTAAACCATGAGAAGCTTTGGAGTGTTCGATCCTGTAGTAACAGATGCAAATGAAAGAGTAGGAGAAGAGCTGATGATGCATGGAACCGGATCCGGAATCTCGTGATTGTGCCAGGTTTGAGGATCGCTGTGTACGTCTGTGCAATGATGTCGCTCATGCTGTTTGTGGAGAGGGTTTACATGGCCTTAGTGATACTGTGCGTGAAGGTTTAGGAAGGAAAAGATATACGAAGTACAATATTGATGCTGTGATGGACGAGATGGAGGCTAATCGAAGCCATCCTATGGTTTTGGTTCAGGTTCCCATGTATAATGAGAAAGAGGTACTTTCCATAATAATTCTTATTTAATTATAGCTGTGAGAATTTCCATAGGGATATGATCCTGAAAATTAATTTATATATAGTTAATAATTTGGTTTTTGGCAAAATGTTGGTAAATATGTTATGAATTGGTAATCTACCATGAATTTCTTGATACTAGGTGTACAACTTATCGATTGGGGCAGCATGCAGGCTAAAATGGCCAACTGATCGAATCATAATCCAGGTGCTCGATGACTCGACCGACCCTGCAATTAAGGTAATCAATTGCAGATCCTCCTTTTTTTATTGATGAATAACTGATATCCTAAATTTTTAGATATTAAAACAGCGAGTAATACAATCTTCTTTCGTAACATTGGAATTTATCACATTAAAACAATGTAAAATAACACAGATAAATGCGAATTTACATTTATTTAAGGGGGGTTGCAAGGTTCCTCGGATCATGGATGATTCAAAATACCTCAATTATTTTGGTCGTGCTCACAAATCATCGTGTTGCAGCTGCTTCAGCTGGTGTAAGAAAAGAATGTGTGGAATGAAACTATTTTATTTTCCTTTGTATAAATTGTTATCCAGCCTTTTGGCAAGGCCGTGATACCAAAAGATTGATCGAAAAACCAAAGATGGTTCGTCTCAAAGATTGGCTATACACTGCTTCGCTATGGATATCGATGAATTTTGTCCGAGTCCAGATCGGGCCACAATTGATAGGACACGACAAGCAAAGTCATAAATGTCAGCATTTCAAATTTTAAGTCAATTCGAGTTCGTATGCTCAAGATATGATCGATGCAATTTGAAGGCAAAAACCATATTTTCGTATCCATCGGGGGACACCAATTCGTATCAATGCAGCTCGTATCCATCCTCTTACTTCGGTTCGAATCGATCGGCGTCGTATCGATCAGGATGGCTGCTTTTTCGTGTCTATCATTTCGTATCGATCAACCAACGCCTAGTTCGCATCCATGAAGGAGGCATTCATTCGAATCCATCGGGGAGCTTCAGTTTGTATCCATCACAGATATCGATAAGAAATTACCATCGATGCGAACTAAGCCCCTCCCCTCGATTCGAACTAGGCAGATACGAGGCTCACGTAGTTGATCAGTTCAAACTGTGTAACGACCATTGATAGAAACGAGGTGAAACTTACGGCTACGGAATGGTCAACTCGGAGTAGAAAGAGGATTGATGCGAGGAGTGCACGCCACGTCGTCACGAAAGCACGGGCGAATATCGATTCGAAGGGATCGATTCGAAACGATCGATTCGAAGCAAGCGGCCGAACAAAAAACTCCATCTTGTATCGATCATATCTCCTAAACCGCTGATCCAAGTGCAATGAAATTTTCACAGTAGCTTCCATACAAGGTAAAGAATGTTCCTGCCAAGTTTCAGCTCGATTGGACTAATTCTTGATGGATACGAAATCCATTCGTATAGATCACAGATCGAGCCGAAACTTGGTGGGACCGGTCGCGTGGGCCCAATCACGTGGCAGAAAAAATCTCCTGAAGTTTGGGCGCGATCTGAGCCTCCTACGCCTATAAATAGCACCCTGAAGCCTTCAGAAAAAGGATCTTTGGCCATTGAACGTCTAGACTCTGCCGGATTCAATCCTACACTTCAACGCCATTGTTGTAATCATACTTCAGAGCTATTATCGATTGTAACCTGCTGTAACTGATTGAAATCGTCAACTGGACGTAGGCACGATCGCCGAACCACTATAAATCATGTGTTGTTTATTGATCTTACTATGAATTTGCTGAGTGATTTCCATATATATATTTCTCTACATATCTGATATTTGAGATCTGTGATTGCGAACGGGTGCTTTCATCGACAATCGGGTGTTTGTGACCAATTTTGACGCAAACATTTTGGTGCTTTCACTGAGAAGGCTAGTTCAGGAGTTCTATCATTTGAAAGTTGAATTGAAGAGCTAAGAGATTTAGATCCAAAGAGTCATGACTAGGCAATCAAGCAGAAGACCAAGGCCGAAACGAAGTCAGTACGAGGGGAGTCAAGAGGCTTCCTCAAGAGCAAACCAAGCTTCAGTCTTCATCACCAGGGATGAGATGGAGACAATGATGAGAAGACAGGAGGATATGATCCAGAATTTGCTCTAACAGATCGAACGAATTGAAGCACATAATCGAGGAGCAACTAGAGTCCAGGACGGAGCAGGACCATCTGGCGCGGCGCCAGAGCTGGGGGGCACACACTTAGAGCATGTCGATCTAATCCCGGGAAGAGAAAGAAAGGGATCCGAGCAATTTGGTGGCAATAGAGGGATGAACGCTCAGCCAGGGAGGCAGACACCTGAAAGCTCACACGGACTCGGGGGGCAGATTGAAGGCAGTGAGCGAGGATTGCAGCTTGGAGACAATGATAGATTGGCAGAGATGGTCATGCGAGCTATGAGAGGTGGGTTAGTGAACAGAGATCTGGAAGACGTAAACAGGAGTCCATTTTCTCCTGCGATTAGGATGGCTAGGAACCCACCAGAATTCAAGCTACCATCAGTGGAGATGTATGACGGGAGGACGGACCCTGCAGTCCATCTGATGCAGTATATGAGGCACAGGAAGTGCTGGGGGCATCACAAGAAGTTATGGCCCGGTGCTTTCCATTGTATTTGACAGATATTGCGGCGTTATGGTTTAGGCAGCTGGAAAGCGGCTCCATAGGAACATGGGTAGATTTAACTGGGAGATTCATGAGGCAATTCAAGGTTCATATTGCAAGACCCAAGAATGTGATGACTTTAGCGACCTTAAAGCAAAAAGCAGGGGAATCTTTGAGAAATTTTCTGACACGATTCAATGTGGCAGCAGCATCAGTGGATCGACCAGATCCATCCATGGTTATGATGGCAGCTATGTCCGGAATAGCTGATGGCACAGAATTCAAAAACTCACTAACTAAAGATTCGCCTATGGATCTAGGAGAATTATATCACGAGGCAGAAAAGTTTTTGCGATTGGAAGATGCTAGTGCAGAAAGAGAGGAAGAAGTCGACGTTTACGCAATCAAGGGCGAAAATCCACCTGGAAAGGGTGTAGAGACTGGTAAAGGAAAACGAAAGGCTGATAACAATAATGATAGGTTAAAGCGGTCACGGAGGGAGCCACGATTCACCACTTACTCTGAGCTGAACGAGAGTTTGGAACGGATTTATCAGGATACGAGAGAGAAAGTTCCCTGTCGTAGACCAATGTGAAGGGACCCCACTGTCGACGAAAGAAAGTCAGACAAATATTGCCTGTTTCATGAACTAAACGGTCATTACATCAACGATTGTAGGCATCTGAAGGATGAGGTGGAGGGGCATATCAGGAACGGTATGCTACTTCAATATGTGAGGAGACGAGCTCCAACGGTGGAACCCGAGCGACCGCCGTCAACATCAGCCAAGGGTGACCCTGAATCAGGACGCCGTATGGTTATCGATTGATTGAGATAACGATGAACAAGTTGTAAACTCCTCATTAACATCATAAAACCATTTACACATGTATGAGATCGCGAACGATCCACAGGCGTGCTCTGAATGACTAATGACCAAATCATAGTAAGGGTTTGCACTTTGACATCTATGTCTTGCTTCTGTTTCATTTTAATTTAGACATTGTTTGTTTGGACATTTCTGCTATGATATTCATGTGAACGTTGATTTGATGTTTGCAATTCTGTAGAAGAAGTTACTTGTGTATGATTTGGATCGCGAACGGTCCACAAGCACACCTTGTATGGCGACGAACCGCCATGATGGCTGATTCAGAATTTCACCCGAACGTGATATCTGACTCCAGTGATACCAAGCCTCCTTAATTATTTGATCGCGAACGATCACACTCTGCCTTGTACGGCACCCGACTGCGAACGGTCACACTTCGTCCAGTGTAACATTCGATCGCGAATGATCACACTCTGCCTCGTACGGCACCCAACCACGAACGGTCGCAATTCACCAAATATGACATTCGATCGTGAACGATCACATTCTGCCTCGTACGGCATCCGATCGCGAACGATCACATTTTATCTCGTGCACCCGATCCGACCACGAACAGTCACAATCCATCATAATTCGTCTAGAGCGACACTGGATCGCGAACGGTCGCATTCTTCTTATCATGCCACTCGATCGCGAACGATCACAACTCGTCCAGAACGACATCTGACCGCGAACGGTCCCACTTTGCGTTTTGCCTCGTACGGCATCCGACCGCGAACGGTCCCATTTCATCATTTGCCGCGAATGGCATCCGAACGCGAACGGTCCTATGTTATCATTTGCCCCGAACGGCATCCGACCGCGAACGGTCCCATTCCATCTTTTGCCGCGAATGGCGCCGACCGCGAACGGTCTCATTTCGTCATTTGCCGCGAACGGCATCCGACCGCGAACGGTCCTATGTTATCATTTGCCCCGAACGACATCCGACCGCGAACGGTCCCATTCCATCTTTTGCCGCGAACGGCGCCGACCGCAAACGGTCCTGTTTTACCTCGGGTGAGACACAATCCCGAACGATCGTCAACCGAGGTCATATGAAATTATCAAGTTCTTTACAGGTTGTTGACAGGATATAAGCATCCAGCTCATGGCATTACAAAACACACCTTCCTACCGTAAGGCATGTTTGGAGGGCAAATGTTATCCCGCCTTTTGGCAAGGCCGTGATACCAAAAGATTGATCGAAAAACCAAAGATGGTTCGTCTCAAAGATTGGCTATACACTGCTTCGCTATGGATATCGATGAATTTTATCCGAGTCCGGATCGGGCCACAATTGATAGGACACGACAAGCAAAGTCATAATTGTCAGCATTTCAAATTTCAAGTCAATTCGAGTTCGTATGCTCAAGATATGATCGATGCAATTTGAAGGCAAAAGCTATATTTTCATATCCATCGGGGGACACCAATTCGTATCTATGCAGCTCGTATCCATCCTCTTACTTCGGTTCGAATCGATCGGCGTCGTTCGATCATCTTCGAATCGATCAAACCATTCGCATCCATCGATAGACCCCACTTTGTATCGATCAATTTTGCACTCAGGCTACTGTTTCGTATCGATCAACTTTGTACCAATGACACATTTCGTATCGATCAACCAACGCCAAGTTCGCATCCATAAATGAGGCATTCAATCGAATCCATCGGGGAGCTTCAGTTCATATCCATCATAGATATCGATACGAAATTACCATCGATGCGAACTAAGCCCCTCCCCTCGATTCGAACTAGGCAGATACGAGGCTCACGTAGTTGACCGGTTCAAGCTGTGTAACCGCCATTGATACAAACGAGGCGAAACTTACGGCTATGGAACGGTTAACTCGGAGCAAAAAGAGGATTGATGCGAGGAGTCCGCGCCACGTCGTCATGAAAGCACATGCGAATATCGATTCGAAGGGATCGATTCGAAGCAAGCGGCCGAACAGAAAACTCCATCTTGTATCGATCATATCTCCTAAACCACTGATCCAAATGCAATGAAATTTTCACAGTAGCTTCCATATAAGGTAAAGAACGTTCCTGCCAAGTTTCAGCTCGATTGGACTAATTCTTGATGGATACGAAATCCATTCCTATCGATCACAGATCGAGTCGAAACTTGGTGGGACTGGTCGAGTGGGCCCACTCACGTGGCAAAAAAAATCTCCTGAAGTTTGGGCGCGATCTGAGCCTCCTACGCCTATAAATAGCACCCTAAAGCCTTCAGAAAAGGGATCTTTGGCCACTGAAAGTCCAGACTCTGCCGGATTCAATCCTACACTTCAACACCATTGTTGTAATCATACTGCAGAGCTATTATCAATTGTAACCTGATGTAACTGATTGAAATCATCAAGTGAATCAATAAAATCATCAACTTCAGAGTGGACGTAGGCACGATCGCCGGACCACTATAAATCCCGTGTTGTTTATTGATCTTACTGTGAATTTGCTGAGTGATTTCCATATATATATTTCTCTACATATCTGATATTTGAGATCTGTGATTGTGAATGGGTGCTTTCATCGACAATCGGGTGTTTGTGACCAATTTTGGCGCAAACATAAATCATCACTAAATGATTTATATGTATGTAACATCTATGACATTTCTTTTGAAATGCATTCTTTTTTGTCATGTATGTTTATTTTCATTAAATATAGAGATGTAATCGACATGAGTAACTAAGGATTCTTGATTTTTGTTTTTAAATAATTGTAATATTCTCTTACATGAAAGAAGAGTAGACCTCTGGAGCACTTCATGACTGTGGCAGTGAGAAACCCCTTTACAAAGCTGAACAAAAAGCTATGTGATTCAAACATTTGGTATATTAGTGAATATGTTAGTACTAGTTGTCGAGGGGTGAACAGTCCCTTAGAGCAGAAAAACCTAATTATAGGATCATGCTATGGTATGTTAAAACAAATAGATTGATCAATTCTACAATCAGATAACAACCGTTCCAACTCGAAAAGTAAGTTTGGATGAATCAAAAACAAACGAATTCTAAAAGTTACTTATTGAGTTAATTTGAAATTTTTTTGTTGCACTTTTGATCTTTAATGATAGATCTGGCTAATGATAGGTTAAAAAATTTAACTCATAAGTCCAGTGTTTTGTTGAATTGACTTTCTGCCTTTTGATAAGCAAAAGGCCATTTGACAAAAGCAGAAGCAATTCTACTTTGATTGCCAAAGTGCCCCAAGTACATCATTTTTGTGTGTACTGAAAGTTTAACCAAGTAGTCTGTAACATAACAGAAAACTACATTAACCTTGAAAGAAAGAGGTTGTGCCACAAAGGAAAAACAAAGAAAACAGTTCACAGTTTTCATGTAAAAAGTGATATTGTGGTGTATTTGCAACAAAGCAATTTATTGCTACATTCAATTATAGGTCACTCCATTTGATCAAATATTGGATACTGTTTGAGAATGTGATGTCTATGCATCACTCAAAATCTACAATCATTGGACTTCTGGAAGCAAGCCGAGTGAATGAGTAGGTCGTAACTGAGAAACGAGGAAATGCTTTGACTAGGTTGAACAGACAAAGAGGCGAAAACCGAGCTAGGAGATCATTTATAGAGCGTATTAGAGAAAGGTAAAAAACTAATTAAAATGCAATCAAAGAATTATCATCTTCGGGCAAAATTTGATACATACACCGATTACTTATTCTTTCTTTCCATTATATGTAGAGTTCATTGGTTGGAGATGTGCATCAGATTTTACCTCGTATATTGTGGAATCTTTGATATAATGTATGGCCGAGATTACTTCTGGGTCTTCTTATTCCTGCAAGCTGGAGCTTTCTTTGTGGTCGGCATCGGCTACATTGGCACGGTTGTTCCAACTTGAAACGAAGAAAACTGCAAAAAAATGAAATGGTGTGGCTTTCTTTCTATTTGTCGAAGATGTGTTTGTAATAAAAGAAGAAACTTTATATTTCATTTATGTGCGAGAATGAAGGGTGTAGACCGAAGTAGTAATTAATGATACGAAAATTTCCCAAAACAACTGTGTTTTCTATCTATAGAATATGTATTGCAACAAAAGAAAGAAGAAAATCAAAATCAGCAGAAGTTTACATTGATAAACAAATATTCATTACATTAGTATCTTAGTTTCAGTTATTATCAACAACAACAACAAAACAAAACAAAAAACTTAAATCTATAGAAAAGGTCAAATAAACTATCGCCCTTCTAACAGTTGTCATGGAACTGATTTAACGTTATACTAACCAACAACATAAATTTTACAAATTAAATAAACTGTCAAAGACTATAATATTGATGTATACATTATGTTCTCTAAATGAATTAGTTAAACATGTAATATACTAAATAGTTAGAATAATTAAAATAATATTGATGTGTCATTATTCTTCAAAAAGTAGAAAGAAAATTGGGTTCTCGATTTAAAAGGACCAGTGTGCGTAAATAAACAACTTCATTAGAAGTAGCTCATGGAAAAGAAGATAAATGGAAATTTCTGAAAAGCTGCTTTGCAATTTTAATTTACACACATGCACGCACTCATGAATATGCGCGCACACACACATTTAATTCTTCTACCAGTTTTTAAAAACTTGAGGGGTGGGGGCCAGCTTATCACCACCCAACCCACCCCCCACCCCCAAAAAAAACCATGCCTCTGCATTTGCGCTAGTATATGTATAACAGAAAAAAAACCATATATGAGTGTGAAATCAGAGTCAATCAAGTAACTTATTGATTGCAACTTCGGTACAAATGCAACGCATTTTCAAAAACAAACATTCCATAAGGCTTCTATGTTCACTTTGAGGAACAACAATAAATTCTGATGTGTACTAAAAAATAATTTAACAATTAATATCTACATATGGAAACCAAGTGAAATTCGTAATAGCCCTTACTACCTGAATAATAGTAAATAGCGCGTGCACACACACGTATTCAACTTAAGTCTATGAACATTTATATGCTCTTCCAAAAATGTATTTTAAGACTCTAGGTGTGTTTTAGTGTGCGGTGGGTTTTGTGAGCGCGACTTGAAAGCACTGCAACAAGTTACTATGTTTTTTTTCCTTCCATCAACGTTAAATAAAAAGAAAATTATCACTTACTACAAAGTTAATCAAGCTATTATAATCATCCAAGAAATGAAGTAATCTTCTCTTTCTAGTGGGAAAACTATCACTATGCAAATTAATTACGCAACAACTTCATATTTATTTATTTATTTTACTTTAATAACAACCATTTAGAAATTCCAAAAATATCAACCTAATAAGTTACTCCTGGATAGTCCAAAAATGTATTTTAACACTCTAGATGTCAATGCGAGAATAAAACCCTACATACACTTATCTTGTCCAAAATGTCATCCAAGATACCATTGGTAGAAAATTCCGAAACGAGACGTGATCGAAATCCAAGATTTGGAATATTGTTCTAAGCAAAAAAATGAATGAAAATGCATAGAAAAAATTTATCTTAATTGCTTAATTTGCAAACTAATGAAGCCAAAGAAGGATATATACAGTTGTAAGTTGCTTTCAACACCAAAACTGGAATTTTTTTTCCACTGGTATACTAAATTACTAGCAAACCGTAATGTGACTTATCCTTCTTATGAATATTCTAAAGAAATGAAAGGTTAAAGTAAAAAATACACCCATTTATTTATTAATTTGTAACATAATAACATAACCTTCTCATATCATACAGCCCCAAATTTGTAGTGCTTGTATAATGATCGTTTTATTATGTGTTAATGCGCTTTTGAGGTTATGTTTCTCTTAAAATAACTCTCTCTTTATTCATTTTTTATTATTTTTATTTTGCGAATGAATAATAAAAGATCTTGAGTTCCTTGAAGACATGTATTATATTCATATTCAAGATCCTAAGTTCCTTGAAGACATGTATTATTTTCATATTAAAAAAAAATAGTTTCGCTTTACACAACCAGCTACAAAAACACACGTTTGAGAAATATTTACAAAAACATGATGTTTTCTACCAACCTATTCAATCACCTTAACGTATATTTTTATTTAGCATTCAAATTATCTGGATTTGTTATTGGTTCTGTAAATTGGCCAAAACATGTGTGTAAAATAAGCATGAAATAATGAAAGAACTTGTAAACGTCAAAATCAATGTAGACTTATTATTTGACACCTGTGATGTGTAAGCTTTCTTACAAATCACAGCTCTCATATGCATGCATGCATAATAAACGTAACCACATATAGAGGTCGTAGTTCACGACAAAGGAACCAAATCAATCGACAGAGATGATACTTTTTTCTTGAACATGGTTCATTATTGCCAACAAGTGTCGATCTCGAGGATCGAACACGTGACCGTCTAATCTCGTAGCCTAAATTATCAACCAACTGAGCCAACAATGTTGGCTAGAGATGATACTTTTGTATACTACCACAAAAATCCATCTGACCCGCCTTGCTTTGTGTTTGGATGTGTTCAATTGAGATTTAGTCAACTTCCAACATAAAGTACATATTAATGAGCATAGAAGTACGAAAGCTTATATATTGTTAAAGGTACGTGTTCGATTTTAATTATTTGCCACTTGATACATGGCTACAGTTTGTGCACATTAAGCGTCGTGCAATATTTCCATTTGGAAATAAAGGTTGGACTCAAAATAATTTATAAGAAATTATTGATATAGTTTTTTTTATGAAACTCATACGCATGCATTGAGTGTCATATGATTGCTTTCATTAATAGGAATACACATGACTAATACGAAAGTTGTGAAAACTACCTTACAAGGCGATTGTGGATCAAGCAGGAGAACATGAATGCCTATAGCATTTTAATAAGTAATTCAACAATTAATGTGGTTAATATGGGTAAGTAAAGATTAATAATGTGAATGGTTACATAATGTTAAAGATATACATGACTTGTAATGAAGGAATGATTTAACAGCATGCGTGTAGGCTGTAACGACCCGTAAATTTTCAATAATTGAAATTGTTAATTTAATGAGATTTTGAAAATTTAAAATTGAAGAAAAAAATTTGTGAATTTTTAATAAAGGTTGTGATGCAATAATGAAAATAACTAAGAGGAAACGTAATAGGGTTATTTAAAGTTAATAATTTATGAATTTGAATGAATGTCCAATTTAAAGAAAAGTAATTAACAGTTACTTTATGATGATTTATGAAATAACGGAAAGAGTGAATAATAAGTGAACGTAATTAGTAGTATGAAAATAAATGGCAACATTGATGTGTAAGTAATAAAGGCTTATTTATGTGATTAAAGGGTAACAGTAAAGTTTATTGTATCTTACCATTGTTAATTGGAATTTGAAATAAATTTTTAATAAATATTAATTAAATAGGAACATAGATTTATTTATAAGGTAGTAATTGATGTAATGAAGGTATGAATTATTGAAGTATGTAATGCAATGGATATCATAAATAGAATGGAATAAATTAGTGTATATATGGAATAATAATCTGGGTTGATAAGTAATGAATTTATAAAGACAATGGAAAGCAAATAGGTGGCAATTAATATAGGTTTATTTATTTAATGTGTAAATGAACTTTGGTAATCAATTACAATAAATCCAAATTTAACATTTTGTTAATGTAAATTTAAGTAATGTTAATTTTATTCATAATATGAATTGGTTGATTTAATAAATGGAAACTTTGATTTGTGAATAATAAAAGCTTATTAATGCGACTAAAGTATTAACGGTAACGATTATGGATGTTACCTATTTTGTAGCTGGTTGATTTTAAATTGGAAATCAGTTACAAAAATTTATAATATAATATTACGCTAATGTAACTAAGGTAATTATTAATAAATTGAATGCAAGTCAAATCAATGGAACTAATGAAGATCTATACTTAGTTGCAAAGTGAATATATGAAAGCAAAATGTAAGCAGTGAATTAAATTAAGGAATTTAAACTATAATAAATGGTCATTGAGTAAAATCAAGGTTCTGTAAGCAATTATAATATTGGGTTGAAGGAAATAAACTTAAAGGTAATTAAAGTTTAATGGTTACAGTTGTTATAAGATACCTATTTGTCTAGTTCATAAGATTTAATTTGAAATCAATAGCAGAAATTGACTAAATTAGTGCAATCCAAATTTATGGAAACCATTTGCAATAAATGAAATTAAATATTACATTTTGTGGATTTCAGGTAATAGTTGGTAATAAGGTATGGTTAGTGGTTTATAAATGAATTGATAATTAAAATTAAAGGTAGTGATGTTAATATAAATTGACTATAAACAAGTTGAAGGAAATCCAAATAAAGGAGGAAATGAAAATGCTATATTTGGCATAGATTTCAATACTAATGGGAATTGTAGTTAGTACACAATAAAGAAAGTAAGTTGAGTGTATTTATATAATATAATGTAAAAACCAGCATTAACTATATTAATTGAAATTTGTGGATGTGATATTAAGATTTAAATCAGATAAAAATAATTTATTTGAATATACATTTAATAATTGAATTAATTGCAAATGAATGGAATTAATTATTTAATTATTTCGTTAATTGAAAATTTAGTTTAAATTGGAGAATATTAATGTTATAGATCTTGAGCCAATGTTAATTTCATCAAATTGACATCAATAAATTGAATAATAGAATGGAAGTGAATTTAACAGATTTATTTGAAATTAAATTTATAATGTTGAATTTAATGAAATTGAGAATTAATATTGAAATTCATAAACTAATCATCTCTAAACTGACATTCAAATTTGTTTAAATCATTGTAAATGATTGAGGAATCATAAGTGATGAAATTTGTCAATTTTTGAATTGAAATTTAAAATTTGATTTAATTAGCTAATTTGTTTATTTAATCAATTAGTGGGAAAATAGCCATTTTTTCCATTGACTCGGATTTCGATGAAACTAGTTTCATCGGATCCATAACGGTGAATTATTGTAGGATTTCATGTTTTGTAGCGATCGGACATGTCGTTTGATCGTAAGGACTCACAACGTCTTGAAATTTATGAAATTGAAATCAATTTGGGAAACAGTGATTATAGCGTAACTTCTTCATGCGATGGAATTTAGACTTGAAACCTTTTCCATTGAGTTTAAAATATTTAAAAACATCTATTTTGATATATGGGTTGTTCCAAAGGCGAAACGGGCTTTTCGAGCCATAGATTGTTCAGCACGTTTAATAATCGGGTCCATCTATTCTTTTTCAGTTGTCTATAAACACCCTGTTGTAAACCCTTGCAGCCCTCCATTCCTCATTTCTATACGTACAATTCATTCTATTCCTCATCTCCCTCAGTGACAGACAAACACCTAATTCCAACTGCAATTCAAAATCAAAGCCAAATTTCAAACTCTTCAAATACTATCAAATTTTATATGGATTCGAAGATCTCGAAGAGCGTAACTTAGATCAAATTTCAAAAGTTTTGTTAATGACTCAGATTTCAACGAAACCAGTTTCATCGGATCCATAACGGTGAATTATTGTAGGATTTCAAGTTTCGTAGCGATCGGAATTGTTGTTTGATCATACGGACTCGCAATTCCTTGAAATTTATGAAATCGAAATCAATTGAAATCAATTTGAAAAACATTGATTTTAGCATAACTTCTTCATACGATGGAATTTGGACTTGAAACCTTTTCCATTGAGTTTAAAATATTTAAAAACATCTATTTTGATATATGGGTTGACCCAATTTCGTTCCGGAGGCGAAATGGGCTTTTCGGGCCATATATTGTTCAGCACGTTTATTAATCGGGTCCGTCTATTCTTTTTCAGTTGTCTATAAATCCCCTGTTATAAACCCTAGCATCCCTCTGTTCCTCATTTCTATACGTACAATTCATTTTATTCCTCCTCTCCCTTAATGGCAGACAAACACCTAATTCCAACTGCAATTCAAAATCACAGCCAAATTTCAAACTCTTCAAATACTATCAAATTTTATATGGATTCGAAGCTCTCAAAAATTGTAACTCATATCTGCAATTCGTTTTTCGATTTGAGTTTCGATATGGCCAGAAATCGAGGAAGTATTCTTAGCCGTTCATCGCTCGACGATGAACTTCGTCTGATCGGGAAATCCTTTCTGGATTTTGTAAAGGGGACCGAGGGGAGTCGATCTGTGGCGTTCGTTCGTGGAGTTAACGGTTGGATTGTCGGCAAATTGCGAACTAGGGTTCGTAATTAAATGGCGGCTGCGTGATTTTGGGGGTCTCGATCGTCGTGCCGCGTGCTGCCTGGAGATGAGTGAGGCCGCGACGAAGTCAATGGTGGTGGTCCGACCGTAGGTCATCGTTGGCGTTGCGTGCGATTTCGGCAAGGATTACAGCTTTGTTTTAGCGTTCGCGTATAGGAGTTGTGGAGAAGATGACTGCGCGTTTTCTTGATGATGTGGCATAGGTCAAATTGGTAAATTATTATTTATTTAAATTTCGATTCAAAGGTTCTAACTAGCATAACTATTTCATACGAGGTCGAATTTACGCGCGGTTTCTTGCGCTAGGTTCGTATTGAAATTCCGGACTTTTTGGCGCTGGTTTGGACGGTTTCTGAGACTGGTCAATTTTTGGGTTTAAATTGGATTTGAATTCAATTTAAATTCGAAAGGCGAGTGTTTTAACCCACTCACAACTTCTAAGATTTCTTATGTTTGTTAAATTAAATTTTGATGTGATTTAAAATTTATCTATGATTGTTTGGGCATATATTTAGTCAACATCTCAGTTAGATTGCATTTATTTAAATTAAATTGTTATTTAATTTATTTTTGCATATAAACTGCCTGTTAAATTTTTATTTATTTATTACTGCATATAAACTGCCAGTTAAACAGTTTTAATTTATCATTGAATATAAACTACTAGTAAACACTTATTGTTTATTGTCCGTTCTATAGTGATGTTGTTGTTTATATTGGATGATGATTGTTATAAATGGTTGATGATTGATATTGGATGAATAGATGTTGTATTTTATATTGTATAAACTACAAGTTATTGCGCATTTTCATTTCATTCGGGATTGCGGTTTGAAATGATATATAACCATAATTTTTATTTTAAATTACGGATTGAAATGATAAATATCCGTATCACTTGACCATAGGGTAGAAAATTATATACAGACACCGTGGTCTATATATAAAATACTTTGAAATGATTTTCTATGGTTTTGGAAAGAAAAATACGATTTAATAAATATTAATTTTGATGTTATATAAATACTATTATATATATATATACTTGAATTCTTGAATTTAAGCTATGTATAAAATTGATTAATAAAAATGAGTTTAATAATGAAGTTTGATTGTTTTATATTGTATGGTTAAGTACCTATTTAAGATATTGTATATATAGAGTTTTAAATGACTTAAATGAATTAAGTTGAAAGATAAATATGGAATTGGTTTAAATTGAATTATTTAAAAATTGTACTAGAATAAATTTGATTTGAAGTTTAAATAAAAATGGAGATTGTAAAGGGTGTGATTCTTATAACTTGATTTAGTTTTAAAGAATTTAAATGAATGTAAAGTTGAGATAAATGAATTTATCAAGTTAAATAAATTGAAAAATATCCAGTTGTTTGAAGTTAAAGTTTTACTTAAACTATATTATATTTATTAAGTATACGTTTCAAATCTAAATAATAGCAATTGAATTTGATATATGTGAAATTATCAAAGAGTAAGTTTTGAAATGGTGGAATAATTAAAGCTTTGAAATATATGAAAATTTTATTGGTTTATTGGGGATTTAAATCTATATTTGAAATTGATTTTTGAAGGTGAAGAAGCTATTTTATTATATAATTAAGTAATTTAATATTTAAACCATTTAAGTGGTGTAGTTATATTTCAAAGTTATGAAATTTGAAGTTCTATGTTTTGAAAGGCTTTATTTCAAGTTTTGATTTCGAAATATTATAACTTTGAAAATGTTATGGTTTTAGAAGTGATATATTTTGAAGTAAAAATGATATCATATTGATTAGTTTTTTTTAAAAAAACGAAAATGATATCGTAATTATATGGTTTTGAAATGGATATTATATTTTGGTTTTAAAAGTATAAACTATTTTGAAAAGACCGCGGTGTTATAATAACGATTGGTTGTTAAAGAGACCGGGATCGGAAGTTGTCATACTCTCTGCCAACTCCAAAAACCACTTTAACAACCGTGTATACGGTGGAGATTTCAGAATGAAGTAGGATGGTGGCAGCGTTTCCTCTGAGGTAAATACGTGGACCCGACTCCCGTGAGTTGGCATAAGGTGGCTAAAACAGGAGCGATTCTCGGGCCAAAGAGGTAGCCCCTCTTATCGGACACATCCCTTCGATATTATACTCTAACTTATGGATTTATTCGGTGGCCACTTTTGATTTTTAATTTTGGAGGTGTGGCTCGAGGTGGGCGGTAGCTGCGGCTATGCATTACCACCAGCCTAGATGCGTAATTGGTATATCTACCCTAGCATTTCCTAGTTGTGCCGTGTCATCTACCCTAGCACGCCTTATACGATTTTGGTTTTGTACCATACCTATGGAGTGCCCTCTGACGACGCCCAGTACGGGGGAGATTATGGTACTGTATAGACTATGGGAATATATAAATGTGTTAAGGTGGAAAAGTAAAGCCTTAACGCTATTTAAAAGTAAGTTTATTTTACTAATTGACATTATTATAATAGCGAAATATTACTACATAGTAAATAGTTTAACGGATCCTTAGGAGATGTGAATCCCGAACATCTCTTAAGTAACTGCACTCATATTTATTTCTGTTGATTTAACTCACATAAGATATTTTAATTCTGACTCGAGTGTTTTGTCTTTTCAATTCGCTCGGGTCATTCCGAGCATTTCAGGATTTGAAGATCTTATTCTGGAGGACGAAGACGAAGATTTGTATTAATATTATCTACTATATTATTCCACTACACCATTTTATTCCGCTGCATTATGATTCTATGGTATGTGTAACTCTGATATGTATTGTATAAGTATATTCAAATGTTTTGTAAAACAACTTCATGAACTATATATGTGATTATTGTATTTTATCGTTCCGCTGTGAGATTCTGTTTTATTTTATTTCTTTCTCTACTTCTTCTTATTTACCCGTAACAATCAGCCCTTTTGTATGTATAATAAGTCAGACGTGTGTGTTTTATCGTCGATTTAAAGCGTGCGAAAAGGCGGGATGTTACGTAGGCCAAATAATCGGTATATAGACATGTGTTTCGTATGTGTAAGACAAAGTGATCAATACAATATGCAGGCATTCCACACTTAAAAAGGAAAATAATACAAATGTAATAAGCAGTATAAACGTCACATGCTCCATATAAAGGAGATTAAATGTTACAGTTTGAGTCTAGAAAATTGTGGAGAAGTGTAATACAAGCTTATATGATGGTTCAACGCATGTTGAATATTGTTGTAGCAACTGTTTTTCATCCTCTTTCCAATCTTAAGAGCGATGTCAATAGAAAATGATCATATGGCAAAGTTGAAAGTATTTTCAATGGATATTTTATTGTAGCTCTCCACGCTAATTAGAGTATCAAAATAAGATTGTTCATTTTATTAGATTTAGCTTCATTATTTATCGTTTTATCAATTGGTAAAAAGAAATTATTTTAGATGATAATTGTTTACCATATATTTAAATACATGTCAATATTTTCAATTAGTTTGTACACATGCGCATGTGGAAAAAATTATTGAAGTAAATGCATATTTAATTGACTTTCGCATGTAGTATCTCATCTTTCATTTAATATTAAAAAATATATAGTTAAAATAGATTTCATAATATTGAATTCTAGAACATAAAACCAAAGACACATACACATATATTGAAATATAGAACTTATAAACAAAGACACACACACACATAAGGGTATAAATAGAGGAGAGCAGACTCCGTTGTATCTTGAATATGAATTTATTAACTCAATGTACACACGTGAGGCAAACATCATTGCAAAGAAACAACATTGTAACGTGTCTTACAACATCTACCTTATCATTGCCACCATAATCATCGTCGTAGTTTCATACGTTCATCAACACCACCAAATTCACAACCAAAGCTTTCCAGCATTCATGAGCGGCTTTGAGAGTGAGGAATTTTTATAATTTGATGTTGTGCTAGTAGTCTACAAAAAGAGTGAATTGGGTTGTGTCACGGATTGATATAATATAATTTGAGAATCCATGTTGACACGAGGACGAACGAGTGTATGGATTCATATAGTGGATTATGAAAGTTGATGTGTTTGGTAATTTGCAATCGCATCCGGTTCATAGAATATTAGGATTAAGAAATATGTCGTCGCAACACTACACTTAATGGAGGACCCAATGGATGATTCCAAAAATCAAATTGCTAAATAAAATTTAAAAAAACTTCAAGAAATTGTATCACTTGCTCTGATTAAATAATTGATATAATTTAGCAAATATAATTTTGCTAAAAATGCACCAAGTGCTATGGATCAAATTTTAACAACCCAAATACTCCTCCCTTGGTTTCAACTAGAGCATCCGGTCCTCAAAGTACATGAATATGTTTTATAACACGAAATTTTCCGTGAAACGTAGTTTTCTTTAAAGCATTTATCCTTGTAAAATTAAAATTTGGAATGGTGGCCGGTGGGAATTTTAGCTGGAATAACTATATAAACAACTCAATAACAATACAAAATTTTATATGATATAACAAAGATTTTTTTCTTTTCTTTTCTTTCCCTCTGCCCACAAATGTCTATCTTTTAGATATCTTTCAATTTATTCCTTAAAACTTTAGGAATTTAAGTTATGTATGAGAGCGGATGTATGCTATTTCATGTCATTGCTTATTAACGAATGACTTTGTCCACTTCGGAAAAAGCTACATTTTTAATTGTATCTGCCCAAAATATAAAATCCTAAATGATTGTTTTTATTACTTCTACTGCACACCAGAATAATTAAAGTTTATATGGCCCATAATTGGTCTAATTTCTACTATCCCGATTCCAATTCAACATTATAATAAGACATTTCAACGATTTATTAAAAAAATCAATTTTTTTAATCAATTGCTTAATTATAGTAGCAACGTCAACTTTTTAGCTCATAAAGCAAGCACTGTTTAGTGTTAAATTTAACTATATCATGCGAAATTGTACAAATATAACATTAAAAAAAATTCAAAACATAAACTTCCAAATTAGAACTGATAGGGAGTAAACTTGAGCTTATTATGTAAAAACGTGAATTGATGAATATATTTCTTAAATTTTTATATATCTAATTGTTCGTTCTAAACATGCACATACTCAGACAATAAAATTCAGTGTCAATATAATAGTCTTGTATTCGTAATTCTACCAGTGGGAGTCAATTGATGCATGACTGCTCTAATATATTTGGCTCTTTGTTATTTGTCTTGGTACTTGAGAAAAGTAATAAAGACTTGAATCAACTTAATAATCCATAAAAAAAAATATGAAAATCAGACTCACTAATATAATGCGTCTGATGAATTAGTAGTATAATTCTTCTCCTACGTATCATAAAATATTTAACAAACCAATAGACGGTTAAGCTCAATAATTAGTTTGCACTTCATGCCAAAAAAGATTGATTATATGTTATGTATCACATCATCTGGTATGGGATATGTGATGCACAGGGCCGGCCCCAGGGCAAGGCGACCAAGACGGTCGCCTAGGGCAACACGGCGGAGGAGGGCAACATTTACAGTATCCGTGTTTACAAATTGTCTGGTTGATATAAGTAAAAGGGCATAAGTTTTAATAAGATTATTTGGTCCAGTGGTTTGTTTGCTTCCTTCCTAATTGAACGACCTGAGTTCGAGTATGTCTTCCTGCAATTTTAATTTTTTACCCCTCTTCCATTCTATGTTTGCTTAGGGCAACGAAAGGTGTAGGGCCGGCTTTGGTGATGCATATAGAACATATTAGGTACACTTCCCTTACAAGCTAGATGTAGGGGTGATAGGCGTGAGTTCTACCTAATTAGGTTCGTTACAAGTGGTATCGGAGCAGTTCGCCACTGACAAAAGTTCGAGTCACGAGAGGGGCGACCTGATTTGTTTTCACTTCTTTACGGTCAAAATAAAGTTCGTTTTGTTATTTGTCTTTTCAATCCCTTCTTAATTTGTTTTATTGGGTCGAGAATAATATTTCGGTGAGATGAGCATCAAGCAGGTTTAAAACTATATTTGAAATTTAGCTCACCGAATTGCAAAATATCTCGGGTGAAATAAGGAGATATCAAACTATGATGCTAACAGTTTGGTACCAAGTTGTTATCCTTGACACTTAAACTATTGCATGTTTATTGTCATTTGGCATTTCTAAAAGCTTCTGATTTAGCAACTTGAAGTAGCTTGAACAAGGGAAGAATATAATATTGATGATGATGGAAAATGGTTTCAGAATGACCCATTGAATAATCTAATTTCTCAATGATGCTTCATATATTCTTAGTATAGTAAATATTATCAAATCATGTGAAATTGCATTGCAAACTAAATACTAGATAAATACTATCAAATACCAATTATATTTTTATTTTTTATATAAATGGATGTAACTTTTTCTACTTCATATATGGGAAGGGTAGGAATTAAATATCGAGGAATTACCACATAAATATAGCAGTAACAACTAACAAAACAGAAAAAAAGATGTTATACAAAGCAACTGCCAATAGCTAAAATTATGACTTAGTTATCAGTGATAATTCAAACTGCCCCAAAACAAAATTAAACAATTATAAATAAAGTGTATTATAGGATGAGACTTTAGGTGATGCCACAGAAAACAAGCTAATGCAATAAAGTAATGAATTTCGCGACTCGTTCCCTAATAATCCAGCTTCTGAAAAACAAAAGATATAGACAAGATCGCAGTAAACATAATACAAAATACGCTAAACAATCACACAATCAAAATCATAAGAAGTAATAACTATTGATTAAATTCAGAATCACCTTATTTGGGGGAAAATTTCAATGAAAACAAGCAAAGAATGAAATGGTGGCACTATTGGAAGCAACCAGGCGGTAGGCCGCCTACCGCGGTGCCCGGACCTAGTGGCGGTGAACTTAGCACTGCACTTTTCGAAATGAAAAGTGCGTGTAGTGTGTGTAAATATACACAATACTGTTTTAAGCGTGCCAGGAGCTGGATTAGGGATCTGTGTGGGCAGGACTGATTAGCTTAGTCCAACTTACAACAATTAAGCATTGTTTATGCATAGTGTTCCATTAACATAAATTATTCCTAAGGGAAAAATAGGCGGATCTTATATATACACGTATACATATGTATGTATGTGTGTTGTTTTGATACTTTTATTCTTTTTTGTATTTCCATGACGCTAAAAGTTTGAAGTATGTGCGTTTCAAAATTCATATTACATCGGTTGTTACTGGAATGACGCACGTAATTTAAGTAGGAAAGATGTATTGTCTTCATTTATAGTACGAAAATAAATGAAGATGGTTAATAATGAAACCTTATTTTGATGATATGAAAAGTGTAAAGCAGAAAGTTTGTAAATCCGTGGCATAAATTTTACTCGAGATGCTTTTCTAAGAGTTTGGTATGTAAGTTATCAACTACGTATTTCTCCATAATAGGGCAATGGTTCCATGGAGCAGCATTGGTTGATTTAATTAAACCCGGATTCTTCTTCATTGTATTTGTTGTGTTATATTAATAAAATTATCAATTTTAGGTTTGAACTAATATTCAGTAACTGCAATTTTTTGATTGTTTCAATCTTTTGCATTTCTTGTTATTAAACAAATTGTGTGGTTGTTATTTATTTTGTATGTATTCGATATGAATTTGCTAATACAATGTCTTTTGTTTGGTGTTTGTATTCTTATTATTTTTTTCTTTATGTATCATTCCTTGTTCCTTAAATGTATCCAATCTTCTAAAATGTGTTATATAAAACTTGTACAAGCTTGATTCTTGTTAGATGATACATATAATTTTCTTTATATGTTTACTTTTGGAAGTAGGTGGGGAGAAGGAATTATTTTAGTTTATAGTATGAAAATAAATAAATAAACATAAAACAAAGTTGTGTTTTATTGGCAGGAAAAGGGTAAACAGAAAAAAAACTAATAAATATACCATTAATTATAATCCATTGTTAAATTTCTTAACGCTATATTCATAAGTTACCAAATGGAGTACCATGCAAGCTAAATGATCGGCTAATGGAGACCCAACTACTAAGGAAATCAATTACACATTCATAACATTATAGATAACAAAATTATTTATTCAAAGAACATTCGTATTTGTTAAGAAAATGAAACTTCCTAAGGACGTATTTAGTTATGGGAAAGTTAGAGTGACTAGTGCACAATTTTAAGCAAATTAAAATTTTGACACTTATCCAAATTACACTCAAGATTTATTCCCTAATACCCTGTCCATGAATACTTTTCTTCTTGGTATTTACTCATCAAAATACACTCACCATATGTACTTTGCTCTTTCTTCTAACCAGATCACTCTCGATCCGATACAAAATCTATTTACCCACATTTATACTTCTTTTATACTTCATCTTCATTTGATTTGTAATCGGTTGGGTTTGTTAAGTTTTATTGAGAAATAGAACTACACAGGTTATTTGGAGTTGTTAAAACACTATGTAGATTAAAAAGCTTTAAACTACATAGAGTTATTGGTTTTGCTTTAATCATCGTGCATAAGAGTTATCGAACATACGAAGAAATTATTTTCAAAAAATAATGAAGGAGCAGTTTCAAAAAAATAAAAATTATCAAATGAAGTTGTAATAATTATCATCGGCTTTTAGTGTTAAGTTAATATTAATTATTTTCATAAACAAGTAAAAATTAACATGATTAGCATGTTTCTGACATTTTCTGACTTGCTAATCCATGGTCAAGTGGGAAACCAATAGATTAGAGCTCTATTGCTTCATCCCTACTCAAACATCAATCTTAACTCTCACAAATAGATAAGTCTTACTTCATCGACCTTTTGTGTTAAGCATTGTTAATTACTTTTCAAACAAGTAATAAAAAATTAACCGTTTGGCCATTAAGCAATTGTACCCCTTTTCTAAACCTTTTTTTTATACTTTTAAAACCCGTTTTGAATTGATGAACATATGTATAATAATATATTTACCAAAACGTGTTATGTAAATAAACAAGTCAAAAGATATTTTATTCGTAAGATATAAAATAGTCAAGATATTTCTTAAAAAGCCATACATACTTAAAATGTTTTTAAAATAGTTTATATTTCTTATAATAGGTTTTAAAACATTTATCCAAAACATTACTTAAAAATAACTACTTTATAATTTTCATAAAATATTGCTATCAAATGAAGTTTTGGCCACTTTTCGAGATGTTACTTAACCTTTTACTATCAAAGCTTTTAATAACAATAAAAACACATATAAAACATTATAAAAATGGTAAGAAATCCCTAAGGATCTCTCTACAAAGTTCCATATAAACAGCGAATAACAAAGCAATTCCGAACTGTATTTACAATGACAATCGCTATAAGTGCACTTTCAAGTCCGAGTCTAATCTAAACCAAAGTCCATCTATAACCAATATGATTAGTTCCAACGTTTTGTCACAAGTCATATAAGTCCGTTCATGTCCATTCCAAATCCATTCATATGGATCAAATATGCTTCTTGTTTTCAAACAAGAATCAAACGAATGTTTTTAACAATGTCGATAACAATTCATCAACTTAAACATAATCAAAACACAAACATATATATGTTATATTTTTCATTCAAAGAGGAGTGTTAACTCACCTTTAATGCAACGACAACCAAGATCCAAGCAACCCAAGTCCAACCCTACCTTGCAACACTTCTTCTTCCACCTCCTTACTTTGCACTTGCTTTTGGTCCTTCCCATCTCAAATATTGTTCATGTCCTCCTCCTCCATGAGGAGCATGGCTTCACGTCTTCAACTTTTAACTATGTGGAAGGGGTTATAATATTTCCCCAAGGCTTCACACTAAATCTATGATGGTTTGGACAAGATTTGCAAATATTTTATTTAGAATAGAAGAGAAGAAGGAGAAGAAGAAGAAATTAAAGAAGCTTGGTTTTGGCTTGTGAATTTGTGATTTATTCCATGGGTATACCCCTCCTTACTTCGGATCCAAATGGTGCTCTATTAGCTTGCTCTCATCCCCTCCCCCAGACAATGCCATGGAAGCTTACCTCCGACCACTTCTCTTCTACATCACATCTCTTTTATGTTAATTACACTTATACTCTTCTCATGATAATATCTCTTATACATAAGAACATTTTAGAACCTTTCAAGCTTTATGAAGAGGAGAGTGAGTTAATTAGTTTCCAATGTGTTCAATTTATTATTAGATAAGTGCACAAGAGTTTGGAAAACCTGTATCGATTCAAAAGCTTTTATCATAATCCAATTTTCGGTCACATTATCGATTTTTTTTAAAAAATATTTTTGTGAACAATTTTAAAAAAATAAGTTTCTTATTATTGTTCATTAATTAAATGATGTCTAAAAAGGTTATAAAATCATATTTATAACACTTATTATATTTCAAAACGTACGATATTCGAAGATGAAGTGTTCAATTTTCCAAGTCGCTATATTCTCCCCCATTTAGAACATATTTTCCTCGAAATTCAAACAAGAACAAAATTAAAGAAGATGGAAGAAACAAGATACATATATAGAGTATTATTGAAACTATATACAAACTAAACTGCAAACCCAAATGCATACTAAGCAACTCTGGTGAGTTACGATACAAGATAAAAAGGAATCCTATTCTATAAGCAACTCTGGATGGATCTCCTTCAGACCATCCTCCATTTTTTGTACCATCCTGAGCATCCTTGATCCACGGTACTTTTAACCTTAACGTTGGAATAGGCACACAAATACTCAAATAGTATTCTCAATTATTAGGAACCAATGCTCATGGTTTTCTTAGGTTCAAAACTCTCCCATCATCCGGGACGGTAAACAATCTACTAAGCATACCTCATGCTCAACAGCCTCAAGTCATTACTTAGACGATTATTCGTGCCACCGCATAATAAATCCGAGAGTCATTCGTCAAACTCTTCATAAGCCAACATAACTTATCATATAAATGTACTAAAGCCCATACAATGCCCATGAACCATCCTTGCACAATATACGATCTGATCACTTAATCTTAAATTTCACTTCCACACAAGTATAGATCACTTGACATCTTTAATGCGGACTCTGATTTGGTCTCTTGATTAGAAACCTCCGTTCTCCTTGCATAGTCGCATATTATGATAGAAAACATTGGGATGGTATCACAAATCCATATAAAGTGTTCTCATCAAGAATCGGGTGAAAAATCCTTCTTCGGACCGGCGTTAACCACCTCGAAATCATGTACTCGAATATCGGATCAAGATTAGTTACGTAAATAAAAGTATTTATGTACGACTTACATATTTATCCTAGTTTCTTAGCTATACTAATTCCTTTTTAATCACATTCATTTATATAATTAATATCTCATTCATACTAAAACCATTTATGAATCAATGCATAAAAACCTAACTTCAAGTTTACCCACATTTAATAATTTAAGTCCATACTTGTATAATACTCCTTTGTATCCTAAGAGCATATATAAAGCATCACTTTATTTTACTTAACAAGTGTGTTTGACAAATTTAAACTAGTTTTTAACTTACAATGTTCTTAAATTCAAGTGTTATATAAACTCACTTTATATTTTTGAAATTCCTTAGTTTTAAGTTCTATAATAACTGCAAAGTTCTCGACTTTCCAAAATCATCGAAAATTTCGTTTCATTTTAAAAAATGGAAACTACAAAACAACATATCATACATGATGCACTAACATACTTTCCTAATGCCTAGCTACATATGTCCATGAAATAACTTAACAAGAGAACTTTAGAACTAAACATCGGTTTTCATGCCAAATCATTTTGAAATAATATATACATATAAATTTCGTATTTCAAATCTTACTTTGGGATTAAATCAAGCCTGTTTCATCAAACAATTTTGTAGCATATCACATTTAGAAACCCAAAAATAAGCGTCGATGATGCTGCAATTATCATCGAAATTATTTTCAAGGGACAAAGGTGAATTCAGTACATCCAAACCATACTTTTGGTACTCAACCAAAATCATTTTAAAGCAGTACTAAATACTTCGTACAATAATACTAAGTATCATGACCTCAATCTCCTAAACTAAATTTTAAAATATTTACTTTGAAATAATACTATTATTGTTTTTGCTAAAATCTTGAAAAAACATTTTCAAAGACTTCGGGGTTTAAGTTCTCAAATTCTCTATTTTAATCCTCTCTGTTTACAAACTATATTTTATAAACTTACTTATATGAACTTACTTTCTTATATAAATCTTTTCAAAATTATTCATTTTATAAAATATTATACCTTTCCTTTTTATTATAGTAAACATCTTTTACTAAAATTTTTTTTGATAAAAGGTACTTAATATTGAAAAACAAAAGAGCATATATTTCCTTGATATGCCTCATTAAAACCTTACAACCCCTCTAACCTATATGGGTACCTTGTAAGGAAAAAGTGTACATATCAATTCCATATATTAACAATACAACAATCCAATTGTTGGACCAAGCTATCAAATAGATGGAGGAGAAATAACACAGAAGAAACACTCTCAAAACCATCCGTACGAGCAGCTGGCACCAGAAACAAACACTCACTAAAATACAGTACTACTATAAGAAAAACAAAAGACAGGTCAACAAGTCGAAATAACTTCTGATGCTATCCATCAAGGAGGAGAGAGGAAACCTAATCCCTAAAATCACAGATCGAAGTCAAAATTCGCCATGGGAATGAAGCAACTGACGAAATCATTTATAAGGAAAAAGAGTCTTTACAAACTCTCGCCACGAACCAATCTGCAGTCGTTCAAGAGGGTCGGAAGTGGACATGGGGATCCGACATCAAGTTGAGATTCACCAAGATAAGTCTTTCTTCTGAGTTTAGTTCACCAAATTGAGTCCTTTGTTGAATAAGGTGTTTGTTGTCTAGAAGAATATGTTTGATTCTTAATTCGAATGGTTGTTCGATTCCCTTAAAAACTCGGTTATTCCGTTCACACCAAATGTTCCATAAAATATTAGTGAAAATGATGCTAAAAATATTAGCATTGGAAGATTTCATTTGTTCCTGAGCTTTTTTAAAAACAGTCAGAGTAGAGTTGATTTCAAAATTGGAATAACCTGTTATATTAAGCTTGGGTAGAATATCCATTAGTATACTCTTCGAATATGTGCATTGAAAGAAGAGATGGTCTCTGTCCTCATTATGGTTATCACATAAAACACATTTTTGATTTATGTTCGGGGACCATTTGCTAATTTTGTCTTTAGTATTCAATTTGTTTTTAATGGCAAGAAGGGAGCATATAGACATTTTAGGTGCACATCCTTTTTCCCAAATAAAGTTGATCCAGTCAAGTTCAACATTTTTGTTTCTAAAAGTATTCCATGTTGATTTCAAAGAGAATTGCCCTTGTTTGCTAGGAATCCACCACCAATAGTCATGATTCATGTGGTGATGAATGGGAGTTTTCCTTACATCATTATGTGTTTGCATGGGAACGAAATTAAGATTTTGTTTCCAGCTATTATTTGAAATGAGCTGCGAAACTTGTTTATGACAACCATTGAGAATTCTCATGCAGTTCCAACCATAAGTGTCAATTAGAGAATAGCCTTGTAGCCACGGGTCAAACCAAATGTCAGTGTTAACACCATCCACAATTTTCCTGTTATGTATCCTTTACACCATTGTCTTGCACGTAGAATGGTTTTCCAAGTATGGGAAGCATTGTTATCAATGTTGATAGTCCAAAAGTTATTCTTTTTGCAATACCTATTATGCATCCATTTTGCCCATAAAGAATTTCCATTAATGTAGTTCCATAATAATTTAGTTGTAGCAGCTACATTTAAGTCCTCAATTTTTCTGATACCCAATCCACCTTCACTCTTGGTTTTGCATACATCATTCCATTTCATATTATGTGACTTGGATTTCCATAAAAAGTTTGAACAAACTGAATTTATCCTTTGAACAATTGATGCAGGGAACTGGGAGACTTGAAGCCAGAAAATCTTCAATGGTTGGATAACAGTTTTGATAAGTTCAGCCCTACCACCTATATTGAGAAATCTGGTTTGCCAATGATTAAACTTTTTGTTAATTTTGTCAATAAGCCATCCAAAGTCTCTAGACTTCAAAGAATTATTAGAAAGAGGAATCCCTAAATAAATGATTGGCAGATTATCAAGTTTGAACTTAATAAGATCAACTATCTCCTGTTTAAATTTGGCACCTTTACTGAAGAAAATTTTGGATTTGTCAGTGTTTAATTCAAGGCCTGAGAACTTTTTCATATCTTGAAGAATTTGATGAATGGTTTCTGCATTTTTAATGGTTGCTTTGACCATAATTAAAATATCATCAGCATATAGAAGGTGATTAATCATCGGCTCTACTTGATATATTGGGCTGATATTGCCTTTAATAAAAGCTATGTCCAAATTTAGAGTGAGGAATTCCATTACCATAGCTAATAAGTAAGGGGAGAGAGGATCCCCTTATCTTATTCCTCTCGTGCTATTAATGAAACCATGTGGGGATCCATCAATTAAAATAGAAAACAAAAAGGTAGATATACATTCATATATGATATAAGCAAAGGTGACAGGAAAACCCATGGATATCAGCATATGATGGATAAATTCTCTATTGATCTTGTCATAAGCCTTGTGTAAATCAATTTTCAAACAAAAATTGCTTGTGTTTTTCCTATTAAAGCTTCTGACCATTTCATAGGCAAGAAGTGAATTTTCAGAGATAACTCTATTAGGGATGAAAGCATTCTGATTAATTGAGATTAAATCATTCATATATGCTTTCATTCTGTTGCTGTGACGCCCCACCTCTATACCCACGCTAGCCAAGGACACTACGGTGTAATGCCGTCAACTAGCACGGAGAATAAGGCTGTTGAGGAGCGACCATCTGTATAATTGCTTTGTGTGAGTACCGATATGCCAGATAAAATATAACTTGCATAGAGGACATCCGACATACCGACACAAACTCAAAGCTACTACACAGTGGCTATTATGTCTTCGGAAACAAATATAGAAATAAACATAACACAAATCAGTCACAGATAATTCATATCACAAAGGCGGAAATAGATATGAATATATATAACACATAAAAGTGTTCATCAGAGTAGTGGTCTGAAAGATCCACAATAACACAAAAGAATAGCAACATGTGCTATACAAAAGAATACGTATACATCAAGGAGTCTAAATCTCAAATGTATACAACCAAAAACTACTAAACTAGAGTAGTTAGCCAAAAGATCAGATGATGGTCCGATAAGGAGTCAAGTAGAAGCACCTGTAAAATCTCAATCTGACCCGAGTATTATTTAAGAAAAAAATAATAAACGGATCAGTCTAGCTATAAATATCAGATGAAACGATATAGAATGAGAGATATGACTAAACACATAATAATCACAATGCCAAGCTGTGATATATATAAGTAATTGAAAATCAACAAGAGATTAATCAATATCACAAAATCTACGCAAGAATCAAAGAAATGTCATACTCCTTATTTCGTTCACCAAACCATAAATATTGACGATTATATCAATGTCAATCACAAAAGTCAATGACACACAAATTCACCAATGCACAAATCTTGATAAAACTTATCAATGGAAATCATGGAAATTGGTGAAACACAAATTCAAGAAATCATCTCAAGAAATCCAGAAATCACAAGAAAAAGGATGGCCAATCCCGTAAAGATGAGCCGGAGCTCCTCCAAACAGGGTATAGTCCCCCATTGCGGACATTGAGCCGAAGCTCCTCCTAGTGAGTCAAAACTCCTCCTGACAGGGTATAGTCCCCCATTGCGGACTTTGAGCCGAAGCTCCTCCTAGTGAGCCGAAGCTCCTCGTGATAGGGTATAGTCCCCCATTGCGGACTTTGAGCCGAAGCTCCTCCTGGTGAGACGAAGCTCCTCCTGACAGGGCATAGTCCCGCATTGCGGACTTTGAGCCGAAGCTATTCCTGGTGAGCCGAAGCTCCTCGTGACAGGGTATAGTCCCCCATTGCGGACTTTGAGCCGAAGCTCCTCAAAAAAGAGGTACAGTCCTCCATGTGGACAAAGAGACATCACACAATTGCTAGTCTAAATCACAAAATGATCGTCATGATCAACAAGAAGTGTCAATTACGATAAACTAGTAAATATATGAGCTTAGCTTCATGTCCCATAACCACTAGCTTAACTTAAATATTTACGAACAAATTGTAGATCTCCACTAGAAAATTGTCACAAGAGATTCAATCGAACAAGTCCACTTAAATAATCCTCTTTCCCGAAAAGTTAAAACTTTCAAAATTACATTTTTATTTTTATGTAATAATCTTTCTACAAAAATTTACATTTTTACAAGTCAATGTATCATGTCTGACTGTCTCATCAAAGCGTTTAGGAGATTCTTATCGATAACGTTGATCAAGCGCACCGACCAGAATTCTTAAAACACTAAATGGGCAATACAATCACAAAATCATATTCTATAAGATAAGTAAGTTTCTCAAAAACTTCTAAGAATATTCTTTGTTCGTTTTAAGAACAAAAATCCAGTTATACTTCTAAATAAATCTTATGAAAAAGATATGCAAAAATTTTAAATTGCTATTTTCATCCGAAATCAATAAGTGCAAAAATGGAATCATCGAGATATTCGATAGAATGCTCGATACCTAAAATGGATGAAATAAGCTGGATAAACTGAATGACATAATAATTCATCCATAGGAATCATAACAAGTGCGGAATGCGGTAAGTGGAATGCTAACTTCCGCAACTCGTAGCAAATGAAAACCGGTGGTAAGGTCGAGCTGAAAAGACCTTTACACTACTCAAAAGATTGCTTAGGTGACAGTCCTAAGACAAATTTAAAAATACCGGAAAATTTCTCAAACTACATGAATGAGAGAAATAACACTTTCCTTATAAGTGGGCTTAAGGAATAAAATGATGCCATCAAGTTGGAATCAAAATCATAAAGGAAAAATAGAAATCTGCTTAACAGATTGAAAATGTTGAAGATGAATAGTCTACGCGGGACAAAGGATATGGCCTCATAATAATTAAGCCAATCCTTACAAAAGTAAATTCCGAAGCCTAAGTAAAAATCGGCTCGGACAGAAAAATCGCATAAAATAATTTCGACATCAATAAAGACAAATTGAGTATTGCGGATCTACCATCCGGATTCACAATCCTCAAAGAAGTCATCAAGCCCAAAATATTCAAAGAAAAAGAATCGACAAGTTCTTTTGATATAAAAATAATGAGATGAAACCCATATCAAAAGAACTCGAATAAGAAGGGCACGAAATAAATGATGCCATCAAGGATTGAATGTAAAATGCCTTGACTGAGAGAAGAGTTGCCAGGGGCTTGCAGCTTTTCTTCTCTCTTGCTTTGACGCTTGGGACACGAAGATATATAATGATCCGCACTTTTGCAATAGCGGCAAGAAATAGGCCTTGGACACCTATTTATATAGTGGTCCCTAGAGCCACAATTGTAGCATTTTCCACGATTAAGGATGGGAGTATTTGCTATAGAAGTCTCTTGCTTCGCCCTCTTGTTAGAATTAGGATTTTTGAACCTAATAAAGGGATGCCTCTTCTTATTGTTGTTGGAGTTCGGTTTGGCACTCCCAACCTCGACATCACTTTCTCTATCGGCCTCTTCAAGACGAAGAGCGATATCAATAAGCTGATCAAATGAAACCTCAAGTTTCAGAAGTAATGGCTTCTTAAGATTCTTATTCAAGCTATAGACAAATCTCTGATTTTTCTTCAATGGGGTATTTATATACTCGACCCCGTACTTAGAAAGAGATTCGAAAGATGCGAGATAGTCTGTCACAGAAGATTCACCTTGAACAAGGTCTACGAAACGCCGAGCTAAATTTACTTTTTCAGCCTCCGGCACAAATTTCAATTCGAACCGTTCCCGGAATTGCTTCCAAGTAAGATCCGCTTCGATAATCTCCAAAGTCAAGAGCTCATACCAATCTAACGCTCTTTCTTGGAGCATGCTAGAAGCCACTTGGACTCGATGTAGATCAATAAGGTTCATGCGAGTAAAGATGCGATCGCATGATTTGAGCCAAGCTTGAATTTCTATAACACCCTCGGATCCTTTGAATGGCCTTTCACCCAAATCGGTATAGTCTCTGCACAAGCGTGCAAAACCGGATCTAGGATGAGTAGGCTCTGGATTGGGTCCAGCTGCTTGAGCATTCTTTACAAGATCAAGAAGCTGCTGGGCAGACATGAATACTCCATCCTGAGGAGTAGCACTAGATTGACCGGCGCTGAGACGGCCTGGTCTAACCATTTCTCTTCTTTAAGAAAGAAAGAAAGAAGAGGAAAAAGTTATTCTCAAAATAAATATCAAGCAACCTTGATAGATAAAACAAGGAATCATAAAGAAAATAGGATGAATCGGTATGAAGACTCGAATAAAATCCTAAAGCACGACTCCTAAGAAAGACTTAGGACATGATCCCTGCTAGAATATTCTACATTGTTCCGAAGTTTGGCTCTGATACCAAGCTATGACGCCCCACCTCTATACCCACGCTAGCCAAGGACACTACGGTGTAATGCCTTCAACTAGCACGGAGAATAAGGCTGTTGAGGAGCGACCATCTGTATAATTGCTTTGTGCGAGTACCGATATGCCAGATAAAATATAACTTGCATAGAGGACATCCGACATACCGACACAAACTCAAAGCTACTACACAGTGGCTATTATGTCTTTGGAAACAAATATAGAAATAAACATAACACAAATCAGTCACAGATAATTCATATCACAAAGGCGGAAATAGATATGAATATATATAACACATAAAAGTGTTCATCAGAGTAGTGGTCTGAAAGATCCACAATAACACAAAAGAATAGCAACATGTGCTATACAAAAGAATACGTATACATCAAGGAGTCTAAATCTCAAATGTATACAACCAAAAACTACTAAACTAGAGTAGTTAGCCAAAAGATCAGATGATGGTCCGATAAGGAGTCAAGTAGAAGCACTGTAAAATCTCAGTCTGACCCGAGTATTATTTAAGAAGAAAATAATAAACGGATCAGTCTAGCTATAAATATCAGAGGAAACGATATAGAATGAGAGACATGACTAAACACATAATAATCACAATGCCAAGCTGTGATATATATAAGTAATTGAAAATCAACAAGCGATTAATCAATATCACAAAATCTACGCAAGAATCAAAGAAATGTCATACTCCTTATTTCGTTCACCAAACCATAAATATTGACGATTATATCAATGTCAATCACAAAAGTCAATGACACACAAATTCACCAATGCACAAATCTTGATAAAACTTATCAATGGAAATCACGGAAATTGGTGAAACACAAATTCTAGAAATCATCTCAAGAAATCCAGAAATCACAAGAAAAAGGATGGCCAATCCCATAAAGATGAGCCGGAGCTCCTCCAGACAGGATATAGTCCCCCATTGTGGACATTGAGCCGAAGCTCCTCCTGGTGAGTCAAAACTCCTCCTGACAGGGTATAGTCCCCCATTGCGGATTTGAGCCGAAGCTCCTCCTGGTGAGCCGAAGCTCCTCGTGACAGGGTATAGTCCCCCATTGCGGACTTTGAGCCAAATCTCCTCCTGGTGAGCCGAAGCTCCTCGTGACAGGGTATAGTCCCCCATTGCGGACTTTGAGCCGAAGCTCCTCCTGGTGAGCCGAAGCTCCTCGTGATGGGTATAGTCCTCCATTGCGGACTTTGAGCCGAAGCTCCTCAAAAAATGAGGTACAGTCCTCCACGTGGACAAAGAGACATTGCACAATTGCTAGTCTATATCACAAAATGATCATCATGATCAACAAGAAGTGTCAATTACAATAAGCTAGTAAATATATGAGCTTAGCTTCATGTCCCATAAACACTAGCTTAACTTAAATATTTACGAACAAATTGTAGATCTCCACTAGAAAATTGTCACAAGAGATTCAATCGAACAAGTCCAAGAATTAACCGACGAAGTAAACGCAAGCGTTTCATACCACTCGTTTTACTAAGCCGTTTAATTATATTTCTCATACGGATGAGGTAAAGGTTTGTATATACTAATAGATTGGAAAACGGTTTAAGAAACGAGCTTTGTAATAAAATAGTGTTGAAATCATTTGAAGAAAGAGTTTTGATATTTACTATTAGTATAGAAAACCTTTATATTTTAAAAGTGACAAATCACAAACATGATTGTAGAAACAATCAATCACTAAAATTCACATACGAAGACGTGAATAAAATCCAAAGAAATCGATAAAAGATCCATCGAAATGGATATTCAAAAATCCCTAAGAAAAGAAGTCATCAAAGTCGATAATAAATGATAACAAAGAATAGGGAAATAACACGAATCGATTAAATTTGGAAACCACACAAAATAGGCGAAATAGGCAAAATATCATCAGGTCGGTCGGCCGGCTACAGAGCTCGGTCGACCGCACCAGAAAAACAGAAATGCTCGGGGTATCAGGTCGGTCGACCGGCCCAGGGGCTCGGTCGGCCGAAGCCTGTAACCAGCACTTCCAAAACAGAGGCAGGAAGTGCCTGGGTAGCAGGTCGGTCGACCGGACCCTGAGTTCGGTCGGCCGAACCTGTAGCCAGCACTCCCATGCCAATTTAATAAATGCCATCCCCTCCCAAAATGCTATCGGTCGAGCAACGGCACTAAGGGTTTACGCCAATCGACTACCCGGCCATATAAGCTCTTCCTTGCATCACCAAAAACACATTCAAACATCAAAGTTAGAATTTTTAAAGGTTTGAACCCAAAACACTAAAAATTAGAATATTCACCAAATCAATCCAAACCAAAAGCAATTGCATAAGAATAAGCGTTAGGAATTCTTACCTAACAATCGAAGATAAATATAAGCATAGATGTGAGATAAAAATCTCACCTTTGAACCCAAATCAATGAAGGAGAAGCTTTAAAAACAAGCTAAGATCAATTCCTCTTCAATAACAACTCAAGAAGCTTCAATCTAAGCTTAAAAGAGAAACATTTTCTAAATTAGGTTTAGGAATTTTCTGAAATCAAAGAGAGAATGAGTTGGAGAAGAAGAAGGAGATGCTTGCTAGTGGGTTCTCTTTGATTTTGGAGCAAGAACTTGAGCTCGCAAGAGGAACTAGGGCTTGGAGTTTCTAATTCCCATTCTCTTCCACCATTTTTGCTTAAGCTTGAGTGTTAGGAATATGAAATGAAGTAATGAAGAGTTGGAGTGGGTTGGAACTGAGTTAGTAAGTGGCTAATGGGTTCAGCCCAAACCAAAGCCCTAAGTGAAAAAGGTCAAAATTCTACTATCTCCAAACATATCGAAATTTATACTCAAAAAGGTCACAAACGTCATTTTGAACTCAATGGGGGTGGTCTCGAGTCCCAATTCGACTATTTGCAAAAAGTAGCTTTTTGGACCAAAATCCGACGAACGATAAAATATTTAAATATAAAATCGATAAATATGCGGGTTGTTACAGTTGCATAACAGATTGGCTAGGATTTTGTATGTGACATTACAAAGCGAGATAGATCGAAAATCAACTATGTTCTTAGCTTCTGGAATTTTTGGTATAAGGCAGATGAAAGTATGATTAATTTCTCTAATGATTTTTCCAGTTTGAAGAATACCATTCATAGCTTCCAAAATATCCATTTTGATGCTGTCCCAATCGATTTTATAAAATTTAGAATTAAATCCATCTGGACCAGGGGAGCTATTATCATTAATCTGAAATATTGCCTCTTTTATTTCTTCCATCGAAAATGGTTTACACAGATTGGTTTTCGCATGTTCTGACAGAACTTTCTTGCAAGTAATGATTGGAAATTGATTTGAGGCTTGTGGCAATTGAAACAGATCAGAGAAATAAGAAACAGCTTCTTGGGCTAAATTTTCTGATGATGATGTCCATATTCCTTGCCTATTAATAGAAAATTTGTTTCTTCGACATGATTTGGACACTGCAATTTTACTGTAAAAAAAATGTGTAGGCCTGTCTCCTTTGAGTAGCCAATTGATTTTCATTTTTTGATCATTATCAATGGCAATTCTTCTCATCATTTCATGCAACGCATCATAACCATTAGTATAGATTTCCAGGAGATTGACATCCAGTGGGTTGCTAACTAATTGATTATATATGTTGTTATTGTGATCTTTCAACTTATTAATCATTAGTTGCATATTAGGTTTTGTACTTAACCAATTCTTCAGATTGCTTTTCACCCTTTACATCTTGCAGATCAGCTTATACAAAGGGCTACCAGGGAGATTAATAACCATCGCTTCAGTGATGACTGTGTTATAATCAGGGCATGTATGCCAAGAGTTCTTATATTTAAAAGGTATTTTCCTCTTTCTAAAATTCTGAATTTGTAGCATAACTGAGATAGGGGTATGATCGCTCAGCGAATGATTGCCAAAATTAATGCCAAAATTATCAAATTTGTCTAACCATAGAGAATTAACAAAAACTCTGTCTATTTTACTATGTATAGAGAAAGAATTACCTCCTCGCCAAGTAAAAAAATTGCCAGTGAAGTTAGGTTCAACCAACTTTGATAAATTTATACAGTCCATAAAATAGGGATAACCATTGGAATTAAAACTACCGTTATTCATTCTTTCATTATAATGAAGAATAGAGTTGAAGTCACCTGCCACAATCCACGGTAGATTAACTATTTTAGATAGCGAAATGATATCTTCCCATAAAACATTGCGATTTTCTTCGTCGTTATGAGCATACACAATGGTGCAAACAACACTAATATCATTAACGTTATGCATGATACTGGTTATGTGTTGTTCTGTGGTGTGAAGAATGATATTAGTCCAAACCAAAGAATCCCAAAGTATAATAATACGACTTTTCCGATCACAAATGTTATGAGACATTTTCCACTTATTATCCATTTTATTCATGAAGTATTCAATGAATTTAGAGAAAGTTTATTTTCTAGAATTCCTATAAAGGAAAACTTATTCGAAGTAATGATTTTTAAAATTTCTAGTTGTTTGCAGGGGCATTCATCCCCCTTATGTTCCAGATTAGGAACTCCATTAACAAACATTATTAGGAGTGCTACTTTCTTCTAGAGGAGTAGCTTTCCCCGTGGTCTTGGCTTTTTTAGTTTTTTTTTTCCTTTATTTTTTAGCTGTATAAATAGATTTGACCATGCAGTGTTCTCCACAACATCAGAGTTCGAAGAAGCTTTGAATTCAAAAGGAGCCTCCTCTGGTCTCAATTTGCGAATTGTTTTCGATCTAGCTATGGATGATGAATCCGAGTTATAACAACCAGTCCGCTGATTGGTAGGAGGGTTATCTTGTAAGATAGCAGCATTTCCAGTAGCGTTGGATTCAACAGAATTACTTTCTGGATTCATATTGAGGTTATCTGCATTCTTATCTGCATTCTTATCTTTAGACGAGCTGTCCAATTCATCAGACATATTGTGATCTTCGGTAGAAACATTGGTCATGTAGTCCTTGTTTGAAAGAACTGTAAACATGTTGTTCTGTGAGATTTGATTAGATTTTGGATTGTCTATATTGAACTTTGGACTGTTTTGTTTGTACTGGTCTGTTGCATTGTCAATCAATTGCTGTTTCTGATTCATGTTTTCCATTCCAAAGAACTGTCCGTTATTGTCTTTGTTAATGTCACAATTATTTGGGATGGTTTCAGTGTGATCTATTATCATTTCAGAATTTTCCATTTCTGTGGTATGATTCTTTTTTGGCACCCATACTTTAGTGAATTGACAGTGAATATCTGTGTGACCAAAACTTAAGCAATTGGAACACGCGACAGGCTTCCATTCATAAACTACTTCTTGCCAAGTTATTTCATCTCTCTCATTTACAATAGGAAGTTTACTAGGGTAATTAAAATTATTGTCAATTTCAATAAGCACTCTAGCAAATGCAATCTTTATGATTCCTTCCATAAATTTGTCAAGTTTGATAGGAGTTCCGAGCACAGAAGCAATACGACTAATCCCTTCTTCTGTCCAATAATCAAGTGGCAGATTGGGGAGGCAGATCCAAATCGGAATAGAATGCAGTAATTCTTTATTAAGTTGCATTCCAGGATGCCACCTCTTTATCATCAACAGTTTCTTATTATAATAGTATGGTCCTCCTTCCAACACATTTAGACAGTCTTGCTCTTTGTTGAACTTAATCACATAAAAACCATTTTCCATCGAAAAAATCGAAAATTCCTCGACTGGTTTCCAAACTCTGATGATATACTTTTTGAAATAGGGATAGTATGGTTTAGGGCCTACTACATAGACTACAATGGCATTATTCCATTGTTTTCTAGCGTTCATAATAACTTCAGTGGACATTTTAGCGCATTTTATAGAGTTGACTTCTCGAGGCTGATAAAATTTCAGTGGAATAGGAAGTGGAATATTATTACCTTTGACAATTTCGTTCCACGCTTTACTCTTTTGGGATGCGAAATTCCATATAGGGGAGTTTTGCTTAGTAACAGAATTACCAGTACGGTGGAGATCAGAAACATTAGGAAGTGGATTAACATTGTGATTAGGGGACCGATCAACATTACTTGTGGGGAGGGAATTGCAGTTAGTCAGATTCACCTCTTTGACCAAACGACTAGAAGAACTAGGTTTATTTTGCCTCTTCCATTTTCGTGACATAACAGGGGTGAAACCATCATCTAAGGAGGGCGAATCTGAGGCTGTTTCACATGGCGCAAATCCTGGGGGGTGATCTAAGGAAGATGGCGACACACCAGATGCTGAAACTGATGAAGGAATAGGAGAATTGATGGGAGACATGGGAATCCGACGACCGGAGAATGAATTCGATTGACAACGCGAGGAAAAAAGGGGGGAGCGACGACGAAAACTGAATCTCCACGAAGAAGAAGAGGCGGCTGCTAGGGTTTCCTATCCTTTCAGTTTCCAGTATATTATCCCTATTTTTACTAAATTTTAGTAAAAAATTTACTAAATTTTTACTTCTAACGCAACATTATCTCTGAATGCCTTATGGTCATACCGTGAAACTTAATTAACAAGATTGTCATTCAATGTACCCACTATTACTGTCTATCCACCCCATGATGTAGGAAGGTAAAGCTGCTCATAAACTTGTTGAGAACAAATCAATAACAAACAATACACAATGTTCCTAACATGCCGAGCATGATTTGAACAATCATTAAGGTTATGGGATATAAAACTATGAGAAGCACTAATATCAAACCCAAAAAAATGGATAAACTATAAACATATAGTATACCCTCAAGAATCTACTTTCCATTTGCAACTGTAGAAGTGGAAGGTGTTGAAGAAAGTGCAAAAAGCTCTAGGTTGTTATCCTATCTGAAGCTTCAGACAACTCTTAACTATATGACTAGGCTGATGGCGGTTGTAGCAAGTCCTCGATCCTAGTATGCCTGGGCCGTCAGCGGCTCAAACTTTGATACGTTAGAAATTGTTTCTTTAACATCTGGCCTACTCCAATCAACCTACACTTCCTAGAAAAATGACCTTTATGTCCATACCTTTAGGAACTCAAACCAGAAATATATTACGATAGTTGAAACTTCCGCATATTGCCTCTGGTCGATGCAGATATAGATGGCCTTAGAGCCGAACCCTCGAATCGAAAAGCCTTCCTAATTATATCCTTGAATGCTTCCTATATATGATCAGTCATATCCTCACATACCATGTTGCATAAACTAATCCAAGCCTGGATCTCGATGATGGCCTTGATGCCGTTGAACCTCTTTTTGCCTAACACCTCATACTCGTGCCATATCGAAGAAAAGTGTTTCCATGGTCGAACCTGCACCACTTCTTCTACTTCGTCCTTTTCAGCGTTAGACGTTCAAGTATCCATACTTCTTACTACCTAATAGAAGTGAAACAGCTTTAGGAAATAAAGGATAGAGTTATCTCAAAGAAGGAGTTACCAGAAGGAGATACTTCTAAGGAATAATTATTTTAAAAGTCTAGTTTTCTGAATACAAATACGCTCTTATATATTTAGTACACTCGACTCATTAAAGGGTGTTGCTTACGCTATCTCCAATAAGCCATACCCAACCAAAGCCAAGGTGTTAACTCAACCTTGTACTTTGATACCAAATGTAATGACCTGACTTTTCGACCCTCAAATGTCGACATTAACTACATCCACTGTATTTGTGTGTCGAGCACCCAGATGTCGAAAAGACAGAGAGTTAGAATAAAACAAAAAATAAATACAATGGAACAAGAAATAAAGAACACAACATTAGAATCTTTTAATGGAACGATAATATATAATATCAAAGGAATAATACAAAGGATTACTCTGAATATGGAAATATAAGAGGTACCAAAACCTAAGTATTATCATCTGCCTAGATAGTTATAACAACTTAACCTCACATATACTGATACATCAAGTAGTAAGCCAGCTGTAATGACCCGTAATTTTCGATAATATTAAATTAAATAAGATTTTGGAATTTAATATTGGAAGAAATTAATATCTATTATTTATTAATGAGAAAATTAACTAGAAAGTAATTTAACAATGTTGATTTAAATTAATTGGTAACTATTTTATTGTAATTTCAATCATTTGAAATAACTGTAAAGCTAATTTGATCATAATTTGTAAATAAGGAATTAAAATCGGTAATTAATGGAATTATTGAAATTGAAATATTATAGTTGATATGGTTGTTACCCGGTTGTTTGACTCGGTAATGAGAGGCTCGACATACAGGTACCGCTCGGCATAGAGGCCTCACTCGGCATAAACGCCTCGCTCGGCATACAGGCTTCGCTCGGCATAAACGCCTCGCTCGGCATAGAGGCCTCGCTAGGCATAGATGCCTCACTCGGCATTCGAATGTTGTTTGGCAGGGATATCTCGTTCGGCCTAGGTACCGTTTGGCATTGCTTCATCACTCGGCATTCTTGAGTCGTTACTCAATTGCTTGGCATTCTTGAGTCATTACTCAATCGCTTGGCATTCTTTGGTTCGGCATCTATCGTTTGACAACTTTCTTTGACAACGTCGTTTATCAAAGATTACTCAGCCAGGTCGTTCAGCAATTGCCGTTCGGCATGCCTGGCCCGGTGCGCATAAGTCATCTACTACGGGCCGAGGTACTTTGTTCCTGGGCCCGTGAGGGAAGTCCAGCCTATCTTCGCCTATAAATAGTAGGGCAGGTGCACAGTGAAAGGGACCCTTTTTTAGAACACTGAGGAGACTCTGTCGCTTTCAAGACTCATTCTTTTCCAATTAGCATTTGCATTCGAGTAGTTGGTGTACGGATTGTATCTTTATTCAATTGTCTGTAAAAGAAATAAAGATTAACTACAAGTGGACGTAGGTAGTTATGCCAAACCACTATAAATCTGGTGTTCAAGTTTTTGCAACTAATTCTGCATATATTTTTTAGTCCATGAGATGATGTCTTTGATGACAACAACTTAGAATAGATTATAAAATATAAATACTAACATTATAAGTTTAGATATATATGTATATGCAGGATTTAACCATGCAGGTACTATGAATGAAGACTGTACAGTATAAAGATTCAAGATATCAAGATAGAAGACTCATGAGTATCAAGATTATCAAGAGTTAAAGATTTCAAGGATAAGTATTTTTTATTATTAGGAATTTTTGTTAAAACTCGTAGAAAAGCACTGGCATCTTAAAATCTAATTTATCGTGGAACAGAATCCACTTCGAGCCCGTTAAAGGGATGGAACCTATGAAAATCTGGTGGGACATTGTTTTGTATCCACTAATTTTAATTCAAAAGATTTTACAAAATTA
This sequence comes from Allium cepa, assembly GCA_030765085.1. NCBI lineage: Eukaryota > Viridiplantae > Streptophyta > Magnoliopsida > Asparagales > Amaryllidaceae > Allium > Allium cepa. Next base: position 888,537,414 of record CM060940.1, on the reverse strand, counting down.
TCTTGTTTTCAAAATGATTTCAAAACTTTCATTTTAAAAAGGTTCAAAACCCTCGATCCTGATTTTAAATAATTTTAGCCTCAAAAACATCTTTATTTTCAAAGTCAAATTACTCCTGATTTTAACTATCTTTTTAAATAATATATTTAACTTCTAAATATTTTTACTTAGATTTAAATATAAAATTATAGTTAAAATCTATATATATATTATTCTCTATATTTACTTATGAATTTTAACTATAGTCAAGTATATTTATAAAGTTTAAAATAGTTTTTATATAAGATAAAGGTTATTTTCAAAGAAGATCAAAACACTAAAAAATCCTTTGGGATGTCGACATGCCTAGCATGACCATGTCGACATGGTGACAGTTTGATTCAAAAATTCAAATTTCAAAAGAAGTATCTATTCGCCATAACTCTTCATGAATGGTCATGGCTGTTGTTCTTCTATAAATAGGGGTCAGTTTCAACGAATTTTTAATCACTTTGTTCTGGTTTTCACTCCACTTCTTCTTCCTCATTTCTTAATACATATTCTTATCATTACTCTGCCGAAATCAACATTGAATCATACTCGATTACTTCTAGTTTGATCCCCTATCACTATCTCTACAAGGTTCTCAGTGCTATTTAGAGTTACAGACTTCTTTGTAATCTATTAAGCGAGAAAAGGTGTGATTGTAGCCTTGGAAATCAATCAAAAGGGAAAATTTATGATTGTAGCCTTGGTAAATCAATTGGGTAAACTTGTGGCCCGAAAATCAAGTATCTCTACCTAGAGGATCGAAATTCTGGAGGGTGTACCTCGTAGCCTTGAAACCGAGGGTGTAATTGTTCGGTTGATGTTGAAAGGAAATCCGTACTTGTGTTGCGGGACTGGATGTAGGGTACCTCCGTACCAGTATAAAATCCGGTGTTTTCTTTCCTTTACTGCTTTTTTTATTCTCCATCGGTGTTTGTTTCAGTGATTATTCCTATTTCTGTATATTGCATACTTTTGTGTCTAAATTAACATAAACTCAAAAAATTTAGTAATTATTTATTAACACTATTCACCCCCCCTCTAGTGTTAATCTTAAGCTTAAGAACTACAATCCGCATTTCTCATAATTGGTATCAGAGCAAGGTTTTCAATGTTTCATAATCAGATTTTTGAAAAAGTTTTTAAAATGGCTATATTTGTTAATACTAGTTTAGAAATATTCAAATCATCATTGTTTCATGAGTCTGCATATAATCAATATTTAAATTCAAGTTATCTACCAAAATTGTTTGATGTGCAGGAATCATGCTTTATGGCTATTGAGGAATCAATCCACAACGGACAAATTGTGCAGATCAGAAAGAACAAATGGATACTTGACAGTGGATGTTCTAGACACATGACTGGCAATCCAGATATACTGAATGATATTATATACAAAGACGGAGCACTGGTTAATTTTGGAGACAATTCAAAAGGATATGTGATCGGCATCGGCAAAGTCGGTAATTCTGAAACTCCTACTATTTATAATGTTTTGCTAATTAAGAATCTGAAACATAACTTGCTAAGTATAAGTCAACTATGCGATAAAGGATATAAAATTAAATTTGAAAAAGATAAGTGCCATATTGAAGATAATAATTCAACCATTATATTTGAGGGAGTCAGGAAAAAGAATATTTATATTCTTAGTATGAAAGTTTCAAATGATAATCTGTGTCTGTTGGCAAATACAAGTGACCCTTGGATTTGACATAAGAGATTTGGACATTTGAATTTCAAACTCTTATCTAGACTGTCAAAACATGATCTAGTAAGAGGTCTCCCTAAAATGAATTTTAAAGTAGATAGTTTATGTGATGCTTGTCAATTAGGAAAACTTAAAAAAAGTTCCTTTAAGTTAAAAGACATGATTTCAACTTCAAAACCTCTTGAATTACTTAATCTTGATTTATTTGGTCCATCTCAAATTCTGTCAATAAATCATAGTAAGTATGTTTTTGTAATTGGAGATGATTATTCTAGATTTACATGGACAATATTTTTGAAACATAAAAGTGATACTTTTGAATGTTTTAAGACCCTGTCAAAAAGAATTCAAAATCAATTTTATCTAAAAATTATAACTATTCGAAGTGATCACGGTTGAATTTAAAAATGAAAAGTTTGAGGAATTCTGCAATATAAAGGGAATAATTCATAATTTTTCATTTTTGAGAACTCCACAACAAAACGGAGTAGTAGAACGTAAAAATAGGACGATTCAAGAATGTGCGAGAACTATGCTTACAGATAGTAATTTACCAAAGAATTTTTGGGCAGAAGCAGTTGCTACCGCCTGCTATATTTTAAATGGAATTTTAATTAGACCTTTGACTGATAAGACATCTTATGAACTTCTTTATTCAAAGAAACCTAAGGTATTTTATTTCAGAATTTTTGGAAGTAAATGTTTTATTTTAAATACAAAAGATAATTTAGATAAATTTGATCTTAAATCAGACAAAATTATCTTTATCGGATATTCTAATAAAAGTAAAGCTTACAGAGTGTTTAATTTAAAAACTAATACCACTGAAAAAATAATGCATGTTTTATTTGATAAAAATTTCAAAATTTTTGAAGATACAAATGATGAAGAGGATTTAATCACTCAAAATCAAGAGCCTATTGAAAATAATAATGAAATTAATCGTCTTAATAAAAGGACAAAACTTTTAAATGACCATCCTATAGAAATATACTGGGAGATATGCAATCTGTTGTTAAAACTAGAAATCAACTAAGTCAAATGAGTAATGTAGCTTTTATATCAACTATTGAACCCAAAAATCCAAATGAAGCATCAACTGATGATTCATGGATTTTGGCTATGCAACAAGAATTAAATCAATTTACCAGAAATGATGTTTGGGAACTTGTTCCTAGACCAGAAAATAAAACTATAATTGGAACTAAATGGGTTTATAAAAATAAAATGAATGAACAAGGAGAAGTAGTTAGAAATAAAGCTCGATTAGTCGCTCAAGGTTATTGTTAAGAAGAAGGTATAGATTTTGATGAAACCTTTGCTCCCGTAGCAAGATTAGAAGCCATTAGGATTCTACTTGCTTTCGCAAATCATAATAATTTCAAATTATTTCAAATGGATGTTAAAAGTGCATTTTTAAATGGTTTTGTAAAAGAAGAAGTATATGTTGAACAACCACCACTTTTTGAAAATGATAAATTACCAAATCATGTTTACAAACTTAAGAAAGCATTATATGGTCTAAAACAAGCTACTAGAGCCTGGTATGATAGACTAAGATCTTATTTATTGCAATCTAATTTTGAAATTGATAAAGTAGATAATACTCTTTTTATTAAAAGAAATAAAAATGATATTCAACTTGTAAAAGTTCACGTAGATGATATCATTTTTGGTTCAACTAATTTTGAAATGAATAAAAAATTTTCTGAAATGATGACAAAGGAGTTTGAGATGAGTCATATGGGCGAATCAAATTTCTTTTTAGGATTACAAATAAAACAATTAGATAATGGTATCTTTATTAGTCAAGAAAAATATGCTAAAGACCTAGTTAGTAAATTTGGTTTGACTACTGCGAGTGGAAAACCCACTCCCATGGCAACAAATGAGTACCTTAGTAAAGAAGATCTCTCGAAAAATGTAGATCAAAAATTATATAGAGGAATGATTGGCTCATTACTCTATATTACTGCTAGTAGACCCGATATCATGCATAGTGTCTGTCTCTGTGCCAGATATCAATCCCAACCTAAAGAGACCCACTTAAAAGCCGTAAAACGTATCATAAGATATGTTAAACACACATCTGATCATGGCATATTTTACCCTAAAAATGATTCTTTTGAATTAATATCTTACTGTGATGCTAACTATGCTGGTTGTAAATCAGATCGAAAAAGTACAAGTGGAACTTGTCACTTTTTAGGACATTCTCTAGTTTCCTGGTTTAGTAAAAACAAAACACAGTTTCTTTATCAACAACTGAAGCAGGGTATATTTCTGCTGCTTTGGCTTGTTCTCAAGTAATATATATGCAATAAACTTTAAAAGATTATGGTCTAAATATCTCGAAATCGCCAATTTATTGTGATAGTACTAGTGCAATAAATTTATTCAAAAATACTACTCAACATGCTCGAACTAAACATATTGATATCAGACATCATTTTCTCAGAGATAATATAAGTAAGGAAGTAGGAACTCTCGATTATATCAATTCTAAGAATCAAATTGCTGATATCTTAACAAAATCTTTAAATGAATCAATATTTACAAAATTAAGAAGAGAATTAGGTATTTGTTCTATAACTGAAATATAAAATATAAATAAACAAGTATAATTAATAATTAATATTAAAAATAAATCAAATAGTTAAAATATGTAGACCATGTCGACATCCCCTAGGTATACATGTCGAAATATAACGTTTTTAATATTTTAAAATTTTTCCCACCAAAATTCAAAAATTTAGTTATATATTCTTCTCAATTTCGATTGTTAATTCATTCTCTCTGTTTTCTCTTCATTCTCTCTTTTGAAATAAATAAAATCATGGCTTCATCTTCAAAATCAAACATAAAATCAACTTTCTCATTCCCCTCTCCTACTTCTGGTCCATTCCAATGTAGTACTCTCGCTCGTGTAACGAAAATGGAGGAGTCTATGAAGGATGTACTTCAGATGTTGACTGAAATTCAAGTGACACAACTTCGTATGTCAAAGGAACAAGAGAGGCAAGGCAAGATTCTTAGGAATTTGCAAAAATTCCTAATGGATAACCAGAACAAACCTATCTTGATCGATGAAGACTCTTCACATAATCAAGAACAAGAGGCCAGCGAAGGCGAATAAGAAGAAGAACCCATGGAAGAAGAAGCGCAAGTGGAAGGTGACGACAAAGTCGTGTGTGTTGGAGAAGTGTGCTTTATTAAAAATGGGAATCTGGTTGAACAACGTGGAAATTTCTGTTTCCACTATCCAAACTGTTCGATTCATAGATCTCCTATGTTCAAAAACACACATTAGTTTCTTCTCTTTCTTCCCATTGTTGTTTGTGTTTTTATGTTTTCTAAACGCAAATGTAAATACAACTATATACGTAATAAATAATTCGTGTTCTTATATATGTTTTAATTATAAGTATTATTGTGAATTCTTAGTTAGGATAGTTAATAGTTTAGGACTATGTTTTAGTATTAGATTTAAGTGTTGATTATTTATGATAACACTATCATTGTAATCACATGTCATAGAGTAATAGTTTTAGGGGGAGATTATATAGTTTGGAGTTATCTAGTTTAGATAAAGTTTTTGTTGATGACAAAGGGGGAGAAATATAAAATAGGGTAGTTAGGCATAGATTAAGGGGGAGTTGTTAGTTTTAGGGGGAGTTATTAGAATAGAAGTAATATTTTATAAACAAAGGTTGTCATCATCAAAAAGGGGGAGATTGTTAGTCCATGATATAATGGTTTTGACGACAACAACCTTAGAGTAGATTATAAAATATAAATACTAACATTATAAGTTTAGATATATATGTATATGCAGGATTTAACCATGTAGGTACTATGAATGAAGACTGTACAATATAAAGATTCAAGATATCAAGATAGAAGACTCATGAGTATCAAGATTTTCAAGAGTTTAAGATTTCAAGGATAAGTATTTTTTATTATTAGGAATTTTGGTTAAAACTCGTAGAAAAGCACTGGCATCTTAAAATCCAATTTATTCGTGGAATGGAATCCACTTCGAGCCCGTTAAAGGGATGGAACCCTAAGTAGGATGGAACCTACGAAAATCTAGTGGGACATTGTTTTGTATCCACTAATTTTAATTCAAAAGATTTTTCAAAATTATCTTGTTTTCAAAATGATTTCAAAATTTTCCTTTTAAAAAGATTCAAAACCCTCGATCCTGATTTTAAATAATTTTAGCCTAAGAAACATCTTTATTTTCAAAGTCAAATTACTCCTGATTTTAAACTATCTTTTTAAATAATATATTTAACTTTTAAATATTTATACTTAGATTTAAATATAAAATTATAGTTAAAACTATATATATTATTCTCTATATTTACTTATGAATTTTAACTATAGTCAAGTCTATTTATAAAGTTTAAAATAGTTTTTATATAAGATAAAGGTTATTTTCAAAGAAAATCAAAACACCAAAAAATCCTTTGGTATGTCGACATGCCTAGCATGACCATGTCGACATGGTGACAGTTTGATTCAAAAATTTAAATTTCAAAAGAAGTGTCTATTCACCATAACTCTTCATGAATGGTCATGGCTGTTGTTCTTCTATAAATAGGGGTCAGTTTCAATGAATTTTTAATCAGTTGTTTCTGGTTTTCACTCCTCTTCTTCGTCCACATTTCTTAATACATATTCTTATCATTACTCTGCCGAAATCAACATTGAATCATACTCGATTACTTCTAGTTTGATTCTCTATCACTATCTCTATAAGGTTCTCAGTGCTATTCAGAGTTATAGACTTCTTTGTAATCTATTAAGCGAGAAAAGGTGTGATTGTAGCCTTGGAAATCGATCAAAAGGGAAAAGGTGTGATTGTAGCCTTGGTAAATCAATTGGGTAAACTTGTGGCCCGGAAATCAAGTCTCTACCTAGAGGATCGAAATTCTGGAGGGTGTACCTCGTAGCCTTGAAACCGAGGGTGTAATTGTATGATTGCTGTTGAAAGGAAATCCGTACTTGTGTTGCAAGACTGGATGTAGGGTAACTCCGAACCAGTATAAAATCCGGTGTGTTCTTTCCTTTACTGCTTTTATTTTATTTCTGCATTTGTGTTTGTTTCTGTGATTATTCCTGTTTCTGTATATTGCATACTTTTGTGTCTAAATTAACATAAACTCAAAAAGATTTAGTAATTCTTTATTAACACTATTCACCCCCCCTCTAGTGTTAATCTTAGCCTTAAGATCCGTAATCCGCATTTCTCACAATATTCTTCTATTTTAATTTTATATCTTCATTAATGTCTCCACACTAATCTTTCTTTGGGTGTTAGTGGCCAATCCTGGTGCTAACATTTTGGTGCTTTCACCGAGAACGCATTCTCAGGTTATTATGATCTACTTTGTAGCTACTGGATTGAAGAAATCCCCCGAAGGAGATCCAAGTCATTTACAGGAAGCCCGTTGATTCTACTCAGAGTTCCTACCAATAACTCTACAATGGAAAGACCTCGTACCAGATCAGCCTCGCATAACGCAGATGTCAATGAGACTGCTAGCTTCCAACACATAAGACCAAGCTACCAGCAAGTTAATCTGGGCTTAGGGACTGTCGCCGCCCAAAGCCAGATGGAAGTTGTCACTAGAACAGAGTTCAACGACCTGATGAAAGAATTCATGGAAAGCAGAAGACAACTTAGTGAACAAATTCAAGCCAAAGCCAACCTTATGACTCAGCTTACTCAACAACAACATTAGAATGCGGAAGGTACCCCCTCTCCTTACTCCTCATCTGATAGCTCAACTTCGTCCGATGAACCTCCCAGGCGTAGACGCCGCAAAACTGAAGCAACACAAGTAGGTGTCGTAGATCGATCAACCAGGGATAGTCCAGATTACTTTCCCAGAGCCATGGCGCCTCACTTACATCAAGGTAATCATACCCAGGCCGGAGCAGGAAATTTAAGATCTGGAGCACGAGTGGAAGCTAGACGCCCGGCTCACCAAGGCCGTAATGACGCTGGTCCACAAGTTACACGTTTGGTGGATCGCCAACAGAGGAGACATCAATCCGAACAATCTAGTAGAACAGATTCCAACCTGCTATCTTCCATACAAACCCCAGACCTATCGGCTATGGTCAGACAGCTGATGAGAGAAAATCAAGGCTTGACTAATGATGATTGGGGGATATTCAGGAGTCATACCCCATTCACAGATACTATTCTATAGGCCGAGTACCCCAAGAAGTTTAACATGCCAACTATCCCGGCCTACGAAGGGAAGACTGATCCCCGACGGTATGTGATGAGATATGAATGGATGATGGATTCAGCTAGGGCAAATGATGCAATTAAATGTAGATGCTTTCCAATAACTTTATCCGAAATTGCGACCATGTGGTTCACTCGACTTCCTCCGCGGTCTATATCTAGCTTCGATGAATTGGCATTGAAATTTGTAGAACAGTTCAAGATACATGCCACTTGTCATGAGGACGCAATGTCCCTATCTAGCGTAATCCAGGCTCTAAGGGAGTCGTTGAAGGAGTACTTACAGAGATTTCATGTTGTGACTACTGAAGTTAGCAACCCAAATGATCATGCAATTTTGATAGCTATGATGCGAGGAGTGGATCCAGATTCGAAATTTGGTGATTGTTTGGCAGGAAAGCCTCATACTATGCTAGAGCATTTTTATTCAAAGGCTCATCAATTCATAAGAAGAGAGGAAGCCGGGTGGACAAGACAAGATAAGGCACTAGGGCCTGGACAGGAGACTGTGAAGAGCAACATTGCTGTAAAGCAATCCGATGACAACTCGGGGAAGGTTCAGGTCAATGTCCAGAACAAGCCTGGGAAATCTAAAGGGTTTGGAGGAGGAAATCCCAAAAAAAAAAAGAAGCAAGAAAATGGAAGCCAAGGATTCCAACTTACAACGAATATACTCCTCTGAATGCATCTTTGGAAAATATTTACCTGTCAACTTGTGATACGTTTCAATACCGAAAGCCACACCCAAAGGAGTCTACGGAGGAACAAAAGCGAACCGGGAAGTACTGCTGCTTCCATGAGACTTACTGGCACAATACCGAAGAGTGTAGACACCTCCATGATGCCATAGAGAAGCTCATTCAGTAGAAAAAGTTGCAGGAGTTTGTCAAAAACCCACAGGAAGGTAGACAAGGAACATTAGACCCCAGACGCTGGCAAGCTCCATGCCATCTAGAGGAACCTGCTCGAATTGTGGGTAGACTAATCATAAACACGATAGTCGGTGGACCTCACCCTACAGATAAGAATTGGTAGGAAATGGAGCGATATGCTAATTCCCTTAGGCAAGCAAATTTTGAATGTTATTCAAATACGGAGGACGGGTCCCCAGCTATGCAACAGCGAACGATGATGGACGATATAGTTTTCAAGAGCAGAGATGCTGATCAGGTGGAGGCTCCTACCATTGACCCGATGGTCATCTCCACGACAATCGGGCGAGCATTTGTGAAAGGAATTTTGATTGATTGTTGAAGTTCTGTTAATATCATCGTCAAGAAAGCATATGACCAGTTGAAGATGGAGACGAAGGATTTAAAACCATTTAATGCCCGTATCCATGGCTTTAATGGTTCAACAACCGTTGCGGTGGGAAATGTTGAATTAACAGTTGAACTTGGGCATGGAGAACGCAGGAGGGTGCGAATCTTGCCTTTCATTGTTTTGGATGTCGATTCTCCGTACAATGTGTTTCTGGGTCGACCGGCCCTGGCGGAGTTCCGGGCAGCTTTGGCCCCTTGGTGTTTAAATTTGAAATTTCTGACAGACAAAGGAGTTGGTGTGCATGGCGATCAGGCGACTGGTCGTGCATGTTATATGGCTGAGTTGAGAGAGGCCCGGCGAAGAGAGAAAGGAAAGGTTGCGGACAGCTCTGTCCGCACCCGGATCATTGAAAATTGACAAGTAGTGCCCAAGCCCTAGCTCGAGAAACATGATCGGATCTATAGAGACATAGATTCGAGAGACGATGATGAGGAACTCAAGAAAGCAAAAGCAGCACCGGTTGAACTGACGATTGACATTCCAGTCAGCCTAGATGACCCATCGCGAGTGCTTAAGATTGGGTCACAAGTCGACCCATCGATGATCGAGGATCTTGCTGATTTGCTCTGAGTGAATCTGGATGTTTTCGTTTGGACACATTCTGATATGTGTGGGATTTCTCCCACCATTGTGAGTCCTATGTTGAACATAGACCCGCGGTACGTGCCAATAAAGCAGAAAGGAGAGGCATGGACCCGGAGAGGTCCGCTTCTCTCAGAGAGGAGGTGGACAAACTCAAAGCCAATGGGTTTGTCCACGACGCCCTCTACCCTAAACGGGTGTCTAACCCCGTACTAGTGAGAAAAGCAAATGGGTAATGGAGAACCTGCGTAGATTACTCTGATCTGAACAAAGAATGCCCTAAGGACAGATTTCCTTTACCCAGGATTGACCAGCTGGTCGACTCAACGGCAGGACATGAGTTATTGTCAATTATGGATGCGTGTTCGGGATATAATCAAATCTCGATGCACATTCTAGATCAAGAACACACCAGTTTTGTCACAGACATTGGGCTATATTACTATGTAGTGATGCTTTTCGGATTGAAAAATGCAAGAGCAACTTATCAGTGTCTGGTGAATCGAATGTTTAAAGACTAAATAAGTAGAACAATGGATGTCTATATGGATGACGTGTTCATGAAGTCACGGTAGTCAAATGACCACATTCGAGACTTAGTGGAAATGTTTGATATACTCAGATATTATAGAATGAAAATCAATCCTTTGAAGTGTTCCTTTAGCATTGCGTTAGGGAAATTTTTGGGTTTCATTGTTAATGCGTGGGGAAATGAAGCTAACCCAGAAAATATTCAAGCTATTCGAGACATACAAGTGCCCAAAACTATAAAGCAAGTACAAAGCCTGAACGGGAAAGTGGCCGCGCTAAGTCGATTCATATCCAGAGCCACAGATAAGTGTATTCCCTTCTTTGATGTAATAAAGAAAGGAAAGATAAATATCGGATGGACGCCCAACTATGAGGACGTGTTCCAAGCTTTGGTAAGGCATTTGGAAAGTCCTCCAGTGCTGTCGAAGCCTATAGACCATGAAGTATTGTACGTGTTCTTGGCCGTATCCCAGCATGCTATTAGTACGGCTTTGGTTCGCGAGGAGGACCGAGTTCAAAAGCCGGTTTCCTATGTCATTAAACGTTTAATAGGGGAAGAAAGAAATTACCCTAAGATTGAGAAACTAGCCTACTGCTTGGTGATTGCAACACGCAAGCTTCGTCCATACTTTCAGGCACATTCGATCAGTGTTTATACCAATCAACCCTTGCATCAGGTTTTCTAACGACCAGAAACCTCTGGAAGGATGTTAAAATGAAATATCGAGTTGATTCATTTTGATATTGCCTACGTTCCACGAAGGGCAATACAAGGGCAAGCGCTAGTAGACTTCATCGTTGAATTCACCGTGTCAGACGAACCAAACAGTAACGATGTCGTTCCCCCAATTCGATGGAAACTTTACACTGATGGGGCATCTAACGACCGTTACTCTAGGGTTGGTATATTTCTTGTAACTCCCGAAAACCGACCAATTTTTATGCTTTGAAGCTCAATTCCCAACTACAAATAACGAAGTCGAGTATGAAGCATTGATTGCTGGATTGAAACTTATCAAGGAACTGGAGTAAAATCGGTTGAAATCTTTTGTGATTCACAATTAGTGGTGTACCAGGTGCGGGAGGACTATCAAGAAAAGGGACAGAGACTTGTCCCATACCTTGCTCAGATTCAAGAGCTGTTAGCAGATCTAGAATATTATGATATTTCGCATGTCCCGTGTGAATGAAACAGAGAAGCCGATTCATTGGCCAAATTTGCAAGCTCCGGCGACACACAACAAATGGGATTGGTTCCTGTCGAAACCTTACATGCTCCGAGAATAAATGCGATGGAGATAGATGTCATGTTAGAAACAGAAATCTTGAAGGTATCATGGATGACCCTATTCAAGCAATACTTGCTACATTGGTCAAAGTACAGTGGAGTACTGATGACCGCGATTGAACTTGGGAGATGGAGGAGTGCATTCGTGCTTCGAATCTGGAATTGTTTATTCCAGGTACTATTTTGTTTTTTCTATCTTGTTTTTCCTTATTTCCTTGTTTCTGTTCTTTGCGAGGGTGAAAAGGTTTGAGTGTAGGAGAGTGTAACAACACAATATTTTGAAATTTATTTTTTATTGAATTTATTTCACTTTGAAAATGTTTTAGAAATTATTTTACTTAAAATTTTGTTTTAAAATATTTTTAAAAGTGAAGTAGGAATTTTCTAGAGTTCATGGTATTTTTTTGTAATTTTCATGCCCTGTTTTCAATTTTTAAAACAATTTCTTTAGTTGTTTTTCTACTTTTTTCTCCAATTTAATTATTTATTTCATTTTAGAAATGATAAATGAATTATTTTATTTCAAATTTTTTCCTTATAATATTTTTAAAATGAAGTGGATATTTTTTCAAGGCTAGTGATGATTTATTTGTAAATTTTGAACCCTGTTTTGAAATTTTAAGCAATTTCTTTAATTATTTTTCTATTTTCTTTAAATTTAATTATTTATTTTAATTTTATTTTTAATTTGTTTCAGTTTTTAAATTCATTTACTGATTTTTATTTTGTTTTATTTGATTTAAAAGAAATGGTAAATTGAAGAGACAAAACTCTTCCTTTTCCTATGACTTTTCTAAGTGCTTGACTTTTCATTTTTTCCATAACTCCTCATTTACTTTGTTTGGCCATGTATTTTCAGATGATTAGCCGTGAGTTTCAGTTACTTCTCACGTATAAAAAAATTGCATCTCATTTCCATTCACGACTAGGAGAAATTATTGGTAATGGCCTCCTTTATTTTCTACTTTTTCTTCTTATTTTTCATATGTTTTGCCTTATTTTCTCATGTGTATTGCTCAGTCTCCTCTTCTTATCACGTCCACCACCTTCTACATCTCCTCCTTGTCACCATCATCATCTACCCCTCAGGTCTTGACCATGGCTGAGACTCCTATGATGCAAAAACTCGTCAAATTTACAACTTATGCCTTAAAACCTTCATAGCCGAGCCACTTTGCTTCATCACCTCCATCCACCACAACGGCCACCACCATAGGCCACCACCACTTCATTGTCTAGACCTCCTCTCACCACTCCAGCCACTGACCAGACCCCATACCCACTGGCCGAGCTAATTGCCTCCATGGCCGAGCCCAAAATATGAATAAAACCATGCTATGTTGCCTAGCCTCTTCCCCTTCATGCCTTGTAACCACCCCTGCACTCTAGCCTTTATGTCGTGCACCCTTGTATCTAACCCGAGCCAAATGCACCCCTAGGTTGTGCAAACAAATATAGAAGGCAAGGCAAAAGTTTGTGTGTTCAAATTGTTTTTCATTTCAAAGTTATTTAAATTGAATGTTGTATTGAAACCATAATTTTATTTTATTTGTTTTGGGTTTTAACACAAGATCTATAGCTTGGATCTCGCTCTCCACTCGAGTTCGTAGTCTTATCATTGTGTTTTGGAATCCGTTGTGTCAATTGTATTCATATCTCCAGTAAAAGAGGCGAGTAAATCTCACACGACATTATATACTTATGCAAATGTGAAGCGATAACAATTGAATGTGTAGAATTATATATGATGTTATAACTGCCTGTGATTATTTATATATGATGTTAAACATGTTAAATTACCTATCACCTCATCTGTTATTGATATATGTTGTTAAACTATTTATTTTTTCTGTTTCTCCCACTACAAGTTCCCTGTTAGATCAGAAATCGCTATGGGTTGAAATGATACTTACTCGAACGGACTTTAGAATAGGGAAAAATCGTTATGGACTGAAAAGATAGGCCTGGATAGTTTTTATTTATTTTATTTTTACTTGGGACTATGGGTTTGAAATGATAGAAACCGGATTTTTTTGTAAACTGCGGATTGAAATGATATATATCTGTATTACTTGACCTAGGCTAGAAAACTATATACAGGCTCGTGGTTAATTGTATAAAGTATTTTGATATTTTTAATATTAAAAAAAGTGTAAAATTATGAAAATTTGATTTAATTGGGTTTTAGATGTTTTAATAAAGAAATTTTGATTTTTCTGTAAGTTAAACTGTAATTTAAAATAAATGGTAAAAGTGAATTTTTGGACATATAACTTAAGTTGGAATATTTGGAATTTTGGTTAAAAATGAAAATTAAGTTATATAAATAAAATAAAATTTTAATTATACTGAAAAATGGAAGATAAAATATAAATGTTAAGTTTATTTGTTAAAAAGTGAAGAAAAGAAAATGTTACACTTGAATTTGTTAAGTGAAATTATTGAAAATTTTGATTTAATTATAAGAAGTTTATTTATAAAAATCATAAGTTAAAAGTAATTTAAATGAACATTTTTAATGTTAAAATATGATTTTCATGATGTTTAAAGGGTTTAAATTGAAGTTTATTATTTATTGGAAATATAGTAAATTCTGGAAAATATTTTTTATAGCATTCAGAAATGCTATGATTTCTGTAAATGAACTAAAACTGAATAAAAGAGGCTATTACAGCAGTTCTTAAATACTATAGTTGCTGTAGTAAATTTAAAAGGCTAAAACTTAATAAAGGCCTATTACTGCAGTTCTGTAAATGCTGTAGTGGTCTGCTGTCTTTGCTGAAATTGATAAAAACCTTAAACTTGAAACCTGAGCTATTACAGCATATCTGGGAATGCTGTCTTTGCTGTTTTAAACTAAATTTCAAATAAAACTGAGTTTTAACAGTAGTTTTAAAATATTTTCTTTGCTTAAAATGTTTTCAAATATAACTTATAACAGCTTTTATCTAAATGTTGCGAAAGGCTGAAATTTTAAATGTTTATGGTTTTTAACTTAGTAAACGAGCTCAGAATGGTTAGAAACTTTGGAAATTGAATACTTTACTTGAAAGAATAATAACTTCACTTTAAAATGATTTAAATGAATAAATTTAATTGGAAAATAAATCATTTTAAAAGATGATTTGAATTGAAATAAAAGAATGTTATCTTTGAATTTTAATGGTGATTTGAATTGAAAATCTTTGAATTTAAAAGGGTATTTAAATTTGATGTTTGTATTTGAATTCAAATAATGATTTGGAAAAGGAAGTTTTAAAGATATGATAATTTGGAATATTGAAATGATTTGAAAATGATTTGATCTTTATTTTGACAAAGAATTGGATTTGAAATGATATTTTATTTTGAAGTATAAATTATTAGTTTTAAAAGTTATAACCACGGTTTATAATAGCGATTGGTTGTTAAAGAGACTGGGATCGGATATGGACATACTCTCTGTCGATACCGAAAACCACTTTAATAACTGTGTACGTGGTGGAGATTCCAGAATGAAGTAGGATGGTGGCGACGTTCTTGTGGTATGTTACGTGGACCCAACTACCGTGAGTTAGCTTAAGGTGGCTAAAATAGGAGCGATCTCGGGCCAAAAGGGGTAGCTCCTCTGGTCGGACGCATTTCTTCGATACCATCCTATTACTTTGTGATTGTTCGATGGCTACCCTTCGATTTGGGAATGTGTTCCGAGGTGGGCGTATGTGGCTACTGCGTTACCACCAGCCCGTGTGCGTAATTGGTATCTTTACCCTGGCATTGCCTCATGTGCCGTGTCACCTACCACATCGAGCCTTTACTACGAGTTTCTATTTGTGTCGTACCTATGTAGTATCTTCTCATAGTCTCCCGATAAGGAGATATGCAGATACTGTATAAACTATTGGCTTTATTTGCGTTAAGGGGAATATTGGGTCACTCCTTAACGCTATTTTAAAGTAAGTTTATTTTACTGTATACATTGTTATAATAGCGCAATATACTACATAGTAAATAGTTTAACGGATCCTTAGAGGATGGGCGGTCCCAAGCATCTTCTAAGTCACTTGTACTACAGTTCACTTGAGTTGGTTTACTTTGGATAAGTATGTATGTCCTGACTCGAGTGTTTGTGTTTTATTTATGCTCGGGTCAGCCTGAGTTATTCACAGATTTGGATTTCCACTCTCGGGGGGTCTAGAATCACTGGAGATTATCGGCTTATCTAGTTTACCTATATTCAGTTTTATTGTTCTATTTCAGTTCCGTTGTTAGCTTTGTATTAGTGGACTCTTTTGTATTTGGGATTTTATGTTGTATCTGTTTTCAGACTGATATTATGTATTTGGGTTTTGACACTTTGTGATAGTAGCTTCATGAATTACTATGGTGTTTTATTTTTCGCTACGAGATATTCTGATGTTCTATGTCTATGATTATGTGATTTGATTTTATTTGCTCCGAATTTTTATTACAATCTATTTTTTGTACTATTCAAGTCCGGCATGTGTGGATTATTATCGATTTGAATGGTGCAAAATAATGGGTCATTTCAGTTGGTATCAGAGCTTTGGTTTTTTAGGCAAACCTTAGCCCGCGGAGCAAAAAAAACTCATAAGAGATAGTATAGAAATACCCTAGAATGAGTGAAATCAACTTCAGAATCATTTCTTTGTGAGAGAACATATTTTCAAAGTATAAATGATTTTAAGTGATTTTCAAAGGATTTTTCAAAGATTATTTTGATATAAAAATTTTCTTGTCTTAAAAGTAAATTTTTCTAAACTTCTTTCCTTTCATATCTACCTTGTTAGAAATTTCTGTAATTAGGATGTTCGTCTAATTGAATTTATCTTGTCTTGTCTTGTCTTATCTGGTCTGGTCTTTCTCTTATCTTTACCTTTGTCCTAATATTCATTCTTGAATTTTCAAGATGAATCGTAGGAATGCTAGAGGTCAGGGTCGTGGTGCTACCCTAGTTCCTGCCACAGCTCCTGCCCTAGCTTCTATTCATTTCACTGTTCTTTGCAAAGAATTTACTCAGCTTGGTGGTACCAAATTCACTGGTTCTGAGTCTATCATTGAGGCTCATCAATAGCTGAGGAGTATCGAGAGGATATTTACTGGTCTTGAGATTACTGATGCCCAGAAGCGTCAGTTAGCCGCATGGCAGTTGCAGGAGGCTGCCCAAGTTTGGTGGGAGTCTGTTACGGCTAACAGCGTTGAGGCTGATCTTACTTGGGAACAGTTTAGGTATCTTCTTGTGTTTCTTTGAATTTTGTTTTTCTATCTTTTCATGCCTTTTCTAAACTTATCTATCACTCTTCTCAAGGAGGCTTTCGTTGCTAAATGGATGCCCGAAGCCGAGAAATCCCAGCTTTATAGGGAGTTTATGGACTTCAAGCAGGGAAGCATGTCTTTTTCAGAGTACGAGAGGAATTTTAACGAACTTTCTAAGTTCGGACCTAGTCTGATAGATACCCTCTAAAGAAGAATGAGAAGTTTATTGCTGGTGCTCGTCCCGAGTACTATAGTCGTCTCATTCCTCATGTTCATGGCACAGTTACCCAGCTTATGGATATGGCTCTTCGTCATGAGAACCCTACTTTTAAGGGTCCTGCTTCAGTTGGCACACCTTCATCTCAGACTTATTTTGCAAATTCTAAGAAGAGAAAGCTCAGTTTCCAGCAGTAGAAGAAGAATTGGCTCAAGAATCCAGGTTTGGGATCTTAATCATCTGCTCCATCTCAGATGCAGCCAGTTGACCTTTCTTTCATCACCTACTTTAAGTGTGACCAGAAAGGACACTATGCGAATAGTTGTCCTACTATTGTTGGTGCTGCCATTCCTCCCCCTGCCTAGTCAGTTAGGCGTGATATTTGCCACATTTGTCTCCAGCCTGGCCATTTCAGAAAGGATTTCCCTACCCAGCAGAAGGGTAAGCCTTCTGGTATATTTGCTGTCACCTTTGCCTCTTCTCCAGCTCCTCGAGCTCCTAGTGATGACCAAGGTACTCTTCAGGGCTCTTTTGCTTTATTTCAGCATCCTGTTCGTATTTTATTTGACACTGGAGCTTCCCACAGTTTTATATCTATTGATTTGTGTGATAAGTTCGAGCATCTTCTTTCTCCTGAGTATGATTTTGTGCCTTTATGTGTTTCAAATCCAATTGGGGGTCCCGCAAACCTTAATCGGATTTGTAAGCATGTGGAACTTATATATTATGATCATTGCTTCAGTGGTGATTTCTATTGGGCTTTGATGCTTTTGATTTGTTGCATGGAAGTGATTGGCTTGGTAGGCATGATGCCCATATCTCTTGTAAAGCCCGGTCTGTTTATCTTGAGGATGATTTGGGTAATTCCTTGACTATTCAGTACCGCATGCCTTAGGATTTTGCTAGCAGTTTTTTATATTCTCTAGATTCTTCTCCTAGTGATTTTCATTCGACCCGTGTAGTCAAATTCTATTTTGATGTTTTTGGTGAAGTCACTACTTTGCCTCCTAAGCGGGAGATTGATTTCCGCATTGATCTTATTCCTGGAGCTCGACCTATTGTTCTTCCTCCTAGAAGAATGGCAACCCACGAGAAGGTTGAGTTAGCAGAGCAGATTTAGGACTTGTCTTCCAAAGGTCTGATCAGACCTAGCCATTCCGAATGGGGAGCAGCAGTGGTCTTTGTCACTAAGTCGGATGGTTCATTGAGGATGTGTGTTGATTATGGGGAGTTGAACAAGCTCATTATGAAAAACAAATATCCAATGTCTCGTATCAATGATATGTTTGATCAGCTTTATGGTGCCACTTGTTTCTCTCAGCTTGATTTTGCCACAGGTTTTCACCAGCTCAGAATTGCTGAGGAAAGCATTCCTAAAACTGCTTTCCGTACTAAGAATGGATTTTATAAATGGCTAGTCATGCCTTTTGGTTTGACTAATTCTCCTGCTTTCTTTATGGATCTTATGAATCGTGTTTTTCGTGATGTGCTTAATAAATTTGTTCTAGTCTTTGTTGATGATATCCTTGTCTTTTCTAAGACCAAGGCAGAGCATGAGTCTCACTTGAAATCTGTTCTGGAGATTCTTAGAAGTCATCAGTTGAAGGCCAAATTTTCTAAATGCCATTTCTGAAAAGATGAAGTCCGATTCCTTGGACATATTGTTTCTGGTAATGGAGTTTCTGTTGATCCAGCCAAAATCGCTGCGATCGACGTAAGTCTTTCTTTCTTTCTCTTTTCCTTCGTCATTTAATTATTCTATCTCTTCCGTGGTTCTTATTTTCCCTATTTCTGTTACAGGATTGGGAAACTCCTAAGACTCCTTCTGAGACTCGTAGTTTTCTGGGTCTTGCCGGTTACTATCGGAGATTCGTCGAGAATTTTGCTCGGATTGCT
Source organism: Allium cepa (assembly GCA_030765085.1). Classification (NCBI taxonomy): domain Eukaryota; kingdom Viridiplantae; phylum Streptophyta; class Magnoliopsida; order Asparagales; family Amaryllidaceae; genus Allium; species Allium cepa. The sequence continues at coordinate 888,518,315 of CM060940.1, read as the reverse complement.
GCACCTCTCACTACTTTGACTCGTAAGAATGTTAAGTTTATCTGGGATAAGAAGTGTGAAGCGGCATTCAATGAGTTAAAGAGCAAGCTAACTTCCGCACCAGTTCTTATCATTTCGAACGGAAGTGAGGGATTGACGGTATATACTGATGCTAGTCGTGAGGGATTGGGTGCTCTTCTCATGCAGGATGGTAAGGTCATAGCCTATGCCCACCATCATTTGAAAACCCATGAGGCTAATGATGCTGCTTATGATATAGAGTTGCATGCTGTTGTCTTTACTTTGAAGCTCTGGAGGCATCATCTTCTTGGAGCTAAGTTTGAGCTTTTCACTGATCATCAGTCTCTGAGATATATCTTCACCCGAAAGGATTTGAATCAGAGGCAAGTTCGTTGGCTTGAGTTTCTGGCTTCTTACGATGTCAATATTAGCTATACTCCCGGTAAAGGTAATGTTGTGGTCGATGCTTTGAGTCAGAAGAAGGCTTCGTTGTGTCAGCTTGTTGTTTCTTCTCCTCTTCTGGATCGTATCAAGGCTAAGCAAGATGAGGATAAGATGCTTAGATTGATGAAGGAGAGTGTTCGTAGCAGGTTTGGTAGTAATAATGGTAGTAGTGGAGCTCAGACTGGTGATAGTGGTATTTTGAGGATTAATGGGAGGATTTGTGTCCTAAATGTTGATGGATTGAGGCAGGAGTTGCTTCGGGAGAATCATCAATACAGACTTTCTATTCATCCTGGTGTGTCGAAGATATATCAGGATATAAAGAGGTATTATTGGTGGAGGGGGATGAAGCGGGACGTCTCTATCTTTGTTAGTAGGTGTGCGACTTGTCAGCAAGTCAAGGCCGATCATCAGAAGACCCCTGGTTCGTTGCAGCCTCTTGAGATTCCCAACTGGAAGTGGGAATAGGTTTCCATGGATTACATTGATGGATTGCCAAGGTCTAGGAAAGGCAATGAGAGTATCTGGGTTATTATGAATACGCTGACCAAATCTGCTCATTTCATTCAGGCCAAGTCTACCCGTTTTGCTTCTAGCTTGTCTGAGATCTACATGAGGGAGATTGTTCGTCTCCATGGTGTTCCTCTCAGTATTGTTTGTGATCGTGATCCTATCTTTGCCAGCCAGTTCTGGAAAGCTTTTCAGGAATCTTTGGGTACTCATCTGAATCTGAGCATTACTTACCATCCGCAGATCGACGGTCAAACGGAAAGAGTAAATCAGATACTCGAAGATCATTTGCATCTTGTCGAGTTCACCTACAATAATAGTTATCAGGTATAATCTTATCTTTTGTTTAAGCTTATCTTGATCTTTTATCTATCTCTTTCTATCTTTGAATTCATGCCAGTATCAAGACGTCTCCATTTGCTGCTCTATATGGACGACCTTGTCGATCTCCAACTTGCTGGATTGAATTCGGTAATCGTCTGGTTCTTGGCTCTGATATGATTTGGAAGCTTTGGAGAGAGTTGAGGAGATTAAGAGAAGGTTGATGGTTGCTCAGGATTTGCAGAAGAAGTATCCTAATAGGCGTAGGTGGAGTTTGGAGTTTGCTGTTGGTGATCTGGTTTTTCTTAAGGACTCTCCCTTAAGGAATGTTCTTTGCTTTGGTCGTAGAGAGAAGCTTTCTCCTAGGTTTATTGGCCCTTTCCGCATTGTGGAAAGAGCTGGTTCCTTGGCTTATCGTCTGGAGTTACCCCAGAAGCTTTCTGGAGTGCATGATGTATTCCACGTCTCACATCTTCGCCAGTATCTCCATGACCCATCTCTTCTTGTTCAGCCTTATGCTCTTGACAGCTCGGATATTGAGCCTCATCTGACTGTCGAGAGGAAGCCGCTTCGTATTACCGACAGAGGTACGAAGCAGCTAAGAAGAAAATCTGTTAGTCTGGTCAAAGTACAGTGGAGTACTGATGATCGTGATTGTACTTGGGAGACGGAGGAGAGCATACGTGCTTCGAATCCAAAATTTTTTATTCCAAGTACTATTTTGTTTTTTCTATCTTGTTTTTTCTTATTTCCTTGTTTCTGTTCTTTTCGAGGACGAAAAGGTTTGAGTGGGGGAGAGTGTAACAACCCAATATTTCGAAATTTATTTTTTATTGAATTTACTTCACTTTGAAAATGTTTTAGAAATTATTTTACATAAAATTTTGTTTTAAAATATTTTTAAAAGTGAAGTAGGAATTTTCTAGAGTTAATGGTATTTTTTTGTAATTTTCATGCCCTGTCTTTAATTTTTAAAACAATTTCTTTATTTCTTTTAATATTTTTTCTCCAATTTAATTATTTATTTCATTTTAGAAATGGTAAATGAATTATTTTATTCAATTTTTGCTTTATAATATTTTTAAAATAAATTGGATATTTTTCCAAGGCTAGTGATGATTTACTTGTAAATTTTGAACCCTGTTTTGAAATTTTAAGCAATTTCTTTAATTCTTTTTCTATTTTCTTTAAATTTATTTATTTATTTTCATTTTATTTTTACTTTATTTTATTTTTTAAATTCATTTACTGGTTTTTATTTTGTTTTATTTGATTTAAAAGAAATGGTAAATTGAAGAGACAAAATTCTTCCTTTTCCTATGACTTTTCAAGTGCTTGACTTTTCATTTTTTCCATAACTCCTCATTTACTTTGTTTGGCTGTGTATTTTCATATGATTAGCCATGAGTTTCATTTACTTCTCATGCACAAAAAAAAATTGCATCTCATTTCCATTCACGGCTAGGAGAAATTATTGTTAACGGCCTCCTTTATTTTCTACTTTTTCTTCTTATTTTTCATATGTTTTACCTTGTTTTCTCATGTGTATTGCTCGGCCTCCTCTTGCTTGTCACAGCCACCACCTCCTACATCTCCTCCTTGTCACCATCACCACCTACCCCTCAGGTATTGACCATTGCCAAGACTCCTATGATGCAAAAGCTCCTCAAATTTACAACTTATACCTTAAAACCTTCATAGCCGAGCCACTTTACTACATCACCTCCATCCACCACCACGGCCACCACCATAGGCCACCACCACTTCATTGTCCAGACCTCCTCTCACTAGCGATGGCAATAGGGAGGGTCTAGGGTCCAAACCCGGTTGACCTTCCCCTGTTTTGGCCCATCCAGACCCGCCCCATTGGGTCATTAGGGCGGGTAGACCTGTGACCCGTTCTTGAGTGCTCCGGGTTTAGGGTCGGTTGACCCGCCCCAACCCGACCCGCACTACTAACATCTCATGAAACTGCTTTATTACTATAATGATTTATTAATCATCTTAGATATAAGTGATTCTAGCATGGATATTAAAATGTTCTGATAAATAATCTATATAAAAAATTAGAGTATTAAGTTGCGTCATTGATAATTATACAATAACATATGTATATATTTTCTAAATTGTTGTTGTACACATCATTTTTACTAGCTTTCCTTAGACACATTGTTATTTGTATTTCATGTATTATTTGGTGATAACGAGTATAAAAAAATAAATATATGTAAGTTGGTACACAATTTTGAATCAATACGTGAGACTCATTGGGTCATAGGGTGGGTCGGGTCTACCCTGGCCCGTACGGGTCCCGAGTACGGTGCATGATTCCAGACCCGCACCGGATCTATGGGGCGGGTACGGGGCACTAAAAACCCGCCCCAACCCGCCCCATTGCCATTCCTACATCTCACCACTCCAGCCATTGAGCAGACCCCGCACTCACTGGCCAAGCCAATTGCCTCCATGGCCGAGCCCAAAGTATGAACAAAAACCATGCTATGCTGCCTAGCCTCTTCACCTTCATGCCTTGTAACCTCCCCTATATTCTAGCCTTTATGCCATGCACCATTGTGTCCAACCCGAGCCAAACCATGGTCAAACCCGAGCCAAATGCACCCCTAGGCCATGCAAACAAATATAGAAAGCAAGGCAAAAGTTTGTGTGTTCAAATTGTTTTTCATTTCAAAGTTATTTAAATTAAAAGTTGTATTAAAACCATAATTTTATTATGTTTGTTTTGGGTTGTAATCCAAGATCTATAGCTTGGATCTCGCTGTCCACTCGAGTTTGTAGTCTTGTCATTATGTTCTGGAATCCGTTGTGCCAATTGTATTCATATCTCCAACACAAGAGGTGAGTAAATCTCACACGACATTATATACTTATGCAAATGTGAAGCGATAACAATTGAATGTGTAGAATTATATATGATGTTATAATTGCCTGTGATTATTTATATACGATGCTAAACCTGTTAAATTACATGTCACCTTATCTGTTATGTATATATGTTGTTAAATTGTTTATTTTATCTGTTTCTCACACTGCAAGTTCCCTGTTATATTAGAAATCATTATGGGTCGAAATGATACATACCCGAACGGACTTTAGAATAGGAAAAAATCATTATGGGCTGAAATGATAGGTCTAAACGGTTTTTATTTATTTTATTTTTACTTAGACTGTGGGTTTGAAATGATAGAACCCAGATTTTTTTGTAAACTGTGGACTGAAATGTTATATATCCGTATTACTTGACCTAGGTTAGAAAACAATATACAGGCCCATGGTTAATTGTATAAAGTATTTTGAATATTTTTAATATTAAAAAAAGGTGTAAAATTATGAAAATTTGATTTAATTGGGTTTTAAATGTTTTAATAAATAAATTTTGATTTTTCTGTATGTTAAGATGTAATTTAAATAAATGGTAAAAGTGAATTTTTGGAAATATAACTTATGTTGGAAAATTTGAAATTTTGGTTAAAAATAAAAATTAAGTTATATAAATAAAATAGAAATTTAATTATAGTGGAAAATGGAAGAAAAATATAAGTGGTAAGTTTATTTGTTAAAAGTGAAGAAAAGAAAATGTTACACTTGAATTTGTTAAGTGAAATTATTGAAAATTTTAATTTAATTATATGAAATTTATTTACAAAAATCATAAGTTAAAAGTAATTTAAATGAACATTTTTAATGTTAAAATATGATTTTTATGATGTTTAAAGGGTTTAAATTGAAGTTTATTGTTTGCTGAAAATACACTAAAATCTGGAAAATATTTTTTACAGCGTTCAGAAATGCTATGATTTCTGTAAATGAACTAAAACTAAATAAAAGAGGCTATTACAGCAGTTCTAAAATGCTGTAGTTGATGTAGTAAATTTAAAAGGCTAAAACTTAATAAAGGCCTATTACAGAAGTTCTGTAAATGCTGTAGTGGTCTGCTGTATTTGCTGAAATTGATAAAAACCTTAAACTTGAAACCTGAGCTATTACAGCATTTATGGAAATGCTGTCTTTGCTGTTTTAAACTAAATTTCAACTAAAACTAAGTTTTAACAGCAGTTTTTAAATGCTGTCTTTGCCGAATTAAAATATTTTCAAGTATAACTTATAACAGCTTTTTTCTAAATGCTGCGAAAGGCTGAAATTTTAAATGTTTATGGTTTTTGACTTAGTAAATGAGCTCAGAATGGTTTGAAATTTTGAAAATTGAATACTTGACTTGAAAGAATAATAACTTCACTTTAAAATGATTTAAATAAATAAATTTAATTGGAAAATAAATCATTTTAAAAGAAGATTTGAATTGAAATAAAAGAACGTTATCTTTGAATTTTAAAGGTGATTTGAATCGAAAATCTTTGAATTTAAAAGGGTATTCAAATTTGATATTTGTATTTGAATTCAAATAATGATTTGAAAAAGGAAGTTTTGAAGATATGATAATTTGGAATATTGAAATGATTTGAAAATGATTTAATCTTTATTTTGACAAAGAATTGGATTTGAAATGATATTTTATTTTGAAGTATAAATTATTAGTTTTAAAAGTTATAACCACGGGTTATAATAACGATTGGTTGTTAAAGAGCCAGGATCAGATATGGACATACTCTCAGTCGATACCGAAAACCACTTTAACAACTGTGTGCACGTTGGAGATTCTAGAATGAAGTAGGATGGTGGCGACGTTCTTATGGTATGTTACATGGACCCAACTCCCATGAGTTGGCTTAAGGTGGCTAAAATAGGAGCGATCTCGGGCCAAAAGGGGTAGCTCCTCTGGTCGGACACATTCCTTCGATACCATCCTATTACTTTGTGATTGTTTGGTGGCCACCCTCCGATTTGGGAATGTGTTCCGAGGTGGGCGTATGTGGCGCTGCTTTACCACCAGCCCGTGTGCGTAATTGGTATATCTACCCTAGCATTGCCTCGTGTACCGTGTCACCTACCATATCGTGCCTTTACTACGAGTTTCTATTTGTGTCGTACCTATGCAGTATCTTCTCATAGTCTCCCGATCAGGAGATATGTGAATACTGTATAGACTATTGGCATTTTTTGTGTTAAGGGGAATATTGGGTCACTCCTTAACGCTATTTTAAAGTAAGCTTATTTTACTGTAGACATTATTATAATAGCGCAATATACTACATAGTAAATAGTTCAACGGATGCTTATAGGATGGGCGGTCCTAAGCATCTTCTAAGTCACTTGTACCTTTACTACAGTTCACTTGAGTTGGTTTGCATTGGATATGTATGTATGTCCTGACTCGAGTATTTTTGTTTTATTTACGCTCGGGTCAGCCTGAGTTATTCACAGATTTGGATTTCCACTCTCTGGGGGTCTGGAATCGCTGGAGATTATCGGCTTATCTAGTTTATCTATATTCAATTCTATTGTTCTATTTCAATTCCGTTGTCAGCTTTGTATTAGTGGACTCCTTTGTATTTGAGATTTTATGTTGTATCTATTTTCAGACTGATATTATCTATTTGGGTTTTGAGACTTTGTGGTAGTTGCTTCATGAACTACGATGGTATTTTATTTTCCGCTGTGAGATATTCTGATGTTCTGTGTCTGTGATTCTATGATTTGATTTTATTGGCTCCGAATTTTTATTACAATCTGTTATTTTGTACTATTCAAGTCCGACATGTGTGGATTATTGTAAATTTGAATGGTGGAAAATAATGGGTCGTTTTAAATGTGGTGACCATACTGGAGGGCATACATTAGCAAAGAAGATCCTCCATTATAGATACTATTGGCCAACTGTAAATCGGAATGCTGCACACTACGTAAGGAGATGTCACAAATGCAAGAAGTATGCAAAAATCCCAAGAGCTCCGCCGACGAAACTCACACAAATGGTTAGTCCCTGGTCGTTTGCAATGTGGGGGATCGATATAATCGGTTCTTTACCCATATTCAAAGGTGGTGCAAAATACCTAATAGTTGTGGTCGATTACTTTACCGAGTGGGCAGAAGCAGAACCCTTAGCCACGATCACTACCAACAAGGTCATTAATTTCGTTGTACGAAAAATTATATTCCATTTTGGCCTCCCGAGGACTATCATTACAGATAACAGAACTCAGTTCGAAAGTAGGAAGTTCAAAGAACTTTGTTAAAAGTATGGTATTGAAAAAAGGTTTGTAGTAGTTGCTCATCCAAAAGCCAATGGACAAGTAGAAGCCGTGGACAAAATAATAAAGTGTATATTGAAAAAACATTTGGAAAAGGCTAGAGGTAAGTGGGTAGATGAACTTCCAACATCACTTTGGGCTTACAGAACCACCCACAAGTCCATGACTGGCCACAATACATTCACATTGGCATATGGCATGGAAGCTATTATACCCGTGGAACTTGAGTTCCTTCACATTGGGTAACTCATTATGACCCTAAAATGAATCGAGATCTTTTACTGGAATCACTAGACTTCGTTGATAAAACAAGGGAGGAATCTTATTTAAGGGCTGCTGCATATAGGCATCGAGTCGCACGATATCATAATGAAAAAGTATGATCGAGAATCTTTGATGTGGGCGATCTCGTTTTGAAACGAGTTTCCCGATCCTATCGCATATGAATCCCACATGGGAAGGTCCATACGTTATTGAACGGAGGCTTGGAGAGGGAACTTTTAAGCTAGCGACTGTTGATGGCGCGACACTCCCCCAAGCATAGAATAGCGAGCATCTGTGGCATTATTATACTTAGTCTATTTCTTTCATATTTTAGTTGCAATTATTTCCAGTATATTTTTATTTCGTTGATTCTTAGTTTTCGGAATGTAATAAGACAATTTATCTTGTTTTTATTAATAAAGGCTTGAAGCCATCTTTTCCATGAATTATTAATGTTTCCATGTGTGATAATTCTATGGAAAAAAACTAAAGTTACATTATTCTGTCTGTCGTGAATGCGCACAATTCTAAAAAATCTCCAAGTCCCTAGAGTGCGGAGCAGAGTATTCTGAGTCCCCGAAGTGCGAACTAGAGTATAAACGACTTAAATTCTCTAAGTTCCCAGAGTGCGGACTAGAGTACTCTGAGTCCCCAGAGTACGGACTAGAGTATAGACGACTTAAAATCTACAAGTCCCCAAAGTGCAGACTGGAGTACTTTGAGTCCTTTGAGTGCGGACTAGAGTATAAATGACTTAAAATCTCCAAGTCCCCAGAGTGCGACTGGAGTACTTTGAGTCCCCAGAGTGCGGACTAGAGTATAAACGACTTAGAATCTCCATGTCCCCAGAGTGCGGACTGGAGTGCTTTGAGTCCCCGAAGTGCGGACTAGAGTACAAAGGACTCAAAATCTCCAAGTCCCCAGATTGCAGACTGGAGTAATCCGAGTCCCCGGAGTATGGGCTAGAGTATAAATGACTTAAAATCTCCAAGTCCCTAGAGTACAGACTGGAGTACTCTGAGTCCTTGGAGTTCGGACTAGAGTATAGATGACTTAAAATCTCCAAGCCCCAGAGTGCGGACTGGAGTACTCTGAGTCTCCAGAGTATGGATTAGATTATAAACGACTTAAAATCTCCATGTTCCCATAGTGCAGATTGGAGTAGTCTGAGTCCTTTGTAGGATCGATTTCACCCTTGAGGGGGGTGAATAGGGTGATACTATTAATTATAAAAATTACTGCAGAAGTTTATAAAATATTCTCAACACAGATATATCAAAATAGCAACACAGATAATAATAGAATAATAAATGCAGAAATAGAACGACACAGAATTTACCCAGCTTCGGCAAAACCTTGCCTACGTACTGTCCCCAAGGTTTCTACCAGAAATTAAGCAGTCAGACGCTTACACACGTAAACTCGCGACACCTGCTATCGACTAGCCTTAATTCTACACTCAAAACCCTGCCACAACTCAGTCACTGAGTTGCGAATTCTCAAACTACGCCATGTAGTTTGTCCCCTAGTCACATGACTAGAATTTACACGAGTTTAAAAAGGAAATGCAAATTTAAAACAATAATCTAAAAACAAAACCCTAATATAAATTAAGCCCAATAACCAGGCTGGCCCACAAGTGATAAAATTAAACCCCCGTTTTCTTTTTCTTTTGTATTATAACTTCGGCCTGGTTTGCTCCAAAAAGAATGTCGGCCTCGTTGCTTGCTTGAAAATTAAGGCTTTAAGAAATTGAATGCGCCGCTTCAATTAATCATTCGAATTTATGATCCTGCGATGCTTGCTTTGTCGAATAATCGTCTCTTCGATTTTGCATATGGCTGCTTCAATTTCGTCGAGTTCGGTTCAAAGAATCTGGTATGTAATTTATGCTTTTTGCTTTTCTTGTTAGCTTACTTGAACTCGATTAGTGATTTGAGTTATTTATATAATCTTCTCTGTTATTGCTTGAACTCGAATTGCATATCTCGGATGATGATGAATGGGTTTATATAGGGTTCGAACCCCTTGATTTTCGTTCGTATACATTTATTTGAATTTGTCAATTACTTTGTTTCGGCCAATCTATTTTGTTTCGGCCAATCTATTTTGTTTCGATGCTGGTGATGATTTCTGACTTCTTCAGTTTATATATTTTTGATTTATTCAAATTCGTATATTTTCTGGTAGCTTGATTCATACGGCTTCGATTGAGAGCTGTATCATTCCTTGTCAACCACGGTTTTGAATTATTTGGACTTTTGACTTCGGTTTGAATTTTTCTCTGTAACTTGAATTCGGCCAGTGCTTTGATATTGAACTGCGGTTGTTTACTTGATAATTATGGCTTTGATTTGTATTGTAAAACCTGCTTCCTGATGATATTGATTTATTTCATCTCTGTAGCATGTTGGAATATGACTTGTTCGATTTCTACTTGCCGTCCCATGACTGCTGTACCATGATTTTTGAAATTGTTCGAACTTTCACCCTTGTTATTGATTATTGCCTCTGTGACTTTTGGTGACTTCGGTACTGTCACTGACATTACTGTTTCATTACTTCGGTCATGGTGATTTTGTGTTGATATTTTGACTTCCGTGTCTTCGGCACTGTCACTGCTAGTATGACTTCGACCACCATCGTTGCATTGATATTGCTTCTGGTCATTGCACATGTACCATTCGAAATGTGATACTAGTTATTACTGCATATATCATATATATATACACACATTCGTATTTGTACTTCACGTTCACTGTCATGTGTCTTGTTACATGTGATGTCCGTTTCACTTGAGCTGTTGCTTTGCTGGTCTATCTGATCCTATTAGTCGAGTCATCCTGTTGCCTATATAATTTGCTTGAAGTTTGGTCTGCACTTCAGTAAAAACAGCCTCTGGTCATGATTTTTTGGTTATATGCATATGCACTGCTTTGTCTTTGACATTGCCTTAACATATGTATGCATCGAGGCAGTTTGCATATGCTTTCATGATGCAGTGTCTTCATGTTACATTATATAGTCTCCACTTTTGAACTTAATGTGTAGCTGCTGTCTACATTCATGCCTTTCTGATCGATATATTTTGAAACTGCACTGTTCACTTGTATCATTTTGAAACTGCTGCTTTTCTGGTTGATATATTTGTTTACTTTACTGAACTTCGAGTCATGTAGTTCATGTGCAGTTTGTAGTTTACATTCACTTGTGTACATTTGTTTGGTCGACACTTGCTGTTAGTCTTTGGTGCACTTGCTCATCTCTGTTGTGCATGCCTGAACTACTTTGTTCATGTATTGCTTAGTCTTTGCTGATTTGAGAGCCTATGACCTTTGTACTGCTGTATTGAGTTGCACCCTCTGTTGTATTATGTCTGGTCTTTGTTTTGAAGTCTCTGATTAACTTGGTTCATGCCATTCTTCTGTTTAGTATTGGTGCACTTGGTTTGCATACAGTCTTCAATGTGCAGCCATAGTCATTGATCATTTGATCCATAGCTTTTTCTTGCATTTTTTTCATCAAATTTGCACGGTTCTGTTCTTTTGGCACTCTTACTGGTCCAGATTCATTGCATTGTACTTGTAGTCTTCATTCATGTACTCTGTTTGTCATATATGTGAAGTAATGTTGCATTCTTGGTTTGAACCATGACTTGATTCACTGTATATTGATTCTTATCAGTCTGCATTCAAGAGTGCATCCGAATTTTTGGTCGAGGCTGTGTTGTATGGGCTGTTTTTGAATTCTTGTGCTCGATAGTTTGTGATATTTTGTAGTGCACCTGAGTTGAATCCAGCTTGGAGCTCGGTTTGACCTTGTGCTGATATTATGACATTATTTTTTATTGCACTTGAGTTGAACCCCGTTTTCATTTGGGTTTGACCTGTGCTCACCTGTCCCTGTAATTTTATCAAGTGTATATATTAGTATGCACGGCCCTGTGGTATGTACAGTGATACACTGTGCATGTCACAAGCTATTCATGTATGATGAATTCAAATTTAAATGACGACGAACAACCTAAATAACTGAGGCAAATAAAATTTTCAAAATAAGATTTTATTTTACACTGCAAAAATATTTTCTTTTCAATTTTACTGCATCAAAATTTTTTTTTGCAGATTGCTCAGATGCTGGATTCAATCTGGAATGAATTTAAAGATAAATTATGAGTGAATGAGCGATATGAATGATTTTGATGTAATTGATTTTGTTTTGTAATCAAAATTGTATATGTATAGTGAGAGCTTGAATTTGTACTATTCAAAATTGTAATAAATATTTGTTTGAATAAAATATTTGTTTGAATAAAATATTTATTTGAATTTAAATTCCGTATTATTTATTTTATTCACCAAATATTTATTTAATTATGTGAAAAATAAAATAGTACATTAACAAATACATTTAAATGAATATATATATGTGTGTGTTTATTATCATGAAACAAAAATCATATACTCGCATATTCAACAATCTCCCCCTTTTGATGATAACAAACATATATTTGAGATTTTGAATTTGTTAAATGTATTTGATCATTCAATTTGCTCCCACTATTTAAATGCTTCCTCTCTACACAAAGCTCCCCCTTCATATATGCATATAGTTAAAAATATGCAAATGAGCCTAGATGCGAATAGAAAATATTTGACCTTTACTTGCTTTTATTTGACAAAATCTTAACTTTTCTCTCCCCCTTTTGTTATCAGCAAAAGAATAATAGTGTTAGAAAAATAGAGAAAAAGTGATAGACATTAATACAACATTAAAACTCAATCAAATATAAATATTAAATTTCAATAAAAAATCAAACAAAAATCATAAATACTCTGTTAGGCGCATATTCCACTTTCAAATGATAGGAATAATGTCATCATATAAAACCATACAGTTGTGTCTATTTGTGGTATATTTATTTCAGGAATTTGAATATCTACTAACCATGCATAACCATTAGGACTTTTAAATGAGATTAGTAGTATTCCATTTAAAAAAAAAACCAATTCAAGTATCTTCTAACCACGCATAACCGTGAGGACTTTTAAATGGGATTAGAATCAAATTGTCTATTTAATTAATCAATTTTATTACGTGTTCCACACATGCATAACCGTGAGGACTTTTAAATGAGCATGGAAGCACATAAAAAATTCCAAGTAACATATTGACATACTATATTGGAATATGATAAGTGATGGTCGATAGAAATATGATAGAAATGGAAATGATCATGGAATTTTTACCAACAAAAAAGTGTTTATAAATCTTGTTTAAATTTCTAAAGAAATTTACTAAATATACCGTCTCAAGTCATAATATATGATTAATATCAACACTCATCACTTTTTCAAACACTATTTATCTTTTCGATAATTAGTAAGGAGTTAGATTAGTCAATGTAATAATTTAAAATCAAATCCAAATATAATTATAAAACCAAGTTTTCCAAAATGACTAATCTGAAACAAGGTCAAAAATGATTTTCTAGAAGGGGTTTTATAAAAAAATGTCTGCAATTTGAAAATTAGTTGAAGTGAAAAATATGAAGATATTTTCTTTGAAAAACGATGCAGTTACTAAATGTCTCATCATAAATCATGTTCCACTAGTAATTTTTCTATCAACTGGATAACCAGTGTAATCTACATCTGAATTTCTTTTCACTCAAACTTATTATTAGTTGAATGTTATAGACCAGATCATGAAGTGTGCATCAAAATATTTTAAAATCAATTTTAACAGCTTTTAAATGAAATTCTCTTATATTTGAAGTTGAAGCTGTGCCAATCAACAAATCAGTGAATATAGTGTCAAATCTAGAAGCCATAGGATAAACAAATATATTTACGTGCACCGAGAGCAATAATCAATCAATAAGATACCATCATTAGTCTAAACAAATTTATATGAATTAGTTTAAAGACTCTAGAGGTGCATGTAGTGTTCATGGTATGAAAAGTATAATTGGCCAACAATTTTGAAAAAATCAGAATCATTATCATCATTCGTAACATAACTGGCTGAATTAAATCAAATTATGGTGCAGATTTTCACATATGTCATTCAAGATATCTTTACCTATTTTACCTTTGTCGATAATTTTTCGTTGTAGCGCATTGTGATTCTGCCACCTTTATACTAGGCTAAGGAATCTTTGCTTTGTCGCCCATTGTGTTCTTGGAACAGCCAGAATCCAAGTAACACAATTGTTGTTCCTTAGCCTACCACCACACCCACACGTTAAAAGATTTTTGTGACCTATTTGTTTTTATAGGTCCATAGTGGCAATAGATTTTGAGAAATAATTTTGTGGAGACCCAAAGCTATTTATATACGTTCCTTTCGACACCCAGATTTGTTTAACTTTGAGGGATTTTATATTTGTGCCTTTTGGAATCCAAATTGGAATGGTTTTCACTTGTTTGGGTCTATACCAACAAATATTGTGATTGTATCCAAATTTTCCACAAATTGTGCACTTGAATTTGACTTGATTAGTTTTTCTTTTAACACGTTTAGAATGATTATACCCAAGTCCTTGTCTATCTGTATTGACAGTTTGTTTCCCTAATAGCATATTCATCGATTTTTCACTTTTGAAAATTTTTCTTAAAGTTGTAGACAATTGTTGGACTTGTGTTTTGAGTGATTCATTTTCGTTTAATAATTGTGTGCACTTTTTAATAGAATTTTATCTTCTAGTATTTTCACTCTCTTTTAAAATTAGAATTTCATTTTCAAGCAATTTAATTTTAATTTTTGATTTTTTAATTTCCTCTTCGAGTATTGGACACCTATCACACTTAGGGAAACTACTTTGATAGTTTTAAATTAATTTGTCAGTTGTTTATTTGATTCTATCAAAGTATCTCTTTGTTATTCAATTTTAGCATATCTCTCCATAAGTCGTTCAAAACAGCCATTTACTTTGTGGAAATATATAAGTAATTCAGAGTGAGTAAGTTTTGACACCTCGCTTGGCTCGTCATCATCGCTATCAATTATATCACTTCGAAGGCACATATCTGCTTTCTCACTCTCACCACTAGTACTTTTATAATCTTCATCACTTGTATTCCACGTGGCTGCAAAATTTCTCCTTTTTTGATTTCTTTTCTAAGTCGTGTTGATTCTGAGGACAATTTGGCTTGATGTGTACGCGTTTGTTGCACTTGTGACAGACGATCTCCCGTTCTTCTGGGTTGTCTAGTGCTTTGGCAATTCTTCTTTTAATTTCTGATTTAGAGCTGCATTTCCGTATTTATGATTCTACTTTTTAAATATCTTCATTAGTAATGCCAGCTCAGCTACTCCATCTTCATCATCCTCATCACAACTGCCTTTTACCAATCCTGTTAAGCATATTTCTTTATCTGAGTCAGTTGTGAAGGATTTCTCATTGCTATTGACTTTTGCACCATATATTGCTTCAAAAGTATTCCAGATTTCCTGCGCATTTTCACGATGAGAGATGAAATTAAAATTATCTTGATTAATATGAGAATATGCATAGCAAGAGCATTAATCAAGATAATTTTCTCATCTGTTATATCATACCCATTTTCAATAATATTCCAACATTTAATATTAACAGATTTTAAATAAAATTCCATTTTTAATTTCCAATTCAGAAAATCCGTTCCATCAAAAATAGAAGGAATAATATTGGAACGACCCTCAACAAAAGTAGCCATTTTAAAAATTCAAATTTGTAAAAAATGGTCTTTCAAAAAATCAAATTTCTAAAAAAAATGGCTTTTGTACCTAGCTCTGATACCACTTGTAGAATAGATTTCACCATAGAGGAGGGTGAATAGGGTGATACTATTAATAATAAAAATTATTGTGGAAGTTTATAAAATATTTTCAACACAGATATATCGAAATAGCAGCAAGATAATAGCAGAATAATAAATGCGAAATAGAATGACACGGAATTTACCCAGCTTCGGAAAAATCCTACCTACGTGCTGCCCCAAGGTTTCTACTAGAAATTAAGCAGTCGGACGCTTTCACACGTAAACTCACGACACCCGCTATCAACTAGCCTTAACTCTAGGCTCAATACCCTACCACAACTTAGCCACTGAGTTGCGAATTCTCAACCACGCCGCGTAGTTTCTCCCCTAGTCACACGACTTGAATTTGCACGAGTTTAAAAAGGAAATACAAATTTAAAACAATTATTTAAAAACAAAACCCTAATATAAATCAAGCCCAATAACCAGGTCGGCCCACAAGTAATAAAATTAAACCCCTTTTTTCTTTTTCTTTTGTATTATAACTTCGGCCTAGTTTGCTCCAAAAAGAATGCCGGCCTCGTTGCTTGCTCGAAAATTAGGGCTTTGAGAAATTCAATGCGACGCTTCCATTAATCATTCGAATTTATGATCTTGAGATGCATGCTTTGTCGAATAATCGTCTCTTCGATTTTGCACATGGCTGCTTGAATTTCATCGAGTTCGGTTCAAAGAATCTGGTATGTAATTTATGCTTTCTGCTTTTCTTGTTAGCTTACTTGAACTCGATTAGTGATTCGAGTTATTAATATAATCTTCTCTGTTATTGCTTGAACTCCAATTACATATCTCGACCGATGATGAATGGGTTTATATAGGGTTCGAACCCCTTGATTTCCGTTAGTATACATTTATTTGAATTTGTTACTTACTTTGTTTCAGTCATTCGATTTTGTTTCGATGTTGGTGATGATTTCTGACTTCTTCAGTTTGTATATTTTTGATTTGTTCAAATTCGTATATTTTCTGGTAGCTTGATTCATATGGCTTTGATTGAGAGTTGTATCATTCCTTGTCAACCACGGCTTTGAATTATTTAGACTTTTGACTTCGGTTTGAATTTTTCTCTGTAACTTGAATTCGACTAGTGCTTTGATATTGAACTGCGGTTGTTTACTTGATAATTATGGATTTGATTGGTATTGTAAAACCTGCTTCCTGACGATATTGATTTTTTTCATCTCTGTAGCATGTTGGAATTTGACTTGTTCGATTTCTGCTTGCCGTCCCATGACTTCTATACCATGATTTTTGAAATAGTTCGAACTTGCAACCTGGTTGTTGATTTTTGCCTCTGTGACTTTTGGTGACTTCGGTACTGTCACTGACATTACTGTTTCATGACTTTGTTCATGGTGTTTTTGTGTTGATATTTTAACTTCTGTGCCTTCGGCACTGTCAATGCTAGTATGACTTCGACCACCATCGTTGCATTGATATTGCTTCTGGTCATTGCGCATGTACCATTCGAAATGTGATACTAGTTACTACTACATTACATACATCATATATATGTACACACATTCATATTTGTACTTCACGTTCACTGTCCTGTGTCTTGTTACATGTGATGTTCGTTTCACTTGAGTTGTTGCTTTGCTGGTCCATCTGATCCTGTTAGTCAAGTCATCCTGTTTCCTATGTAATTTACTTGAAGTTTGGTCTGCACTTCAGTAAAAACTGCCTTTGGTCATGATTTTTTGGTTGTATGCATATGCACTACTTTGTCTTTGACATTGCCTGACCATATGTATGCATCGAGGCAGTTTGCATATGCTTTCATGATGAAGTGTCTTCTTGTTACATTATATAGTCTCTGCTTTTGAACTTTATGTGTAGCTGCTGTCTACATTCATGCCTTTCTGATTGATATATTTTAAAACTGCACTGTTCAATTGTATCATTTTGAAACTGCTGCTTTTCTGGTTGATATATTTGTTTACATTACTGAACTTCGAGTCATGTAGTTTATGTGCAGTTTGTAGTTTACATTCACTTGTGTACATTTGTTTGGTCGACACTTGCTGTTGGTCTTTGGTGCACTTGCTCATCCTTGTTGTGCATGCCTGAACTACTTTGTTCATGTATTGCTTGGGCTTTGCTGATTTGAGAGCCTATGACCTTTGTACTGTTGTATTGAGTTGCACCCTCTGTTGTACTGTGTCTGGTATTTGTTTTGAAGTCTCTGATTAATTTGGTTCATGCCATTCTTCTGTTTAGTATTGGTGCACTTGGTTTGCATACAATCTTCAATGTGCAGCCTTTCTCATTGATCATTTGATCCATAGTTGTTTCTTGCATATGTTTTCATCAATTCTGCACTATTCTTTTCTTGTAGCACTGCTTACTAGTCCAGTTTCATTGTATTGTACTTGTAGTCTTCATTCATGTACTCTGGTTGTCATGTATGTGAAGCAGTGTTGCATTCCTGGTTTGAACCGTTACTTGATTCACTATATATTGATTCTTATCAGTCTGCATTCACATCCGAATTTTTGGTCGAGGCTGTGTTGTATGGGCTGTATTTGAATTCTTGTGCTCGACAGTTTTGTGGTATTTTGTAGTGCACCTGAGTTGAATCCAACTTGGAGCTCGGGTTTGACCTTGTGCTGATATTGTGACATTATTTTTTATTGCACTTGAGTTGAACCCGACTTTTCATTTAGGTTTGACCTATGCTCACATGCCCCTGTAATTTTATCTAGTGTACATATTAGTGTGCACGGCCTTGTGGCATGTACAGTGATACACCGTGCATATCACAAGCTGTTCGCGTATGATGAATTCATATTTAAATGATGACGAACAACCCAAATAGTTGAGGCAAATAAAATTTTCAAAATCACATTTTATTTTACACTGCAAAAATATTTTCTTTTCAATTTTACCGCGTCAAAATTTATTTTTGCAGATTGCTCAGATGCTGGATTCAATCTGGAATGAAGTTGAAGATAAATTATGAGTGAATGAGCGATATGAAAGATTGTGATGTAATTGAATTTGTTTTGTAATCAAAATTGTATATGTATAGTGAGAGCTTGAATTTGTACTATTCAAAATTGTAATAAATATTTGTTTGAGTAAAATATCTGTTTGAATTTAAATTCCATGTTATTTATTTTATTCACCAAATATTTATTTAATTATGTGAAAATTAAAATAGCACGTTAACAAATACATTTAAATGAATATATATGTTTATTATCGTCAAACAAAAATCATATACTCGCGTATTCAACATCCTTGGAGTACGGACTAGAGTATAAACGACTCAAAATCTTCAAGTCCCCAGAGTGCAGACTGGAGTACTCTGAGTCACCAGAGTGCGGACTAGAGTATAAACGACTCAAAATCTCCCAGTCCCTAGAGTGCGGACTGGAGTACTCTCAGTCCCCAGAGTGCGGGCTAGAGTATAAACGACTTAAAATCTCAAGTCCGTAGAGTGCGGACTGAAGTACTCTATGTCCCCGGAATGCGAACTAGAGTATAGACAACTAAAAATCTCCAAGTCCCCAAAGTGAGGACTGGAGTACTCTGAGTCCTCGAATGCGGACTGGACGACTTAAAATCTCCAAGTCCCCAAAGTGCGAACTGGAGTACTCTAAGTCCCCGTAGTGCAGACTAGAGTATAAACGACTTGAGAAATATCCAAGTCCCCGGAATGTGGGCTGGAGTACTCTGAGTCCCCGGAGTGTGGACTAAAAATATTCTAAGTACCCTAAGCATGAAATAGAGGATCTACAATTCCAAAAAATCTCTGAGTCATATGGAAATGAACTAGGGTTTATGTAACTCACAAGATTTTGGATTTCGACCATAGTTATACAGTAAGCTGAACAACAAAAGTCATTTGAAAGACAAAAGCTGAACAACAAAAGTCGTTTGAAATACAAAAAAACTAAGTTTTATTTATCAATCCAAAATGTGGTTCCGCTACAAACCCTCCAAAACTCAAAGTCAAAGTCTATTTACATTAGCTATGAAAATAAATAAAAATAATTACATAATCTAGGCTAACTCTTGTTGAACGAGTGTGACAACTACTTATTTGGTTTCTTTTCCTTCCTCATTTTCCCAAATTACTCCTCCCCCATGCGTTTTCGCTTGGACACTTTGCTTGCTGGGGAAGTAACATCCATGGAAGGAAGAGGAACTTCCAGTGGCCTGGAACCACCTACTTGGGGCTCGACCTTGATCTCAACTTTCTTCTTTTTCTCCTCTGCAAGTTACTCCTTCATGCTCACTTTTGAATTATGTCTGGAGGCGCCTGTAATCTCAACTTCATAATTTTCTTCGACGAGTGGCCAATTTTCAGACTTGTCCTCGTCAAACGCCTCAATCACTTGAGCATCAAAACCAGGAATCCTCCCTCTTGAATGGCCTCACTCATCTTCTCCTTCTTCTTCGTGGCGTCATCGATCCTTGGAGTTGGCTCAGGATCAGAACGACCTACACAAAATGATAAGAGACGAATGTTAGAATACATTAACTACTCGCCAAAAACGGCGGCCCACCGAACTTTAAGAAGAAAAGTTATGTACCGGTTTCTGGTTAGCTCTCAAACGTCTGGGGAGTTTCACCCTCTGGAATGGGAGATAGAACATGAATATCAAGGCCAGGATCTTCTGGGTCGTAGCCAATGTGCTGCTTGAAGTGATCAAGTGCTGGGCGACCGGTCGGTTGAGTGGGGGAGGAGCTGGAGACTCAGTTCCAGACGGACCAGCAATGTCGTTCTTTCCTTTTGACAGGGAGGAATCTTTGCTATAGAGATCCTTCGCTAAAGAAAAGTCCGAAGGCTCATTCCCCTAGAGAAACTCCTTTACTAAAGCTTCTTTGTCAACCTCTTCTGTGCTCGACTCAAACTTTTTGATCTTTATCAAAGTCTCCCATGCTTCGGCCAAAGATTCGAGGTAACCCTAGTCGAGAAATGTAAGATCACGATGCATGAGAACTCGAGCATTATACTCGGCTATAAGCGGATCAAACATGCACTTGATTTCCTCCCTTCCAGCCATAATAGCCGCCTCAAGGCGAGAATCAATCTCCGTGGATGCTATTCTTTTGCCTCTTCACGGGCTTCATCCTTCAGCGTCTCAACTTTGGACAGTTCGTCGTCGAGCTTTGTCTTCTGGAGTCACGTAGCAACAATCTCATCGCAATATCAATGCGACTCCTCCTGAGCAGCAGCCTTGTCCTCTTTCTCTTTGAGAAGTAGCTCTTTCAACTCTTTGACTCGCTGAGCGAAAACATCCCTCTCCTTCTAAATGGACTCTTTTTCTAAAGCCAAGGTGCCGCAGCGTTGAACCGCTTCATCGATCTCTTTCTTATGTGTGGCCTCTAGATGATTAACTGCCTCAGCTGTGTCTTTAGCATTTTTCTGAGAAGTTTCAAGCTGAGACTTGTATGAGAGAAGCTCTTCATCCTAAGCCTTAATGATTTCTTTGTCGTGGATGGCTTCGAGTTTCAGACGATCAATTTCACGTTGGCGTTCGATAGAAACTTCTGACACTTTCTCTGCCAAATGAACAAATGCATCGTTTTTAAAGTAGACATCGTTGTTACAAGCAATGGCACTTTGTTTGACGTGCCTCGGAATATGATGAATAGCTGGAAGAAACTTCATACCATCAAAGCATATTTTTGGGAATGTGGCCTTAAGCTCGGTTAGCCTTTCCGCTATCAACGGATCATGTGCGGGGGCAGAAAGAGTTTGTCTAGGGACTATGGGTTTTTTATGAAGTTTCCGAGATTGCCTGAAGCTGGATGAACCCAAGTGTTGGTCGCGGGGAGTGTCGGACTGGGACCCCTTGTGACCAGATTTCTCCTTGCCTTGCTTCGGGAAAGAGGGAGGATCATGGTGGAATGAAGACCGATGATAAGTTTTCCTTCGAGATGATGAGTTCCGGGAGCGATAGTCCCTATCACTATCGTCATCTCTATCCCGGTGTCTGCCGGAGCCCGAATCCCGGCCAGAATGATGAAAAATAGATGACCTACGAAGGCGGTCGATTCCATTGGGGCATCCCATATTGCCTGCATAGAATTTAAGTAAACACGAGTTAGCCAGAATCACATGATGACTGAAGTTTAAGTGCAAGGTGAAGTGTAAGTGTCATTACGTGTGTCCTAGTGTTTCCCCTCGACGGACCAGTTTCTTTGGCTTTACTTATTGGAATTTTTTTCTGTGATTATGGGCTTGAATGCCATCACTACCTCTCGTGGGCGAATGAAATTTTAGGGCTTCTAGATCATCAAAGCGTAGTTGAGCAAGTCGTCAGGAATAGTGAGGTCAGATAAGCCTTTCAATGGACCCTCTAAGTGTTGTGGAGATGGCTCTCTTTCCATTGGAGTGATCGTGACCTTTGAGGTTCCGCCTACAGTCTTTTTCCTCAATTTGTAAGCCAGATTCTTTTTTCCCTTCGAAGGGGGAGGCGTTTCATCAGTGTTGTGTGCCCCAACCACTGGTTCCAGAGCAAGACTTACATTTTCACCTGGTGTTTCTAACATCTTGGTTTCTCTAATCTCGCCTTCCTCGGGTGTGTCGGGGGCACCACGAGTTGGAGGCACAGCTTGCCTTTTGCCTTTGTCCAAGGCAGACCTAGTTATAGTGACGCCGTGAGGAAAACTTATTCGACGACCTTCCGCCAACAGCCCAAATTTGAAGAGCGATTCATTGGAAATGATAGATCTGATATCCCAGTCTTCTTTGGGAACAGCTCAAATAGCTTCAATGACCTCAGAGTACCCGGAGCCTTGGGGACGTGGGCTAATACCTGTAAAAGTAGAGAAAAGGTTTAGAAAGGATGCACTTTCCGATGAATACAAGTATTGATTGAGAAAAGAAAATTACTCCCCTCCAGTCATTTCCTTGCAAAGCCAGAAGGACAGCACACGTAGAACGATTCCTGCTTATACTGGGCGAATTTTCTCCACACTCCAGTCAGGATTTGGCACGTGTTATGCAGCTCAAGGAATACAAAAGATAGGCTGCCGGACTGCCTCTTTAAATGATAAGTGTAACAGATGTCGCCGGGAGTGGGGAGCCTGAATAGAATGCTCATAAAAAGAATACACATGCCATATATGAACACGTGACTGTTGGGACGTAACTGTGATGTAGCGATCTCAATATACTGTAACAGATCGTAGAGGAAGGAGTTGAATGGTGGCATGCTACCAACCCAGCACATAAATTTGTTGTAGGTCGTATATCCGGCTGGGGGCTAGTAAGGACGATCTTGTCCCAATGGAACCAGTACGTCGTCAAAAGGAATTCCGTGGATTGAGCATAGTCGGCAAAAAGCGCTCTCATCGATTCTCAAAGCTTGAGAATCAACCGGATTGTCTAAGATGATAGTTTCTTCTAGGGCATCGGTAGCTAAGTCAACAGATGCAATCATTGGACTCGGGATATTCTATACAGGAGTTATCAATGGATTTGAAGTTCCCACTAATTCTTGTTGAAAACTTTGCTCAGGTTTGTGTGAGACTGTAGCAGAGCTCGACTTTCTAGACATCTTCAATAAGCGTCAAAGATTGGATAAAATCCTATTTGAACTATACTTGAAAGCCAATCAATATTAGACATAACGAAGAAGGTGCCCCCTCCCTCGCTTGGTGTGTGGACTAGTGCAATCGTTCGAGTGTAAATGTAAAAACAATTAAAAGTCACAAAGCTAATAAAGTAAAAGTTAAGCATTGAACTGTCATCTTCGAAGACCGTCATCGCTGACCGTCTCCAAGAGCCTGCCCTATGACGGTTTTAGTTTTGAACTCGGACATTGGCACTATATGTGGAAGGCTATTGTTTGTTTTAATCGAGTTAAACTCAGGATTATAGTTGTTGAAACTGGGAAGTTATCAGTCCGAATTAGTTTGATATGCTTGTTTGCTTAAGTTCTTGTACTTATTTGTTGTCATATGGTTAGGCATGGGGGTTTAGTCGTATCTATTGAGCTCGGCATTGAGCCTTGAAGTCGGCAACGATAGTCAAAATTATCCCACTTTGCCACAACACATGCCGACCAACTCGCTCAACTCTGTCACACTTTTCTCCTACACTCCCTCTTCACCGTTCGGTATGTAGGAGTCATACCAAGCCGCATCCGCTCGGCACACCGTACCAGACTCACACTTCTATCCTACACTCTCCTTCATACAAAACGATAACATGCCACAACCGAACGTTCTCCTCTAACTCACTCCTTCGAATAACCTAAACACCCTTTTAAGTGGTTCACCGAACGTCACTCCTACTCGTACACCACACTCAACCAACACCTCCTAATATCGCTAATTCCTACCGAGCCAAACACACTTCCTCTTCCCTCACTCGGCAACCCAATAGGTACTTACATCCTAAAAGCCTCCATTATCCTCTTTCTTCCTCCTCTCCATCTGACCCTAAGGCATTTTTAAACCTCAGATTCACCCTCCTCACCTAGACGACTTCTACCATTCGTAGTTTGAAAGAAAGTCATGAGTTTAAATCTTGTACAAAACCCCTAATTGGGAGAGTCGATCAAGTGAAGGGTTCATACATAGGAGAATGGGTCGAAGCTTAGGGAAATGCTTGATTTTGAAACGAAATCCATCCAGGTTCGTTATTGAGAGAGATTGTAAGACAAACGAACTTGACTTAGGAAGAAAGAGGAAGACTGAGGTGCTAGTGGGAGTTTGGAAGAAGGAAAGTTAGAAAGCCCTATGGAATGTAAGTAGAAGTAAAGAGAAGAAAAGGAGAAGTACTAGCTTATATAGGAAAGAGGGGAGGTGAACAGGCATCAATCAGTGGAACCGATCAAGATGCCACGATGGTCCGGTAAACAGTCACACCGAGCGACACAAGACCTACCGAACAAGTGGTTCGGCATCCACATGCCTAACGGCTCACTGTTTATGTGCAGAAGAAAGGAAAGGAAGGAATAGGCTCAGGGCTGTAGTGCTCCGACCTTCATTGAGCACAATCAACTTCTAGTAGTAGGAATTGGATATTGGCTCAAAGTGTGTCGTGTTGCCTCACACGACGCACTTTGGGGGGCAAGTGTTACCCGGTTGTTTGTCCCGGTAACGAAAGGCTCGGCATACAGGTACAGCTCGGCATAGAGGTCTCGCTTGGCGTAGAGGCCTCGCTCGGCATAGATGCCTCACTCGGCATTCGAATGTTGTTTAACAGGGATATCTCGTTAGGCCTAGGTACCGTTCGGCATTGCTTCATCGCTCGGCATTCTTGAGTCATTACTCAATCGCTCGACATTCTCTGGTTCGGCATCTCGTTCGACAAATTTCTTTGACAACGTTGTTTATCAAAGATTACTCAGCAAGGTCATTCGGCAACTCCCGTTCGGCATGCTTGGCATGGTGCACAGATGTCATCTACTGTAGACCGAGGTACTTTGTTCCTGGGCCCGTGAGGGAAGTCCACCCCATCTTCGCTTATAAATAGAAGGGTAGGGGCACGGTGAAATGGACCTTTTTCTGAGAACACCAGGGAGACTTTGCCGCTTTCAACACTCATTCTTTTCTAGTTAGTATTTGCATTCGAGTAGTTAGTGTACGGGTTGTATCTGTATTCAATTTTTTAGAAAAGCAATAAAGATTGAACTACAAGTGGACGTAGGCAGTTACGCCGAAAAACTATAAATCTGGTGTTCTAACTTTTGCAATTAATTCTGCATATATTATTCTATTTTAATTTTCTATCTTCATTAATCTCTCCACACAAATCTTTCTTTGGGTGTTAGTGACCAATCCTGGTGCTAACCATGGTAAAAGACGATAATTGTAATATGAATGTAATTAAATGTAAACTAATATTAATTATATTCATAGGGTAATAGTTGATTTAATAACAAAAGTAAGGACCAAACTATAAAAATTCGATTGAAATTAAAATATTATTAACTGAAGTTTTATTTCAATTACAATTGAACTTTGAAATTAATGTAATATTTAAATAGTGGATTTAACATGGAAAATTCATTTTTATAGGTTATTAATTTCTATGTAATCAAGAATGATAAAAATTGTTAACTATTTAATTTAAATTTAAAAGTGATTAAATTAATTTGATAATAATTTATTTAATTAATGTGAAAATAGTCATTTTGGCCACTACCTTGGATTTCGATGAAACTATTTTCATCGGATCCATAATTATGAATTATTATAGAATTTCAAGTTTCGTAGCAATCAGACTTATCGTTTAATCATGCAAGCTCGAAACACATAGAAATCATTTTAATGAATTTGATTAATATACTTCGATTTTAAAAACTAACTTCTATATATGATGGACTAAGGTTTGAAAATGGTTCCATTGAGTTTAAAATTATAAATACCTATATTTTGATATATTGGATGATCCATTTTCATTTCGGGAACGAAACAAGCTTTTCGGGTCGTTGTTGTCGTTTCGATCCAAATCGATTTGGTCCGCACATTTCTATTTCAGCTCTGCCTATCTGTAGGCTGTTATAAACCCCTCATTTTATTATTTCTATACGTACATTTCCTTCTCTGTTCCTCCTTCTAAAATGTTAGAATACCAAAACCTAATTCCCAGTTTCAAATCAAAATCAATTCCAAAATTTCAAACTCTCCAAACTATATCGAATTATACATTGTTGGAAAGCTCTAGACGAGTGCAATCTGCTACTACTATTCGTTTTTCGTTTTGAATCATGGTTTGGCCAAAAATTGACGATTTATTCTCAACCATCCATCTTAGGTTTTCGATTTCAACGGTGGATCGTCGATTTTACGACGATCAGAGGTTGCTGCGAGATAGAGGATGATGAGAGGAGTGCATCCATGGGTTCGTTTTGGCCGAAAGTGCCACGATTTCACCATAATTTGAATTAGAAGGTGGCGGCGGCGTGGTTGCCAGAGTCTGCCGGAGATGGTCACACCACCATAGACAAGCGTGGCCTTGGATGAGCGACGCAGCGGCATCATCTGATCGTAGTGGATGGGTTCGTAGGTGGCAGCAATTGGGAGAGAAGGGTGGTGACTGCTGTGAAGGGTAGCGTGTGTGACATCATATTCGAAGCTAAGGTCCCTGAGAGCGCATGGAGGTAACGTAGGTGACGTGTCTTCTCCTTTTTATTATTTAATTGATTTTATAATATAAATCGTATAACTTCTAATTAGCATATCTTTTGCATATAAACTTGGATTCATGCGTAGTTTTTTTCGCAATCATATCAAAATTTCGAACATTTTGAAATTGGTTTGGTCGAATTCTGAGATTGTTATATTTCGGGCTTTAAATTATATTTTAATCGGCTGGAAATCAAAGGTGAGTGTTTTAACCCACTCACAAATGCTAAACCATCTTATGTTAGTCAAATTAAATTTATAAAGTGATTAGAAATTGATTGATTGTTGTTTCGTATACTTAAATTGTCATTCACATTTAATTTGAATTTATATAGAATTTAATTGCCATTTAAATTAATATTGAAATTAATTTCCAGTTAAATACCTGATAATGATAACTAGTTTATTTGTTGTGATTTATTGGTTGATTTGAATAATGATCGCGATGGATGCTTATTTTTTGATACTTTTGGATGATTGGATGTGTATTTATTTATATGTTGTTATCACATTGCAAGTTCCCTTAGTTGTTGTTAGGAATAATCACTATGGTTTGAAATAATACATATCCAAATGGTCTTATAAATTAGGGAAAATCGTTATGAGTTAATATAGTAAACTCGAGCGATTGTATAGATTTCGAATTTTACTCGGGATTGCGGGTTGAAATGATATATATCCAAAAAAATTAATTTATTGTGGGTTGAAATGCTATATATCCGTATCAGTTGACCATACGATAGAAAATTATATAAGGACACCGGATTGGTTAAATTAAATGAATTTAAACCCTTAAATTTTGAATCCAGTTAAATGATATTTTGAAGAGAAAAAAGATTTATATGAACTGGATTATTTTCAAAATCCAAGCTTTTAAATGTTTAAATTGAAATTGGTTTAAATGAATTGTTTAAAGAATTTGAATTGGAATCTTAAAGTTGAATTTTGAAAATATAAATGAAATTTATCAAATTAAGTTTTTGTAAATGTTTGAATTTATAAACTTCGAAACCTACTGAATTTGAAGTGGTTTGAATTTGTAGTTCAAACATGGACTTGAAATCTATGTAAGTTGAAATGGTTTTAATGAGAATTTGAATTGAAACCTTTAGCCTTTTGAATTGAAATCGGTGAACTGAGATTGATTTGAATTGATTTGTTAAATTAGAAGAATTATTTCTAATTTGAAACTATTTTCGATATAAACTCTTCTAGTATATAAACTCATTTAACGTATAAACTATTTTTCTCATATAAACCATTTTGATATGTTTATAATTTTTAATACACTAACCATTTTAATATATAACCTATTTTAACATATAACTTATTTTAATATATAACTATTTCTAATATATAAACTATTTCAAAACTATAACCTTTATTTAAACAATAAACTATTTTAATATATGTCATTTTAAATTTGTAAACAACTTCTAATATATATATTATTTTAAATTTATTAACAACTTTTAATAAATATATTTTAATATCTATACTATTTTTAATGTATAACTATTCAAATATATAAACTAATTTCAATGTTCAAACTGTTTAAAGTTGGAACTGTTATGATTTAAAATCACTTGATTTAAATGCGAATATTCTAATATAATGGTTTAACCTATTCTTGTGGTTATGATTTTGAAAACGAGTATGATTTAAAGTGAATATGATTTTGAAATGATTATGATTTGGAAGTGAAGTAGATTCTGAAGTAAATAATGATTTCGAAAGTAATATGACTTTGAATTGAATATGATATTTTGATATCAATATGAATTAGTTTTGGAAATGTAAAAGAACCAACAGGTGTGAAATAAGCGTTTGGTTGTTAAAGAGACCGGGATCGGATATTGTCATACTTTCTTCCAATACCGAAAACCACTTTAACAACTGTGCACGTGGTGGAGAATCCAAAGCAAAGTAGGATGGTTTGGTGAATGCTACTGTATGAGGTATGAACGCAACGCTGACCCCCTGGGTCAACTAGATATGACTAAAACAAGAGCTACACCTAAGCCAGGTGAGGTTGCTACTCCGATCGGCCATGCTTCACCGATACCATATATGTTACTTTATGATTGATTTGGTGGCCACATTCGATTTGATTATAGGTGTGTGTTCTGTGGTGGGCGGTAGTAGCTGCTATGCGTTACCACTAGCCCCGTTCTACAAAAAAGTAGCAGTAGTATCCTACCTTGGGCATTACCTCGCATGCCTTATTGTGTCCACTACGAGTTTGGTTTGTATCATACTTATGGAGTGCTCCCTGAGTATCCCACCGGTTTGGTGGAGCTCACAGAATCTATATAGACTACGGTATTTATATAAAAATGTGTTAAGGGGGATATAAGTAATTCCTTAATGCTATTTTAATACTTTACTGATAGACATATTATAATAGCGTATTGTACTATGTATGTAGATAGTTTAGCGGATCCTTAGGAGATGGAAATCCCGAACGCCTCTTAAGTTGTTGCACGCACTAAAATCTCATAAACATCTCGAAAGCCGTTACACTCATATTTATTTACTGTTGATTTAATTTACATAAGATCTTTTAGTTATGACTCGAGCATTTTGTCTTTTCATTACACTCGGGTCGGCCTGAGCATTTCAGCATTGAAGACCCTATTTCTGGAGGACGAAGACGGAGATTTGTATACTATTTGTATGTATATATATATATATATATATATATATATATATATTCCACTGCATCATGTTTTTCCACTGCATTATTTATTTATTCCTGTTGTATGTATACTCCGATTGTATTGTAAAGTGTAATCATATTTTATTTGTAAAATAGCTTAACGACTATTTATTTGATTATTGTATTTTGTCATTCTGCTCTGAGATTTTGTGTTTTTTTTTCTTTTTTTCTCTTATTTTCTTATTTAACCCATTAACCAACCTCCCCTTTGAATGGTTTGAGTTGACATGTGTGGTTTACCGTCGATTTAAACTGTCTAAAAAGGTGGGTCGTTACACCAGCGGAAACAAAAATACTACAGAAGATAATCATCCAGCACTTCTCCATAAGCTCCAGGCATCTAAAGCTAAATCTAGAAACATAAAGGGCTAACCTAAACATTATAAGAAAATAACACCCATATTAGTCAGGTAAACCAATTTGAGAAACACAAGAAATAAGAGTGACATATAACAAGACCTTTTTGAGACCGTACAGATTATCATAACAGATTTCCACTCAAATGTAACCAGCCATTCATTAAGTCTAAAATATAGTGATATGATAGGTAATGTTTAGTGCGTAGCACATAAATCTTATCAAATAGCTGATGTGTGAATGCCACAACAGTAATAGGGATACGATCAATATCGCTAAGGTGCATTCATGTATGGATAGTTTTCCACTGAGACGCTCGACAAACTGAAGCGAATCCCCATGATAAGGATCTAAACTACCTTCCAAGCATCATATATCACTAGATATTATATACTCTAATGTAATACAATTGGCCCAATGGTGAACTCATGGGTAAGCTAAACCCATGGGTAAAAAAACATACTCTAGATCTAGAGTTGATATACCCTCATGGGTAAGCTAAACCTGAAATTGTGCATCCTACTCTGGTTTTAATCATTCCCGATGTCGAGGATACATTCGGTATGTCTCACACAATTCTTCATCACTTGAGCAGCATACGAATACCCAATTGGATTCCTTCATATTGAAAAGATCATGAATCACTACATGTATTCGAGCATCTCGAATAGATCTACATAAATCCCTAGATGAATGCTAAGGATGTCCTCTCTCTTGGAATACTCCTTAAGATAATCCCCCGTGATAGTATTGTTTGAAATGTTAACGATGACCTTTCCCTTGGGCCTGACCTTAGGATAGACAATTTAACTTTATAACATTCCACTTCACATCTTCTTCCACAACATAGTATATGGTTTTGAAGTGATTACTGGTTTGAGTCTTTTCGTATAATTACACTTTTCCCACTTATTGGACTCTCTAAAACCAATCGATGAATTCTCTGTTAACATAATTTCGGTTCTCTCAAAAGTAAGCGAATGCTAAAGACTTTTCATACCAACTACCCTAGGGTTCTCATTGGTATGAAATCACAAAGCTTTTTATAACTTCTTAAGTCAATATTAGGTCAATATCGTAATAAACTAATTGATTATCTAGTCAAAAATTGCTTATACAAATCAATATTCATACTCTTAACTCGCTTTTGACATTCAAATTTGACTATTCCTCGTCCATGAGTGAAGCCAGGTAGTTAAAGCACTGGATACATCAAAGCCTTGCCTATATGCTTCATAATCGAATCTTACGGATAGATATTTCTACTTCATCGGTTTTTAATGTTAAATATAATATTAATATTTTCATAAATAAGTAAGAAATCAACATGATTAACATGCTTTCGAAATTTTCTGACTTATTGTTCCTCGATTAAGAGGGAAGCCGATAGGTTAGAGCTCTATTGCTCCATTCCTACTTAAACATCAGTAATGACCCGTCTTTTTAGACAGATTAAATCGACAATAACCACACATGTCAGACTCAAACCATTCAAAGGGGAGGATTATTATGGGGTGAATAGGAAAATGTAAGGAAAGAAAGAAAAAAATAGAACCACGCAGCGGAATGATAAAATATAATAATCAGATAATAGTTCATGAAGCTGTTTACAAATAACATTTGGTTATACTTATAAAATACAAAATCAGAGTTACTTACAACAGAGATAAATAACAATGCGGCGGAATAGTATGATGTAGTGGAATAAATCGAATAAATAGTAATAGTATACAAATCTCCATCTTTGTCCTCTAGAAAAACAGTCTTCGATACACAGAAAAGCTCAGACTGACTGGAGCGAATTGAAAAGACAAAACACTCGAGTCAGAACTAAAAGATCTTATGTAAGTTAAATCAATAGTAAATAAATATGAATGTGACTACGTCAGAGATGTTTACGAGGTTTGACATCTCCTATCCAGTGTCAACGTGAGTGCACTAACTTAAGAGATGTTCGGGAGTTACATCTTTTAAGGATCCGTTAAACTATCAACATGCATAGTAAAATATTCTATTATAATAGTGTGTACAGCAAAGTAAAACAGCGTTAAAGCGTTACCCATATCCTCCTTAACACATTTTATATATTCCCATAGTCTATACAGTTCTGTAAGCTCCTCTATGAGGTATGCTCAAAGGGCACTTCATAAGTATGGCGTAGAAGGCGCGATGTGACATGTAAACATGGCACTCGAGGCAATGCCAGGGTAGGATTCTACCAATTGTGGATCCGGACCAGTGGTAACGCATAGCAGCTACTACTGCCCACCTTGGAATAACTCCCATAATCAAAATCAAGGGTGGCCACTAAATCATCACAAAGTCATAATATTGTATCAAAGAAATGTGTCCGATCGAAGGATTGACCTCACTTGGTCTGGCATGACTCCTGTTTTAGTCACATCTAAGATGACTCGCAGAAGAAAGGGTCACGTAAATACCTCATATGGCATCGTTCTCCAAACCATTTTACTTCATTTCTAGAATTTCCACCATGTACACAGTTGTTAAAGTGGTTTTCAGTATTGGCAGAGAGTATGAAAATATCTAATCCCAGTTTTTCAACAACCAATTTCTTATTTCACATCGGATGGTTCTTTTAAATTTCTAAAACCGTTTCATAATTGATATAAAAATATCGTACTCAATTCAACCATATTACTTTGAAATTATATTCACTTTCGAAATCATATCGACCAAATAGGTTAAATCCTCATTTCAAAATCATCATACTGTTATTTAGATCCAACTTTTGTTATAATATCATTTAACCTCATTCGTTTTATATAAATCATCCCATTTTACCTAGTTTGAATGTTAAATAGTTTAAAATAAATTAATAATAGTATAAAATAGATTAAAAAGGTTGAAATGGTTTTTTAGATAGTTTTCAAAATATATTTTAAATAGATTAAACAGAATTAAAGTAGATTTTTAGATTAATATACTCTAAACAGATTTAAAATAGGTTAAGATAGGTTAAGATACTTTAATTGGATTAAAATAGATTAAAATACTTTAACTAGATTTGAAATAGATTAAAATATATTAAAATAGATTTAAATACTTTGTATGGATGTAAAATAGGTTAAAATAGATTAAAATACTATAAATATATTAAAATAGATTAAAATACTTTATATAGATTTAAAATAGGTTAAATAGAATTTAAAAAATTAGATTAATATACTCTAAATAGATTTAAAACAGATTTAAAATAGATTACAATAGGTTAAGATACCTTAATGAGATTAAAAATTGATTAAAATACTTTATATAGATTTAAAATAAGTTAAAATAGATTAAAATACATAAAAATTTCGATTTAAAAAAAAAATTCCAATTCCAACCTTCAAGCTTGGATTTTCAAAGTAATTTAATTTATACAAATCAATTTCCTTAAAATATCATTTAATCCAATCCAAGATTTAAGGGTTTTAAAATCGATTAATTTAACAAATCCTGTGTCTGTATATAATTTTCTCCCCTATGGTCAAGTGAAACGGATATTTGTCATTTCAATCCGCAATAAATTTTATGGGTATATATTATTTCAACTCGCAATCTATGAAATCACTCGAGTCTATCATTTCAACCCATAATGATTTTTCCTAATCTATCAGATTGTTCGAGTATATATCATTTCAACCCATAGGGAACTTGCAGTGTTATAGCAATATAAAAATATAACATCTAGTCATCTAATATCAACAATCAAATATACATCACAATCACCATATAATCAACAAATAAATAACATCAATCACCTGATATCATTAACATGAATTAAATTGACAATTAAATTCAATATTAAATTAAATGACGATTAAATGCAATAAAAGTCATATGTAAATGGAATGACAATTTAAATATGCCAAACATCAATCCATCAATTTCTAATCACATCATGAATTTAATTTAACTATCATAAGATAATTTAGTAGTTGTGACAGGGTTAAAATGCTCACATTTGATTTCAAATCGATTTGAAATCCAAAATAAGGTACAAAATAGAAAAGTTTCAAAATTCTTCCAAACCAGTGCTAAAATGTTTAGAATTTTGATACGATCGCAAAAGAATCAAACCGCGCGCAAATTCGAGCTCGTATGTGAAAGTTATTAACATTAGAAGTTAAACGATATATAAATATAAATAAATAAATTTAAATTTAAATTGTAAACGTCACCTTGCTAATCGTTCACGTGCATGTGCCCCCTACGTTCAAGTACATAGTAATAAAGCTCTGACCACCACTCCTGATTGTCTCCAGCCACCAGAGAGTCCCCAACCCGTCCCGTGCACTCACCCATCCATTCCGCCCCCACTAGAGGCATCGTGGCCTCCCTATGACGCCACGCCACTGCCGTTCGAATTAGGGTTTCAAAATCCAAATTCATGAATTTTGCTCGCCCTAGGTTGAATAGGAGGAAACGACTTCAACCGATAGCCTCCTGACACCGCTCTCAACAAAACCCACATATCAACTTTGCCAACTGATGATGAAATTCGAAAATCCCAATTTGGAATTTAGGGTTTTGCGATTACAGCCTTTGACCGCGATTTTTGGTTGATTGGTGCACTGTTATGGGAAAAAACACTTGCCATAGATTCCATTCATCGAGATGTTTCCAATGATATATAATTCGATATAGTTTGAGGAGATTTAATTTTTTGATTCGATTCGATTTGAATTTGGATTTGGGGAAAAATAGAGTTTCTTCCATTGAGGAGGAGAAGCCAGAGAAAATTGTACGTATGGTAATGCGGAATGGAAGGATGCTAGGGTTTATAAGAATCTATTTATATTAACGAAGCCCAATAAGAAATAAGCACGTATCGAATTAGTATGAACGACAATAACACCCCCAAAATCCCATTCTGCCTCCGAAACGAAAGTGGATCATCCCATATATCAAAATAGATGTTTTGTAAATTTTTAAACTCAATGGAATAGGTTTTAGTCCTATGTCCATTGTATGAAGAAGTTGGCTTTAAAATCAGCTTATTTCAAATTGATTTTTATGCATTTCAAGTCCGTACGATCAAATGACAAGTCTGATCGCTTCGAAACTTGAAATCCAACAGTAATTCACCATTACGTATCCGATGAAATTGGTTTCATCTTAATCCGAGATATTGGCCAAAATGGTTACTTTCACGTTAATCAAATAAATTGTTATTAAACTGATTAAATCACTTTTTAATTCTACTTTTAATAACCAACAATTTTCCTTATTTTTGATTACTTGGACATTTACAATAATTTAAAACAAATTTACATATTGATTCGATATTAAATATTACACTAATTACGGTTATCAGTTTCAACTGCAACTAAATCCAATTAATTATAACTTAATTCTAATAAACTGCTTGAATTTGATTTCAATCTTTTTATTCAATCAATCATTACTCTATAGACATAGTTAACATTGGTTTATATTTTATTACATTAAAATTCTCCAGTTGTCATCCTTTACCATATTCATTGCAATATTCCAATTATATTCAATTTTTGTCAATTTTCGCATTAAATAAAATTTTAATCCCAATAATTTAACTTTTCTTGGTTTCAATCTTTTTATTAAATAAATTATTGCCTTATGCGTATAATTGACGTTTCTGTACATTTTATTGCATTCACCTTTTACGGTTATCGTCTTAACTCACATTAACATAACATTTAATTACATTTATTTTTAGTTGATTAAATAAATTGGTAATAACTAACAATTGTCATCTTTTCAACACTTAATAACATTTGTAAGTTTTCTATCTACACACTAATATCATAACTACGTACATAACACTAATTTCACCCAATTACAATTTATATTATTTAATTAATTAATACCACATTTAAATTATCAATTAATACACACCTTATTACAAAAATTTACAATCTATAACCAATTATAACTTTTTTAATTATTTCAAATGATTGGAGTTACATTAAAATAGTTAGCAATTACCTTAAATGAATACTTTTACATTTTATTCTAGTTTTTTCTTATTATTAAATCTTAATTTTTCTTCTATTTTTATATTTTTCACAAAATCAAACTCCAAAAGTTATTTAATCTAATAAATTTAATTATAAAAAATTATGAGTCGTTACATTCTTCCCCATTCAAAACTTTTCGTCCTCGTGATATACCTTATTCAAAATATTAAATTTATAAACAATTAATTTACATAAATATAAATTTACAAACAATTAAATCCTTTTATATTCAAGTAAACAAAAATTTGGAAAACATTTCACAAAATTTTCTAAGTCCAAAATTTACGGAAAATTTCGGCATAGTCTCCTTTGTAAGGAAAGGTCTGGAAGAAGTAATAATATCAATAATAGCATATATATCATATTTTTCAAAATAAAATATCCCAAACCACGGGAAAAACAATATAATATCGCTATAAAAATATAATCCGAAAGCGTACCTGTTTGTCTGGCAAACAATGCTAAATTAATGAAACCAAAAGTTGTAACAATTGCTTCTGTAACCTGTATTTCACTCAATAATCCAAAAGAGTTGATAATCATATAAAACGAAATATTTACGTTGTTTTAATCAATAGCAACCAAACCAACACAACTGTGACGACCCTGAATTTTGGACAATTAAAATTTGGAAATTTAATTGATTTTAGATATTTGAATGATGGTTCAACTTGAATTTCAGAATTAACTATGAATTTGGCAATTTGATTATTTAATTTAATTTGTTGAAGTTGGATAAAAAATTTGAATCTTTAGTTTTAAGCTGATTAAAAAATAATTTGAAGGCTTAGAAAATTTATATTGATAATACTGAAGAGAATGGAAGCTTCAGAATTTAATTTAGAAATGTTTTGTTTAGTTTTGAATTTATATCGTTTAAATCGATATTAAAAAATAGCCTTTCGAGGCACAGTCTTGGAATTCGACGAAACCAGTCTCATTGAATCAGTAATAGTTAGTTATTATCGGATTTCAATTTTCGTAGTGATTGGAGTTGTTGTGTGAGCGTACGATATATAAATGCGCTAAAAAAATTATATTGAATCCAATTTAATAACTTAGTCTAAAATGCTATCTTCCCCATACGATCGAATTTGGACTCGGAACCTTTTCCATCGCATCCGGAATAGGGGTTTAATATTATAGAATCCTAGCGACATGCCTCGATAGGAAGTTACAATTTTGTGTTGTGTTTATCGAAACGATTTAAAATTTAAATAAATATATATTAGTTGATTGATGTATATATTCACAT
Source organism: Allium cepa (assembly GCA_030765085.1). Taxonomy (NCBI): domain Eukaryota; kingdom Viridiplantae; phylum Streptophyta; class Magnoliopsida; order Asparagales; family Amaryllidaceae; genus Allium; species Allium cepa. The sequence continues at coordinate 888,481,371 of CM060940.1, read as the reverse complement.
CAGCACACAAAACGTCATCTCATTTCGCTTTAACCCAGAAATATGCAAAGAATCTCAGGCCGGTGTCTCGTCTTGTTCCCTTTTTCTTTTCAAAACCGCATCAGATTAAATTTTAAACAAAAGAAAATCTCGAAAAAAAAAGAAGGGCGGATCGTTTTCAAACAAGCATGAGATCGAATCGTTCATAAAGAAAAGAAAAAATCAAGCCCAGCTGTAAATCAATTTGACTCGCGATTTCATGGAGGTTGGACGCAGCTCATCATCAGGGAAAGCGCGAAGTCGCGAGACGCTTCGGTCGCGTAGAACTGTCGAGAGGTGGGCAGCCGATTTCTTCATTTCACAGTTCAAAATCAAAGTCGATCGGTTGATTGGAGAGCATGGGGATTAATGGAGCATGCGACAGTGGGAAAATTGGAAGGAGCATCGAAGTCGCCTCGATGGAGGAGCTCGACGAAGGTTTATGCGCTATCAAAGTCGAAGGCATCGCGTGGTCGGCCAGCGAGCGCGGCAACCTAGGGGATCTTCGAGTCGACCTGGATCGCGATAAGGTAATAAATTTTCTGTTATTTTAGAAATTTAAAATTAATTATATATGTATTAAAAATAATTTACAGTAAAGGGAAAATTTCATTTTCTATTAAGTAGCTTTTAAAATGTTAGTTAATTTATTTTTAATTTAAATACATATACATGGATAAAACTGTTAATATAAACATATAAGATTTTGGAAAAATTAAATAATAGCAAGAGTTTATATAAAGATAAGATTTTGAAAAAACATATGGCTTATTTCATATGCAATTTGAAAAATGGAAGATAAAACCAAAATACAATTTACTAATTTATTTTAGTAATTAATTTGTTTAGTTAACTTATGTAATTATTTTAGTTGCTAAAATATTTAATTAAAAGGTAAATTGTTTTAAAATCAAATTGTTAGAAGGAAATTGATTTTTCGATTCATTTCGAATGTTAATAAAATCGTATAATTGTTATGCAAGGTCTAAAAATCGAGAAGAAAACAAACTGGATTGGAAATGGATTGCATGCAAAGTAAAAGATGAGATCTTCTCAATCAATATTGTTCTGATTTAAATTTTGAATAGTTAGATTTAAAATTGATTGACTGTGTTCCTGGATGATTGATTTATAATAATTATTCATTGGATGATATTATATATATAGTAGTATATAGTATATATTGGGTGATTGATTTCCTGCATTATATAGCGGATGAGACCCTATGCGCCGCATAATAGCGGATGATATTTTATAAATCCCATATACCGCGATATTCGACCTCGAAGTGGAATTGGTATTTAATTGTTGAGCTAACGCTTGTGGATGCATAGAAAACAAGTTGGAGGGATCCAACTGGATTCCTCAAATATTTGAATTAGTTTCAATATTGTGTGTTGATTATTTGTAATCTGTGTGTGAATATTTGTGATTGAAACTATTGAAAGCTATAATTTAACCGAATATATTTTTGATATCGTAGGATATCATAAATAAATAAAATCGGATTTTTGAAATTTAGCAGAAAATTTATAGTAAATAAATTTTATAAAATTAAATAAATTCAAATGAAGGAATTTGTTTCAAAAGATAATAAATTTTGTGTTGAAATAAATGAAAGTGAACGTGCAGTACTAAGGATCGTGTAATATGATATATAAATGCGGAAACTGATAATAGCAGTAAATAAAAATTAAAATAAGCACACCAGGAATTTTTATACTGGTTCGAACTTCCCGTTCTATGTCCAGTCCTAGAATATCCTCTGGATTTAGACCAAACCCCTCACTTAACCAGGAGGAATAGGTATACCACACCTGAGCAGCCGAACAGGAATTTTTCCACCTCAACAGCCGAAGAGGACTTCAACTTAATACAAATATTTTGTTGACGAGTGTGCTCTGAATAACACGGATTGTCTTTTGATAGTACAATTTCCTATAATCAAATCCTCAAGAATATGTAGTGTGTGTGAAGATTTATAAGAAGGATAATCTCGTAGAATCGAAGTATATAAATTAATTCAGAGATTCTAGCGATATTGAATGAGAATGAATGCTTTTATTTGTACGAATAAATAGAGAATAGATTTCAGAATTATAAACAAGAAGACGTGATTGTAGGAATGAATTAAACATGTTTATATAGTTGTAGAATAGTTACAATCTTTCATGAAGAGTTTCAATCAAAGGTTGTGACCATATCTCTTGGATTGAAGGTGATTCCTTTTTACGAACGATCGCAACTCTTCAGAAAAATAGCCGTTATTTCCAGGTCGATTGACTGAAATTTCTGGCCAGTCAGCTGAGTTTAAAATTGTACACAAAACAGAGCATATCTGTGCACTAACAACAGGTTCGGTCGGCCGAATTTCCTGGTCGGTCGACCGACCTAATGTTATGTGTGCAGATCATATTTTTTCAAGTATAAAGCAATATACAACTATTTGTATGTGTGTGTGACTACTTGAGGAATGATTTTAACAATATTCTAAGACTCGATATAATAAAATATTAATACTAATCTCTGGATTGCAGTCTGTCTCCTTTGTAGTGCACAATATACTTTTATTCTCTTTTTGTCGCCTTTGTATAGTATTCTCTTTGTAGTTCGTCTCATGATCTCTGAAGCTTATGTCATGAATCAAAACCCATGAATCAACATTCTCCCCCTTTTTGATTGATGAAAATACTTATGTGACGAAGTAGTATATATTGTAATTCTCCCCCTGAATATATGGTGACTTTTCTACAAAAACTTGTTAGCTTCCATATATTTCTCCCCCTTTGTCATCGACAAAAAGGAATACTTGTGATACATAAAATGTAAAAAATATGAAATCATGTATCAAATTTAGGAACATAGAATTAAACTTACATAGCGAAAACAAATAAAATGTTAATGATGCATTACTTAACACAGCTTAAAGTAGAAATATTGTTCACAATAAAAATAGAATAGAAATAATCCAACAAGATCACTCCTCATCGTCGTCGGAATCCCAAAATTCTGGACGAATATTTTCCTCAGGAGGAGCTTGTTCTTTACCATGATGCTGAGTATGAGTAGTATGAGTTCCTGATGTTCCTGAACTTGTATTTTCCGAAGTTGACCAAGAAAAATTAGGTGCTGGTCTTTTTCCGGGAGCAAGATAAGAGGCACCGCCTTCAGCAGTGCATGATAACGCATCCCAAAGATTAACAAAGAAGCCTTTGATCTTCTTGAATCTTCCATCTATTTTCCATAGACGGGCATCCAAAACCAATTGATTTTGAGCCAGAATATCAATAGTAGCTGTCGTACCAAGACCGGGTGTTGGTCTTTGAATTATGGACTGGCGAGTTAAGCATTCTGTAGAATGAGTGGTTGGATGTGGTGTGGAATGGCTACGGCGTAGTTGATCTCTAGAAGTCGCACGCCATTGATCAAATTTTATAAATCTTGGTGGAGCATCCGGCAACTTCATTAATTTAATGGTCCTTGAATCAAAATGATGAACTTTGATAATTTCGGATTCTGGAGCATGTGAGACTGAGTTGTTGATTAATCTCATTATATATTCCCCATAATAAATATGAAGCATCTTGCCTTGATTAAATGAGAGAAACTCATCCATAAGTAATTGTGCCCAACTGACTCGTATATTCCCACATATAGCATATAAAGCTTTAAAATTTTCAGGATACACTAAATGGTAGGATCCGCCTCGTGGAACAATGGATTTCATCATGAAACGATGAAAAAGTCTTGCTTTTGGTCGAAGAGATGATGTTGCCAGAGATCTATGGCATCATCTTCAAAAAAGAGATGGCTTATTTGGTCGCGTCTAATTACATTGCAATCCACATCATGTAACGATATTCCACCCGGTCGAGCATTCAAAATATGATTTATTCTATCTAGTGAAAGGAAAATTGGCGTACCACATACCGACGTCCAAACACAATTTTCAGTGTTTCTAGGAGGATTAACAAGGTTTAGGTTAGCAAGAAATAATTTGACCATAATGTGGTTAATTTTCAAATTGTTCTTTCTATGGTCAAGAAAAGTATCAAGCCCACTCTCAATTGCGGCATTTTCAATACCGTAAGAAGAGAAATCAATGTAACTTACGAAGGATTCCTCGAAGATCTTGGCATCTTGAAGTTTTATCCATCTTTCGAGTGCTTTATCACTCACAAGCCATGAGGCTATTTGTAAATCCACTGGAGTTGATGAAGAAGCACCGGTAGTTTTAGTTTTCTTTCTAGGAGCCATTGAAATTTGATAAATTTTTAATGGAATCTGAGGTAGAAATCTAAATTGGAAAAGTGAAAATGAAGGGGTAGGTGAAAAAGTGAATAGGTGGGTTAAAATTTGTAACCAGTAGCACCAGTTTGACGTCGTTCGGTCGACGATATGTCTGGTCGGCCGACCAACTCTGTTAAATAAACAACAGAATCTTTCGGGAATGATTCGGCTGACCGACTCAGGACTTTCGGTCGACCGACCCTTTTGTTCTGCCTAGTTATGCTTGTTTTGTTAAAAAGATGTACAAAGAGAAATTTTATTATTTTTAAATGATATTAATACAACTTATAGAAAATCAGCAACATATATATATATATATATATATTAAAAACTACTTAACCATCGGTTGTTAATATCGACATACCCAAGAATTTGGAGATGGAACATTTTCTATAGGTGACCATGTAGGAGCTACTGGTGATTGAGCGGGATTTGAGGAGGTTGAGGGTCTAGTTGTGGGTTTAACAAAGTTTTCCTTTTTCGACGAACAGATTTTTATGGCCATCCGTTCTAGAAAGCTCAAACGTCTTGTCGTAACTTTTTGTTCATAATATAACTCCTTTTGTAGATCCATTTGTTGCTGTTGATAGTGGTGTACCTCATCTATTTTCTGTTTAGTTGAAGGAGATATGACCATAGCTTTCTTGCCTTTCTTCTTTTCCGGTGTATAACCGGTATGAGTGTTCTTCCAGGTTTCCAACCATGTCGGGGGTCTTTATCCGGAGAAGGAGAGAATCTAAGGACACGGTCAGGTAAGGGAAGAATAGGATACCGTTTTCAGGAATACGATCGGAATCATCGTCCGGGGATGTATATGATATGAGAGTTTTCGGAATTGTAGGAATCATTGTTGGGTGACATTTTCAAATAATTTTGAATATAAACTTTTCTTAGTATTTGTTTGAAAACTGAACATAGTTTTTATACGTATTTGTTTACTTAAAAACAAGTGGTTAAGAATTAGTATTTAATTCTCATCACAGGTAATTAATAGTAAACTAATTTGTAAAAATAGTGTTATGAAAATACATTTTAAACTAAAAAGGTGATTTAGACCAGGAACAACTATAGCTCAAGTGGCTATAATACACCATATAACAAGCAAGTAAGAGGTCATGGGTTCAAATCACACTTTGGTCAGAAAAAAATTTGTTTTAAACATTTTGCATATTTTTAGTTGTAACTCTTTTAGAGACATTATTCCCTAAATCTCGTCTAAGTTTGATAAAACTATTTTCATTTAATGGTTTAGTAAAAATGCCAGCAATCTGATTTTCAGTATTAATAAACTCTAAATTTATTAATCCTTTTTCCAAACAATCACGAAGAAAATGATGACGAATATCTATATGTTTTGTTCATGAGTGATTGACAGGATTTTTAGAAAGAATTATTGCACTAGTATTATCACAATAAATTATAGACTTTTCAAGATGACAGTTAAAATCCTGAAGTGTTTGTTGCATGTAAATGAATTGTGCACATGCCAAAGCAGCAGATGTATATTCTGCTTCACATGTAGATAAAGAAACGCAGTTTTGTTTTTTACTGAACCAAGAGACTAAGGTACGTCCAATGAAGTGACATGTTCCGCTAGTACTTTTTCTATCCGTCCAACTTCCTCCAAAATCAGCGTCGCTATAGGAAACTAATTCGAAAGGACATTCTTTTGGATAAAATAGTCCGAAATCTTTGGTTTTAGTTAGATAACGAATAATGCGTTTAACTGCTCGCATATGCGATTCTTTAGGATTTGCTTGAAATCTAGCACATAAACAAACACTCATCATTATATCAGGTCGACTAGCTGTTAAATATAATACCAATCCAATCATACTACGATATAGTTTTTGATCAACACTTTTTCCCTCCTCGTCTCTATCGAGATGAATCGTTGTGCTCATAGGAGTTGGTTTGGCAGAAGTGTTTTCCAGACCAAATCGTTTAATTAAATTATAACAATATTTTTCTTGATTAATAAAAATTCCATTTTTAATTTGTTTAATTTGTAATCCAAGAAAATATGACAATTCTTCCATATGTGACATTTTAAATTCATTTGTCATTATAGTTGAAAATTCCTGACATAACTTATCATTTATCAATCCAAAAATAATATCATCAACATAAATTTGAATTATCAAAATATCTTTCTTAGTTTTCTTAATAAAAAGAGTTTGATCTACTTTACCAATTTCAAAACCAGATTCTAATAAATAGCTTTTAAGACGATCATACCAAGCACGAGGTGCTTGCTTTAAACCGTATAAAGCCTTTTTGAGTTTATAAACATGATCCAAAAAAATTTCACGATAAAAAAGAGGTGGTTGTTCAACAAAAACATTTTCTTTTATGTAACCATTTAAAAATGCACTTTTAACATCCATTTGATAAAGTTTAAAATTATGAAAACATGCAAACGCCAATAAAATTCGTATTGCTTCAAGTCGGGCGATTGGAGCAAACCTTTCTACGTAGTCAATTCCCTCTTCTTGATTATGTCCTTGTGCAACTAATCTAGCTTTATTCCTAGTTATATTTCCTAATTCGTCTGCTTTATTTTTGAAAACCCATTTAGTACCAATGACTAATTGATCACTTGGTCTAGGAACAAGTTTCCAAACTTCGTTTGGTTCGAATTGATTTAGTTCCTCTTGCATGGCAAGAATCCAGTAGTCATCAGTTGAGGCTTCTTTTATATTCTTAGGATCTATGTTAGAGAGAAAAGCTACATGACCAACTTGATTTAATTGATGTCTGGTTTTAACGTTCGTATTTTCTTCTCCAATTATATTTTGTATAGGATGATTCCATAAAATTCTAGGTGGAGATTTTATTATATTAGTAGTAATGTTTGTATTTTCGATAATTTCATTAATATTATCAAAATTTTCACTAGTATTACTGTTTTTGTTCTAAATAGTTTCATCATCAGAATCGATAGTAATATTTGGATTTATATTTTTAAAATTTATGTCAAATGAAACATATAAACTTTCTTCAATAATCTGAGTTCTTTTATTAAAAATTCGATAAGCTTTACTTCGTTCCGAATATCCTACGAATATTCTTTCATCGGATTTTGGATCGAATTCGCCTAGCTGATCTTTAGTATTCAAAATGAAACATTTAGAACCAAAAACTTTAAGATATGAAATATTTGGTTTTCTTCCATTTAGAAGTTCATATGGAGTATTCTTAGTTAACGGTCGAATGGAAACACGATTCAATACATAACAAGCAGTAGCTATAGCTTCTGCCCAAAAATGTTTTGATAAAGTGGTTCCATTTAATAAAGTTCTTGCACATTCTTGTAACGTTCTATTTTTTCTTTCTACAACGCCATTTTGTTGTGGTGTTCTAGGAAATGAAAAATTATGGTTAATACCTTTCTTGTTACAAAATTGTTCAAAAACTTCATTTTCAAATTCTCCTCCATGATCACTTCTGATATTTTTAATTTTCAAACTTTTAATATTTTGTATTCTTTTAACAAACACTTTAAAATTATTAAAAGTATCACTTTTATTTTTTAAAAGGAAAATCCAAGTGTATCTAGAAAAATCATCTACAATAACAAACACATATCAATTATGATTAATAGACTGAACTTGAGTAGGACCAAAAAGATCTATGTGTAAAAGTTCAAGTGGTTGTTCTAAAGAAATTAATTCTTTTGATTTAAAAGAAGATTTTGTTAATTTTCCTAATTTACGTACATCACAAAATATATTCGTTTTGAATTTCATGTCAGGTATACCTTTAACTAATTTATTTTTAGCTAATTTGTTGATGGTTTTAAAATTGATGTGACAAAATCTTTTGTGCCAAAGACAGGAATCATTTTCCTTAGCTATTAAACACAAATTTGAATCATTTTTAACGTTCATATTTAAAATATAAATGTTTTTATCTCTTATTCCTTCAAAAATAGTGTTATGATTTTTATCGAAAATATTACATTTATTTTCTGAAAAAGTTATATTAAAACCTTTATCACATAACTGACTAATACTCAATAAATTATGTTTTAAATTTTTGACTAATAAAACATCAGTAATGAGAGGTAAATTAGTGGTATCGTTGCTGCTGACATCGCCTTTACCGATGATATAACCTTTAGAGTTATCTACAAAAGTGACTGATCCACCATTTGAGTAGATAATATTTGACAACATTTCTTTGTTTCCAGTCATACGTTTTGAGAAACCGCTATCTAAAATCCATTTTCCTCTCCTTTTATCTGGTACCTGCAAAAATTCATAAAAAGTTAGTACCCGTTTCTTTTTAGGGTCCTAAGAGTTAGATCTTAGGAAGCCAAACCCATACGGGTTCAGAATTCCCTTTATAAACATAGTTTTTGTTATTATGAACAGTTTCCATGAACATTTTGATATGTTTATTTCTTTTCAAAACATTATTTGATTTTGGAATCCATATCTTAATGGTTTTAGTGCTTGAAAAAACTGTTTTCTGAATATCCTTTTTAATCTTATTATTAATCTTACTTTTAGCAAAATTATTTTGTTTCTTAAATCCTAGTCCGGATTTATTGTTAGTGAATTGAGAACTTTCTAGTATTTTAGAAAGATTCTCTCTTCTTTATTGAAATTTGAGACATTTTTAGAGATGTCATCAAATCTTATTTTTAGACTAAATTTTTCTAAATCTAAATCTTTAATTTTAGAATGTAAACTATTATTTTCAAAAAATAAAACATCATTTTTATTTTTCTGAATTTCTAGTTCTTCATATATTGAAGAAATTTGAGAAGATAAGTTAGAATTTGATTGTTGAGAAATTTCAAGTTCTTCTTCTAATATTTTCTTCTCATCTTTCAGCATATCTACTTCTAAGACTGTCCTATCTAATTTTCTTTGTAAATCTTTATTTTTCTTTTTAAGTTGCTTTGCTAAGTCTACTAATTCAGAATTAATTTCAATTAAATCTTCAAAACTAAGATCACTTACATCGTCTGACGAAGCCATGAAGCATATATTTACTTGTTCATTTTCATTGTCACTTTCACTTTCTGATGAGGATGATGAGTCTGTGTCGTCCCAAGTGACTGAAAAAACTCTTTGTTTGGTTCTGTCCTTCTTAAAATTTATCTTTTTACATTCTGGACAATCCTTCTTCGTGTGACCTTTCTTGTGACATTCATAACATTCCATTGCTGAAGATGATGGTTTGCTACTGTTGGTATTGTTGTTGGAATTATTTTTGTTTCCCTTGAATTTATTTCTTTTGAATTTCAGAAACTTTTTGAAATTTTTAGCAATCATTGCCATATCTTCATTCTCTGAGTCGGAATCATCTTTTTTGGCTTGAAATGCCACATTCTTCTTTTCTTGTGCTACATTTATTTTTGCCTGTAAATTTACTTCATAGGACATTAAATTACCTATCAATTCTTCTGGTTTTAATGTTGACAAATCACTTGCTTCTTCAATGGCTAGGACTTTTCTTTCCCATTCGTCAGTTAAATAATTTAAGATTTTTGTGACAACATCAAAATCACTAAATGTTTGTTCTAATGATAGTAGAGCATGATAAATATCCTGGAATCTAGAGTACATATCATTTGTAGATTCATTTGGCCTCATTTTGAAATTTTCAAATTGATTTTTCAACATAGAAATTTTGCATAATTTAACTTTGTTCGTTCCTTCATGTGTTACTTTAAGTGTTCTCCATATTTCATAACCAGAAGTGCACATGCTAACTCTATTGAATTCATTTCTATCTAATGCACAAAATAAAATATTCATAGCCTTTGCATTTGATGTAGCATCTAGTTTTTGTGTGTTACTCCAAGTTGAGTATTCTCCAGTAGGAGTTGTGTTCTCTCTTTGTATAACATTCCCAATTTCAAAACCACTAGATTGCATATAGATTCTCATTCTAGTTGACCATAATTATAATTTAAACCATTAAAAAGTGGAGGTCGTGAAGTTGATTGACCTTCTGTGAAACTAGTATTAGTGTTTGTGCCAACATTGTTAGTTTGTGTCGTTGCCATATTACTAGAAATAAATATCAAATAACTTTGTGACGGTTATAGGATAACCTTGCTCTGATACCAAATGAAAGTGAATGTGCAGTACTAAGGATCGTGTGATATGATATATAAATGAGGAAATTGATAATAGCAGTAAATAAAAATTAAAATAAGCACACTCAGAATATGTAGTGTGTGTGAAGATTTATAAGAAGGATAATCTCGTAGAATCGAAGTATATAAATTAATTCAGAGATTCTAGCGATATTGAATGAGAATGAATGCTTTTATTTGTGGGAATAAATACAGAATAGATTTTAGAATTATAAACAAGAAGACATGATTGTAGGAATGAATTAAACATGTTTATGTAGTTGTAGAATAGTTACAATCTTTCATGAAGAGTTTCAATCAAAGGTTGTGACCATATCTCTTGGATTGAAGGTGATTCCTCTTCACGAACGATCGCAACTCTTCAGAAAAATAGCCGTTATTTCCAGATCGGTTGACTGAAATTTCTGACAGGTCAGCTGAGTTTAAAATTGTACACAAAACGGAGCATATCTGTGCATTAACAATAGGTTCGGTCAGCCGAATTTCCTGGTCGGTCGACCGACCTGATGTTATGTTCACAGATCATATTTTTTCAAGTATAAAGCAATATACAACTATTTGTATGTGTGTGTGACTACTTGAGGAATGATTTTAACAATATTCTAAGACTCAATATAATAAAATATTAATACTAATCTCTGGATTGTAGTCTTGTCTCCTTTGTAGTGCACAATATACTTTTATTCTCTTTTTGTCGCCTTTGTATAGTATTCTCTTTATAGTTTGTCTCAGAATCTTTGAAGCTTGTGTCATGAATCAAAACCCATGAATCAACAATAAATTTCTAAATCAATTTTGGAAATCGATTTGGTATTTGAAAAAAATTTGGAAACAAATTTTGAACTTAATTCGGTGCTGAAAAGGAATATTTGGAAATCGGTTTGAAAATCGTATATCAATGGATATTTAGAAGTTTAAATTCACAATGGGAATTTTATAAAAGAAAAGGAAATTTGTTTTAAAAATAAATATTGTTTTATTTTTAAAAGTATGGAAAGGAATTTACGGATTTGGAATGTAAATTTAAAGTAATTCCAGAAGGATTTGTAAATTGATTTGAATGAACCATTTTAGAATGAAAGGTGTACTTTCCCTGGAAAGCCGAGTACGTTTTCAATATAGTCTATAAATTTAAAATTGAAGTTGTGAAGATGGTTTTAAGGAAAGATTATTTTGGAGAAATTATTTACTTGGGTTATTTTGAAAATCTTTAAAGTAACGATGTATTTTAATTTATTATAGAAGTGATTATTTAAAGTTTTAATTGATATTTGTTTTAGAAAATAGATATTTAAATAGTTATATCCTATCTACTAATTTTATTTTAAAATTAGTTTGGACTTGAATTTTTGTATGAGATTTTAATATAATATCTTCATAACTAATGTTTTTTAAATAAAGTGTTTTAAAATAGTTTTTATTCTCAATGTTCCAAGTATATAAGTTTGGATAAGTAATTTAAATTATTTTAAAGCATTTGAACTCGGCAGATTTTCAGTGGAAATAAATAAATATTTAGAAATGTATTCCGCGTAAGGAAAAGTAACTTGAAATTTGTTTTCAAATGGCTGAAGTGTGAAATATATCTGGCGAAGATATTTTGAAATAAATAATTGGGGAAAATTATTTAAATCTGGTATTGTTGTGAATGTTGATTGATAGTTAAATAACCGACTATCAATATTTGCCTTTAAAACGACATTTGAATTTCGATGCGACCGGGGGTCGGATTTCAAGTGGATATTCGAAAACCACATCGAACCTTTGTGATTATGATGGATCTTTTATTTAAAAGATCAAAGTGGAAATTTTGTTATGATTGGTTGAAATCTGAATGTAACACTTATGTTTAAAATAAGTGCTCATTATTTGGATTAGCCGAGAGAGGACCTTGTGTCGTAAAACCCATTCCAAATAATGATACGACAAAATGGGATTGCATTTGAAGATGGTGTTAAAGACCTGGTTTTTTCGAAAGCGAAAGGATTACCTGTCGAATGTCTCTCCACCGAGTTGCTTCGGTACAGAGATTTTATCACCCTTTGTGATGGGGATTCCGGACGTGATCAGTGAATATTCGTATTGCAAGGGCTTCTTTGAAGTGCCTTCGGTTCCGTTCGATCCCGGAACGGACTTGTATGGATGCGTGTCTGACGTTACACTTTGAGATGTAAAGCTGATTTCTATCAAAAAACATTTCTGTTGGTGGCGGAGTATTTATTCTCTTAGCTTAACACCCTTCTTTGAGACGTACGAGCTCAGAGGTTATGTAGTTGATGGATATTAGTGATATATTCCCATTTTGGTAATGTGACATACGAAGTGTTGTTGATCATTTTTTGATCAAAGCATGACTTTATGAAAAGTGTAGCTTTGTGGACGAGACCTCGTCGGACCTCACAACCCGAAAATGGTCAAAACAGGAAGGACGCGGCAAGGTTATTTGGGGGTAGCTTCCCTTGAGGGTATGTCATTTCCTTTTGTAAAAGGGTAGTATCATGGTATGGAGCCCAGATATTTTACCTATGTTGATACTGCAAATTTATTATACTTTGTGGTTGTTGCTTTGTGGTTGAGGATCCTCGGATAAAGGTCGCAAACGACCGGGGGATGGCATACTCGTGTAGTAATTACCTAGTTACAGAGGTAACCCGGCCTTGTGTTGGTAGAGATCCGGTCAGGTTCTCGGGGCGTCCCTCCGGAGACGTACTTATGGGGCAATAGGAAGTTCCTTAGCCTGGCCATTTGTTAGAAATCCAAAGAAACAATACGAGCCCTTTACAATTGCAATTGTATAACCTGCCTCCTCAGGAGGTAGCTATAGCAGGCATAATATAATGGTACCTATGCTGGCTAAGATTAATATTATATTTTCGAGATGATTTCCACACTATGCACTAATAATAATATTAAAAAGGATTTTTGCGTATCAAGCATGTTTGACTATCATAACGAGAAATCTCCCCCAAGTCTGCGATTGCATTGTGTGTGTGCCGAGAGGCCTTATGGTAGTTTCATTTTCCAAAAAGCATAGCGGATTTCTTTTTATTTTCTTTGTGAAAATAACTGTTTTTAAGATCTTACACCAGTCCCACGACTGACATAGAGTTTATTGTTCCCTATCTAAACTCTGGGTGCCCATAATTTTCCACACGGGCAGCCTAGAGTCAGGTTAGCAGTTAGTCGGGAGCAAAGTCAAGAAGTTGCTGTGGAGATCAGGAGTTGAGCTGGATTGCAAGGCGTATCACTTATATATGTAATATTTCTTTTCCACTGTTGTTGTTGTAAACTCTGATAATGTGATGTATAAAATGATATAGTGATTTTGTTTAAAGATATTCATTTATCTATTATATTTGTTCCCCTACGAAATGTGAGATTCTGTTACTGTTTCTGTTTCTTCTTCTATCTTCTTTTTCTTTAAACCTTAACGGTTCGAATTTCTGGTGTTCGGTTGTTTGGATCGTAACACTGATTTTCCATTAGTCTGTGCTTTTTTGGAATAGACATGTGTGGTTTATTGTCGATTCAAAGGGTATGTATTTTCGGACCGTCACATTTGGTATCGGAGCATTTGGTTAAGAGACAACCTTGGCTCTGTTGGGTGTTACTAATTAGAGATAGAGTCAGTAGTACTTTAGAATGAGTTTGAGTGTAATAATTGATATGAGCACGTATTTGTTAGTGAATATAAAATTGTTTATATTGTGTTGACTTATTGGTTGATTGTTTATAGATTCTGGTCGGTGCAGTCTAGCTAACTGTACCGATAGGGGTTTCTAAACTCTTAAACAAGATAAATCGACACGATATTGTTTTAAAATCGGGTAAATGAAATAATTTTGCCCAAAACTATTTTCATAGATAAAGGAAATAATCTTTGTAAATTATTATAGTATATGGTTGCTTGGTTGTTAGGAAGTGATAATATTAAACTATTATCATTGATTGTTGAATAAGAAATTGAAATCGTAACTCAAAAGCTAAGAAATAAAATCCATATACAAATAAGATTTATAAGTATGAATTGTAAAAATTATTTATAATTTGAAATAGAATTCCAGAGAAATATTTGAAAGAATTTAAAAGGGTTTGAAAAGTTTTGAAATTTGGAAAAGATTGGGGATTTGGAAAATTTTAAATTCTTTTGAGTTTGGAAACGATTTTCAAGGGTTGGGAAAAATGTTTTTGGAGGGATAAAAGCTCTAAACTCTTTTCGGTCGCTGGAAAATAACTTAAATGATGACTGCAGCATTATCGATGTTAATTTTCAGGTTTCCAAGAGAGGAATTGCTGCCGAATTATTTTAAATGGGAATTGTTTGCAAAATGAATTTGGTTTTGGAAATTCAAAAGAAAATTTGAATTGATTTCAAAAAAATGATTTTTGAAAGGTTGAAAAGACTCTGAAATGTTATATAAAATATTTATGGAATATCATTAAGTTGATAACTTGTAAAGTTTGAAGTTGTTGAAATAAAAATCCAACTTAAAGAGATGTTAGATAAAAGTAAATGTGGAAACAAAATAAGTTGGAAGGAAGATTTAATTCAAGTGGAATTAAAAAAATGAAAGTTGAATAAAAGAATTGAGATTGAAAATTTGAGTTAATTTGTATGAAGGTGAATTTGAGAAGTCTCTTTTGACTAAATGTTTGGAATAAAATTTATTAAGGTGGAAATAAAATTGTGAATAAATAAATTTACAACTGTAAGTCAATAAAAATGAGATTGAATGTTGAAATTCATTTCGAATTTGTAAGCAAATAGAATTGAATTTGATTTGTGATAAACAAAGTGAAGTATTAAACTAAAATTAGTAAGTGAAACTAATTGATGAACGACCAAATGGATAAGGTTTAAAATGAATTGAATCTAATATTTATAGATGAAAGTAAATTGAATTCATATAGAATTGGAAATCCCGTTTAAATATAAGTGGTCATAAACCAAAATGGTGAATTAAAAATAAATTTTTGGAAATGAACAAAAGGATAAAACTGGAATCAAAACGGAATATTGAAAACTAGTTTGAATTATGTGAAATAAAATGAAGTTGTAGGATTAGTTCGAAGTGAACTAAAGATAATAAAGATGAAATAAAGAAATGGTTTGAGATAAAATGAATTGGATTTGTAATGGATTAGTAAATGAAACTAATTTAAAATAGTGATATTAATCAATTGTGAATGAAAGATAATTGATAAATTCAATATTCGGAAGGAAAAATTGAATCCAAATAAAATTGAAGTGTAAATTGAATTCAAATGAAATTGAAAATGTAAGATTGAAATAAAATGGATGTATAACTTCAATAGTGAAGTAAAGATGGTATAAGAAGTATACATTAAAAACTTTTGTAAAGGAATGTGCAAAATAAATTTGAATGTTGTAGTTGGATATTATGGCTAGTAGGATATACAGGTGTGTACAAGGAAATGGAATTATGATTTTGATTTCGAAGATAAAATTGAATTGCTCGACAAAAAGGTATGTATTTGAATTTCAGTACGGAAATTTGATGATTTTCTTGTCCAGCCACTTGGCTTTTCGTTTTCTTTTTGAAATTTGAGGGTCTGTGGTGCCATTTTGTAGTCGTACCGAGCTAGCCGCGCAAAGGAGATGCTGGCGAAATTTTCCGAAAATTTAGGGAGTTAGAAAATTTTGAGAAAATTTTGAAAATTTTAAATTTGAATTTAAATTTAAATTTGAATTATTGAGATAACAATGTTGTTTGGAAACATATGATTGGATTTGGAAAATTATTTGAAATGGTAATGGGGCTTTAATAAATAAATAAAATATTTGTTTTAGTAAGTTGAAAAAAAAACTATTGGGTTTGGGTAAATAGTAAACGGGTTAAGGATCATTCTTCTTAACTAATAATTTCGAGACGAAATTCTTTTAAGGGGGAAGGATGTGACGACCCTAAATTTTGGACAATTGAAGTTTGGAAATTTAATTGATTTTAGATATATGAATGATGGTTCAACTTGAATTTCAAAATTAACTATGAATTTGGCAATTTGATTATTAAATTTAATTTATTGAAGTTGGATAAAAAATTTGAATCTTTAGTTTTAAGCTGATTAAAAAATAATTTGAAGGCTTAGAAAATTTATATTGATAATACTGAAGAGAATGGAAGCTTCAGAATTTAATTTAGAAATGTTTTGTTTAGTTTTGAATTTATATCGTTTAAATCGATATTTAAAAATAGCCTTTCGAGGCACAGTCTCGGAATTCGACAAAACCAGTCTCATTGAATCCGTAATAGTTAGTAATTATTGGATTTCAATTTTCGTAGTGATTGGAGTTGTTGTGTGAGCGTATGATATATAAATGCGCTAAAAAAATTATGCTGAATCCAATTTAATAACTGAATCTAAAAAGCTATCTTCTCCATACGATCGAATTAGGACTCGGAACTTTTTCTATTGCGTCCAGAATAGGGGTTAATATTGTAGACGCTTAGCGAAACGCCTCGATAGGAAGTCACAATTTTGTGTTGTGTTTATCGAAACGATTTAAAATTTAAATAAATATATATTAGTTGATTGACGTATATATTCACATCAGCACACAAAATGTCATCTCGTTTCGCTTTAACCCAGAAAATATGCAAAGAATCTCAGGCCGGTGTCTCGTCTTGTTCCCTTTTTCTTTTTCTTTTCAAAACCGCATCAGATCAAATTTTAAACAAAATAAAATCTTGAAAAAAGAAGAAGGGCGGGTCGTTACACTGACTTTCCATCAGTCTATGCTTTTTTGGATCAGACATGTGTGGTTTATAGTCGATTCAAAGGGTACGGATTTGCGGACTGTCACAACAACGTAGTAACAATCACTTACAAACAAAACATACAATCATCACATGAAATCAAAGTAATAAATCACACATCCATATTAACCAAAACAATTGGTTTATTCGGGTTCAGATTCTTTTAATCGTACAAAATGATAAGTAAACTACTGAGTAAATCATACACTCAACAGTCTTAGATAAAATGTAATATATTATTTATACACCTTTATACAGTTAAAAGTGTCCTTCCCAACCATCCCATAAGTTAAACAACAAAGAATTCACACAATTTTAAGTTTATTCTTATTAAACTCTTTTCACATCATTCACTACTCTTTTTTTCATTCGGTGCTTATTTTCATTAATTTACATTCGTTACTTCCAAAATTCATTTCTCATTTATCTATATGATGCCATTTTCTCTTTTAATTACTTCACATTCACTGCTTACGTAAGTTATTTCCATTTCAGTTATTGGATTATCTATTATTAGGTAAGTTTCTTTACAATTTAATTTAGCATTAATAGATATTTTTCCTCTCTCATTCATTTCTTTCATATATAATATTATTAAACATTTAATCTATTTTTGAATCATTTCACATTTACTAAAGTCATAATCATTCAATTAATATAGTATTCACTTTAACTATAAATGGCTTCAACATTAACTTAAGTTTATAATCATTTACTTCCAGTATTCATTTGTCTATTACTTTTAATTAGTAGCCTTTCAACTTATTAACTTAAGTTTATTACATTTTATAACCTCAGCTGTCTTATTTATAGAAGTAATTCTACTGAATACTTTCATTACTTTAAGTTTACTTGTATAATATTCTATCACATATTTCTATTTAGCTTTAGAACTTTTAACATTTTGGTGAGTTATATATATTGTTTTAAGAATGCAGTTGAATGTCACACAAGTTTATCCTATTCATTTAATAAATAAAATATTCAATATTTACATCTTCTTATTTTCCTCATATCTACAAGTTACATATTTTCAATTTCTTACTATTTCATTAATCATTGAGCTTCCAATTCTCTTATTTTCCATTTTAGAAGTTTTCAATTTTGAAAGTAGTTAAAATTTCATTAGTTACAATAATTAAAATTTTTAGTTTACAAAAACTTAAGAACTAAATACCGGGTTCCATTTCATCAATTTAAAATAATATATATAATAATATGCTTTATATATCCAAATCATATTTATAAAATTTTAAGATTCGTAATAAAAAAAAATGTGCAATAAAATTACTACAGCGGTCTACCACACGAAAATGTACGTCGATGATGTGTGCACTAATCACCGAAATTATTTTCCAGCGACAGAGAGGGGAGCACCGAACTTATTTCCTAAAAAATTCTTTTAAAATAGTTCTTTCAAATCAACTTGAAATATTTATATCAGAAATACTTTTAAAATTTATTACTATATTCCAAAATCATTCGAAAGAAATTTTCAAACTCTCGGAACTTAAGTTCTCAGATCCTCGGTTCTTATTTACTTTATATGTAAATCTTATTTTTCAATCACTGTTTATAAAGTTTCACTTTCTAACAAGCAACCAAAAATATCACATATATTTATATACATTTATAAATATTATTCTTTTATATACAAAATATAGTACTAGGTAAAATTATTTCATTTACCTATATTTCAAAATAATATTATGTCGGTCTACCCTAACCATCGATGCCATAGCATCCTATGTACCGACTGAAATTTATAAATACAAAACAGAAAAAGTTAACACAATATAAAACATTTATAACACTAACAAATACGCTCTCTCATATATTGTAACGACTGTGAAATTCAGACCCAGTTTAAAATTTTTAAAATTGATTATTTAGTGTAGAATTTCGTATTTTCACAAACAAATTCTGATGCTATTCAAACTTCATATTTGAAATGCGTCTAATTAAACATAGCAACTGGTAAATTTTCGTCCGGAATTATGAAAGTTTATTTCGCGCGTAAACTTACTTCAAATTTAAATCAGTTAGTAATCGATGGAAATAAACCATTTTCGAAATCAAAATATTTTTACATAGAAAAATTCTAAACCATCTTTTGAGCAAGTTGTCAGTTTGTCGTTTTTCCAAATTCGGACATCTTTGGCTCCGTCGTTCTTATTTTTCGGCGAATTTTATGCATTTTCCGTAGTAGAAAATTTCGAATTTTTATAATTCGATCGTATCACCAATATCTTCATACCGTTATGACCGCCTCGTCGCGCTGATCAAAACGGTATATTTATTTGTGTCAATCGGAATTCGACGTTGCAAATTATAATTGTTAACGGAACGCAAACCGGTCTGTTACGCAGCACAAAACCGGTACCCAACTTCCCAACGTTCATTATTCTAGGAACCTTGACCCTTCAGAAACCTAATAGCCGTCACCTTTACAGAATCATCATTGCATTAACTATGCTTCATTAATTGCTCTGCACACTTGTCCTTCGTGATAGGTCAGTTTCCCCTGCGTCATTCTGTTCCCTTCTCCCTCCCCATCTTTCTATTTCTATTTATTATATGTACTCCACAGTAACAAAAGAGAACCCAACCCTTTCTTCTCCTCTTCTTTCCCCAGTACGTTCTCTTTATTCATTTATTTTCTTCTCTCTTCTTATTTTATTTTGTTCAACTCCTTCCTCCCCACTACAAACACTCACCACCAAATGAAGCCGCCCCAGACCCCATCGCCCCTCCACTGCACCGCTGCTCCGCGCCCACCCTACAGCCACCAACCCACATCCCGCTCCTCCGTGCCTAGTCAGCAGCTACACTCGCCAGACCCATCGGCCCCACCGACACCACCAACCCACAGCTCCGCCTCCACCTAACCCACGTGCGGCCTCAGCCCTTGCCGACACCCACCACGTAGCACCACTGTCTCGCCCCAGTCCCAAGTGCTCCACTGCCTCACCCATACCCGCGTGCCACCGCAACCACCCCTCCGCTCCACCCAATTCACCACATGCCGCCAGCTTCACCCAGACCCCGCCAGCTTCATCCAGACTCGCCAGCCTCGTCCAGATCCGCCAGCTTCGCCCAGATCCCCGCCAGCTTCGTCTAGACCCGCCAGCTTCGTCCAGACCCCGTCAGTTTTGCCCACACCCGCCAGCTTCGTCCAGATCCGTCAGCCTTCGTCCAGACCCTGCCAGCTTCGTCCAGATCACATCAGTTTCGTCCAGACCTCGCCAGCTTTGCCCAGACCCCGCCAGCCTTCGCCCAGACCCGCCAGCTTCGTCCAGATCCGTCAGCCTTCTCCCAGACTCCGCCAGCATCGCCCAGACTCCGCCAGCCTTGCCCAGACCCGCCAGCCTTCGCCCAGACCCCGCCAGCCTCGTCCAGACCCCGCCAGCTTCGCCCAGACCCCACCAGCCTTCGCCCAGACCCACCAACTCCGACGCCGAGGCCAACCCTCTGCCGAGCCTTCACCTAAATCTAGCACTTCCCTCTAGCCAAGCTGTGGCCATGATAGTCAGTCACCTATTCATTAGCTTACATACGGTTTACAAGGTATTATATATATTATTATAAAGTTATGTCTGTGTTTTTTTTTCTGTTGTTTAAACTATACAAAGTATAGATATTGTACGGGTATTGTTCTGTTAGTATATTAAGTATATATTAGTGGTCAGTAAAGATTTTAGAATGTCAACATTGTATATTTAGATTTATATTTGTTTGCATGCATAGGGTCTGTAGGAACAAGTAGATATATTTGAATAAGACAAGTTATGGAATAAAATAAGTATTATATATATTTAGATTTTTAGTTATACTTTATATAAAGTAAGTTATATATTCTACTTATAAGTTCAAACAGTTCTAATATGTTAATATATATCAGTTTGGTTAGAAAAGTTTGTGCAGATATAATATAGACTGATTAAGTATGATAGTTGTGTCAGTTAGATAATATAAGTTATGTATTTACATGTATGTAAGTTTAAATACATTTGTATAACTCTGTTAGTTATATATGTTGTCAAATTTCAGAAAAATCCGACATCGTTTGATTAGTGGTCGAGGATCTGGAAGTTAGACCCAGGCAGTGTTCTTTTGTACTTAAAATTATTTTACACTGCTGCAAACACGACCTGAGTTCATGTTTGACGCATCGTATCTCACTCATGTTTTATCGGAATGGGTTGAATCTATTTTTAAAAAGGAGTTTAAGTTACCTAGTTTATACATGTCAAATTCCAGCAAAATCCGACATCGTTTGATTTGTGGTCGAGGATCTGGAAGTTAGACCCAGGCAGATATTCTTTTGTACTTAGAATTATTTTACACTGCTGCAAACACGAACTGAGTTCATGTTTGATGCATCGTATCTCCTCCGTTACGTCGGAATCAAGTGATTCTTTGCAGTTTTGAAATACAAGTTTTGATCTTTATTCATACCAAATTTCAGACCATTTCGATCTCGGTAGCACATAGAATTATATTGTTAAACTTTGACGTATGACATGTTTTGTAATTGTTGCTATGTTGAATGTTTTGATTGATTTTAGCAATTCCTATTTAACAGTTTTGCTCGTCGATTCGTGCCAATCTTACTTTGCTCTAAGAATCATGCTTGGATTTGTAACTCCATTTCAGTGTTCGTATCAGTGTGCGTATTCGTGCCATCTCCTATTTTCTCTAGCCTCGAAAGGTGAGTAATCACTCACGATTAATATTCTTTTATTTATTAAATTTGATTTCAATTGAAACGACAATTGAAATATGCTGCTGTTAGTTGTTTATACTGTTATGACTGCTATTATCTGTATCTGTTCACCTATGACACCTGACACCATTATCAGTTAATTATTTATGTGATAATAATACAGGTTGGTTGATAATTGATTGATTGATTGATTGTTGTTTGAATTGGATGTTAATTACTATTGTTAAGTGATAACTAGTTTGCTAGTTTAATTTGATGTAGTATAGCTTACAAATTAAAACGGATTATATATGACGGACCTTGATTTATTAAACTTGACCCCGCCATATGTAAATTTGATTAGTTAAATTTGACCATTAATTGTCATAGAATTTGATAAATTATACTTTAAACCTTTGAACGTAGTTTGGATTAATGGTTGTAGTATTAAACTGAAATTGAAATGGAACGACAAGTGAAAAACCGTAATGTAATAATCTTTAATCTACATGAAATGATAGTGTAGATTCTAGAAATAATTATATTAATTCGCACAAATAACAATGCGAATTAATACGATTATTTTGGGGTTATTTGATTAATTTATTGAATTGTTATTGATTGTTGTTATTGCTTGTTTATTTACTTTGACACCATCCCAGTTATCACACTGCAAGTTCCCTTTGCTATGTTTTGATTTTGAATTGGAAATGGAATCGGGTTGAAATGATAAACACCCAAATGAACTTGACTTAGGATAGAGAATTAAATAAACCCGATTGGTCAATAATTTGATTTAAAATGAAATAAAGATTTTATTCGAATAATAAGGTTTGAAATAAGATTGGAACGTAAATTTTGATAAAAGGAAAACGTTAATATTGAAATCTGAAACAAGATATTAATGTAATAACTGATGAAAGGACGTTGTTTTGAAATGAATTATTTGAGAATAAATTTGGAATTGTTAATAATTAAGTTGAAATTAGTAATAGTTAAGTTTGGAATTATTAATGAATGAGTTTGAAATGATTTAATAATTAAGGTTGAATTTATAAGTAAGTTTGAAATTATTAAGTTTTGAAATTATTAATAATTAAGATTGAAATTATTTAATAATTGCATAAGATTGAATTATTTGATAACTGAATGAAAATTGAATTCTTTGATAAGCGAAATTGAACTTTTGAATAAGTGAATTTGAACTTCGTAAATATTTGAAATGGGGATTCTTTGTTAATTAAGTTTTGGAAATTATTTAAGTAAGTGAATAAATGAAATTGAATTTCTTTGACAAGAAATAAAATGCGTTTCATTGAAATAAATGTAAGAATTGTAATTTAAGGAATTTGATTTGACAAATTTATTTTAATTAAATTTGTAAGTTTGATATAATGAAGTTAACTTAAGTGATTGTTTTAATGACTTGGAAATTAAAAAGAATTGTTTTGGATGTTAAATTAACTTAAAGAATATTGAATAAAATCGATAAATAAGTTTAAATTGATTTGAATGTTGAATTTAATCATTTAAATGATTTTCAGAATAAAACTTATATATGAACTTGAATCAATATTTGAATCGTTTAAATAAAATTGAAATTGAATTGTAAGACTTTGAAATGGTAATTTGGGAGTTTTGAAACGTAGATTTTGGAAATTGATTTTTGAAAGACAAATGAAATGATAGTTTATGAAGTCTAATTGAAATTTGATGTGATTGATTGTTTTGAAATATACTAAATGACCAATCGGTGTAATAATACGTAGTTATTAAAGAGACCGGGATCGGATATGGACATACTCTCTGTCGATACCGAATACCACTTTAATAACTATTATACATGGAGTGTTGATCCAGAATGAAGTGGATGGTTTGGTGAACGCGTTGACTGAAGAAAGAGAACGATATTGGATGACCCCTGACATGACTAAAATAGGAGCCGCGCCGAGCCATTGAGGTTCGCCACCTCTAGCGGACACACTTCTTCGATACCATATCTATTACTTTTGTGATTCGATTTGGGTGCACCCCTCGATTTGGGAGTGTTGTTTCGCGGTGTTGAGGTAGCTGCTGGCTATGCTCAACATCAGTCCGGATCACGCAACTACTAGTATCCTAGTTGGTATCGCCTCATGTACCTTGTCATACTGATTATCCTATTCGCGACCACTACGTTTTGATTTGTACCTTGAGTATATGGATTGCCCTCTGGTGACTTCCGGTTTTGGGGAAACTACGGTCTTGTATATGCTTTTGGGAATATAAAATGTGTTAAGGGGGATTATGGTAACGCCTTAACGCTATTTTAATACTTTATATTACTGATAGACATTATCTACTTAGCGTACATTACTACCTAGTAGATAGTTTAGCGGATCCTTAGAGGATGGTTATTCCAAACATCCTTTGAGTTACTTCTATTTCGATTGCTATTTCACTTGAGTTGGATTTATTGATATAAGAATATTAATCCTGACTCGAGTGTCTTGTGTTTTGCTTTATGCTCGGGTCAGACTGAGTGTACCAGTATTCGAGACTCACCTTTGGAGTTGGAGCTTTGCTTGAAGATCCAGCCATCTATTTTGCTTTCAGTATTCGATGATTCTAGTGATGTATTCTGATTTATATCTGATGTATCGTATTACTCTTTTGTTGTAAACTCTGATGTATCTTATATATTTACATAGTAGCTTCATGAACTACTATCTCTTTTATTTCCGCTGCATATTATTACTCTGTGTCTGTGATGCTGTGACTATTTATTTACTGTATATCTCAGTTTTGCCAAATTTAAATTAACAATTCGATATTTTGAATTATTCAAGCCCGACATGTGCGGATGCGAATAGTCCAAAATACCAGGTCGTTACATATATATACACTCAGCAACTCATTCTAGAATATTACTACCCTATTTAATATGAGTCAGACCTCACAAAGATAAGATTATCACTAAACCAAAGCTTTGATACCAAATGTAACGACCCGCCTTTTTAGACAGTTTAAATCGACGATAACCACACATGTCAAACTCAAACCATTCAAAAGGGAGGATTGTTATGGCGTAAATAAGAAAATGCAAGGAAAGAAAGAAAAAAAATATAGAATCTTGCAGCGAAGTGACAAAATATAATAATCAAATAACATTTCATGAAGTTGTTTACAAATAACATTTGATCATACGTATACAATACAGAATCAGAGTTACGTACAATAGAAATAAGTAACAATGCAGCGGAACAGTATGATACACTGGAATAAATAGAATAAATAATAATAGTATACAAATCTCCATCTTCGTCCTTTAGAAAAACAGTCTTCGATACACTGAAAAGCTCAGACTGACACAAGCGAAATGAAAAGAAAAGACAAAACATTCGAGTCGGAACTAAAAGATCTTATGTAAGTTAAATCAACAGTAAATAGATATGAGTGTGACGACATTCGAGATGTTTACATGGTTTGACATCTTCTATTCAGTGTCAATGTGAGTGCAATAACTTAAGAGATGTTCAGCATTTACATCTCTTGCGTATCTGTTAAACTATCTACATACATAGTACAATACGCTGTTATAATAGTGTCTACAGTAAAGTAAAGTATTAAAATAGCATTAAGGCGTTACCCATATCCTCCTTAACACATTTTATATATTCTCATAGTCTATACAGTATCGTAAGCTCCTCCGTGAGGTTTACTCAGAGGGCACTCCATAGGTATGGTACAAACCAAACTTGTAGAAGGCATGATAGGGCATGTAAACATGGCACTCGAGGCAATGCTAGGGTATGATTCTACCAATTGCGGATCTAGACTGGTGGTAACACATAGCAGCTAATACCTTCCACCTCAGAACACATTCCCATAATCAAAATCTAAGGTGGCCACCAAATCATCACAAAGTCATAATATGGTATTGAAGAAATGTGTTAGATCAGAGGAATGACCTCACTTGGCCCGGCATGGCTCTTGTTTTAGTCACATCTAAGATGACTCACGGGAATCAGGATCATGTAAAGATCTCATATATAATCATTCGTCAAACCATCCTACTTCATTTCTGGAACCTCCATCACGTACACAGTTGTTAAAGTGGTTTTCGGTATTGGCAAAGAGTATGACAATATATGATCTCGTTCTTTTTAACAACCAAAAGCTTATTTCACACCCGATGGTCCTTTTAGATTTCTAAAACCGTCTCATAATTGATATCAAAATATCATATTCAATTCAACCATATTACTTTTGAAATCATATTCACTTTCGAAATCATAACGACCAAATAAGTTATATCCTCATTTCAAAATCATCATATTTAATTAAATATGTCATTTAGATCCAAATTTTGTTATAAAATCTTTTAACCCCATTCGTTTAATATAAATCATCCTATTTTACCCAGTCTGAATTTTAAATAGATTAAAATAAATTAATTATAGTTTAAAATAGATTAAAATGGCAGAAATGGATTTTTTAGACAGTTTCAAAAATAGATTAAAAATAGATTAAATAGAATTAAAATAGATTTTTAGATTAATATACTCTAAATAGATTTAAAGTAGATTAAGATAGGTTAAGATACTTTAATTAGATTAAAATACTTTAACTAGATTAAAGTTGATTAAAATACTTTAATTAGATTAAAGTAGATTACAATAGATTAAAATACTTTATATAGATTTAAAATAGGTTAAAATAGATTTAAATACATTAAATAGATTTAAATAAATTAAAGTAATTTATATAGATTTAAAATAGGATAAATAGAATTAAAATATATTTTTAGATTAATATACTTTAAATAGATTTAAAATAGATTAAAATAGGTTAAGATACTTTAATGAGATTAAAATAGATTAAAATACTTTATATAGATTTAAAATAGGTTAAAATAGATTAAAATACTATAAAATTTTGATTTGTACAAATTTCCAATTCCAACCTTCAAACTTGGATTTTCAAAGTAATTCAATTTATACAAATCCATTTGCTTTAAATATTAATTAATCTAATCCATGATTTAAAGGTTTTAAAACCGTTTAATTTAACCAATCTGGTGTCCATATATAATTTTCAACCATATGGTCAAGTGATATGGATATTTATCATTTCAAGCTACATTTAATTTAAATTTTATGGGTGTATATTATTTTAACTCGCAATCCCAAATTTTACTGCAAATCCATGAAATCGCTCGAGTCTATCATTTAACTCATAATGATTTCCCTTAATCTATCAGATCGTTCGGGTATGTATCATTTCAACACATAGGGAACTTGTGGTGTTATAATAATAAAATATAGCATCCAGTCATCCAATGTCAATAATCAAAAATACATCATAATCACCATACAATCAACAAATAAATAATATCAATCAACAAATATCATTAACAGGTATTAATTTTTTTAATTAAATTCAATATCAAATTAAATGACGACTAAATGCAATAAAAGTCATATCTAACTGGAATGACAATTTAAATATACCAAACATCAATCCATCAATTTCTAATCGTAACATGAAGTTAATTTAACTAACATAAGATAATTTAATAGTTGTGAGTGGGTTAAAACACCCAGCTTTGATTTTATATCGATTTGAAATCCAAAATAAGGCCTAAAATAGAACATTTTCAGAATTCGTCCAAGTCAGTGCCAAAATGTCCAAGATTTCGATAAGATCGCAACGAATCAAACCGCGCACAAATCCAAGCTAATGCGAAAGTTATTAACATTAGAAGTTAAACGATATATAAATTTAAACAAATAAATTAAAATTTAAATGGTACACATCACCTTGCTAATCATTCACGTGCATGCCTCTTGCCATGTTCAAGTACATAGTAACAAAGCTTTGACCACCACTCTTGATCGCCTCCAGCCACCTGAGAGACGGCGACCCCTCCCAAGCTCTCGCCCATCCATTCTGCCCCTAACAAAGGCATCGTGGCCTTCCCGTGACATCACGCCGCTGCCTTTCGAATTAGGATTTCGAAACCATAATTCACGAATTTAGCTTGCCTCAGGTTGAATTGGAGGAAATGACCTCCACCGATAGCCTCCTGATACCTCTCTCAACAAAACCCACATATCAATTTTGCCAATTGATGATGAAAATTTAGGGTTTCGCGATTTCAGCCTTTTCCTGCGATTTTGGTTGATTCGTGTACGGTTATGAAAAATGAACACTTTCCATAGATTCCATTCATCGAGATGTTTCTAATGACATATAACTCGATATAGTTTGAGGAGATTTAATTTTTCGATTTGATTTTGATTTGAATTTGGATTTAGGGAAACATAAAGTTTCTGCCATTGAGAAGGAGAAGCCAGAGAAAATTGTATGTATAGTAATGAGGAATGAATGGCTACTAGGCTTTATAAGAATCTATTTATATTAATGTAGCTCGATAAGAAAATAAGCATGTATCGAATTAGTAGAACGACAATAATGCCCTAAAAAGCACGTTCTTCCTCCGAGGCGAAAATGGGTCATTTCATATATCAAAATAGATATTTTTGATATTTTTAAACTCAACGGAACAAGTTTTCAGTACTAATTCAGTTTTATGAAGAAGTTGCTTTAAAATCAGTTTATTTCAAATTGATTTCAATTAAATTGATTTTTATGCATTCAAGTCCGTACGATCAAATGACAAGTCTGATTGCTTCGAAACTTGAAATCCTATAATAATTCACCATCACGGTTTCGATGAAACTAGTTTCATCAAAATCTGAAACAGTGGCCAAAATGGCTATTTTCACGTCAATCTAATAATCTAAATCACTTTTTAATTCCACTTTTAATAACCAACAATCTTCTTCATTTTTGATTACTTGGACATTTACAATAATTTAAAACAAATTTACATATCGATTCAGTGTTAAATATTATACTAATTACAATGTTCGGTTTCAACTGTAATTAAATCAACTTAATTATAATTTAATTTCAATAAAAAAATTAATTTAATTTCAATATTTTAATTTCAATCAATCATTACTCTATAGACATAATTAACATTGGTTTATATTTTATTACATTAATATTCTCCAATTATCATCTTTTACCATATTCATTGCAATATTCAAATTATATTGAATTTTTGTCAATTTTCATGTTTAATAAAATTTCAAATCCCAATCAGTTAACTTATCTTGGTTTCAATCTTTCTATCATATCAATTATTGCCTTATGACTATAATTGACATTTCTGTACATTTTATTGCACTCACCTTTTACGGTTATCGTCTTAACTCACATTAACGTAACATTTAATTGTAATTGGTTAAATAAATTGGTAACAACTAATAATTGTTATCTACACACATATGTCATAGCTACTTACATAACACTAATTTCATCCAATTACAATTTATATTATTTCACTAATTAATACCACATTTAAATAATCAATTATTCTTTTAATCCAATTATCAATTAATACATATCTTATTACAAAAATTACAATCTATAACCAATTGTGACTTTTTTAATCATTTCAATTAATTGAATTTAAATTAAGATAGTTAGCAATTACCTTAAATGAATACTACTACATTTTATCCTAGTTATTTCTTATTATTAAATCTTAATTTTCTTCTATTTTTATATTTTTCACAACATCAAACTCCAAAACTTTTTTGATCTAATAAATTTAATTATTGAAAATTATGGGTCGTTACAACATTAGTCTTAACTCTCATAAATAAATAAGCCTTACTTCATCGCTTTTTATGTTAAGCATAATGAATTACTTTTCAATCAAGTAAATAAAAAGTTAACCATGTGGCCATTAAGCAATTAAACCCCTTTCTAAACCGTTCATTTATACTTTTAAAACCCTTTTTAAAAATGATATATATATATATATACATTGAAATTTATTTACCAAAACTTGATATGTAAACAAATAAGTCAAAAGATATTTTATTCGATAAAATATAAAATAGTTGACATATTTTCTAAAAAATATATATACTTGAAATGTTGTTAAAATGCTTTATAATACTTATAATAGGTTTTAAAACATTTATTTAAAACATTACTTGAAAATAACAACTTTATAATTTCCTTAAACTTGAAAAAACAAGTTTTTATTATAAAATCCTCTTCATTAGAAATTCACAACTAATTCTTAAAAATTCATAAGTATCTCAAACCACTTTTGAATATTCTAGTATGAGTTAGTGAACTCTTGTAAAAAGTGAAACAAATACTTAAATTCAATATCTTTTCAAACCTTTAAATTCCAAAAATCAAGGCTAAACAAGGAAGTTTTGCACAAGTGAAGTTTTGACCACTTTTTGAGATGTTACTTGGCCATTTACTATCCAAGCTTTTAATAACAATAAACATAACATAAAACACTATAAATATGGTAGGAAATCCTTAAGAATCTCTCTACAAAGTTCCATGGAAACAACCAATAATCCGAACATCCTTTAAGTTACTTGTATTTCAGTTGACATTTCAATTGAGTTGAATTTATTGATATAAGAATGTTAATTCTAACTTGAGTGTTTTACTTTACGCTCGGGTCAGACTGTGTCACAGCATTTGAGACTCACCTTTGGAGTTTGGAGCTTCGTGCAGAGATCCAACTATCTATTTAGCTTGCAGTTATTCAGTTGACTCCAGTGATATATTCAGATCTTGTTATTTGACTATGTATTGAGACTTCTATGTATCTTGAATTTCTATTGTATTTTGTTTCATACTCTGTTGTTTATATAGTAGCTTCATGAACTACTATTTATCTGTTTCCACTACTTATTGTTGTAATACTCTGTCTCTGTGATTCTATGATTGATTTATTTACTATATATGCTGAGTTTTGCCAAATGTAAAATTAACAATCTGTTGTTTTGAGCAATTCAAGTCCGACATGTACGGATGCGATTGGTTCGAAATAACGGGTTGTTACATATAAGGTGTTCTCTACCATTTATATATCTAATAAATGACTTGCATGCTCTTTAATTATTGAGAAAACTCAGGCAATTGTTGATATGTATATTATTGTCAGTATATTGACTAGATGAGGTAAGACACATGAACGTTTTTGTTAAGCTTTCTTAAAGTATGTTCGTTACACTTTTGCCACAGGGAACTTGCAGTGTTATAACAATAAAATATAGCATCCAGTCATCCAATATGACAATCAAAATACATCACAATCACCATACAATCAACAAATAAATAACATCAATCAACTACTATCATTAACAGGTGTTAAATTGATAATTAAATTCAATATTACATTAAATGACGACTAAATGCAATAAAAGTCATATCTAACTGGAATGAAAATTTAAATATACCAAAATCAATCCTTAAATTTCTAATCACATCATGAATTAATTTAACTAACAAAAGATAATATAGTAGTTGTGACAGGGTTAAAATGCTCACATTTAGTTTCAAATCGATTTGAAATCCAAAATAAGGTACAAAACTGAACAGTTTCAGAATTCCTCCAAACCAATTCCAAAATGTCTAGAATTTTGATACGATCTCAATGAATCAAACCGCGCAACTTCGAGCTCGTATGTGAAAGTTACTAACATTAGAAGTTAAACAATATATAAATTTAAAAAAATAAATTAAATTTAAATGGTAGACGTCACCTTGCTAACCGTTCACGTGCATGCCCCCGCCATGTTCAAGTACATGGTAACAAAGCTTCAATCACCACTCCTGATCGTGTAACGTCCCGCCTTTTCGCACGCTTCAAATAGACACACATGCCGATTCAAACCATACGGAAGGGCGGATTGTTATGGGGTAAATAAGAAAAACAGAGAAGAAATAAAAAAAATAGAATCTCACAGCGGAAGGATAAAATATAATAATAAATTATACAGTTTATAAAACTGTTTACATACATTTATATAATACATATCAGAGTTACACATACCAATAACAATGCAGCGGAACAGTGTGTGGTGGACTAGTATAAATAATAATAGTAATACTACAAATCTTCGTCTTCGTCCTCCAGAGCTAAAACTTCAAATCCTGAAACGCTCGGACTGACCCGAGCGAATTGAAAAGACAAAACACTCGAGTCAGAACTAAAAGATCTTATGTGAGTTAAATTTACAGAAATAAATATGAGTACAGTAACTCAAGAGATGCTCAGGATTTACATCTCCTAAGGATCCGTTAAACTATTTACTATGTAGTATATTGCGCTATTATAATAGTGTCTAATTGTAAAATAAACTTACTTTTAAATAGCATTAAGGCTTTACATTTTCCACCTTAACACGTAATAGTCCCAGTAGTCCATCCAATATCATAGTCCCTCCTGATCGGGAAGCCACCAGAGGATACCACACGGGCTACGGGAGAAATCCAAACTCGTACAAGGCTCGATAGGGTAGGTGACACGGCACAACTAGGCAATGCCAGGGTAGATATACCAATTGCTATCCAGGCTGGTGGAAACACGCAGCGCGCAGCTGCCGCCCACCTCGAACAAACTCCCCCAAAATCAAAAATAAAGGTGGCCACCGAATCAATCCAAAGTCAAAGTATAGTATCGAAGAGGAGTGTCCAATCAGAGGAATGACCTCATTGGCCCGAGAATCGCTCCTGTTTTAGCCACCTTATGCCAACTCACGGGAGTTGGGTCCATGTATTTATCTCAAAGGAAACGCCGCCACCAACCTACTTCATTTTGGAATCTCCACCGCGTACACGGTTGTTAAAGTGGTTTTCGGAGTTGGCAGAGAGTATGACAACTTTCGATCCTGGTCTCTTCAACCCAAACGTTATTATAACACCGCGGTCATTTAAAATAATTTATGCTTTTAAAACCCGAATAAAATATCCATTTCAAAACCATATAAATATGCCTTTTAAAACCCAAAACAATATGATATCATCTTTATTTTCCAATATATATATTAAATTAAATTACTAATTTTTTTTAAACTTGAAATGTTTACTTAATGAATTCAATATAATTTAAGAAACCTTTAACTTCACATGACTGGAAAATCTTTTAATTTATTATATATTCATTTAAATCAACCTGATATTCATTTAAATCACTCTACACAAAAATCAAGTTATAAAAATTATATTCTTTTAAAATTCTAACTTTTCATTAAATTTCAATTTAACTTAATATTCATCTTTCAATCTTGTTCTCTATTAAGTCATTAAAACTCCAGAAATTAAATTTTAAATAAATTCTTAATCGTATTTGATCTCGAAAATCAAACTTTATTTTATACTTCAAATCAAATTTATACAAAGCTTAAAACCTGAAAATTACTATATATATATAAATAACCAAATCAATATCCATAAACCATATATATATAGCTTTACAAAACCAAAAACATTTCAAAATATATTTTATATATATATCGCGGTGCCTGTATAAAATTTTCTACCCTATGGTCAAGTGATACGGATGTTTATCATTTCAATCTGCAATTTAAAATAAAAATGCGGTTGTATATCATTTCAAACCGCAATCCCGAATGAAATGAAATGCATAGCAACTTGCAATTAATAAAATTAATCATCCATTCATCCATTTATCACAATCATCGTCCAATTTCAAACAATCATCAATACATAACAGGTGATAAATAATGGTATCAATTATCAGTTTTATACTCAAAATAAATTTAATAACTGTTAATTGGCAGTTTATATGCAAAAATAAACGTACATTTAACTGGCAGTTAATATGAAATAAAAATTTAACATAACTATGACTGGCAGTTAATATGCAAATAAATAAATTCAAACTGTCAAATTTATGCAATAAATTAAATAAATTAACAGTTAAATTAAAAAATGCAATTTAACAGAGATAATGAATAAAACATGCCAAACAGTCATAAATAAATTTCTACTCATATCTAAAATTAATCTAATAGACATAAGAAGTTTTAGAAGTTGTGAGTGGGTTAAAACACTCACCTTTTGAATTTAAATCGAATTTAAACCCGATTTAAACCCAAAATTTTGACGGTCTCCAAATCTGTCCAAACCAGCGTCAACAGATCCGGAATTTTATTACGAACCTAACAAAAAAAATCGCGCGTGGAACTGAGCTCGTATGCGAAAGTTATTCAAATTTAAATGCTTGAAATTTGAAAACAAAATTAAAATTTAAAAACAAGACAAACATATCCATTCTCACCACAACTCACCGCCACGTCACTTTCCTCCCTCACCCCAGTATCGCGCCCAAAACACTCGCGCACGAAAACCATCTCCAGCCGCTATGTGACGACCCGGAATTTTTAAGCCTTTAAAATTGGAATATTTAATTGATTTTGAATATTCAATAGAGTAATTTTAACTTGAATTGCGGATATCACAATTTATTTGACAATTAAATAATTGAATTAAATAACTTGAATTTGAATAAAATGTTGAATCTAGAATTTTAAACCGATTAAAAATAATTTGAAGGCTTATAAAATTTATATTGAGAACACTGAAGATAATAGAAGTTGTAAAATTAAATTTAACAGTGGTTTGTTCAGTTTTGAAATTTTATATCGTTTAAATTGAATTTAAAAGTAGCCTTCCGAGGCACAGTCTCGGAATTCGACAAAACCAGTTCCATTGGGTCCGTAATATTGAATTTTTATCGGATTTCAATTTTCGTAGCTTTTGGAGTTGATGGGTGAGCGTAAGATATATAAACACGCTGAAAAGTTAATTGGTAATAATTTGATGAAATTTAATTTAATTTAGTAATCAAGTTTCTGGTATACGCCGTCTTCCTGTCATTTAATCTCATACGTTTCCAATTCTAAGCCGTCAATCAACAATCAAAGTGCTCGAAAATTTATAATAATAATAATAAGAATAATAAAGAGATAAAGGGGGAAGCTTCAAGAGGAAGCTTTAAGTCACGTTAGGGCCGAACCCCTTTTTCTTCTTTCCACACCGAAATCTCAGTGTAAAAAAAAAAAAAAAAATTTCTCGACTTAATAAAAATTCATCACCGAGTCTCCCTTATCCAATTCCTCACCTATTCAATTCAAATCGTGTTCATGGCCGCTCGCATACTCACCCCTACTTCCATGTGAATCGATTCGACTCGGAGGGGAGTCGCGCACGCAGTTGTACTTAGGGGGGGAAATCGCGAGTAAGAATCGTCTCTTTCAGGTGCAACGGTGCTTTGTTCGAGTGGCTGAGGTCGCATTGTCGTGATGGGTGGTTGAAGTCGAGGGCTTGGCCGGAGTTTGTTCGATTTGGGGGTTCTGAGTCGTTGGCAGTGGATCGCGAGCAGGGGGTGACATCGGCGTCATGTGAAGCAAGGTGGCGATAGTCGCGATCGATTGACGCGATGGTAAGAGGAGTATCGAAGCCTGGGTTGTAAGGGCAAGGCAGCGCAGTGAGATTTGAGTTAGGGTTTTCGAGACGCCTGGTCGCGAGCAGAATAAACGAAGGATGAGCCGTGTTCGATTGGGGTAGGAGCTCGCATTGAACTCGAGTAGGGTGAGTGGTGGCTGTGAGTTCTCTCTGGAATCGATTGTTAGGTATAAAATCTTATTATTATTATTTTGTTTATAGTAGGGGAGATAATTTTCTGGTCAAAATAATTAGTTTCAAAATTTACATGTTAGTTGGATTAAAATTTATAAGGTGAAAATTAATTGTTCGAATTTATTTCGAATATTGATGAATCATATAAATTGTTTGTCACTAAAAAAAAAAAATGTTTTAAAAGGGAAATTATATAGTTGGAACTAGACTGTTAACTGATTTAGTTTATCAAAAAGAAACTTATTATCAGATTAGTCCAAGTATTGATAAATTATATAATGGTTTATACAAGGTCAATTTAAAACTAAATAATAATTTATTATTCAAATTTGTTTGAATGTTAATAAAATCATCTAATGTTCATTCAAGGTTACAATTCGAAAAGAAACAAGCTGGTCGGAAATGGATTGCAAATAAATCAAAGGTGAGTTAATCTCACTCAGTATAATTTAAATTTAAATAATTAAATTTAAATAATTGCTTGAATGGTTGAACTGATTGATGTGCTTTAGTCTGGTATATTTTAGAATGGATATTATGTTGTGCTAACATTTGTGGATGCAGGGAAAACAGGTTGGAGGGATCCAACTGGACCCCTCACATTTATTTAAATTATTCAATATTCTATGTTGTGATTATTTGATATCCTATGATGAGTTATATTGGAATATTGAATGTTAAGGATTGATTGGATATTTGGGTATAAATGAATTACCAAAATATATGAATTGGATTGTTGAAAAGAAATTAAAAGGAAGTAAATTTGTAAGCGAAATAATTATAGAAAGTTTGAATAAATTAAGAATGAATTGGAAAGAAATAAAAGTAATATGAAAATAATAATAAATAACTTCGAGTATGAAGAGAAATGGAATTTTGAATAAAAATGAAATTGATGAATTGTAAACTTAAGTTATATCAATTAAAGAAATAAAGAATTACTTTAAAATTCAAAATAAAGAAGTAATTGAGAAATCTAAAAATTGGAATTTTTAGTTTAAGTGTTTTAAAAAAAAAAATCATAATCAAGAAATGAGACCTGAAATTAATAGATTCTGAATTTAAAAGGAATAACTTGGAAATCAATTTGGGAAATTGATTTTAGTGATTGAAGTTGAGATTTTTCTCTGGATAACCAAGTAAATTCTTAAATAAATTTAAAAGATTTAAAATTGTTGTAAAAAGCAAGTTTTAGAAATTTAATATTTCTACTATTTCAATTTAAAAGTAAGTATTTCTTTCAAACCTATTATAGTAGTAATTACTTAAAAAGTGTCCTAGCATTTTGTTTTCAAAGGTGAAAATCTAGTTCTATATTCTATTAAGTAACTTTATTTTCAAATACTCATATAGTATGTATTTTTACAAAATATTGAAGTAATTTAACTTAAATGTTTAAAGTATATTTTCAAAGTAAGTGTTTTAAATTATTAAAAATCTATTTTTGTGCTTGGTGATTTCAGAAGAAATATAAAATATTTGGAAAAATTGATTCTGAGAAGAATGATGGTTTTGAAACTGTTTTCAAAGGATTGAAAATAGAAATATATCTTGTGAAGATATTTTGAAGTTAATAAATAATTTGGGAAATTATTTATTGTGTGATGGATGTTGTGAATATTAATTGATAGTTAAATCACCGACTATCAATATTGGACAAATGCGCTGATCGTTTCGAAGAGACCGGGATCGAGATTTATTTCTCGAAAACCACTTCGATCCGGTTTGTACGTTTCGTGTAAACGATTTTGGATTCGAAGATGGAGCAGTGAAGTGCAAGGGCTAGTCGCTACTAATCCTGAGGATATTTCCAAAATGGATGTAGTAGGAATAGTGCCTTCGGTTCCGTTCGAACCCGGGACGGACTTGTATGGATGAATGCTTGCGAAAACATCGTCAGGTGGACGATGGGCATTCTAAGAGAAACGTTCTAAAGGTAACGCTTAGCCTCAAGCCTCATCAAATGGGAATGACTGAAAATCAGGGGATATGCAGCAAGGTTAGGTGGGTCATGCCCAAGCAGGACAAGATAATTCCCCTGTCTAGATGTCCCTTATATATTTCGGCTTAGTGGGTGGTTGGTCGCGCCAACCACGGGGTTTATCTTGTTCGGGACTGTTCAGTAAGGAATGGTTCCGGCCTTGTGTTGCAGGGGATGAAGGGAGTAGTCCTCGGTACGGTGATCTAGGCCCCGTACTGTGACAGGTGGTACCCCAGTGCCTAGTCATTGTTGGAAATCCATTTTCCCTACGAGCCTTGTACGAGTTTTGTTTGTATTACCCACTTCGGTGGCTAGTAGCTGGAATTTAATAGATGTAACAATTTCGGCTATTTTATAAGTACTTGTATATAGACCCTATTATAATATCAGAGGATTTCTATAAAAATTGTTTTAGCTATCGTAAGGTAAAAACCCGACATGTTTATTTGTGGCGTGGTCTTACGAGATGCTTTTGTTTTCAAAGGATTTTTTTAAACTTTAATAATAAATTGGGTGTGATTTTCTCACGCTGGTATTCCAGACTGACTCGGGTGTTATTTAACTATAATGCTCGGTCAGACCGAGTATTATAGGATACAGGATATGTTGCTGTGGAGCTCAGGAGTCGAGTAGGATGACGATACGTACTCCCGTACTTGTATATATATATTCCGCTGTTTGAGTTGTGTATTCTGGGTTGTTGTGTATTCATTGTATGTTATTGATGTGAGCTGTGACTGATGTACTCTGATGATGTAATAGATGTAAACAGAAATATTTGATGTTGAGTAAAGTTTATATATTATCTATTATATTTTATTCCGCTGCGATGGTTAGATTCTGATGTTGATTTTTGTTTTCTCTTCTTCTACCTCTTCTTCTTAAACCCAAATGGTTCGTATTTCTGTACAACTTGAGTTGATTGTTGTAGAATAGTGTTAACTCAAGGGGTACGGATTTGCGGGCTGTTACACGCTACTTTGACCAGCTCTTTGTGGCTGAAACGAGCGTCAATTGCAGAAATAGATGTCACACGTAGATTCGTATTGATGAAATCTACAACATATATATATATATATATATTTTGAAATTTTTCTGAGATGTTTGAATTTTCATTTGAAATTTGAATAGAAATAGATCTAGGTTTGCATCCATTTGAGGAGGAGAAGGAGTTGAAGAAAAGAACGTACAGACAAATGATAGAAGATGGTGGCTAGGGTTTTTGATCGTCTATTTATAGATAGATCGCAAAAGAATAGGTGTGCACGAATTTTAACGTGCAAACGGAAGTGGTCCCAAAAGATAAATAATATTAATTATACACGTTACGGATTTAGGAAATAAAGAAATTCCTTATCATTTACATTTTATTTTAAACGTATTTACAAATGTAAATCTAGACGTTTCGTTTACGTTTCAAAATATATCCACAATTTTATTAATGTCCAAATTGATCTAAACAAATTTAGATGTAAATTAAAAGTTGATAAATTGCTGTGTTAATTTCTCCACTTCCTTATATTTAGCAATTATAAATTAAGTTTTCAAAAACCTATTTTTGATTTTCAAACTTTTATA
Organism: Allium cepa; assembly: GCA_030765085.1. Lineage (NCBI taxonomy): Eukaryota > Viridiplantae > Streptophyta > Magnoliopsida > Asparagales > Amaryllidaceae > Allium > Allium cepa. The sequence continues at coordinate 888,442,369 of CM060940.1, read as the reverse complement.
TACTCATCTTTTACCAGTAATAAGGATGCACTAACATTTGTTCATGGCTTCACCTTATTATCCTCAAATTCCATTTTAATTTTCAATAATTACAATTGTTGAATGTTGATACTTTAATTAAATTTATACATCTTGCTTTCTATCATCTATATCAACAAATGGTCCAATTATAAATAGATTAGCATTAACTTCATCTTATAGAATTAACTACTCCAATTGTAACGATCCTGAATTTTTGAACAATTCAAATTGAAAATATTTAATTAATTTTAAATATTTGAATGATAATTTAAATTAAATTCCCAATATAACTAGGATATTGGCGATTAAATATTAAAATTTAATCTATACAAAGTTGAATAAAAATTTAAATTTGACTTTGGAGTTGAAATTGAATATTGAATTTGTATTTTAAATTCAAACTAATGACTTAGGAAAATAATTTGGATACAAGTATTATTTATGTAAATTTATAAATGGATGGTTAGTTTTAAATAACATTTTTCTTTTCTTTAAAATAGAAAGGAATAAAATTTTAATCAATACAAGATAAATAAATACATATAGTAAAAATTTAAACAACATATTTATAAATTTTGAAAAATATTATGTAACTACATTGGAGAAATTTTAACAACATAATTTAAACAAAAATATAACAAAGCAAAGAAATAACAAAACCAATTGAAATTCAAAATGAAAAAAAAAAAAAAAAAAAAAAGAAATTTTGTTTAAGAATTTATGGGCTGTATAATATTGGCCCATTCTCTTCTTTTTTGTTGGGCTGTGATATTATCTAATGTTAATAACCTGGTCCCATTATCCATTCACTTCGTTGAAAACCCTAAACCAAATGAAAGAAGAAAAAAATAATGGCGGCGGCCTGTTCCTCTCTTCCTTCGATCTGAAAAAATTAGGGCTTGATTAATTCATAGGCGACAACTTCAGTAGCTCGGTCGATGATATTCTGGTGGCTCGCTTCAGCAATCGATTCTTCTTCTATTCGGACACGGCCGCTTCGATTTGGGTCAAGGTGAGTGAACTTTTTCACTCACATCTCCTTCAACTCGCACTTCAACAGTTTAAATTCGTTTCGATGCTGCTGATTTTTATCTGCCTTGGTTCAATTTCTGTATGTTTTCGGCAAGTATGATTTTTGGGAAAACATAATTTTGATGAGAATTTGATTTGACTTCGTGTTTGATGATTTTCACTCCACTCTCTGATTTCATGAGTTTGCTGGCTTCGGCCTTGGATTGAGTTTTCAATTAACGGTGCTTGATAATTACTGCTTTGGTTGGTATTTTGAGTTGAAGTCACCTGACTTCGACATCCTTGGGCTTTTTATTACTTGCGGTCTCGATTTTGGTTACATACATATCTGATGAGAACAGACACTGCATGTATGGTTGTTGGGTGTTATTTGCTATCATTTGCTCTGTTAATTTGCTTTTAAAACTGATAAGAACAAATGCTATTTAAAATTTGAAATTGAACTGATAAGAACAAATGCTACTTAAAATTTGTTTTTTTAAACTGATGAGGACAGATGCTATCATTTAAAAAAACTGATGAGGACAGATGCTATCATTTAAAAATCTAATGAGAACAGATGCTATTAAAACTTGACTTGTTTTGTTTTTGCTGCATGTGATGGATCTTTGAATCTAGATGAGGAAAATTTTGTTTGCATGTGCTTGTTTGAAATTCTGTTCATGTGTGTTGTATGTATGTGTCTGTAAAACCCCTATTCTTGTTCTCAGTTGCAAGCTAATTCAAAACCCCAATTCTTTTGAAATAAATGCACATGCAAGTATTAGAACTCAAGTTCAAAGCAAAACTGTCATTAAAAATATATATCTAAACTGCTCCTTCCCCATTTTGTTTAGTGAGTGACTTCACAATTTAAAAAGAGCTTTAAATTATCTGTTGCATAAAGCATATAATGTTTGCTTGAGTTTGAATGTAAATGTGTGCATATGAGTTTGCATCTGCGTATTCTCTGCTTCAATTTAAAAGTGAGTAAACTTCTATTTCAAAAAAAACAGATTCTTCTTTTAAACTAAATGCTTAAGTGATATACTAAAACTCAAGTTCAACAAAACTGTCATGAAAAAATCAAATTTAAACTGCTATGATTTGAAACTGCAGCATCTTCATTTTTGATAAATAACTTCACAATTGAAAGTTGTTTTAAATAATCTGTGCATGTGTTTGATAAAAGTAAGCTTGTTGGATTGATCTTGTGTTGTGATGATGTTTTGTGTATACATATGTAAATATGTATATGTGTGTAGCTGACGCTATGAATCTGCATACCTGTTGTTTTATTTCTATTTTCATTTTATTAAGATTTTAAAAAAAGAAAACCTTTATCTCTGAGTTTAGTTCTCTGTTAGGATTGATATGTAAACGAAATGTGTATGTTTAGTATTGATTCAGGTTTGTAAATCATGATTTAGCTAAATTAAAATTTTAATTGTTGTCTCTGTAACACATACTGACATTTTGTTTTTTTTTTGTTTAATTGAGAAGTACCAAACATCTGAAATTTATTTAATCAAGATTATAACATGAATGTATATTAGAAATCATAAATTTTGAAACAAGTTTCATCTTTTTAGGTTGGCTGTGTAAATTAGCATTTCTGTTTAAAATAGAAAATGGAAATTTGGATTAATCTGTTAAGCTAGTGGATTTTGGGTGTTTAGGTTCTTCATGTTAGTGGTGTATTGAGGTGAGAATGGGGTAAGTTGGTGATAGATGATCAGAGAGAGAGAGAGAGGAGTTGGAAATTGTTTTTGTCAGGTTTAGATATTGGGTTTTCCAGGTTTTGATAGGATTTGGGGTTGTGTTTCAAGTTGTTTAAATCAACCTGAAATTTTGGAAGTTGAGTTGCAGTTTTTAAAAAAATGTTGATTCAAATTCAAATTCTAGTGCAAGGTTTGATTCAAGTATAAGTTGAAAACTGAATTCAAATAAAGTTTGAAACCCAAAAGTTTTAAAAATGAAACTTTTAAATTTAAACAAGTTTTAAATTCAGTTTTAAGTTAAGTTAAGTTTAAAAACAGTTTCAGGTTTTAAACCTGAAAGTTATTTTGCGGTTTTTAAAATGGTGAATGAAATTCAATTTAGTGCAGGAATTGATTCGAGTGTAACTTGAATCTGAATTCAAATGTAATTTCGAATTCAAAGTTTAATAAAAAAAATGGAAATCTTAAAAATTTAAACAAGATTTAAATATGGGTTTAAGTCAAGTTTTAAACAGTTTCAGGTTTGTGTAAATTTAAACAACAAAGAAAAGCAGAGCCTGATTTAGAATAGGAATTGAGGCCAGTTTAAATTATGGATTCAAAAATGTAATTTGAATTTTAGTTTTTGAAAATTTGAATAAATTTATAAAAGATAAAATGGCTTTGACTCAGGTAGCTTTAGTTACAGTATTTTGTTTCCTGTAGCCTGAAACAGTTTCAGGTTTTTGAATTTTAAAACTAAATTTTAAAAATAGTAAGGCAAGTTTAAATTCAAACTTTAAGTAAGATTAAACTATGAATTCAAATAGGTTTGAATTCCAGATATTTGAATAAAATTGCAGTAACAAAATAAAGTATTTAATAAATTTGATAAAACCTGTACACTTCTTATGCTCACTTATGGGCATTTACATTATTTACACTATTTGTTGATCCATTACTGCATTTCCAGTTTGCAGTTCACCTGAGTTCATATATTGTTCTTGCATATATATATACAAGTATGCATGCATTTGCTTCACTGTTTATTTTTCTGCACCACTTGCATATTACCTGAAGCTTGATATGCTAGCATTCAATCATGTGTATAACTGGTTCGATTAGTTCGATCGTTGACTTGCAATCACTGTTGTCACCTTTGTTTGCATATTTAGCTCGGTTGTTTGAGCACAATTGCATATATGATGTCTCAATTTTTGGGGCAGTGGCATTGAAATGAGATCCTTCACTTGCTTTTGATTCAATGACCTTTGCGTGTTTCATATGACGTATTGGCGAGGCAGTACACGCGTGCGTGTACTGCAGCCAATCGATATTGATGTTTTAAATGATATTTCAATTGTTTAAAATTGATTTGATTTAAATTGATGATTTTGTTGTTAATTGCCGTTTTGGCAATTCTGTGGTTTTCTAAATTATCTTCGTTAATAATCCTTTCATCTATCTTTGTTAATAATTTGAATCTACTGATTTATTCCTTAACACTGTTGAGTGTTATATATACCATTATCCGATTTCTTTGTTAAAAGGGTCGGATAGGTAAATTTATCTTTGATTGTCATCTAATTTCTATTTAATTATTATTGCCTCTATGCACTAATAACTGAGTTTGAATTAGACTGACCTGTGTATTATTTTCTTTTGAATGTAATACTCGGGTCAGACCGAGTATTTTTACAGCTTGGAGTTTTTCTCGCAGCGAAGTTAGAAAGAGAGGGGAAAGCACTTCACTAAAGCTTTTCAGAAAATTTTTCTTGTACTTTAAAAAGATATATGTATATTCTGCTGTATTAAAATGTAATTCATTGTATAACTCTGATATTTGTATATAAAAGAAAAGTTCTTTTATGGAAGTTGTGATTATTATTCTGTGATTCTGTAGCTGATTCTGTTTAAATGTTATAAACTAAATAACAATCCGTCATTTTGGACGTTTCTAGTTGGTTTAATTAACGACTAGAGGCGGTCAGAGCGGCGGGTCGTTACAAAGTGGTATCAGAGCTTTGGTTTGCACAAAGCTTAGTTTATGGCGTTTAATATGAATAGTTACTAGAATCACTTTAAAGAAAGTGTTTTCAAATCTAAGGAAGTATAAAATTGTTTTCTTTAAAATAAAAGGTATTTTGAAAATTAGAATCATTTTCGGAGATTCCCCTCTCTAAATTTAGGTTTGCGATAGTTTATATTCGGTGAGGTCTCCTTAGATTTGAGTTTCGATCGTTTGGAAACTCATTATCGAATTGTTGAAATTTATGAAAAATGAAATATGAGTTAAGTGAATTAATGAATTGGGTTAAATTGGTTTAAACCAAATATTTTGAATATCTCCAAAGTAATAATCGGGAAATAAAACAACATGTTAATTTGGTTATAACCAAGGGAATTATTGAACTATAACTTGGGGATTTGACTCTGAATTCTTTTGAAAAAATTGATTTCAAATGTTGTGAAGAACGATTTAGTAAATAAATGGATTATAAGTATTTAACTTATAATATGGACTTTTGGTATATAACTGAGTTATATAAATTGAATTGAATTAATAAAGGAGATTATAAATCGAAGTTCTATAAATAGAAGTGGAATTGGTAAAGATTGTTTATAAATTCGAAACCAATTGAATTTGATAAATGAAACATATAAGTTATTAAAGGAGTTATATCTATGATTTCGGACAGCGAATTATCCTTTAAGTTGAATATTGTGATAATAAAAAGTTAAATGGGAATTTTATTCACAATTTTGGGACAGTGAATATATTATTAAATAAAAAATATATGTTTTAGGAAGTGATATTATGAAATGAAGTTAACCCATTTCAAGTTGTTTTAAAATGTGTTAAGAATCGAAAGCATAGATTTCAACATTCATTGTTGAAATAGACGTTTTCGAGTGAAATAAAAGGAAATGGTGGACTATAACACTGTTGTTATAATAAATGGTTTTTGAAAGGAAATGTTTTATTTAGTATTGGGATTTATATATCTATCTTAAATTTGAATCCTTATACTAGTGATTTTGGGTCGTCGTAACAATGTTTTACGCAACATTCGTTTTGACTCAAATAAATGAGTTTAAAAGGGATAAATATTTGGAAGTGTTTCCGTTTAAGGAAATTGCTTTGAAATTTGTTTTCAAAGATTAAAAGGTTAAAAATGATTTGAAATTTGTTTTCAAATGGTTAAGTGTGGAAAATTATATATATCTTGTAAAGATATTATTTTTGGGAAATTTGAACAATTAGTTCAACTTTGAATTTTGAATGGTTGATTTGGATTGTATGTTTAACATTGTGAATTGATGACATATCAATTGATCTCTATTAAATATATATCTGTTGGTGGCGGAGAATTTATTCTCTTAGCTTAACACCCTTCTCTGAGACGTACGAGCTCAGAGGTTATATATCGATAGACATCAATTATGTGTTGAGAATTGACGATGTAACATGAAATCCAAATCGAGTGTGAAGTCGATAATAAATTGGATTATAAATGTGAATTATGTTTGTGATAACCTTAAATTTCCAAATCGACTTAGAGGAAAATTTTAAATGGATAATGAAATGGAAAATTTGTGAATCCTCTATTTGTTATGGGTATGAGATATTGAGGTTTTCAAAACGTATATATGAGAATACGATAAATTCGAAAACCATTAGTTTGGAAAGTAATTGTTATGGAAAACTTATGTAAGTACATGAGTATGATATGTACGAAATGTGAAATGAAATATTATATATGTATGTATGATATTATGTTTTCCAAATTGAGGATATGGAAAAGTACCTTCCATTTAAATTTTGTGAAGGTTGTTGGAACTCGAGATGAGTGTCCATTTGAAAATCGTAGCTACGTAGAATTTCCATTAGTGGAATGTCCATTTGGACTAGAATCCCTCGTGATGGGATCATATTGGTTTTGATATATGCTAGCGTAATTTGAGGGGCGAGATGCCTACAGTTACAAGCGATTCCACTGGGAAAGTGGCGCAACCGCCGAGTAAACTGCAATCTAGAAGCCAAAGCGTAATTCGAGGGGCGAGATGCCTACGGTCACGAGCGATTCTACTAGGATAGTAGCGTAACCGCCGTGTGAACCGCGATCTATGGCAACAACCATGGTGAAATTCAAGAGATGAGAAATCTACAGTTACAAGCGATTCTACTGGGATAGTAGCGGAACCGCCGGGTAAACTGTGATCCATGGGGGAACGTGCTTTCCATATCCATTTTTTAAAAAGATTTTTAAAGTATTTTCACTAGGAATTGAAGCAAGTATATTTAGTACTTGGATATTTTTAGACTTGCGCCTGGCCAACGTATGCCTAATGTCTTTAAGAACGACAATAGACTTGTTAAATTTCGAGTTAGCAAGTATTTTCAAACTCTAAATAGCAAATCAATAGTCTGAAATTAAATTACATAATTCCAACCTAATGAACTAAGGAAGAGGATTTTTGAAATGTTTTGAAAGTCCACAGCTTTGGAAAGGTTATACTATGTAAATTTCTTAAATGAAGAATTGCAAATTTAAAATTTGGGTTTTGTAAGTTGAAAACTTTAGTAAAAGACTTTTGCGTCTTGATTGTAGAAATAAATGAACAAAAAGAAATTAATGAACAAAGCTAGTAAGATAAAACAAATAGAATGAATTCTGTACTCATTTATTTTTAAAAAAAGTTTTGAGCTTGGTAAAATTGTGTAAAATATAAATATCGGTGAAATTTTAACAATCGTTTTTCCTAACTTGTAATTTCGGGACGAAATTCTTTTAAGGAGGGGAGATTGTAACGATCCTGAACTTTTGAACAATTGAAATTGAAAATATTTAATTAATTTTAAATATTTGAATGATAATTTAAATTAAATTCCCAATATAACTAGGATATTGGCGATTAAATATTAAAATTTAATCTATACAAAGTTGAATAAAAATTTAAATTTGACTTTAGAGTTGAAATTGAATATTGAATTTGTATTTTAAATTCAAACTAATGAATTAGGAAAATAATTTGGATACAAGTATTATTTATGTAAATTTATAAATGGATGGTTAGTTTTAAATAACATTTTTCTTTTCTTTAAAATAGAAAGGAATAAAATTTTAATCAATACAAGATAAATAAATACACATAGTAAAAATTTAAACAACATATTTATAAATTTTGAAAAATATTATGTAACTACATTGGAGAAATTTTAACAACATAATTTAAACAAAAATATAACAAAGCAAAGAAATAACAAAACCAATTGAAATTCAAAATGAAAAAAAAATAAAAGAAATAAAAGAAATTTTGTTTAAGAATTTATGGGCTGAATAATATTGGCCCATTCTCTTCTTTTTTGTTGGGCTGTGATATTATCTAATGTTAATAACCTAGTCCCATTATCCATTCACTTCACTGAAAACCATAAACCAAATGAAAGAAAAAAAATAATGGCGGCGGCCTGTTCCTCTCTTCCTTCGATCTGAAAAAATTAGGGCTTGATTAATTCGTAGGCGACAACTTCAGTAGCTCGGTCGATGATATTCTGGTGGCTCGCTTCAGCAATCGATTCTTCTTCTATTCGGACACGGCCGCTTCGATTTGGGTCAAGGTGAGTGAACTTTTTCACTCACATCTCCTTCAACTCGCACTTCAACAGTTTAAATTCGTTTCGATGCTGCTGATTTTTATCTGCCTTGGTTCAATTTCTGTATGTTTTCGGCAAGTATGATTTTTGGGAAAGCATAATTTTGATGAGAATTTGATTTGACTTCGTGTTTGATGATTTTCACTCCACTCTCTGATTTCATGAGTTTGCTGGCTTCGGCCTTGGATTGAGTTTTCAATTAACGGTGCTTGATAATTACTGCTTTGGTTGGTATTTTGAGTTGAAGTCACCTGACTTCGACATCCTTGGGCTTTTTATTACTTGCGGTCTCGATTTTGGTTACATACATATCTGATGAGAACAGACACTGCATGTATGGTTGTTGGGTGTTATTTGCTATCATTTGCTCTGTTAATTTGCTTTTAAAACTGATAAGAACAAATGCTATTTAAAATTTGAAATTGAACTGATAAGAACAAATGCTACTTAAAATTTGTTTTTTTAAACTGATGAGGACAGATGCTATCATTTAAAAAAACTGATGAGGACAGATGCTATCATTTAAAAATCTGATGAGAACAGATGCTATTAAAACTTGACTTGTTTTGTTTTTGCTGCATGTGATGGATCTTTGAATCTAGATGAGGAAAATTTTGTTTGCATGTGCTTGTTTGAAATTCTGTTCATGTGTGTTGTATGTATGTGTCTGTAAAACCCCCTATTCTTGTTCTCAGTTGCAAGCTAATTCAAAACCCCAATTCTTTTGAAATAAATGCACATGCAAGTATTAGAACTCAAGTTCAAAGCAAAACTGTCATTAAAAATATATATCTAAACTGCTCTGTCCCCATTTTGTTTAGTGAGTGACTTCACAATTTAAAAATAGCTTTAAATTATCTGTTGCATAAAGCATATAATGTTTGCTTGAGTTTGAATGTAAATGTGTGCATATGAGTTTGCATCTGCGTATTCTCTGCTTCAATTTAAAAGTGAGTAAACTTCTATTTCAAAAAAAAAAGATTCTTCTTTTAAATTAAATGCTTAAGTGATATACTAAAACTCAAGTTCAACAAAACTGTCATGAAAAAATCAAATTTAAACTGCTATGATTTGAAACTGCAGCATCTTCATTTTTGATAAATAACTTCACAATTGAAAGTTGTTTTAAATAATCTGTGCATGTGTCTGATAAAAGTAAGCTTGTTGGATTGATCTTGTGTTGTGATGATGTTTTGTGTATACATATGTAAATATGTATATGTGTGTAGCTGACGCTATGAATCTGCATACCTGTTGTTTTATTTCTATTTTCATTTTATTAAGATTTTAAAAAAAGAAAACCTTTATCTCTGAGTTTAGTTCTCTGTTAGGATTGATATGTAAACGAAATGTGTATGTTTAGTATTGATTCAGGTTTGTAAATCATGATTTAGCTAAATTAAAAATTTAATTGTTGTCTCTGTAACACATACTGACATTTTGTTTTTTTTTGTTTAATTGAGAAGTACCAAACATCTGAAATTTATTTAATCAAGATTATAACATGAATGTATATTAGAAATCATAAATTTTGAAACAAGTTTCATCTTTTTAGGTTGGCTGTGTAAATTAGCATTTCTGTTTAAAATAGAAAATGGAAATTTGGATTAATGTGTTAAGCTAGTGGATTTTGGGTGTTTAGGTTCTTCATGTTAGTGGTGTATTGAGGTGAGAATGGGGTAAGTTGGTGATAGATGATCAGAGAGAGAGAGAGAGAGAGAGGAGTTGGAAATTGTTTTTGTCAGGTTTAGATATTGGGTTTTCCAGGTTTTGATAGGATTTGGGGTTGTGTTTCAAGTTGTTTAAATCAACCTGAAATTTTGGAAGTGGAGTTGCAGTTTTTAAAAAAATGTTGATTCAAATTCAAATTCTAGTGCAAGGTTTGATTCAAGTATAAGTTGAAAACTGAATTCAAATAAAGTTTGAAACCCAAAAGTTTTAAAAATGAAACTTTTAAATTTAAACAAGTTTTAAATTCAGTTTTAAGTTAAGTTAAGTTTAAAAACAGTTTCAGGTTTCAAACCTGAAAGTTATTTTGCGGTTTTTAAAATGGTGAATGAAATTCAATTTAGTGCAGGAATTGATTCGAGTGTAACTTGAATCTGAATTCAAATGTAATTTTGAATTCAAAGTTAAATAAAAAAAATGGAAATCTTAAAAATTTAAACAAGATTTAAATATGGGTTTAAGTCAAGTTTTAAACAGTTTCAGGTTTGTGTAAATTTAAACAACAAAGAAAAGCAGAGCCTGATTTAAAATAGGAATTGAGGCCAGTTTAAATTATGGATTCAAAAATGTAATTTGAATTTTAGTTTTTGAAAATTTGAATAAATTTATAAAAGCTAAAATGGCTTTGACTCAGGTAGCTTTAGTTACAGTATTTTGTTTCCTGTAGCCTGAAACAGTTTCAGGTTTTTGAATTTTAAAACTAAATTTTAAAAATAGTAAGGCAAGTTTAAATTCAAACTTTAAGTAAGATTAAACTATGAATTCAAATAGGTTTGAATTCTAGATATTTGAATAAAATTGCAGTAACAAAATAAAGTATTTAATAAATTTGATAAAACCTGTACACTTCTTATGCTCACTTATGGGCATTTACATTATTTACACTATTTTTTGATCCATTACTGCATTTCCAGTTTGTAGTTCACCTGAGTTCATATATTGTTCTTGCATATATATATACAAGTATGCATGCATTTGCTTCACTGTTTATTTTTCTGCACCACTTGCATATTACTTGAGCTTGATATGCTAGCATTCATTCATGTGTATAACTGGTTCGATTAGTTTGATCGTTGACTTGCAATCACTGTTGTCACCTTTGTTTGCATATTTAGCTCGGTTGTTTGAGCACAATTGCATATATGATGTCTCGATTTTTGGGGCAGTGGCATTGAAATTAGATCCTTCACTTGCTTTTGATTCAATGACCTTTGCGTGTTTCATATGACGTATTGGCAAGCCAGTACACGCGTGCGTGTACTGCAGCCAATCGATATTGATGTTTTAAATGACATTTCAATTGTTTAAAATTGATTTGATTTAAATTGATGATTTTGTTGTTAATTGCCGTTTTGGCAATTCTGTGGTTTTCTAAATTATCTTCGTTAATAATCCTTTCATCTATCTTTGTTAATAATTTGAATCTACTGATTTATTCCTTAACACTATTGAGTGTTATATATACCGTTATCCGATTTCTTTGTTAAAAGGGTCGGATAGGTAAATTTATCTTTGATTGTCATCTAATTTCTATGTAATTATTATTGCCTCTATGCACTAATAACTGAGTTTGAATTAGACTGACCTATGTATTATTTTCTTTTGAATGTAATACTCGGGTCAGACCGAGTATTTTTACAGCTTGGAGTTTTTCTCGCAGCGAAGTTAGAGAGAGAGGGGAAAGCACTTCACTAAAGCTTTTCAGAAAAATTTTCTTGTACTTTAAAAAGATATATGTATATTCCGCTGTATTAAAATGTAATTCATTGTATAACTCTGATATTTGTATATAAAAGAAAAGTTCTTTTATGGAAGTTATGATTATTATTCTGCGATTCTATAGCTGATTCTGTTTAAATGTTATAAACTAAATAACAATCCGTCATTTTGGACGTTTCTAGTTGGTTTAATTACCAACTAGAGGCGGTCAGAGCGGCGGGTCGTTACACCAATTACAAAACAAATCTACGCTAACTGCACGATTTAAGTCAATCAATTGTAATTGAGTCTACATTAAATGTTATAAATTATAAATTGGAACCTCAATCAATTCGCTTATTGATTTATAATCTTTCTATTCAGTAAATAGACACTTTTATGGGTATAAATAACATTTGAATTATAATACATATCATTAGTGCATGCTTCATTTCTTATAAACTCCCCTTTATTAACTAGAACACATTAACCAAACAAAATAATTAATTTAGATTTATTTCAATCGATTGCCATTCTTAACTTAACATACTCAAAATGGTTAACCTAAATAATTGTTACCCTTTTACATTCAAATTCACTTACAACCATCATTACAACAATGTTGCCATAGATTTAGATTTAATTAAATAAATTAGATAAATGGGTAAAGTTTTGTAATTATCACTAATGCCAAATATATATGCATTAATTACTACTTATTATTATGAATTCATTTATTAATTTACTAGTTGCCTTTGTCTTCTTATATCCTATTTACTACCAAACTTTCTATTTAGTTATAGTTTATCAATATATATATACCTAGGCAAATCAAGTTCTTGTCTTTTCTGTTATTTCAATTAAATCGGGTATGCACAAATAAATTGTTTATTAACTTATTCTTACAAAATTATTTACATGCAAACCGTGGTGGTCGCTCCAGGATTTTATACTAATTATACACCTATATTTTTTCTCAACCAATTACAATGGTTTAACAAATAAATTTTCAGTTGACAGATTCATAAGTTCAAATGTTTACCTTATTTCAAAATCAACTAAATTTTGAAATCATAACATAGACTCCAAATCTTATTTATAAAAATCTCCACCTATAAGCTACAAATAACAATGAATGTTGCATTTGATTAAGATTCTAATTCACTAAGTTTATCCACCATGTTAATTAAGGTTTTTTTTTAGTTTTTTGTTTTTTGTTTTTTTTCTTTCTTTAATATATTCAATTTAGCAATCTATTAAACATGTTATTATATTCCACGTAAATGTACATTAAATTACATTAATTGAATGAGCTAAGTATATACCTTCTAATATCTACCCATCTTGACTTAATCCCAAATAACATACAAATTAAACTACCTTAAATTTTCAATTAACTCTATCATTACTTTTTATATTCCAAATAAATAAATTAATAATAGGTTAATTGAATCAGTTTTACAATTCAACTTTAACTAATTTCAATTTATGTCAGATTGGATTACTTAGTAACTTTAGAATCCTTTAAACAACTTCCTACATTAATTTATTATAGAATAATTCAAAATTTACAATATTAACGACAATTCCAATTTATGCAAAGATTAAACTTAAGTTTTCAAGGAATTTATTTATTTAGGTTTAAATCCCGTTATCCCCAAAATTTTCATCTCATCGTTACAACCTACATTGGTTGGTATTTATTCAATTCATCTCTTTAGTTATAGCGTAAATTTCTCATTAATACACATTAAAGTCCATTTAATTTCAACTGCCTCCAAATTTCTATTTATAAGTCTTAATACCCTAAATTTGACACTTCTAACATGGTATTACTTCTCATATTATATGTACCCTTTATTTAGTGTATTAACATTTATTTCAATTTAAATTTCATCAACCAAAATAAACATGTAACTTATACTATTTCTTACAATCCAAGATATTGCACCCATTGTCATATTCTGACTGGAGTTAGCATTTAATCTCAAAATTCATCTAAATTTTACATTAAGACAATATTTAATTCTCCTTGATAATATTAAATCCCCAATGGAATCAATATATCCCACTATACATACATACGTGTAAAACTCTTAATTTTCCAATTTCACTTATTTCCCAAATCCAAATAGTTACCTAACATAAATCTATGCTTATATTATATTCACGTTCACCCTTCCGTTATTCTCAAATAAATTACCTAGTAACGTTCATATAAATAAATGCTATGTCAGTTTCCTATTCTATTGCGATATTATATTTATTCATTACTGCATAACTTCATTTATTTCATTATTATTACTTTAATTAATTGTTAAAGTAACGCTTATCAATACGCGTCAAATTATTTACAATTTACAAAGTTTTGATAAATTGACCAATTTAGTAGGTAATACATACTATAATTATTATACCCATAAATTAATACTTAACTACTCTAATACCTTACCTATACTTTCTATCTTCACATTCTATTCAGGTACACTACTTACACCAATTTATTTAATGAAAATTTATTCATTTTATAAACAAGGCTCAAATTATCATTTGTTCAATTATCGTTCATTTCAATATAAATTTATCACTCTTTATTTATTTCTACTAAATTTCAATTCCAAAATTCTATTAAATAACTAAATTAAATCGTCTAAATATCGGGTCGTTACACTCTCCCCCACTCAAAACTTTTCGTCCCCGAAAAGGAGAAAGAAGGGAAAAGAAGGATTTAGAATCTACATATCTTATTCAAAACATTACCTTAAATTTACAATATCTGTTACTCTTCTTAAAATATACAAATTTACAACATTATCTTTTAATACTTAAATTTTTTAGAGTTTGATGAACATTTCAAAATATTTTTAAGTAGTTTCAATCCCTAACAACAAATCAATACACAACCATCCATTTCACGAACAGCATATATATCCAAAATAAGCAACCATTCAATCAAACAAACAAATAGTTGTTCGGGTTCAAAACTTGAAATGGTACGGAATGAAAAATAGCTATCCCGTGCATCATTTACTCAACAGTGTTAGATGGGACAAAAATAGCTTATTTATTCATCCAACAACTTCACATTTCCTTACCCAACCAACCATAGATCAAACAATGTCGATTTAAACCAACAAATCAAATTAACTTATATAAATTCCTTTCATACTTAAGTTATTTGCTTTCCTTTCTTTTATCCAAACCTCGTAACTTTTCCTTTTATATTTTATATTTTAAATTTATTTCTAACAAACTTCAAATTTTATCTTCTCATTCAGTAGTTGTTTCTTTCATTTCTACTTATTACTTACAATTATTCATTTTTGCTTATTTAGGTCATGTAAGTTTCTTTTATTTGTATTATATTTAATGCACTTCTCAATTTCAATCATTCATTCTATGCTTACATTTATATTATACTTAATTATAGTAACCCTTTTTAATTTCACTTAAATTCTTAACCTTAAAACATCCATTCTTATAGGTAAAGGATTTTATTAATTCTTTGACTAGGGTTTACAGTCATTTATTTTTATTACCTACTTCCTATTATATTAAACTAGTAGCATTTAAATCATTCTTAAGTTTAAAATCCTACACATCAATCCTTATTTATTAATGAATTTCATTTTATTTACTTAAGTTTAAAATCACCTATTAATAATACTTACCTTTAATTTTAGTAATATTTCAATTATGGCTTAAGTTTATACCATTAAATTCTTATTTATAATAGCAATTCATTGAATACTTCATTATTTCCAAAATTTCTACTTGTATAATTTCTATTCCAATCTCTTATTTAACATTTCAACTTTTCATATTTGGTAAGTTATTTATGTTAAAGAAAATGCAAAAGAACTTATACAAGTTTTATCTCATCTTTTAATTAATTTAATGTTCAACAATATTACTCTTTGTCTCATATGTTACAAATTTCAAATTTTCCTTTATAACTTTGCATTAATACTCTTCCCTAAATTAGAGGTTTCAATTCATTAATCACTTATCTTTTATTTCACTACAAAAATTTAAACAATTAATTAATGGAAATTTAAGAATTAAATACCGGGTCAAATTCAAATTATTTTAAAAATAATAGATAAATAATTTCTTACAACATTTATATCTCTAATTATATTTAAAACAATTAAAATTTTAGATAATTTCAAAATAAATCTGCAGTAGAATTTACTACAGTGGCCTTTCCCCTTCGAAACTCGAAAATGAAAGTCGATGATGCGGCCGCCATTACCGAAATTATTTTCCAGCGACAGAGAGGAAAGTACATAACTTATTTTCTCCCAAATCTTCTTTAAAACAATTCTTCCGAATTATATTAAATATTTATATAAGAAAATACTTATAACAAATTATTATATTTCATAAATCCTTTGAAAGCAAATTTTCAAAATCACAGGGACTTAAGTCCTAAAATTTCCAACTTTCCATTGATGTTAATTTCATTCTTATTTTTCTTATTATTTATAAATTTTATTCCTAACAACCAATCTATCGCAACCAAATATAGATATCATTTGAAAAATTTTATTTTATATATAGAAAATATAATAGGCAAAATTATTTCATTCACCTATATTAAAAACAAATATTATGTCGGTTTGTCCTATTAAGTGTTTAGAAATCCTTATTGATGTCATAGCGTCCCATGCACCAACCAGAATTTATAAATACGAAACGGAACAGATTAACACAATATAAAAACCTTTTTATAACACTAACAAATACGCTCTCTCATATATATGCACTCAGCGACTGCCATAGGGTATTACTACCCTATTAGTAAAGAGTCAAACCCCACAAAGCCAAGGTTTATCACTAAACCAAAGCTATGATACCAACTGTAACGTCCCGCCTTTTCGCACGCTTCAAATAGACACACATGCCGATTCAAACCATACGGAAGGGCGGATTGTTATGGGGTAAATAAGAAAAACAGAGAAGAAATAAACAAAATAGAATCTCACAGCGGAAGGATAAAATATAATAATAAAATATACAGTTTATAAAACTGTTTACAAACATTTATATAATACATATCAGAGTTACACATACCAATAACAATGCAGCGGAACAGTGTGTGGTGGACTAGTATAAATAATAATAGTAATACTACAAATCTTCGTCTTCGTCCTCCAGAGCTAAAACTTCAAATCCTGAAACGCTCGGACTGACCCGAGCGAATTGAAAAGACAAAACACTCGAGTCAGAACTAAAAGATCTTATGTGAGTTAAATTAACAGAAATAAATATGAGTGCAGTAACTCAAGAGAAGCTCGGGATTTACATCTCTTAAGGATCCGATAAACTATTTACTATGTAGTATATTGCGCTATTATAATAGTGTCTAATTGTAAAATAAACTTACTTTTAAATAGCATTAAGGCTTTACATTTTCCACCTTAACACGTAATAGTCCCAGTAGTCCATCCAATATCATAGTCCCTCCTGATCGGGAAGCCACCAGAGGATACCACACGGGCTACGGGAGAAATCCAAACTCGTACAAGGCTCGATAGGGTAGGTGACACGGCACAACTAGGCAATGCCAGGGTAGATATACCAATTGCTATCCGGGCTGGTGGAAACGCGCAGCGCGCAGCTGCCGCCCACCTCGAACAAACTCCCCCAAAATCAAAAATAAAGGTGGCCACCGAATCAATCCAAAGTCAAAGTATAGTATCGAAGAGGAGTGTCCGATCAGAGGAATGACCTCATTGGCCCGAGAATCGCTCCTGTTTTAGCCACCTTATGCCAACTCACGGGAGTTGGGTCCACGTATTTACCTCAAAGGAAACGCCGCCGCCAACCTACTTCATTTTGGAATCTCCACCACGTACACGGTTGTTAAAGTGGTTTTCGAAGTTGGCAGAGAGTATGACAACTTCCGATCCCGGTCTCTTCAACAACCAAACGTTATTATAACTCCGCGGTCATTTAAAATAATTTATGCTTTTAAAACCCGAATAAAATATCCATTTCAAAACCATATAAATATGATATCATTTCCTTTTAAAACCCAAAACAATATGATATCATCTTTATTTTCCAATATATATATTAAATTAAATTACTTATTTTTTTTTTAAACTTGAAATCTTTACTTAATGAATTCAATATAATTTAAGAAACCTTTAACTTCACATGAATGGAAAATTTTTTAATTTATTATATATTCATTTAAATCAACCTGATATTCATTTAAATCACTCTACACAAAAATCAAGTTATAAAAATTATATTCTTTTAAAATTCTAACTTTTCATTAAATTTCAATTTAACTTAATATTCATCTTTCAATCTTGTTCTCTTTTAAGTCATTAAAACTCCAGAAATTAAATTTTAAATAAATTCTTAATCGTATTTGATCTCGAAAATCAAACTTTATTTTATACTTCAAATCAAATTTATACAAAGCTTAAAACCTGAAAATTACTATATGTATATATAAATAACCAAATCAATATCCATAAACCATATATATAGCTTTACAAAACCAAAAACATTTCAAAATATATTATATATATATATATATATCGCGGTGCCTGTATAAAATTTTCTACCCTATGGTCAAGTGATACGGATGTTTATCATTTCAATCCGCAATTTAAAATAAAAATGCGGTTGTATATCATTTCAAACCGCAATCCCAAATGAAATGAAATGCATAGCAACTTGTAATTGATAAAATTAATCATCCATTCATCCATTTATCACAGTCATCATCCAATTTCAAACAATCATCAATACATAACAGGTGATAAATAATGGTATCAATTATCAGTTTTATACTCAAAATTAATTTAATAACTGTTAATTGGCAGTTTATATGCAAAAATAAACGTAAATTTAACTGGCAGTTAATATGAAATAAAAATTTAACATAACTATGACTGGCAGTTAATATGCAAATAAATAAATTCAAACTGTCAAATTTATGCAATAAATTAAATAAATTAACAGTTAAATTAAAAAATGCAATTTAACAGAGATAATGAATAAAACATGCCAAACAGTCATAAATAAATTTCTACTCATATCTAAAATTAATTTAACAGACATAAGAAGTTTTAGAAGTTGTGAGTGGGTTAAAACACTCACCTTTTGAATTTAAATCGAATTTAAACCCGATTTAAACCCAAAATTTTGACGGTCTCCAAATCTGTCCAAACTAGCGTCAACAGATCCGGAATTTTATTACGAACCTAACAAAAAAAATCGCGCGTGAAACTGAGCTCGTATGCGAAAGTTATTCAAATTTAAATGCTTGAAATTTGAAAACAAAATTAAAATTTAAAAACAAGACAAACATATCCATTCTCACCACAACTCACCGCCACGTCACTTTCCTCCCTCACCCAGTATCACGCCCAAAACACTCGCGCACGAAAACCATCTCCAGCCGCTACTTTGACCAGCTCTTTGTGGCTGAAACGAGCGTCAATTGCAGAAATAGATGTCACACGTAGATTCGTATTGATGAAATCTACAACATATATATATATATATATATATATATATATTTTGAAATTTTTCTGAGATGTTTGAATTTTCATTTGAAATTTGAATAGAAATAGATCTAGGTTTGCATCCATTTGAGGAGGAGAAGGAGTTGAAGAAAAGAAAGTACAGACAAATGATAGAAGATGGAGGCTAGGGTTTTTGATCGTCTATTTATAGATAGATCGCAAAAGAATAGGTGTGCACGAATTTTAACGTGCAAACGGAAGTGGTCCCAAAAGATAAATAGTATTAATTATACACGTTACGGATTTAGGAAATAAATAAATTCCTTATCATTTACATTTTATTTTAAACGTATTTACAAATGTAAATCTAGACGTTTCGTTTACGTTTCAAAATATATCCACAATTTTATTAATGTCCAAATTGATCTAAACAAATTTAGATGTAAATTAAAAGTTGATAAGTCTATCCATTGCAGTGTTAATTTCTCCACTTCCTTATATTTAGCAATTATAAATTAAGTTTTCAAAAACCTATTTTTGATTTTCAAACTTTTATATATTCATCTTTTACCAGTAATAAGGATGCACTAACATTTGTTCATGGTTTCACCTTATTATCCTCAAATTCCATTTTAATTTTCAATAATTACAATTGTTGAATGTTGATACTTTAATTAAATTTATACATCTTGCTTTCTATCATCTATATCAACAAATGGTCCAATTATAAATAGATTAGCATTAACTTCATCTTATAGAATTAACTACTCCAATTACAAAACAAATCTACGCTAACTGCACGATTTAAGTCAATCAATTATAATTGAGTCTACATTAAATGTTATAAATTATAATTGGAACCTCAATCAATTCGCTTATTGATTTAAAATCTTTCTATTCAGTAAATAGACACTTTTATGGGTATAAATAACATTTGAATTATAATACATGTCATTAGTGCATGCTTCATTTCTTATAAACTCCCCTTTATTAACTAGAACACATTAACCAAACAAAATAATTAATTTAGATTTATTTCAATCGATTGCCATTCTTAACTTAACATACTCAAAATGGTTAACCTAAATAATTGTTACCCTTTTACATTCAAATTCACTTACAACCATCATTACAACAATGTTGCCATAGATTTAGATTTAATTAAATAAATTAGATAAATGGGTAAAGTTTTGTAATTATCACTAATGTCAAATATATATGCATTAATTACTACTTATTATTATGAATTCATTTATTAATTTACTAGTTGCCTTTGTCTTCTTATGTCCTATTTACTACCAAACTTTCTATTTAGTTATAGTTTATCAATATATATATACCTAGGCAAATCAAGTTCTTGTCTTTTCTGTTATTTCAATTAAATCGGGTATGCACAAACAAATTATTTATTAACTTATTCTTACAAAATTATTTACATGCAAACGGTGGTGGTCGCACCAGGATTTTATACTAATTATACACCTATATTTTTTCTCAACCAATTACAATGGTTTAACAAATAAATTTTTAGTTGATAGATTCATAAGTTCAAATGTTTACCTTATTTCAAAATCAACTAAATTTTGAAATCATAACATAGACTCCAAATCTTATTTATAAAAATCTCCACCTATAAGCTACAAATAACAATGAATGTTGCATTTGATTAAGATTCTAATTCACTAAATTTATCCACCATGTTAGTTAAGGTTTTTTTTTGTTTTTTTTTGTTTTTTTTTCTTTCTTTAATATATTCAATTTAGCAATCTATTAAACATGGTATTATATTCCACATAAATGTACATTAAATTGCATTAATTGAATGAGCTAAGTATATACCTTCTAATATCTACCCATCTTGACTTAATCCCAAATAACATACAAATTAAACTACCTTAAATTTTCAATTAACTCTATCATTACTTTTTATATTCCAAATAAATAAATTAATAATAGGTTAATTGAATCAGTTTTACAATTCAACTTTAACTAATTTCAATTTATGTCAGATTGGATTACTTAGTAACTTTAGAATCCTTTTGTGACGATCCGTAATTTTCGAGCACTTGAAATCGGAATATTTAATTGATTTTAAATATTCAATATAATAATTTTAACTAGAATTACAAATATCGTTACTTGTTTGATAATTAAATAATAGAAATTAATTATTAGAAGTTGAGTAAAAAGTTGAATCTAGAATTTTGAGCCTGTTAAAAATAATTTGAAGGCTCATCAAATTTATATTGATAATAATGAGTATAGTAGAAGTTGTAAAATTGAAATTAGTTATGGTTTGTTCAGTTTTAAAAATTTTATCATTTAAATTGAATTTAAAAATAGCCTTCCGAGGCACAGTCTCGGAATTTGATGAAACCAGTTCCATTGGGTCCGTAATATGGAATTATTATCGGATTTCAAATTTCGTATTGATTGGAGTTTGTATGTGAGTGTACGAAATAGAAACGCGGGAAAATTCAATTGATTATAAGCTAATAAAAGTTAATTTAATTTATTTGGTTAAGCTTCTTGGATACGCCTCCTTTCTCTCTTATTTACAAGCCGATTATTCTAAAGCATCTCACCTTTCTTCTTCCATCGATTCAAAATTATTATCAGAGAGAAAAAAAATTAATTCGAAAATCATGGCCGAAATAACTTGCAATATCCCCTTATTCAAATCAAACCCAAATTCCCCGTTTCTCCTTCAGTTCCAAATCGCATTAACCCTTAAAAAAAAATCAAAACTTCGGAGTAGCATGGGGGAACTCACATATTCGAACACGCGAAGTTATCGCGTCGTCGACATCGAACTGGAGGGGGGAAACACGGGCTCGTCGTCGATGGAAGTTTCAGTTTCAGGTCGCGTTTAGGGTTTCATGAGGCGAATGGCGCGCAGTAGTAACTAGGGTTGGGTCCTTGGGGTTAGGCAGCGGAGTAGATGGGGTCTGCTAGGGTTTGAATGATCGCGATTTTCGCCAAGGAAGGGTTTCGTGGTCCCCAGATCTGAAGTGTGCTTCGTCCTCTGCCTCGGTCTTTGTGAGAAACGTAGGCATCGGTAGCTACACCAAAATTGCCAGCAAAGGTTCCATAGTTCTCTGCTGATCTGGAGTGAGGATTAAAGTGTTCAACTGATCGGTAATGCCTTAGTTATTGCAAATAGTTCGTCGTTGAATGCTGCTGCTTCAATTCCCTATTCTGTTTTGGAACTCTTTGTTTAGATGTTAGCCAAGCAATGCCGGTAGGAAGTAAAAAGAATATTAGCAGTAGAAGACACAGAAATTCAAACCATGGCCAATATTCTCATGTTAAAATCTGATAGAAGCTAGTCGTGGGGGTTTTGGGCTAAGCAGTAAGGTAATCGATCTATTTTATTTTATTCTCAATAAATATAATGATAATTTTAGACATACACTCTATTATAAAGTTTATAAATTGTTCAGAAGAGAAAAAGGGTAAATTTGGTTGGTTCAACTATCATTAAAATCAATTGATTGAATTTATTTTAGTAGTTCGAAAGGGAAATTTTTTTTTTTTATAGTTTAATTAAATCATTGGTTAATTAAAACTGTTACCTAGGAAATTGATTACTAAATTAATTCAAATATTAATAAAACACCTAATATTATACAAGGTCGGGAATGTGAAGAAAACAAGCTGGTTGGACTGGATGGCAAAAATAAAAATCAAAGGTGAGTTAATCTCACTCAGTTAATATAAATTTAAAGTTAAATGATTAAATTTAATAATTGATTGTTTGGTTTAATTGATTGATGTGATATGGTATAGTAAGGTTAAAATTGGCATATTGTGTGATGCTAACGTCTGTGGATGCAGGGAAAATATGTTGGAGGGATCCAACTAGATCCCTCAACATTTATTTAAATTATTTAAATTATCCTGTTATGATGATTTGATATCTTATGATGGATTATGTTGAAATATTGAATGCTATGGTTTGATTGGGTAATTGGGTATAATGAATTACCAGAAAAATATATAACTTGGATGTTGGAAAGAAAAGAAAAGAAGTAAATTTGTAAGTAAATTAAATATCGAAAATTGAATAAATTTAAGAATGAAATAAAAATAAAATAAAGTGTCATAAGAATTCTAATTAATAAATCTTGAATATAGAAAGGAGATTTTTGAATTAATAGAAAGTTAATGAATTGTAAACTCCAAAGGCTAATATCTAAAGGAACAGAACACATGTTTTAAATTTAAGGTTTTAAATTTTGAAAAAGAACAAGGAAGAAAATGGGAAAAGCCTGAAATATTTCAGTTAAAAGATTTAAAATCAAACAGCAAATAATAAAATAAAAATAAAATAAAGTCCATAATTAATGAATTTTGAAATGAACCGAGCAAGTAAAGAAATTTATTTCAAATAGAATGAATTGGAAATCAATTTGGGAAATTGATTTAAGTGCTTGAAGTTGGAATTTTCTCTGGATGGCCAAGTACACGTTTTTAAAAGTAAAATTATAAATATAAATTAAGTGTTTTAAAGTTGTTTTTAAAGAAAGCAAGTTTAGTAAAATTTATTATTTCTAATATTTACTTTCTAAAGCAAGTACTTCTTTTTAAATATCTTATAGCATTAAATATTTAAAAGTGACTTAGTATTTGTTTTAAAAGTGAAAACATGGTTTTATATTTTATAAAATAACCTTATTTTCTCAAATTCATATAATATGTATTTTTAACAAATTATTTAAGTAGTTTAACCGAAGTGTTTTAAAGTATATCTTTCAAAGTAAAGTGTTTTAAATTATTTTAAACATCTATTTTTGTGCTTGGTGATTTCAGAGGAGATATAAAATATTTGGGAAAGTTGATTCTGAGAGGAAAGGTGGTTATTGAAACTGTTTCAAGGGATTGAAAATAGAAATATATCTTGTGAAGATATTTTGAGGTTAATAAATAATTTGGGAAATTATTCATTGTGTGATGGATGTTGTGAATAATAATTGATAGTTAAATAACCGAATATCAATATTGGACAATGCGTTGATCGTTTCGAAGAGACCGGGATCGAGATTTATTTCTCGAAAACCACTTCGATCCGGTTTGTACGTTTCGTGTAAACGATTTTGGATTCGAAGTTGGAGCAGTGAAGTGCAAGGGCTAGTCGCTACTAATCCTGAGGATATTTCCAAAATGGATGTAGTAGGAATAGTGCCTTCGGTTCCGTTCGAACCCGGGACGGACTTGTATGGATGAATGCTTGCGAAACATCGTCAGGTGGACGATGGGCATTCAAAGGAAATTTGTTCTAAAAAGGTAACGGTTAGCCTCAAGCCTCATCAAATGGGAATGGCTGAAAATCAGGGGATATGCAGCAAGGCTTCGTGGGTAGCCCCCACTGGAGGGTGAGGTCATCCCTGTCTAGATGTCCCTTTATTTCGGCTGTGTGGGCGGTTGCTGATCCCAACCGCGGGGTGATCTTCCTCGGGACTGTCCAGTAAGGGATGGTTCCGGTCTTGTGTTGCAGGGGAGTTACGGTGGCTCCTCGGTACGCTGATCTAGACCAGATACTGTGACAGGTGGTACCCCAGTGCCTAGCCATTAGTTGGAATCCATTTTCCCTACACGCCCGTACGGTTTTGATTGTGCCCAACTATTGCTGAAACGTGAGATGCAAGCATTTCAGCTAGATTCTATTTACTTTCTATAGACACTATTATAATATCAGAGGATTTCTATAAAAATGTTTTAGCTATCGTAAGGTAAAAACCCGACATGTTTATTTGTGGCGTGGTCTTACGAGATGCTTTTGTTTTCAAAGGATTTTTGAAACTTTAATAATCAATTGGGTGTGATTTTCTCACGCTGGTATTCCAGACTGACTCGGGTGTTATTTAACTGTAATGCTCGGGTCAGACCGAGTATTATAGGATACAGGATGATGCTATGGAGCTCAGGAGACGAGCTGGATGACGACACGTACTCTCGTACTTGCTCATATATTTATATTCCGCTGTATTGAGTTGCTATGTATCCATTTGTATGTTATTGATGTGATATGTGATTGATGTACTCTGATGATGTAATATATGTAAACAGATATATTTGATTTTGAGTAAAGATTATTTATTTTCTATTATAGTTTATTCCGCTGCGATGGTTAGATTCTGTTGTTGTTTCATATTCTCTTCTTCTACCTCTTCTTCTTAAACCCAAATGGTTCGTATCTCTGTACAACTTGAGTTGATTTAGGTAGAATAGTGTTGACTCAAGGGGTACGGATTTGCGGGCTGTTTCACTTGGTATCAGAGCTTAGGTTGGAGATAACCTTGGCTCTGGTGGGAATTACTCATAAAATAGAGTCCGTAGTACTCTAGAATGAGTTTGAGCGTATTAATAAATATGAGTGCGTATTTGTTAGTGAATATAAATTGTTTTAATATCGTGTTGATTGGTTTATTGAGCGACATATGAACCTTTGTCGACACAGTCTGCGCAACTGTATTGAAGGGGTTTCTAAACACTTGAATAGAACAATCGACATGGTATTGTTTTAAATATGGGTAAATGAAATAATTTTACCCAAAAATATATTTTGATATAAAGAAAAGTTTTTGTAAACTATTTAATTAATATATGGTTGCTTGGATGTTAGAAATGATGATATTTAAATTATTATCATCGTTAAGTAAAAAGTTGACTAGAAATTGAAATATAATTAAAAATTTAAGGGATAAATACATTATAGAATGAAATTTATAAATATGAATTATGGATGTAAATTATAAATTGAAATATAATTAATTGAGAATTTGTATAAGCATAAATTATACAAATGCATTTTAGTTAAAATTTGAATTAAAATAGAATTTGAAAACTTTAAACCCCGGAGATTTTGGAAGTGTTTTGAAGATAAATAATAGCATTATTATTTTGGAGGTATTTCTGAAAAGAAATTTGTTTTAAATGGGTTTTGAAAGTGATATGGCATTGAAATCAGTTGGATTATTGGAAAATAATTCTGATGATGACGGCCGCATCATCGGTATTCATTTTCGAATTTCTAAGTGAAGGATTGCTATCAAATTGATTTGTTTGGAAAAGCTAGTTGTTTTTTTTGGAAATTTCAAAAGGAAATTTGTTGAAAATAAAAGCCAGATTGGTTTGAAATTTTTGAGAGAAGAGATTTGAGATGTTGGAGATTTCAAAATAATTTGAAACCAAAGGTCGAATGTTTAAACATTCCGATGAGATAGGTTGTAAGCTTATACATTAAGATGATTTTTAAATCAGGAATAGAATGTAAGCTTTGAGGGTTGGAATTTAAATTTAAAGAGAAAAGTTGAAATGAAATTAACTTGGATTTGGAAATAAAAATTTGACTGGATTGAAATTAATTGAATAAGCTGAAATAATATCCAGTTGTATTCGAATCAAGTTGAAATTGAATTGAGTTAAATAAATTTGGATTAAAGTAAATTTGAATAAAGATTGGAATTGAAATAAATAAATAGGAATAATGTGTAAAAGAGTTTTAATGCGTGAAGTAAAACATGCTTGGGATATAAATAAGCATAAGGCTTGAATTAAATAAAAGAAAGAATATATTCAAGCCTATGAGAAATGTAATTGTGTAAATAACGAGTTGTGACTTATAGATTTTGAGAGTGGAATAGAAATTCCGAAATAAATATTGTTTGATGTCCTGGACAATAGAATAAAATCCAAACTTGAATTGTAAAGTATATTGAACTTAGGAAAATAAATGAAGTGATATTTGGAATAAAAAAAATTCAAGTGTTGGATTATGAATAAGGGAAGAACTAATGAGATATAAATTAGTTAATGAAATTGAATTGTGAGTTTATGATGAAGTTTGGAAATAAACTCAGGTTATAAATTAAAATTGATTCAAATTGTTGATGAAGTGAAAGTAATTGAGAATGAAGCTGAATTATGAGTTAATAAATTGGAAGGTAAATTGAATCAGAACTTGAGTTATTAAATTGAAAATTTAGCTTGAAGTGTTAACAAATTAAATATAATTGGAGTGTATCGGATAAAAATATAAATGGATTAAAATAGCAATGGTTTGTATGTGCAAATAAAATCCAAATATGTGGAAATAAATTGAAAATGACTTTGTAATAAATTGAATGAGTTAAATCTGGAAAGCTAAAAGGTATAATAATTGATCAAATAATTTGTAGATGGAAATGGGATTAGATTAAAATAGAATCAGGATAAATTGAAAAGAGAACTTGTTTGCAAAGTGAGAATGAGCTTAAGTATAAGATTTGAATAAATTGAAGTAAATTGACTTAAGCTAAATGAATGAAGGAGAGTTGGATTGAATTCAACTTGAACCAAGTTTAATGATATTGGGTCGAATTTAAATCAAGTAAAAATAAAATTTAATTGAAATAATATTCGGTGTGTTGCCGACAATATTTAATGGAGTGAAAATGCTTAAATAAATAATTGTAAACCATTTAAATTATTAAGGGATTGAAATAACTTGAGACAATAAGGAAAATAGAATGTTTCGAGTTTATTAGAAAGGTTTAAGTAAATGTGGATAAACTAATTATGTTGAATAAATAAATGATGGAATAAATAAGTATCAAATGAAGTGTTGGTTTAAATGAGTTGAGAAATAATTATTGAATCAGATAGCTTGAATTGTTTTCGAGCTAAATAGAATAGTTTGGAATAAACTAACATGGAATGAAACGTAAATAAATGGATTGTAAATGAAATTTAAATGGAGTGTGTCGAGCTAAATAAATGCTTGTGAATGGATTAAAATAAAAAAATAAAAAAAATAATGTGGTAATGGAGATGAAGCCTAAATTGTTAATGGTTTTGAATGGACTAGTTTGGTTAATAAAATTGAAATAAACGAAAATGAGAATATACGGATTGTGAATAAATTCGAAATGGAATAGAATTAAGTGTAAGTTGAATCGGAGTCAATTTAAATTGGTTATAAAACATAAATACTTATTTATTCACATAAATCTCGTCAAATTGCATAGAATTAATTGTCGTTGGATGTAAATGGAAGTAATTAAAATTATATGGATTAATAAGAGTAAAATAAATTGATTTTGAAAGTAATTGAATTAAATATGAATTCAGTTTGCTTAAGAATAAATTAAATGTAAGCGATTGTGTTTTAAACCATTCAAATTGATGAGGATGTATACGAAAGAATTGAAAACCATTCGAATTGAATAAAAATGGTTATAAATAAAAGGAAACAGTTGAATTAACATGGAAATCGTAGAAATTGCTTATGGAAGAATGTTTGGTGTGAATTTCTTGTAGAATTCATGAGTTTAACCATTGTAACTAAGTGAAACATAGTTAAACTGCATATATTTGACACTTACATGTTTAAATTGAGTAAGTACAGGTACTTGGAAGCCGTATAGCTGGATTTGGGTTGCATTAACTACTAAATAAATAAGTTGCTTGCTTAAAATGCTAAATAAGGTACGCCTACGCAATAAAAATAGGAAATATGAACTGTTTTTGGTTTTTCCGACCGTGTGGGTCGATGTATATATATTTATCTCTTTTGTCAAATTGCAAAAGCTCCTCCGTACAAAGGGGACTCTGCCAAAAATTTTCAGAAATTTTGGGAGTTAGAAAATTTTTGAAAATTTTGGAAAATTTTATTAACGACAAAACGATTTCGAATTGAAAATTGAAATAAGTGAGTAAATGGAACTAATTTAAAATAATGACATGGATTAGTTATAAATGGAAAATAAAATTTAATATTTGGAGTTGAAAATAAATTAAATTTATATGATAATGAAGGAATTAATTTGAATAGAAATGGATATAAACTAATGTGGTAAGATGAAAATGAATATAAGAAACATATGAAATGCTTATGTCAACTTAAGTAAGGAATGGTCAATTCTTAATTGGAGATTGAATATTGAATATATATATATATATATATATTCCAAGTTAATATTTAGATGAATAAATATTGACATTTTGTGAAAAAGTTGATAAAATGTTTTGGGATATTGTGATTGGATAGTAGTACTAAACAGGATATGCAGGTAATATAAAGGGAAAAGAGAATTGGATTTGATTTCAAGAGATAAATTTGAAATGCTCGACAAAAAGGTATGTATTTGAATTTGGTATGAGATTTAACTGGGATTTGGATTGAGGCACTTGGCTTTTTGTTTTCTTTTTGGATTTGGGAGGCCGTAGAGCCATTTTGTAGTTGTACCGAGTCAGCCGCGCAAAGGAAACGCTGGCGAAATTTTTCGGGAATTTAGGGAGTTAGAAAAATTTTGAGAAAATTTTGATAATTCAAAATTGGTTTTAAGAATAAAACTGGAATGGTTGAGCAAATAGGATTGTTTGCAAACTAGGGAAAGGTTTGGAAAGTTAATAAGAATGATAATGGGTCTTTTATACAAGGATAGTTGGATAGATGTTGAACTGTTTGGTTTTAGGGAAATAGTAAAAGGGTATTGGATCATTCTTCCTAATTAGTAATTTCGGGGACGAAATTCTTTTAAGGGGGGAGGAATGTGACGATCCGTAATTTTCGAGCACTTGAAATCGGAATATTTAATTAATTTTAAATATTCAATATAATAATTTTAACTAGAATTACAAATATCGTTACTTGTTTGATAATTAAATAATAGAAATTAATTATTAGAAGTTGAGTAAAAAGTTGAATCTAGAATTTTGAGCCTGTTAAAAATAATTTGAAGGCTCATAAAATTTATATTGATAATAATGAGTATAGTAGAAGTTGTAAAATTGAAATTAATTATGGTTTGTTCAGTTTTAAAAATTTTATCGTTTAAATTGAATTTAAAAATAGCCTTCCGAGGCACAGTCTCGGAATTTGATGAAACCAGTTCCATTGGGTCCGTAATATGGAATTATTATCGGATTTCAAATTTCGTATTGATTGGAGTTTGTATGTGAGTGTACGAAATAGAAACGCGGGAAAATTCAATTGATTATAAGCTAATAAAAGTTAATTTAATTTATTTGGTTAAGCTTCTTGGATACGCCTCCTTTCTCTCTTATTTACAAGCCGATTATTCTAAAGCATCTCACCTTTCTTCTTCCATCGATTCAAAATTATTATCAGAGAGAAAAAAAAAATTAATTCGAAAATCATGGCCGAAATAACTTGCAATATCCCCTTATTCAAATCAAACCCAAATTCCTCGTTTCTCCTTCAGTTCCAAATCGCATTAACCCTAAAAAAAAAATCAAAACTCCGGAGTAGCATGGGGGAACTCACATATTCGAACACGTGAAGTTATCGCGTCGTCGTCATCGAACTGGAGGGGGGAAACACGGGCTCGTCGTCGATGGAAGTTTCAGTTTCAGGTCGCGTTTAGGGTTTCATGAGGCGAATGGCGCGCAGTAGCAACTAGGGTTGGGTCCTTGGGGTTAGGCAGCGGAGTAGATGGGGTCTGCTAGGGTTTGAATGATCACGATTTTCGCCAAGGAAGGGTTTCGTGGTCCCTAGATCTGAAGTGTGCTTCGTCCTCTGCCTCGGTCTTTGTGAGAAACGTAGGCATCGGTAGCTACACCAAAATTGCCAGCAAAGGTTCCATAGTTCTCTGCTGATCTGGAGTGAGGATTAAAGTGTTCAAATGATCGGTAATGCCTTAGTTATTGCAAATAGTTCGTCGCTGAATGCTGCTGCTTCAATTCCCTATTCTGTTTTGGAACTCTTTGTTTAGATGTTAGCCAAGCAATGCCGGTAGGAAGTAAAAAGAATATTAGCAGTAGAAGACACAGAAATTCAAACCATGGCCAATATTCTCATGTTAAAATCTGATAGAAGCTAGTCGTGGGGGTTTTGGGCTAAGCAGTAAGGTAATCGATCTATTTTATTTTATTCTCAATAAATATAATGATAATTTTAGACATACACTCTATTATAAAGTTTATAAATTGTTCAGAAGAGAAAAAGGGTAAATTTGGTTGGTTCAACTATCATTAAAATCAATTGATTAAATTTATTTTAGTAGTTCGAAAGGGAATTTTTTTTTATAGTTTAATTAAATCATTGGTTAATTAAAACAGTTACCTAGGAAATTGATTATTAAATTAATTCAAATATTAATAAAACACCTAATATTATACAAGGTCGGGAATGTGAAGAAAACAAGCTGGTTGGACTGGATGGCAAAAATAAAAATCAAAGGTGAGTTAATCCCACTCAGTTAATATTAATTTAAAGTTAAATGATTAAATTTAATAATTGATTGTATGGTTTAATTGATTGATGTGATATGGTATAGTAAGGTTGAAATTGGCATATTGTGTGATGCTAACGTCTGTGGATGCAGGGAAAACAGGTTGGAGGGATCCAACTAGATCCCTCAACATTTATTTAAATTATTTAAATTATCCTGTTATGATGATTTGATATCTTATGATGGATTATGTTGAAATATTAAATGCTATGGTTTGATTGGGTAATTGGGTATAATGAATAACCAGAAAAATATATAACTTGGATGTTGGAAAGAAAAGAAAAGAAGTAAATTTGTAAGTAAATTAAATATGGAAAATTGAATAAATTTAAAAATGAAATAAAAATAAAATAAAGTGTCATAAGAATTCTAATTAATAAATCTTGAATATAGAAAGGAGATTTTTGAATTAATAGAAAGTTAATGAATTGTAAACTCCAAAGGCTAATATCTAAAGGAACAGAACATTTGTTTTAAATTTAAGGTTTTAAATTTTGAAAAAGAACAAGGAAGAAAATGGGAAAAGCCTGAAATATTTCAGTTAAAAGATTTAAAATCAAACAGCAAATAATAAAATAAAAATAAACTAAAGTCCATAATTAATGAATTTTGAAATGAACCGAGCAAGTAAAGAAATTTATTTCAAATAGAATGAATTGGAAATCAATTCGGGAAATTGATTTAAGTGCTTGAAGTTGGAATTTTCTCTGGATGGCCAAGTACACGTTTTTAAAAGTAAAATTATAAATATAAATTAAGTGTTTTAAAGTTGTTTTTAAAGAACGCAAGTTTAGTAAAATTTATTATTTCTAATATTTACTTTCTAAAGCAAGTACTTCTTTTTAAATATCTTATAGCATTAAATATTTAAAAGTGACTTAGTATTTGTTTTAAAAGTGAAAACCTGGTTTTATATTTTATAAAATAACCTTATTTTCTCAAATTCATATAATATGTATTTTTAACAAATTATTTAAGTAGTTTAACCCAAGTGTTTTAAAGTATATCTTTCAAAGTAAAGTGTTTTAAATTATTTTAAACATCTATTTTTGTGCTTGGTGATTTCAGAGGAGATATAAAATATTTGGGAAAGTTGATTCTGAGAGGAAAGGTGGTTTTTGAAACTGTTTCAAGGGATTGAAATTTGAAATATATCTTGTGAAGATATTTTGAGGTTAATAAATAATTTGGGAAATTATTTATTGTGTGGTGGATGTTGTGAATATTAATTGATAGTTAAATAACCGACTATCAATATTGGACAATGCGTTGATCGTTTCGAAGAGACCGGGATCGAGATTTATTTCTCGAAAACCACTTCGATCCGGTTTGTACGTTTCTTGTAAACGATTTTGGATTCGAAGTTGGAGCAGTGAAGTGCAAGGGCTAGTCGCTACTAATCCTGAGGATATTTTCAAAATGGATGTAGTAGGAATAGTGCCTTCGGTTCCGTTCGAACCCGGGACGGACATGTATGGATGAATGCTTGCGAAACATCGTCAGGTGGACGATGGGCATTCAAAGGAAATTTGTTCTAAAAAGGTAACGCTTAGCCTCAAGCCTCATCAAATGGGAATGGTTGAAAATCAGGGGATATGCAGCAAGGCTTCGTGGGTAGCCCCCACTGGAGGGTGAGGTCATCCATGTCTAGATGTCCCTTTATTTCGGCTGTGTGGGCGGTTGCTGATCCCAACCGCGGGGTGATCTTGCTCGGGACTGTCCAGTAAGGGATGGTTCCGGTCTTGTGTTGCAGGGGAGTTAGGGTGGCTCCTCGGTACGCTGATCTAGACCAGGTACTGTGACAGGTGGTACCCCAGTGCCTAGCCATTAGTTGGAATCCATTTTCCCTACGCGCCCGTACGGTTTTGATTGTGCCTAACTATTGCTGAAACGTGAGATGCAAGCATTTCAGCTAGATTCTATTTACTTTCTATAGACACTATTATAATATCAGAGGATTTCTATAAAAATGTTTTAGCTATCGTAAGGTAAAAACCCGACATGTTTATTTGTGGCGTGGTCTTACGAGATGCTTTTGTTTTCAAAGGATTTTTGAAACTTTAATAATTAATTGGGTGTGATTTTCTCACGCTGGTATTCCAGACTGACTCGGGTGTTATTTAACTGTAATGCTCGGGTCAGACCGAGTATTATAGGATAGAGGATGATGCTATGGAGCTCAGGAGACGAGCTGGATGACGACACGTACTCTCATACTTGCTCATATATTTATATTCCGTTGTATTGAGTTGCTATGTATCCATTTGTATGTTATTGATGTGATCTGTGATTGATGTACTCTGATGATGTAATATATATAAACAGATATATTTGATTTTGTGTAAAGATTATTTATTTTCTATTATAGTTTATTCCGCTGCGATGGTTAGATTCTGTTGTTGTTTCATATTCTCTTCTTCTACCTCTTCTTCTTAAACCCAAATGGTTCGTATCTCTGTACAACTTGAGTTGATTTAGGTAGAATAGTGTTGACTCAAGGGGTATGGATTTGCGGGCTGTTACACCTTTAAACAACTTCCTACATTAATTTATTATAGAATAATTCAAAATTTACAATATTAACGTACAATTCCAATTTATGCAAAGATTAAACTTAAGTTTTCAAGGAATTTATTTATTTAGGTTTAAATCCCGTTATCCCCAAAATTTTCATCTCATCGATACAACCTACATTGGTTGGTATTTATTCCATTCATCTCTTTAGTTATAGCGTAAATTTCTCATTAATACACATTAAAGTCCATTTAATTTCAACTGCCTCCAAATTTCTATTTATAAGTCTTAATACCCTAAATTTGACACTTCTAACATGGTATTACTTCTCATATTATATGTACCCTTTATTTAGTGTATTAACATTTATTTCAATTTAAATTTCATCAACCAAAATAAACATGTAACTTATAACTATTTCTTACAATCCAAGATATTGCACCCATTGTCATATTCTGACTGGAGTTAGCATTTAATCTCAAAATTCATCTAAATTTTACATTAAGACAATATTTAATTCTCCTTGATAATATTAAATCCCCAATGGAATCAATATATCCCACTATACATACTTACGTGTAAAACTCTTAATTTTCCGATTTCACTTATTTCCCAAATCCAAATAGTTACCTAACATAAATCTATGCTTATATTATATTCACGTTCACCCTTCCGTTATTCTCAAATAAATTACCCAGTAACGTTCATATAAATAAATGCTATGTCAGTTTCCTATTCTATTGCGATATTATATTTATTCATTACTGCATAACTTCATTTATTTCATTATTATTACTTTAATTAATAGTTAAAGTAACGCTTATCAATACGCGTCAAATTATTTACTCACACTTTACAAAGTTTTGATAAATTGACCAATTTAGTAGGTAATACATACTATAATTATTATACCCATAAATTAATACTTAACTACTCTAATACCTTACCTATACTTTCTATCTTCACATTCTATTCAGGTACACTACTTACACCAATTTATTTAATGAAAATTTATTCATTTTATAAACAAGGCTCAAATTATCATTTGTTCAATTATCGTTCATTTCAATATAAATTTATCACTCTTTATTTATTTCTACTAAATTTTAATTCCAAAATTCTATTAAATAACTAAATTAAATCGTCTAAATATCGGGTCATTACAGATCGCCTCTAGCTACCTGAGAGTCGTCGATCCTTCCACTCACCCATTCATTCCGCCCCTACCCGAGGCATTATGGCATCCCCGTGACGTCGCACCATCGCCGTTCAAATTAGGTTTTCAAAACCCTAAGTCACGAATTTAGCTTGCCTCAGGTCGAATTGGAGGTAACGACCTCCACCGATAGCCTCCTGACACCGCTTTCAACCAAACCCACTTATCAATTTTGCCAATTGATGACGAAATTCAAAAACCCCAACTTGCAATTTAAGGTTTTGCGATTTCAGCCTTTGACCGTGAATTTTTGTTGATTCGTGCATTGTCACAGAAAACGAACACTTGCCATAGATTCCATTCATCGAGATGTTTCCAATGATATATAATTCAATATAGTTTGACGAGATTTAATTTTTCGATTTGATTTTGATTCGAATTTGGATTTGGGGAAAGATAGAGTTTCTGCCATTGAGAAGGAG